>CM069436.1:59697051-62163718 GCA_035610365.1 Aquatica leii
TATTTTGAGGTTTGTAAGCCACACAAAATTTAACTTTTTGCATTGTTACTGAATCAAACTGTAGATTTTAATAGGCTATTTACCCGTAGTTTAAAATCATTATCATTTTGGTTCTTTGGATTTACAAACGCGTGGTACCTCTATATATTCTAATAATTCTAGTTTTATTGCCCTTCGCCATCGACTACCATGTTCGATCATTTTGGTATCAAAATTGATATAATGCAAGGTTTCACTAAGATTTATCTAGTCACGTTTTTGTTCACAATTAAGTTTTCCCGTATCACTAGCTTTTCTATGTGCGATGAGCTCGTAATATGTCCAAAACACGTAAAAATTTTCTTGTACATCGTACTAGAGAGTTTTTCCTGTTTGTTCTAGGATCTCGAGTCTCAAAGATTATTGAAAATCATTCAAAGCAATTACTAAAAAAGCCAGAATGTTCTAGTCCAAGATAAGATAAAAATATAAATAGTAAATAAAAGTGAATCTTATCCGCGGACAGTATTTATAAATCTTTAGTAATAAATTATTTGTAAATTAGTTGTGTTCTGCTTTATTTTATTAAAAATTAGTTAAATTTATTAAAATTGTATTTATCGTAATCATGGAAATAGATAAAATAAATTAGGTTTTTTTTTAAATTCGTTATAGTACTATCAAGAGCTGTATTAAACATAGCCTCCGAGTAAAGATTAAACAAAAAAGGTTGGACACATCCTTGTTGCACGGATCGTCATATTGATAGTGTTTCTAATGCATATTCTTTATTTCTAATTATATCTCGTGCATCGATCACAGATCATTTAAAGGTTTTAATTAGCTTTTGGTGTGACAAGCAGTCGAAAGCTTTTCTATAGCCAATGAAGCATGCAAATATACAGACGTTTATATCTCTGAGTTAGCACATTTATTGAGAAGAAAATTTTGCATGTTCCCATTCCGTTCCTAAAAACGAACTGTGAATTGTCAATCAAACGTTTGCATTTTTTATATATCTGAGTATGAACAAAGCGTAAAAATACTTTTAGAGCGTGTGAAATTAAAGTAATCAGAGTGGCAAAAATGGATATCAGCCACTCTAAAGGCATTTTTTTACTTCGGTAGATTTTGTTTAATGTTTTATGTTGATCATTACTGGTGTTAATTTATTAAGTATGTAATAACACAAAATATTTACACGTTTCTGATTACCCGAACTAATTAAATCTAACAATAAAAAAAACACTTACACTAATTTATATATTACTATCACTTAAAAAATAATGTCCGCGGATAACGTCTGTTTATCTAAAAAAAAAAAAATTTTTTAACCTGTTTTTATATATTTCTGTTATCTTCTCGAAAATTTTCTACATTTTTCCCAAACGTTCTAGTTGTTGATAATAACTTCGTGAACGCTCTCGAAGGTGACAACAACTTCGCGAACGTTTCAATATAAATAAATTGCAAATACATTTGCAGTCGTTAGTGAAAGTTTAAGTTTTTTCGGTACTGGATTGAAAAAGCAAACAATCTATAACAGTGTTATAAGATCTTAAAGAAATCTTTTTTATTAAATGCATTTATTTTACCAAACTGATAAAGAATGATCTTATTACAAACAGAAACAAACACCAATATACTTGAAATGCTAATATTAATTCGCACCCAAAATTTACAAATAGTATTCTCAAATGTAGACATTGCATTACGATGGCTGTGCCGGTTTGTTCTGCGGAGCATTTGTTTTTGCATTCAAGCAGATAAAAACTGTTATCAATCGTGAAACAAGACAGACCCAACCATCTTGCAGTTTTGGCCATCAAAACAGACTAAGCGAATAAACTGGACTGAAAAATATTGTTGCCAAATTTGATGCATAAAAATAGCTATCATAAAATGTATTTCATTTAAGTTCTCTAACTTCTATTTATTTTTGAGCAAAAATTGAGCCGGGAATCTTTTTATGCGTAGAATGGAAAGTTTTTAAATCCGGCACTGCAGTTGATAAATGATAAATTAAAAATTTTCTTAGTTTTCTTAAATGTATTTTACATAAACTATTCTATTTCTTTGTTTCATTGTGTTTAAATTTCTCTCACCTTTTGCTGACAGTCTTTTATGTAATAAGTACCAGTTTCATTTGTTTCATTCTACGCCGGAATTAGTATAGCGTTTTACTTTGCGCGCATACTTTTGTCTTTGTAATTACGCTTATTTTGGAACAGTCTAGACAATTTTTTATGAATTTTATTATGGTTCTTTGCTTAATGTTTTACTAAAATTGAGAAACATTCATTTAAAGTAGAAATTGGTAAACTTATTCGTTATTAGCAATGCTAAGATTATATGTCAAAACATGTAGCATGATTATTAAAAAAAAATATTTATGGAAAAGCTTTAAAAAAAACTTAAAAACAAAAATATAACGCTGGCATATATTTACAATAAATGCAATAAATTTATTATGGCGTAGCATTAATGCAACAACGTAGAAAAAAAATTATTACAAAATTGTATAAATATTATTCAGGAAACAGAGATCAAAACAAATAGTTTAGGTTAACGTACAAGAACAATGATTTTATTGAGATCATTACCATCTTATTGTTAATTTGTTTAGAGAATTACTCAGGTGAAAGTCTAGACGGGTTTTGTTTGTCGCGTCAAAGTTAAAAGGTAACAAATAATTTCTTAAGGAAACTAATATCAGTACTTGATCGTAATGTTTTTCTTCTCAAATTGAGATTCAATCTTGATCTATACTATATTCCATCGAAACGGTCTTTGTCCGAGCGGCCGATAATATCGTTGTCTTTTGTTATTGGATCATGAATTGGGTTTCAGCGCGCTGGTAAAAGCTCCGGAAAGCTCTATTAGCAGTCTTTCTTCCCTAACCCCAGCTTAGGAGCTTTGCGCTGTCATGGCCGTTCTCGCTAAAGGTTTTTACATTGAAATGTGCTTATTCCCTTTGTAGTTTTGTATCATTGCTTTATTTCACATATGACTATACGTTTATACAAGTTACATTGATCTACTTAACTCGGCAACTTTTACTTTAAACTTTATTCTCAGTATTTCTCTCTTTTGATTACACCATCGGTATCAGATTACTAATATTATTTTTAATAAGTTTCCACTTATTAATGATAAACGAACTTGTCAGCTTTCAAGCTAAACTGAATTGAAATTAAATCCTTTGACTAAAGGTAAATAAGTATAACTAAATAAATGAGAAGACTCGATTTTAGAGATATCTTTTGAGCTTCTTGACAAGTTTGTAAGTAAGGAGACATCAAAAGTAAAATTAGCGAAATCGCTTTCCATTTATATCTTTGATCATGTTTCAATGGCCGCGCTTTACAAGAAACAGAGTTATTTAATGAATGTCCGACTGATTCAAACAAATTACTAAGATTAAGAAGCTGCAAGACGATGCCGAATTTAAATTAAAAATGTTTATTTTTAACTACTTTTACTGAATTCAAAGCATTTACATGACCGTAAAAGAATATTTCAATTTTTAATTTAATAAAAGTCATTTTAAATTTGAATAGTCAACGAGAGCAATTACAAAGTTGCGCAGTATAAAATATGTATATTTGCCTATAAAAAGCTTTTTGATATTGGTAGCATCGCTGTTATGTGGCAAAATCAATGACCAGACGCTTTTAGTATGAAATATTTGGGGATTTCTCACAAAGCCCAAATTTTGAAAGCTTTGAACTCATATTTTCTGAATAAAAGTTAAGTTCTTTCTCCTATATATATAAAAAACTTTTATTCTTTGATCTTTGAATGTGAGAGTATACTTTTTATAGAGTTAAAGTTTAATAAGCCACTAATGGTTATCTGTCTATGAACGTAATTACAATATCGCAAAAAATTATTCCCGCGACGCTTAAATATTCAAATAGCTTTTGTTAATAATCAAAACTTCTAATTTCCCCAAAGAAATCACGTCTGCTTTGTGGACATAATCCACTGTAACTTGTAGTGATGTCTGTTAAAACCATTAAACGTGCGCTGAATCTGTTACAAACACCATTAGGTAATACAGAGTGATAATGCGCAATTACTTTACGACCTCTACTAACTTTGTTTTTCTTATAAAATACATTGTTTAAAACGCAATGAGGATATCTCTAACTTTTGAAACATTCGATAACGTTAAATTTATGTCTTTAACACTGCGAGAAAGTTTTAAATTTTATACGTCAATACAATAACAAAAAACTTGAGATAAATTTACCAAAACTATTATAATATACAGTGCATTCATAAAGTAGCGAATAAATAAAATTAAAATTAGAATATGAGTTTGAACAAAAAACGCTCGGACCCGTTAATTTTTTTTTGTTTTACAGTTTTTATTACGTGTAACTGAAATATATAGAATATGAAAAAAAAATGTAAAATGTTTATACTTGTAATGTTTACGATAATTTTTCTTCACAATTTTTTTAGGTAACAGTCATCCATATTTACCTAATCGTACGTAAGAAAATGTGGTCTTTCTTACTCTGCAATAAAAAAGATAGGCTAACATTTAAAAAAAATTGATGACTGCGTTTATTTTTATTGACATACTTTGTATATTTTAGTCTTACGTAAAAAAAAACCACTAAAATAAACACAAAAATCGACGTCTCCAATCGTTTTTTGTTTAAACTCTTATTCTAACTTTGATTTAATTTATTCGTTTATTTATGTATTTTCTGTACATTATTTATGTTATTATTAATAAAAGGCGAATGATTTAGGTTATTTTTAAATTTTTATTTATGTATTAGCAAAAAATCTTTTTTTATTTAACGTTGCATTTTGACTACTTTGAGTACATTTTAAACAAGTTTACCAGCAGTTTACGTCAAATTAATTAATTTTATCTAAAAAAAATAGATGAACTTGTTATTCTCCTCAGTAGTACACATTTGTGTCTAGACAAAATACTCCGTGTGATATGACGGTAACTATTAAAAAAAGTCTATTACCATCACCGATTGTTTAGTTTAACTAATAGTAGTTTACGTAACAAGGAGTCGAAAGTAAAGAATAGCATAACGAACGTTAATGCAACGCAAGGCCGTACGGCCGAGCGTTGCATGTGAGTGATTTATGCTATGATTCTTTCGACGAGAGTAACGTACATTATTTTTTGTGTTGCCTTTTGTAAAATTACGTTCTTTTTAAAAAAAAATTAAAAAACCACCAGAAATATATTGTTGGTACTACATTTATTACTAGATCTGTAAAATTTGACATTAACTTTAACATGTTTTTTTTTTCAATTTTAAGCGAATTTCAAGATTTTTTAAATGAATTTTCCACCTGTCGCATACTCGTATTTAATAATTGACTTTGAACACTTACTTTTATGTGGATTCCTAGTCTTCATTTTGCCACCCTAGAGCTTTTTTCGCTCATTACGTAACTACACTAACGAACGAATATTGACGCTTTCAATGTTGGCAGCACAAAATATAATATTATTTTAACAAAACAAAGTTCAATAAAAATACGTATTCGATTAAAATAAAGTTAATGTAATGTTAAGAATTTTATTAAAAATAATTAATTTATTTATACTAAAAATATGTACACGTTTATTAATCGAAGTAATTTTATCTAAGGATACTTAATAAAAACACCTACACTAATTTATATACAGCGCTATGATTGACCGCGGATAACTTCACACATTTGTTTAACACTTTTCAGGTTATTTATCTCAGACGCGTTAGTCACTTATTTATTTAAACTTGAGTAATCTTCTTAACACTGCCGTCTTCGAATTATTGGAAATAACTGACTTCTGATTTGTTTGTACTGCATTTATGCATTTTAGAAATCCTTCTCGAACGTTCCATATCTTTCGGTATACGTTCTGGAAATGGTCAAAAACCTCGCAAAGGCTCTCGAAGTTGAGAATAACTTCTCAAACGTTTTGGTAACATCATTATTGTTTATTCGCATTCATTATCGTGATATCCAAATGATTAACATATAAGAAGTTAAAAAGTTTATCAATTTTACCGAATTGGTTTCACTTGTACTGAAGTCGTTTAAGTATTGTTTTTGAATATTTGTAACAACGTCAATTATTTTGTTATTCTGCGGTAATTGTTTGCTAAATTTTATATATGAAGTAACTAGTTGTTTTTGCAATTTTTCTATCTAAATTATTTACCTGCATATGTGTTTCAAGTCTGGACGTATTTTTGTCTATAAAACAAAAGCAACTTCTAAAAGGCAATGGTTAATTTGTGTAATCAAAAGTAAAAAAGTGTGTAATATAATAAGGTTGGTAGTATGTACTAGCTGTCAGATCAACGTATTGATTTCAGTCAATGTTAAAAATATTAGAATAATAATACAAACGTCAAGTATTTTTAAATTTAAAATTAGAAAATTGATGCTGAACACTGTTACCAACTATAACATATCAAAAATTACTGCAATACAAATATGACAATTAAATCACTGATTGCTAAAAGTACATGTTGCTTCACAGAAAGTAAAAAAATAATATTTACGTTAATTGCGGACCCGGACATATCGCCAAAAAGGGAAAACGTTATGTTAAAAATGTTTCGGTATAATGTTTGTACCGTATAAGATTTATTTCCGGCACGCCCACTTCTCGCTACATTGATGGGGATTGTTGTCAATTCTTAAATGGTTGACATCAAAATATCGATGGCAGAAAACTTTTCACTTTCCCACTCTGTGTAGTTTGCTTTGTAATATTTTAAGTGAGTGCCCAGCAAAGTTCTCACTTCTAATTATTCACACTCATCCATGGTATAAATTGGTGTAGTATTTCTGCTGCTTTGTAAAAATTTTTCTTTGGTAAGCATTGATTCATGTTATTGCAATTTACTTTATTTGCTCGTATTCTCATTAGCCGTTTCTGGATGCTTACATATCGTTCCACTAATTTAAAGATATTAAAACCCGTTTCGTTAATCAAGAAAATTCCTATGATGACGTCATGCCACGTTGCCTGAAGATGTCACAACCTAAACTAAAATAATTCTAAACGTATTGAGAAACCCACATTCCAAAAAAACTTATTAATTTGGAGGAAAGTTGGCGCATTCGGTTTTCCCATTAAGGGTTTTAAAACGCCGCTTTAAATGCGTTGCAATCCTTTACAGAATTCGCTTTTCCGTTGAAAGTATAAGAACTAGAACTAAAAAACTTAAATAATTACAAAGGTTAATTGTATAGCCGTCTTGAGATGTTTTGTGTAATTTTGAAACCAAAAAAAAACAAAAAATTAGTAGTAAAAGAAACTATTTTAGACAATTTTACGCAAACTTTGAAGGCACATGGTAAATGTACTATCGACTATTTGCAAAAAAGTGGCACAAGTGCGCTTTAGTTTAGTTTATAAACACATAATTTTTATATGAAGATAAATATTATGTGTTGCTGATTGCTCATTCTCTTCTCTTATTTTAGAAAACCTCCCTATACAACTAGCCGTTGTAATTATTTCAGTTTTTAGTTGTTATGCTTTCTAAAAAAATACGTATTTTGTAGAGGCTTGCATCAAAACCGCCGTTTTAGAACCCCTTTAATCGTGAGTCGAATGCGATTAACTTGTGATAACACCGTATCTACGTGCTTGCTATATTTCAGGAAATTTTAGGAAATTTTGGGAAGAAGCTACTAGCTAGTTGCACATACAACTAGACGTATATATCAAGTTGTCACAATTAACTAAAAAAATTTTTTTTGTGTGTAACATATTATTAGACTCTGATTCTCTGAGTTATTGAGATTTGTATATTTGTGTAATAAATGTAAATTTATTCCTTTTCGGAATGTAAAAGTTACGCCAACAAGTTTAATTTGTTGTACCACGTGTTGCCCAACCGAAGGAGGCTTACTTTAACTACTATTGTTTGTGATATTGACCTACGTTGTTGCGTTTAATCGCATCTACGTAAATTTATCTTTAATATCTTCTATAAAATCGAACCAGTCGGTATTACTCAGACGTTAGTTAATAGCGAACGATGAAACGTGTTGAAAAAGGATGAAAAAAATTAAAACCGTATGTTGTTTAATGATTTGTTATCAACTATTGCGAATTCATAACTTTTGTAGTGTTACTATTTTAATAAAAAAAATATTAAGTCGTTTTCATATTATAAAAATAATACAACTAATAATTTTTGTTTTTGTAATATTTTTGGTTCTTTATATTTATCTACTAATTTTTGCGATGTTGTGTTTGCAAAGCTTGTAACTTGCAAAAGCAACATTTAAAATAATGTAACGTTTTTAAGCGAGTTATTATTTGCGTCATCGCTCAAAATAAACTGTAAGCCTAAAGCATAAAAGTGAGATTAAGTAAAGTTGACGTTAATCGATTACCAATTAAATCGTCAACAGTAATAACATTGCACAATATTTTAAGTTTACGCATAACATAATCATTTCAGTATTTAATATGATTATAAAAATAATTTGAATAATAACATTACAACAAAAATTTAATTCAAGTTTGCATGTTGAATACAATACAATGTAATTAATTTATATTTTGTTTTTATTTTTAATAAAATTCACTTTTTTGGGTCATCTAAAAGCTGTGTAAACTTATACAGTGAGCTCGTAAAGTATGGAACAAATTAATTATCTCCTAAATGATAAAGTTTGAGGAAATTTCCTCGGCCACGTCGATTTTGTTTGTTTAAACGCCATTTTTTTCTACCATTGACATTTTTGCTGAGGTTCGTTTCCGAGCTATGACATCACCGACAAATTTTTTAAATAGCAACTCATTTTTCTTCTATGGATTTTGAATTTACTTTTCTGAGTACATAAATGTCAAATAAAGTGTGACATTGAAGAGTAAAGTTTTCGAGATATTCGGTTCCAGAATTTTAAAAATGTAAGTAAAAAACGATTTTGTCAGTTGTTTGAATTTTGCACTTGTTTTTCAAAAGTTTGTGTAGCATTTTGCTGATTGATTTAATAACAAATAATAATAACAGAGAACTAATTGCACAGTCCACCGTTAGCAAGATTGTCCAAAAATTTTTGGAAGTGGGAAATGTGCGAGGTTTCCCTAAAATGGGACGTCTAATAGTTTAAGAAGATATTAAATTAAACGTTCTACGTTTCAACAAAATTTTCATTTATCCATCCGTTAAGTAGCAGCAAACAACGAAATAGTTCAAAATTTCGTTTTAAAATTTTGGAAAAATGGTACACTTATAAAGTAGTTTTAGTTTGAGAACTAAACGAAGATAACTTTGACCGCATGTTAGTGTTTTGGAAAACCACGATTCAACGCCTACATGATCACGAGGAATTCTTACGGAATACTGTATTTTCCGACAGAACAATAAATCGACAAAACTATAGATATTGTTCTCTTGCAAATCAACTCTAAGAAATGGAAACTCATAGTCAGTTTTCACAAAAAGTTTGGACTTGAGCTCAATTTTTTGCCGGCGCGTTGACAGGTAAAAAACACCTTGAATTTTTAAGAGACAAATTAGTCTTTGCACTTTTAGTACTTTACCCAAATAAAGAAGACCTACATATGCTCAATAATACGATATGGTACTATTATGATAGTGGGCCATTCCATTTTACGAAGATCGTTCGCGAATGTTTAAAGCAAGTATTTGCTAACCAGTGGATTAATAGTAGGAGATTTATCGACTGGCTTTTTTATCTCTTGATCGAATTAACGAAGTCTATCTTAATAGACCAAATACCATCGACAAACTAGAGGAGAGAATTCGTAACAAAATGCGGGCAATTGTTAGCGATACTCATAGCAAGGTTCTCCATGAGCTTCAGTGGCGGATAGGATATTGTCAAAAAAAATGCTTAAAGGTCATTTTAAACATTTACTTTGATTTTTTGTTGTACATGTCTGTTTTTATTTTTTATTATTTCCATTTTTTGTAGGTTAGTCGTTGATTGTTGATATAGATAAATTTTAACAATTTTTTGAAATTAAATAATTTGCTATTAAATCATTTTAGAATGCTCAGTATTAAGTAGAAAAATATCCACTGTACTAAATTAAAACACTAAAAGGCTTGATTTACCAGATAACTTTCATTTACATTTTGGAAACTTAGAAACCGAATTTCTCAAAAACTTTTTGCTTCAAGGTCACACTTTTTAGACATTTTTGTACTCATAAAATTTAAGTGACTATAACTTTATTAATTTAAAAAAAGCGCCATATTTTTTTAATTTATCAAAAAACACACATTTAATTACTTATTGAATAGTATTAGAATGTTCTATAGCAATTCTTTCTGTTTTTACACAATTCACCATTTGATGTTTTTTCAATAAAAGTTCTGATGAATTTAGTTGCGTTTGGTGTGTGTGAAACACAATTAACAGCTATAAAAATAATAATTTATAATCTAACAAACTATAACAGTAATAATTGTAATAACATACCAACGATAAATAAGAAATAAAACAAGTGGATTGAAAGAAACGGATTTTACAATTGCTCTTCTTCTCCCAAATCCCAGAAATTAATTATACCAAATTATTTCATAGGAATACATAAAAAGGATTGTTTACAATAAGCTACCGACAACACGTTTTAAACTTTAGCCTTGCAAATGATTCATCTGAATTTTTATTTAAAAAAAGATCAAATAGTACGAAAAACGATTCTTTGGCGTATTGTGCAAAAACGAGAAGACTTAGCTATAGAACATTCTATTACTATTTGATAAGAAATGAAACAGCGCCGGTTTTAGATACACGGAGATAAATGTTTTCAGATATCATTCGTAAGACGCACAACTTATGCGTAATTTAAGCATAAAAAACAACTACTACTAGCTATTCATAAATTTATAAACCATCGGTATAATTTATGAATAGTCATGTTAGCATCGATGATGATTATAATTCATAAGTTATGAAGTAAACGATTTCGTTATATATGCGTAATAATCATATCTTTATGAATAATACTCACAAACAATGATCATATTAAGAATAAAATTTTAACCAGGCAATCGTAATATGTGATTTAAGTCACATCTATTATGATTATAATTCACATCCAGTAACGAAGTATTTTCATTATGTATGCTTAATAATCACATTTTTTTATGATTAATATTCATAAACTCTAATTAAATAAAGAATAACTTTTTAAGCAGCCAATCATAATATGTGATAAATAAAGTATTGTTTATTAAATGATATTCAGAATAGTGGTATTAACAATTATAAATATTAATCATAATTTCGGAGTTAATTTTACTCATTCTTATACGAATTAATCACAAGATATTTTTCATATATGTTTTATAAATTAGTAAAACATATATTTCGAGTTTCAAAAAATGTTTATTTTTTTTACGATGATTACACAACTTTAATGCAGCTATAAGTACACCACCATACTTTTACAACTAAATAATTTAAATAGAACACATAACACAAGAACTAATACATAACTAGTAACACATAATATCATTATATAATAATACAGATTATTATAAAAAATAAAACATTATTCAAATAAATAAAACGTAAATAATATAAACAAAACTGAAACAGAACTTGCGCAACAATTTAAAAAAATAATTTTACAAGTTGCTAACCACAAACCTTTTCTTCTATTGCAGTCAAGATAATTTAACAAAAACGATTTTTAATATTGAAGTTGAAGAACAATAATACAAATAATTTTTGTAATAGGTTTACTTATCATATAGGCAGCAACGTTTATCAATACTAAGATAAGAACGTCTTCCGGGTTTGGACCGTGTCAATGTTGTAACCGAAGTTGCCAACGTTTCGCCCACTTTCGTAAGGGTCTTCATCAGGGTGTGAGAGAAATCGAAGAACTCAAACAAGCAACCAAAATCTAACTAAAAGTTAGGTAATCAACTTGTGAACCAAGCTAGATTCTAAACTCAGAAAAGGTAAGAAAGAAAACGATAAACTTGGAAAAGCAAACGAAAATCTAACAAAGAACCACTACAGAGTTAGGATTCTAGAATCTGGATTGGTTCACAAGTTGATTACCTAACTCTGTAGTGGTTCTTTGTTAGATTTTCGTTTGCTTTTTCAAGTTTATCGTTTTCTTTCTTACCTTTCCTTAGTTTAGAATCTGGCTTAGTTCACAAGTTGATTACCTAACTTTTGAGAAGTGTTTAGTTAGATTTCGGTTCCTTCTTTGAGTTCTTCGATTTCTCTGACGCCCTGATCAAGCCCCTTACGAAAGTGGGCGAAACGTTGGCAACTTCGGTTACAACATTGACACGGTCCAAACCCGGAAGACGTTCTTATCTTAGTATAGACTCCGGCCGTGGAAGCCGCTATTACAACGTTTATCAAATCCATTATTTTAAAGTAGGCATCAAAAGTTTATAGAAAATTATAGTATAAATGCGTAATATTATCCGTTACCAAAGCAAACTAGATTATCGTCATCCTTACTACACATATCTGCCACTGTTCTCACTTCAGAACTAAAAAACTTCCGTGTATCTCCAATGCTAACTTTCCATACCTTATTTTCTATTTTCTTACGGCCTTTAGGTTTTACAACTCTGCAATACTTTAGTTAAATTATAGCGACGCAAATCTAGAAATAAGAAGTATGTGTATTAGAAAATGTAAATAAACAGAAAGTGATCAAAAGTGTTTCAACTTTCAATTTAATCTAATTCGTAGCTTTAATATTAATCAAAATAGCAATAATAAACAGATAACTTTGAACACCTTGTATATCTAATTCTAATTCAAGTTAAAGTGATGGTGAATTTCGTTACTTTTGAGTAATCGTTACTATTCGTTACTTTTACTTTTTGTATTCGTTATTTTGATTACTTCAGATACTATGACTACTTTGACAACTGCATGTTTTTGTGGTAATAAATACGTGTACCGGCGAATATAATTCCTTGAATCGTTTCGCGATAGGGATTTGATTACCTTAGACGTATGTGCATAAATGACTAAAACGTGTTGTAAAATTCTAATTTATGTAAACATTTTTGACAGTAGCTGATACCGGAGAATCTTATCATTTTAAATACAAAACAGAACATATGTACCTACTTTGGATTGTTAGTATTTATAAACGTTTTTAATATTAATTTTAAGAAATGGAAATACGCACAATATATAATGTAAAATTGAGATAAACGGCAAATTAATTTGGTACACCTCATACAAATACATACTTTATAATGTAATATATTTTCGTTACCTACTAGTTTACGCAAGAATTATCAATTTGTATGTGAATGTGTTATAAGTACTAATATTTGTATCTTATGTATATTCGTAGAAAATAATTTATATACAAACATTAGAACTCAAAAAACAGAAATATATGACAATTTTATTACATTTTGCTTACCTTTTTATCAGTTGATAAAATCACTTCTTTAGTTGATGCAATGCACACACTATCTGCGTGTGAAACGTTCTGCTGGTTTTGCTGATGTATCATAATATAAGAAGGTTTGCTCATAACTTAAGATAAAATTATAACTATAGTGATAACTAGTAAAATATGAAAACAATTCATAACTTTATTACATTTATAAACCATATTCATAATACATGAATACACGTAACTCATACAAATTGCACTCTTAGGAATGTTGTATGCGTATTACGCATAACATCATAATATAATTCATATTTTATAAATTTTATTAAATGTGTAATTTATGAACATACTATTCATAACTAGTGATTGCAGATTTCTCTCCGTGTAGCATGGGGTGTTAAGCAGATTTTTTTGAGTCTCCTTAATCTTTCATTAATATTACATGGTTTTCTAAATTACCATAACATACACAACCAGATTTGTACATAATCTATTATTGTTTTATAACATTTTAAAAATCAGAGTTTATTAAAATGTATAACCAACAAACACATAAACATAAATGAAACTTTAAAACTTAACAAAAACTAACATTACTAAAACTAAAACAAAGTAGGGTAGATGTAGGATATATTGGTAAAGTAGTTCAATACTTAAAGTGGATAATATTTAAAATAATATTTTATAATGTTCTTCAAGTCCTCTATACATTTATTTTTTTAATATTTTGTTTAACAAATTAGTTAATTGTACATGGACATGTTTTGCTAATAGAAATTAGCATAACCATAGACTAAAAACTAAATATAAAAAATTGAGATGGAAATAAAAAATACTAACCAAACTAAAATTGTTAAAAATTAATAAATTATTGATAATTAAAAGTATTTGTCAATTTTTAGCAGCCTACTATATCTAAAAAAATCTTAAATAAATAAAGATTAAAGAATAAATATAATTAAAAGAATAGAAAAATAAAAAAAATCGAACTATAATTTTGAACTGAGAAGAATCGAAGGTTTAAATTTGATATTTCATTTAAACAATTTATAGAGTAATGAACGAATTTAAAAAAGATATTTTATTGTAAACATGAAGAAAATGAATGTAACTAAATGAAATTGGTTTAAATAATAATTATCCTATTCAATTAATTGATTAATAGTATTTTTCACAGATTTTGCATAAAATATTCATTTAAAAATCTAATCAATTTTTTAACAAATAATAAAAAAGTTTTTAGATCTCTTCTATCCTTTGGCCACGGTTTTCATTTTTTTAAAACATCAATATTTTATTTTGACACATAATACACTTAAGGCGGGTTGCACAAAGCAAATCAAAAATGTAACAACTGATTATTTCTCAAAACAATTGCTACATAGCCAATGAAACCACGTTTATTTGTGATGTAACAATTGATTTCAGAAATAATCACTTGCTACATTTTTGATTTGCTTTGTGCAACCCGCCTTTAGACTATTTTCAGTTAACAATAAAGATCAAATATCAATTCTACATAAATCTGGAGTATACAAACTTACTTGTTCTTTTTGTAATTTCTCATATGTTGGTTAAACAGGTAGAAAATTCAAAACTAGACTAAATGAACATTTGGTTCGAGTAGTTTCGAGTAGGTTCAAAAAATATAACAAGGTTTTCTTTTGTGAGCTGTAGCGTTGTAATTATAAATTTTGTTTCAAATGTAAGCCTTTGTCCTAACTAACAGTTTTTTGTCAAAAATGTTAAAGTCGTAGTTTTCAAGTTAATATAATTATTGTTCAGGATAATTGAAGGCCCGATGAAGCAGACACGTCAGTCTGCGAAACGTCGCCATATCAAATAAATCCGAAGCTAATAATTTATTCCCTCGCCAAACCACGATACTTCCTATAGGGATAAAAACAAATTTAAGAGAAAAATTAAAAAAAAATTAATCTAGAATTATTTACTTTGTCTTTTATTGTATTAAATGATGTAACAACATTATTGGTCACATTTGCTATTTGGTTTAATTTTTTGTTAGTAAATTCCATATAAAATGGGTGTTATGAATTTTTAAAGTTTTATTTTTATAATTAATTTCTGCATTAATATTTTTAAAGCTAAACTACCTATTAAACGTCGTATTTTGTATGCCAATCTAAAACATAAAAACTGATTTAATGATTTATGCCGAATTCTTGCAACATTGGAAACTTAATATTATTTTTACTAGAAATTTTATTATTTAAACTTTTAACCTTA
The DNA here is from genome assembly GCA_035610365.1 of Aquatica leii. Classification (NCBI taxonomy): domain Eukaryota; kingdom Metazoa; phylum Arthropoda; class Insecta; order Coleoptera; family Lampyridae; genus Aquatica; species Aquatica leii. The sequence continues at coordinate 59,712,644 of CM069436.1, forward strand.
AATTGTTTTTTGAAAATAAAACTTAAATTAAGTTTAAACTGAATTTAAATCTAAAGATATGTGAAACATTTTTTTCAATTGCGCTTATTAGAAAATTATGTAAATCTTGCGCGTTGTATTTATTTCAGTTCTATTATAATGGTTTGCATTGTATTCAATTTTATTGATGTTATGTAATTCTTCTGAAATAAAATTCTTATAACTGTAAATAGTTATAACACGTTGAAGTTGATTTAACACCCGCGAAATTCAAAACAGCTTTGAATAAATCTGCAGGATAAAAACCACAACGTAAAGAACATTGGGGGTAAAGCAATGTTAATGCAATTGTGCAAATGCCACCAGAGTGAACTACTACGGTCGTTTCGACCTTTTGCGGCTTATTAGCAGTAGGAGATACATTCTAATGTAATTTCCATAATAGCATTGATAACTCTATAGCTTTATATTCATGTATGACAAAGGTAACAATTAGTAAGCGTTTGATGCCAAAGTTATCTTATAGTGTAATTTACTATGTACCAAAGATATTTACAATTATCTTTGTTACATAGTAAATAACATTATGAGATGGCTCTGCCATCAAACGCTTACTAAAATTCTTATGTACTGAATTATTAAAAACTTGTTTATTATCATGTGTTTTTGCAGTAACTCTAAAAATTGACATTAGGAATGGTTAAAAATGTGTAGTAGATGAGTTAGTAGATTTGTCAAACACTTGTTTATTCGTCAAGAGTCTTTAGTTTTCTATTGGATTCGGCTATATTTGAATAAGTCTACAAGGGAACGATTGAAATTGAAAATTTGGTATTGTATGTATACACAATCGTAACATATTGTAACGAAAATGTAAAATCGTATATTAGAAACTAACGGCTAAACACAGTAAACAAATAATTAAACGTAATAAAATAAATTTAAATTAAAATAACTTTGCGGTAAAGGATTACACCAATTAGAAACACTAATAACTAATATTTACAAACCAACAATAAGTCACTAATAATTGATTCATTTCGACACTATTTATTTTTTACTATCGCGCATACAATAACGTAAAGGTCACTAAAGTGCGCTCGCACTGATTACACAATGAATCCCTTCGTTTGTTGCAGGTTCTGTTTATATCCGGAACGTTTTCTACTTATTTCCAGGAGTTTCCTTCATTTTTTTTCACCTTCAAACACTTTTCGGAAACAGACCGTAACACTGTCCCCTCCTTAGATCCGCTCTATCTAAGAACAAGGGGCCATGGCGGTAAGCACAATTCTGTCCATTTCTGCATCGTGTTTGTTAGTAGAAATAACAGTCCACAGTCTTGTCGTTCCCAATCGTGTTTCTCAAGTTATAGCTGCAAACTAACACTTCAGCTCGTGTACCCTAGAATATGACTTCTACCATATTTTGCACCATTTTCCAGTCTAGTTGGTCTAAACCGCAGCCAAGCTTTGAGATCGCCAGTTTTCTGATGTTGTTTCGCATGACGTGGTTTCTCAGTTCCAGCAAAGCGCTCCATAAATCTCTGTATTTGGGTTTCTGATGAGATAACCCTTTGGTAACTAAGTAGTAGATGGACTGTTGTTAATCTTGAATCTTCAAAACTTTTTCTACTGTAGGTCGCTGTTCATCTAAACGTCGAAACTTCCTCTTAAATATCATGGCAATCCCTCTGGACATGCGCAAGTTTTGAACAACACAGTGTGCAAAGGAGTAGTCCTTTGGTACATTAAACAGATTTTGTCGTACTTTTGTAGTCACTCCAAACCTTGCTTTCGCGGTTCTATTAGGTGGACATAAACCACTTGAAGTCTTTTGCATCGTCTTTATCTGTCACTCTATTGACCACTCTCGTGTCTTCGTCGTCGTCCGTGTTGCTACCGGTGTAGGGGAAAACCGATTGATGTGTACTATCTTTGGTTTCCCTCTTGGTAACTTTCAGACGCGGTAGATAACGTAATTTATTTTTGTCAAAATGGCGTAAGAGATTTTTTATTGTCTCTGTAATTTTTAAGACAACCTTCGTTCTTGTTGTGTACAGGTCACCAGGTTGAAACTTCTTCTCAGACCTATTGATCATATAGGTCACTGGCGATTTCGATGTTTTTTTGGAGTTGGCTTACGTAGTCATCCCCAACAACTTTTTCTATAGTTTTGCATCTAAACTGAAGATCGCACAGTAACCTTATCTCACGTTCAAACTTGGTACAAGCAGGAGTTTGTTCGGTAATCTTGTGAACGGATAATTGATACGCCATTAGAAATAAATGTAAATATTGGTCCCAGTTCCGTTGGTTTTTGCAGACCACTTCGGCAAGATACTTTCCCATCGTTTTATTCATCCGTTCCACTAAGACATCTGATTGAGGATGAAAAGGTGTCTTCTTGATTCCCAGCATTTGACAGACGTTTTGAAACAAGGCAAACAAAACCCCAAAGCGGTAGAAAAACTCTTTCACCAACACATCCGCAACAGTTGTGTCTTCTTGATGTGGTATCGCGTACGTTTCCGTCCATTTGGTAAAATAATCTATCGCCACCAGAATGTACTTGTTGCCCTGTTCCGTTTTTTGGGAATTGGCTTGCGATGTCAATTGCTACCTTTTTGAATGGATTTTCGACGTTGCACGTTTGTCTAGATAGGACGTCTGCGTTTCGATGACTAGTTTCAGCACAATGTTTTGTATCAAAATCGAACTCCTGCAATCGTTCAGTCTATCTCGCAACTTTTGAGTTTCAAGATTGAAGAACCATTTTAGAGCAGCATGGTCAGTCCGCAGAAGAAATGTCCGTTCATATAAGTATTTGTAGTAATGTTCAACGGACTTGACAGCTAACTGTTCTCTTCTAGTTACGCAATAATTCTTCTCAGGCTTTGACAGGATTTTACTGAAGTAGCCGATCACCCCGTTTTTTCCATTCCTGATTTGGGAAAGTACACCTCCTATTGCGAGGTTGCTAGCGTCAGTGTCTAACACAAACTTGCCTTTCGTTCGAGGATAGCTCAATATTAGTGCCGTAACTAGAGACTGCTTCAACTTTTATAAGGTTTCATTACAGTTGTCGTTCCAAGTAAAATTGCGTCTTATTTCGGTAAGTCTTGTCAGCGGTTTTGCAATGTTGGCAAATCCTAGCACAAATTTGCGATAATATGTGCACAATCCGAGAAAACTGCCAAGTGCATGTTTATCTCTTGGTATTAGCCAATCTTGGACTGTTTTAATTTTATCAGGTTTGTTCATCACTAACGTTCTGGATACAATCTACAAAACGCAGTTTTCTCGTGGTCCTTTAATTCCAAGTCTACTTGCCAGTAGCCACTTTTCAAATTCAAAGTGAAAAACTATTGCGAACCAGATAGGGTATCTAAAGTATCGTCAATTCGGAGTAACGGATAACTATCTTTTTTGGTAACCTCATTGTGTTGTCTATAATCAACACAAAATCTCAATGATCCATCTTTTTTTTGCCAAAACTACTGGAGAGGCCCACGGATTGTGAAATGGTTCCAACAGACCCTGAGTTTATATTTCGGCGATTATCTTATCGACTTCATCTCGCTTGGTCAAGAAAAACCGCTTCAGATGTTGTCGGATTGGTTGAGCATCGCCAGTAATGATTTTGTGTTTTACGACGTCAATTCTTTCTTTAGACAAGTCGTGGTACTGCTGGATTAGCTTTTTGACTTCACTGCGCTTGTGCTAGTCTCAGTTTTTGAAACGTTGAAGTCGCCATTTTCAGTAAATGTTAAAGACATTTTTCTGTTGATGGGTTTTCAATAACGTTTGCACATTTCAGAATGTGAGACACCGACGTAGATTGTTCTATAACAGTATTCTTCTTTAAAATTACCCGGTTTGGAGTGGTGTTTACGATTCTAACTGGTATTACGTTTTTGACCTTTATTAGAGCTTTACCAACTAGTAATCTTTAGGTGAATATTTGGGGAGATCTTTATTCAAACATTCCATTACAACGCTCTCAGTTCGTCCAGGTAAAATGACATCTTTTACTAGAACAACCCTTGCATTTCCATCTTTTGGCAAATATCAAGGAATTTCTTCGTTCTCTACTTTGTTGTTTTATGTCTACATGTAATCCACATTTCTTTATAAGGTTCGTTCCCAAGATCATTTTTTCAGTTATGTCAGCTACCAGTATCTGATGATAATTGATTTGCTTTCAATACAAATAGTCACCATCATTTTTCCATGAATTGGGACAGTTTTGCCAGTTGCTGTATTTAGTTGTATCGTGATTGGTGCTATTCTTCCGTATTCTTGAACTATATCTGGGCGCTTTATTGTTCTTGTTTTTGTCTTAACCAATAGTTCAACTCCTCGTCCATTGATGGTGCTATCAACGTAAACGCTCATCAGGGAGTTAGTTGGCGATGCAGCGTGGCTAGGGATCTTTGGAGTATGGTTATTGGAGGTCAATTTTTGCCCTTTTAGGACGACTTGTATTAGTTTTCCGATAACTCTTGTGTTTTTGATTTGGGACAGCAGCGTCAAATGTGACCCAGTTTACCGCAGTTCCAACATCTAGGGCCTTGACGCGCAATATCCGTTTCTAACTTTTGAAGGTTTTCTGTCGATTTTTGACAACAGTTCTTTATCTGCACGTGGTATGCCTATTGAAGATGCGCGTCTCTATATCGCATTTTTAGACGTGAGTTCAACAGCTGATAATCTATTTGTTGGCAATCAAGGATCGTTTGCAAGATGTTTATCGCTTCTCTTTGAAAGGCAAGAATCAATGAAGTGGTTTTCTCTTGGTCGTTCCATCCATTGGCCATTGCAGAAGCTTTAAAATGTTTGTAGTACGTCGACCACGGTGTCTTGCCATTAAACCTCGGCGGGCAATCTATATTCTTGATGTTACTTCACATTCATTTTCGGGTACTACAATCGTTCTTGGAGTCACATGTCTTTCGCCTTGTAGTCTTGTTTCCATTAGTTTAAATCTTTTTTTCTGTCTTTTTCGTTTCTTTTTTTTTTAATTTTTCTTTCATACTCATGAAAGTTTCCAACAATCTGCTCTATTAGTCTAGATGTTTCCACTAGCTTTTCTTCAACTTTCATCTGAAAGTTAGTGAAATATTCTTGTGGTTGTTTTGTTTTTTTCAAGCCTTCTTGAACTTCCCAACAATTTCGACTTTTTGGAATTTTCCATTAACTTTTCTTTCAGAATTTTAGAATTTTCTTTGTTTTACTTGCATTTTTTATTAATTTTTTTCCAACGTTTTAGAATTTTCTTCTAGTTTAGTACATTTTTTTTTAAACTTCTAAATTTTTGCTATCTCAAAGAGCCACTTTGAGACCACGTAACACACATTCACTTGCAAAATAAAAGTATACACAAATTGTTTATTACCTTTATTGCGTTAAAAATAATTCCATTTATGACATCGGTGTAACGTGAATTTAAAATCGTTTATTAGAAACTAAGGGCAAAATACAGTTACAAAATAAATAAACGAAATAAAATAAATTGTAAATTAAAATAACCAAATTAAAATGAACGGAATATGAATTAAAAACTAAAACGAACTTGCGGTAAAGAATAACAACAATTAGCAACACTAATAACTAATACTTACAAACTAACAATAAGTAACTAATATTTGATTTATTTCGAAAACTATTTATTTGACACTATCACGCATACGATAACGTATAGGTCACTAAACTGCACTGATTACACAATAAATCTCCTTGTTTGTTGCAGGTTCTATTTATATCAGCAACGTTATCTTTTTATTGCTTCCAAGAGTTTCCTTCATTTTCTTTAACTTTCGATTCTTCGAACACTTTTAGGAAACAGCACGTAACAATATTATAATGTATTTCGGTTGGTTGCGTCATAATAAACCTTTAATAAATTTACTAAGCAATAGTATATTGTATATCAAGAATGAAAAGTGTATAATTATAACATAAGCGATAGATTATATAAATCGCACAGGTTATAATGAACTTCTCAACCGTGGTATCTATACAATTTTTTTGACTACTAGTTGTATAGGCTTTCATTATTATGTATAATAGTAGGTTGTGAAACTGTACTTTTTTAAGCGCTAGTAAATAATATTTCATTATTAACTAGTAGTTAATAATGAACATATTTACATTTTCTGATAATACTATAACAGTTTCAAAGAAAAAAAGTTTACAAAACTGTCTACCAAGAGCAAGAGATTTTATTTATTGCAAATTTAAGTTTTCAAATCGTTCAATTAATAAATTAATTTGATTTCAAAATTTAAGTTGTTTGAAGTTCGCGCTTAACCATATGTGAATATTAGTAAATTAAATATATTAAAATAATAATGTTTTTAAACAATTTAAAGGAGAACGAAGGAAAAACCTCAAGAACAGAAGGAGGAAGGAAAGAAATGGAGGAGTTAAAAGAATTAATGAGAGAAATGATGAAACAGATGGAAGAAAATATGCAAGGAATAAGACAAGAAATCAAAGAAATGAAAAAAGAAATGGGAGAAAGAGAAAAGAAGCGGGAGAAAGAAAAAGAGAAACTGGTGGAGAGAATAGAAAAACTGGAGAAAAAGCGGAAGACGAGGAAAGATGGAAAAGAAAAAATAATATCGTGATAAAGGGGGAGAAGTGAAAAAGCACAAAAAGATTTAGCAGTGATGCTGGAAGAAAAATTAAATGTAAAAGTAGAGGTGAAAAAAGTGACAGTAATAAACAAAGAGAAGAAAAATGAGATGGTGGTGGCGGAAAAACAGAAGGTAATGGAGGAGAAGAAGAAATTAAAGAATACAAGAATATATATAAGTCACGATTTAACATGGGAGGAAAGAAGAGTGCAAAGAGAAATAATGAACATAGCGATGGAAAGAAGAGCGGAAGGAAAAAGAGTATGGGTAGGGTACAGAAAAATGGAGATAGACGGAGACAGATACATATGGAACGACAAGGATAGGGACTGTGCAGAGAAAGAGAAGAGAAAGTGGGGAAACAAAAGGCAAAAACTAAAGGGCAAAGGGGTGGTAAAGGAGGGAAAGTTGACGAAACGGCAAAGAAAAGGAATAATGAGGAGATGGAAATGGAAAAGAAAAAGTAGGAGAAAAAAAGAAAGTAAGGAAGAAGCACGGGGGGAGGTGAGTGAGCTGAGAGTATTGTTTTGGAACGTAGCAGGAATAAAAAACAAGGAACATGATTTCTGGAAGTACATCAAGGAACAGGATGTAGTGGGATTACAGGAAACATGGATGGAAGAAAAAGAATGGGAGTGGTGGGAAAAGAGTTGCCAGAGGAATTTGAGTGGGTGGTGCAACATGCAGAAAGAGAAAAGAAAAAAGGGAGAGCAAAGGGGGTATAATAACGGAAATAAAAAAAAAAAGGTTGAACCAGGAAAAGAAGGAGAAAGTGCAACAGAGAAGAGGAGTTGTAGAAAAGAACAGGCAGTGGGGAAAAACAAAAATAAAAGTGGTGACGGTTTATAGCAGTAGAATGAAAGAGACAAGGAAAAACTTAGAAGAGATGATAAATGAGAGGGAAGAGGGATTGATAATAGTAGGAGGGGACTTCAACGCAAGAACAGGGAAAAAGGGGGGAATACAAGAAAGAAAAGGGACGGGAAAGAGACAAACAAAGGACAAGGTGATAAATAAAGAGGGAGAGGAACTGCTGGAATTGTGCAACGAAAAAAGGTGGGAAATAATGAACGGGAACAGAGAAGATGATGGAAAGGGGGAATTTACGTACATAGGAGGAAGGGGAGAATCAATAATAGATTTTGTAATGACAAATGAAGAGGCCGCAGAAAAGGTAAAGACATTTAAGGTGGGAGAAAGAGTAGAGTCAGACCATCAACCACTGGAATTGACAATGGAAGGAAGGGAAAAAGAAGAGAGAGAGGAAGAGGAGAAGTACATAACTAAAAAAAATGGACAGAAGAGGGTGTAAAAAGATATAAAGAGAGAATAGGGATAACGGTATGGATAGGGAAGGAATTACAAGAAAGTGTAGAGAAAATGAGAGAGATGATGGAGAAAGCAACAGAGAGAATCAGGTTTAGAAAATAGAAGGCGGAGAAAACTGGATGGAAGAAATGGTGGGATAAGGAAGGCAAGGAAGCAAAGAAAAATGCAAGAAGAGCATTAAGACAGTGGAAAAAGGGAAGAAAGAAAAAGAAGAATACAAAGAAGCAGTAAAAATATACAAAAAGACATGCGATAGAAAGAAGGAGGAAAACAAAAAGAAACAAGAGGAGCAGATTAAAGGAATAAAAACGGAAGAAGATGTATGGAAGTACCTAAAAAGCAGAGGAAAAAAACAGGACGACAAAGGGAAAAATTAAAGAATGGGAGATATATTTTCGGAACCTGTTGGGATGGGAAGAACAAAAGCAGGAAAAAGTAAAAAAGAAAGACGCGGTAGTAAGACAAGAAGAAGTAGATAGGGATAGAATAAGGGAGGAAGAAGTAATAGAGGCGATAAAGAATATAAAAAAAGGAAAAGCGACAGGAGAAGATGGGATACAAGGAGAAGAGTGAATATACGGGGGAGAAAATGTAGCAAAAAGGTTGACGGAAATAATAAACAAAATATGGAAAGGGGAAGGATTCCCAGAGAGATGGAGAGAGGGAATAATATGCCCAATACATAAAAAAGGCGAAAAAAAGAAAGTCGAGAATTATAGAGAGGTAACATTACTGAGCTCGGCATACAAATTGTACGCGACAATACTGCAAGAAAGATTACAGAAGGAAATCGAGGAAAGAAGTTTGGTACCAGACGGACAAGCGGGATTCAGAAAAGGAAGAAGGGCGATAGACAACATATATATAATGAAACACTTAGCAAATAAAGAACTAGAAAAAAAAAGGGAAAATGGTAGCACTATTCGTAGACCTAAAAGCTGCTTTTGACAAAGTGAATAGGGAAAAGCTGTGAGAATATACGAAAAGAAAAAAAATCAATGAAAGATTAATACAAAGAATAGAGGAAATATACGAAGAAACGAGAAGCAGGGTTAAAGTGAATGGGGAAGAGAGTGAGAAATTCATAACAAAGAGAGGGTTGAGACAGGGATGTCCACTGAGCCCAAGCATGTTCTCGGTATATACGGAGGATCTGGAAGAGACAATGAGAGGACAACAGACAGGAGGGATAGTGGTAGGGAAAGCTAAGGTATGGTCGTTGGCGTATGCGGATGACATAGTGCTGGTGGCTAAGGAGGAAAAGGAAATGAAAGAGATGATGAAAACGCTAGAAAAATATATGAAAAAAAAAAGAATTGGAAGTAAACACGGAGAAAACAAAGATAATGATATTTAGAAAAGGAAGGGGGAAAAGAAAAAGAGAGGAGTGGAGATGGAGTGATGAGAAAGTGCAACAAGTGAAGGAATTTACATACCTGGGCTACACGATGAAACAGGATAATAAAGAGGGAGAACACATAAAGGAAAGGGTGAAGAAAGGAAACAGGCTAATAGGACAAGTATGGGGTGTGGGGGAAAGAATTTTCAAGATGGATATAAAAAAAAGAAATAATAAGGAGAGATAGAGACATCGAAAAACAAGAAAGATGGACAAAGATAAAAGAGAGCAGATATAATAGGAATTATAAAGATATCAAGGGTGAAGGGATGCTGAAATATTTAAAAGACAGTGAGATTAAAAGCAACAAAAGGAAAAAAATGGTGGCAAGGTTCAGATGTGGCAACGAGGAGTTAGGGAACAAATGTTGGAAGGAAGAACCAGAAAAGTTGTGCAGGCTATGTGGAGAAGAAACAGAAGATCTGAACCACATGAGAAAGAGATGCAGGGAACTGAGAGAAGAAGAAAACAGTGGATATCTTAGATGAAAACGGAAAAGGAGCGGAATGGATGGAGGAAGTATGGAGCAGGAGGAAAAAGTTAAGGGGAGAGAAGGGATAAGAAAATGTAATATATATGTATAGACAACACGACCAAATTTGTAAGCCAAATGGCAATGAATAAACTTATATTAAACAATTTAAACAACTTTAGCAATAAAAACTTACGTTATTTGTTTATTTTTGTGTTTTAAATCATAATTAATTCTATTCAACTAATGACAACTGTCAAAATCACTGACTTGATTTTTAATTTAAAATTAATATCTTAAATTTTAAATTTGATTTAGAAACAGGTAGAAAAGTTTTAATAAATCTTTTAATTATTTTAGGTATGCATTATATTTAAAATATATTTATTTCAATAATATTCACATTTGATTAAGCGCGAACTTCAAATAACTTACATTCTTAAAATCAAATTAATTTATTAATTGAACAATTTGAAAAGTTAAATTAGCAATAAATGAAATCTTTTGCTCTTGGTAGACAGTTTTGTAAACTTTTTTTCTTTGAAAATTATTATTGTATTATCAGAAAATCTAAACATGTTCATTATTAACCAGTGGTTAATAATGAAATATTATTTACCTGCGCTTAAAAAAGTACAACTGCCTATGGGTAACAATCTTTCACCTATACTGGCTGAAATTTTCCTAACTAACTTAGAAATTAAGAATCTTTTTTTGAATAGTTTAATTAAAAAACATTTTATTTACTATAAAAGATATGTTGACGATATTTTGGTTCTATTTAAAGGTAATAATTATGATTTAGACCTTTGTTTTAATATTCTAAATTCATTACATGCTAACATTAAATTCACTTTTGAAAAAGAATCTAATAACGTTCTTAATTTTCTAGACTTATCTTTAAATAGAGTTAATAATTCTGTCTTTTTTCTTCCTTTCATCCTTTTTCACACAAAATGTCATCTTTTAGATTCTTTTTTAATCGTTTATACAAATTACCTCTTGATAAATTTAATTTTAATAAAGAACTTAACATTATTTATAACTTAGCAAATAATAATAATTATCCATTAGATATGATCAAAAAACTTCAAAATAAAATTTTTAATTCCATTAATATTAGAAACATTTCAACTTTTACTCCACTTTTAGATAACATTAAAAAGACATATTTTTCTTTTCCTTACATTGGTCGCTCTTCTTTTCAATTTTAAAATTTATTTAAAAAGCATACAATTAAAATTTCTTTTTCATCTAAATTTAATTTAAATTCTTTACTTGTCAATAGTAAAAATAAAGTTGATACTCTGAATAAGTCTGGTGTTTACAAATTAAATTATGGTAGTTGTAATTCTTATTATATTGGACAAACCGGCCGTAAATTTCGAACAAGAATAGCAGAACATTTTTCTTACATTAAAAACAATAATGTTGGTATTAATTTATATAATAAATCTTCTTTCGCTAATCATATATTAGAATATAACCATTGTTTTGATTATAAAAGTAACTTCAAAATTCTTCATATTTGCAATAAAAGTCTAAAATTAAATTTTTTGGAGATAAAAGAAATTGTTAAATATAAAAACTCAGACCCAGATGCATGTTTAAATGAAATTGTTAATTTTGAAAATGATTATCTTTTTCTTAAATAATATTTTTGTTTTTATTTAAATTATTTTTATATTTATTTAATTTTCTTGTTAATAATATTATTATTTTATATACCTTTCGCGGTTAATTTATATTGTCATTTTGTTTAATTTATATGTCATTTTGACATAAACTGTTCAATTTTAATTTATTAATTTATTTATTAATTGTAAGTATATTAAGAATTTTAAGGTTGTGATTTTACTTTAGTTGATAATTTTAGAGGGCTGATAATAACCGTTAGGTCGAAACATGTAGCCACCAATAATTAATAAATAAAAACAGTTATATGGGAAAGATATTAAATCATTTAAAATTATAATTTCACAACCTACTATTATACGTAACAATAAAAGCCTATACAACTAGTACTGGAAAAAATATTATTCACGTATTCAATTTTCACCCTGTTATATATTACAACGAATGAGTAATTAATGACAAAGGACTAATGATAAGGATGGCTCCTATCTTAGAGACTGTGTACGCCAATTCTTCGGATGGATTGCCTTTTTAAGATTTTGTAGTTTTATATATGTATTCCTAAACTAATTATGAAACTTAATCTTAACAACTTAAATGGTTACAAATTAAAAAATACGAAGTGACACAGGTCATTAACACACATGCGTCCAGACTCATAAAACACATAAACAAACACAAAATTGATTTTAAGAAAAGCAACAAAAAATATATATTTGAGTAACTTATTACTATTATATAAGGGAAGACTATAACTACCTAAGTGACGAAACATGAGAATTAATCGTTTATGTAAGTCGTTTTTGTAACTCCAATAGTTAAAACAAATTCTGCTCATCAGCTATAAAAAATAAATATAAAATACAGCTAGAAAAAAAATGATAAACCAGACACAAAAAAGTTTATCTAATATTTACTTTAGTTTATACATTTTTTAATTGTAACAAAAATTTAGAACACAGCAATTATGTATCTAAATATACATTCAACTTGAAAGTTAATTACGATTTAACTTTGAAAAAGAGGCACCGATAGCGTTGAATTATTTACAAATGGATACATTATCAGATAAGTGTGCAAAGGCTACTTGTAAAAAGCAATCGAATTCAGTAGGTAGGGTGATTGGTGATGTATGTTGAAGTTAATAGGGCTATGCTGTATTTACAACCTTAGTCCTAATAGTCATGACGCAGAGGACCAGTGGAATTTTGTAGGGTTTACGGAATCTGCCACCAAACTGCTGTTATTACATCCGGCAGGAATTACTAGCTCTACTGCACATAAAAAACCCTAATAGACTTTTGATGTTTGATTTTTGCAAGCCAATATGACTAAATTGAAATGTCAAAGTGAATAAGAGATCGCTATTTTAATTCGTACTAATGGACGCGTTGAATAAATTCCAACGTCGAAAAAAAATTTAAACAAATTCACTAAACAAAATGTAAAGTACGAGATGGAACGATGGAAAACGAAACTGTTTAATTTGGCCGTGTCTCCCTTAAGAAGGGGGAAGTTATTATCTGCTTTATTAACCAGGGCAGTGTCAGCGCGAATCTAATGTCATAATACAGTTATGTGGCACATAAACAGCCACTGAGGGTTTATTGCTACCTATTTAGAGGCAAGTCGCCATCTTGATTCGTCTCTTTTAATAATAGGGCACGTTTAGATACAATGTTTTGCTTTACGACCCCTTCTGTTCCTTAAATGATGTTTATTACGTTATGTTATACATTATGAATAGAATTATCTCTTATGACATTAATGTATTTTGAAAGGGTAAATTATTCATAATATTTAAAAGGGGTTGAAATTGGGACATATTGTGCAACCGGTGCATATTTTAATGAACGATGAATTGTCGTAAAATTTACCTAAATCGAGGAACTTAAAAGGTATAACAGTTCATATGGCATAATCCGGTTCAACTACAATATAAACTGGAATGCCAAACATATCAACCTACAATGTTTTTGACACATCAAATAATTCTAGTTTTTTAGTAAGCTTGCTTGTTACCATTGTAAAAATATTTAATTATTATTTTAAAATACACAATTAATTTGATTTAATTTGCAGTTATTTTTGTCACTAGACAGACAAAGCCATTATAAAAAGTAAATTAAATATCCACTTCCAAAAATTCAGTTTTTAAGTTTGTGCTCTAATGTTAACTGATCTACTGAAAGCAGAATATTTATAAAAAATGAAAAAAAATCATTTTTTGTGACGTAGATAAAGTATGGCATTTGTTATGTAAATACATATACACTAGAAAGCACAAAATAATCTAGGATTTTCTCTACAAAGATTTGTATGTTATACTGAAACATATCAATAGCAGTATGTTCTTATGGTTAGGTACTTCAAAATGTTGTTGCGGATATTTTACGGCGATATTATGTACCTGCGTCATCCCAGATCAATCTCCAGCAGTAATCAGCAAGCAAACTAAAACTCTGTTTGCCTTGGTATTGCTTTTCAATAGTTGCTTTTTTTTGGTAAAATTGTTCTTCATATTCGTCGCACACGACCTAAACTTTCCAGACAGAAATTGAGATGAGCATTTAGAAAGTAAATTTTTAATAAGACGTTAGTAATTCATTTACAAGATCCTTGTAATTTTTAACTTTGACTTTATCAAGAAAATTGGTCACAACTGTCTTAAAAACTCTCTACGCTCTTAAATCAACTTTAGTAAGCATGCTGTCAGATTTGCTATTTTCCATTGCTGCGTATTTGTGATCCTACTAATATGTTCTCTTTAATTTTTGCCTCACTAAGTCACGGAAGTTTTAGTTTTAGATACAAAAACTTTATGTAGTTTGTTGGTAATATTTTTAGACTTTAGAGTTTGTTGACGTAGTGACCATTTTTTCTGTATATAGTGATGATCTTGTGTGCAGCTGCCTCATTCACACAAAGAACAGAAATATTTTATACTAAGATAGTTGCAGTTCAAGAAAAAGGGCTATCACAAATTGACCTTTCATAATCTTTATACCGGATGTGTTCTAAGAAATATCGCCTATTCTCGTATGATTCACTTTTATACAGGGTGTCTCACGGTGACCGTCGGTTAGAAGTATATCAAGAACTGTACAAGTTAGAAATTCGAAATTTTGCACATGCAGCACGTTGTATTTAATCTAAAAATACGAAAATACCGGAAGTGAGCATCAACATCTTTATTTTAAATACAAACCAGACAATTTTTTTTCACATTCTGATGTGTCACAAAATGTTTAGTATGTACGCTGAAAATAATCGGCGTATCAATTGTGATTGTTAAGAAAAAAAAATTTTTCATTGAAAAATTTCAAAATCTTGTTTAGGAAATAAAATTGAAAATCGAAAGTGGTAAAAGTTACGAAAATGGGATTTTAGGCTCTCAGTGTCAAAAAATTGCCCGCGGTTACGTATCTATTTGACGTTATTTGAAAATTTAAGAAAAATTTTAAAAAGATTTTTTTTTCAAATAGAATGTCTATTTAATTATCAGTCCGTTTGATGCATAAATAAATTTCCTTTAAATTGATATACTGTTGCTATACCTAAAATCAATAATTACAGTTATTTACACTTTTCTATTCAAATTTATAGGTACTTAACAAAAAAAATATAGGTACTTAACAAAACATGGTTGGCTTTGAAAATTTTCAAATAAACAATAACTAAATTATAATCAAAATTTGTAGCGTGTGTAGGGTATAGCTACAAATTAATATTAAGTTAAACGTAGGCGATATGTTCTACGATGCCAGGGTCATGGAATCACTAGGCCGCTACACGAATTTGTATTTGATGTCGCATCTTGACTAATTTAAACCGATTAGTTATATTACATTTTTAAAATGGGTACCATTCACTTCCATACATTTTATAAGACGTATTTTAACACCTTGAATCGTTGCTCTACGGATCTCTAAAGGATTCAATTTATTAAACACGACTCCGTAGTTCTTCTCTAGTATTAACAGGACTTCCGTAAACTTTTGATTTATTAGTGCCCCACAAATAAAAATCCAATGGCGTTAGATCTGACGATCTTGCTGGCCACAACCAAGAACCCAGACCTCTAATCCATAGGTCTTCGAACATTTGTTCCAATTAATGACCGACTGCAGCGGTACAATGAGCTGGAACGCCATCTAATTGATACCAGCATGTTTCTAACTCGGCTTGTGGTAAAATTTGCAAAAAATTTTGTAGTTGGTTTTTTAAAACACTTAAATACCTCTCACCGTTTAAATTTTCGTCATAAATAAAATAATACACGCAGTAGTTCATGAACGTTGCAAACACGTTGAAACTAAACTTTTGCTGATAATTATTTGGTCTGATTGCAAATGGATTTTCAGGCGACCAAATGTGTAAATTATGCCAATTAATAATACCCTCTTTAGAAAATTTTGATTCATCTGAACAAATAATAAAAAGCATAATTTTGCAATACTGCACTCGTTGAATTTGATCTTGTGGATGTAATTCTTGACCAGTCGAAAACTTAAAATCGTGCATTTTATGATTATTTAAAATTCTATCTATCGACCTTCTGGGGTATCCAAGATCCCTTTCCGCCGAACGAACAGAACTTTTAAGGAAAACATTAAAGTATCCCAATACATTGGTTTCTGCAGCTTCATTGGAGACAATTGGCTTTGGCAAATTTTGTGGTGCATTTACTTTTCCAAAATTAAAAAAATTCTTTTTAATCCTCCTGAATTTTTGTTCGTTCATTGCAGGCAAATGGAGATATCTTTCGTTAAAGCTTCTGCAGGTCTGAAAAGTAATACGAGCAGACTAGCCATGAATGTGAAACAAATTTAGAATATCAGCATTTATTTGTGTATTCCGTATTGCCCAATTAAAAACAAATATCAAACGCAAAAATAAATATTCAGATAACACTAATAACAAACGTAAATGTAACTTTCAAACTGATAGCTAACTGAGAACTGTCAAATAAAAATAAAAACATAAGAAAGCATAAGAAACAATTGAATTAAAATTTGTGAAGCATCTATGTAATTATAAATTTGAATAGAAACATGTAAATAACTCTGTAATCATTGATTTTAGGTATAAGAATATGATATGATAAGTAATTACAAAAAAAAACTGTAACACATGTTTTTCATACTAGTTTTTCTCTTTTGTTTTAATTTACATTGTTTGTTGATAAAAGTATAGCAACAGTGGTCAGCATCAGTCTATTTTCTAATTTAAAATTTGAAAATACATTTGCCATTAAAACGTCGAAACGGACGCTAAATATGACCGGAGAAAAACTAAATTAAATCAACGAAAGTGCTAAAGTTATCACAATTTTGGCCCAAACAACCAGCACTCTGGTTTATTCAACTGAAAGGGCATTTACAAGTAAAAGGAATCAAAGAAGTTTGTTTAAATGTATCAAACAATGTTGCTTGACGCGAAGCAATAACATTCTGCTGAACTTTTATTATTTATTATTTTGAAACGAATATAAGCTACAGTAGTTTCTAAGTTTGTTAGTATTCACCTGATGACGATTGCAGATACCACAGCAATTGAAACGTTGTGTATATTCGTTTCAAAATAATAAACAATGAAAGTTCAGCAGAATGTTATTACTTCGCATTAATCAAAGCAGATCTGATCAAGCATCTGGACAGCGGTATCAGTGTTAGGTCATATATACTCTAATAAAGTCACAGATGTCCTAATAAACCCTCTAGCACAATAAAAGTACGAAAAGCTAAAAACGAACTCATAAGAAGGTTGCCAAGCTCAGAAAACACATAAATAAAGCAACCCTTGAAACATGAGGAAATAGTAGATTGCGACTTAACTCTTACGGCACTTGAATAATTTATCTGGCACAACAGTTCCTGATTCACTGCTACGGACGATATGGACAAGTCGATTATCAGATTTATTAGTTACTAAACCGGATCAAACGTTAAATAGTCTTGCCGACTTAGCAGATAAGATCCATGATGCAACCTCACAGCAGCAGTAGGCGCAGTGAACTTACTACCAATACAAAACAACTCAATATTAGTGCAGACAAACCCACCTAGCAATTAAGATTATGCCAATTTCAAAAGTGATCTAAATGCACTAAAAAAATGACGCAATAGTAGACCACGAAACAGTTCAGCACCTGCAAAAAATGAGAAAAAGTCTTGGTACCATTACCGTTGGGGAAATACTAGCAGTGAACTTCTCGATGTGCCTTTAACAAAACAAACGAGGAAAACCAACAGTGAGTGCGGCCCGCGCTGATAGCTCCCATCCAACAGGACGCTTGTTTATAACCAAAAGTTTCACAAGAAAAAACAAATCTTAATTGACATTGGCGCAAAAATTAGTGTATACCCACGTAATTTCTTACAAAAGTCTCCCGCAAAAACAAATTTTATTAACAACCGGAGTCGCAGATTAGCACCGAAGCGGTTGAAAGTTG
The DNA here is from genome assembly GCA_035610365.1 of Aquatica leii. Lineage (NCBI taxonomy): Eukaryota > Metazoa > Arthropoda > Insecta > Coleoptera > Lampyridae > Aquatica > Aquatica leii. The sequence continues at coordinate 59,730,552 of CM069436.1, forward strand.
CAAAACAAGAATTTGAACATTTGCTAGCTCTTGGAATAGCCCGACCATGAAAAAACAGCTGAATATCGCCACTCTATCTGGCACCTAAAATAAGTATTACAGAGTTGAGACCATGTGGACATTAACGTCAACTTAATGCACAAACTGTCCCAGATACGTATCCAGTGCCGCACATAGAGAATTTTTTGCAGCTGTTAAACAACAAGCAAATCAGATCCCAATAAACCTCGATGATATACTAAAAACAGAAATTGGATTACACGAGTTCGACTTCATAAGCTTTGGCTTAAAAAACGCAGCCTAAACGTTTCAAAGGTTCATAGACAATGCGTTACGTGATTGGGATTGTTGTTATGCTTATTTAGATGATATCCTAATAGCAACTGAATCAAAAGAGCAACACCTAAAGATTTATAACAGGTTTTTAAACGTTTTAAACACCTACCAATAAAGTCCAAGTTATCAAAGATGCAAAGAAACCCACTACCATTAAACAACTTAGACATTTCTTCGGTATGATTAATTTTTACCGCAAATTCATTCCCAATGCGGCAAATCTCAAATTCCACTACGCGACTTGCTAACTAGTTCTGGAACCAAGAACAATGATGAAATCCAATGGTCAGATGCTACGAAACAAACATTCAAAGGATGCGGCTATCCTAGCTCATCCATCACCTGATGACATCCGCTCAATAATGGTTGACGCTTTCAACTTTCCAATCGGAACCGTACTACAACAGAAAATGCATATGCAGCTGTTAACCACTTTAGACAGTACTTGGAAAGACGCCATTTTATCTTTTTACCGATTTTAGACCACACATCTTTGAATTCAAACAAATACCAGAAAAAAAGTCACCACGAAAGTTCCGCTACCTTGATCTGATCGGTCAATTCACAAAAGACATGAGACATATTAGCGGAAAAGAAAATATTTCTGCTGATACATTAGCTTGCTTAGAAGCTATCAACACACCAGTTCACATCGTTACAAGGGACATCCTTCCTACAATTGCAAAATAGTATGTGACACATCTACGGACTATTCGTGCCATTACAACTGCGAAAAAAACAATTTGGATCTCTTCATAACCTAGCGCATTCCAGTGCGAGAGCTACAGTTTAATTAATTGCTAATCCTTACATTTGGCTAGCAGTAAAAAAAGATTGCAAAAAGTAGTGTTGTCAAAAAATAAAAGTTTTAAATGTTTCCTCACTATTAAGCGGTTTCCAACTACCAGATGATCGTTTTGAGCACATACAAGTTGGCGTATGACCTCCATCGCATTCAAAAATTTCTCTTACCTCCTAACATTCATAGATCGCTTGTTCCGAGTGGCCTGAAGCTATTCCGATCTCAAGTATAACATCTGAAACAGTAACGACAAACTTAACTATGCATTAGATAGCTCGCTATGGTGTCCCATTACGGATAACAACAGACCGTGTTCGTCAGTTTAAATCAACTTTATTTGCATCACTGAGCGAATCGCATTAATACAATACTTAAGACTACACCGTACCACCCACAATCGAATGACTTAGTGGAAAGATTTTACAGACAGTTAAAAACATCGCATAAGAGCCATAACAACCACTCTTAGACAGACGGTTTACTTATTGTGTCACTTGGAATTTGTTCCGCTTTAAAAAAAATTAAACACTACTCCAGCACAACTTGTTTATGGTAAAAATCTTCGACCACCTGCTGAATTTTTTTCAAGCATCCAAACAACAAAATGTGACACAGTTCGCTAATTATTTACAACAGCAGTTCGAACAGATTAGATCAGAATAAAGTTTCGCACATAAGTTGTGCATTTCTATTTGATGCATACCATTTCTATTCAACTTATCAAAAGTTACAGAATAAGAGCGACTGTTGCACTGTGTGACATTTGTTTATAAGTGACTAGAGCGACTGTGTAAAATAAAACAATTGGTCAAAACTTAATTGTCTATTCAAGAGTTGTGGAGTAAATGTTATTATTTGTACTAGTTTTTAAAAAAATAATTGTTTATTAAATTGATTTACTCAAAAACTTAACATCTACCAGCATAAAATACGCACCCATGTTATTTAACATATTCAAAAATCCAGTTGTAATGATGAATGCTTAGTCAATTCTGATTAATCATAAATTTTTTTTAAAATTATATTAATTTTTAAATAGATAAAAACTTTTATTAATCTATTTCGTACTTTGAAATTAGTAATTTAAAGAAAAAACACGATTCTGAAGATTAAAATTTTAAGTTAAATTCAATCTGTGTCTATTTTCTTTTAAAAAGCTTTTAAAACATCTTTTTAAAATTTTATTCGTTAAATGTACTGGAATAAAACTTTTTTTTAAATCCATTACGAGCATAAACTTTATATATTTTTAATCCAGCCACAAAGCCACAATTACACCAAAGTGCACAAAATGTGTACTCTATTACAAGGGCCTCTTAACACTATTATACTTGCACTATTACAAAAAGTAAGCTTGTTATAAATATAAATGCGAATGAACATAATACTATTGAATGGTTGAGAAAATTTGTTAAAATCAGACACGTGTTAGCCAACGGTGGTTGTTGTTCCAATTAGGGTAGAACTTATTAAATAGGTGCCCTATTATGCGTACATCTTATGCGAAAGCTTCTAATTTCAAAACCATGATGGGCATTTGTAGGTAGGTAAGGGCTATTTTCTTTCCTATAAGTGCTATTATCATTTGCTACTGATCCACCGCTCCATTGTTAACGCGGTCTGCATCGATACTAAGTAATCGAGGGTCTAAATCACTGAATACAATTTGCTCCTTCATTTATAACCCGAGTAGAAACTGTTAACTCTTAATTTTCTGTTTTTAATCTATTCAATGGGGTTTGCATTTTATTGTAAATTGAGATAAGTGGACAATCTCATATATTTATTTAGCGTCTTACTGTGTATAAATGATAGTAGCAATAAAATGTTAAACTAAAAATGTTTCTCAATCTATAAAACGAATTTTATTTTTCTAGCCTTTACTGCTGTTAATTTACTGTTTTGTTTATGAGTATTTAAGAAGAACAAAATGAAACATATTTCCTATTAAATATTAATTTATTATGGGTACATAAGTTTAACAAAGTATCAGCGTTTTACTGTCGCACTACAAGACAATATCAATAGAATAAATTATTTCTTGTGTGTTTGAATACTACCTTATTTGCTTGTTTTATTACAATTTGAAAAATGTAATTCTTAAGTATATATCAATAACCCATTTTTTGTTGGTTTATTGAATTTGTTATATTTTATTAAAATCGTTAATAGTCTAATAGTGCATGTAAAGATTAATTTTGTAAAAGAAAAGCAAAGTTATGGGAAAAAACTACATATAATGTTAATGGTTCGGGCAAAAGGTAGGTCAAATAACCATTTGATCGTAGTAACTTTCACTAATAAAAAAAAGTCTAGAGTTACAAAATAGAAAACTAAAATCTATAAAAACTACGCTTTGAACGGCAATTATTATATGAGTAGAAGTGCGTGATTAGTAGATATGTTTAAAAGTTTTAAAATTTAGTTAAAATTAGAAGAAAAACGTTTTAACGTTTCATAAATTTAAATATTACAGAATTACTATATATTTATGAGTTGGTACTACGTAAAACATTTGAATTTTGAAATTGAGAGATTTAGTTAGTTATAAATCTACTACTAACATTATATTTATGTTGTTTTTAATATGGTTCTTTTTTATCCTTTCTTAAGCCAAACTTTACTTTCGACGCTCGTTACAAAAATTACTATTATTTACAGTCATATTATATCATATCATATTACAAGTAGACCTACCTTGCTTATGAATGAACCTATTGTTCAGTAGTAAAAAATATAGATTTTAATCAATCCGATTTAATTTACTTATTAATGTAAGATTAATGTTATTGGCATAGGGGAGAGTAGCACACAGTAGGACATTTTTAAAATTTTCTGCAAGTTTTACACTGGTAAATCAGAACCTGGTTCATTCGGTTCGTCGACTTACTCTCAGTGTAAGTATTTTATGTTGTTTGTCTGTTATTTATCAAAGTTATAATCATGCAAAGAATTATTTTAGGTTATTTTTCAAATAATGTTGTTACTATGCGCTTAGTTCATAGCAAGACATGCCCCTCCGGTACACAGTGGGACGTCCCACTGTATACCATGAAGAATGCTGTCACTTTTGTTTCTCAAACTGGTCCAATTTAGAAAGTTGCGGAAAAATTTCAAAACTTCAAATCCACATTACAACAATATGTTGCCAAATACATAATGTCTGGCCGAGATACTCTAATGGAACCAAATTATTCAATTAATAGTGTATTCTCCAAAACAGAAGAAGCATTATTGGCAGAGTATATATTATATTGTGCGAGGATGGCATACGGTCTAACTTCAAAATTAATCAAAACGCTGACTTTCTTACTAGCCATTGCAAATAACAAAAAAGTTCTAGACTCATCAGACTCATGGAGAGATTCAAAAGCAGCAAGGGGAGACTAGCTTCAAGCTTTTCTGAAGAGAAATTAATTATCTATCCTCCCTTCCCACATAACTTCCTTTAATAAGCACAATGACTTGATGTTTTTTGAAAATTAAAAAAAAACATTGCGAAAAACATTCCTGCATTAATGGGTAATGGCCATTAAACAGGTATTTTCTTGCACTAATTTGTAACGAAAAATTTAAGTAACAACGTGTGCTGTTATTTGTGCTCCTGGAACTTTTCTTCTCCCAGCAATGATATTTCACAGAAAACATTTTAAGTCGCGTATGTTGTCTGGGCGCTTCTTGGAACTTTAGGTTTATCCACTGAGAGTGGTTGGATGTTTTTAGAGCTATTTCCGCAGATCTTGCATCACATCATTGCCCATTCATACAACTCTAATGAAAATCCATTCTTATTGATATTTGACAATCTGAAGGCTCACGTTTTAATCCAAGTAGTAAAAAAAGCGCGCACAGTAGGTGTCACCATTGTGATATTACCAACTCACTGTAGCCATAAACTGCAGCCGCTAAATAAAACAGTCTTCTTTTCGTTTAAAACAGCATATAACGCTGCTTGTGACGTCTGGTTGCTGAATCATCCAGAAATTCACTCTAAGGAATTTGCAGTCTGAATTTTCTAGGACAGGGATTTACTTTTGAAATGAGAACATGTTCACAGATGGCGACTTTATAGAATCATCCGTGACAGATAGACCTTCGCCAATCCAAATCTCCATCTAAGAGCAAGCTAGAGAACTAAATATAGCCGCAAATATAATCAATTCAATCCATCACACCAGCGCCAAACCTGTCTGAAACCTCGCACGTTCTTTCTCCCGAGTAACTTTAAGGTTATCCAAAAGCTTTTGAAAGGAAAACCCAGCGTAAGGAAACTCAAAAAAAAATCGACCATTTCTAAGTATAAAAGAAAAACCTCTGTGGAATAAGAGAAGGTTGTGTTTGATGAAAAAATATGATAACGATTATAAACTCTTTGACCTGCTAGTTTTAGCTTCTAAATTGAAAAATGTAGACGAGGAAAATTTTTTCAACGCAGATTATATTCTTACACTTCACCTATGGATTTTGGTGGCGTTTGAGGGCAAGAAGAACAAGATATTTTACGCAAGACAAGTAGTAGAACAGAAGAAAGATGCGCTAGTCGTTAACTTTTTGAAGAAGAATAAGAAACAATGTGTTTTTCCAGGGGTAAAGGATAAAGTAAAAATTTTGCCACAACCAGAAATTCGTAAAGGTTACTGTTGCTCTCAACTACAGTATCCAGCATCTTTGAACTTGGCATAAGTCACTAAATTATGGTAATGTTACTGAATTTATCTAATGGAAGAATTGCTTTGTCATATTTGCATTTTTATTTAAGAAACACATGAATTCCATAACTAAAATTTACTGTCCCAGTTTTGACCACTCATTTCTCACTGTGCACTTGCGCCGGTACACAGCAAGACAATTGCAGGTCAATTTTAAAGAAGCTACCACGTCTAACGCCAAATAAGTAAAAACAATGTGAGTTGTTCTTTATATGTCTAATGGATCATTATATAGTACCAGAAATAAAAACCTTAGGAAAACATGTTGGGAGAAATTGAGAATTTAGTATTTTTTGTCTCACTGTGTACTACTCTTTTCTATACTTGTTCATATCAAGTTTTGTAGTTGCAATTATTTTCGGTATTCCTGTAAACTAAAAAAACCTTAACTTATTTAGAGGAGATAAGCTGCTTAAAACAGTAGTGATTACAGTTTGATAAGTTTGTTGATTTCTAAATTTTTTTGTATCATAACAAATCGCTTAACATTTAGGTACATATGTTAAAGTTAGTTTTAACTACGTTTCTGTAATTTATTTTATTCTCAATTAACGTACAAAGGTTATTAAGATTCTTTTATTATAGTTCTGTTACTTTGTAAAGTCCCGTTAAAATTTATTACATTTAAAATTCAATTTTACATTTGCTTATTTTATGCAACTAATCTTGCATTTAAACTTATTCAGTTTGGTAACGTCGCGTTATACTTGATTTCGACAAACGACCTTTGTTCAACACTTCCGTTTTGGCACGTTATGGGTGATTTTTCTTGGTTTCCAACTAATTACTAGTAAGTTTATCTTCATTCCAATATAATTTTTTTATTAAATTAAACATTTTTAGTAATTTCGTAGTGTAACGCAATACTTTAACAAAGGATTCATTCAAAGCCGTTGTATAAGTCAACGTAAATATTTTAAGTGAAATAAAAACCATTCTAATTATTTATATTTAGGGTTTTTATCTTTATTAGTTTTTATCTTGACTTTTCTAATTGATGTTTATCTTTAATTTCTTTGGGAGCTTTTAATTCGTTGGCATTTAAACTTATTCAGTTTGGCAACGTCGCGCTGTAACTGCTTTCGACAATTGACGTTTGTTCAACACTTTCGTTTTCAACCACGTCAGGTTAGGTACATCTTGAGTGATGAAAGGAAGACAATTTTTAATAATGGCGTAAAAACGTCTACAAATTAATTTTTCTTCTTTCCAACTAATTACTGTAGTTTTGTAATGTGACGCAATACCTTAAGAAAGGATTCATTCAAGACCGTTGTATAATTCAACGGTCTTTATCTTTATTGGTCTTTATCTTGACTTTTCTAATTTACATTCATCTTTAAATCCGTTGGAGTATTTTGATTCGTAATTTTATTGAATTTCGATGTTATTTTGTTTTGGAAGAAAGCTTAATACTTGAATGAAAAATATGCTATTAATAGATCTGCAATAACGTAACATTTGATTTGGTGAGTCAGCTTTGGATTTATTAACTTCATTGTTAATTAATGATAACGCCTTAAATTTAATTTAATTAAATTGTGCCTTATTCAATTATCAAAACTGTTCAAAATACATACTTTGCAACGTTTATTACTTTTGAATTTAATATCAGTTAATAGTTAGTTATAAGATGTTTAATGTTTTTTATTTATTACCAATTTGAAGGTGGTTTTACATTACAACTTGCTTAGATTTTTCGCGGCATTTCTTTTTATATAGTAAAGTGAGATGCACACCCACCCATAACGAAAGTTAGCGCAGCTTTTTAAGTAGCTGCTATAGTTTCTAGATACTTATATTACACTTGAGATATGCCGACAAACTACAAGAGAAAAGGAATCGTTAGAAGAGAAGAATGGTCAATTGATCAATTATCTGCAACGATTAGTGCTATAGCTAAAGCAGGCATAACCATCTGTAGAACAAGTCGACATTTTAATATTCTTGAAAAAACTTTACGTCAAAAAAAAAAAAATTATTGGCACATAAAAAATTACAAACGCATTTTTTTACACCAACAATTTTTGTTGTTTGCTAAATGGCTTTTAAATAAGCAAAAACATTAAAGTTACCGGAGCGACTAAAAACTGGTAAGGTGGTGCCTGTTTATAAGAAGGGTAATCCATCCTTATTAGTCAACTACAGACCCATAACGGTATCGGAGAGTTTATCAAAGGTGTTTGAATATGCCTTCTTAGGCCGATTTTTAAAGTTTGTCGAAAAGTGTAATATCTTTAAGCCAAACCAACACGGCTTTCGCAAAGACAAATGAACTTCTACAGCGTTGTATAATTTTTATAATGCGCTTATGCAATACATTGAGTCTGGCGAATGCCCGGTAGGAATATTCTGTGACTTAAGTAAGACTTTTGACTGCGTCAATCATCCTAAACTTTTGACAATTCTGGACAACTATGGAATAAGAGGTGTGTCGCTCACTTGGATATCTTCCTTTTTGTCAGACAGGTAAATCTCAATTGTAACAATGCATCAAACTGCATCTCTGGAAAGCTACCAATCACGATGGGGGTCCCTCAAGGATCTGTCCTCGGCCCGGTTTTGTTTATTTTAGACATCAATCAGATAAATGATGTAATTCGTGGTGAGCATGTCCTGTACGCTGCTGACATCTCTCTATTACTTTCTGATTTGAATAATGACTCACTTGAAGTTAAGTGTGCCATGTCACTAACAAATATTGTTAATCATATAAACAATATTGGACTGTACTTCAATAAGAGTAAGACTGTGCTTACACAGTTTCATAACCCCACAAAAAAACCAGTAAGTTAAATGTCTTGGTAAATGGTGATGTAATATCGAGCAGCTCTTTTTGCCCCAAATTTCTGAGCATTTATCTTGATAGTTCCAACTACACTGTGATAAGTTGACCTCTAAATTAAGTGTTTTATCGTATGCTTTTAGGCATCTGCAAAACGTTTTAAATAAAAAGCAGTTACTTTCTATTTATCACGCGCATGTTGAAAGTCGACTACGTTAAACCGTGTGCCTGTGGGGGAATTCAACTCACGTGAAATCAGTTTTTGTAGCACAAAAACGTATTGTACGTATAATGACAGGCGTTGCAAGTACAAAATCCTGCAGATGTATTTTTAAAGATTTTAGCATATTAACATTAGCTTCCATATATATATATATACGTAAGTGTTGAATTATGTGGCACCCACCATACCTATTGCATAAAAGACACCCGGGTGTATAAATTCTTTGATAATATATGTCATTGTGGCATATCGATGTGTATGATGCAAATGGCACTCATTTGTATATAAATACATGTTTAAAATAGTAAATGACACCCAACATTGTTGTCATATAAATTAAATAGTAAAGGTGCCAGTTAGTAAATATTTCGTTTTTAATTAAACTGTATGTATATGATATTTCACTTCTATAATGCTGCTTATATGGAGTAAGCTTTTGAAAAAAAACATCCCTGCTTTAGGACACTTTTGGGACACAACTTTAATTGTCAAACTTGACATTGACACATCAACCCTCTGAACCCAGCAACCCCTAACTTAAGAATTTAAATAAGGGAAGGGGGTTGATCGAACCTTCATTTAAAACCACCTGCAATTCTCTATGAGGACAGCATGGCAGAAATTGGTTTTATTAAATTTTTTTGTGTTCCTATAAAAAACAACCCTCTAGATTAAGTAAAGTGGGGGAGTCTAGTTTTTTAACAAACGCTTTGACAAGTCGATTCTTGATTTTTAGTAAATAACTTGAGATATTAAACTTGACATTGACACATCAACCCCGTAGCTCCAACAACCCCTAACTCAAAAATTTAAATAAGGAAAGGAACTCGAATGACTCTTCATTTAAAGCGTCTTTAAATTCTCTATGCGACAGCATGGCCAAAAATAGATTTATCCAATTCTTTTTCGTCTTCTTTAAAAACAACCCTTTAGATTAACTAAGGTGGGGAGACTAGGTTCTTAAAAACACGCTCGGGCAGATCGATTCTTGATTTTTAAAAGACAACTTTAAATTTCAAACTTGACATTGACACATCAACCCCCTAGCTCCAGCAACCCTTAACTCAAGAATTTGAATAGGGGAAGGAGGTCAAATGACCCCTCATTTAAAGCGTCTTTTAATTCTCCATGCAACAGCATAGCTGAAAATAGTTTTTTCCAATGTTTTTTCGTCTCTATTAAAAACAACCCTCTAGATTAACTAAGGTGGGGAGACTAAGTTATTAAAAAAACACTCAGACAGGTCAATTCTTGAATTTTAGGAGACAACTTTAAATATCAAACTTGACATTGACACATCATCCCTCTAGATCTAGCAACCCCTAACTCAAGAGAAGGGCGTCAAACGACCTGTCATTTAAAAGGTCTTTTAATTCTCTATACGACAGCAAGGCCAAAAGTAGTTTTATTATTTTTTTTTGTCCCCATAAAAAACAACCCTCTAGATTACGTAAGGTGGGGGTGTTGCTCAGAAAAAACCCTGAAACACGCCACTTTTGACTTTTTGAACGACACATTTTGGCGTCAAATTTGATTTTGTCAGGTCAACCTTTTAGCCTCAATAACCCCCAACAAAAACAAAAATTATAGTAAGGTGGTCGAGTAACCCTGATTTTAATGGTCTCTTGATTCTCTACGTGTGTGCATGATTGTTTTTAAGTTTATAAAAATTTTAAAAGTGTAGAAAAATTTGAAACATCAAAATTCAACGTCAGAAGAAATTTTTATTAGTTCAACAAATGCTCAAATTGTGCGCAACCAACTTCCATACAATAATACAAATTCTGCTCTAAACGTTTCCTTACATTTTGGAAGATCTATGGCGTAATTTAGCGGCATTCTTCAATATTGCGTCGACGAAATTTTTCCGTTGCGTAAATTTTAGTTTCTTTTTACTGTCGCATAGAAACTTGAAAGACGCTTCAAATTAGGGGTGACTCGGCCTATTTTCCATATTTAAATTCTTGAGTTAGGGCACTAGTTTGTGAGTTAGGGTTTGCTGGAACTAGTGGATTTATCTGTTAATGTCAAGTTTCACGTCAAATCTTAAAAAAAAATTAAAAATACAAAAGCATGAATATAATTAATTACGAAATTTAGTAGTAAAGTTTTTGATCTGTTAATAAATAATCCTGTGTTTTGAGTTTCTTAAAAGTGTAATTTTCGGTTAATACTTTTTAGAAAGGCAGATTATGGTGTATTGACTCATCAGTGGGTATCTTGCTAAGTACTTTATTAGAATAATTATAATTTTAAAATTGTAGGTTTGATATAAATGTTCATCAATTCTTTGTCATAAGAAACGTTAGATGTAGTGTTCGTTTTGTTTTCTAATGTTTTGTACGTACAAAATTACCAGAAAGGATCAAGGTAAATACTGAAAAAAGTAAAGGTAAAAGTCAGAAAGTTTAAAAATACAAAACGAAAAATACATTTTTTTAATATTAAATTTGTATTTACATTTATCAATAATGTAGCAAATTTTCTTTGTGGATAATGTTTACGTCTAGCAACTTTAAAGAAGTAACTACTTTTTAGGATGCGGCTGTCAATTTCTAAAATTCTACAACTTGTTTCTGATGTTTTCTATTTTAGTATTTAATAAAATATCTTTGTTCATTTACATTGAAAATCTATAGAATGCTCAAGAAAAGTCAAATATAACTGTAAATGATATACATTTGGTTAGGTATATTGGAATATGGTAGTATCATTTTATAACAAAAATATAATTTTGATTGTTAAATTTAAAGTTATTTTTTACATTGAAGAAAAAATGTTAAATTTCAAAAATCTTCAAAATAACATTTTTTCTTTACAACACTTATATACCAATTTAATAACAAAAAACAACAAACAAGATAAATCACAATCATGATAAAGCAAAGGAAAACCGTATAACAAAAACCAACTAAGAAAATGGGTCAGAAATCAATACAACTTTTAGAACCTGGCATCTTTAATCAGATATCCATGCAACTAAAAAATATTATAACAGTGAAACAATTAGCAAACATGATTAAAAAGTGGATGTTTCAAGAAAGAACTGGAATTCTAAAACCTGGAAGTACTTAAGCTAGTGTCTAGTTTTAGGGACATTGTTATGGATTTGGCTAGCCACCTGTGTTTAAGATGAAAAGAACAGAGAAAAAAACTAAACAATTTCGACTATAAACTAAGTGCAAATTATTAAACCTCAAAATAAATTTAATGAGATGACAGAATTTCAAAAGACAATTTTTTATAGTACTAAATATTACGATCTTTTATTTATTTTTTAATTTATTTAATCATATGCAACAGCACTACAGTTACCGTAACAACAGTTTAAGTTATAGAAAGTAAGTAATAAACGACGCGCGTTTATGTATGCTGCAGAAACAGAAAAAAACTCAATTAGAATCAATCTTGCAGAAAATACAAATTAGAAGCAAAAACAGTTGTTTGAACGGATGAATCACAATTTAAAGTTTTTGAAAGCAAACGTCGTACATCAGTTTATCAACAACTAATAAAAAATATTGGAAAAAAATAAAAACTATAAAATATGGAAATGATAGTACTATGATTTAGGTTGTTTTTAAGTGCAGTAAAAATTTCATAAAATAGCTAACAAAATGACTAGTAAAACATTTACTTACTACTTTAAACTTACTTAAAAAATACTCTTCTTAACGCTTTATAATACTTTAAACAACAAAAAATTGTTTATTTTTTGTTTAATAAGTTTTTGTTCTAATATATTTTATTTACAAAAATCAAGTTTCAAATACAAGAAACTTAAAATAGAAAATAATATACAAGTTAAAGTTCCTACGCTAAAATAAGCATAAATTATTGCTTATGAAAAACTAATTAAAACAAATATTGAACGTTTAATATTAATTAATCTTTGTAAAATTATATTTTTTAAATTTAGAAATAATTTTGATACATACAGTATAAAAACTATCTAAAATATTTTAATTGATTATTTTGTTAATAAATATCAAATAGTTAAATAATTAAACAAAAACATAACTGATATGAAAAAGCATTATCAAGTTTTTATTAAATCAAAATGAGTTACGCAAGTTATATTTTAGTACATTTATTTTGTTACGATATCGCACTGTTCAACAATGTTGCCGCTAAAAATGGTGCCACAATCTACAACAATTATCGGGGTGCCATATAGTCAATACGTCAAAATTATATACACCTGTATATCGCACAACGCCCTCTGTCTTATTATGAATGAACCAAACTGTATAAATCTGACCACCAATTGACAAAATGGCTCCCAAGCAATTTTTTGCGTACGAGCTTAAAAAGTGTTGATAAGCTCTAGAAAAATTTTTAATGTAAAAGTACTGTGGCTCCCAAACTTGGGTGCCTCTTTGTATTTTTGGGTGCCACAAAAACAATGAATACCCAATTATGGTGCCACGATGACAATTTTTATGTATATATATATATATTTGTACCGCCGTTACTAAGCGCTTACAATATGGCCGTTCATCCCGATAGTTTAGATACCTACTGTCGGTAAATTTTATATAGCCTCCTAGTACCGGTTATATACCTTGCTCGAAATAATCTCTTAGTAGCGATGAAACAAATACTTATATAAGATCATAGTTGCGGTTAGACATCAGTGTATGAATAAACTAACCTCTCAATTTCTAAACAAATGTTTTGTTAATAGAAGCAAAAGTTTGCAAATATACCATAATTTTTTCAATCATAAATACTTTACGTATCTATAAATTAACATATTTAATAATTACTTTAACTCATCACAGTTTTATAATTATAACGGTAACTAAGAATCAGTTTTTTATCCATGATAATATTTTACTTTTCCTTTTACTTTTACTTTAGATGGGCAAACAGTAACTTGAGCTATTGTACACAAAATTCAAAATTTTGTTAGAAACAGATGTTTTGTGTCAAATGTTTATTAACACTTCTCGGTATAATTTAACAGGTAGTAAAAGCCCTTAAACAATTTTACTCTTTTTTGAACACTTACATATGTACATTCTAAATTATTATTATTTCTTCAAGGTCAATAAAAAATCATTCTTTGTATGCAAACTGGTTCACTAATATGACAACCAGCGTTGCCAAGGATAATTAATGCGTTCCTACTGCAATAACAAACTTTTTTGTGCGTTATTGTTATTACTACTGCTATCATTTATCACTAGTATTCTGGGAATGATAATACGTGGATTAAGAAGTAGACAAAGACATCGTTTAAAGATAAAAGCATGTAACTGTAGATTTGGTTAAATGAATATTATTTGATTTTTTTTTATAGATATACAATTAAAAAACAGATGCTTTAAACTTTATTTCACAACATGTAAATCTTTGAAACCATTTTTTGAGAGTATTTCTTAACCGATTAAATTTAGGTTTTCTGCAACGAATTTCTTATTTAATTACCTAAATATATTTAATAATTAAGTTTAAATTGAATAATTATAGATAATTTTATTTATGCTTTTCCTATATTCATTTTATTTATTAATTATTGCCAACATGATTCGACCGAAATGGTCATCAAAAGCCCTCTAAAATTATAACCAGTTCAGTTTCGTATAAAATATTACGTCCCGTCTTTGAATTTTGTTGGTTCCGACACCTTACCGTATTGATTGAATTGAATTTTCTTTAGGTTAAGCGACTAAAATCTACAATTTTTTATCAATCTTTGCCAAGTTTGGAAATTACCGCCGTCACAAACTGTACTTTTATACATAATTAGAGACACCGTTTTGTTCTCTATCGTTTCTCATGATTTCGATTTTTCTCAAGCTTAAATAATAGATTTACATAATTAGTTTTTGTCCAAGCCAAAATATTAAATTAAATTTTCTTGACGTAAAATGACCAAAATCTACAATGTTTTTATCAATCTTTACCAAATTTGGAAATTATGATATTTAATGCAAAATAATCGATTGGTGTTAACCACATTTTCTCATCTCTACCACGTTTTATTTTACCTATCTTGCGCTTTGGACGTCTTACCGTATTGCCGATTTCAAGCTTAATTATTGAAAAACAGAGTACTACATCAAAATTTTACTTATACCTGTTGATTGTCTATTCTTTTAGCTACGGATTTTAGAGTTTTTATACAATTCCAATAAAAATTATAAATATCATTATGCTTTAAGCGCAGCTCGAAGCAACCGGAGTTAGCGAAAATCAATGTTTTGACTTTGTGGGTTCTAATTTTGGTTACACGCCGTCACAAACTGTAATTTAAAACATAATTAAAGACACCGTTTTGTTCTCTATCGTTTCTCATGATTTCGATTTTTTCAAGCGGAAATAATAGGTTTATTTAGCTTTTGTCCAAGTAGCATCATAGATGAATATAAAATTGAATTTTCATTACGTAAAGTGACTAAAATCTACAATTGTTTACCAATCTTTACCAAATTTGAAAATTGCGGTATTTAATGCAAAATAATTGATTGGTGTTAACCGCATTTTCTTATCTCTACCACGCTTCATTTTACCTATCTGGCACTTTCGACCACTTACCGTATTGCCGATTTCAAGCTTGATTATTCGAAAACAGAGTACTACATCAAAACTTTACTTATACCTGTTGATTGTCTATTCTTTTAGCTATGGATTTCAGAGTTTTTGTACAACTGCAATAAACATAGAAATTTCATTGTTTCAAGCACAGCTTGAAGCAACCAGAGTTAGCAAACATCGAAATTTTGACTTTGTGGGTTTTTATTTTGGTTACACGCCATCACAAACTGTAATTTGATACATAGTTAGACACCGTTTTGTTCTTTATCGTTTCTCATGATTTCGATTTTTTTTTCAAATTGTAATAATAGATTTATTTAGCTTCTCGTAAGGTACTACGTATGCTAGATTATAAAATTAAATATTATTTACGTAAAGTGACTAAAATCCACAATTTTTGACTAATATTTACCAAATTTGAATATTATAGTTCCTGAATCAAGAGAAACTGATTAGTGTTAACTTTGTTTTCTTATTTCTACTACGACGCTTTTTACGCATCTTACACTTTCAACGCTTTATTTGTATATTGGTTGCATGCTTGATAACTCCAAATCGTATTACGACTTTAAAATCCTATTTATACCTGCAGGATTTACTATCTTCATAGGGTTCCATAATTTATAAATTAAAATAACGGACATTTTTAATAGTTATAATATTTATTAAAACGAACTTCAAATATAATATAGGATTGATTAATTGTTGAAAAGAAGTTGATGGTTGCTCTTCTTTTTCATGTTTTGAGGTGGCCTTTCTTTCTTCTTTTTAGCCCATTCGTATTTTTCAAAGCTTATGATCTTGTCGTAGAACAAGTAGCATGGTAAATGTGTGTTCACTTTAATAAGCAACAATGCTTTAACTGTAAAAACACCTTATCTTCCTCGTTCCGATGTCCAAATGTTACCCATCAACAAAAACACCTTTTCAACTGGCGCTGAACTTCCTGGCAAACAATGTATAAATTCAACCACTTTTCTAAGATTATAGTAATTATTAGTGGCACTGCTGAAACTCTCAGTCCACTTTTGAATTGAAGATGTGTCTTGCGAAAACTTTAAATTTTCTATTACATAATTAAATATCTCAACTTTATCAAACAGGTCATCAGTATGAATAATTCTTGTATTGAGCTGTTTGTTGATCGTTTCCGCAGAATTTTCAACAGATACCCACTCTGGATGTTGTGTCAATAAAACCCATTCGAAATCACGAATATCTTCAAAGTTTTTTTCCCATAAACTTAAATAACTTACGCAATTGTCATAAAAGCTGTCTACAACTTTATAGGTTTTTTCCATATTGACACCTTCTTCGTTTTGTAGTTTTACTAATAATTGTTTAGCAATGAAAGGAATAAATTTATGTTTTTTGCATTCACTAATTTTGGTTTTTAAATCCATAAACAAACTACTTATTTCAACTGCTGCTGCTTCGTTTGATTCCATTTTTAGTACTGTGTTATTAAGGGGTTCAAAAGTGTCATGATAAACCATAACTGAAATTCACTAGAAGAATCTTCAAAAACATTTTTCCAAATACTTGGGCAATTTTCTTCTGAGAGAAAATATGATTTTAAACTATTAAAAACTGATAAAATTCTATAAACTGCAGGAAGTAAACTTAAAAATCTTGTACCAAAATGGCTTAATACTTTTTTGAATTCGATTTCTGCAAACTGACAGAATTCTTTCAAAGTATTTGTCCTTACTGTATATATAGAAAAATGTTTATATATTTTGACTACAATACTATCAATATCAAGTGTTGGGATCTTATCAACCACATGTTGTACACATTTTCATGGCCAACTTTACTTGTTAATTTATTGTAAACATTCATTTTTCCTTTGCGTTTTACACCCCCAAAATTTTTTTTTGTGTTATCTGCACAAAAACAAATAACTTTTTTAGTAAGATTGTATTTTTTCAAGGGTTCTGAAAACGTATTCTGTTAAAAGATCCGATGTTTCGCCAGGTTGAAATTCTAATAACTTCACATGGACTTGGTTATCAAAAAGTACCTAACAATAATAGGAACTAATTTTTGATTAAATCTATTTGAAGCCTCTATAGTGACAGTAATAAAATTTACAGATTGTAAATTTTGAGAAACTTCAGTAAATACATGGGGAGCAATTACATTAGTTATGATTGCTCCAATCTTTGTTTTTGCACTGGAAAACTTTAGGTCATAGAAAGAGGAGATTAACTTTGAAGTGCAAGTAGACAAATTAAAACTAAAATTATGTTGCGCAAATGTGGTCTCTTTGGCTGCGCAATTCAAATCGTCGCTGCTTGGTTCGGCCATTTTAAAAAATGTAGTAACAGCTTGACTGATTGTCGATGCACACTTAGCTTTTTTATGTTTCTGAGTATTTACATGTTGCACAATGTCACGGCGACTACCTTGTGCAACCGAAAATTCTGAATTGCAAATAGTACACTTTACGGACTCATCGCAGCACCCTTCTTTTATAACTATTTTTCTTAAAAATTTTGCTAATAGGCTAATTCACTACACGTCGTCAAATGAACTTAAATGATAGTAAACCAATGGGATACCTTACAACCTTACCACAAATCAAAGTGAACTGCGTTTTGAATTTTGACATCGGAATTGGGAAGATGCACATACGCAGATTCTGCGCAACATGAATTTGGCTACTTCGGGATGATTCGGCAATGTGCACAATAGAGTTGACATTGCAGTTGAAATCTTTCAAGAAAATAACATAGAACTATTAAAAAACGGAGGCATTAAAAAAACGGACCGGACATATGAATATAGTTTAAATAACGTACAGTCTGTTATAAGAACGGACTTATGGCACACTATATCTTCAATAAATTAACATTTAATAATGCGCTGATAATAGCAACTAATCGTAATTGTTTCCAGATTACGCTTATAGGAACATTGCCTTTCATTTTATCACTACAAAAATCGACAGATCTTTGCTGCGCACTTGTTTCTCTGAAGGATATTTACAATTTGGAAATAATTAAATTACATATCTACCTTGTGATTACATATATATTGTTATATCGGAACAAAGCGCTGAAGTGAAATAATTTCAAAAATATATAGTATTGCTGTTCATCTGATTTCATCGATGTTTGTTTTTGCATTTTTTTAGGTTTTTTGATTTTTTGAGTTTTTCTAATTTCTCTTTTTTCGAGATTGTTCACTTCGATATTCTGTAATTTCATAACTATGATTTTTAATTTGTCATTAAATAGTTATTTTATTAGGAGTAGATGCACAAACAGGGGTAATATGTTAACTAAAGTTCAAACAAAACTGAAAGAAATCCATAATTTATACTTACGTTATCGAGTTCTACATACTGTTTATGTTATCGAGCGTTTAATTTGATCTACTGTATTAATTTTTTCTATTAATTATTTTATCTCAATTATTTTTCTAAAGAAATTAACAAATCAGACAAAATTTAGTTATTTTTGAAACGGATACATTCTACACCTTCCAGATATGCCTAGATTAACTTTTACCTTACTGGTTCTGAAGTAACTGTTAACATGTATGTACTACAGACATTTAAATGAATGTATACTGTTTTTTTTTTTGACAGAACAATGTTAGGTCGGCAGGTTTTGGATTTGTCAGTAAGTGCCAAAACAGTTATTTATGTATTTATCCATAAATATCAATAAAGGTAACAGTTTTTTGTCAATAACGCACGTTAAATATATGATGTTCATTTTTTTTATTAGTTGAAATAAATGGAAGCAACATTTTATAGTTATCCTTAAAGAAGAAACTTTATGCGAACATACCACCTTGTTGGGCAAAACGGTGTTATTCCTTTTGGGTGAACTGGGGTATTGAATTCATTCAATACTCTGTCTTTTTGGAATTTTTCAAAGCAAACCAAACATTTAGGAGATTTTCTCTTTTATGTAATCAACTCTCTGATATTAAGCAATTTTGTACAAGTTTCTAAAGAGTACTGCGGCGGTCGAAGATGTATTATAGAAACTGAGAAAATATTCTTTCCACTCTGGAGCTACTGCAGTTATTAGAATGCTGAATGAAATCTGGTTAGAATTACTACAATCTGTGGTTTCATTTATTATTGGAAAAAAAAGGATTGATGCTGCATTTCTTCAAAAATTTCATTCAGAACAAAAAATGTCATGTCCAAAACTTCATTGGCTACTTCCTTTGAAAGTCGTTTAAAAACCTTTTTGTTTTTCGTCTATTTTTTGAGTGCTGGATTACGATTTGCTTGAAGGTTTAAAAACATTGGAATCTTTTTCTTCATGGTCACAAATTGCCAAGTAAAGAAATTATGCACGGTAGAGCTTTACGTGTTTCTTGTGTTTCTTTAATTTTTTTTTTGTATTCAAACTTGCAAAAACATGTGTACCTTTCTTCACTACCGCTAGTAACTGCACTGAATTTATATGCAATTGTGAACGTCGTGGGTAGAAAACCGTTAAAGAAGTTTGGACCAGTTGTCGGAACCATTTTTGCACAATTAATCGAATCCTTTTTTTCGAATCTGTGAAGTAAGCTAACGTAGACTTTTAATTTCAGAAGTAGTTTTGCGTGTCATACACAATCCATTTGAATTTTCGTTACATAAACGAACGTACTTTCTTTTTCTACTAGAAAGGGCCGTCGAGCGAATTAGTTCTTATATGAATGGACAATGTGTCTGACGTATCTACCTCTATTTACTTGACGCAAGCAAGCGAATCTTCTCAATCTGTCTCTAGTGAACACACAGGGAGGACTAAATTAATTGATTCTTCTGATATACATATTATATAAATTTGAGTCTACTCATTTAGGTAACTTCTATGGGTGCATTGACTTTGATGCAACCATGTACTTGCCACCCCTGGAACAGTGACCAAAGTGTCAACAATAAGTACATAATTTCCAAATCTAAATGTGTCAGAATAATTTCGAGTCAAAACTATTGTTATTTAAACTAAACCCGTAGAGATAATTAAACTGTTTTTTCTTTTTCACAAAACTTTTTTGTTTAACAGCTAGTGCTGTATCAATTTGACATTTCTTTGCAGATTCATAAATCGTACGAACAGAAAATTATTGTCTTGATCTACCAACTGCAACTCATTTAAAATCTCTAAAAAAACTTGATTCAAACGTACAACCCAGATTCTAGTTTACAATTTTTTTATGTCTTTTAAGAATATTATAGCTTGTTTGCATTCAGTCTTAACATCAGCGTCTTTATTAATACATGTATATATAAATTGTATTTGATCTGGCACATTATATAGTGTCGAGGCTTTTGTTTAGACAGAGGATGGTAAATTTTTTAATTTGGTTGTTTGTTTAAAGAATCTTCAACAAGGAGCAATATCAGTGCGTGTACAAATTTTTAATAAAAGTAAAAAGAAGCAACATTCTCTTCACATTTTTAACAGATTCAATAAACATGTAAAATTGTGGATGTATTTGGGAAACCTACAATATTCTTTAACTTTAGCTTGTGATCTGTTGTATTTTTCACAAACATACTGCATAAGGCCAATGTTGTAAATTGTGTAATTTGTTTTATAATCAATTACCTTATTTTCTTTAAATTAATTAAGACTATCTTTATATGTAAAAAACAGTTAACTTCTTTAGTTTTCAGTTTGCTATTATTTTAATCTTCAGTTTATTAAAAATATAAATTTTATGATTTATATTTCAAATTGACATTTCATAGAATATAAAGTATTTTTCATTTTTGATTGATAAAGTTATAAATACTTTATGATTAAAAAATTAAGTGTCTTGGCAGTTTTAGCAACTGACTAACGTGGGAAACAAAAAGTGTTTTGTTTTATATCAACGTAACTTCAAAATGTTTACGTTTACAAACGATTGAGAAACAGGACGTATATAAACAAACACTTTTGCATCTTTTGCATAAAGATAACTACAGGTTGAATGTCTCATATGATTAGTAATGCTGTTACTTTAGCACAAAAATCTATTACTGATTTGAGATTTAACAATAAGAATGCTTATATGCATAAGTAAATTACTCGATTTCTATTGATGCGTTTTTTAAGCTTTCTTTAAGAGAATATTCAATGCATTTTAGTTTGAGTGTCTCTTTTCAGTCTAGCGTGTACATACGTTTATGATTCAAGATAAGCAGTAACTAAATAAACAGTCAACACAAATGTTAAAGAAATTCTAAGAAAGGCTAGTAGTATTCTGGAAAATTTCCACAAATTTCGAACCATACCTAATATTGTCTATAAACTTGTGTTTTCTTAGCAAAAATCCAATTACAACGTTTACTACCTTTATACCTAGCTAAATCGGTTGTGTTTTCTTGTTAATTAGTTGTTCGAGTTAATGTTTTTTTAAGCAAATAATAATAAAAATCTATAATTTTTTGTTTTCTACTTAAAAACACAAAATCATAATATATGTATATTTTTAATTTTACTCGTTTAATTTTTACTTTAAAAGAGCAGACTTAACAAATTATGAATAATGAAATTGTTTATACAAATACAATCAGCACGTAGGTACTATGATGTACGCATAGGTCAGCAAATTAATCTTCGAATTAATTTCCATACAGCTGCTTAAAAATACTTTAACTTATGTAATAAAATAATTGCGCAGTACAAAAAATACATTTTTCACATCAATACAAAATTTACAGTTCTTATATAATTCTTACATTTTTATTGGCATGAAAAAGTCCAATTTTCAATAAGTCGAATTGCTTTAGCTACATCTTGAGATCCGAGTTTGACTATATTTATTTAAAATTAAAAAGATTCAAATTTATAATTAAGTTTGTCTAGTTTTCTGTAAAACTTAATTGTAATACAAAAAAAAGGGTATTGTGTTGCATTACATTACACACATAAAAAGAATGTTTTAATTTAAACTGATAATATTTGACTTAAAACAATTATTGTTTCCTATATAAGCAAGAATATATTTTCTTAAATGAAAACTAGTTTTTTTTTGGTATTATTTCTTTAACTGAAATAAAATGTATTTGTTTCAAATGATAATTATATTAATACCAAAGCCTTCTCTAAGTTTATTTCAAAACTATTAAAATCTTGTTTCAACAACTAATAACGTAATATTAATTGTGCCATTCTTTCAAAGTAAGAATATACAGACTTAGTCTAAGAACTACTTCTTCTTCACCTAAGAATATTATTTGTTTAATTTCAAATAAATTGTACTGTTCTTTCTAAATAATGTTTTCTTTATTGAGATATAATATAATCTTGAGTTCATAATACCATCCATTCATAATAATCCTACTTTCACACGTTTTTTAAAGACACGCACCCCCAACCAGTCCACAGTTGTTCCATCTTTTTCTATAAAATGTAAAGAAAACAAAAGCAGTAGGTGCCACAAAAACACAAAAACCATATACATATGTAAACAGAAGATTTTAATTATGTTTGAACAGAAGTTTGTTGGACTTAAAGCAAAGATAATGCTTGCAGTTGTTACTCAAGCAAAGAAGCCGGCCCGCGCATGCACTTTACAATGTACTTAATCAAATAAATGTATTATTTGAATTAAATATCGAAATTTTAATAGAAAAAAATATCTTTTTCTTCAAAATAAATGGATTAGATTACATCAAATTAAACATACTGAATTAAGTCAAGAAACTATTTCTTCGCTTAAATAATGCTGATTTCTTTTAAAGATAGGCATGATATTAGTTTAAATTACTAATTATTACATTTAAAATCTTAATTCATTTTATACAAAAACATAACAGAATTGATTGAATAATATTTTTTTAAATTAAATAAATACATCAAGAAAATATTATTCTTTTCGGAAATGAAGTGAATGTTTTAAAATAAAAATAAAATTTTCAAACAAATAACCAGACGCTTAAAGGAAAACAATATTTTCAAGCATATTTCGTTTCTTCAATTAAGAAATCATTTCTATGTGTGTATTTATAAATTACTATGAGGTAAGGATATAAACTCCTCCAAAAAACATCATTTGACGGTTTATTTCTATATTAAATAGATTCGATGTGGAGGGTAGGCACCAGTCAGAAATAAAACAAATCTATTGTTCTGGCTACGTTTCGTCAACTATTGCGCCTAACTTCATCAGGCCAATCTATATTAAATGGTACTTATAATTTAAAAAGTATCAGAGTGATAAACATGGTTAACTTGTCAGTATAATTAAAAACTTACTAACTAGAATAATAAATTACAATTACAGCAAAGAATGAAAAACAGGAAGTACTAGAAATATTCGTTCACTAATATTACGATTGTGTTGACTAGAATACTCAATTGAATTTAACTTTCCTCAACCGTAAACGTTAAATTTCTGCCCAAACACAACACCATTTACTACAGATAGGCCTGATGTAGTTGGCGCAATAGCTGACAAAACGTAGAAAAAATAATCGATTTGTTTTATTTAGTGCCTATCCTTCAAATCAAAGGATCTATTTAATATAGAAATACACCATCAACTTATTTATAAGTTGGAAGGCAGTTTGACAGTATTCTAGATTAATGAAATGAAATGAAAAAGTCTAACTCACAGAATAAAAAGAATCAAAAGTGTTACTCGTGACGCTCTATTCGAGGTTTTAGATCTAACTTTCGTTGTTAGGCTAAAAATTAGAGCCGATTAAAAATAAAACCATTTCTAGGACAGAATTTAGCATATTTGGTTCTTTTTACATTACTTTTGCTTTACGAATGTACCTGCAGGACTGATTTTTAAATTTTAAAACACCTACATTTTAGCAAAAGAAAAACTAAGATTTATAAAAAAGTTAAATGCTAGCTGGATTCAAATTACATTGTGAATTTTTAATTAAATAGAGAGAAAGAAACTTTTTGTATTATGTTTTATTCTGCTTCTAAAGATTATATTTGATTCACAACGTTTTCAATTACAAGTGGGTACTTTCAAAATATTAATTAATTTATAAATAAAAAATGTTTTAGATTTAGATAAATGTAGTTTTTTGAAGAATTTTAACAAACAATTTAGGGGTTTTTAGACGTATTTTGACGTATGTTTAGAGGTGAACCTTTTTAGGATTGGCAATTTTGGTATATGTATATACATATTTGAGAATCAGTGTTGAAAATATAATTCACATGTCACATGGTACCTTTTTTGTTTAATTTTATTGGATAAAATACAAAAACAAAATCGTAGAATAGGCTATCAAATCGGTGATATTTATATCACAACAACAGTTATTGTTGAATAAAACAATTTACTGACAAAGTGACAAAAAGTTTCAATAGACGTGTCGAAATCACAAAAACATTGTATTGATTCTCTTGCAACTTTAATATTTACTGTCAAACTGACAACTCGTTTAAAATTTTTGACTGTAAACGTTCATTATATTTTCTCCAAATATAACACCTGTTATGATTAATAATCGGTTTTACCACTCCTTAAAACCTATTAGAAATTAATCTCGTGTTTCGCACTCGGTCAATTTTCATCGATTCTAACTCAGGCTATCATCTATGATTATCATAACGCTAGTTATATTATCACAGAATATAAAGCACGTGGACACAGTATCGTAGCTACCGTGGAGCAGTTGGAGGAAACTGCCTCAACCTCACGAATCACAGGAGCACAAAATTAGAAAAGAAAAGAAATTTGCAAAAGCATTTGTATATAATTTTTTTTACCTTATAGTGGCATACTTTTTTCTTTGAAGTAATTGGGACGTGACCGAATTGCAAGCCATTGGTGTCGCCCATAATCGAAAATATCCTCATAAATCTGTCCTTAGTGAGGAAGGCAAACAGAAAATTTTGTTTGAAACCAAGCTTTTTTATGGAAGAAAAAAAAATGATTTTATTTGTAAGCTTTATTAGCAATCGAAATAGAGGTATATTATATATAGTATTTTTCTGAATCAAAACGACTAGAAGAACGTTCCATTAAAGTTTTTTCGATTACACACTGTATAGAATAAAAATAATAAAATTTTGCACGACACGTTAGCGACAATTGCCAAGAATGTTTAAAAGCATTACTATCAGTACTTATTATACTTATTGTATCAGTACAAATAACTGCATTGGTCATATAAACTAAGATTTTAAACAGTCACCAGACGTACGAAAATTTTACTTTCAATTAGTTTTAATCAACATAACAGTATTGGCCATAAAATTAACTTTTTATTTTTTAGATTTTTTTTAAATGTGTAAGATATTTTTGGAATTTATTTTTATATCAATTTAAGTCAATTAGGTTTGATATAATAAACAATACAAACCAAATAAAAAGTATTAAACCATTTTGTTAATTGTTTCAAACAGAATTTGGCTTGGTAATAAAGATAGCAACTACAGCTTGTAACTTGTTCAAACTCGCATTTATATCATAAAGTATAAGATATCACAATAATTTAGTATAGTATTTTTTACTTTTACTTAAAATGGGTCGAAATAGAGTGAAGTGTGAAATTTCATTCTTAACAAGTGTAAAAAGTTTTTTCCGAGAAAATTTTGGAGAAAATTGCTCTAGAAGGCAGAAAAATTATTTCTTCGAAAACAGAACGAAGAAGATTAGTTACTGCAGAATTGATAAAAAAGTAATGTGAGGGTCCGATTAGCATTTACTCGGACACACATCAACTGGACAGTGGAACAATGGGAAAGAGTGGTATTCACTGATGAATCTAAATTTAATTTGTTTAATAGTGATGGTATACCGCATGTACGAAGACCTGCTGGTAAAGATTTGATCCAAAGTACATTGTATCAACAGTAAAACATGATGGAAACTTTTTCGGCATATGATAATGGGACCATTTAATAGTATTGAAGGTCTCAATAATACAAGTAAAAG
This sequence comes from Aquatica leii, assembly GCA_035610365.1. Lineage (NCBI taxonomy): Eukaryota > Metazoa > Arthropoda > Insecta > Coleoptera > Lampyridae > Aquatica > Aquatica leii. Next base: position 59,756,810 of record CM069436.1, read on the forward strand.
ATACTTTTAAAAACATCATGGAACCATATGCCGAAGAATATATTTCTATTAAATACATTTTTCAACATCACAATGGTCCGAAGCATGCTGTGGAAGCATAAGGTGTTACGTCTAAGGGAAAATGTTTATATCAGGTTTAAAAAGTTATCATTAAACTTATTGTCAATATTTTATAATAGAAAAAAAGAAATATCTACTAGTATCTTTTTATAATTTGTTTTGTTCATTAAAATACCTGGAATTTTCAAAAGTTGCTATCTATATGGACAATACTGCATGTAAAATGTAATGCTGATTTAACTAAAATTAGTACTTTGCTTTTAACAATTTTATATTGAATTGATGAAAATAAACTAATTAATGTATACGAACGCAACTCTGACTGTTATCTCTTTCTTGTGTAGTCATAATCACTTATCTACATTTTGCTGGGTTCGTGTGCGTACGGTGACCAACACCCAAAATAGTTTGATTGAATTAATTTGTTTGTTTTTTTTATCATTTTATAAAAAAAGTTTAGTTATGTCGAATTCTAAGTATAATTTTTTTGAAATAATGAAAATTGAACATTGAAAACTTGATCAACTGTTGATTTATGACTTGCATGTTCCTCTTATGTTTATTATTTTTTAGAAAAACATTTTATGTTTTTATGTGATATTATTTTTTTCATTTCAATTTAAAATCATTATTTGCGGTTCCAAAATTTTAGCTTTGTGTACTATAACTTCTTTATGCTTTTTGTAAATTAGAAAGATAAACAACGGGAAAAATCCTTATATAGTGTACGATAATTTCGTAACGTCTCGACGATAATTTGTTGTGAGATATCTGCCAACGCTGGTTTTAAATTGAAGAACGTTTAGATTAGAAAACAAACTTTGCTAGAACTTTTCCGATAAACGAAGGAGCGCGGAGCGCCATAAATTTTACTTTGTCCAGAGCGCTAAATATGTAGCTACGCCACTATGTCGAGATACATAACATCATCTAAGTCTTTGCAATCGTTATCGCTTTACAACGGAAATAGGCAAATTTAGGATCGACTACGCCCTAGACCGTGTCTGATATGGCGCCTTGTTTGCCATGATTAGAAATGAAATATCTTATATATGAATAATAAAAATATATTCTTTTGAGATTTAATAATTCCAAAATGCGGTACTGAAATTTTTCTGTCCAGAAAAAGATTCTCTTTCATTTCATCATTCATTATCAATCAACTGGGGATTTCTAAAGTTTCTTACTAGCAGCATTGAAACGATCTAAAATTACTTTTCAAACAATGACCAAAATTGCTGTTTCTAAATGTTTTTTGCAGTCCAGCAGCTTTAGATCATGTGTTCGGTTTTTTCATGTATTTTATGGAATAAAGCCCACTCTTTTTCTAAAGCATAAAATGCATCATTTTAAGCAGGCCAACAATTTGAGTAAAACCCATAACCTTTAGATTTGTACGTTACATCACTATCTCCCAACGATGTGTAGATATAGTGAAAAAATTATATAGTTTTTGCAAGGTAGCAAAAAAATTAGCTGCGTCAGATACCGATTCAGCTACACAAGTTTTTAGTAAATTTAAGAAATATGCAGCGCACGGAACGTAATCTAAGAATTAATTGTTTTAATTCATGTCTAAAGTCCTGCATATGCACCTGACATATTGCTAGCATTGTCATAAGATTGACCACGACAGTTCTTTATGTCAAGATCATTTCTTTAAAAGCATTTCAAACAGCGTTCTCAATATCTTTAGCTTTATGACCACTGTTTGGTATAAATTAAAATCTCTCTTTTGTTCTTATTTCTGAGTAATTCATTACTGATTACTAAATATCCTAATTTTGCAAAAGTTTTATGTCATTTTTGGCGATATTATTAGTGCAGTTTAAATGGCGAGTAGAAAAGTGTACAGAGGATGGGAGTTACAAGAAAAACAAAAAGTGTTAGAGTGTTTAGAGAACCACAGTGAAAGGAAAACTGCAGAACATTTTGGTATTAGCAAAACAACTGTAAATAACATTAAGAAAAGAAAGGCAGAATACCAACAACGATATGAGCAAGATGCTTTAGAATCCTTTAGAAAACGACGATTAACAGAATTTGAAGTCATAAACCGATTAACGTTAAGTTGGTTTTTAAAAATGCGTAGTGTAAACGCACGAATTTCTGGTCCGATGTTACAAGAGGTTGCTTTAAAATTTGCTTAAGAAGAGCAATTGGTAAATTTTAAAGCGTCGTCGGGATGGCTAGATTCATTTAAAAAACGAAACAACATTTCTCAAAAAAGTTTAAGTGGAGACTCAAACGAAATCGACCCTACGATAGTTACAGATTTTCGCACACGATTTATAGAATTTACTAAAAAATTTAAACCAAAAGACATTTTCAATGCTGACGAGTGTGGATTATTTTACAAAGCCATGCCAGATCGCAGTTTGACAATAAAAGGAGATCCCTGCAAGAGTGGGAAAATGTCAAAAGAACGTTTAACCGTTATGTTGTCCTCAAGTATGACAGGTGAAAAATTAAAACCATTAGTAATTGGCAAAACGATGAAGCCAAGATGTTTTAAGAATATAAAAATTGACAAGCTTCCCGTATCATGACGATCTAACAAGAAATCGTGTATGACATCTGAATTATTCTGCGACTGGTTACAACAAGTCAATATTAATATGAGGAAACAAAAGAGAAACATACTGATGATTGTGGATAATTGTCCAGCACATCCGCAACTTTCAAATTTAAGTAACGTAACTCTGAAGTTTTTACCACCAAATACAACTGCTTTGCTTCAACCATTAGACCAGGGAATAATTAAAAATTTTAAAGCGTTTTACAGAAAATTATTGCTTTCTGAAGTGATCGTTAAATGTGAGTCAGGAGATTTGAAATCCGTTACGGAAATTGCAGTCAAAGTTAACGTTCTGGATGCGGTTATGTGGGTGGCAGAAGCGTGGCAACAAGTGAAAGAAGAAACAATTGTGAAATGTTTCAAAAGAGCAGGTTTTGCATTTGAAGAATTAGAAAGCGAGCCTGCTGAAGTTACTTCATCTGAAGAACCGTTTCTACCACAATTTAACAACTTTGATATGGATACTTTTTTAGAATGCGATAAAAATTCTTCTGTATTTCAAGAATTCAATGCTGAAGAGGTCTTTAAAATGGTATTGGAAGACCAATCAAAAAAGTAAGTTGCAAGACGATGAACTTAGTAATAGTGATGGCGATACTGATAACAGTCCATCCGCTGTAGTTACCACTGAAAATGAAATAACCTTTGAAACTGCCTCCAGTATGTTAAATCAGTTAACCAACTTCGCTGTTCAGAACTGTCCTGAAATATTGACGCACTTATATACTGTTAAAAATAAAGTTAACGAACGAATTTGTGCTAAACAAAATAACCTTAAGCAAACTACCTTGTTGGATTTTTTTAAACACTAATTGTTTATATGTACTTAATTATTCTTAAATATTGATGTGTTTTTGTTGGATAATACATACGTATCTATATAATTATTTTGTTTTATTCTATACTTGTTCTATACATTTCTTTAGATTGATAATAATACAAAGTAAGAAAGTGTTGATTTCTAAATTTTAGTGTCTAAAACATTATTCCTTGTAAAATGACCACCTGCTTAAAGTGACCATTGTGTGATGGTCCCAAAGGTGGTCAATTTACACAGGTTTTACTGTAGTAGAAATAAAAAAATTATATGAGAAATAAAAGAAACGTAAATTACATAGAATATAAAAGACAACGAGCAAAAGTAATATCACCTGAGCTCCCCTTGTTAAAGGTCCCAATTTTTTTGGTGAAACAAGATTTAATATAAAAACTTTTGACGCAAAAATTTAATCAAAACGAGAATTACTTTTCGAGTGATTAGTTTCTCAAAATTGGATTCAAATATTGAAATACAGTGTATATATGAGCTTATCTGCAAGTGATTTCAAAAAGTACGGTACGGCAATATGCAATTTTATAGGCGGTTTCACCTTCATCCTAAATTATTTTCGTCAAAAGAAATCATAACTAAGTACTTCTGTAAATTTATTTTCATTTAGTTTGCATATCTCTGTTTAACACTTGGTAATTTGCTATCATTTCTTTCTAGTCAGATTATGTTTATGACACAAGATAAGCAGTAATAAACTTAAGATAAACAGCTAACACTATGCGATGAATTCGCAATGTCGAAATAAAAATATTTTTGATCATTTTAAGACATCCTGCTTTTTAATATTCCAACAATTTTATTTAAAAAGATATAAACTTAAACATGATTTCTTATTTTACATGAAAAGTATTTGTATTGCGAATTACAAAAAATTATTGATTATTAATTTGTCTTTATATACAATAAATACGTTCATATGATTGTAAGTACACAAAAATATGTTTAATTTAATTTTTTTACTTTTTCCTTTAAAAGAGCAGAGGTAATAAAATTATGAATAATCAAATTGTTTATACAATCAGCACGTAGGTACTATAATGGTATGAATACGGCCGTCAAATTGTTCTCCGAATCAACTTCGTTACAACTGGAGAAGATAACTTTTACATATATAATAAAATAATCTCACACTACAAAAAATGCACTTTTTAAATTGTTACAAAATTTGCGGTTCTTGTCCTACGTCTTACATATTTATTGGCATGAAAAATTCGAATTTTCGATAAGTTTGTTTTGGTGCATCTTGAGATTCGAGTTATCGAGATTTGACTATGTTCATTTTAAATTTTAATAAAAAAATGATGAATATTATGATTATAAAATGCATAAGTAAATTCGAATATAAAACACGTGGACACAGCATGATTTAAGCATTTGCAATCGTTATCGCTTTACAAGGAATCCTCCGAGCAAGGTTTCTTTACCGTCATCAAAACCACGCGGCTTGATGGCGTGCACTCGATTAATTGTACTTTTTTTCCATAATTTTAAGTTGTGGCCCTCAACTTACGATTAACGTTTTTATTTATTTACATGACGACATATTATAAATAAACTAAAAGATATTGCTATTTATATCGCCTTACCAAGAAAAACAAAAAAAAAACAAATCGATGAGTCAAGAATTAAAAAAGAAGCGCAAATTAAGAATGGCAAATAAGAAAAATATAGGAAGTAAAACAACCGTAAATTACGAAGAATATAAAAGACAACGACTAGCGTGCAAATCAATAAGGTCATATTTGCATTTTTTTTTGAGCAAAAGTGATTTTCATGTAGCAGGGTATTTTTTTTGTAAAACTGCATTAAGTGATATGTGGGTATAAAGTGAAGTAAATACTTGACTTGTGTTTTTCAACTACAAATGTTTGTCATTCAGTCAGAAAAATGTAGATACGACTTTTCTCCTTTCTGATAAATAACTACTTAAGAAATTCCTTACTATGAAATAAAGAATAATATTAATAGAATCAAAATTGATGTAACCTTAAAACGTTTTTTAGATTATTCATGTATCTAATTTAATGTAAATAAAAGTTTCTCAAAACAGCGAGTTATTAGAAAAACGAATTAAGAAAAAGTTTCTTATAAAATTCAAGTAATAAGGGCAAAATATTTTACTATTGATAAATAAAATTACTTTTTTGCTAGGTGCATAATTTTTTGTGTTGTGTGTAGTTATGCAGTTACCTTATTAGCAATACAATATACAATATCTTGTATTTTTGTGAGTTTCCGAAAAGACTAAAAAAAATATTTTATTCCAAATTTCCTTATTGATTTTTGTATATACATATGTACCTACTAGCGCGCCGTAAATTATATTGCTAGTAAACTTTCCCGTGTAGAACTGGAAACTCTTTGAGGTTGCTACAATCTCCGTTCATATTACATTAATTATTAAAAATTTATATGCAGCGACATCTGCCACACATATATGGTGTTACACAACCGCCGCTAGATGTGGCTGTAATCGTAAGCTCGTACTCATTAGGAAATAGCAGCACACTATGAGGATATCCTCGTAGTCTGAAGCGTAGCTTCATAGTTATACGCGATACAAATGAAAATATCCTCGTAGTAGCGTCTCTACAAATATATATATATATATATATATATATATATATATATACATAAAAATTGTCATCGTGGCACCATAATTGGGTATTCATTGTTATTGTGGCACCCAAAAATACAAAGAGGCACCCAAGTTTGGGAGCCACAGTACTTTTACATTAAAAATTTTTCTAGAGCTCATCAACACTTTTTAAGCTCGTACGCAAAAAATTGCTTGGGAGCCATTTTGTCAATTGGTGGTCAGATTTATACAGTTTGGTTCATTCATAATAAGACAGAGGGCGTTGTGCGATATACAGGTGTATATAATTTTGACGTATCGACTATATGGCACCCCGATAATTGTTGTAGATTGTGGCACCATTTTTAGCGGCAACATTGTTGAACAGTGCGATATCGTAACAAAATAAATTTTCTAAAATATAACTTGCGTAACTCATTTTGATTTAATAAAAACTTGATAATGCTTTTTGATATCAGTTATGTTTTTGTTTAATTATTTAACTATTTGATATTTATTAACAAAATAATCAATTAAAATATTTTAGATAGTTTTTATACTGTATGTATCAAAATTATTTCTAAATTTAAAAAATATAATTTTACAAAGATTAATTAATATTAAACGTTCAATATTTGTTTTAATTAGTTTTTCATAAGCAATAATTTATGCTTATTTTAGCGTAGGAACTTTAACTTGTATATTATTTTCTATTTTAAGTTTCTTGTATTTGAAAATTGATTTTTGTAAATAAAATATATTAGAACAGAAACTTATTAAACAAAAAATAAACAATTTTTTGTTCTTTAAAATATTATAAAGCGTTAAGAAGAGTATTTTTTAAGTAAGTTTAAAGTAGTAAGTAAATGTTTTACTAGTCATTTTGTTAGCTATTTTATGAAATTTTTACTGCACTTAAAAACAACCCTAAATCATAGTACTATCATTTCCATATTTTATAGTTTTTATTTTTTTTCCAATATTTTTTATTAGTTGTTGATAAACTGAAATGTACGACGTTTGCTTTCAAAAACTTTAAATTGTGATTCATCCGTTCAACCAACTGTTTTTTTTTGCTTCTAATTTGTATTTTCTGCAAGATTGATTCTAATTGAGTTTTTTTCTGTTTCTGCAGCATACATAAACGCGCGTCATTTATTACTTACTTTCTATAACTTAAACTGTTGCTACGGTAACTGTAGTGCTGTTGCATATGATTAAATAAATTAAAAAATAAATAAAAGATCGTAATATTTAGTACTATAAAAAATTGTCTTTTGAAATTGTGTTATGTCATTAAATTTATTTTGAGGTTTAATAATTTTCACTTAGTTTATAGTCGAAATTGTTTAGTTTTTTTCTCTGTTCTTTTCATCTTAAACACATCCATAACAATGTCCCTAGAACTAGACACTAGCTTAAGTACTTCCAGGTTTTAGAATTCCAGTTCTTTCTTGAAACATTCACTTTTTAATCTTGTTTGCTAATTGTTTCACTGTAATAATATTTTTTAGTTGCATGGATATCTGATTAAAGATGCCAGGTTCTATAAGTTGTATTGATTTCTGACCCATTTTCTTATTTGGTTTTTGTTATACGGTTTTCCTTTGCTTTATCATGATTGTGATTTATCTTTTTTGTTGTTTTTTGTTATTAAATTGGTATATAAGTGTTGTAAACAAAAAATGTTATTTTTTGAAGATTGTTGAAATTTAACATTTTTTCTTCAATGTAAAAAATAACTTTAAATTTAACAATCAAAATTATATTTTTATTATAAAATGATACTACCATATTCCAATATACCTAACCAAATGTATATTATTTACAGTTATATTTGACTTTTCTTGAGCATTCTATAGTTTTTTAATGTAAATAAACAAAGATTTTTTATTAAATACTAAAATAGAAAACATCAGAAACAAGTTGTAGAATTTTAGAAATTGACAGCCGCATCCTAAAAAGTAGTTACTTCTTTAAAGTTGCTAGACGTAAACATTGTCCACAAAGAAAATTTGCTACATTATTGATAAATGTAAATACAAATTTAATATTAAAAAAATGTATTTTTAGTTTTGTATTTTTAAACTTTCTGACTTTTACCTTTACTTTTTTCAGTATTTACCTTGATCCTTTCTGGTAATTTTGTACGTACAAAACATTAGAAAACAAAACGAACACTACATCTAACGTTTCTTATGACAAAGAATTGATGAACATTTATATTAAACCTGCAATTTTAAAATTATAATTATTTTAATAAAGTACTTAGCAAGATACCCACTGATGAGTATTAAAATCAATACACCATTATCTACCTTTCTAAAAAGTATTAACCGAAAATTACACTTTTAAGAAACTCAAAACACAGGATTATTTATTAACAGATCAAAAACTTTACTACTAAATTTCGTAATTAATTATATTCATGCTTTTGTATTTTTAATTTTTTTTTTAAGATTTGACGTGAAACTTGACATTAACAGATAAATCCCCTAGTTCCAGCAAACCCTAACTCACAAACTAGTGCCCTAACTCAAGAATTTAAATATGGAAAATAGGCCAAGCCACCCTTAATTTGAAGCGTCTTTCAAGTTTCTATGCGACAGTAAAAAGAAACTAAAATTTACGCAACGGAAAAATTTCGTCGACGCAATATTGAAGAATGCCGCTAAATTACGCCATAGATCTTCCAAAATGTAAGGAAACGTTTAGAGCAGAATTTGTATTATTGTATGGAAGTTGGTTGCGCACAATTTGAGCATTTGTTGAACTAATAAAAATTTCTTCTGACGTTGAATTTTGATGTTTTAAATTTTTCTACACTTTTAAAATTTTTATAAACTTAAAAACAATCATGCACACACGTAGAGAATCAAGAGACCATTAAAATCAGGGTTACTCGACCACCTTACTATAATTTTTGTTTTTGTTGGGGGTTATTGGGGCTAGAAGGTTGACCTGACAAAATCAAATTTGAAGCCAAAATGTGTCGCTCAAAAAGTCAAAAGTGGCGTGTTTTAGGATTTTTTCTAAACAACACCCCCACCTTATGTAATCTAGAAGGTTGTTTTTTATGGGGACAAAAAAAAATTAATAAAATTACTTTTGGCCTTGCTGTCGTATAGAGAATTAAAAGACCTTTTAAATGACAGGTCGTTTGACTCCCTTCTCTTGAATTAGGGGTTGCTAGATCTAGAGGGATGGTATGTCAATTTCAAGTTTGATATTTAAAGTTGTCTCCTAAAAATCAAGAATCGACCTGTCTGAGTGTTTTTTAATAACTTAGTCTCCCTACCTTAGTTAATCTAGAGGGTTGTTTTTAATAGAGACGAAAAAACATTTGAAAAAACTATTTTCAGCTATGCTGTTGCATAGAGAATTAAAAGACGCTTTAAATGAGGGGTCATTCGACCTCCTTCCCCTATTCAAATTCTTGAGTTAAGGGTTGCTGGAGCTAGGGGGTTGAAATTTAAAGTTGTCTTTTAAAAATCAAGAATTGATCTGCCCGAGCGTTTTTTTAAGAACCTAGTCTCCCCACCTTAGTTAATCTAAAGGGTTGTTTTTAAAGAAGACGAAAAAGAATTGGATAAATCTATTTTTGGCCATGCTGTCGCATAGAGAATTTAAAGACGCTTTAAATGAAGAGTCATTCGAGTTCCTTTCCTTATTTAAATTTTTGAGTTAGGGGTTGTTGGAGCTACGGGGTTGATGTGTCAATGTCAAGTTTAATATCTCAAGTTATTTACTAAAAATCAAGAATCGACCTGTCAAAGCGTTTGTTAAAAAACTAGACTCCCCCACTTTACTTAATCTAGAGGGTTGTTTTTTATAGGAACACAAAAAAATTCAATAAAACCACTTTCTGCCATGCTGTCCTCATAGAAAATTGCAGGTGGTTTTAAATGAAGGTTCGATCAACCCCCTTCCCTTATTTAAATTCCTAAGTTAGGGGTTGCTGGGTTCAGAGGGTTGATGTGTCAATGTCAAGTTTGACAATTAAAGTTGTGTCCCAAAAGTGTCCTAAAGCAGGGATGTTTTTTTTTCAAAAGCTTACTCCATATAAGCAGCATTATAGAAGTGAAATATCATATACATACAGTTTCATTAAAAACGAAATATTTACTAACTGGCACCTTTACTATTTAATTTATATGACAACAATGTTGGGTGTCATTTACTATTTTAAACATGTATTTATATACAAATGAGTGCCATTTGCATCATACACATCGATATGCCACAATGACATATATTATCAAAGAATTTATACACCCGGGTGTCTTTTATGCAATAGGTATGGTGGGTGCCACATAATTCAACACTTACGTATATATATATATATATATATATATATATATATTATTAATAAGAAATGATTTTCGGATTGCTTCTCGTGTTGTGTTTTTATTATTAGTATTAAAACAACGTTTCGGTAAAATAACATTTACCATTATCAAGTTTAAATTTAAAAGTAACAGAAAATAAAATTAAAACGTTACAATTAAATTAAATTAATTTGTCAATGTCATTATTTTGTCTGACTTCTTGTCACCGGTCGATGTCGTACTAGATTCGTAATTACGTTTGATGTTATAGGTTGACGGGCATTGATTGTAGTTGATGAACTTACTCCTACTTTTGTTTTGATAGATGACAATACCGTTTTCCATATTTTGGGCAATCTTACACTATCATCTCTTTTGTTTAAACTAGATGGTCGTTTTTCTATTTCAATTGCTTCTCTTGCTACCCTAGACCAAAAGTGTTCAACACTTGCTAGAACTTTAGTGTTGCTGAAGTTAATTGAATGTCCTGTTTCTTTAACATGTTGGGCTAGAGAAGAGAAAGGAAGTTCTTGTCTAACTGCTAGTTTATGTTCCTCTACCCTTGCTGCGACTCGTCTATTTGTTTGACCAACATAAGTCTTATTGCACATACCACATGGAATTTCATATACTCCTTGTGCTTCTAGTGGTATATATTCTTTCGGAGATTGTAACATAGAGCAGATTTTCCTATGGGTAGTAAATACAGTTTTAATGTTATATCGTAATAGTATTTTGCTAATTTTATCAGTTATGTTTTTAACGTAAGGTAGATATGCTTTTGTTAGTAAAGCCTCTTGTTGGGACAACTGTTTTGTCGGAATTATTGGTTTATTTACAGCTTTCATTATAATTTTGTTTGAATATCCATTATCCATTAAAACTTCCTTTAAATAATTAATTTCTATATTGTAATGTTCTTTATCAGTTAAACGTTTAGATCTTGTTACTAGTGTGTTAACTACGGATGATAGTTGAGCAGGATGGTGATGCGATTTAGCATTGAGGTATCTGTTTGTATTAGTTGTTTGTGTAAAAACTGTATAACCCATGTGATTGTCTTTCTTTTTCACAAGTATGTCTAAAAAAGGCAACTGTTGGTTTTCTTCAATTTCCATTGTAAACGATATAGCTTTGTTTTGAATATTTAAGTGTTCTAAAAATTTATAAAGTTCATCTATACCATGAGGCCATATAACAAAAGTGTCATCAACGTATCGTAACCATAATTTTGGTTTTAGTAATGCAGAATTTAAAGCTAAAGTTTCTAATTCCTCCATAAAAATATTTGCAATTACGGGTGATAATGGTGAACCCATTGGTGCTCCTTTAACTTGTTTATATTTAGTACCGTTGTAGATAAAGTACGTATTATTCAAACAATGTTTAACTAAATCTATTACATACTTTGGAGGATTGTGTTTGTTCTTAATAATTGTGACAGCTTCATCTACAGGAATATTTGTAAATAATGATACTATATCAAAACTTACTAACAAATCGTCTTCTACTATTAACTGTTGTTGTAAAATATTTATAAAATGTTCAGAATTACGTACATACGATGATGCTTTTTCTGCGTATGGTTGAAGAATTTTTGCTAAGAATCTTGCCAGTGGTTGTATTGGAGAACCAATAGAGCTTACTATAGGTCGTAATGGTACATCTGCTTTATGTATTTTAGGTAAACCGTAAAACTTTGGAAATTTTGAAGATTTTTCTCTAGGAATAATTTTAAGTTGGGTTTCTTTATCTAAAGACGTAGTTTGTATTAATGCTTTTGTAGTTTTCTCTAGATATGTTGTAGGATCTCTAACTATTGGAATATAAGCTGCATCGTTTAGTAGTGACGTTATTTTAGTGTGATAATCTGTTCTGTTTAATATTACAGTTGCATTTCCTTTATCTGCTGGTAAAACAATAATGTCATTATTACTTTTTAATTCTTTAAGTGCTATATGTTCATTCTTCGTCAAGTTTCTATTTGGTAACTTAGATTTTCTTAACAAATGAGTCACATCTTGTCGAACAATTTCAGCATCGTCACTAGGCAAATCTTTGATTGCTGTTTTTATTGTTTTACCAGCAGATAAAGGAAATGCAACTGTAATATTAAACAGAACAGATTATCACACTAAAATAACGTCACTACTAAACGATGCAGCTTATATTCCAATAGTTAGAGATCCTACAACATATCTAGAGAAAACTACAAAAGCATTAATACAAACTACGTCTTTAGATAAAGAAACCCAACTTAAAATTATTCCTAGAGAAAAATCTTCAAAATTTCCAAAGTTTTACGGTTTACCTAAAATACATAAAGCAGATGTACCATTACGACCTATAGTAAGCTCTATTGGTTCTCCAATACAACCACTGGCAAGATTCTTAGCAAAAATTCTTCAACCATACGCCGAAAAAGCATCATCGTATGTACGTAATTCTGAACATTTTATAAATATTTTACAACAACAGTTAATAGTAGAAGACGATTTGTTAGTAAGTTTTGATATAGTATCATTATTTACAAATATTCCTGTAGATGAAGCTGTCACAATTATTAAGAACAAACACAATCCTCCAAAGTATGTAATAGATTTAGTTAAACATTGTTTGAATAATACGTACTTTATCTACAACGGTACTAAATATAAACAAGTTAAAGGAGCACCAATGGGTTCACCATTATCACCCGTAATTGCAAATATTTTTATGGAGGAATTAGAAACTTTAGCTTTAAATTCTGCATTACTAAAACCAAAATTATGGTTACGATACGTTGATGACACTTTTGTTATATGGCCTCATGGTATAGATGAACTTTATAAATTTTTAGAACACTTAAATATTCAAAACAAAGCTATATCGTTTACAATGGAAATTGAAGAAAACCAACAGTTGCCTTTTTTAGACATACTTGTGAAAAGAAAGACAATCACATGGGTTATACAGTTTTTAGAAAAACAACTAATACAAACAGATACCTCAATGCTAAATCGCATCACCATCCTGCTCAACTATCATCCGTAGTTAACACACTAGTAACAAGATCTAAACGTTTAACTGATAAAGAACATTACAATATAGAAATTAATTATTTAAAGGAAGTTTTAATGGATAATGGATATTCAAACAAAATTATAATGAAAGCTGTAAATAAACCAATAATTCCGACAAAACAGTTGTCCCAACAAGAGGCTTTACTAACAAAAGCATATCTACCTTACGTTAAAAACATAACTGATAAAATTAGCAAAATACTATTACGATATAACATTAAAACTGTATTTACTACCCATAGGAAAATCTGCTCTATGTTACAATCTCCGAAAGAATATATACCACTAGAAGCACAAGGAGTATATGAAATTCCATGTGGTATGTGCAATAAGACTTATGTTGGTCAAACAAATAGACGAGTCGCAGCAAGGGTAGAGGAACATAAACTAGCAGTTAGACAAGAACTTCCTTTCTCTTCTCTAGCCCAACATGTTAAAGAAACAGGACATTCAATTAACTTCAGCAACACTAAAGTTCTAGCAAGTGTTGAACACTTTTGGTCTAGGGTAGCAAGAGAAGCAATTGAAATAGAAAAACGACCATCTAGTTTAAACAAAAGAGATGATAGTGTAAGATTGCCCAAAATATGGAAAACGGTATTGTCATCTATCAAAACAAAAGTAGGAGTAAGTTCATCAACTACAATCAATGCCCGTCAACCTATAACATCAAACGTAATTACGAATCTAGTACGACATCGACCGGTGACAAGAAGTCAGACAAAATAATGACATTGACAAATTAATTTAATTTAATTGTAACGTTTTAATTTTATTTTCTGTTACTTTTAAATTTAAACTTGATAATGGTAAATGTTATTTTACCGAAACGTTGTTTTAATACTAATAATAAAAACACAACACGAGAAGCAATCCGAAAATCATTTCTTATTAATAATAATTATACTCGTGAAAACCTAAAATACAATATATATATATATATATATATATATATGCATTTGTATCCTCTTCGGCTCCGCATATCTTTAGGACGTCCATCTATCCGGTTGAATAAATTGTGTTACAAAAGTTTTTTCTGTATTTAAAGGATCAGGTGTTACACCATCTTACAGGCAAAGGTAGAGGGGTAATGATATCACAAGTTTTTTTCATACAAAATACAAATCTGTATTTAGTACTACCCTAACTCCATATGGGATTACAACGCTTTCGCCTCCTTATATATAAAACTGTAAAATGCTACGGTTGAGTTCACCTCCAGCGACGCTGCCAAAGTTTAAAAATATTTTCAACGCATTTGTCAAAACAGCTTATGCACGCTCCGATAATACAGCATCATATTTTGTACTTGTGATTTAGTTTTTACAGTGGTACAACTTAATTTTCAGTTATTGTGTGCAGACAGTGTATTAACATTGTCTTTGAGTAATGTGCAGTTAAACCAGACTGCTGCAATAAATAATTGTTTGCAGTAAGTAAAAGTTTCTTTTATTACAAAATAGATGTATTGGCGTATTGCTGAGAACTCAAAATATTTTATAATTGCTTAGGTACGTCTTTTCAATTACTGTGGTGTACAAAATTCTTGACAACGTTTAAATGTTTATCGCCAAATTCATTTTTTATGATTATAAGCGGCATGTGGCTTAGACCGCGTCGTAGTTAAACACCCAGACTTTGGCTTGGTCTTAGTCCATTCTTGAGAGCCAAAACAAGAATTAGAACTTGGCCTTTGCCGTATCGTCGTTCGTGAACCCAAACAAACTGACGTTTCGCAAGACATTGCAGCTTACATCTTCAGAGTGGGAAATGTCACTGAAAGAAAAAGTGTAACCAAGATTTGCTTAGTCTTAAACCGTCTTCTCGGTTCATATTACATGGATGTTTTTCTATTTCCACAGCTTCGCGGATTAGTCTGGGAAAGTAGAAAGGAGTTCTAGCCAACACTTTAGTTTTGTCAAAGTTCAGCGTGTGTCCTTGGTTTCACACGTGTTCCGCCACTGCTGATTTATTAACTCTGCGGTGTTTGCAGTCAGCCATGTTCTTTTACTTTACACTTATTTCAGTTATAACGACAACTTGTTTAAACAAGTAGAAGGAGCGGCTTTGCGTTCACCGCTCTCTCCAGTTATAGCCAATATTTACATGGAATATTTTGTAACTGAAATTATGAAAAATGTTGAGTTAAAACCAAAAACTTGGTTCAGATATGTTGATGATACGTTTGCTGTATGGCCTCATGGCAAAGATAAACTAAATCAGTTCTTTTAACATCTAAACTCTGCACATAACAGCATTAAATTTACTATGGAGCTAGAACATAACAGCAGTCTAACCTTTTTTCATGTACTGGTGATAAGGTAAAATAATCGAAAATTAAGGCATTCAGTTTATAGAAAGAAAACGCACACTAAGAGATACTTAAACGCAGAGACTCTGTTTTGCATACTTTAGCCAAAAGAGCTATACGTGTGTCAGATAATGGAAAATCTACAAAAATAAGGTAACACTGTTGCAGTTCCTACAACAAAACGAATACGGTTTGAAAGACATCCAAAACGCATGGAAAAGAGCAATAAATCTAAAAGTCAAACAGACTTATCACCTCCTACTAGCACCGCTTATTTACCTTACTGCATGGGTTTGACAGACAAAACAAACAGGGTGTTAAAAAAACAATATTAAAACTGTCTTTACGACTAAGGATACCCTGAACACCTGGTTTACATTTGTTAAAACAAACGAGGGGCTCTAAAACATGCCGGAGTTTACAAAATTCGTTGTTCCTGTAAATCAAGTAATATAGGACAGACGGGAAGCTCTATTGAAGTTAGAGTACAAGAACATATAACTGACTTCAAACACCGCAGAGTTACTAAATCAGCAGTAGCAGAACACATGAGGAACCAAGGACACACGCTAAACTTTGACGATACTAAAGTGTTGGGTAGAACTCCTTTCTAGTTTCCCAGACTAATTCGCGAAGCTGTGAAAATAGAAAAACATCCATGTAATATGAATCGAGAAGACGGTTTAAGACTCAACAAATCTTGGCTACCAGTATTATATCCTCTAAAACAAAGATCAACCTTCTTGGAAAGGACACAAACACTTACTCCAAGTAATAACGATGTCAGTCAAGCGGTAACGGAAAGATTGGTATAAATATCGTCATTTACACTTTTTCTTTCGGTGACATTTACCACTCTGAAGATGCAAGCTGCAATGTCTTGCGAAACGTTAGTTTGTTTGGGTTCACGAACGACAATACTGCAAAGACCAAGTTCTACTTCTTGTTTTGGCTGTCAAGAAAAGACTAGGACCAAGCCTAAGTTTGGGTGTTTAACTACGACGCGGTCTAAGCAGAAAGTCGCTTATAATCATAAACATAACAACCGAGAAAGCTTAAGATTTTATATTGTACTATGTTTGTTTAAGTACAAAAATACTTCTAAAATTGGCGATTAAATGTAATCAACGAAAGCAAAATGCTCAAAAAATTTGAAAAAGCTGAGGTTGCGTACTTAATAATTATTAATAATGTGTTTGACGATTTGTTTTCTTTTTTTATTTTCTCTAGGCTCGACCGGCTATGAATCGATAGATCCGTTTCACTGCAGCCACAACTCCGATGAAGATCCGACCTTTCATCCAGAAAAGCTGCGTTTAAAACCAACTTTAGTGAATAATCTGCTGTTCAAAAATTTTTCTTTAAAAGCAAACAATATTGCAGATAAAATAGCCCTTTCTAAGTGGATAGACCAACCAATTAAGCATTATTACTAAAGAACGGAAAAAATGCATTTTGCATTTTTTCTTGTTTTTTGGACAAAGTGCATTTTTGTAAAATTACTACTCTAAACTAAAAACACAATCCTCATACCTAAAAAGAGAATTAAGGTAGTTCTCTCACGTGGCTCATTTAGTTATAGCTTTGTTCTCACGATTTGTAAAAATTTCCAATATTTTTTCTCTTATTGTAGCTAATGTTAAAATAATTCTAGTGTCGTTTTTATTCTTATTTTTTTTAAATTAAAGCTTGATTAATTGGCCAAAACATAACTAACATTATCTGTGTCGTGCAGCAGTTATTTTTTATTTTCTTTTTCAATGTTATATTTTAAAAAATGAAAAAATTATAACAAGGTAAAATTCATAATAAGGTTTGTTTTTAACTATAAATATTGGAAAATGCATTTAAAGAAAATACATTAAAAAAATTGTTTTTTACTACCTACAACTTTACAAACGACAGAGTGGTAAATCTCTACCGCATTGCTGTTTACATTTAAAATCACGCTATCAGCATTTTATTTTAGTCGTCCACTACAAGCTTCATAAGTAGATGCCTTTTTAGACTTATAACTCCTTGTTCCGCCAAATGTACAAGAATTTATAGACTTGTTACTTGAATTAAGAAGTGAAATGATGCCGCAAAAAACAAATACTTGTTTATTTGCAACTCTGATGCAGCTAGTAAAAATCAAAGTGCCCAATTTGCCAAATACATGGACCACACAGTAAAAACTCACTATGAATTTTACGAAATAAGTCAAAAGCGTACTAAACGGTTAAGGTTACAACATTGTTAACGTTATTTGACAAAGGGGGCCAAATTGAATACAAAAACAAGGCATTAACTTCATTAATATTAATTCTGATGAAGAGGGCATTTTACCGAACTCACCACTGCACCCGTACAAAAAAACAAACCTTCGATTACAAACGACTGTGCAGGAGAAAAAAAGTTGCAGTTTATCAAGTTCTAAAAATGTTGCAATAATAGAAAAGAAGCCGAATAGTTAGGACAGAAAAACAGAAAAAATTGGTACTTTAAACAGCATATTAAAAAGAACTAAGCTCTAAAAATGCTTCGGTGTGTGAGCTTATAAACCAACAGAAAGTGAAGACTTGTTTATAATATGTACACAACAGCAGAATTATATTGACACTCAATTTTTATCTGCTTTTTAGTTCTTCTTTAACGCTTCATACAAAAAAAATGCTTTCGTAAAATTAAATGATTTATCCTCTTGTAATTTGATCTGTAGATATACTGTATATATGTATAATGACTTGTTTTATATTACTGCATATATATATTATACTTACCTTACTAATCTGTAATATAAGCAAATTAAACAAAAAAAGAAAATACGAAGTATGTAGGTACGACTAAATTCAGAAAATTAATTATATCCATAAACGTCATGTACATACATCTTTGTATCGTTTTTGCCTCTAGCGGTGCTGCCAATACGATGAGGCAAATACGTACTAGTAGCATACGGAGGTGGTTTGGAACTAAATACATCATGAATATAAAACAGCAGCGCCTCTAGTGAATAAGTAGTAGAACTGTATTGTATTTTTGTATGGATATTTAGATCGTTTTCACCTCCGGCAAAAAAATCGTCAAACGATAGAGAGTGTGTCAAGAAAGATAATACAGATGAAAAATAAGAAAAACGCTTTCGGCTCCGAAAACGGAGGCAAACACGTAAAAACGGAGGCGAAATCGATCTATTCATATAGCATTCGGAGGTGTATGAGTACTAAATGCATATATATATATATATATATATATATTTGAGATGTGCTTGTATGTGTTCAAGCGCAAGAAAGAATTTACCTGCAGTAAAGACATTCACAACTTAAATACTAGGTATAAAAATAAGTATTATATTTCCTTTGCAAGATGTAACGCCACTCTTAGAGCGCCTAATGTAATATGGCTAAAAATTTTCAATTATTTGCACGTGTGGGTTTATCGGTAAGATAATTTTTTATTTTGCTTTTGATATTATTCTTTAATATAAGCAGTTTCTTCAATTTTAAATATGGGTATATATACCTATTTATAGGTATTGTTTGATGTATAATTCAGATTGCACAATTATTCACCTACATCACAGGAAATTGTTTATAATAAATTTATAAAAGTTTCAGTCACATAGCAATCCGGTATCAAGTTTTTCACGTCCTTCAAGTTAGCAATACAAAGTTAGCTAAATCAAATAAAACATAATTGGAAATTTGTTACTAATTTCTTGCAAAAGAAAAAACTTGTAGCTTTCTTACATTTTTAATTATGCATTAAGCTTGGCGCAAGTTAGTAATACACCATTCTGAACAGTGTTTTAATGAATTGGTATTTGGTTTAAGATGTGTGTAGAATTTGTTGCTAAATTGTTGTTAAATAATTGTAAAAGCAAAATGCTAATAGCTTTGTTATTATTCTACGCACATTTTAAATAGGAAATAAATTCATTAAAGTGGTTTTTAGAATGGTGTACTGCTAACTTGCCTCCAGTTAGCCGAAAAAACGCATAACTAAAAAAGTGAGAATGTTACTTTTTTTTTCTTTTGCAACAAATTTCTAACTATATTTTATTTGAATCTTGTACTGCTAACTTATAAGACGTAATTTTTTTACTTAATTTAATAACATTACTTTATTGGCCACGTAATTCTGGATATAGATCAAAACATGCGCAACATGGATAAATGATGTTGGCCCAGGATAATTAACACGTGTCGATAGACGCTTAACTGCTCAAACTTACCTGACAATTTTGGCAGACGTTATGTTGCTTTCCGTACGAGCAGTTTATTCCGAAGGACCAATTCGGTTTGTTCAGGACAATTTTCCTATACATAGCGGTAGTTCAAGAATGGTTCTTACGACATCCAGTAGTGGAAAGAATCGGTTGGCCACTTAAGGTATCAGATTTGTACCCTATAGAGAATTTGTGGGCGGCGGCCGTGCGTGGGTGGAACGACAAACTAAACAATAACATAGAAATACGAAATATAAACAACTTGCATCGCCATATTAATACTTTTGAGGAGCTAATGTATGTGCCAAACCGTCTACGGGAATGTATAACCAATAATGGATATTATACCCATTACTAGCATGTTAAATACAAGTATTTAAATAAAATAATAAATACTTTTTTAATCATGTTTTTTATTAGGATTTTCTGTATCTAGTTTTGTTCTCGTAATACAAAAAATGTTTATGTATAATTTATAATAAAATTTAAGGTATTATTTCTATTAAAATGTAGTAGGTACTACAATAATTTAAAACATTAAAAAAATGCAAACTACGAAATTGCAAATTTATATTCCCTCGAAATAGTTAATACTTAAATTAAATGTTACACAGAGAAAGCGAAAAAATGCATTTTACATTTTTCTAATTTTGTGATTTTTAGATTTACAGCATAGGTATGTATTTTCAAACTTTATTTGGAATTTTTTTAGCGTTCTGTATGAGAAATTAGCCTTGATTTTATAAAGGGAGATATGTATCCATTAATTTTTCATAGAAATAATTCAAAATAAGTAATGGGAATTTATACTACAATTGTAGTATAATACATCCTATGCAAAGAATATCGGAAGTTGATTTTAATTTAATCCAGATATATTAAGACTTTTAGGCTAATTAGTACAGTAGTTTTATATTTGAGCATAAATAACAATTAAATTTTTTTGAATTACTTAAGCAGAGAACAAATAAATAGAAAACTCGGCGAAGAACAATTTAAAACTTTAGGGTACAATTTAGATAAATATTTGCAGGTAAGAAACGCGTTCTTTGAACGCTTTAGGCAGTTCTTATGAAGAAAAATTAGTAATCTTGTAATAGCGCTGCAAGTAATAACAATGCCAATGTTGTCAAATTTAACTAGGTGTTCTATTATAATGTGAGTTTGGTTACCTACCTTGCAGGTCGCGCTTAAAAGTGTACATACAAGATGCACCGTGGAGATAGTACAAAAAGATTGTTACCATTGCAATAATTTTCAATCGCCTGATGGTATTGATGGTATCACCATGTATACTTAATAATCACGAAAAAAGTTTATAGGTTCAGTTTACTTATTTTAATAATTATATTCAAGAAAATAGTTAAAATGATGGAAATTGTAATACGTCAAGCAACAAAAGATTAAGGAAAAGTTTTATGTATTTAACTTGAATAAAAAGACAAAGAAAATAAGTAAAACCATGACAAAAAAATATATGCAAAAAATCATAATAACACGACTAAAAAAGTGATACCGATGATCACATTACAAAAATACGAACTAATTACGTTACAAGAACATCCAAGTGAAAAAACTGTGTCGTCGTTGGTGACTGCTACTACAACCGCGTTATGAATCAAACATTAAAATAAGACTATGTAAATAATGTATTTAGAAAAAAATTAAACAAAAATCACTAACTAAGAATCCTAAACGTTTTATAACACTCGAACTTCAGCGACAAGAATACTAAACTAATGTTAACAAATTAACTTCTTTATACTACCCGCGTTCAGGTTTTGTAACACTTGATTGATTGTAAAAGCTAATTAGTTTTAAAAATTCCAAAGGTTAACAAATGTTTATTTTTGAGAATCTGTAAACTTGCATAACAATCAAGTTCACTTTTGTTGTTTACTGGTTTAACTAAAATGTTTTTTATATGATGTTTATTCTCAAACATATATGGAACGCCGTTTTGCTTTTTATTACTAAATTTAATTCCGTTGCATTCAAACAAACTTTGCATTTACTGATGCAATACATTTTGCCTAAAATTTCTAACAATCATTAAAAACTTTAATTTAAACTGAGAAAAAAATATATGAACAAACATTTTATTTCATGTAACACTTTTTATATAACAAACAAAAAATAAGAATCATTTAAATTGTAGAATTAAGATGCATGTCGAATTAAAATGTTACATGAATTAAAATGTTTGTTGATAATTTTAATTCTTTAATTTTAAATCAAGAACAAAATTACCAACAAACATATTAATTCTGAATTAAAATGTTTGTTGATAATTTTAATTCTTCAATTTTAAATCAAGAATTAATTTTACCAACAAACATATTAATTCTGAATTAAAATGTTTGTTGATTATTTCAATTCTTCAATTTTAAATCAAGAATTAATTTTAGCAACAAACATATTAATTCTGAATTAAAATTTTGTTGATAATTTTAATTCTTCAATTTTAAATCAAGAATTAAAGTTACCAACAAACATATTAATTCTGAATTAAAATGTTTGTTGATAATTTTAATTCTTCAATTTTAATTAGCGCTGTAGGTTACGGAGGTTGTGAGTACTCGAACCAGTGGTAAACTTGCACTATAGTTTGGTTAGCATACTCACAACTTCCGCAACCTACAGCGCCAATTGAAATTGAAGAATTAAAATTATCAACAAACATTTTAATTCAGAATTAATATGTTTGTTGGTAGTTTTATTCTTGATTTAAAATTGAATAATTAAAATTATCAACAAACATTTTAATTAAGAATTAATATGTTTGTTGGTAACTTTAATTCTTGATTTAAAATTGAAGAATTAAAATTATCAACAAACATTTTAATTCAGAATTAATATGTTTGTTGGTACTTTTAATTCTTGATTTAAAATTGAAGAATTAAAATTATCAACAAACATTTTAATTAAGAATTAATATGTTTGTTGGTAACTTTAATTCTTGATTTAAAATTGAAGAATTAAAATTATCAACAAACATTTTAATTCAGAATTAATATGTTTGTTGGTAGTTTTATTCTTGATTTAAAATTGAAGAATTAAAATTATCAACAAACATTTTAATTCAGAATTAATATGTTTGTTGGTAATTTTAATTCTTGATTTAAAATTGAAGAATTAAAATTATCAACAAACATTTTAATTCAGAATTAATATGTTTGTTGGTAATTTTAATTCTTGATTTAAAATTGAAGAATTAAAATTATCAACAAACATTTTAATTCAGAATTAATATGTTTGTTGGTAGTTTTTTTCTTGATTTAAAATTGAAGAATTAAAATTATCAACAAACATTTTAATTCAGAATTAATATGTTTGTTGGTAACTTTAATTCTTGATTTAAAATTGAAGAATTAAAACTATCAACAAACATTTTAATTCAGAATTAATATGTTTGTTGGTAGTTTTATTCTTGATTTAAAATTGAAGAATTAAAATTATCAACAAACATTTTAATTCAGAATTAATATGTTTGTTGGTAACTTTAATTCTTGATTTAAAATTGAAGAATTAAAACTATCAACAAACATTTTAATTCAGAATTAATATGTTTGTTGGTAACTTTAATTCTTGATTTAAAATTGAAGAATTACAATTATCAACAAACATTTTAATTCAGAATTAATATGTTTGTTGGTAGTTCTATTCTTGATTTAAAATTGAAGAATTAAAATTATCAACAAACATTTTAATTCAGAGTTAATATGTTTGTTGGTAACTTTAATTCTTGATTTAAAATTGAAGAATTACAATTATCAACAAGCATTTTAATTCAGAATTAATATGTTTGTTGGTAGTTTTATTCTTGATTTAAAATTGAAGAATTAAAATTATCAACAAACATTTTAATTCAGAATTAATATGTTTCTTGGCAGTTTTATTCTTGATTTAAAATTGAAGAATTAAAATTATCAACAAACATTTTAATTCATGTAACATTTAAATTCGACACACATTTTAATTCTCCAATTTAAATGATTATTTTTTTATTTGTTAAATAAAAAGTGTTACATGAATTCAAATCTTTGTTCATATAGTTTATTTCTCAGTTTAAATTAAAGTGTTTAATATGACTGTTAGAAAATTTTGAGCACAATATATTGCATTAGTAAATACGTTTTTAGCTAACAACCCAGTAAACACGGATTGAAACTGTTACAGTCACACAATTAAAACAGTTGTTTCATTACTTTGTTTCGTGTTAGTTCCATTTTGATATCATTTACATGTAACTGACAGTGAATAAATTGAAAGAGTTCCGATTTTTCACAATCAGTTTTAAACCGTTTCAGTACTTGCAATTTTTATCCCATAATCAGCAACCGTCTAAAAACTGATTTATTAAAACCGAATATTTTTTGAATAACTAGAATTGTTTAAAGATCGATTAAATAAGATTGAATTATTTTCAAAACAGTGGAATCGTTCTAGGAAAAACGAATACTTTGTGATTAGTCAGCATTAGTCGTTGCTATACTTGTGATTACTGTCGTCAACGCTTGCGCTGCAAATTGATATCTTTTCACTTGTTCGGTTGTAGTTTGATAAGTGATGCTGTGTGTACAATTACAAAATGGAACAATAAACGGTAAGTCAAAACATTTTATTATAATCCATAAATGTAATCAATATTATTATTATTTCTGTTCTTTATGTATCATCTTTTAATTTGTATTAAAAAAATGTAAATTAACACACATGGTTGCGTTAAGGTAGATTATTGCGTAAACATGGTACTTTAGGATTTATTATTACAGTTCAATTCTTCAAATTTTTTATACGATTATGTACAGCTAAAGGTATTCACAGTGTTTTTATAACTTTCTTATGATTGCTAAAGTGATATTTATATTAAGTTTGTGTTGTTTTTGATTAAAAAAATGTAATTAATTTTGTGTAACTCTATGATTATGTATGTATATAAATGAAATATTTATTCTTAGTTACAGATGCGGTTAAAAGTTGCTACCCAACAGTAACTAATGCAGTTTTCGAGGCTTCCGTGAAAAGACCACATCAAGGAAAGTTGCAATATGTAAAATACTCAATGTGATATTGTATTTAAAAATATTTATTGTGCAATAAAATTTGAAACGGGCATTCGAAAATGTATTATTATATTATTGAAAGAATTGTTTTAGTTCATTATTGAAACAAAAAAATCATACATGTATCGATCATTTAGTATCAGTTCAAGAACGAAGCTTTTAAAACGTAAACCGAATGCAACATTTAGTTTGCAACAGATTTGAATTTAAAATACCGAAACTATACTGATTCAAATAAGTGAAACAGCGATGGACTTATAGCTATTTTATTGCAGTTAGGTTTGAAACAAGAGTGAATCATAATTTTTTTGTTTTGAAACTGTTACTAAACATTATCAATTTTGTGTTTACTGGGAATTTAAATGTGTTAAGTTTGTTTAACAAACAGTTTTAATGTATTAAAATAAATAGGCAAACATGAAAATAAACTTAATAAGAATTGAAGTTTGTTTAAAATTGTAGCAAAACAAATTTAGTATCTAATAGTAAAACAATAAAGTAACTGAAAGATTTAATTGAAATGTATAATATTAAGTTTTACCACACTTAAAACGTTAGTTTAAAAAACTTGATGTTTTTAACTGTTGGTTGATTTAAAATGTTACTTGAATAAAAATATACGTTGAAAATAAACGAAGTAACATTAGAAATCAATTAATTTTTATGAATGAATATAAATGCTAAACTAATTTTCAACAACTTACATTATAATTGATAGAATTAAAATGTTAGTTGATAGTTTTAATTCGTCGCTGTGATCGGTGGTAGCTTTTGAAACTATTTCAGTATAAGGAAATACATGTACATGGTAGTTCTAAATGACGCCACCGATTGAAGCGACCAATTAAAATTATCAACTAACATTTTAATTCTATCATTTAAAATGTTAGTTGCTAAAAGTTATTCTAGCATTTTAATTTATTCGTGAAAATTCGAGGATTTATAATGTTACTTACTTCAATTTTAACATTTATTTTTATTCAAGTAGCATTTTAAGTCAACTTACAATATACTACCCTAAAGTTTTTCGAATCAAAATTTAAATTCTAACAAACATGTTTAATATGCCGAAGAAGTTATTTTATAAGTTACGTATAAAAATGAACAATAAAAAGTAAAACGGCGTTCCATAAACATATGTGTAGCAACACCAAATTTTTCTAAACATCGATACTGAATATGACTCAAATGCTCTTTAAAACTAATTTTGATAAACTTCTTTGTTTTCCAATATGTACTTGGTTACAGTCTTTACAATTAATTTTATATATATCCGATTGATCTTGAATTTTTAATTAGTCTTTAGGATTGCCTACCAAACTTTGTAAACTGTTATTAGAACTTGCGACTGCTCTAAAATGTAATTTTGCAAATTTTTTAGAAAGAACTCAGGTATATGCCTAATAATTCGGTAATTTGACATATTTCTTATCTATTTTCTTATCATAATTCTTAAAACAGTTACATTTTTTGTATAATTTTTAAACTTATGTTTTCTAACTATAATGTTTATAATTTTATTTTTAAAACTATTGTATACTGCAATTTCTTTAATGAACCAAAATTGTAAAATTGTTGTTTTGATAAAGGAAAATTCAATAACCTATGAATGAAAGTGCAACTTGATACAATAATTAGAATTATTTATTATAAACCTCTTAGTGCTAGTATCGATGGTAGCAATCACATAATCTACATATCTTAGACAAACTCTAGGAAAAGATACTAAATTTCGTTCCAATAATGTTCCGTGGAAATCAAAAAATTAAAAACTCGATAAAGAATTTTACATTGGTCGCCGAGGTCTTAATCGGTGTATACTCGTTTGCTGCGCGTTGCTCCGTCCAATTGTGCGATAGCTTTAGTTTATTATTTTTGT
The DNA here is from genome assembly GCA_035610365.1 of Aquatica leii. Taxonomy (NCBI): domain Eukaryota; kingdom Metazoa; phylum Arthropoda; class Insecta; order Coleoptera; family Lampyridae; genus Aquatica; species Aquatica leii. Next base: position 59,783,714 of record CM069436.1, read on the forward strand.
AGTGGCGTTGTATACTTTAAAACGAAAATCTTTCTTAAACTGTGATTACGACAAGATCATTGTATTTTGAACTAAATAAAAGCATAATGTGTAAACGTTTATGCCGTTCACAAAAATAAGTAACCCGCGGCGGATCGCCCCCTCAACCCCTTCATTTAAAACGTGCCAGTTGTTTTTATAAAAAAAATACGGTCACATGCTCCCAAGTTTTTTTAGTGATGATCTTTAAAAAGAACAAAAACTGAAATTAAAAAAACTGATTTAAGGAAAACAAACTGATATGATTTTTGTTCTCGTCGCTTAATGATTTTAAATTCAATTTAATGTTAATGGTATTTTATTGTCAACATTATGCTTTATTTAGTCGATTTTGTAAATGCATATTAATTCGTAGTTTGCATACAGTTAAAAATAGATTGCGATGCTGGTTGTGCTGAAACATTTTAATTAACATTGCAGTATTATGGACGCAATAAATATGAACTAAAATCTTAATTAGAAGTGTTAATAAACGGAAAATTTTAATACTGTCAAGCAATTGGTTAACCTTCAGTACGTTCCATTCTAAAAAAAACATCTTTCAATGGTATTCCATTAAAAAAAAACTACCGTTTAGTACGTTTCAATTACATTAAATAAACTTGGAAATAACTAAATATTGTAAATTAAAGCACGTGTAAAAACAACAAAATTAATAGCTTTATGAAATGTAATAAGTAATACGTTTCTCTTGAATAATTACGTGTCTAAACAGAAATTAAAGTTATTGTACATGTCGTGTTTGAAAGATAGTTTATTAATCTGAACAATTTTTATTACTAGTGCGCATCGTTGTAGTAACTACAAGTCACACGCGACGCATCTTTTAAAAAAAAAAATTTACTACAAAATCGTTTTTCGAATAGAATTTTTTTTTCAAGGTGTAGAAGGTAAAGATTTAAGGTAATAAGAATCTTCTAAATACTTATTTAGGGTGTAGTTTAGGGGAGAAACTCAAGGGTGTAGTCTTCGCTGTTAATAGGGTGAATTACTTTAGTAAGATTGGGGAACTACCCTTATTTAGGGACTATTTCAAACATGGCTGATTCTTTATTCTTGTAATTTGTGATATACTATCAATAGTTGTTAATTGATACATTATGAATCATTAGTTTGGAGGTAATTGCTGCTTTTAGTCAAAGTAACATTAAGTGTGATTTCAAATGCATTATAACTATGAATCTTTATTACAACAACAATAAATTATTAATTTAATGAGTGTGGTTGTCATAGTTATCTTCTTAGCAAGACAAACAAACTTATCCGTTTTGTACTTAAATTAAATGTAAATTTTTTTTGAAAAAACAAAAAAGTTATTACGATTCAATAGTTATCAAATTAAAGAAAGCAAAAATTAAAAACTGCGGTTTAAATGAATTGTTTTTTAATACTAATCTTGTAATCTTGTTTAACTATGCTGCAAGGAGGAGTGCCAAATTAGAATTTATACATAAGTATTAACTTTGATTAGTTTATACATACTTCGGGTGCCGATTTAGTCCATAAGCATAACGATCGCATCTAAAATTTAAAACTAAATTGCAAATTGTAATTCTACAAAGATTTTCAAAGTTAAATAAAAAATCATTACAAAAGAAAACTGAATCAAAAATAAAGAAAATAATGTAAAATGTGTGTAGTATAATAATAATTTTTTTTAAAATAATAGTCGCAATTGTTACAGTTAGACCTTTTATTCGAATAAAAATATTTTTCAGGATTAAACTGCGTCAACGTCATAGCTAACTTTTATAAGAAAATTTACTTACTGGCGCAAAATAAAAACAAATTTTGGGAAAGAAGACAATGAACTTGCCAACTAAACTAGAATTTAAGCTATGAAGACATAGTTGCAGACTATTAATACAATTGGTAAAAAGTAATTACAGTTGACATTAACAAGATTTGGTAGAAACGTTTAGTAAAGTTTGGCGTATTTGCAACCAATTAAAACAAAAAAAAAATAAACGGTAAGCAGTTAATAAGAAAGGTTTGATTAGTAGCTTTGTGTAGCATATTTAACACGCATTTAATTTTTTTTAATAAGTGTTTTTGTTCACCTGCATCAAAGTATTCCTAGGTCTGATGAGTGGTTAAAGCACAAACAGCTGTCTACAAGCGATTTATGCAATTACTAATTTTTGAACTAATTATTACAGTAGGAATTTTTTGTCGTGTTTTATATAAAACATTTTTGAGATTTGTAGTTGTAAGTTATAAAAATTGACTAACATTTTTATGGTTAATAATGCACACATAGTAACGATGTTTACAAGATAACTTTTGTTACAACATTTTATGACTATTAAAATTTGTTTAGTATTGTAAAGATTTTTAAAACTAAATTTATTTAGGTAGTATACGTTTTTATTTACACGAATTAATTTAGATATGATAAATATAACTGCTTTTAAATAAAACTAACATAATATCACATATCACTATAATAGGTATTTTCTGTCTGCAATATTTGTTAATCTACAATGGCATCTATTTTCACGTGATGCACTTTTATTTATCTCAGCAAAGACTTTAAACACTTTATTTATTTAAACAAAGTCTTCTTAATACTTCCGACTCGATTGGAAAACTGACTCAAGCTTCCTCCAAATACTTTTTATATTCTTCCGACATTGGGATTCAGAACATTTTATTTTGTTCGATCAGCGTATCAAAATTTTCAGATTCCTCGGGAAAGTTTCACAGTCCTCTTCTAAAGACTGTTCTGTTTTAGAACTGGATCCAGCACCGGTAGAAAGGGTCGGGACAAATCTAATGTTTGTCGATTGATCTTAGCCATGCTTGTACTGCTTAAACCTTGTCTGGGTTAGCCTTTACTCCATCACGTGGCACTTCTTTGAACTCAGTTTTATATTTGTCACACGTAGTCGTTAGAACACTTCTTTCAGGTTGTTCAAATGTTCCTCAAACGACCTTCTAACCACAATCACGTCGTCTAGAAAAACCAAGCACGTCTTCCAAGACTTAGAATTAAAAATGTTCAATAGATGTTGGAGCACTTTCTTGGCGACGTAGCTTTATAGCATTCATGCATCAATTTGAGATATTGGCGTACATTAGCCTATCACGCTCTTCTTTTTTAAAGTTGACATTTACTAGCACCGTGTTTTTACATTACTACTATTCTGCCAACCAGTAATCTCTTTTTCATCAATTTGCTTTTCATTGGTTTAATTGCGCCAATGTAGCCTTCCCGAAGACTTCCGTCCAGGCGTACCATCGCCACACTTTTAATACTTCCATTTTTCACTCAATAAGACTGGCACGGCTCTAATGAATCAAAAATAATTTCTTCTCCGTCGATCTTCAAGACATCGTTCTTTATATCCAAACGGAACTCATACTTCTTTATAACGACTATTTCCAAGAAACCTTTTTCCGTGATTTTACTTTTTTTTACTTGTCCATGAGTAATTATTTATTTCTTTGCCTGTCGCCGTTCAAATTATACTGTTACTGGTGATGTCTTCTCATTTTCTAATAACATATCAAGACGAATAATGATCTCCGTCGCTTCCGTGTCAACTAGTAACAGAACACTTCTTCCATTAATATTGCCATCGAGATAAATACTGTAAAATTGGTTCATAGACGATGCCATTTAAATGGTGATCTACGGTATATAACTAGATTAGATTAACTTTTGTATTTTTTCGTCAACTCGTTCCAAGCTTGCAAGCGCTTTTCTTGTCTTCTTTTTAGGTTACAATGTACGTAGCGTATTTTACCGCAGTTCAAAGTCGTCATTCCTATTTCCCGAAGTATTTGTTGCGCTATCTCCTTCATGTTTTCTAGTGTCTGCGCTAGTACTTTTGCAGCACAGCAGAATCTATGACTGTCTTTGTACGATGTTTTTAACTCTAAAGCATGCATTGAAACTTTATCTAGCGTCTTAGGTCAAACTAACCGTAAGGTCTGCTGCATTTTTCTGTCTCTGAAGCCGTCTATACATTAAATAACCAATTGCTTCATGAAGGTGTCTGGTGCTGTAGAGTACGCAAACCCTATCAATCTGGCAATGTCTATTCAAAACGAGCTCATTTCTAAACGTGAAGTTTAAAGTTTATAATTTTCAAGTAAGGCGACTATTAAGGACATCGCTTTTTGCTTATTGCTTCAACCATTAGTTGTAGCTGCGGTTTTAAACTGCTTGTAGTGTGTTGACCAAGGAGTTTTTTTAATCAAAATTTGAAGGTACAACTTTAAACTTGTTAGTGATTTCTTTTCTATGATCCATTAATAATTATTTGTTTATGAGACTTCTTTTACCATAGCAATTCATTTGGTTCATTTTTTCTTCGAAAAATTTAATTTTGCTTTTTAATTTGTCCTCTGTTACTTCTATTTTGTTTTCTAGAACTCCGTATAATTTTTCTTAAATTTTTTGAGTATTTTCGTTAATTAAAGATATTTTTAGGGTAATTAGTGTATTATAAAATTCCAATAACAAGTTCAAATTATTAACAACAACGTTATTAAAAGAAAGTAATTTATCAACGGAAACCATAAAGCAACTAACACCACAAGATCCTCTTATTCTAAGGTTCTATGGATTACATCAACGAAAACCATAAAAAACTAACACTACAAGATCCTCTTATTCCAAGGTTTCATGGATTACCGAAAATACATAAGCCAAATACACCTCTTCGACCAATTGGTAACTGTATTGGATCAACAACTTATAAACTATCTAAGTATTTAAATGCTATACTGAAACCTCATATTAGCTTGAGTAGTTCATTTATAAAGAACACAAAACATTTTATTAAAGTAATTAGTAGCCAGAAATTATATTCAAATAATTTAATGGTTAGTTTTGATGTTTCCTCGTTGTTCACTAAAGTACCAATACTTGATACTTTACGTCTTCTACAACGACATTTTGATAATAATACCATCAAGTTGTTTTAATATTGTTTGAAAACATCATTCTTTTTGTTTAATGGAATCGCCAATTTTTCCATCTATTGCTAATTATTATATTGAATATTTTGAAGAAAAAGCTTTAAAATCTGCATCTAAAAAACTAAAATTATCGCTCAGATATGTAGATGATATTTTTGAAATTTGGTATCATGGTGTAGATGAACTACAATTGTTTCTTCCATACCTCCATACCTTAACTATCGACATTCAAACATAAAATTTAGTATTGAACAAGAAATTAATAATACCTTATCTTTTCTTGATGTAAAAATAGAAAGAAAACCAGATGATACTTTAATACATTCAGCTTATCGAAAACCAACACATACAGATCAATACATAAACGCAAATTCTCACCATCACCCAGCTTAGAAACTTGGGACGATTCGAACATTATATAATCGTGCAACGATAATTTGTCACCAAGATAAATTACAAGAAGAGTTAGAACACCTTAAGAAAGTTTTTATAAGAAATGGTTTTAATAAAGAACAAATTAAAAAGTTTCTTAGACCAAAGGTAAGACCTACTTTAACAGATGATTCAACTATTAACCAAAACTTTGTTATTCTACCTTTTGTTTCCAACATAAGTGACAAAATTGGAAGAATACTAAGTAAACATAAGATATAAGTAGTTTATAACACTACAACTAAAACTAAAAATTTGTTGAATCTTATAAAAAACAAAATACCTTATAATACCTGTGAAGTGTACCAAGTCCCATGCACCTGAGGCAAGGTTTGTTTACTCCAACCTACTAAGTCTGCCATTGCCAAACATGCACTTGACACTCTTCATGATATAAACTTTGAGAAAACTAAAACAATTTTTAAAACAAAGAACTAGAAATCAAGAAAGATTGGAGAAGCTATTGAAATTATTAAACATCCTAACAATTTCAATAGAGACATTGGTTACGAACTATTTGACACCTGGTTACCTGTTATTTCTTAATCTTAATTTATCCACCAATTACACTTATGATCAAATGCTGTAGCTAAATAAACTTGCGCCTATTATCTAGTTCCCTTACAAACTATTGTTTTTAGTTACCTTAGTTTTACAATTGTCAAATTAATTTAATTTTGCCTGACGAAGAACTTAGACCAAATCGAAAAGTTGCATTTAAATTGTTCTAAATAAATACACCAATTACCCTAAAAATATCTTTAATTTTTTTTATGGTAAAAGTTTTATGTTTAAAATATTTTCGTTAAATTGTTCTTCCAGTTTTTGAGAAATTTTTGACAGTTTCCTCTATTAGATTAAACTTTTTTTCCATTTTCTGAAAATTTAAGAAAAACTTTGGACTTGATTTGACAGGATACATTTTACTCCTTTGGATCAGCATTTCAAAGTTTTCACAAACTGAACGTTTCAGTATGTTTGTGAAAACCGCATCAAAGTATTCCTAATGCTGATAGGTATCTAAAGACAAAACAGTTAAATACAGATTTTATGTTATACATATATTTTGAATTTTATAATTCACAAAAACTATTATTAATTTTATAATATAGAAAATAAACATAAATGAAATATGACAACAGAACAAGTATAAATTTACTACCGATGAATAATAGTATGTAAATGGCTATAGAGTTTGAACCGTTGAAAACTGATTTTATACTCGCGTAATTCAAATTTTGTAAAATTTTGAATAATTACATCATAAAACCTCTTGGAGCTACACGTGAAGTCTATGATTGCATATTAATCAATTAGATTTTGCAATAAAGTAATGTATATTTCCAAATGCTGTTTTGTTTTATAATAATTATTTAGCGCTTTCAACATCTTCTAAAAAAGAATAAGACGATAACAGACGAAAAACTAGAAAATAATGATTTGGGAGACAAAATTGATAATGAAAGAAGAAGAAGAAAAAAATCAGACAACAGGGTAGATGAAACATGTTCCACTGAAAAAAATTTGAACATTATCTAAAAAAAATTTTCTAGCCATTATTCGCGATTACTCACTTATTGAACTATATTGAAATTTATATTATTATGAATGAGGAGATCGTAAACGCCATCGTATAAAACACAAATTTATACATAACATTTATAGCACGTAAGAAATCCAAAACATACAACTATTGAAATCTATGCTCTCTTGGGTTACATTTTTGTGGTGGAATGTTAAAATCAAATCATTTGAATGTGAAAGAGTTATGAAAATCTGATGACTCTAGGATAACAATTTTTAGACTCACAATGTCCATAAAACGATTCCACTTCTTACTCTGATGCTTGAGATTTGATAGTGAAAATACCCGCTCAGGTAGAAAAGCTATCAATAAAATTGCACCCATTCAAGAAATTTTTGATAAATCTATAGATAACTGCAAGAATAGTTCTGGTCTTTTAGATTGATAAGGAGCTTGAAAGTTATCGTGGAAAGCCTAACTTCCGCCAGGGATAAAAATATTTGCACTAAGTGACGCTAATCTCTTTTATAGAAGTAATCTTGAGGTGTATGTTGGTCAGCAGTCTAAAGGACCGCATCAGCTAAGTCATAACACAAATGATATTATAAAGAAGCTTTGTCAAATGACAAAAAAGTCCGAAAGAACGTTATCTTAGATAACTAGTTTATCAGTGTTCTATTTGTAGAGAAACTGCGCAAAGATTACAAACTAACTGTTATTGGAACTATCCGTAAAAATAAAAGAAAACTTTCTAAAGAATTTTCTTGTCCAACACATCCCTCTAGAAGTAGATATTTGGATTTACGAATTCTTGTACTTTGGTTTCTTATGTACTAAAACAAAAAAATAAAAATGTAGAGTTAACATCTTTTATACACCAATCAATATTTTTATTAATGTGTTTTATTTGCCTTGCATTTCAATACATTTACAATTAGAAACAAAATTGTCAAAAAATAACAGCAATATTTTAGTTGGTCTCATAGACCACATGGTGCCCAAAAGTATAGTGGGAATCACTTTTTTCTATATTACTGTAACGCATTTGAAATCTTAATTTATTTTTAACTATTTACACGTACACTTAATTAAACAAAAAACGGAGCACTTTGGTTAGTTAGTCGTATGTAAATAAAATTTCTATATTGAAAACTTTATTAGGGCAAAACTATAAATTAGTACGGAAAGTAGAAAAGTTGTCATTGGATTTAATGACAGCGAAAGTCAATGATCTATTGACAAATACTAATTTTTTTTCTATATTTTCTATATTATCATACGTGGTATTTTTACCACAAGATGGCATTCTAAAAACATTTTAAATATGTTGGTAATGTCTACACGACATAAACTGTCGGTATAGTTGTGGAAACACATCGGTGTATCCTAGCGCTGACGAGTTCTTAAAGAACGAAACAGCTGTCCGCTAGTTCTGATGTTGTTTTTCACAATTATACTGACATTGTTCCTAACCTATTTTATAGTTGGGATTTTGACAGCGTCACTTGTCAATAGATCATTGACTTTCGCTGTCATTAAATCCAATGACAACTTTTCTACCCTCCGTACTAATTTATAGTTTTCTATATTATTATACGTGGTATTTTTATCACAAGATGGTATTCTAAAAACATTTTAAATATGTTAATAATGTCTACACGACATAAAAGAGTACGGTTGTCTGTCGGTATAGTTGTGGAAACACATCGGTGTATCCTAGCGCTGACGAGTTCCTAAAGAACGAAACAGCTGTCCGCTAGTTCTGATGTTGTTTTTCACAATTATACTGACATTGTTCATAACCTATTTTATAGTTGGGATTTTGACAACGTCACGTGTCAATAGATCATTGACATTCGCTGTCATTAAATCCAATGACAACTTTTCTACCCTCCGTACTAATTTATAGTTTTCTATATTACCATACGTGATATTTTTACCACAAGATAGCATTCTAAAAGCATTTTAAACTTATTAGGGCAATTTTAAGTAGTTGTTTTTACTTTCCTATAACAAAACTATAGCGATCGCAATTAAATTTTTTTTTTGCATAATTTTACGTTTCAAAGTCCCCTGAATCAGAAAAATGTATTTTTGATAAATAATTTTGGGTGTTTGTGTGTGTGTCTGTGTGCGTGTCTGTATGTAACGATGTACCCACGATAGCTCTCGACCCAAAAACCCTAGTAACTTGAAATTTGAAATGTAGCTGGCTTTTCGTATTCTCTCGGTTCTATCAAATGATGGTTCTAATAGGAAAAACGGAAGTAGGTATATCTGTCATTTTTAACAGTTTTTCTTATATAATTTTGTAGGTATATTCAAATAAAAATGTTTTCTAACATTAACCGTTTATTAGATATCTGATTTATAATTTAAAGTGAATCCCATATATAATCAAGGTTCGAATTCTGCCCGCAACATTTTTTTTAAATTCCCTATCTTGAAGGAAAAGCAAGATACGTTAAAAATAACAAATTTTGTCTATATTCTTGTGACTTGTTTATACACGGAGTGCTGCATCTTCCTTACATTATTTTTGGATGTACCCACAATAACTCTCAAACCAAAAATCCTAGTAAATTAAAATTTAGTGTGAATCTGGCTTTATATTCTGTTAGAAGATTTATTTAAATGTTGTTACTACGTATGCATTTAAACGCGTATAATCTTCGTAAGAATAAATAAATCAAACTTTATGTGTTATTGCATTTCCACGTTACGTTTTTTAGAAGCGGAAAAGGGCCATCAGTAGTTTGATAAATAAAAAATTTGTATTTTCCCTGTCACCCATATCCTGCATTACTTTAATACGATAGATAATCGTTCTTAGTAGTAATTTTCAGAAATGTTAATTAATTAAGAACAATACAGTATTTAAGTCATTGTTATAGTCTAAAAACCGATTATCACTATTATAGCGCCTACGTGAAACTAAGCAAAAGCCGATGTCTTCTGGAGTTAATGCAAAACAAAGTTCATTGGTAACGATATTTTTACAAAAATAGTTTTGTATCTACGGTTTAAGAAACCGATGTTTAGTCAACCAAAAAATGTAAAAGCTAAGAATAAAAAACTTAAAAATTGTTTATTTAGAAATATTGACTCAATTTTTTTTTATAGTTATTTGAATAAAAAAACAATTTTTTTTGTTAAATTATATCTTTTGGTTAACTAACATTAGTGGTTTTTTAAAATTTTTATAAATAAAAAATTATTTTTCTATTTTTACCCTGCTACAAAGATGTTGCACATGTAACATAATGTTTAACGCAGTTTACTAAATCAGTGGCCATCCAGTTAATTTATATGGAAATTCAAACGTGAAATTAACCTTCTATCCTCCATTTCAGTAGCTTTTAAGTTTCGTTTGTTTTTTTCTGACAATTTCTATGTTTCACAGTCGTATCCGGATATGGTCTAACCATTGCTTCATATTATGCCATTTTTTTGTAATGCCTTTACTCTACAAAGTTCTATTTAGTTTTAGGCATCTAATATATATTCTTGCGTTTAACACTCTAATGTTAATTTATTGATTATCTGATTTTTTATAGTAAAACATTGATCCCAGATATTTATATTCTTTGTATGTCTTTATTTCTTTGTTATTGTTAAATGTTGTTTCTTTTGCTGCAATACAGAAATATTTGTTTTTTAAGGTTTATTTTGAGTTCCCATTTCTCATATTTTCTAAAGAATTTTCTTATTATATATTTTATATCATCTTTGTCGTTAGCTATTACTGCTTCCGCCAGAGTATATATACAGTGTGTCGCATTTTTGCCATATAAGGGAATACAAATTTGAATTTTTGTACGGTCGTGCAGATTAATGATCCCCATTTTATAAGATACTCAACTAAAATCTGAACTTTAAAGCCAGTTTACTACATAGCTCACAAACAGGGTCAGTTCTCGATATTTTCCTTCGCATCAGAAACATAAAAAAAATTATTTAAAAAAAATGTTTCCGGGGTCTTAGTTTTTATCATTTCAAATAAAAATTAAGGGGTGTAATATTGAGACCTCGGAGATCACAGCTCAGAAGAACTCATTATTCCTATCTTACGCAAGGAAAATTTTGGTTGCATCGTTGACGAACAATCCTTGGAGAAATGTAACATCTAGCTGCAAATATATATCCTGTCGCACACTAAAAAGAAAATTTTCAATGGCATTCTAAAATTTGTCGTCGAAAAAGTTAATTAAACAATCAGCATTCATTGATTAAAAAAATGAACTTATCATTTAGTCTACATTGATTTTTGTGAATATTGGCCTTTACAATTTATAACCTACTGAGGATTCTTTCTGGCCCAATATCTAGAATTTTGAGACGATAATAATAAATTTATAAGTTTAATCTTTTTTTCTTAATACCTGTTACAAACAACAAAGATTAGACGCATTTGAATTAAAAAAAAAATTTAATACTGTAACACTCTTCCGGGGTAGCTTGCGGTAGATACGTTGAGATAAATAAACACAATAATATAAACTTAAATATATTGTAATAATTACAAAAACTCTTTAAATAAATGATTTCCTGGCGTGTTGTTCTTCGCCTTTGAGCGACGGCCCCAATGTGACGCCACTGGTAGTTTAATTCGCTCTGCAAGGTTAACGGTTAATAATGTCAAATGCGCTTGTACGAAAATGGCGGCGTGAATTTCCAGCTGCAAACTTTGCTGCAAGTAATTAATTAAAATACGGTGTTCTGTAATTAATCGAGGTGTTAGTAGGATATACACAGGTGTGTTGATGTATTATACAATCGGTAAAATAACGGTTAAACGGATTTTTCAGGTAAAGTCAGACAGGCGCTGTATCTACAGGTGTGGAAAATTACCGGTAGGAGTGAATGAACGAGAATGTGACTGGCACAAATATTGAGGGTGTACAATGATTGTTTATGCGATATAAACGGGATCTTAAATGGAAATTACTAGGAAATTGCGACTTGTGCGAAGGTTACTACAGGGTACGTACGAATTGTGAAATGACAATGAACGAATGGGTTTTTAGAGATGACAAGGTACAGGGATGGCAACTGACTTTAAGGGAAGATGTAGGGATCGAGAATGTTGTTTCGGTAATGAATGAATGCTACGTGGGATACGGTAGATGCGAAATTCTGTTTTATGTAATACGGTTTCGGTGCAATGATTACTCAGGTAACTATCGGCGGTTAGCCGGTGTCCACCAACAAGTAATTCTACTATAAAGTATATTCACAGGGTTTACTGGGAGGTTTCGGTGTAATGATTACTCAGGTAACTATCGGCGGTTAGCCGGTGTCCACCAACAAGTAATTATATTCTCGGAAGCTTTTAGAGGTCAAACGACCCAATACGGAGATTGCGTTGGCTAGTGTAACTATCGGCAGTTAGCCGCTGTCCACACTGGCCCCAGCAAGAACTTGTAGATCAGAGAAATTATTTACAACAGGGATGTCTATGAAATAACTAAATTAAAAAGGATCATTCAGGTAAAAATAAAATAAAATTGATCAATACTGGTATAAAAGGGTGGTTACTTACGAATACAGGTGCTGGCGATGAATACACTCGGTACAGGTGACAGGACGGGGTACATGCAAGAAGTACGGAATGAATGAAAGATGATTATGATACAAAATGTAACGAATATGATGGCGGTACAAAATGAATGAGATATTCGGATGCAAAATGGTAATTCGTGAATCAGGAGAATTGTCAGGTACGGTGCAGGTTGTTAATAATTTTCGGACGGTTCAGGAGGGTTATTTTTCCAGGTAAACACGAGGAGAACTGGTAAAAATAGATTATCGGGAATCAGAAGAATGGTCAGGTACGGTGCAGGTTGTTAATATTTTTCGGACGGTTCAGGACGGTTATTTTTCCAGGTAAACACGAGGAGAACTGGTAAAAATAGATTATCGTGAATCAGAAGAATGGTCAGGTACGGTGCAGGTTGTTAATATTTTTCGGACGGTTCAGGACGGTTATTTTTCCAGGTAAACACGAGGAGAACTGGTAAAAATAGATAGATTCCTTTTCCCGGTGATGCATGCTCTTTTATACGGTTGGTGGTCACGCTTCGGTGGACATCGGTGGGGATTCTTCGTCTGCGCGATCACGAACTCTTGTAGACGCGACGAGGTCGAAGTCCACGCGTATTTGTCGGGATTTCTACACAATTCTAATACAAATACGGACATCACAATCGGTTTCGTTACACACCACCTCTGCCTGGGGTGAAAGACGACGGACAGGGGGACACATACACTGAAAACATATAACATTAATTGTCTGCTCGTGGTTCCTCTTCTGCCGGCAACAAGAGGGACTCCTGCGTATCAGGAGTGATCTTCAGGTCCTTCACATGAACACGACCCACCACTTTACGTGAGTCTGGGGCACGCAGCTCGACAATCACCGGTGATACAACTTTCCTAATTATGTAGGGGCCGGAGTATTTTGGCGCTAACTTGGCGTTGAACTTCCTCGCCTTGTCGGACAGCGGTCTCTCGCGTTTATATACGACTGCGCCTACCTGCGGTCTGAATGGGCGTCTCCGTAGGTTGTAATGATGACTCTGGTGGACGAAGGCCTGGGCGAGTCGATCTCGTGTCACCTGAAACAAATCTCTTAATTTGTCTATTACTTGGGTCCGAGCGGCGAATTCAGGTGGCTCGTCTGGTACATCCGGGTGTAGGGCTCGGTGCCAAGTATTCGGGGCGGTCACCTCTCGTCCGAGGTTCAGGAGGGCTGGTGTAAAGCCCGTAGACGAGTGCGTCGAGGTATTCACGGCGAAGGCGATCTCTGGCAGGTGTTGGTCCCAGTCACGCTGATCTTCTCCCGTATTTTGGGCGATCATGATGCCCAACACTTTATTCATGCGCTCGACAGGGTTGGCTTGGGGCGTATACGGTGGTGTCAGTCGTGACTGGATTCCTAGGGCGGCTAATTCTCCTTGGAAGCCTTTGCTCGTGAACTGTGGTCCGTTGTCCGTGATAATTACTTTAGGACTGCCGAATTTATATATCACCTGCTCCTTTACTGCGGTCACGATAGCTGCGGCGGTGGCGGTTCTTAACGGGCGTAGCTCGGTCCACTTGGTAAATTTGTCCTGCAGAACGAGTAGGTGACAATGTCCTTTTTTCGACCGGGGAAAAGGTCCCATTAAATCGACACTTACAACGTCCCACGGCTGTTGGCACTGGTAGAAGTACATTTTCCCGGTTGGCATCCCTACTTGGCCTTTATACTGGAGACACTGCTGACATCGACGTACATGGTTCCGAACATCTCGTGTGATTCCCGGCCAGTAGTACGTTTGGAACGTTCTGGCTAGCGTCTTGGCGACTCCAAGATGACCGGCGGTGGGTACGTCGTGACATTCTTCGAGGATCTGGCGTCGTCGGAATTTCGGTACGCATACCTTCCAGCTTGTTTGCAGTCCTTCGTCACTTTCGGCGGTGTTTGCAGGGAAATGTTTATACAACTGGTTGTTGCAGATCCGATACTCGGGCCAGTCGTTGGGTTTCTCCTGGACTAATCGCAACATTCGGGGTACCATGGCTCAGCGGGCTGCTTTTCCACGGCGGTGGCGACAGGGTGGGCCGGTTTTTCCTCGTGAAGTCGAGACAGGGTATCGGCGACAACATTTTGCGCTCCTGGACGGTAGAGGACGTCAAAGTCGAACTGCTGCAACTCCAGGATCCACCGCGCAAGTCGGGACGTGGGATTTTCCATCGTTTTCAGCCATTTTAGACTTCGATGATCACTTACGACTTCAAAGTGATAACCTTCCAGGTAGCCTCTTAGCTTCCGGACAGCCCAAACTACAGCGAGACACTCGAGTTCTATGATCGAGTAGTTCTTCTCCGCCGCATTTAATGCACGGCTGATGTATGCAATGACCCGCTCGGCGCCGTTTTGGGATTGGGCGAGTACAGCTCCTAGTCCACTGGTGCTGGCGTCGGTTTCGAGACGGAACGGAATGCTAAAGTCCGGACAGGCCAAGACCGGTGCTGAGGTGAGTGCGGTTTTTAATTTACAGAAGGCTTCTTCTTGCTCCGGAGCCCAATAATACCGAGTATTTTTCTTTAGGAGATTTGTGAGCGGAGCGGCGCTTTGTGCAAAGCCAGGAACGAACTTACGGTACCAGGATGCCATTCCCAGGAATCTCCGTAATTGTTTCGTGGTAGTTGGTGCGGGCAGGTCTGAAATGGCGTCGATTTTCTCTTTGTCGGGTTGAATGCCTTGGTTGTTTACGAGATGTCCTAAGTACTTCAACTCCGATTGACAGAAAGAGCACTTTTCGACTTGCAAACGGAGACCTCGTGCTCGCAACCGTTGAAACACGTTGCGCAGGTTCTCGAGATGTTCCTGGAACGTTGAACCTAAAACAATAATATCGTCGAGGTATGCGAACGCTTTTTGATCTAGTTCCGGTCCTATTACTTCATCTAACAGGCGTTGAAAAGTTGCAGGTGCTGAATGCAAACCAAACGGCATTCGTTTGAACTGGAAGAGACCTCTGCTGGGGACGGTAAACGCGGTGATGGGTCGGCTTTCAGGGTCCAACGGTACCTGCCAATAACCATCTTTTAAATCGATGGTACTAATATACCTAGCCCCTCGTAGTTTGTCTAGAATGCCCTGGATGAACGGAATGGGATACGCGTCTTTGATGGTAAGGTCGTTCACTTGACGAAAGTCAATACAAAAACGGTATTTTCCAGTGTTTTTCTTTACCAGGACTACAGGGGAACTCCACGGACTTCTAGATGGTTCAATGATATCGTCTCGCAGCATCCGATCGATTTCCTCGTCCATGATGGACTGCATCGCCGGGTTTCGGGGATAGTACCGTTGTTTGACAGGTTCGGTTCCGGGCTTCAACGGTATTCGGTGAGAGACGTCTACGGCTGGTCCATCTAGTTCTTCAAAACTTAATAATTCTTGTTGCAGAAATTCGTTCAAGACTGGTAATTCAGCTTCTGAAATACAACGAACACCTCCGAGGCCGGCGTCGTGATAGTTACGGCACGGGACTGGCTCGCCGTTCAGAACCAGGAGATGATCGACTACGTGGAGGACGGCACGGTGCTGCAATAAAAAATCTAATCCGATTAGCACATCGGTGGTTAAGTTATCCAGGCCTTGGCACCTAAAGGGAATGCTTTGCGAACCTATTTGAATGGGAAACAAATAATTACCGTTGGTGGAGATGAGTTGGCCATTGGCTAATTGTACGCGTTCAACAAGGTCCTTTTGGAGTGGTCGAGTGTCGGCTACGAGGCGTTGTATCCGAGGTCCGATGTAGCTTTTCGCAGCACCGGTGTCGACTAAGGCGTGGAAGGTGTGTGCTTGGATAATAACGGGGACGAATAGCCTGGTGTCTAAATATGCTACTGCGGGTGCGGGCTGCTTTCGTTTAGCACATACCTGTTTTACGGTTTTCAACCAATTGGTCCATTCGGTGGGGCTAGTAGAGCCGGGTTTGGCCGTGTTGACTATGCATGGCTCACTTACGCTAGTCGGCCGGGTTCGTTTCCCGGTCGCGGACAACGACAATCGCGGGAATACACGCCATCTTTTCCGCAACGAGAACAAAATAGTTTGAACTTGCCTCGACACTGAGTCTTAAAATGCCCTCGTTGTCCGCATCGCCAGCATACCTCGGTCGGGTTATACGGTGGTCTGGTGGAGTCCGCCAGCGGAGACGTCTGAACGGCGTGGACAGGAATGTTCGGGGCTGGTGTGTTTCTTGATCGGGGCTTCGTGATGTCTTCGAAATCTTGAGCCAATTGCTGGAGCTCTGACAAGTTCGTATAATCCGTTCTCTTGATGTATAACTTGTATGAATTTTGCAGATTCTCGTACAAGCGTTCGAGCTGTTTTTCCGGAGACATCTCACCATGTCGCGTCATGAGAGTTTGCAGGGCGTCGATATAATCACCGGCTTTCTCTCCGTCCTTTTGTCTACGATCGCGTATTTCTTCTTCCAGGCGGAATCGGTATCTCGGGCCTAAGAAACGTTGGCGGTACTGTGTGATGAAATCATCCCAGCAGTTCCATTGTGGGCGGTTATTACGGTACCAGGAGAATGCATTATCTTTCAGGAGTTCCGGTAGTGCCTGCAATAATAAATCACCTGGGATTCCGTAATTAATTTTCTGGTGTTCGACGCGCTCTAAGAATGAAATTGGGTCGGTTTTCCCGTCGAATTTAATACCCCATTTCCGGACACACTCGCATACCTGGGCGACGGCGGAGAAGGCAAATGTCGGCGGTGTACTTGTTTGCGGGTTCGGCGAGGACGGGCGCGACGTGCCTTGACTGCGGGCATAGTTGATCGTGATGATCGAGCGTTCTCCGGTACGTATAAAATTTATCAGGCGAGCTTTAAGTTCGTTTACGTTGCCTGTGGTTTCTAGCTGGTGAATTTTCAGGGTTTGTACCAGCTCTTCTTTCCGCAAGTTACAAATCCATTGTACTTGCGCATCGGTCTCAGGGACGGTTTCGGAGGTTTCCATTGGTTCAGACATTGTGGATTTTCGGTAATCAGGATTATCTCGGGCGCCAACCAAAATGCCTAGAATAAATTAATTACGTGTTTAATTATCACTTACTTTTGGGTCCAGTGTCGTCCGGAGTCCCTGCTCGGGCGCCAGTTTTGTAACACTCTTCCGGGGTAGCTTGCGGTAGATACGTTGAGATAAATAAACACAATAATATAAACTTAAATATATTGTAATAATTACAAAAAAACTCTTTAAATAAATGATTTCCTGGCGTGTTGTTCTTCGCCTTTGAGCGACGGCCCCAATGTGACGCCACTGGTAGTTTAATTCGCTCTGCAAGGTTAACGGTTAATAATGTCAAATGCGCTTGTACGAAAATGGCGGCGTGAATTTCCAGCTGCAAACTTTGCTGCAAGTAATTAATTAAAATACGGTGTTCTGTAATTAATCGAGGTGTTAGTAGGATATACACAGGTGTGTTGATGTATTATACAATCGGTAAAATAACGGTTAAACGGATTTTTCAGGTAAAGTCAGACAGGCGCTGTATCTACAGGTGTGGAAAATTACCGGTAGGAGTGAATGAACGAGAATGTGACTGGCACAAATATTGAGGGTGTACAATGATTGTTTATGCGATATAAACGGGATCTTAAATGGAAATTACTAGGAAATTGCGACTTGTGCGAAGGTTACTACAGGGTACGTACGAATTGTGAAATGACAATGAACGAATGGGTTTTTAGAGATGACAAGGTACAGGGATGGCAACTGACTTTAAGGGAAGATGTAGGGATCGAGAATGTTGTTTCGGTAATGAATGAATGCTACGTGGGATACGGTAGATGCGAAATTCTGTTTTATGTAATACGGTTTCGGTGCAATGATTACTCAGGTAACTATCGGCGGTTAGCCGGTGTCCACCAACAAGTAATTCTACTATAAAGTATATTCACAGGGTTTACTGGGAGGTTTCGGTGTAATGATTACTCAGGTAACTATCGGCGGTTAGCCGGTGTCCACCAACAAGTAATTATATTCTCGGAGGCTTTTAGAGGTCAAACGACCCAATACGGAGATTGCGTTGGCTAGTGTAACTATCGGCAGTTAGCCGCTGTCCACACTGGCCCCAGCAAGAACTTGTAGATCAGAGAAATTATTTACAACAGGGATGTCTATGAAATAACTAAATTAAAAAGGATCATTCAGGTAAAAATAAAATAAAATTGATCAATACTGGTATAAAAGGGTGGTTACTTACGAATACAGGTGCTGGCGATGAATACACTCGGTACAGGTGACAGGACGGGGTACATGCAAGAAGTACGGAATGAATGAAAGATGATTATGATACAAAATGTAACGAATATGATGGCGGTACAAAATGAATGAGATATTCGGATGCAAAATGGTAATTCGTGAATCAGGAGAATTGTCAGGTACGGTGCAGGTTGTTAATAATTTTCGGACGGTTCAGGAGGGTTATTTTTCCAGGTAAACACGAGGAGAACTGGTAAAAATAGATTATCGGGAATCAGAAGAATGGTCAGGTACGGTGCAGGTTGTTAATATTTTTCGGACGGTTCAGGACGGTTATTTTTCCAGGTAAACACGAGGAGAACTGGTAAAAATAGATTATCGTGAATCAGAAGAATGGTCAGGTACGGTGCAGGTTGTTAATATTTTTCGGACGGTTCAGGACGGTTATTTTTCCAGGTAAACACGAGGAGAACTGGTAAAAATAGATAGATTCCTTTTCCCGGTGATGCATGCTCTTTTATACGGTTGGTGGTCACGCTTCGGTGGACATCGGTGGGGATTCTTCGTCTGCGCGATCACGAACTCTTGTAGACGCGACGAGGTCGAAGTCCACGCGTATTTGTCGGGATTTCTACACAATTCTAATACAAATACGGACATCACAATCGGTTTCGTTACAATACATGATTTTTTATATACTTAACTAATAAAGAACAATCCCACTACAGTATAGGCAACCAACAATACAAGTATGCATATTGAGTAAACATCGTTTATTCTATTATTTCAGTATATAAATCTAACAAAAGACTTATTTCCATCTGTTCGGAAATTAAAGTATAGTAATAAAAATATTAAAAACGCGAATTATATCATAAAACTCGGTATAAGATGTTACCAAATAATATTCTGATCAATTTTTTTAAATACTTTTTTCGATATGTCTACTCTCTAAACATAAACAATTGTTTTTTTTTAATTTTGATTTTGTTTCTACATATAGATTCTGTCAGACTAAGAGTGTGGTTAATATCAGAATCCAATTTTAGCTAATTTAGTTATTAGTGCAGTATCATTAGCTATTTGAAGATTAACGAATGTTATGTGCCGTATCTGATTTTTTTTTAAATTATTTGTTTCGCGCAGAACAAGTTATATGTGCATCAGTTTTCAGCTTTAAATCTATTTTGTTCTTCGTCGTTGTTATACATATTTTATGTATATTAAATTTCTAATAATTATTCCGTACAGTCGACTGATTCTACTTGTGATCGAAATTCCACCGCAGTTGCTAAGATTTTTCTTGTGTATTAACAAAATGTATGCAAAGTTTCATTGGTACGGACACCTAGGAATGTTGATTATCAAGTACCGTGATTATGCTTTCGAGGCCAGAAACTCGATTATTTTTTAGCTTTGCAATTTCTTATTTAATAGTATTTATCGTAACCGTTGTTTTTTCATCTGATTTATGATTTATATTCCTGCTGTTTTATTGGCTTTTCTTGTTTTTAATTAAACACTAAATGACATCTGCAAGATTATGTAATTCTTTGCAAAGAAATAGTTTTAAAAATTATTTAAAGTTTCATGTTTAAAATATATAAAATAACTAAAATTTAACGTATAGAGACAAGCATTATTTGTAAACCTATTAAGCGTTTTAGATGCATAAATAGATCCAGTTTGTACGTAGATGATTTGATTGTGCTTACGATGGGACGTGTTCGTGGATTTTGGTTTCAACATTGACACGGTTGTGAAAGCTTTTAATATTACAACATCAACACGTAATAAGTAGTTTATTTATTAGTTGACTCAAAGTTGTAAAACTAGAACGGTGCACTTTTGTCAGCTAAAAGCAATTTTTTAAGGTTCTTTTAAACCCTATAGGTTTGATGTTTTACTACGCTCGATTTTAATTGCAACATATCAAATGTCTTCTTTCAACCTAACACTACATTAATGAAGACAAGAATATAATATAAAAACAACGAATAGTCACGTCAAAATCTTACGTTTAATTATTTAATGAAATCTGAAAAAAAGCTGTTTTTAGAACTAACAGATTTTGTGTTAAAAAGTTTATGTTTTAATTTCTACTTAGGCTCAATTTAAGGCTTTCACCACTCCGTAGAATTTGTTGAAGGGGGAACTAATCTAGTAGCGGCAACTCCAGTAATTACCGCGACATAAACAGTGTTTAAGAGACGAGCTACATTAATTCATTAATTAAAATGCTGTGAGCTAAGTCTCTGAAACCCGAGTACACAGAATGAAACAAAGTAAAGTACATTCTGAACAGAAAATTCAATTCCTTTTACACTTTCTTAGAATAAAATCGTTCGATTGACAATATTTTTTTTTAAATTTTATTTCACAAAAAACGTTTAAACAGCTCTTAATTAACTTAATTTGACGTATTTGATTAATTATGCAAAAAACGTATTTACACCAACCTTAAATTTCCTAGTTAATATGTAATTATTTTGTTTAATATAAAAACTATTTTAATAAATAAAAATAATGTAAAAGCGAAAGCACGTTTTTTACTTTCGAGTGTACAAACCGAAAGGGTAGAAATAGAGAAGGTGATAACTGTAACGGTAAGTCTGTTTAATTAGCAGTATAGAACGTTTAAACAAAGAAGGACGATTCGAGGCTCGTGGTTAATTGCAAAATCATGTCCTGAAGTTTCATCATGTGACCGTTCTAACTGAGTGCGAAGCTCCCCAGGCTAAATTAAAACTATTATACTGTAAAATAAATTAGAAGGTAAATTAAAACTAACGTCCCTTTACCTAAAACATTCATTTTATAAACTTTAGAATATTATACATGCGTATTTTAGAAAGTTATTCTATAGGACTTTTGAGATGATTTCAGTTTTTTTGTATTTAATTATTTAAATTTAAACAAGATTACACATATGATAAATGCTCTTCATGTTTTTATTTTTTGTTCTGCATTGTTTTTTTTAGACATTTAATCTAATACTATTATTTTTGTACACAGTAAATATAATAAATATACAAACTTGCCAAAATAAACAAAATGTATAAAAATAGTATATTGATCTACAAGTTTAGAAAAGGGAGAGTTTCGTAGTGAGTGTAAACGTTTGAATTCACGAGTGAGCGTAGCTCACGTGGGGTTCAAATTTACACAAATACGTAAATTTACTTTTCTATCGTGTAGATAATGCTGTTTTTTCGTGTACTTGACAAAAATAACTAAAAATTGAAAATGAGTCAATTAAACAAAAATAACGAAAAAAATTAGAATTGGTACAGTCAAGTTTATAACATGAGTCCTAAGCAATGTAAGAGAACACTTACCAGCAGTTCTATGGCTGGAAAATTAAAAAAATGTGCAGGAGCAAATGCAGATATTCTAATTGTGCACAACTTGAGTTCTATCAGTAGATAATGCAATGGAGTTTCTAGCAAAGGTCCTGATTTCCTGATGTCGGTTTTCTGCTTATGAAGGTAGTGTTGGTAATTGCGCTGCATGGTATATTTTGATCATAACATAAGATGACACAAAAACAAAGAAAAAACAAGTCTTTACAGTTACATCGGGAGATAGAACAAACAGAATTAAGCTTTACAAAAATTATTTGAATTTAAGAACAAGAAATGTGGATCATCGCAAACAATTTATATTTTACAGACAGGGCAAGTGCACAAAGCAACCAATTAATATAAATACTTTCTAAAATTTACCAAAGATAATTGCTGCGTACTTAGGGCTGCCGGAGCCCATGTTTTCGAAGAATATCAGTGACCTTTTTGGCTGACGGTAGATTGATATCCAAGTTTTTAAGAAATACGGAGGCTGCTGTAGTAGTATTGTTGCAGAAGCCTATGTCAATATAGTATCAAAAATAAAATAAAAATGTAAAAAAAATTTAATAATTTGATCAACTGTTCGGATGAACTATTTCTGGGTTCACTTAGTCCAACTGCCTGTCCTCTGAAATCTATTAGGTAACCACGTCTGTCCATTTTTTATACGACGGTTTAGGTCAAGTACTGATCAAAAACTGCATATAATGAATATTTTATTACACAATTTTAAATGTAATAATCAAATATTTTAAGGGGAATTTTAGTTTATAAGAAGTAAGTTCAGATTTTTACAAGTAAAAGCATAATTCTTTAAGAGAATGTATTAGTATTTATAAAAAAAACTAAAAACAAATCCATACTATTTTATTTCAAATTTATCAAATGATTTGAAGGTCATTGTTTTGTTATTAAATAATTGAAAGAATGTAGGTAAATAAATATAATTGCTTAGGTTTGTATTTTGTAATCCGGTCTCATTATCGGTTTTGAAGAAATAATTGAAATAGTTGGTTGTGCACTATGAATGTTGCCTGTCTACAAATTAGCGCAATTAAAAACGCTTTAAACTGTACCAGAATGTACAGACATAACAATGAGAAATTAAAAAACTATTTTTTTGAATGTACCGGGTGTCTCATTTTTGGGATATTGTAGTTATTATTAGAGAGTGTTGTAGGTTTTATTTTAAGCATTCTGCACACAAAGCTTATCGCCATAAACGCGTATTAGGTGCGACGTACAAAACGTATACGCTTTTGTGCTTACAAGATTATTCCAGAAAAGATGTCACCGAAATGACAAAAATATCACTAACTATAAATTAGACAAGTAATAACAACTTAATTTAAATTAATTTTAACTAAATTATGATTTTTTTATGTTATATATTATTTTATACGGCTGATAATTGTTATAATTAAAATTAATTGATCTTGAATCAGGGTGTTTTTGAAAGCAATTATGCTTACCATCGATTGCCTCTAAATTGTTCGGCAATTGCCATAGTTCATAAAATCATGTTGATATGTTTTTCTATTTTTTTAAATTTGGTATCCCCATATATGTTCTTTTTAACGTTTTCGATACGGTTACATTAGCAGACTACAAGAAAAAATGGGAAAATATTAGAAATGGATTTGTTTGAAACTCAAAATCATCCCTGTCTGGATCCTTATCAAAAACAAAGAAACTCTATTATCTCTATTATGTCACGCAGTTTGTTTTGCCATACGTAAAACCGGTACAGCATTCAGAAAACATAAGCAACATTGTGCAAACGAGCTAATAATACGAATCAATGAAGATAATGATGAACTCAGCACAAAAGAAAAAAAACAACATCAGATGATATAGAAATGCTTTTTCTAAGTTTATTGCTTGATGTTAGCAAACTATTTGAGAAAAATCTACGTCAGTTCTGTAGTTTTTTATCTTACTCGGTTTCTTCTATGTCTTTTATTTTTAATTCTGTTTACGTTAAATATAATTGGTAGCATTGAAGTGACGTAGCAACTTTCTTTTCTTCCGGTTACTCATGCTTTTGACACTTTACATGCAAACTGCAAAGTAATCACATGTAACTTAATGCTCAGCGGAGCTTTTTAAATCAATGGTCATCAAGGTGATTTATATTAAAATTTGAATATGAAATCAACCAATGATTATAGAAAGAACCGCTGAGGTATGAGGCACCTTTAAGTTTTGGGGTTAGATTTTAAATTTAATCTTCTTCTTTTTAACAGTTCGATCTGTTACTTATGTTATCGGTAAAACTTTAACATTTTTTTTTGTTATTAAAATTAGAAAATACTGGATTAGATGTTTTTAATTTACGCAGTCAGAACTGTGACGATGTGGTTAAAAAAAGGGCAAACATAATAGTTTACAAAAAAAATTTCAATCTAAAAGCATTCTATATACCCTGTTGTAACCATATTCAAAATGCACGTGTTTCGGATTTGATGGACCCATGATATTCCGCTTGTGTTGGAACAAAGTGCCATAATAACTGAATATCTTCTACATTTTTTAATCAAAAGTATACTTTTTATAAATATTAGGTTATTAGTGATGTATATAAAAAGAATCATAAAAAATTGCGATAAAAATATATAATAACTGCAGTAAAAAGAAAAAATATGAGATGCAAGTTATCTGAAAACACCTACGGTATTTCTAAAACAACTTTACGACAGCAGGCGTTAGAGAAAAATAAAGTAATTAAAAACAAAAGTATTTTTAAATAGTTTTTAGTGCAGAAATCAAAAATCAATTGGTGAGGCAGCTAACAACAATGGCGGATCAATTTTTTGGTTTTACAACCGTAAAGGTTTGCAGATTAGATTTTTAATTAACTGAAAAAATTCGAATGAAAAACAACTTCAACAAAGAAAATGGCCTTGCTGGCTGGGATTGATATTCTAAATGTATAAAAAGACATCCAATCATAAGTTTAAAAATTTCTGAGACGCTTTTTCTAGCTCGAACAGAAGCCTTTAATAAAGTACAAATATTAAAATATTTTGATGTTTTAAAAAAGATCCTAGAGGACAACAATTTATGTTCTGAACAAATATTTAATACAGATGAATCCGGTTTCTTTACTGTTTAAAATAAAACAGCATAAATTGTGGCATAACGTAAACGAAAACAAATTGGCACTTTAACCTGCGCAGAAAAAATACAACATTCTACGATTTTATGATGTATGAACGCTGCAATCTGGAATAATGTGTGTTCTAAAAAATATGAAAAATGAATTAATAGATCATTTTGTAACAAAAAGAATAGAGTTAGCACAGGAGAATGAATAGATCTATGCGAAATTATTTATGAAATTGATGCAGAATTTAAAAAAACGCCAATTCATCACAAGACAAAAAAAATTACTTTTACTTGACGGTCATAGCAGTCATAAAAACTTATAGGTCCTTAAATATTTTAAACAAAATAATATTATTTTGTTTTGTTTTTCTAGTCATTGCACACAGTCATTAGACGATAGTTTTTTTTTTTTGAACCGTTTACTACATATTATGCCGTTCGACGTTGGTTAACTGCTCATTCCGAAATTTAAGCAGCCAAATTGTTTAATGAATTCTACGTAATCACCAATTTATAACAATACACAACTCCACAGAAACTTTAACATGCAACAAAACAATTAATGGTAATTAACATCAACTACGTCATATATGTCGGAATCTTATAAAAACCATAAACCTAAAAAGTGGCAATGACAAGCTGTCAGTTATATGCGAAGAATCCGAAGTGATACGCCCTTACGGTTTCCAAGAGGTCAAACCAAGAAAAAAAAGAAAAACCCAAACAACAGTCCATCAAAAGATCTCAGACCGATAAAACAGAAGAAAGCACAAAAAATGACAAGCGAGCCCGCAAAAAAAAAAGAAAATACCGCCCTCTATTCTACACTTCATCGAAAAAATAACACCTCAAGTCAACATACTAAACTCTGCTGCTGCAAATACTAAAAGGTAATGAAGTTAAGTTACAAACAAATAGTATTAAAAATTACAAAAAAACTAAAAAAGCACTTGACGACAACAAGGTAAATAGACATTCATACACTCTTGACAAAAGCAAAAAGTACAGAGTAGTGCTCCGGAATCTACAATACACTACAGAACATCAGGAAATGAAAACAGCACTGCAGACTCTTCAGCACACTATTGAGAATATAAGTAACGGATTTATTAAAAATGAGAAAGGTACAATTAAAAACCTCTTCTTCATTGATCTTAGAAAGAGCGACATCGATGCAGAAATATTCGAAAATAAACGACTATTAAACGCCGTCGTAAAATTTGAGGAACTTAGAAAAAAATCAAACGGTTTAATGTAGCTGCTATTACGGACACACAAAGAATAACTGCACTCGCTCAAAGAGATGCTATAAATGTGCAGGAAAATATGACTACAAGACGTACCAAAAAAAAGAACGACGACAAGAATCCATAATGTATATTCTGCAACGGAAACCATCCAGCTACTGTAAAAATTTGTAAATTCTATTAAGAAATAATTAACAGAATATTTCTTTCGCCAAAGCTAGAAACACTAACAAATCTGACAGCTGAGAGAACAAAAAGCCTAAAACATACCCCCCAGGACCAACACAACCTAAATAGGAAAAACTGTCAAAGTCAACAACACTTTATTCTATAAGCACAAAACTATCCCAACACGCAACAAAACCCAAATACACTACGAGAAATGCAACTAACTTACGCCCAAGTAACTAGTGGCAACAACATTATTACCTTTGTACAAGTTACTATAACAAACTAACAATAAACCATAAACCAAATTGCAGCAGAAATCAAAAGTTTAAGAAGACAGCTTACACAACTAACTTACCTAATAATTAAAAATATGCTATTTTTAATTATTAGGTTTAGTTTATTTGTAATGATATATTTTAGTTTATGCGCCTGTAGTTTCTCCACCAACCTTGCGCGACTTATGAGTTCGCGCCAATTTTAAAATGTGATAAAAGGAAAGGGGGGTTTTAAGTTAAAAATCATAAGGTAAAAATCTACAGATAAGTAACGAACCATGTTATAATCAACATTAAAAATGTATCACAACTTATGAAATACAGTCCACTTATTTCAACAAGCAAATCTCAACATTTGGTCCATAGAAGCCAGATTAAATAATTCATGGTTCCACTTTTTATGGGTGAAGAACATTTGGTCCATAGAAGCCAGATTAAATAATTCATGGTTCCACTTTTTATGGGTGAAGAACATTTGGTCCATAGAAACCAGATTAAATAATTTATGGTTCCACTTTTTATGGGTGAAGAACATGATGACATTTTCGACACACAAGGCGACTTCCTGTAAGTTTATTTTTCCTTTAATCCTGTCCTTTAACATTAGCAATTAAATAGTACATATTATTATTTAATTCAATTAATACAACTTATATATAATACATTTAATATATGCTCTTATAGCTTATCAAATCTATCTTATACGCATTATCAAAATGACCCAAGACCCCAAAATTCCAAAAGCATTAAAATCGTTGCTTTATCAACGAGGAATGCTGCAAGGACGTTTAAATAGCGTTTCTAACTACATTGACTACGTCAAAAATGACCCTGATTATTTGCAAAATTGTGATTATCACTTTGAATTGCAAACTCGTATTTCTAATTTTAATGGTACCCTTGATGAATTCACCACCATTCAATCAAAAATTGCAGAATCTGAAAATTATTCAGAGGAATGTCAGTTATTCGGATTAGAATTTGAAAATAATTTTTATAATATTTCTGGAAAAATCAAATCTTTATTATCAGAATATGAAAACAAGTTAGACTCTAAAAATATTACCATGCTTCCGAATGCAAATGATCAAAATGCAGGCGTTAAATTGCCAACCATATCTCTGCCAAAATTTTCTGGTCAATTCGAAAACTGGTTGGAATTTCGAGATTCCTTTAATTCGATGATTAATTTAAATAATTCATTAACGCAAATTCAGAAATTTCACTACCTAAATGCATCACTTTCTGGTGTTGCTGCCCAGGTAATTAAGTCATTGCCGATCTGTGAAGCAAACTTTTCTACGGCTTGGGATATGATCTGCCAAAGGTTTGATAACCGTAAGTCACTCGTATTAAATCATATTAAATCATTGTTTAACATACCTCATATTAAAAAAGCCACAGGAAATAGTTTGCGGGAACTAATCGACAGTACCTTTAAAAACTTGCGAGCTCTTGAAAATCTAAAATTAGCAACTGGTGAGTGGGATATTCTTTTAGTACATCTTTTAAGTGAAAAATTAGATGACGAAACTGCTTCTAAATGGGAAGAAACAAATACGTGCGATGAGTTGCCTTCACTCGCGTCATTTAAAGAATTTTTAGTAAAACGTGCAGACTTTCTTTATAAGATCAACTCAAAAAGGATTCGCGTAGGAGTTTCGTCAACTTCTAAACATAACACTTTGAATGGCCCACGATCCTTTTTGTCCACGGCCGAGATTTGTATTCACTGTAAAGATTCCCACAAAATTTACGAATGTAGTGAATTTAAAAATCTTGAACCTGCCAAACGTTTTGATCGCGCTAAAGAGCTTAAACTTTGTATCAATTGTCTAAGAAGTAGCCACCCAACGAGATATTGTAGATCTCATTCTTGTGGAGGGTGTAATGGGCGTCATCATTCATTACTTCATTTTTCTAAAGACTTGAACTCTGTCAATGAAGCCAATAATAATCAACAGGTCACCTTGACCAGTCATATACACTCCCAAACTTTTCTTTCCACCGCATTAGTCAAAGTCTTCGATAAAAATAATCAGGTGCATGATTGTCGTGTACTACTTGACAGCGGTTCACAATCTAATTTTATAACAAAGGAACTTTCGGTCAAACTTATACTAAAATAAATTCAAAATGTAATGTCAAATTTCGATCAAAAAATAATAATTACACTGATACTATATCTTGCTTATTAATACCCGAAATTAGTAGCCATGTTCCTTCATCATTTATTGATGTTTCTCGGTTGGACATTCCTTCATCTATTGAATTAGCCGGCCCTCTCTTTAATAAACCACATAAAATAGACATTCTCTTAGGAGCTGAATGTTTTTGGCAACTCATATCAATAGGGCAAATTAAACTAGGCCCTAATCTCCCCATGCTACAAAAAACCAAACTTGGCTGGGTAGTTTCTGGTCCAATGGCTACCAGTCCTCTAAAAAACTCAATATCAGCGGTTTCAACACTTAACGCCATTCAGAGCACACTTTCTAAATTTTGGGAAATCGAAGAATGTCCGGAAATAAAGGAATTATCTCCTGATGAAATTGCTTGCGAAACTCATTACGCTACTACTATGAATCGAGATAAGGATGGTAGATTTATAGTATCAATTCCCCTGCGTTCTTCTATCAATGAATTAGGAAACCCCAAGCATATTGCCATCAAACGTTTCCGTTCTCTTCAAAGAAAGTTCAGTGTTGATCCTGACTTTCATAATATGTATTCCAGTTTTATGCTAGAATACGAAACACTTGGACATATGTCAAAGTTAACTGAAACCGAAGTACCCTTGTACTATTTACCCCATCACGGAGTTCACAAACCTGATAGCACCACTACTAAGCTTCGAGTAGTTTTTGATGCATCTGCAGTTGAGGCAAATGGAAAATCTTTAAATAACATACAATTAGTTGGTCCAAACGTACAAGACAGCATCTTTTCTATATTATGTCGTTTCCGACAACACTCAAATCGTCATATCAGCTGATATCACTAAAATGTACCGGCAAGTTATGGTTTCTCCTGAGCAAAGATTGTTGCAGTGTATCTTCTGGGCCCCGTCAAATTCTTCTGAACCTTTAATATATAAATTAAATACTGTGACATATGGAACTTCTGCTGCGTCCTTTTTAGCCACTCGTTGCTTGAAACAGCTTGCGATAGATAACTTTAAAACATTTCCTAAAGCTTCCTTAATTATTAATAATGACTTTTATGTCGATGATTTGCTCACTGGAGCTGATAGTGTTGACGAGGCTATAACTCTTTGTGCTGAAATAGTTGAAATTCTAAACCAAGGCTGTTTTCCTTTAAGAAAATGGATTTCTAATGACACACGTGTATTAGATAATATTTCTTCATCAGAAGATCATCCCACAGAATTAAAGATCGGTAATGATAACTGCAAAACCCTCGGCATATCATGGTCTGCAAGTTCTGATTCGTTATTATTTAAAATATCTTTAAACGAAGCACCCAAATCAGTCACCAAACGGTCAATTTTTTCCATTACTGCCCAGATATTCTTATATCTTGGGACGAGTCTGTTCCTATAAGCATATTCTCTGAGTGATCCAACTTTGTACATCAATTACATATTTTAAATGATCTCGCCATTCCACGTCGTATAGTATGTGATGCACCTAAAAGAATAGAATTGCATGGATTCTCAGATTCTTCCGAAATGGCCTATGGTGCATGCGTATACTTACGAAGTATTGGAACTGACGACAATGTTTCAGTTTGTTTAATAACGTCAAAATCTAGAGTTACCCCTTTAAAGTTTCAAAGCATTGCTCGTCTTGAACTTTGCAGTGCAGTACTGTTAGCCAAACTAGTTCGAACAATTCAACTTTCATTACGTTTAAAAATTAACGCAATTTTCTTATGGACAGATTCTACCATCGTACTAGATTGGATACACACTTTAACTCATACCTTAAAAACATTTGTAGCTAATCGAGTGCAGACCATTTTAGATAATTCATGCCTGCATGATTGGCAACATGTTCCTTCTAAAGACAATCCCGCAGATGTTATATCTCGTGGCATATCCCCGACTAATTTAAAATCTTGCTCGCTTTGGTGGCAAGGTCCTTATTGGTTACACACCTCTTCTGATTTGAATCATAAAATCCATCAGCTTACTGGTGACATTATTGAACTGAAACCAATCAAAACCATTCTTACAGCCATCAATCTACCTCCAATTACTTTAATTGAAAGATTTTCTAATTACTTGAGGCTAAAGCGTGCAGTGGCTTATGCTCTTCGGTTTATAAAGAATTGCAAATTATCTGCAGAAAATCGCAACTTTGGTGCACTAACGCCTCTTGAATTAAAGGCCGCATTTATATGCTTAATAAAACATATTCAAGGAATAGAATTTGCTAGTGACATTAGTCTTCTTTTAACTTCTAAATCTCTTAAGAGTGATAGCAAAATAGCTACCTTGAATCCATTTGTTGATACTGAAGGCATGCTTCGTGTTGGAGGTCGATTAACCAACTCCGATTTACCATACAGTCAAAAACACCCCATACTGCTTCCTTCTCATCATCACTTTACTAGAATATTATTTCGGTATGAACATCTAAAATCACACCATGCTGGTCCTCAGCAACTATTGTATATCGTTAGAGAAAGATTCTGGCCTATTTCAGGCAAGAATACAGCTAAACAAACTGCTCGCAATTGCGTACGATGTTACAAAGCAAATCCAAAACCATTCTCACCTCTAATGGGTAACCTGCCTAAGGAACGGCTTACACTTACTTATCCCTTTCATGTGTCTGGCATTGACTATGCTGGCCCTTTTATTATAAAGGACAGAAAGGGTCGTGGTGCCAAATTTTTCAAGTGCTATGTTTCATTGCTCATTTGTTTTGTTACGAAAGCTGTGCACCTTGAACTGGTGACAGATTTAACCACTGATGCCTTTATAGCATCTCTGAAACGATTCATCGCACGTCGTGGAAAGCCTTTAGAATTGCACTCTGACAACGCAACCAATTTCGTAGGTGCCAAAAATGTTTTGTACGAGCTTTATAGTTTTATCAAAAATAATTTTAATACCATTTCTGACTTTGCCAGCAATGAAGGAATCTCTTGGAAGTTCATACCACCTCGTTCTCCTCACTTCGGCGGAATCTGGGAGGCAAGTATTAAAAAAACGAAATTTCACCTAAAAAGGGTCTTAGGTTGTGCTCATTTAACATACGAGGAATTTCATACATTACTTACGCAAATTGAAGCCTTATTAAATTCTCGACCATTGAGTCCAATATCCTCTGATCCAAACGACCTACAGCCCTTAACTCCGTCTCACTTCCTAATAGGTCGCACGATGACTTCCATTGCCGAACCAGAGTTGGGTCATCTTCCAGAAAACAGATTAAATCGCTACGAATATGTTCAACGTCTTCGCTTAAACTTTTGGAATAGATGGCACAAGGAATATCTATGTCAGCTTCAAAATCGTCCTAAGAAAACAAACAACACTACAGAAGCTGAAGAAGGTGCCTTAGTTTTGGTTATGGACGACAATTTACCACCTTTATGCTGGAAAATGGGCAGAATCATCAGCATCGTCCAGGGCGGCGATAAGCAAGGGCGTGTAGCTTCCGTGAAGGTTGTAAATGGAGTGATAAAACGTGCTATTAAAAAACTGTGTCCGCTGAGTGTGTAAACAAACCTCTAGAATTTATCAATTATTTAACGTTATGAACACTAATATTTATTAGAATAATATTCGTTTATCAGAATATTTACAATTTTGTTTATGTTTATATTTTGCTTTGTGGTTATGGTTGAGTTCGCCATTTTACTTATTTATGTCAAATTTATGTTATTGTTGTTAAGTTTACAATTTGAACTTGATTTTATTGCGTTTATCGCCATCTTACGTTTACTTTTCTATTATTTCAAACTGTTTATTTTATAATTTGAAATGAACACCTATTATATGTATAATGGAAATTCACTTAATTTTATAATTTAAATTTTATTTGTAATACTATTTTAGGGTTTGAAGCTCTTAGCCTTCAAGGTGGGGTGCATGTTTAGTTTATTTGTAATGATATATTTTAGTTTATGCGCCTGTAGTTTCTCCACCAACCTTGCGCGACTTATGAGTTTGCGCCAATTTTAAAATGTGATAAAAGGAAAGGGGGGTTTTAAGTTAAAATGATAAAGTAAAAATCTACAGATATGTAACGAACCATGTTATAATCAACATTAAAAATGTATCACAACTTATGAAATACAGTCCACTTATTTCAACAAGCAAATCTCAACAAGCATAACTGTATAAGATTGCCCTATGAAACACCAATGGCTTAGTCATACACAAACAAGAAGCGGAAACTTTATAATTCATAAAAAAATCGACATCTTAATATCCGAGCCCTACTTCACCAGCAACACATATTTTAAAATTAAAAGTTATATTCTTTAGCACACTATTGATCCGGAAGCGGATGAAACGGCTAGAGGAGGAACAGCAATACTGGTTAAACACCACATTAAACACTACGAATTACCCAAGTACCAAAAAACTATCTACATTGTTGTTAAAAGCTGGCGTGACCCCTTCACCATCTTAGCG
This sequence comes from Aquatica leii, assembly GCA_035610365.1. NCBI lineage: Eukaryota > Metazoa > Arthropoda > Insecta > Coleoptera > Lampyridae > Aquatica > Aquatica leii. The sequence continues at coordinate 59,817,175 of CM069436.1, forward strand.
GCTTACTTTTCTACTATCTAGCAGAAAAAGGAAAAAAATCAGAATACTTTACCCCTCTAAGTAACAGATTTCTGGGAAGCGGCGACTACAACGCCAAAAACACTGCACGGGAATACAGTTTAACAGCGCCAGGTAGAAGAAGATTAATATTTAACATAATGCAAGATCTGAGCTTAGACCATCGATCAAAATATACTCCCATATACTGGCCCACAAACCCAAACCGACTTCCCAACTTATTGAACTTTTTTTAACTCCAATTGCAAGAAACACCAGTAAAAGAAGAAAGAATAAAACAAAAACTGGAAGAACATTTCCAGATGTCACCGATACCAAAGTTCTTTACAGTTTCTGAAATAAATAAGATAATTAAAAACAACTTAAAATCAAACAAAACCCCAGGTTATGACCTTGTAACTGTAAAACTCATTCAAAAACTACCCAGGAAGGGGATTGTCTTACTGAGAATTATTTTTAATGCAACTCTACGTCTCGGCTACTTTCTAGCGCGATAGAAAGTAAAGATAAGGTCTAGCATTCTAGTAACTAAAAAACAACCTCCCTCAGACATTATACGTTATATCCAAATCATACCTACATGAGAGATACTTTATGGTAAAACGCGAACAAGAAACAACAAAGTTTTTTCCAGTGATATCTGTCGTTCCTCATGGTAGCGTACTTACCTCATGTACACGGCAGACATATTTACTAGTCAAAATATAACAACAGCAACATTCGTAAACGATAAAGCAATAATGGTGAACCACTCCAACCCAATTATTGCTACAAACCTCCTACAATATCACCTATATAAAGTGCAAAATGGGACAACCCTAAAGAGAATAAATATAAATAAACCGTAATCAATCCAAGTAATATTCACATTCCTATAACATTAAATAGGCAATTTCTACCCCAATCCGACAGCGTGAAATTGAAGGCTAAACCGTAAAACGCATATCCACAAAAAACGAAAACAACTTGAACATAAATACAAAGAATATTACTGGTTCTTAGAAAGGCACTTTAAGTTCACACTAACTAATAAACTCCCTATTTATAAAGTAGCCCTCAAGCTTATATGGACTTATAGAGCGCAACTATGAGAAACAGCCGCCAAATCACACTTGGAGATAGTGGAAAGATTTAAATCTAAAGTTCTACGTATTATCACAAACGCACCATGGGTATGTACCTAACATTGGAATTATAAATAATTTAATAATGAACACTGTTAAAGAAGAGATCAGAAAATACAGCGAACGTTATATAAGAAGTCTTGACATCTACCCAAATGATTGGGCAGTGAACTTATTCGACGATAGTGAAACTAAACAAAGGTTAAAAAGACTAACACCGTTATAATTACCTTATAAGTTCTTATGTAACATCATATTACTAAAAATGTAAGTTAAGAGTAAAGTACATATACGCACACACAACAAATAAAAGTTAAAAGTGCGAATCGATCTCAACCAAAACAAGGCACACCGCAAAAAACATACTTTAAACCTACTTATAGTATTATTCTTTTATTGTACTGATTGTATGTAAAATTAAAAAAAATAAAAAAAATTAAACCATACTTCAGACATAAAAGAAGGAAAAAAAAGAGGAAAAGAAAATTGTATTGCAGCAAAAAAAATAAAAAAAATCTGTAAGCAATAGACGAAGAAACTGACAATCTGAAAATCATAAACCAAAAAGAGAATGTTCAAGTAGTTCAACAGCTACGTAAAGCATGCATTTTTTGCAATGAGTTATACTACACTAAATCGAAGAAAGGTGACTTCTGGATACGGTGTCAACAATGTTTTAGCTGGTGTCATTCAGATTGTATGGGAGTTAACAGAAAAACTAAACAATTTACATGTAAATTGTGCTATTTAAAACAGGGTGCCAATATACCATAATATTCGGTTATGATAAAACATGTTAAAATACAAATTATCCAAAATAAAATAAAAATTATAGTAAAACATTCGCGAAGTTTTTGTAAATTTTGAGAGCGTTACGTACTTATTATCCACGTCTAGAACGTTCACGAAAAAATATAGAAGATTCTCGAAAGATGGCAGAAATGTATAAATGCGGTACAAACAAATCATAGGTCAGTTACTTCAGTAATGTAAAATCGCCAGTGTTAAGAAGATTATTCAAGTTTAAATAAATAAGTGTCGAGATAAATACAACGAATTAAAAACTTTAATGTAAACAAGTGTCAGTGTTTAGATAAATAGATAGTACTATACATATTAGTGTTAGTGTTTTTATTAAATATCTTTAGATTTAATTATTTCGGTTAGTTATAAACGTGTAAATATTTTTAGTATAAATAAATTGGTTTTAAAAATTCGTTGCAATATATTATAAGTAGTCTTCTTATGTATTTACTTATTAGACAATAGTTCATTCTGCTTATGGCTGATATTGCAATATTCAAACACTAACACGCACATTTCAAAAATGACGTTGAAGCTAGAAAAATCGCAATTAAAAATTTAAATATTAGGAAGTTTTAAAATCCCGAAAAGTAATAAAACAATTTAGTTAAGAAGGTGACAATTAACGAATACAAAATGAAGTAATAACTTTTCAAATAAATTGTAAAAAGTTAAAAAAAAAATTTAATTTAGATGTAAAATCTTTTACTTTTTTTGTTGTAATAGTTAATTTTTTTTAAACTAAAAAAAACAGATCATTATTTTATTTTTTGTTACACAATACTATACTACTATACGTGTATTATTTTTAACGTTTAATAAATAATTAGTGATGTTGATTGAATTTAATTAAGTAATTAACTAAAGGATTTTCTATTTGTCTCGAAAGATTAACAGCTCCCATTGAATTTTTGTTTGTATTTATTTTGCATTTTATGATTCTACATATAATTCTATATCATAAATATTCTAACACTGAAATGTATCATGTTGTATACTTTGCTGTTGGTGTGATGAGTTAAATATCTCAGCAACTTTCGTAAGAATATTTGAATGAACGTTTTTAAAAAAATATATAGTTATTTAATATGTAGATACGTTTAAAAGAATGAGAACATAAAATGATTAGTGCTCCCAACCAGCGGTAGTTTTATAAAATAGAGAAAAATAGTGCACAAGTGCTGTTAACAAGTCAAGCTATTTGCTTTTATGTATATGTAGTACACTTTTTAAGCTCTTACTACTTTGTATTTTTTTTTAATTTATTTATTATTTGTGTTAATAAAATCTACACAAATACGTACTGTTTAAAATTACGTTTTAAAGTAATTTGAAAAAAAGAAATTAAGGTATTTGATACAGCGTCTTTGATTATGCGTTTGAAAATGAATTATTAAGCATTAGACCACTAGGGTTAAGAAACTAGTAAAGTGCAATAATCTTGTTTATAAACCGATTTGAAATTGAAAACCTATAGGCACAAGTAATAGGCTGCTGCCAAATAATACAAAAGACGAACCCAATCATGAGTTGAAACAAAGTAGCGTCTGGCGTCGGCTTTTGTTTGGAAACAAAAGGGCACGAGTAAACGATGCCTCGTTGTTTAGTGTTCCTGGTGAAGTTATTATTTCCTGGATTTTTGCCCACAGCACGCAATGCCCAATTAAATATTTTACTACATGTTTTCGATTCATAAAGAACGTACTTTTGTTATACTAATTGCGCTGGTTTAAATAAACGGGAGCATTTTATAGAAAAATGCCCTTTGTATTTACAAACAATAATCGACACAATCAACAAATATTGATAATCTTTAAATATCGTATACGTTACAAATCCATCATTAAACCAATTCACGCATGATCGAATAAAAAAGAATGTTACCTGAAATGGATAGCCAACATCACAAAATGCTTCGTCGATAACTTTTTGTCCTAAACAGTAGCAGCTCTTCTTATTGTTACTTCCCCTTTTGTCTTCATTGTTTGCAACGTAAACAGCGACACCCTGGGGTGAAATAATCTACGTTAAGCATACCATAAGTAATCAGCTTTAGTAATCCAAATCTGACAAATAAAGCAACATTTACAAGAAATTATAAATTATTCCTTGAATCAAATTTTTTTTTAAATGAAGCATTTAAACCACATTAATTCACGTAGTATTTAAAAAAACAACTAATCTTTCTAAGCATAATATTATTAAATTGGTGTTAAATTTGAATTAACAGACCCTGTTATCAAATAGTGCTTTTTTAAATTCATCTTCTGGCTGGCACAAATTCAGTTTAGAATTTTTCAAGAAAAAACCATAGATTATAATAATAATTATGTATGTATGTATCTGGACAAATACTTACCGGTATAATCAAAACTGTAACAGACATGAATTAACATAGGTACCTAGTTAGATAATGAATAAAATTATTTTTAAATTAATATTATACTGTAATTTAAAATTTTAGTAATAAAAACAAAAATTTAAAACAAAATTTATAACATATTTTAGCAAAACTGAACTTGACGCCCTTTATTTTTTGAAAATTGTTCTATTAATGTTTGAATGTCGAATTCTTGCAGAAAAGCAGATTCAATTGGAATGATAGAATATTCTAATCGTTCTTGAATTGTAGTAGAACACATTCTTATTTTACAAATGTAGACGTTTATTAGGAAAACATCGACCAGATGAGTTTTATTTAATTGATCAATTATTTTCTTTTGACTGAACCATCTATGTTGGTTTTTTTCTTGGTACAGGATAAAGTAAACTAATGGTAGTAACATAACCTATTATAAAATACATTAAAAATAATAAAGTTTAGTAGCCTTAATTTCTCACAGAAAAAGGTTTTTGGGTATTCCATTGATAATCTATCAAACAGCAGTGCTTTAAGTATTGATATTGCAAACATTCCATAATAAAACGTTATTTTTTTTTGATAATTGCAGTTTTTTGAGAGTTTTTTGTTATAGTAATGACAGAATTATCAGAGCACGAATTCCAAATTTTAAATAAACGTGCTTTTTATGATATGTTATTAAACGTACTTGCCGATAAAGATCTTCCCAGATTGTTTAGAGATTAGGTTTATAACACTACCTGCCGCATATTTCTTCTTACAAACGGTAAATACCACAATAATCGTTTTCTAATTTCTTGTAAATGCGATTAATACTCCGCATTAGCAGGTTTGAATTATCATATTTTGTAGTTTAGGGTCGCAATTTACTTTTCATTTCCGCATCCGTTATATGTATGTTTCCGCATTAGAAATTTTGCATTAGCAGGGTTCACTGTAGTGGCATAAAAAAACTAAAAATATTTGAACTACAAACATAAATTGTATTTAAAAACACAAAATTTCAAAGGTAATGCAATTGTAAAAATAGCCAATATAAGCACATTCTTTGAAATGTTACAATGTGTAGCATGAAATGTAGAATAAGAAAGCGATAGTTAAATGTAGTAAATAAAGTTCTTGCCATAAGAGAAGAGCCCTACGTCATCATCGTATTCATATGAATCAAGATTAACGCACTAGTCAAATTAAGTGTTAGCTTATTAGTTACAATTGAAAATTCAGAGTTGGCTATCTTGGTTAGTTGCTACCTATAAGAATTTTAATTTTGCTGTCACAACACGTTTAACCTTCAAAATTAATTTTCGCTTAATTCGAGATTACTAATATTAAAATAAATATAATAAAGGACTGCAATTTGTTTATGTTCGATTAATTATATTTATTAAAGTGAAATTTAGATTTAAACATATGTAGTTATTACATTTTTTGTAAAATCAAATCTAGTTATTGAAGTAATTTAAAATGAAAGAAGTTTAAGCACAGTGAAGTCATGTATAATACAGATTAAACGTAATTTTAATACATAAAACAACGAAATGAGCAACATCTTGAGTAACAATTGGTTTTATAAAAATGTTTAGTTTCAAAAACACTATAAACCTCATTTATTTTAATCATCACTATCTGAGGATTCCGATGAACTTGCATCGTTTAAACCAACTTTAATTATTAAAGGTTCCACTGTAATGTCTAAAAACTTTTCTCGGTTATACCACTCTTGTATTAGTTTTTCTGTATGAATCACACACTTTTCCCATACTTAGAAAATAGGGTGGTAGTCGTAGCACTTTATGTCCGTGTTGTTGTAACAGTTTGTCCACTTCATATTTCTTTTCTTTATTGTGCTGTTTAGCTATGTCAAGTTATTCACTTTTGAACATGTTAGCATAATACGAAATATTATTTTTGTTTATCCAAAAAATTAAATCAGATTTGTTCCAACTTGACGAAGGCATTTTTTCTAGTAACATGGAATGATATGATGCATTATGCAACACTGTAATTGATGATTCTTTCAAATTATTAAGTAAACGTTCCACAATCCATTTTTTAAACGTTTCACCATTCATATCTCCATGATAATCTTTATGGTGAGATTTAGATGAAAACAAGGAAGCATTCTTTATAAATCCAGATTTTGTATCGGCATGAATGACAATAAATCGTTTTCCATCGTAGCCCTCAGGTTTACCTACACTTTTTAAATTATCATCGATCTCCCCATACTTCCTTTAGCAAATATCCAAGTTTCATCCATAAAAACTACTTCACGTGGAAATTCTGAATTTAGATTTCCTATGTAACGTTTAAGAAATTTAATCCTCATAAGAGCTATACGTGATATCTCCATTAAGGATCTACGGTGATCGTCTTTCTTGAATTTAAAGCCAATTTTATGCAGAGTTCTATTTAAAGTGCGATCACTTAACAAAACATGTTTATGTTTGAGTTCGCTGTTTAGAGAATTCAGTCACAGGTTCTAGAAAAAGTTAGTTTTTAGAAAGATTATGAAGGTTGCTTTCATCGGAACTTACTGTTTGTGTACATCGTATACAACGTATTTCTTACAGTCATTTTTGAAGATTCTGGCAAGTCTACAGTTTTTGACTTTCTTCGTGGCCTTTTCTTTCCAGGACTTGATAACACTGGATTCAATTTGTTTCGGCCTTTATCCGCTTAACAGAAGTTAAGCTTATGCCCAATGCAGTTGCAACTCTCTGTAAATAATATATTGTAATGCAAGTTAATCATTTCTTTCTTTACCTTACCTCTTGAACAGACGTTAATGGGATCACAGGACCCCCATTATCCTTTTCTTGTTGAAAGTAAATTAACCACCATTTGGCGAAACTGAGAGCATAATGTTTTACCTTGTATAAAACCCGACATGTTTTTGTTCTAAAAAGAACAGTTTGAAATAAAATAATGCAAAATAATAATAATAACCAAAGATACAAAACGAAGCGAAAATGACAGCAAACCGTGCTTGACAAAACGTCAACTTGATTGAAGTCAATTGAATAACTTTATTCATAACGCATGAAATCAATCTTGCCTCTTTGTTTTACACATAGTTTATGTCTTGCTTATGTAATAGTCAATATGTTATTTCTTACATCAGTAGATAATGACGTAGGGATCTTCTCTTATGGCAAGAACTTTAGCAGTCTGCTGACAACCGTATTTTGATTGTTTTTACTACCACAATTAATGTATCAGTAGACCAATCCATAATTTACCTGCATAAAGCTGTGTAGGGCTGATACCTTTTAAATTGTACTCACTGTACTTCTAATACTACGCCGATTTAACGTATCAGTGGATCAAACCATAATTACCTACATAAGGCTATGTAGAGGTTAGTATTAATTACAAATTTACACATTTATCTTTTACTGATATTGTTTTTTCGACCAACTGAGTTCTTTACCCACATCTAAAAGTTTGGAATATACGATAGCGTTTTGTTATGAGTTATTTACGACTCAAGAAAATACAGCAGGGTTTGTTCAATGATTTATCATCACCATAAAAAAAGATTTACTAACCAGAAAGACGGACCAGTACACGCAACATTTTAATAAAACAAGTGGACAACGAACATCTACACTACAAGCAAAAAAACTAAAAGACGAAAGGGTAGCATTGCTACTGAAGTACGAAAAAATGTTATCTACTCAACATGATGCAACAACCACATTTCGAACACGCCCAAATGGGTCAAGAGCGTAGTACGAGTCTTGGTTTTAAAGATTAAAGATCAAACTGGAATTACTACAAAAAGACATGTGTAAAGTGCACAAACAACTAAAAGCAAGAGAACAGAATAAAGATACCAGGTTTTGAAGATGGGTATGAAACATAAGCTATGTTTCACGACATGTTTAAAAGAGTTATACATGACAACTCTTGATTAAGTAATACAGAAAAAATGTAGTACTTAAAGACACATTTAGGTTACGTGCTCTAAATTTAAATTGTGCTGTCTTGTATATTTTTGATTGACTTAGGTTTTACTTCTCGACGCCCTCTAAATTTTGTTCTCGTCACTTTCTTTCAAGACGTCAAATTGTTCGCTACATAAAATATGTCTGTTTGAGTTAAACAATATTCCTTAAAACATCCACGTGTTGTGGCGTTATGTATTTCGACAATCGCGCTATTTAAATAGTATACTCAACGCAGGGTAAGCTTTTTTTATGTTTTTTTAATTCAATGTAATTTCTATGTCTTCTTAACACCAGGTGTACCTCCACATGCAGCTTACATACTCTACCTGTAAAGGCTAACATCTTCAAGCATCCTTTTCGTAGGACGACAATAACTTAAACAATTCTAGAAATTTCGATGCAATTACTAAATTACAGGGGAGCCAGTAGGAAAAAAATTTCTGAAAGTCAATATAGATTTGGGTAAGTCAAATTTTGGATTTTATTTATTTGCTGTCACTACGGTGTTTCTCACGAATTATATTTGCCAATTAGTTCGGAACGTTTAAAATTATTTGCTTAACTTAAATTGCTATCGCATGCTGATATATCGACTATTAATTATTATTGTTAATGTAATTAATTTACAAAGAATTTGTATGTCTTGGCCGTTACTATGTAAACGTATTGTGAGTTGCCGATGCTTGCGGCGTTTTATAACTAACATTATACTTATATTCAAACTAAATTACTTACTGTGTTGTTATCACACTAGTAGAACTCTCACTTTGGTTTCAGTTTAGTTTTTTTATTCTTCTGGGTTTCCCATTGCGCTTGTTGCCATTAAAGTCTTGTTGTAAACTTCCCAATTTGAGACGGCAATTCGTAAACATTCGTTCTATGGCTAACTGAGATATCTTTTTTTCTCTTTCCTTTTTCTTTTCTATATACTTTGAGCAGTAGATTGGGCATTGAAAAATTGGTCACTGCATTTCTTTCTTTTACGAAGAGAACAACAAAATAAACAACCACATCTTGTCTTATTTCTCTTCGTTTGTCTCTTTTCTTTCTTTCTTGTCTTTCTTGCTATTCTTTTTTTTGTTCTTTCTCTTTTGCATTTTAGTTTGTCTTTAGGGCAATTATTTCTTTTGCTTTTTTTTGTTTAGTTGCTTAAATACTTTCAATTTTTTTAGTAACTTTTTTCTTTAGTGTTTACTGCAACTATGTTTTTTTTTTCTTTTCTTTCTAAGTTACTTCTCTTGCTTTATTGGATTTAGTAAACTTATGTTTTGTTGTGTTTGGGTTGAATCCGTTTAATCCGTTCTTTGGCATTTACGTTCCATTGTGACATTCCAACACGACGAGCACTGGCTTACGGTGTTTGTTTAGCAAGTAAAGCTTTTTAATCTTTCTTATTTACTTTTACTTCTTTTTTTCTTTTGGTTCTGTTTTGTGTGTTGCAGTTTAGATTTTTTTTTTGATTGGTACATTTTAGTGTTTACCTTTTTGAAACTGTGTGGTTGTGACTTCTGTCAACTTTTTATCATATTTTTTTTTTGTTTTGTATTTTTTCGTTGGTTTTCTTTGCTTAGATGTTTATGGTCTGTTTGCTTTTTTGGTGGAAAAATTTCATACCGTTTGTTGACTACTTTTTGGCACAACTGTCTTAGTTTTTTTTTGTAAATTATATTCAGGATGGGGTTAATATCTGTGGGCTGGGATTTCATGGAAATTTAGGGCGTTGTCCTTGTCCTTAAACTAAACTTTTCTCTTTTCTATACCTCTTCTTTTTCGCTTGGTTTGCTCTGGATTTTCGCTAGGTAACGTCTATGAAACTGTGTTGATTTTCTTGCTTTGCTAGCGTTTCAACTTCTGTCAACTTAACAGCGAGTGCCTTTCGTTTGATACTTTTTTTTCTGTTGGTTGAAGTCTCTTTGGTTCTTGGAAGTATCATTCTGCTTCATGCGATTTTTGAGACACATCCGGTTGATTATACTTAGCGAATTAAAAAGGTTTCTTTCATTTGCGTTTTTTTTTTGGTTGGCTGTTATTGTATTTAGGTTGGGTTCGGATTTTAGGGTTTGATCTTTGACGTATGTCTAAATTTCTGTTTTCATTTAAGCTGCAGGTTTCAATTTTGTTGGAGGGGGACTTGTTACATGTCGTTATTGTGTATTTATCAAAAAAATTTATTTCGAATTAAAATTAACGAAGACATTGTCTAAGTACGCTACTGATTCTCTTTATGAGTGTGGATGAACAGTATATTGCTGTCAAAAAAAAATTTCTTGGCAGTGATTTTTATCACGCTTTTAGCGGATGTAAAGTATTTCTCAAAGATCGCGTCGTCACGTTATCTTTGTATTTTTTTTGCGAATTTTGGGTAGATTACCATGCTATTTTTGTACCCGTGTGTTTTTGGGGATATGCATGTAACCTGTGGAGTCTACCTCATTTAAAACAATCGGAAGGAACAACAGAAGACTCACACCGATATCAATATTGTATTACTTTATTAAATTATTGTATACACATTTAGTACAGCATAGATCTTCTTACATCTACATTTATTACTTTACTTATGTCAGCCTTGTACGTGCTATTTTTTTAGTAATGTAGAATTTTTTATGTAGTTTACTGCAATTGCATTTATTAATTGTCAGTGTTCAATCTGTCTTATGCAATAACGTTAGATCATACTGTCTTAAATTCACTTTCAGTCGCAAACTATATATCATATGTAACCTTATGTATTGTAGTTGAATACGTTGACATGATATCTGTCAAATTTCTTTGTTTATTTGAACGCAGTCATAGTCAAAAGCAAAATAACATTAACTGTTGTACATAGGTTTATATACCACACATAGTTTCCATTTTAAATCAGATAAATAAGAATAGTTAAAATCGCTAGAATTGACGAAGAAGTGTCGGTTTGGTAAGTTTTTGTATTCATATTTTATGTCTTTGCGAATTATTATTATCATTGTCGATTGTCAAGAAGATAGTTTGATCAGTTAATATTTATATTTAAATTACAACATTTATTAGCAATATAATATAATTGGTTGTATGGTGGATTTGCTTGAGCGATAGGCTCTACATTGATACTATAGCTGTAATATTAATATATTAGTTGACAAATTTCTAATTATTATTGGTCTGTTTCTTTCTGTTGGTTTCAACAGCTATTTTCTTTTCTTGATACAAATATATTATTGTTAGAAGTTGTGTTTTGTCAATTCGTTCCGTTTAGTCATTGACAGATTTAAACAATGTCATTTAGTGTAGGATTAACACACCAAAGCATGTGACCTGCTTGCAGATACAACTGAGTTAGCCGCCAGTAATAAAGTTGCGAAAAAATTCTCGTAACAAACGGTTGACTAAAATAAATGCACTGTAGTAGTCAAACATGTTAATTACAGCTTTATAATGACTGCATTTCAAATATAAGGTGTAAACAATAAGTAAAGAAGAACAAAAGTAAGTATACTGAAAGAATTTGTCTATTTGGCGCATTGTATTGCTAGATTATTAGTAATTAAAAGGATGTTATAAAAAACAAGATAAGCTTGTATATTTTATTTAATCAATAGTTTCTTTAAATGGCAATTACAACTAATCAACGCTGTTTTTTTATGAAATATCTTCATAGAGTGAAATAATTAATCGACAAAGTGCAACTTTGTGCCTGTTAAATTAATTAGAACGATTGTTTGTTATGGATTATTTTGACCTGAGTTCAAACTTGCTTGGCATTTTTTTGTAACTAGTTAGGGTTTTTTGTAATACTTAATTAAAAAGTTTGTACTATTGCTTAGATTTATTTCGCTTACCTATCTATCTATCTAATAAAAATGTAATTTTTAATTGTTTTTCTACTGTATTTTTCTTTAGAAACATCTCTTTTTAATGTCCAGTCATAATATACAAGCTTCTTTTTATTTCATTAACCCTTATACCGTTTTTTCATTGTTGAAATATCTTGGTGAAACCGATCACCATGTTGCATTGAGACTTTCAGGAAAGAAGTCCATGTGTGAATCCAAAAAATGTATCCTTAGAAACATATTACATCCCACAATTTTATAGTTTTGAAAAAGTTCTAAAACAAGTTCTCTATAGTTTTTAGCTTTGTTATTGCTATAAACTGTAGTTACGATTTTTTTAAAGATTTTCATTCATCGTTTTCATTCAAACTTTCCACAAAGTTATAAACCTTTATAAATTTCGATGTGTATACAAGGCGAGAAATTAGTTTAAATCTTTACTTGCTTTGTTATATTATTTAAAAATTATTAATAAAGGTCTATTAAAATAGAGTTGTATAGTTCTTTTTATTTACAATAAACGTATAATAATCCGAAATGATCGCAACGTGTCAAAACAAGGTATCGCTCTTAATTATATCAACCAAATAACATTTACAGTAAACTACGAAGACATTGCAATATCTAAAGTAATGCGTGCACTTATAAATAATTGTGGTAATCCTAAATGCGAAGGGTGCAAAAATTAACAGATGTGCCTAGCAGACGGCGTTAATGGCCATAATAGTCCTTACTTCTCTTGGGACTCGGCTGCATTGGTTTGCTGCTTGACTGACCTTTTCATTAAAGTTTATTTTTCATTTTAAAAACAATAATTACATCTAGCGCCGACTTATATAAAAATATTATTTTTAGAAATTATATTTTTGTAATCTAAATAATAATTATGATGTTAAAGCGAAGCAAATTTTCATGAATATTCTATAAGAGCGAGCTTGAGCTTGCCTTTTGTAGTATTCAGGGTTAATAAAGCATAAATTTCTATTTTATAAGCTGTTTGATTGAGTACTTCAGATGTAAACTCCTTAGAGACTAAATGAAGAGGTATTGTAATGTTGTTGGGTAATAGCTTGTCTCTGATTGTACGCACATATGCTCAATTAGGGATTAGTTCATATCATATTTCATACATTATGACAACCTCAATTGCGCATTGAGGTTAAATTACAATATTACACAGTTAAACGCTATTTAATAGTAAAATGTTAATAATTAGTCTTTTGATGTAAAAATTACATTTCTGCTTTTGCTAGATTAAATCAGACATTCCACATTTTTAGCATTTGGTATTAAAATAATAAAAATAATCATGATCTTTATACACTAACAGTAACTGGCAATTCTTACCAATTTGTACTGTTTTTTATACAATTAACAGAGAATATGATGCATTGAAACTTTACGTTAAAAAAATTTATTGAAAATTTAAATTTATCATTAAATTTGCATTATGTTGAACAACAATGCTTAGACAAATCCAAAAAAATATGTATAAAACTCTAACATAAATTTAATTAAAATTGACTTATTGAAACTATAATTTAATGAAAGTGTAAACATTAGTAGCATAATAAGTAATTTACTAAACATTTTCTTAAGTTAAGTAAGGATATTGTTTGAAGTTTTCATTTTTATTCTGCATTTGGTTTGTTTTAACTTTTATTACTAGTATAGCATTCGCATTTTTTTTTAAATTTTTATTACATAATTTTACGTTTCAAGATCTCCTGAATCAGAAAAATTTATTTTTGACAAAAAAGAATTTGGGTGTCTGTGTATAACGATGTATCCACGATAACTCTCCAACCAGAAGTCATAGTAACTTAAAATTTGGCATGGAGCTGGTTTTCATAATTTCTCGGTTCCATTAAAAGATAAATCTGATAAAATAACCGGAAGTGAGTGTATCCGCCGTTTTTAATAGTTTTTCTCATATAATATTGTAAGCATATAAATTATTCTAATTATTTTTACAGTTTCTTATAGGGTTAATTATTCCTAACAATTTATTCAAATAATTTTTTTGTCTAACATTAACAGTTTATCAGATATTTGAGATATAATTTAAAGGGGATTTCATATATAATCCTAAGTTCGAATCCTGCCTACGACGATTTTTTTATAAAAAAATTTCATCTTGAAGGGAAAGCAAGATACATTAAAAAATAATAATTTTTCTCTATATTCTTTTGATTTGTTTATATACGGAATGCTGCATCTTATTTAAATTATTTTTAGATGCACCCACTATAACTATCAAACCAAAAGTCCTATTAACTTGAAATTTGGTATGGAGCTGGATTTTTATATTGTCTCTGCTTTAACAAAAGATGGGTTAGAAAAAATACCGGAAGTGGGTGTATCCGCTATTTTTAACAGTTTTTCTTATATAATTTTGTACGTATGTAAATTATTCGAATTATTTTTATAGTTTTTTGTAGAGATAATTTTTCCTAACAATTTATTCAAATAAAAAATTTCTAACATTAACATTTTATTAGATATTTAATTGGTAATTTAAAATGAATTCACAAATATAATATACTTTCCAATCCTGCCTGCAACAATTTTTTTACTAATTTACTAAAGGAGTAAGTAATATTGAGACGCACAAATATAAGGTTTAGTCGATGATAATAAAATCGAAAAGAAAAATTTCAAAAAAATTATAGCATCCTAGGAAATCAATACAAACGTGTACATATCACTTTAAAATGGTTTTATGACAACATAACCTTAAAAAATATGTAGACATTTCTTCATCATTCTTTATAGGAAAGTCGTGTGTTTACTACACCAGTTTTTTTTTATAGTTATAGTTTTTATAGTTAAATTTATTTAAAATTGTTTAAATAAGATTAAGTTAATTGTTTGCGTAATAGAAAAAATATTTTTTAGTTGTTACTCTCACTTTAGATGTTCACATATCATCTGAACAATTTATACTGAAACCTGATAGATATTTAAAATCAAAGAATTACAAAGAAGAAAACTAATTGATGGTTACTTGTTATATTAAAAGTGTTTTAGTATGATTTTTGTACCGTTTGATAAAAGAAAAATCATCTATCCGAGACAGTAAAATAAGTCGGACATCTAACGTTATGTGCGCCCAACGAGGCTTTGATATCTAATTATTCACACGCACCCATGCGAGTATTGGGCGTAGTATTTTTCGTAAAAGTCTTTATTGGAGGAAGCGTTGTTTTCTATTTTTGTGATGCAATTTCATTTTATCGTTTTATCATTAGCGACTTCTAGACATCTACATGTGTTCCATTAATGTAGAGATAGTAAAACTGGTTCATTTATTAAGAAAATTTCTATAATGACGTCACGTCACTTTTGTTAAAAATATCAAACCCTTCGAGTATTTTATTAAATTTTAACTGTAGTTGAAGGCCCACCTAATGAAATAATATAATTAGTTTGGGAGCAACTCGGCGCATTTGATTATTTTCATTGATCGTATGAACCAAGAGAAATTTACTTGTGATAATAACGTATGCTTAGTTTTGTATATTTTAGCGAGTTTTAAGAAGAAAGAAGAAAAGGTGCAACTAGCTAGTCGCATTCTTAAAAGGGAAAACTAAACTGTAAGTATTATATTTTTCTAATTTAATTCTTGTCATTTACATTGTCAGTTCTTTGCACGTACGACTGTACGTACTTATCAGGTCATTGGCACAATTAACTTAGCTAATAAACTTGTTGTGTTTAATATGTTATTAGATGTTGTGATTTGGTTTTCGGAATTATCGAGATTTGTATTTTTGTGTTATAGTTTACAAATGTAAATTTATTTGTTGTTGGAATGTAAAAGTTAGGTCGACAATTTTAATTTTTTGTATGACGTGTGACCGAAGGGGGCTTGCTTCAACAATTATTGTGTGTAATATCCAGTTACGTTCTAGCGTTTGACCGCATTTATGTAAAGTTACCTGGTTTTTCTTTTCTAACCCCTCTTTCTGTAATACAATAAATATACTCTTTGTTACAACTTGTGTTTTTGTTCGTTGTTCTTGTATAGCTTTGGATAGATTTAAACTGTATCTGTCATCCTAAGCTTCTACCATTTCGGCGCCTTTTTAACTGGTTTTAAAATTTAATGCCTCAAAACTTACGACCCGATCACCAAATCAAACTGAGTTAGTCACTGCCGTTTAAGTTACGAGATAATTCTCGTTACTCAAGAATATATTTTTGCTGAGTAAAAAAAAAAGAAAGAACAAGTAAATAATAGGTTACTATAAAGAAAATTAAAAATTTGGAATAGGGGTCATTTAGATAAACTATGTCAACAATGATAATAAAAAATAAACAATAACTTTGTTCTAATAAAAACATCCACGAGTTTATTTAGAGATAAGAACCTGATAAATACATATCTGTTATAAACTACTTCATTACTAAACAACAATTCATGTACTCAATTTAAGAGTGTTGAAACAAGCAAACCGTAGCCAACCGTTATTTGGTTACAGCACAGTTACCAATTAATACACTTATATACGGAGTAAGTCAAAATAATTGGAATCAAGTCAAACTTTTTACTACGAAATTTATATAACAATTAGTTTGACACTAATGATTTTTAAATTATAATGGATAGATTTTACCAACGAAATAAATTCTTTAAAATTATTTAAATTAAAATTCAACTCGGTTTCATTTTTTTATGGCTTACCCAGTATATACAATACAAAAACAAAAAAGGAAAAAAAAGTGTTTGAGGTTGCAGATTAGTTTGGGCAACCACTACAAATGTTTAACCAGTAATGGCCGTTTTTTTTTGAAAATTCACGTAATCTGCACTTAGGTACATCATAAATAAACAACTAACAGTTTCTTTTTTTTTGGATTTCCTTTATTGTCAAATTTATACATATCAAAATGGTCTAAGGGACAAGACTAACACTAAACGTTTTTGCATCTAGTGGAAGTATTATGACACAACAATCAAACAATACATAAAATTGAATCTTTAATTTAACAGAAACAATTAAAAGTTACTGCAATTTGCTTATACAAGGTGTATAAAAAATAGAACAAATTTGTAACTTATATCAGTGGAATATTATTTAAAAATTTCTGCATTTAATGCAGTGTGTGGCTACCTCGACTGTTAATCAAAGCTCGACACATTTATTCCTAGCATATCCCACACATGTTCTATTGGATTCAAGTTAGAGGATTGCGTCGGTCATTGCTATACTGCAATATTGTGATTATGAAAAAAAAATTTTAACTGTTTTCGTAATGTGTGGTCAAACGTTAAAATTGTTCCCCGATTTGTCCGCTTGTTGTAGGATAACAGGTTGTAAAATTGTTGCTCAATATGTGTTTGCCGTTAAAAAGCCTCAGTTCTACGACTAATTCTATTTGCAGCTTAAATCATCTGCTCCTTCTTAGTAATCAATTTCTTGAAAAGTTGTTAAACGGTTTTCATTTCCAAATCTTCTTCACACCCTTAGTTTTCTAGAATTTTGCTTCAACCTAAATTTGAATTCATCGTTGAAGAGCACATGAGTTCAGTCTTGTTCTTGCCAGTTGATGTGTTCTTTGGCCGATTTTAATCTCCGTGAGCGATTGCCGCGTGAAAACACGAGAGCTTTAACAGGACGTCAAACATACAGACCAAGATCATGCAATGTATTTCTTACAGTTTGACCACTGCGTACCACTTGATGAACATTTTGGAGTTTAGTTGTTAATTGATTAGCCGTTACATTCAGTTACAACGGCATTTGAAGAAATCTATCTTGTACAGCATTCTTTTTTCTGACAGAACCAAAATATTTTTTTTACATCACCAGTTTACCAACTAAATATTTCGACTAAGATGCACTCTTTCCATCTTTATTGATTCTAAAACACTCTAAAACTTGTCTTTTAATTCAATGCACATAAACTGAGTAATTTAAAAATTAAAACACCGTTTGCTGCATAAGCTCTTTTTTGTTTGCCAAATTATTACGTAGGCATTTTTATTTTTTTTTGTTTATTGAAATTTCTTATTTCAAATTTTATAAGCTTTAATTATTGCTACGGCTACTATTTTTTTAATAAATAAGACCTCTTTTTCCTAAGACTTCTGGGTCAACACTTAGATTTCTTACAGTCATAAAAAAATTTATACCAAACAAATTTATATTGTCCTGTTATACATGAACAACGAAATCTTTACCTAACTAGAACACAATGTTAAAACAAACTAACTACAATACATCCATGTACGAAATACGAAAGACATCTTAACATCTAACATTGTACATAGAAACACTGGCGGGTTAGATACGGTACCCCACTACCCAGATAGCACACTGACGTCATGTGACAAAACCGGCACGTTTTTATGACGTATTATACGTAATTTTGACGTCAATAAAACGTTAGTATGCTCCCATTCATCTTCAAAGAAACGATTTTTTCTTAAATCACTTTCGCTAACAAATTACAATTACACTGATAAACTACAATTTCATTTGCAAAACAATATCATGTAACGATCGCATAAACAGAATAAATAAGTGCTATTTAAAAATAAGAAAAGGGGATTTTAAAAAATAATAGATAATAGAAACAAACATAATAAAAAAGAGTATAAGCAAAAATAAATACAAAACAGGCGTAACGAGTAAAATCATCTCAACTTAAAGAAAAACTGTGTTTTCCCAGTACTAATAAGCGTTAAAAACGTAAAACAGCGATTCCGGATTAATAATTACATGCCGCCGCAAAAAAAACGTTTAAAATAGTATTAAAAAATGCGACTTATTCTACATCCGAAGGTCTTTAGGTAAGTAGCAAGTAAATGTAATTTATAATTTAATAAGCTGAAAACTGAAATACTAACTCGACTAAAAGTAAACTATTAAAAATAATCTTCAAAATGTAGCTAAAAGTCTAATATAAACAATAGTACATAAATAATAAAGTTGAAAGCATAGTAAATAGAAATATAGATAAATATGTAGCACAGTTAGAAAAACGCATAACAAATTAAATAACGTTGAGCGTAAGTCCAATAAAACACATCGAAACCACATTTTACAGGTTGCAGGCCAAGGATTCAAACGACTATCTGCGGTTTTGTGAGACACCATTACCATGGACATAATAAGTTCACCAGTTGAAGTTGGGTTTAGAAAAAAACTTTGAGCCTCCGTCAAATTTGCTATAATAAATTTGACGTTAACAAAAGCAAGATGGAGTTCGAGAATTAGGATTACCGTCAATATATGTAAATTCGTCATTTGATTAAAATTGCTGAAAGCTTAATAATAATGACGTAAAATAAATAAAAATAAATTACTTACGATTGAACAGACAAGGTCACTATCAAAATCACTCACAGCAAATCTCTGACAGAAAATAAAAATCGCTTCAAGATTCTCTACCGTGCGTATTGAATAAAACTTAAATATCCATCCAGTAACGCACAATCTACTAGTACTGTACGAAAAATTTTATTAAAATACGAAAATTTAAAACGTTAATACCAACGACACATAACAATAATACAAACATAACAAAAATAAAAATAAAATATCTTATCCTAACCTTTACTCAGCTATTCGTCCAGTGTCTTGTAGATCTGAAATAGCAGTTTTTTAGCTACAGTCGGATTTTTTTAAAGTGGTGTTTTTTGGGTTAAAAGTTTAAACGCCTACAGACGCCTTTTTGTTTCATTATTCAAATGAGAATTTTGTAACGCGTACAAAGACAATAACTTATTCACGTAATTCTACGGCATGAATATGCTTTCTTAATGTAAGAAAAAGACGGCGCTAGAACAATAAAACGTAGAATTTACTGAAAGCTAAATTTATTTTAGTGTTGTTTGAAAACTATTTATAAGCCTCTTAAACAGTGGAAATTTTACGTTTTACTGTTCTAGCGCCGTCTTTCTCTTACATTAAGAAAGCATGTTCATGGCGTAAAATTACGTCAATAAGTTATTGTCTTTGTAGGTGTTAAGAAATTCTCATTCAAATAATATAAAAAGAGAAAGAGAACATTTGTCTACCTTTGTAGACGTTTAAACTTTTAATCCGAAAAACGCCACTATAAAAATTCTGACTTTACCTTCTAATTATGCGACATCCTAAGTGAGTCATTAGCTTTCCAAAACAAATCTAGTTTAGATTGTTTATTAATTCGTCTAAAACTAGCTTCAAAGCCAATGTTGATGCATAATGGGAATGTTTTTACATCTCTTTCTATGGAACACTTGGCTTATATGAAAAAAATATATATAATAACTTGGCTACGATGGATGGTTTGTAGAGATTCAAAAACTAAACTAAATTAAACATGTTGTTGGCTCCGCAGAAGAATTATACAAAATATTCTGGTTTTCTTTGTTTATGGGATAATGGACCTAAACAACTGCATTGAAAAAAAATCTTCAATACAACTTTAATTCCGCTAGAAAAAGTATTCTTGCCGCCTCTTCATATTTATCACCATCATCAACATCATCTCAGCCGCTTGCATCCACTGTTGAATATAGGCTTTTTCTATGTTTTTCCATCGTTCTCTGTTTTGTGCCTTATTTATCTAGTTCCCTGCCACTTTGCATATATCGTCGCTCTATCCTGTTGGTGGTCTGCTTTTACTTATATTGCTTTCTATAGGTCTCCACTTCATGATTCGCTTGGTTCAACAATTGTCGGTTATAACGGCTACGTGGCCTGCCCACCTCCATTTAGCTTGTGTGATGCGTTGCATGATGTCGGTTAGTTTTGTTCTTTCTCTTATGATCTGATTCGGTATTCTATATTTTATTGTTATTCCAAGCATCGTTCTCTATTGCACACTAGGCCACTCTTAATTTATTTATAAAGAGTTTTGTTAAGGTTCGTTAAGGTTAAAATTTTAGCTCCGTACGTAATCACCAGCATAATGCATTGTTCATACACCTTTTTCTCTAAACAGATAAGAATGATTCCTTTAAGTATGTCACGCATTTTACCAAAAACTGCTCATCCCAAACTAATTCTTCATATTATAGGGCTTATACAGCCGTTTGTAAAATATTGTCAAGTCACATATATGTGTTCCAAGTTCCCGAAACTGTCTGAATCCAAGTTAAAAGAGAAAGTTTACAAGGAAGCTTCTAACTGATACTACTTTTTGGAAATAACGGGAAACGAGTAAAAAAGTGTGGGACTGAAGTTTTTAGAGAATTGAAAGAACGCTGTTTACAAAAACATTATACAACGCATGCAGGAAACGTATGAAGCTCAAAGATTCAAAGTAACCTTAAAAGTTAATTTCTTACACTTCAATATTGAGTATTTCACCAGGATGTCCGTGATTTTGAGATGCTAAATCGAGAAAAAAGAAATCGGAAGCATCAAAGAGAAAAAATGTTTCACAAGAAAAACAAATAATCCGAAAATTGTGTATAAATATCAGAAGAAAAAACCTTTGCGTGACGGGATGCTATGGAAATCATTTTTATAAGCTGTGACTTTTAAAACATATAATTCAGCAAGAATTTTCCATGCAGATAAAAAAAAGTTTGCAGACCTGTGTAATTTAATAAAATTTAGTTTTTTGTTTCAAAAACGTAGTTGTTAGTTTATAAGTAGTTTCATTTGTTTTATTTTCTAATGAAAATTGTTTACATAAACAAAAGATACATATTGGTTAGTTTATAAAGATGCATAACACTGGTCTGCATGAAAATCGACCCTGATACCATTCTTGGTGATTCTTATGTAAAATGACCTCCTGAATCCAAAAATGAGCTCCGTTTTTACCCATCACCCACCTATTTTGAGGGACCTCATTTTTATTTTATTTTTTGCATTTTTTTTTAAATTTTAACTTATAGCCGTTAAACATCCCAAAGCAGGTAATAAAATTTATACCAAAGTATATGGCAAAAGTTTTGCTATAAAATGTATATAGAAACAACAATAAAATACAAATATATAAGAATAGTAAAAAAATATCAATAAACAGTTAGGAAGATTCACTGCACGACGCTGGCGATCTCAATACCACATGCAGGTTTGAACAGGAATTTTCGACAGGCTTGAACTTGCATTACTCTTCTCATTATAGTATATTACATTGTTTGCTTAACTGCTTCGATCAGTACATCTATAGCTGTTGCAGAGTTAACTTGTCGACGTTTTAAACGTGCTGGATTTTGTGTTCATTTGTGTAAAACAGTAAAACTACTTTTACTCCGGATTTTTCAAGTGACTAAGTGTGATTTGTGGTTAATGTCGGACGTTGAATTACTGTTTAATTATGCCACGCGAGTGTAAAAATCATCCCGATAGCTTCTGCTATGTCTGCGGGGAATTAACTTTAAAAGCGCAACGAAAACCCTTTTCTCCGCTTGTTAAAACACCTTATAAATTGTACTTTGATTGTCAAGTTGGCGACCAGGACAAGACTTGGGCTCCATCAGTTTGCTGTACGACTTGTTACAGTAGTTTGACCAAATGGCTCAAAGGTACCCGTAAATCAATGCCATTCGCTGTGCCCATAGTTTGGCGTGAACCTCGCTGTCATCTTACTTTTGTATGACTTCCACCGTCGGATTTTCGAGCAAAAGTAAGCATACAATTTATTATCCCAATATTCTGTCAGCTCTAATACTTGTTTCTCACAACGATACTTTGCCAATCCCAGAGCCCCCAAACACTTATACTCTAGAGCCGGAAATTGATTTAAAAGACTCTGAGCCACAACCTGGGGCTTCGAATGATCCGTTCAATGACGATGAAGAGTATTCCGCAGATTTAATTTCTCGGCAACCTTACCTCCTCACTCAATCGGAATTAAATGATCTTGTCAGGGATTTGCAGTTACCCAAGACTAAATCTCAGCTCCTAGGATCGCGACTTCAACAGTGGAATCTCTTAGAAAAGGGAGTAAAAATATCTTCTTACAGGACCAGACAATCAACCCTGAAATGTATTATTTTCTCAGAAGATAAAGGTTTAGTGTTCTGCTTTAATGCAAATTTATTGATGACAGAGCTACAGATGCCATGTGACCCAGACAAATGGAGACTGTTTATAGACTCATCAAAAACAAGCTTAAAAGTTGTCCTGTTGGCAAATGGGAATGACTTCCCATCAGTTTCAGTTGCATACTCTGTTGATATGTAGGAAACGTACGAAAACA
Source organism: Aquatica leii (assembly GCA_035610365.1). NCBI lineage: Eukaryota > Metazoa > Arthropoda > Insecta > Coleoptera > Lampyridae > Aquatica > Aquatica leii. Next base: position 59,840,402 of record CM069436.1, read on the forward strand.
TCTTCAGAATCCTTGATAAAATTAGTTATCATGATTATAACTTTGCGCTGACTTAAAAATTGTTGCTTTACTCACGGGCTTGCAATCAGGATTCACAAAATATTGCTGCTTCCTTTGCAAATGGAATAGCCGAACCCGAGATAAACATTACATCGTACGGGACTGGCCTCTGCGAGAAAATCTTATTCCTGGTCAGAAAAATGTCGCCCACAATCCTTTGGTTCCGAAGGAAAATATTTACTTACCACCTTTACACATCAAACTTGGATTGATCAAACAGTTTGTGAAAGCAGTGGACAAGACAGGTGGCGCATTTCAATTTTTGAAAAATAAATTTCCTCGTCTTAGCGAAGCTAAAATCAAAGAAAGCGTTTTTGTTGGTCCCCAGATTAGACAACTCTTCCAAGATTCGACGTTTATTGAACACCTAAATCGAAAAGAAAAACGAGCTTGGCTTGCATTTCAAAACGTTTGTAAGAACTTCCTGGGTAACCACAAAAGTGAAGATTATGTCGCTCACCTCGAGGAACTGCTTTTAGCGTACAAGGACATAGGATGTAACATGTCTCTTAAAGTTCACTTCCTTCACTCGCATCTGAACTTTTTCCCTGAAAATTTAGGAACAGTCTCGGATGAACACGGGGAACGGTTCCATCAAAACATCGCTAAGCTGAAGAAGAGATTTTCAGGGAAGTGGAATGCAAGCATGTTGGCGGAGTACTGCTAGTTTTTGAAACGAGAGAGCTGTTGTACCTTAGGGTATAAAAGGAAAGTAAGCACCAAGTAACGATGAATATCTTTTTATTTATTACTGTTTATAGCTAAAATAGTTTTTTTCCATTTAAATTAAATTCATGTCTATATATTTATTATTATAATAATTATTATAATTATTATTATCGTTCAATAAATAAATTATAATTAATTTATCGAAAAGTGGTAAAATTAGAGATTTGGGGCTCCCTCGAAAATGGTGGGCGATGGAAGAAAACGGAAGACATATTTGGATTCAGGACGTCATTTTACATAAGAATCACCCGGAATAGTGTCAGGGCTCGATAAAAAATATTTTTTTGCAGACCAGTGTAATTAAGCTTGTATTTATACTCTAATTCTGTATAAAGAAGTAACAACGATAAAAAAACAGCGTATTAACTAAATTCTATTTTTTTTATTTTTAAGTTAAAAATCAGTAATGCACTATATTAGTATTCTTGCGATGTTTACCGATTCGGCTTTTGAAATACAAAGTAAAATAAATCCCGACTGAAAGTTTGGATAAAACGTATAAATATAATATTCGTTTTGAAACTGCAAACAATTAAAAGTGTTATATAATTTTAAATAATTATCTAAAATAAAAAAATAATTGGAGATGGTATATTTAAAAATGCATCTATGGCAGTTAATATAGCATTATTTTAGTATTATTTGCTAATGAACTAATTAGTAAAAAATTAGTTAGAAGATTAATTAAGAAAGGTAAAAGTGAGATAATCGACTATACAGCTTTAAAAGTTGTAGACAAGTAATTTTTGTTGAGCACAACTAAAAGGTTCCTAAGGGTTGGTAAACTTCCAAGATCTCGTTACTACATCGCATTACTTCTCCTGAAAACTGGCTACTTTGTGGCCAAACAAAAAGAAACTCAATAAAATACCCTTAAAAGCATCTTTATCAGCGCCTTCTACAAATGCTTCTTTCTTGTTATAGTGATTACCTTTGCAATGCTAAAGTATTTAAAAAGATATAAAAAGAAAAAACAAAAACATTTCTATTACTTAGTTTTTATTTGCCCTAATTGTAATTAACGCTTTTTTATCGAAGCAAAGTGCATTTAAAAGCGTCAAACATTTAAATAATCTACAATTAAATTGCACAATTACCGAAAACAACTATATTTAAATAAGTATTTAATTTGTTTGTATATTAAAACGATACCTGAAAAACCAAATTTCAAGCAATTATTGACTACTTTTATTACGTATTCTAGCAGTAATTACATTGTAATCCTACTATATTGTGTTAGAGTTGTGCTAAATACTTCAAATCCTTGTTGACGCGGTTGGGTACCGGTATAGCATAAATAATAATGAAGCATTTGTTATACCTTTCTTTTAATTGTATTTACTAAATTATAATTAATTATTTTTATTTATCTACTTATATGGATATGTATTTCGTGTATCTCATTACTGCGTCCAAAAACGAATTTATATTGCAACTGTAAATTCAGTTGATTGTCAAATGACTACACTGCAAAGTATCCATCTAGTACTTTTATTTTTTCTCTTATCCAAAAAGGATAAGGTGTTGGCTGTTTACCGAGTAAGTAACATTTTCTTTTATATCTCGTAAACTAAACAGATGATCCTTGAATTAAACTTTTGTATTGCAAAATTAATTTCTCATAGCAAATGTATGTCTTGTAACAACTAATTATCGGTGTATATTATATCTATTTGACAAACGGTAGCCTAAATTACAGCATTCAGTAACACAGTTATAAAGATGTAACCTGAAGAAAGAATTCTATCTTGTAAAAATGTTAGAAAGTTATTTACCTACATCGTCTCCTATACATATAAGTTACATTTTTTTCTTTACGTTGTGTTTAGCCAAGTTGGAGGCCAGTCTATAAAAGGGAGATTTTAAGGCGCAATTAATCAGTGTATTCCAAACTCTGAAGATGTTCGCAATACCTGATATAACCAGATTAAAAAACTGTAATACTAATCACAATTTCTTTAGAACTCTTCAACAAGCAGTTACAACTAACGAACAAGAACAAATAATTTCTTTACGGTTCTTCTATGAGGAGAGGCATCAAAACACTTTAAGTGTCTATAGAAGGCGACGTTTTGTGCAGCTGAGTGCGTACTTCTTCAAGCGTCTGTTTTGTATAAATTGTAGTTATTACATGGCAGGTAAAAATACATTTGTTAAAAGTAATTAATACTACAATAAAATTCACTTACAGTTATGAACTAGAAAGGTGGTGAGTCTAGACTGCAGTTTGAAGACAACCATAAAAATAAATTAATTAAACATAAGAACAATTACAACACAACAGTAACAAACGTGGTCATGACAACCTATAAATTTTACAAAATCAAAGTTAAATTTATAAAATATTACAAACATAGCTGGAGAAATCTTACATTACTTTATCTTATCGCAAGTAATCTTTTTTTTAATAATTTAGTTCAACATTTAAAGTTAAAGGGTTATTAAAATCAAAATTGTGGCTTGTTTCAACATGGTAAGGCGCTAATGCTGATTCAGTTGTTTTCCTTTTCGCAATCGTATTTGTGGTTTTTTAACCGGTTAAAGGTTTTTCGTTTTGTTTGTCCTACATAACATTTACGACAGTTTAAACAGTTGATCTATAGACAACACTATATCGGTTGAGCATTTTAGTTTGTCTTTAATTTTTAGTTACAGCATGTTATAGATGTTGTTTCTGCTATAAGTAGCTAATCGCATGTTCGTGGTTTTAATATTGAAATGACTTTATTAGTTAGTCCTGGTACGTTAATGATAGAAGCGTAAGTTAAGTTTGAATTAGAAATGTTTGTTAGTGGCGGAGTAGTGTCAATTACCTTACTGTTAAATAGTATTAGATTAATTATCAAGTACTGTAGTTACGTCCTCCTTTTAATGTTTAATTAATGAATTGGTTAGGAACACTCTCCCCCCTCCTAGTGAAGAGTGTTCCTAACCAATTCATTAATTAGATTAATTATGTTGTTAGGGTAGTTGATTTTCATTAACCACAGTATCATTAATGTTTGTATCGTGGAAACTTGTATATCCTTGAGAATTACGCCGAGAAAAACATTCTACGAAGAACAGGTAGCCAGTACGACCCTCTCAGATTTTGCATAATTGTATGGCTACTTTACATACTCGTATTGAGAAACAATAAACCATATTATTACAGCTCCACTCTGCAAACAAGATACTCGGAAAATATGTCAACTAAAGAAAATTATTTAAAATATTTGCCGCCATAAATAATTTGTCCAATCATATTTGAGAATTCGAAGTTGGTACATTCACAGGTAAAAGTTGGTTAAAAGCAAATTATGATAGTTTACAGCTGACATTTTCCGCGTGCGTTTTATTAATTACCAATTTCTTTTATTGTGTTCCAGTGTTACTCTTGTTGATTAAAATCAGTTTTTTTTAAGATTACTTTGTTGTTTTATTTGTGAAATACAAGTTTGTACTTAAAAATATTTTAGTTGTTTTATTTCTGAAATACAAGTTTGTACTTATATTTTAATAACATGTGTTTTTAATGCAAGGTTTATGTTTGAAGGTTATTATTATAACTGGAACTACAAAGAAAACTATCCATTCTGAGATTTGAAACATTATCAAAAATGTTATTCAGTTCTTCAAAAAGCTGCGGGTAAATGGGCATTCCTTTTGACAAGGCAACCGAACTTGCAGCGGTTGCTGTTAAGATATCAGTGGCTACTGTTTTGAGAATCAAAAAAGACGCTGCTGTGGCTGACGGTGATTCACAAAAATCAAAAAAAGAATAAGTGAAGGATCCCCAACAAAATAGTGATGGATGAGTGCGATTTAGAAATTTTAAAAACAACAGTGCAAGAGGTTTACAGGGTTGACAAGCAAGTGCCAACGTTAAAAATTTTAGTGAGTCAGAAAACAAGATTAATTATACGAACGGACAAGAAACTATTCGAAGACATCTTTTAAGAATTTGCTTCAAATTTAAAAATGTGAAAAACGAAGAAGAAAGTTGATGATGATTGCTTGATGTTCTTGTTATCTACGAAAGTTGAGAGAAAACGCTGTTCTCGGAGAAAATAAAAGACTGATTACATATTTAGACGAAAACCTTTATTCACCCAGCTTATGGGGTGAGTAAATGCTGGCAGTCTAAGAACCATGTGTATATAAAGCAGGTGATGCGTATAGATTTGTAAACAACGGCTTATTAATTTTCAAATCTAAAAGCAAACCAGGAGATTACCACGACAACATGAATCGTCACAATTTTATGCAGTGGATCGAAAAACAGTTAATCCCAAATTTGCTTCCAAAAGGAATCGTTGTTACAGATAATGCACAAACCGCTATCCCAAGCTACAAGAAAGCAGGTAACTAGAAACTGACTTGAAAGTAACGAGGTTTCAGCAACTGGGGTTATGCGGAAAGCCGAATTGTTAGAACGGGTAAAAAAGATTGACTACACTAAAACATTTTATGTAGATGAAATTTAAAAAAAAAAACATAGATATACCGTGTTACGTTTGCTCCATATCATAGCAATGTTAATCCAATTGAGTTCATATGAAGTTTAGCTAAACATAAGGTCACAATGAATAACATATAGCTAACCATGTATGTGAATTAGACTTAAGAAATGGGAGTGAACGATGGATTAGTTGACGAAGTAGTGAAAAGTTTTAAATTTTTTAGTGAATACTGTCTCATCATAAGATAACCCAAGTTTGGAAGAAAAAGAATATTTAAGTGACTAATAAAATTGTTTAAATATGTACCTCTTGCGTTTACTGGATAAAATATAAAACTTTTAATTTAATTTTATAAATCTTAAGTTACTTAAAATTGTTTCTGTAAAACTTAATATTAGTACTAAAAATTGTATGTTAATGCATCGGTTTTTAAGTGTAATAAAGTAATACTTTTATACTTGTGTTTCTTCCTGATTAAAAAAAAAAATTAGTTACACTAGTTATGCAGCACACAACACATTTATGTGTATCTAACAATACACATTTTAATAAAGCACTCAAATACGTTTTTTGGTATTGTACCTTACAAGCTACTGTAGCGCCGGTATTCCTTCTCCAATTTTCTTGTTTGCTGTGTCGACTTGTATTTTCCGTAAACTTTTACGCCAGTATTGTTTGTAATATAATGTTCTTTCTAGTTTCGCCGTGTAGTCGTAGTTTGCTTCAACGTTTTGCTGTCTATACTGCCGGCTTCTTCAGGATGTGCTCTCAACTGTTTCTTTCTGTAGTTGTTTTCTTTATATACATTGTTGATTTATCGGTGTGTGGTCGTTGTGTTCCATCAAAGTGTTGCTCAGTTTTTTATCTCAAGCAGCTAATACTTATGGTTCATGAAAGTCGAGCTTATGTCCGTGCTCGTGTACATGTTCCGCAATTGCTGATTGTCCAATTCTGTTTCTTTGTATGTCGCTCTGTTGTTTTTTGGCACTTTCTTAGATTGACTTTTCTTTGGTCCGACGTAGTTTTTTCCTCATTCATACATTGGTTTGTATACTCCTTCCCTTTTAGTACGTAATAATTTATCTTTAGTACTAGTAAAGTTGTTTAGATAGATGAAGTACTGCTGAAGCACATCTTTAGGTTTTTAGACCCTACCAATGTTTTGAAAACAAAACGCAAGCGTGGAAATCCTTTAGGTGGTTTCCTTACCGTAAGTGTCCTTTTGGTTCTAGGTTTTTTAAGAGCTTTCTTTAAGTCCATGTCGCTATATCTATTCTTCTTCAGTGTTTCCTTGACGTATTGTTTTTCCCCTTCCAGATGTTCGGCATCGGTTCTATACATTAAATTTTAACCAGAGCTCTCTTTTGTCTAGAATGGTGATTCTTCTACACTGCATGTTGTAATCTTCCTGACTCAGTGCGGTTCACCATTACATCCAAAAACAATAATATTCATTCTTATTCTCTTTTCATAGTAAACTTTGTAGATTAGTGTTGTTTGTTTATGTGCTTAAAAAGCTTGAAGTTCTTCTTCTCCATGTAGCTAAATAATGAAAGTATTGTTAATATATAAATTCTAGCACTAAGTAGTCTATATTAATGTGCTTTGATGTCATACCGTTATTTGCCAACATACTTACAAACGACGCATTAGCTATAATGAGTGATTTTAGATTAACTACTGACACAACGGATCTATTGAAACTTTGCTACATATTGTCTATGGGATAGCAGATACTATAAACAGAAAAACGGAAAAGCAATGGGGAGTCCATCTGTAATAGCAAATTTATTCATGAAAGAATTTGAAAAAGTAACGCTAGAGAACAGCAAATGGAAATCTAAGTGCTCGATTCAATATGTTGGCGATACTTTTATTATTGGTATTATTAAGCATTTTAAAATGGTTTTTGATTCGCTTTTTACCTAGATAAAAAAAATTAAGCATTTATCAAGTATTATCTTTCTGTTTTTTTAAATTTAAATTTGTGTATTATGTATGTACACTCCCTCAAAAAACTTTTGAACACTTTTAAGTTTGGTTGGCTACCTTGCAGGTCGTGCTTGCAAAGTAGGCAACTAAACTTACGTTACAACAATGGCATTATAAACATTATTTGCAGCGATATTACAAGGTTACTAACTATTCTTCATAAGCGCCGCCTTAAACGTTCAAAGAACGTGTTTCTTACTTGCAAATATGTATCTAAATTATACCCTTAAGTTTTAAATCCTTCTTCGCCGAGTTTTCTATTTATTTATGTTCTCTGGTTAAGTAATTAAAAAAATTTGAATTGTTATTTATAATAAAATAAGTTCTATCCATAACTCGAATAATGATAAACTGTATGTTTAAATGTAAAATTACTGTACTAATTAGCCTAAAAGTCTTAATATATCCGGATGAAATTAGTCAAGATTCCGATTTGCAAAGAAAATATTATCACCATTAAAACGTAATTAGTGGTCGAACAATTGAAGTATAAATTCCCATTACTCCCTTCAAGTTATTCGTATGATAAATTAAAAGTTATATAAATCTCCCTTTATAAAATCAAGTCTAATTTCTTATACAAAACGCTAAAAAAAACTAGAAATCAAACTTACAAGAACAAAACTAAATACAGAAATTTCTAATAAAAAACATGATTAAAAAACTATTTAATATTTTATTTAAATATTTGTATTTTACATGCTAATAATGTGTGTAATATCCATTATTAATTATACATTTCCGTAGACGGTTTGGTACCGAATTAATTAAATCGGCACATACATTAGCTCATCGCAATTTTTCCCACACGGTATTAATATGGCGATGCAAGTTCAAATCCGGTGACTCAGGTGGTCAACGGATTCTTTTCACTTCTAGATGTTGTAAGAACCATTCTTAAACAACCGTTGCCGTTTGTATAAGAAAATTGTCCTGAACAAACGAATTGGTCTTTTGGGATTAACTGCCAAAATCGTTAGGTAAGTTTGAGCAGTTAAGCGTCCATCGATACGTGTTAATTTCTCTGGGTCAGCATCACTCATTCATCTCCAACAAGCAGCACTAATTCTCCCACTTCTTTTGTTCGATTGCAAATGTTTTGACTCATATCTAGAATTACGTTACAACTTTTTTACTATCTTGGAAAGTGCAGAAAGTTTTTTTATCTGAAAACCTCTTCAATCTAGTTTTTAGTTATTACAGGTTTCTGTATAGGTCGATAGCAGCTTATTCTTTTAGTTTTCAAAGTATTCCTTGCTGTGTGCAAACTGCATTGTAGCTGTAGTCTTTCGCAAACGGTGCCAAAAGTTGTGAATGGAGCCAAAGAAGCATCTTGGATAATGTTATCCTTTTCAACTCTGGATAAAAGAGATGGCCTTCCACTTCTATGAGCGGTCTGCAAAGAACGATCATTTTGCGAGCCATGTTCTTTGCGTTGAACCCAATAATGGACCACAAATTTCTAAAAAGATAAATAATAGTTAATTAAAACCGTGCAAAAAAGTTTACGTTTACATAACTTGAGACAAATTAACAGTGCACCATTCTAAAAAGAGCTTTAATAAATTTATTTCTTGTTTAAAATGTGTGTAAAATAATAATAAAATTATCAGCTTTTTCTTTTGCAATTAATTAACAACAATTTAGCCACAAACTTAACACACATTTTAAAGCGAATACCGATTCATTAAAAAAACACCGCTTAGAATGGTGAACTACTAACTTTTCTTAAGTTGAATACATAATTAAAAAAGTAAGAAAGCTACAAGTATTTTCTTTTGAAAAAAATTAGTAACAAATCCTATTTATATTTTATTTGATTTTGCTAACTTTGTACTACTAACTTGAGGGACGTGATAAACTTGATTACCCAATTGCTATCTAAACTGAAACCTTTATAATTTTATTATAAACAAGTTCCTGTGATGTATGCGAATAATTGTGCAATCTGAATAATACATCATATAATCGATTCACTTAAAAACTACATTAGCATACTTTTTCCAAAATAATTTATTATGTTTGTAATGTTTTGCACCCTATGTAAATTTATTAACATTATAAAAAAAAGCAAAATAATGAATAAAAGTAAAGATAAAAAGTATATAATAATATAAATTTAGAAAAAGTTTAAACACTATAAATTGCTAATGTTTGGTAATTATCTGATAAAAAAGTTATACCTTTTTGTATTATTATATTTTGTTGATGACTTATTGTTTTTGTTTTATTATTGTTGATTGTTTAAAGCAAGATGCAATATTATTTCTTTATTTTGGGCTATTTGCATTTTCTTATCTTACTTTTACACGATGTTTCTTTATAGCGGTCGTCCCTCTTGCGCCTGGAACCGCCTCGTCTACTTAGAATTTTTTCATTACCTCAAAATTTTATAGGGCCACTAATGGGGACCCTTACATTTTTTTCTAATAGTATGGCACAACGATTAAAGCTTTGGCATTTTTTTAGTATGTTTTTAAATTTTTATTAAACATTCGTATTCAAAAGTAAACATTTTTATACTTTTCCATTGGCTCACTAATTTTTAATTGCAATTGCGTACTTTACATGGGGTATAATTATAAATAAAAATTTAAGAAAAAAATAATAAAAAAACTGTTCAAAATGCAAAAATATTAAAAAATCGTGTTAAATGTGCGTGGTCCATAAACCCGTTCTCGGTTTGAGAGAAAGATGATCATAGAATGGTTTAGTGTTCAAGAAAACAAATAACAATGTTTGAAAACATTTTTTTATAATATGTAAAACCTTACTCCTATTATTTAATAAAAGTTATTTATACAAAATAACTGAAACATACATAAATTTAATACAAGATTTAGCTATCTTTGTTGTGTTAACATCCTTAGATAAATGGTTAAAAATCCTATGTTTGAAAAAAGCATGTTTATTGATTAGAAAGGATTAAATACATACATCTTGTTAATCTAGAAGTGAAATTATAGCATCAATACAAGCAAAAAATGTCAAAATAAAAATTCTAATAAAACGTTTTAAAAAATCAAAATTTTGAGCTAAATAAATTAAAACTTACGGACCTGTGGCACTAAGTAGTTTCCTAAGTTTGTTGACGCCGTAAATAAAAAAAATCAAAAATGTTATGTTTAATTTAGTTCTAAGGACTACAGATTCCTTCTCAGAAAATTGCTGACATCAAAAAAAAAATAAATACAAAATAATGTTATCACATAAGACGTAATTAAATTAAGTTGTTAAAAGCTGCACGTTCTTTTTAAGTACACTAAAAATACAAAATAACTCAAAAATGGCGTAATTACAGATGGTTAAATAAGTTAATGTTAGGTAAGTTAGTCAAAATACATACGCTGTAAAATAAAACTAAAGATGCTAAAAACAAAGCTGTTTTTGATTATTCAAATGATTGGTACATAGTTAATTTTTCCGTTGACTTATTGTTGGCAACTTATCATGTTGTAATTTTTTTGATAAGATCACGTATTTTTATTGCATCAGCTATTTCAATGAATTAAAACAAAATTGATTCAATCAACTAAGCCAATTTAGTAAATGGGTTCACGCTCGAAGCATGCTAACTTAGTCGCAACACTGTCAATAGCTGATAATCAAACTTTAGACCATAATAATTTACAGAGAAAAAAGATCCAATATCAATTAAACATGCAAATAAACAAAAAATGTTTTTCTTTTTAATTGAATTCATATGCGCCAAATGAACTTCAATTAAAAAATTAATGAAAAATAAGTTATTGTATGTGTATAGAAACAAACCTGATACGATAATTTATAAGATAAACCAAAATTATGATTACTATAAACAATGTTTTTTCTATGTAATACTATACGTCCGGCCCGCTTGGACAAGATTTTAGGTCTTCTAGACTTCTAGATCTAGGAACAATTTTATAACTGTCTATCGAAAGATAAAACAAAGTTATACGAGAAACACAATGTTATATACAGAATCAAGTGCCTGGGATGCAACAAATGTTATATAGGGCAAACAAAACAAAAAACTATTAATTGCATTAAAAATCATCAATATGATTGCAAAAATTAAAGAACAGAATCGGCTCTTACTTTGGATCATATTAACACTGGTCACATTTTCGATTTTAGTAACCCCATCATCTTAGATATGGAACCCAAATATAATAAACGATTAATATCTGAGATGATTTTTATCACTAGACATAATAATAATAATATATATATAATAATCTTAGTACTGTATATAGTAACCTAATTAATAAAATGTCATAACCTCGAATTCTTAACCGTTTCTTTTCAGTGCCAACATTTTTGGTTAGTTGGTTTTTGGTCTTTGGGATGTGCGTGAGTTTGTTGTAACTATTGTTTGTTTTTTAAATCATTTACAATTTAATGTTTTGTGTTATTTATTATTTTTTACCAATTGACTGTGCTTGGCGAATTCATCGCTACTTGTTTTAAGTTTTTTGTAAATTTTTTTTTTACATCTTAGTTTTTAGTTATTCTAAAAGATCTAAACAATTTTTATAGTTAATTAACTTAGATAATTATTCAAATTTACCTCTGGTTTGTATGTTTGTATTAACTATGTTGTTTTTTATTAAATACAGTGGCCTGAAGAAGTAGACACTTTGTCTTTGAAACGTCGCCATAAAAAAGACATGAAGTAGTGTTTTCTGTCGCCCTCTCTTACTTAGAAAGATTTAACACCATTCCGTTAAATAACTATAGTTTCTTTAATTTTAAGAGATAGTGTACGTAAACATTTAAACGTGATGTATGCCGGGCTTAAATAAACAATGTTGCATTTGAAAAATACATATTTAGATGCACAAATATAAATCACAACTTATAAATGAAAATTTTTCTTTACGCATTAGAAAGAAAAAAATAGACTAATTTTTGTAATTTTGCATTCTATAATGTTTGCTTTTAAATATTTATTAGTCATCTATTTTTGGCAAATAAATTTTCAGATGCCAAAAATTATTTTCTATTGCCATTTCTATTATTATGAGGGTTTGACTAAAAAAACATAATGTAATATTAGTATCCAAAATTCAATATAATATAATACATATATACATAAGTGGAAACTTAAGCAGCAGTTTATATTACCGAATAATGCATTGTTTAGGTATGTACATATATATATACATGAAAACAAACGTAAACTATTATTTCTGTGTTGAATTCAAAATTTTCACTCTATTTATTTAAATTTATTTAAAATATTTTTAAAATAAATAATAAAAAAGGTTTGTAATATCCAGTAGTGACAGAAATCGTATGACAAAACAACATAAATGTAAGAGCGATTCCATTTTCGTATCGACAGGATCAAGAATAAAACCGACAGGTCTTGGCATCCAATAAGATGGTTTACATTGTGTAAATCATGACTCTAATACAAAATAACTTTAGGGTGACAAAATCTACTTTCCCCGAAAATGTAAAAGAATCCCGGATTTTTCACTTTTATCACAATATTATTTATTACTGTGATTCTAAATTCAATTCTAAATAATGGAGATATAGAGACTCATTTTAAATAATTGATTGAAAATGAGTAGATAAAAGTAATTATGTGTAAATTGAATTTATATTGTTGGTTACTTTAGTAACAATAATGTACACAAAAAGAATCAGTTTATTTTCGTTTTTAGTTATAAAAAATTGTTAAAACTTTAAAACGTAAAATAAAAAGTATAAAGTTTCTGTTATATTTCTGTTACTTAAAAAAATCTTATTTACCTATTGGTGTTTAGTTAATGGCGTTTCTCAACATATATTGTTATATTGTAAGTGTAGACAATTAGTTATTGTTTTTTTTTTCACTGATGTCTTATATTATTTTGTTTATCTATATTTTTTGCTTGATCACATTTCTTGAACATTTTTGTTTCGTTTTGGTTGTTAGCTACTCTATTATATTTGTGTAAGCATCGACGAGTACGTAAGTAGTACATACACCCGAAAAATTTCGTTTTTGACAAATATGTAATACAAATTAATTTGCTCATACGTAACGGTCTTCTATTAATGTATTCTCTATGTGTAGTTTAATTTTTTCCGATCTTTGTGGTTTTCTCTGAGCACATCGTTGTCGTTATTTTCTTTATTGCTTTGTTTGCTGTTCTCTGACTTTTAGTCATTTTTATTTTTCTTAGAATTTTGAATCAGCTATTTTTTGTTGCGTTTTTATTCAAACATCGCGAGCAATATTCAACTGTTCTGGTTTCTTGGTTTTATAGAAATGACTTTAAAATGCTTCTTTTTTTAGATTTAGCATCATTTTAATCAGTCAATAGAAGTTTATATAGTCAAAAATGCATTTTTTTCCTTAAACACCTTATTATTTATTAGTTTTTGACGGAGATAGCAACAAAACTATTACATTTTTTTTGCTTTAGTTTTATCTAATTTTCTAAATGTTTTGTTAAGATTTAGATAAACGTAAGTTGAGTCATCAGTATTTGCTATAACATTATAAAAACAAATAGTTCCTATAAGGAATGATAAAAAAATGTCTACTTATTTTTTTAAGGTTATATTGTCATAAAACCAGTTTAAAGTGATATGTGCACGTTTGTATTGACTTTCTAGCATGCTATAATTTTTTGAAATTTTTCTCCTCGATTTCATTAAGATATAACCGAAATATTTGTCATATTGAGCTTATGTGGTCATATCGACTAACCCCTATATTTGTGCGTCTCGATATTGCTTTCCCCTTTAATAAATCAGTAATTACTATTATTTTTAAAGTATCTTGCTTTCTCTTCAAGATTCATTTTAAATTATAAATAAAATATCTGATAAACTGTCATTGTTAGAAAAATTTTTTATTTGAATAAATTATTAGGAAGAATTATCTCTATAAGAAACGGTAAAAATAATTCGAATAATTTACATACGTACAAAACTATATATGAAAAACTGTAAAAAATGTCAAATGCACCCACTTTCGGTTTTTTATCAGACCCATCTTTTAAAAGATCTGAGAGAATATGAAAAGTCAGGTCTAATATACCAATTTCAAGTTACTAGGACTTTTGGTTCAAGAGTTATCGTGGGTACTTCGTTACACCCACACAGACACAGACACCCAAAATTTTGTTGTCAAAAATACATTTTTTTGATTCAGAAAACCTTAAAACTTCGATTACATAACCAAAACATGTAATTGCAAAAGAAGGCTAAAAAATGTTGCAGTTATTACTTCCAGTAAGGTAAAACTTTTGCAACAATTGCCTGTTGTAACGCCGAAAGCACTTTAATACTTGTATGTTCAAAGAAAGAAGAATAAGCTAGAGTATGAAAATGGCTTTATAGTGTATATGAATAAAAAGGCTGCTTATATAATTGCTAATTTCTTTTTATCGTGGTTAAAAGATCAGTTTTTACTCAAAAAATCGGATGTAGATTATTTTTTAATTGTTGACGGTCATTCCAGTCATTGTAATTCTGTCGAGTTACTGAAATTTGCAAAAACAAATAACATTATTTTATTCTGCTTTCCAAGTAAATTTCTCTAACTCTTGGATAAGTCTTTTATTAAAAGTTTTAACTTTATTTTGGTAACGTAGGTAATTGATTCATCAAAACAAATCCGACAAGAAAAATTTCTCGGTTAATATTTAGGAAACTTTTGGCAAAAGCCTAGTTAAAATCAGCGACAAGGATGTATTTGGCTTTAAAGCAACTGGCATATAGCAATATAATCTAAACGCAATACCAAATTATGCACTTCTAAGCAATGAACAGGAGATAGTAACAAATAAAGTTGCAAACGATGTCAAAGAAAATAGATCAAATCAGATTCAACTAAAATTATGAACAAATCACCTAAAGGTACGATTAGAGAGCAAGCAGAATTGAGCGAGACTGGTAATACAGTGCTAGAAACACCAGGTACCATGCTAAATAAAATTAATTCGATACCTTGTACATCGATTGCAAAACAACAAGTTAGAAAGCGTAGTAAACAAATTGTAGAAATTTTAATATCTTTGGAACATGGAAAAGCAAAAAAAGTTGGCAACAAAAAAACAAATAACGATAGAACTTAAAATACCAAACGCGTTAAACACTAAAAGCAAAACTGAATAATCTAAAAGGAAGAAAAAAGTGGTGTTGAATTTGTGTTCTAAAATATTAGTGATTTCGCATTAGAAGAATTTGAATATGAAACCACAGCAGAGACTAATGGGGAATGTCCAGAGTGCGTGGAGCTTCACGAAGGATGCTCTAAATACTTGAATGAAGAAATGTGTTGTTTAAGAAAGAATAATGAATTCATTATTTTACTTTATCAAAACATAATGTTGATTCAATAGACAAGTTTTTCGTTTGGTGAAAACTCCGAAACCACAAAAGCTATATCGTTTTGAAATTTTTCATACTTATTCACCAATTATATGAGAGGACACATATATACTTTTTATGACTTCAGTCGTGCCCTGTAATCTTTAAAAAATTCAAAAGTGCATTTCAACTGAGAAATAAAATTCCGTAATTTGTGATAATGCTGCTTGGTCAATCTAGGAAAATATATACACAACACTCGCCATAGCCTAGCTAAAATATATTGATATTACTGCATTGAGAGCATTTCTTGGTTTGCTGGCATATAGCAAAGTTTTTAAATCTAAAAACAAAAGTTTAGACTTTTTTTTGCAACGGACGGATCAGAAACTCATCATCGGTTAGTTTTAGTTTGCAAAGAATCGTTGTGCGTTGCGTTTGATACTCTTTGCATTTACACAGCAAATGGTGCGGAGTCTCGTCGTCCTACAAGGAACCGGGCTACTTTGCAGTTCCACTTTATGCATGTGTTTGTTAAGGCAATAATACCTTTTTATTAATCCCTTGAGTTTTCTTAATTTTTGTCGACTCATGCTTTATAGTGCAGTTTGAATGTTTGATTGTGGCTCTGTAAGAAAGAGTTTTGTGTGGCTCATCCCTGAAAAGCTTTTCCATAGTTTCTGATGCTCGCTGCTAATTTGCTGCAATTTTTTTTCTTTTCTTGTAAGCGATTTTGAAAACGGCTTCTCGTCCGATATATGCTATATTTTTTTAGCCAGCGCGTCAGCCATTTGGTTTTTTTAACACTTTGGTTTTTTGGTATCCAGATGAACTGCACTTGTTGACGAATTACGAATATTTGCAGAGTGTTTATGCATGCCATAATTAGTTTAGATTTTATTAAGGGCGATATAAGTGCCAATAGTGCTGCTTAACTGTCAGACATGATCGATATTAGACCATTAGCGTATGATTTCAAGTCGATAATGTTCTTGATATACCAGGCAATAGCAGCAACTTGGAAAGCAAGCGCATACTTAGTCAGCAAACATTGCTTCTCATAGTGCAGGCCACCATATATTCCTGCAGCAGTAACGTTTCGATTTTTGACACCATTTCTGTACTAGATAGTTTTTTTTAACCGCGCTCGGGTAAATGTTTTTTTTCTATTCGTCTCGTGACGGTATTATGACTGTAAATTTATTTAAGATGTAACAATCTTTTGTGAAGTCGGATCTTATAGTAATTGTTTCTACACGCAGTACGTTGTATATGTCTGGTTTGTTTCTCCCGGTTATTGACGTGTGTTAATTAATTTGGAACCTGTATGCTGTTTGTCTTGTTTCATTGTGAGTTTCAATCCACATGTGTGCCTGACCATCCGTTTGGTTGTATTAAGAACCTTGCTGGCATTAGTTGTGACTTTTTTTAGATGAACGTTGATAGTCGGTCTGGTATTAAGAGTTAGATATCTGACTTTTTTTGTCATCGAGAACGTGACTCCGTACGTCGTAAACGATTGCCGTTTTGGTTTGGTTCATTGATAGTCTCTTTTTTGGTTTTTAGTGCACACTGCATTATGTTCAACACAGTTGGTCGAAACTTCCTGTTCGTGATAATAGTAAGATAGTCGGTGTATCTAAAAGCGAATACACTTTCGTCTTCTAGTTCTTGTAGGAAACCGTCTACTCTGGCTCTTACAGTGTTACCGTACAAAATAACTGTTACCGTCCGTATCCTGAGAATTGAGTTGACCCAGTTTTGCACTAGACATATGATGCCTTTTTCTTTTATCGCCTTTGCAATACAGGTGAATGTAGTATTGTCAAATGCTCCTTCGATATCTAGAAAAGCACCCAATGCAATATCATTGTATTGGATTGCATACTGGTTTCGGTGTAAAAGCAAAACCATTAGTGCCCCGTTTTATATATATTGTTGACTACTTTATTAAGTAGTTTTAAGATAAAGGAAGTCGAGCTGATTGGTATGTAAATTTTTTTCTAGCCATGGTTTTGGTATAAATACTACCTTGACAATCTGCCAGTTTTTTGGTATATGCCATAGTGCTAAGCGGGTTCTGAGAATTTTGCATACTGCATTTCGCAGAGCAGCACATTATTTTGCAGCATAATGGGAAGAATTCTATTGGCTTCTAGAAACTGAAAAGGTTTAAACGTATTGATTCCTTATTTTAGGTTTTTAGAAACAATTTTTTTTCGTTAATTTTTAGTTCCTTTTTGGTGCTTGTTTGTGTGGTACTTCTACATTCCTGGTGCTTAGGAACTTTAGTTAGCGACGAACCCAGAAAGTGTTTTAGCAATAATTTTTGCAAAGCACTTTCAAGCAAGTCTATAAACTTTCCACTTTTTGTTAGCGTAGAACCGATGTTTCCAGTGAGCTTGTTGTTCAGAACTTTTTGTAAACGAGAACTTTTAGGTTATTTTTTACATCCCTACACAATACCTTTTCCATAAGTTTCTCTTTGCTTTTTTAATGACATTGTTGTATGTGAGACTGGTTCTGTATTCGCCTTAGTCTCCGCTTTTTTTGGTTGTGTGCGTGCCTTTGCTTTGTCAAGCTTCCTGTTCTACCAAGTAATTTTGTTGGGGGTTTGTTTGACAGTTTTTGGACAGCTTTCTTTAATTGCGGATTTTAATGAATTAACAATACTGTTTGTCATTAGTTTTAGCTCGTGCGTTCATCTTAAAACTGAAGCACAGTTCTTGATTATGATCAACTAAAAAAGGTTTATCTGATATGCCTAAATTAGATTTTAGAATAAATGCTAAAAGTTTTTCACTTCTTGGATTTGTGTTTGGGCTTCCCCAAAAGATGTAGTATGTGTTGGCTTTGCATTAAAAAATCAGCGGTCTGCTGGTCCCATTGTTAATCAACCGTTGGACTTTGTCCGGCGGCGGTAGTCTTGTCTGGTCGTAGAAAAGGTAATCTGATCCGATAATGAACTTCCTCTTGATGCCTTTCTCTACTACAGATATTTTAGCTGCCACTATGTTTCTAGAACATAAATCCCACAATGGCATTAAAATTAATGCATTCTTTACAATGATGCATGTGCTAGGGTTGTACACAAGTTGTCCTGGAAGCAGCTATCTACTTGGACAATTCAACTCTTTTATTGTTCCCTTGTAGATCCATGACTCTTGAACAAAAGCAATATCAATATCGGGTGTCACGATATAAGCACCAAGAGCTGCTGAGGCTGCCCTGCAGTAATGCATATTTATCTGAACGACTTTGAGCATTAGATTTGTCGACAATGCGTTTTTTTTCAGTTCTGGTTTTACATCCATTGTCTTGTCGACATGACTTATAGCATCCGGTTTTTTGCTGTTCCGTTGGAATCGGCCAGCGCTCCACAGAATGATATTCGAAAATCCAAAGTGCAGTTGGTTGGTTAATTCTTTCACGTTTTCCCAGGACCCCTAGTTCATAAACAGAACGTATTGGATTTATTAAAAATAGGGTTTAGTTTTGGTACTGATGTTGTTTAGTACCGATATTCTTTTTAGTAAGGTGCTCGGTTTCAGTACTTTCCAAGGACCTAAGTGATAATCTTTTTGGGTCCAGAAAGGTTTTTGAAATAAATAGTCTCAATTTCTTTATCCTCCAACAGTGGTTTTTTTTGTTTGACGTGCCGACTAACCACACTCTGATTGCCTCGTCTGTTCACGTTATTTTCAGAAATTCGCTTTTATGGGTTCTAAAAACGCGGAGATGCTTATATCTTTTTCAGTTTGTTAATACATCCGAGTATTGAAGTTTTTTAAGGATAGTTACTCGTTTTCATAAAACTTTTAAATTAGAGGTTTGTTTATTACTTATGGTACATGTAAGAGAGCTGTGGACATGTAATTACGTTACGTAATTAATTTTGCTATACTATGTAAGAATACATACTTTACATATTCCATTCTACGCAATTATTACGTTTAGTAATAAAGCTTATAAGAGATGCAAATAGTTAGTTTGAGGTGCTGATGACATTACGAATTTGCAGTTTGTTTATTTATTGTTTAACATCTGTTGCCGTTTTGCCTACCTCAAAGTTAGATTTGCAGCTAGATCATATAGTTAATATGGACAAAAATCGCTTAGTATACCGTGTTGCCGTTTTTTCTAAGTAGAGGTTGTAATAAACCACTTGAACTACTTTGACGGATGTTAGGAAATACTGAAAGGAGCACAATAGAAGTGTGTTATTTGAAACTAGACAGATGTCAATTTGGAATAATCACTTCTACATGCTTTAAGTAAAACTTAGGAAATAGGGCTGATTAGTTACCAGTAGTCAGAGATCACTATACGGCTTACCACTAAAGTTCCTTAAAAAGTCGTCAATTTATCTAGTTTGAGTCTCACTTTGAAACAAGAATCCGTGCTATCCAAGAATTTGAATGTTGCTATTGTTCCTAAACGTGTTCCTAAAGAAGATATCTACATCTTAGGTCTTGTTTGTATTCACACTGGAAAAATTTTTAGATCATCTGAAGTTTTTAAATCTAACATTTCTAAATCGGAAAAGTTAGCTTTGGAAAATTTTTTCAGCAACCTCAATATCATCGTTCTCTCAGCCGACAATCATTACGCTGAGGAAACCCATTGTGTTTTGTCAAAAAAATGTACGTTTTTTTAACTCAAAATCTCATCTCAAAGAATTTTACAAGTTGATCATCTAACTCTGTAGTAGTTTTTTGTTAGACTGCATTTGCTTCTTCAATCGATTCATTTTGGTTGCTTGTTGAAGTTTTTCGATTTTTTTTCTGTCTTATCAAATTGTAAGTACCGTCGAATTATTTTGCAGTATTTAAAAAAGGGCACGGCGCTGCTATTTATGCATGTTTTAGTTCTATTAATGTTTAACATGTGTTGTCTAACTACTTTATTGTCGCTAAGTGTTTTTTTAAGATTTTTGTCATATATAGATTCAAACTAGCGCAACTTTTCTGTCATTAAACTTTTTTTGTCTATTGCAAAAGTTTGCTTTTGCACTAACGTACAATTTATTTTTGGATTCTTTTTATTTTCTCCGCATCGTTTTTATACCTTTGCTGCTAATCGTATTTTTACTATTTTTGACTTTGGTTGATTGATACTGCAAAAAATCTTGGTAATTTAGCATACCGTACAGTTGTTTGTAAAGTTATGAAGTCATTCTTCTAAATTTTAGGGTTTGCATTTTTTACTAAACTTTTATGTCAGTAGGCGTTTTTATCTCTTCTTTCACATTCAGATAAAAGTTAGCAATTTTTGCTGGCATTGTACTTTTTATTCATTGTTTCATATCATTAAACAATTTTTTATTTTCTAAAATTACAAGTTTATGGTTGAATATTTCGTATAATTTAAATTTTTTAATTTTGCAACACGAACTTTGACTCTTTTAGTAAGCGTTTTTGTATTTCTGCTGCAAAGTTACAAAAGACTAAGCACGTTTGTATTTTGTTGTTTTAACAAGAGAAACGTAGAGCGGCCAGCTATGTTTACTTGTGTGGAAGAATTTGTTAGGGAAAGCAAAAAGCTTGTTAACTATCTCTTGTCTGTGTCCTTTTGTTACCTGCTGCTATTGTCTCGGCAAATTTTTGCTTCTTGGTTCTTATTATCATGTTTTGGTATCATGTGAATAATGTGTTTTTTGTTCAAGATCTCAACAGACAGCTTATGAGATAGATAATTTGCAGTAGCCAAGTTACATTCAAGATCTGATAGTCTTTCTCAAGTAGCCACTATTAAAATTTTAGGTAAATATCTGACTTACTCTATTTTGCAGTTAGCCCTGTTTTCTCAACCAGATTACCAGTTTTTTTCTTTTTTTGTACTTTTTTTGTTTATTTTACGTTAGTGGTTTGGTTTTTGTTTATTTAAATAGATACTACTACTACTCTCGATTTGCGAAATGCTGCCTTTTACATAACTTTCTAAATTGTAGATTTTGGTAATTTTATAAAAAACATTTTTGTTTGTTGATTACATTTTGATAAAGTTGCTTAAACATAGTAAATTTTTGGTTTAGTTCGGAGCTTCGGGGTAGTATGCGCTCGGTTGTAAAGTATAAAGAATTTTATGTAAGTAAACTTTGTTTTAATTTCTTATCTTTCGGATAGCACTCTCATTTCTTACCAGTTTTTTTAGTAGTCTGATTTTGACTTCCATATTGCCGAAACTGCTTTTTTGTTGTGACATTTCTGTAAAGCTTCGTAAACTCAAGTTTTAGTGTTGCAGTTTCTAGATTTTATTATTTTAAAAAAAAAATTATATCTCAGAAACGGTTTATCATGACTTTTGTTTGAACAAAAGAGTTCTAAAAGCATTTTCCAGAAACTGAAACTATGAGCAGCAAAATTTCGAAATTTAATTCAAAACAACAGCATCGCCTGGAAGTGATTTTTTGCTGTTGTTTTAATTTATTTGCTACCATTTGTAGATAACATGTATAAGTCTGTTATCTTTAAATCATTTCGCACAACTTAGAAACCACAAAACTGTTTGAATAAAAGCTTAAAAATGATTGTTCAACAATAACTTATTGTGAAATTATGTTTGTTGTGATTTGAGTTACAAACATCGTGCAATATTGTTTGTTTACTAAAATTTTCAACAGAATGAAGATTAATTAGAGATTAATTGTAATGTGTAAAAGCTTTTAAATTAAACCAAAATTAAATATAATTATTTATAGTTTTTTTGAATGATGCAGTTTGTAATCAATAGCCTAAAAAATGATTTTCTTATTTTTAGTACTTAGTTAAATAGTGTTTTCAATGATGATAATGTTAAGTTGTAAAAACTTAATTATACAAAAACACTGAACTTCATTAAGATACTTGTTGCAATTTTGCGACAGTACATAAAAAAGTATATTAAAGCTAAAGCTTTTAGCGGTAATTTCTGAAAACGTTGGAGCAGTAAACTATGCTTGATAAGTTTGAAAAGCACGCAATCAACTATTAGTGATATCTAAAGCTGTTGACGATTGGTTAGTTTTATGTCATTCCATTAGGCTAAAAGCTAACGCGTCCAATCGCATGCGTTTAAGCGAAATTAACGTTTTGTTGGACAACGAAGGAATTAACTACTGGCGTGACTAGAACCCATAATAATTATAAATGAAATGAGATGTGATATTTGAAAGTGGGTGCATTAACGCTGCTCATAAAAACGTTGTATTGCGTGCGTTAACGCCCAGGTTGGAAAATTAAAAGTAATCTAATTAACGCTTTACCGGAGTGCGTTTTATAAAAAGGAACAAAAAAATCGAACGATTCAATACGCTTTTAATAAGATTTTTAAAAATAAATATTTTATTCGCGTACAATTTTTTAATATTCCATTCGGGTTTGAATAAAACACGAAACGACAGCAAATATTACCAAACAGGCGCGGCGCAACATAACAAATGACAAACTTGTGATA
The DNA here is from genome assembly GCA_035610365.1 of Aquatica leii. Lineage (NCBI taxonomy): Eukaryota > Metazoa > Arthropoda > Insecta > Coleoptera > Lampyridae > Aquatica > Aquatica leii. Next base: position 59,863,357 of record CM069436.1, read on the forward strand.
TGTATTTACATAAAATAAATGGCTGTGCCCATCCATACGAAAAGTTGGCTAATATTTTATCTTATTCTGTGTCTCTCGCACCTTGCGATGTATATTTCCCCTGGGATATTCGCCAAGTATTTTGACAGCTAGCTGTACTTTTATCTTTTGACCGGATTCTGATTTAAAATTTAAAATTTAAATAACCGATTTTAAAATTATACACCAACGCATGTTCTCAAAAAAAAACAGTTATATATTGTATTTAATTGAATATTGTATTTATAATTAGGCAACGGTGTTGTTGTATTCTGCGCCTTTGTAAAAATCAAAAAAATGCGGTACATGATAAAATATTAGAAAACATTTTAACAACTATAAACTAAAATTTTTTCACTGAAATTACGATAAAGTCATAAATGTAGGTACCTACACATAATATAAAATTTAAAAAAAAACTACTTCAAACACATGATGTAAACTGTTAAAAAAAACAATTACCTAATACATTTGTAAACGAAAAATAGAATAATATACCTATAACAAAAAAGGTTCTAATTTAACTCGAACAATATCTTAGTGCAATTAAAACACCAATGACGATGCTAAAATATCGAATGATTTGAGGATATGTCTCATTGGATAAAATTAATAGTTATAAACGATAAGTGTATCTAGCGTCATCAACTATATTAAATAGTCATTGATAAGCATTAATTTTGAATTCTGATGCAAGATAGAATCGTTAGTGGTAGTAGGTACCTATCTATAAAACGCTTAAACCAATAAATATATTTGTATAAGACGATAATTAGTCAATGCCTTTACTTTTTACAAATGCATTTAAAGGTTGCATTTTAATGTAATAGGTGCGGCATTTGTTATAAATTAAGAGAATATATACTGCATGAAACAAGCAGCTCCAGAATTGTATTTGAAACTTTTGTTTTTGCTTGGTAGAAGCATAGGTTTAACTTTTCATATCATATAAACCAAACTTTGGCAAAATTGATTTTCTTACAAACTCAAAATTTCTTATATTAAAACAAAACTCAAAACCTTTCATAATAATTTAATTTAAATTGAATAAAATATTCATTTAAGAATGCATTTGGTTTGTTTTGCATAACTGGTATTAAGAATCGGATTTAAAATAATATCATGTTTGTCCTAGCTTCTTTATAAATTATAAAAAACAGTTTATTTCATTAATTTATAATACTACTTGAAAAATATTGCTAACCTCAATTATAAAAAAATTGTTTTAAAGTTTATTATTTATTTCTTAAAATAACGTTAAAATTTGTCGGAAAATTTAAATACTTTTGCATTTGATTGTTAACAATAAAACAAAAAATAACTTGATATTTTGGGACTTACTTACTAAGACTCTAGTGACATCTATAAGTAAACTCATGAAAACACATAACGACCTTTTAATTACCAAAGCTGACAAAGGTTATGATAGTCATCAATTGAGGCTTCGGATACACTAAAAAACTTCAATATATGCATGCAAATATGTGCTAAAAATTTAAAAATATGCAGTTAAATATGTACTTTAAAAAACCATTTTATCTAAATATATAAAAATACGTTTTTACACATATGTACATAATATTTATTCACATGCTAAATTGATTATAATTACTAATTATTTAATGCATTTCTGTTACACAATTACAACACGATGTAACAAATTTTCGAAAATAAACTTACGCCTGTTATCAGTTAAGACATTTTTAAACTTTCAACATTACAGAATACTATTGGCGCAAGTTCTAATTCTGTTATGTTTGCCAAATTTAAAAGAACAATATAAATTAAGTACTGGGTTTTCTTGGAGTTGTTATGTGTATTTCTGCAGCTATAAAAATAAAGAATAAAAGACAAAAGCAAAGATTTAAGGTGAAGCCAATTAATAGAGCAAGGAGAGCTTCTGCAAATTATCAATATAAAAAAAACGTAAAAGTTATAGGATATTACTCAATATTTTAAGTATACACGAATGACGATACCTGTCTTAGAGAAACTATTGAATCTAATTAAACCAAAAGTTAAAAAGCAGTTAAGGTCTGACTGAAGGTATTTCAGTAAAAAAGCGGTTAGTAATAAGATTGCAGTAAGTTTATTTTTGCATTAATACATTCAATTATTGCTTTTTTTCCAGATATCTATCGCAAGGTACGAGTATGCAGGCACTAGCTTGGAGTTTTAATTTAGGTTTAACAACTGTACATAAAATTATTTATGAGACATGTAATGCAATTTGAGAGATACTTAGCCCTATATATTTAAAAACTCTATCAACGCAAGAGGAATGGCACAACATCGAAAGAGGTTTTCATACTCGTTGGAATTTTCCACATTGTTTAGGAGCGCTGGATGGCAAGCACATTAATATTCAAGCACCAGCTAACAATGGTTCCTTATTTATAATTATAAAAAAACTTTAGCATTGGTTTGTTGGCATCATGTAATAATACGTATCGCTTTGTTACTGTAGATATTGGAGCTTACGGTTCACAAAATGATGGAGGTGTGTTTAAAAACAGTATATTTGAACAGAGATTAGAAGAATCTACCATGAATATTCTTAATCCAAATAACTTGCTTGGTTTCGATGCTCCTATGCCATACTTCTTAGTAGCCGATGATGCGTTTCCTTTAAAAAAATACACAATGAGACCATATTCTGGAAAAACTTTGTCTAACAAACAAAGAATCTTTAATTACAGATTGTGAAGAGCCGGGTAAGTTATAGAAAATACTTTTGGAATTTTAGTAGCCCGATAGAGGCTTTTGAAGACAACCATAACAACAAAAGTCGAAAATGTCAGACTGAAATTGGCGATAATGACATTGTTGAAACATAAATTCCCGTAAGCCGGATTACTGTACCTGCTAAAGAACAATAGATTAGAAAACGTAGTTAAAATGTGATTGTTAGTTTTCCAGAAATTTTACGAAGTGTTTGAAGGGGTATTATTGTATTGTATTGTAGTTTTATTGCAAATATTTTTGTAAAATCAGTAGATGACTAGCCTTCAAGTTCGAAGCATCGTTTAGAATATATGCATTTTTAAATAAACGTTCTTTTTTTATTTTTCGATAAGAGAAAACATTCAGTGAAAATAAGTTATTTTTTCACCGCGGTTTTGAGAAGATTTCGCTTTCATTCCGCATAAAACATTGGTCCTTCGAGTCGAATAGTGACAGTGAGTTCACAAATCTACAAATTGTATATATTCTTTCGTCATTAAATCCATCTACTCAAAATTCGTTGTCATCATCCGTATAGTACTAGCAATTCAAGCAAACGGCAGTGGCATCAACATCAACAACAATCACATCAACGGTTAAGGTAGGCCAACATCTTTCCATATTTATTCCCGCATGCAAGTTAATAACGTATACATAATCTAACTTTTTATCTCATCTAAAACAAAATGACAAACAACGAAAGTAGCGATAAATTATCAAGCCTAATTAGAGAACGGGGTCATATCAAAGCCAACCTAACTAGATTTAAGCATTATACTCAAACCTTAGATTCAAATAGTAGTAAAACTCAAGCAAAATTTCGCTTTAAGAAATTTGAAAGCATTTGGGATGAATTCAAAATAATACAAAATCAAATCGAAGATTGCGATCAATCAGACAAACAAATTAACGAACGCGAAATGTTTGAAAATCAATTTTTTGAATTATGCGAATTAATGGAAAAATTTATTACGGATACTAATTTAGATATCGGCAATTTAAGTGCTACTAGATCGTGTGAAAGCATCAATCATATAAATCAAATTCAAGTTAAACTACCCGAAATTTCTATTCCGCAATTTACAGGAAGTTATACAAAATGGACTTCTTTCTTTCAAAGCTTTAACTCGTTGATTCATAATAACAATACATTAACAAACATCCAAAAGTTTCACTATTTAAGGTCATCCGTAAAAGATGAAGCGGCGTCATTAATTGAAGCATTAGAAATTACCGAAGATAATTACTTAATCGCGCTTCAGGCATTAAAAGACAGATTTGACAATAAACGCTTAATAGTAAAAACCCACATAAAAAACTTGCTAAATTTATCAAATGTAACAAAAAATTCCGCTAGTTCTTTAAGAAATTTAATTAATACAGCTACCTTAAACTTAGAAGCGTTAAAAAATTTTGAACAATCAATCGAACATTGGGATTTATTACTTATTGAAATAATCATGTCTAAAATGGACTTTTCAACCGTGCGTGAATGGGAAATGTTTAGAATAAAAGGGCTATATCCAACTTATAAGGAATTATACGAATTTCTAACAAATAAGTGCAAGATGTTGGAAGCGTTAGAACACAATACACAAAACTTCCAGTGTTCTAGCAAATATACAAAAAATATCCAAAAACAAACAAGTCATATAGTTATAAATAACCCAACTTGCAAATATTGTAAGCAAAATCATTACTTAACTACCTGCGAAACATTATTAAAACTAACACCAGAAAACAGAACTATCGAAATTAAAAAATTAAGATTGTGTTCCAATTGTCTTCGAGAAGGACACACCAATAGTAATTGTCAATCCAAATTCAATTGTCGTTTTTGTCACAAAAGGCATCACTCGATATTGCATAAACCGATCAGCAATAAAGATATTTTGTCAGATACTCCTGTTTCATCATTGCAACCGTCTTCAACGCCTAATTTAAATACCGTCGATAGTTTAAATATTGTTGCATCAACTAGTAATCATTGTAAGGTAAATAGATACTCTCAAATTCTGTTATCCACAGTAGTTGTTCGCGTACTCGACCAAAATGGCGGTTACGTAAACTTACGTTGTTTACTAGATCAAGGAAGTCAATCCAACCTTATCACACAACGCGCTTGTGATATATTACAACTACAACTAAATGATATTAATATTCCTATATGTGGAATCAATAATACCGTTACAACCGTATCAAAATCAGTCGATATTACAATAAAATCTTTGTATAACGCATTTACTGCCTTTCTAACGTGTTTAGTTTTACCAGAAATCACTGCAAACTTGCCGTTAATTTCCTTTAATAAGGAAAATATAAATATACCGAATAACATTAAATTAGCAGACACTGACTTCAATAAAAGTTCCCCAATTGATATATTAATCGGTTCCGAAATATTTTGGCAACTATTGTGCGTTGGACAAATAAATAATGGAAACAATCAACCAACTTTTCAAAAAACTCATTTAGGATGGATTGTTGCCGGAAAAATACAAACTAGGCCATTTACAACTAAATCGATGTGTAATTTAGCAATTAACGGTATCGACACTGAATTACGCAAATTCTGGGAAATAAATGAATTTCAAAATGAAGAAACAACCGCTTCGCAAATCAATCAATCTTATTGCGAAAAGTTCTTTGCTACGACACTTTCACGCGATAAAACGGGTAGATACATAGTTAAGCTTCCATTCAAAGAAAATACACCACAGCTTGGTGATTCAAAAACTCAAGCATTACAGCGGTTATATGCTTTAGAAAGAAAATTCAAAATACACCCAAATTTAAAGATCTCTTATACAAACTTTATGAGAGAATACTTGCAGCTAGGTCATATGCAGCTAATCCTTGAAAATAAAGATCATTTTTATAATAACAATATATTCTACCTACCACACCACGCTGTTTTCAAGGAATCTAGCACCACAACGAAAATAAGAGTCGTATTTGACGGATCGGCCAAATCAACTTCTGGCGTTAGTCTCAACGACACTTTACTTGTTGGTCCCACAATTCAACAAGACCTCTTTTCTATTCTGATTCGATTCAGAACCCACAAATACGCAATCACCGCTGACATATGTAAGATGTATCGTCAGGTATTAGTTGCCGACGAAGATCGCAACTGTCAAAGAATATTGTGGCGAGAATCATCTTCTCAACCTGTACAAACTTATGTTCTTAATACAGTCACATACGGTACTGCTTCAGCGGCGTTTCTTGCTATTAGAGCTCTTTTTCAAGTAGCACACGATGAAAGGTTAAATTTTCCTCTAGCACACTCCGTCATCTTGTCAGATTTTTACGTCGATGATTTATTATCAGGCAAAAACAAACTAAACGAAGCTTTAGATTTAAAATCACAACTAATTAATTCATTGGCTAAAGCGGGTTTTGAATTAACTAAATGGCGATCAAATCATCCTTCATTAATGACAAATAGTTCTATTAACAATCACACCACCACGGTAGATTTAGATAAACAAGGAGATACTAAAATCTTAGGACTAACGTGGAACTATCAAACTGATAAAATCAATTATTCATACAACCAAGACTTTAGACAAACTAAAGTAACAAAAAAGTCAATCTTGTCAATTATTGCTCGTTTGTTTGATCCACTAGGTTTAATTGGTCCAATTTTAGTATCCGCTAAAATTATGCTTCAAAAATTATGGCTATTAGACTTAAAATGGGACGAATCTGTTCCTATAGATATTGATACTCAATTCAAAGAGTTTTTGCGAGGACTCCCATTATTAAATAATTTACAAATTAATCGTCAAATCATTGTTAATTATAATTCAGTTCGTTACGAATTGCATGGTTTTTGTGACGCATCTCAATCGGCATATGGAGCTTGCATCTATTTACGAAGTACTAATGATAACAACACTTATCACAACAACTTAATATGCGCAAAAAGTAAAATAGCACCTACCAAGGTTATTTCTATCCCTAGGTTAGAATTATGTAGTGCTTTATTATTAGCAAGATTAATCAAACGAGTTAGACAATCATTAAACGTCGTAATCGACAAACATTACTGTTGGACGGATTCCACAGTTGTTTTAGCTTGGATTCATTCAGAAGCCATAAAGTTAAAAACATTTGTAGCCAATCGTATCTCCGAGATCCAATCAGTAACCAACATATCAGATTGGCATCATATTAATGGCAAAATGAACCCAGCAGATCTCATTTCGAGAGGAGTCAATCCTGATCATTTAATACATTCAACCTTGTGGTGGAATGGTCCTAATTTTTTACAAACCGATAGCTTACTCACAAAACCGTTTAACCACCGTGATTACAATCAGATAGAATTACCAGAATTAAAAACTGTTGTATCGCTTGTCGTAAATATGAACGTGCTACCAATTCTTACAAACATATCTAATTTCTTCAAACTACAACGTATCATTGCCTTCTGCCTGCGTTTTATGAACAACTCCAAAGCTAAAGTTAATAAATGTCACGGCAACTTATCTTTTTCTGAAATACAAACTGCAACAATAAAAATAATATGGATGACACAACAATCTACATTCCAAAACGAATTAATCTCCCTAAAGAAGCACAACCGCGTAGATAACAATAGTAAACTATTATCATTGAACCCGTTCATTGACAAAATAGGCTTAATACGAGTAGGTGGACGTTTGCGAAACGCTCCTGTTCAATATAATGTAAAGCACCCTCTAGTACTTCCAGCAGACAACCACGTAACAAATTTAATAATAAAATCAGAGCATGAAAGACTGCTACACGCTGGGCAAAACCTTACCTTAGCGTCATTACGTCAAACATACTGGCCGTTAAATGGAAAAAACACGGTTCGAAATATAATTCACAAATGTGTCAAATGTTTTAGAGCAAGACCTAAAATCATTGCACCAATTATGGGCGATCTACCTCAATTTCGAGTCCAACAAACTAGACCTTTCTTAAATTGCGGGATAGATTTTGCTGGTCCAATTAACTTAAAACAACCTAGAGGTAGAAATTCAAATACAATTAAATCATACGTAGCTTTGTTCATTTGTTTGTCAACCAAAGCAATACATTTAGAATTAGTAAGTAACCTCAGTTCTGAATGCTTCCTAAATTGCTTAAGGCGAATGATTGCTCGTAGGGGCAATCTTGTAAATATTTATTCAGATAACGCTACTAACTTTATCGGTGCGGATAATGAATTAAAAAAAATACAAAGGTCAATTAACAATATGTTAGATAGCACCGAACTAAATGATTATGTAACAAAACAAGGTATATCTTGGCATTACATTCCTCCAAGATCTCCACACTTTGGCGGAATTTGGGAGGCAGGAATCAAGTCTGTAAAATATCATTTGCATCGTATTGTAACTAATGCATTACTGAACTATGAAGAGATGTACACGTTATTAACACGCATAGAATCAATCCTGAACTCTAGACCATTAATATCCCTTTCCGATGATCCGAATGACTTACAAATCCTTACACCCGGCCATTTCTTAATCGGAGAACCGCTAACAGCACCGGTGGAGCAGAACTTAATAGACCTCAAAATCAACCGACTTTCTCGCTGGCAACATGTAGAACAGTTACGCCAGCATTTCTGGAAACGCTGGTCGCAAGAATATTTAACCAGCCTACAGCAACGGCGAAAATGGCAAACCAATACAAAAAGGGATCTTAAAGAGGGACAATTGGTGATAATTCGTGAAGAAAACCTACCTCCATTAAAATGGTGCATGGGCAGAATCCTTCAATTACATCCTGGTAAAGATGGTATTGTTCGTGTCGCAACAATAAAAACTATAAGTGGTGTAATGAAACGTCCAGTTATAAAATTAGCTGTGCTTCCCAACGATAGTTAAGTGTTTAAGTGTAGTGTTTATGACAGTTATAGTATTTAAGTTGTTCTATTCCTTTTATTGGCTAAGCAGTTTTAAAATGGTATAGTACCAATCTACATCATTTTGTGTTTACAATTTTTTTCTCTATATACGATTTTATAAAACGTTCAGCTGGAACCTTTTATAGGCGGCGGCTTATGTTGAAACATAAATTCCCGTAAGCCGGATTACTGTACCTGCTAAAGAACAATAGATTAGAAAACGTAGTTAAAATGTGATTGTTAGTTTTCCAGAAATTTTACGAAGTGTTTGAAGGGGTATTATTGTATTGTATTGTAGTTTTATTGCAAATATTTTTGTAAAATCAGTAGATGACTAGCCTTCAAGTTCGAAGCATCGTTTAGAATATATGCATTTTTAAATAAACGTTCTTTTTTTTATTTTTCGATAAGAGAAAACATTCAGTGAAAATAAGTTATTTTTTCACCGCGGTTTTGAGAAGATTTCGCTTTCATTCCGCATAAAACAGACATGTACTGTCTTCCTGGGTTATGGGATATGGAGGGAAGAACAATTCTTTTAGACGCATGAGTTTGAACTTTGGGCGAAGGGAAATGTATGCACTGAGAGATGCATTAGAAGATTATTTTACATCAGAAAATGGACAAATTACATGGCAAAACAAAATAGTTAATAAAGAAACATTAAATTTAGATTTAGATTAGTGTAGAACAGTGCAGTAAATTAACTATTTTTTAATAAAAATCTATATTTTGCAATTTCTTATTTTAAATAAAAAACAAACTGTTGTGTAAAACAAAATTTTATTCGTTGCTTTCTAAAATTGTTAAGTAAAACTGTTCGTTTCTTATTATTTTCCTTTGGTGTCATCTCAAGCAGGCAAGAATACACATATTCTACAAAAGATCTATTTGGATCATTTTTTTCCTTATTTTCTAGTGCCGTAGCTATGTTTTTTGCTTTCATAATTTCTATGATTTTGTCATTATTTTTTCTTTTTTTTTTGAAGTTACCGTATCTTCTAAAATAAAAAGTAATAATAAAAATACATACAAATCAACAAATTACGAGATTTTCGTCTTATTGATTTTGAGGTTTGTATAACTGTCGGGAAAGAAGTTGCAGTTGTTTCTTTGTTGTGTTTATTTAGAACAGCTTTTGGAGATAATACGTCATTAATCGATGAAGAAAAAGAGAAAGGTCTAATTTCTGACTGCTTCAACAATGGTGTAGTGGAAGAGGTTCTAAACGTTTTACATAAAAAAGACACAAATCGGAAAGTTGATTTCTAAATACACGCTAACATTAAAAATACATTACTTTCTTGATTTTGTGCATTTGTTGTAGAAGCATTTTATCAAAAAATGGCCAATTTGATGCCACTGCTTGTGAACCAGATGGTAACAGACGTTTTTCTTTCCTAAATCTATTTCGTAGATTTCTCCAGTGCCTTTGACAATCTTCAACTAAAAATTTTTAAACAGTACTCCAGTAAAAGCGTATTTGTTCACTTACCACTCATATTAACAATTTCTGAAATTTCATTTCATGCCAAATCCTTTAGCTTCGTATTTTTATAATTCTTATTTTTCGTGTCATATAAAAATTCATAATTTTGTTTGACTTCAATCAGAAGGGCCACTTTGTCTACAAAAAGCATTTTTGAAGCTATAAATAATTTTATAATGTACATAGGTATACTTCAGTAATTACGTAATTGTTCTAAATGCTGCGATTCATCCATAGTAATTATAGGAGTAAATTATTTATTACAAACTATAGTTCTCGCAATTTAACTTTCAATGCACGTCATTAATGACGTAAAATTCATACCACCCTATTTATAGCAAAAAATAAATAAATACCGAATTGTCTTATGGAGTTTTTTTTTGTCACGTTGTTGGTGTGCTTACTACAGTTGCAGCGTTGTTGGCATCTGTCAAATTTAATTTGTGTTTTTTACGTCAAAGTAATATGTCAAAGTGCTCATTGTTTTTTATAATTATTTTTGATACAAAACTGTACTATTTTGAGCTTGAACGAGATAATGGTGGTCCATTGATATCAGTAAATGCTGTGCTAGAGATACCCTTTTACATAATATTTAAATTGTGGTAATACATACATATATTCTACAGTTATTTCTGTATGTACAGCGGTTGCTAACAACGAGGTTCTTAGATCTCCTCAAAACGTAAGCGTAGTACACCTGTTACGAATGTAGAAACATTTAATGAAAATGTAATTCGCAATGTAATATTAAGAATGTTCGAAAACAGTAAGTTTACATGATAATACCGACAACATGGTTGAATAACTACGTCACTGACGTTAATGACGTGCATCGAAAGTAAAATTGCGAGGACTATAAACACAAATATCATACTAAATCAGCTGACAGTCAACAATAAAGTATGACGCAGGATCACGTGATTTCTTCGACGCTTCTTATTGGTTAAAGATTCAACTGCGCCGAACGGTGAACGTCAAAAGTTAAAACTTGATCATCTCGAACGTCAAGCAAACGGAATACAAACTGCGAACGGCAGCGTCAAAATATTTTATAAATGTAGAGTTTGTTTCTCCTACATTCAACTTTGGACATCAACATCAACAGCAAACGACAACGTCAACGTCAAGTTTATAAATCGACCTCTAAATTAGGATTACAAATAGCACTATTGAACAGTTTTTTTAAATGTTATCAGGATTTTTTGGCAATGCCAAAGTTTGTTAACAAAAAGCGAGTTTTCTAATTTGGTAACAGTTTCAATTATTTGACTGTCTTTTAACGAGACGCTTGTAGTTTAAATTTTAAGTATACAATCAAACTTTGATATAGTGATGTTCAAAATTCTCGCAAAAACCTCCCTACATACAATTTATACTTAAAAAGTAAAATACAAACGTACATAATAAAAATTTGTTAATGGAAAACATTAAATAAACTTTCAACACTTTCAATTTAACTTTAAAACCAAATCAATTACTGTAAATAAGTTATAACGGCGGTAAACGTTGTAAGTTGATTTTACACCCGCGTAATTCAAAATAGTTAAGGTACATTGGGTGTAAAGCAATTAAATGCAATTATGCAAATGCCACTATAGTGATCTACTGAACGGCCATTTTGCGCGTTTGGGGAGGGAACACTCTAATGGATTCCCACAACTGAAACGCCAAAATTGCAATTAAAAAATGTACAATACAAAACATTCGAGCACATTTAGAAACTCCAAAATAATCCTATAATTGACTTAACATTTTTTGTATTCACATAAATAAAGAAATTTTTGAGTAACATTAATAAAAGCACGCCTTTATTGTAGAAATACAAAGTCCTATAATCCACTTAACAATGTAGTTGTGCTAAAAGTAAATAATTTGTTACGGTCGAATTTTCTTTATACACGCCTATGTTGCTACGGACGAAATTTCCTTTGCGCACGCCTATGTGTTTCGACGAAAAATTAATTTACGGTCTGGACGCCCCCTAACGATCGTTTACGCGTGACTGTCATTTACGACGAGTTCTTCAATTTGAAAACTACATAAAATGGCCGGCGAATTGACGAGTGAACATTTTCTAAACTTATCCACCGTCATGGAGACCAATCTATAAGTGTATTACACTTATAATTCGTTTGCGTCGTCACCGGGTAAGATTATAACTCTCATTTATTAAAACTCTGTTGTAATTTCTCGTAATTTGATAGCCGTCCCGCCACGTGCGAGTACTTCGTTCATAATTGCTAATTGTTAATGAGGAATCCCTTTCGAATAACCATCTCGTCAAACAAATATTCTCTGAGGCATACGACATATGGCAAAAACTGAATGTACCGAAGTTAACTAAGAACTGTCGAGATTCTACTCAGGCGGTAGATACCTGCATAAATCACAGAAAAGGGGTATAACAGCATCCGATTTTCGGGTTGTGTTATGTGTATACTTTAAAATCTAAGTAATGATTTTGTAGATTTGGATTTCGTGAGATATTAGGTTGACACGATTTGCGATTCAAATTATTTACAGGGTACGTGTCGAGGAAAGTACTTTCGTCGCACATTGGGAATTCCTGTATTTGTGGTAAGTGTTTTTATATCTTTTCTTTCGTCGTCAACGAGGTTACTCACGAAACTTTCGCTAATAATAATTTCGTACTGATTACCGTAATTGTAGAACTATTTAGTTAGTAAATTTGCTTATACTACGTATGCTGTGTCCTACCCTTAATTATTGTGATAATTTAATGTTAATGCCATACTTATTATCCTTGTTTTATTGTCAGTAATGCCTTATTACTAATTATGTAAACGATATTTACTACAAACTATTTTTCGCTATATAATTTTTACTGTAGTCTACTTATGTACGGTGTGTTGCCTATACTACTGGCATTTCTGTAACGAGAAGTCTTATAGTCTGTGATAATCCTCAGCGATGCTACATTAAAGTTGTTATTGTGGTTAGTTATTCTTTTATGACAACATACCTGTCCCTTGTGACTATCGTTACCAACTAATTACTTTTAACTACTCAAACAACTGAGTAGAGGAATTACGAACCTAACATAGTGTTACAAGTTTATACCGTTCTGTCCTGAGCAAGATAGAGAATCACTTTGGGGATAAGCTCTGGCGCCCTGGAACACCTTTTATATATTTTTTTGTGAACCTACCCTCTCACCGACTATTGTGAGTTGGCCGTGCAGGTTCGTAAAACCATAAAAGCTTGTAACAAATTCTAAGAAAAACCGTAAGTAAAAGTGTTTTTAGACGCAATTTAGCCGAAAGATCAAAATCCTAATAAAATCATTACTAGAAAAAAAATTATTGTATAATAGTTCAGTTAATGGAAGTTCGACTGTAGTTTTTAATATACAAGTAAACCTAGATTCAATATTGTACCCTACTGCTTCTGCTTCGTTTAGTTAGAGGAGAAAATTTAATAACTCAACACCCCAACTTAACACATATAATGTTCTTATAAAATTTAATTTACAACTTAAACTTAATTAATGAATTAAAGATAAAAATTGAACCTCCTAAGAATATTGATTAATAGTGATTAAATTCTTCAAAGTAGGAGAGGGCGATCGATTACACTACTTTATGTAATTTTTCAAAGCGACGTTTCGTGGAACAAGTGTCCACTTCCTCAGGCCACTGTATTTCATAAAACAACAAATTAATACAACATATACAACAAAGGTAAATATAAACAATACTTAAAGCTAATACTGCACCAATTGTTATTATCTTTTAGGATGAATAAAAAACTATGATGTAAGAAAAACATAAAAAACTACTTACAAAAACTTTCAAAACAAGTAGCGATAAATTCGCCAAACACAGTCAATGTTACAATAATAATAAATAACACTAAACATAAATTATAATTGATTTAAAAAACAAACAATAGTTGGAACAAACTCACAAACATCGTAAAGACCAAAAACAAAACTAATCAAAAATGTTGGCACTGAAAGGTAATAGATAAAAGTCGAGGTCATGACATTTTATTGATTAAGTTATTATAAACAGTACTAAGATTGTTAGTATCTGTATTAAAATTTAAGTTGTTGTTATGTTTTGTGATAAAAATCATCTCAGATATCAATCTTTTATTTTATTTGGGTTCCACATTTAAGATGATGGGGTTACAAAAATCGAAATTGTTGCCAGTATCAATATGATGCAAAGCAAGAGCCGATTCTGCTTTTTTTGTTTTTGCAATCATATTGACGATTTTTAATCCGATTGATAGTTTTTTGTTTTGTTTGCCCTATGTAACATTTGTTGCATCCCATGCACTCGATTCTGTATATAACATTGTGTTTCTCATATAACTTAGTTTTGTCTTTCGTTTTAGAATAAATGGTGTTGTAAATAGTGTTGTTATTGTAGGTCGCTATTTTCAAATTAGTATTTTTTAAAATCGGAATTAGTTTTTTAGTTAACCCCGGAACGTTTATGATTTTAGTATACTCACAATTAGAAGTAGTGTTAGTTTGGGTCGATGGTGATGGCAAGCTATTGCTGTTGTCGTATGGAATAATATTTTATTTATTAAATTCTTAGGATAATTGTTATTTTTTAAGATATTTTTTAAAATGTTAAGGTTTTTAGTGTGAAATTGTGAACTACTTAAACTAATGATTTTGGTTTTCATAGATTTGATTATGTTAATTTTTTGATTGTGTGCATGTTTTAAAAAATTATTAATGGTACGGTTGGATGCTATCGGTTTCGTGTACCAGTCTGTTAGTATAGAATTGTTCTGTTTAATTAACCTAATATCTAAAAATGAAAGAGAGCCTTTAATTTCGACCTCATGAGTAAAACTTAGATGTGGATCATAGCTATTAAAGATGTTTAACGTGTTGAGAATTTCGTTCTCAGGTATGCAACTGATAACATCATCCACGTAACAAAACAACAATGTAGGTTGAAAAGTAAGTTTGTCAAGTACAAACTGCAATAAATCATGCATGACTAAGCTAGCTAAGGCTGGAGATGCCGGGTTGATGCAGTGCCAAATTTTTGTATATAAATTTCGTTCTTAAATGAGAAAAAACTGGAATCAAAAAGAAATTTGATATTGTCAATAAATTCAAAATACTCAAGTAGAGTATGACTTTTGAGTTCTTTTCGGTATTTATGGATTAACTTTAAAACTAGCTCTTTGGTGATGTTGGTGAACAAAGATGAAAGAAAGACTCTCATTGACATCTTTTAATTGAGTGCAACTTAATTGGTGAATGAATGTAACTATAAGGCCAATTAAACGAAATACTCAAAGCCGTTGGATCAAGGTTCAATGCAATAAATTGCGATGACTGAAATAAATGCGCGTGAGCAGGAAAATTATTTTAAAAGTGCTAAATTACTTTAAACACGTACCGGTAGCAAACTTCCCAAAATCTCGTTGCGTATTCGTTTATTGTAATTTATTGTTTTAATGAGGGAGTTATCCCAAGTCATCTAAACTTCACCGACGGGCTTCACTTAACTCTCAGGGGGTTGGAATAACTTTCTATCGTACTCCCGGGAGGCACACGCCCAACCGGATTAATACGTAGAGGTTTATGTCACCGCCAACAAATAAACAAAGACACAAATAGGTATGAACAATTAAAACTGAATTGCGAACGTGATGTTGATGAATGATTTAAATGAGGGAATGCTGGTGAATTGATTCGTTTAGCTGCTGCACATTCAATGGAAAGGACAGCCAAACCATTAAGTCGTACTTGGCTCATTGTTGTTCGGAGATAGCTTTTAATTAATTTTAACTTTGAAAAGCTTCTCTCACAAGAAGCAACTGAAACACACATTGTCAAAAACATTTTTAGTGCCAAATATAAGTTAGGGACAGATTCTTGAAAGTCCATTTGCACAATAAACTTCAACATTTTTAATGCAGACCACTTTTTAGCTTCGTCTTTTTCAACTTTTGCTGCTTGAAGATGACGTCTTAACCGTTTAATTTCTGATAAGAGTTCATCTCCTTCTATTTCATCGAAAGTTTCTGCTAGACTTGAAATTAACTGTGGAAGCTCTACAATGTCTGTTTCGATAAGGCGCAATGACAGAACGGTTGCAAATTTGTCATATATTTTTTGCATTGATGCTGTTCTTGTTGTTAGTTCTTGATAAAAAGTGTCGATACACTGAAACATGCATCTTCTTAACTCTTGTTTTAATGTCAAGGCTTCATCTCTTTCCTTTTCTCCTGCCATCTTCTTCCTAAATCTTCTTCGTCCTAATTTCTCAATAGGTATGCCCATTTGGAAAATATTAATGCTTCTTCAACCAATTCGTTTCGGCTCTCTTCCAAAAATAGTTTTAAAGCAACTAATTTAGATAGCTAAATACAACCGTCACATGACATGATATTCTCGTATAATCCATTCTCTCGATCTTTTGACGGTGATGCCATACCAGGTGTGTTTACGTGTTTCTGCTAGACGATACTCGAACCTTCGATTGTTAATACAATAACGTAGAACACAGTGGTGGTAGGTCTGGCAGACTGCTTTATCATTTTTTCGGCAAATGTTTATTTATCGAATGGATTCGCTAAGAAACTCTGCACAGTATTAATTGTTGAAAATTAAATAAACAAGAAACACTTTCATTGTCGATACATTTACTATGAAATTATATTCACGCAGATGCACGTAGCTTATCTTTGATTACTTGGCGTTAAACAGTTTTTATCTCAAGATGAGTTGTGCCACAATAAATCTGACTTAAAATATACAATAATGCAATTTTCTTTCAAGCCTGGCAGGTGCGTGTTTTTAAATTTTCAGTTATCTAGTTTTTACATTATGATATATGGTACATACATAAAATTGATAACGAAAATCTTAAACATCAAAATAATAATAATAGTTTTTAATTTACTTTTGGAGATAAGTTAAATCAATATCATTTCAGGTTAAAGTTTTAAATACAATTAATATTGTCTTATGTGAAAAAAAGGTGAATAAAAACTTACAATGAGAACAAAAGGTAATTAAAATTAATAAATTTCATTACGGAATTTTATATAGAGGTATTTAAAAATTTATGGTTATGGAGGCCCCCTTTTGATCAGAGGCCCGGGGCGGTCCGCACCCCCCGCCCCCCCTTTGGTACGCCACTGCTCCCACTTAAATTTGCGGCAAATGGCTGCTCTTGCTTTTGTCTTAGAGAAGAACGTTGTTGTAAACAAAAATCTAGTTAATAGCTTAATTACATTAGATTTAGATATCCGGATAAGACGACTCGACAAAAAAAGGCTTCTAAGACAGTTACTAGTTTTTAGAAATTTGCAGAACTGTTATGATCTCATAGATGATATACTACGGACAAATAATGATTTATAAGATGACTTTTTGTCTATACTCAGTGCAGTAATATGTAGAGATTTATAAACGTTTTCACAGAAGACACCATCGCTCAAAATAGTAAATAAAGGGTGTTAAAATATTTTGGTATAGTTTTCGTGCTGTATGAATTTTGTCCCGAGCGTATATGTAATTTTACAAGTGCGCGATTACTAATTTTTATATTTGTTTATGACGTTAAAAAGACAGCACGTGAACTAACGCACGCCCAGTGATATCTACATTTGAAGAACCGTATACCATTCTGGTTGTTAATGGGTAAATCGATTTAGATGTGTTACTTGTAAAAGTTTTGCTGATGCTAGAATTTGTTTCTATTTTGCGGTATGATTTAATTTTCTCGTATTATTGCAGGAAGTTGTGTTGCCTTCACGTGTCTGCCACCTTAGAATTTGTTAAACATTTTCCAAGTATTTTTTTCTTTGGATCGATAAATTGGAACGTGTTCGAATGCAAGCATTATCACAACACCAGTTTTAACGTCTAATTCAAGTTTATAAAATTTTTGTGAGACAAACGATCTTTATTGTCTAATGGTTTTTGTTGGTGTGGAACGTAAATGCAAATGACCTAAATATATTCGTTATCATAATTAATTTATGCAAATTTGATTGTGTAATTGCCTGTTATAATTGTCAACGATGCGCTTTGCTTTTGATTGCGTAATCAAGTCAAGTCTTATTCTTCGTTGTTTGATCAAATTATATTCTCATAACGTATTACTCCTGACTTACGTGTATGAGGTGTTGCTTAATTTAAGCATATGCTAATATAGCATTATTTGTCTTTTCTTACGAACGATTAGTTATTGTAAACTTTGTAATACTAGCATTAGTCTTTTTTCTTACGAAAAATTAGTTATTGTGTACTTTGTAATACTGATTGTTGTTTTTATTCTTTTTTTATGTTGCCATTGCAATAAATATGTTTGTTGTTATACTTGTTTTGTTTGATTTGTTTACCTTCAGTGATTGTCAGGAATAAAGGAGCATCTGTAGTTTATATTTCTTCCGTTTTAGCGCTTTTTAAATTATTTTATAATCGACACGTCGAAAACCAGGTTCAATTATATTAATTTTACACTCACAATCCACTCTCTGAGGTTCTGAGCAACCGCCTATTGCAGATTACGGTTGTTTACCGTATCAAAGGCAAATCGAATAAAATTACCCATTAGAAATTATTAAAACAAACTAACATTACAATATTTAAGAAGGATTGGTCAGAATTTTAAACTTGAACTGTAAAATTGTTTGGTTTATTTCTGAACTATTTAGAAACTTTCAGAACTGATGTAGAAACAAAAAAATTAAAATTAGAACAAACAATAAAAATTTAAAAGTAACTGAATTAAAAACTTTTAATCACACCAGCAATCCGTTGTCAGTTCTAATTCTAAAAAAAACGTAAAAGAAAGTTTTGATGCAACCGTTTTTTGCGCTATGCAAATTTGACCGATTTGTAATTTGAGACACAATTTGGTAACTGAATAAAATTTTGTAACGTAAGTATTATTCTACACGTCCTGTTGTTGCGTTCATTTGTCGAGTGTCTAAATTTTCGCGTCCTATTGTAGACCGTTCAATTTTTTTCTTGTCGCATATTCGAAAAGAATGTATAATTTTGTAAAACTTATGCTGAGGGTCATCTACTAGAATCATGAGTATATTATCACCAAAGCAAATACATAAAGTTTTAACGCGACAATATAATCATAACCATAACGTCTTAGAGAGCGTATCAAATAAAAAAAATACTAGGGACTTCATTCAAACATATTTCTCACGTGACCTATGACACTTCCATCTAATGCTCTAACCTTGGCGTAAATCAACATTGTTTTAAGTTGGTAGCGTTACTATTAAGTAACATTCTGAAAAATGATTCTGTTGTTTCGTTTACACCGGGTGTCATATTTTTTGTTATTTTTTTATTCTTTATTTTCATATTTTAAAAAAAGGCGTACGTACGTAGAGTGTACGTACATACCCAGATAGCATGTAAACTTACAGCAAGTTTGCTTTCAGCTTGCTTTTTCCTTGCCAAGTTTACGAATCTTACTGAAAGTTTGCAGCAATATTGGTAATATTGGCAACTTTGACGACACACGCTTGAGGAATTTGAGTAGCTTGTTGCAAACTTGCTGCAAGCTTGCAGAAAACTTTCTTTTTCAAATTTACAGTACGCAGGCGTAAACGCATAAATACCGGCGCATGTCTCGCCATTTTTATGTTAATAAAAGTCATGTCTGTCATTTATTACATGGTTTTTGTATTCTAACACATTATTAATATTTAGTTCTGTGTTTACTTATCGTAGACTTTTTAGGTGAGTATTATTGCATTTTAGTGCACTTATTGGTTTGCATCTTAGGTTTGTATACTTATTCGATTAAAAATTTTAAATAATTTTGCAAACACTTGTAAAATGGAAATGGAACAGAATTAAAACAAATAGACAATACCTAATGAAGTTGTAACTAGTTTGTAGAAACAAGTCTTTATTTAATTACAATATCAGTAAGCAAAGTAATTTTTTGTTTTTCTTTGTACCTTTCTTCAAAGTACAGCGATATTACTGAAAGTTTGACGAATTTCTATGACAAGTAACTCTAATATGTCTGTAAGTAAGTTAGTCTTGCAATTAAATGTTTCAATAGCATTTTTACAAATTTTAAACTTTGCGATGACAGGGGACTGTAATATTTCTGCAAATTCAAATCTTGTCATGGCAAGACTTAACAATATTGCTGCAAGTTTGTCGAAACTTGCAGCAAACTTGCCGCAAGTCTCCAAACTTGTCATGACAATATTGCTGCAAGTTTTATAGTTGTCACGACAAGTTTGCTGCAATCTTGATACAAGCTTACATTGCTGTTTGGGTACGTATCGTACACTGTACATACATAGAACGTACTTTTGCTATATGGGGTTAATAACATTTCACAATAATTACTCCTAGACAAGACACCGTTAATGACGCATTTTTGAAATGGTACTTACACCTGCAATGGAACTTATAAATAATAATTATAAATCTAACTAAAAGCACAATACAAGTTAAAGTAATATAACCAACTAACAGTTTAATAGAAACAATATTTTCATAAATTTATTTATCACTGTAACAATATACTGTCCGCGGATAAAATAATTAGTCACTCGATGCACTTGTTTAGTCTAACAACACGTTCACTTTTACACGACGTTCTATTTATTTAAACCCGCATGTGCTTTTTATAACACTTTATTTCTTTAGACAGACACAGTATTCTTAACACTTTATACTTTTGAATAGACTCAACTTTAACTTCCTTGGTATATTTTTTATATTTTGACTTTATCTGGATCTAGAACATGTAACCTCTTCTGACAATCGTCTTAATAGTTTTAAATACTTTGGAAACGCTTCAGTATTCTTTCTAAAGTTACATTGATCAATTTATTGAATATTTTCCAGAAGCTAACTTTAATAAGAACACTTCCCGACAACATAAACATGTTAAGTAATTCATTAGCTTACTATACTCATTGTACCTGTTATCGAAGACATTTTCAACTGCATGAAACAAAGTCTTTATAAATGCATAGCAAAATCATCTCAGGCAACAAGTATAAATTCATTTTAAGTTCGATGTTTAACTTATAAGGATACAATTTTTAGTATCGTGAGAATACTTTGCCACAAAACATAAAAAAAAGAACAAGGTTACGGCTGGTTAAGAACTATGTGTTTTCAACTTCCCAGTAAACACGGATTGAAACTGTTACAGTCACAAAATTAAAACAATTGTTTCAATACGTTGTTTCGTGTTAGTTCCATTTTTATATCATTTACATGTAACTGACAGTGAATAAATTGAAAGAGTTCCGATTTTTCACAATCAGTTTTGAACCGTTTCAGTACTTGCAATTTTTTTCCCATAATCAGCAACCGGTTAAAAACTGATTTGTTAAATCCGAATATTTTTTGAATAACTAGAATTGCTTGAAGATCGATTAAATAAGATTGAATTATTTTCAAAACAGTAGAATCGTTCTAGGAAAAACGAATACTTTGTCATTAGTCAGCATTAGTCGTTGCTATACTTTTGATTACTGTCGTCAACGCTTGCGCTGCAAATTGATATCTTTTCACTTGTTCGGTTGCAGTTTGATAAGTGATGCTGTGTGTACAATTACGAAACGGAACAATAAACGGTAAGTCGAAACATTTTATTATAATCCATAAATGTAATCAATATTATTATCATGTCTGTTCTTTATGTATCATGTTTTAATTTGTATGAAAAAAATATAAATTAACACACATGGTTGCGTTAAGGTAGATTATTGCGTAAATCTGATGATATAACTTTAGGATTTATAATTACAGTTCAATTCTTCAAGTTTTCTATACGATTATGTATAGCTAAAGGTATTCACAGTGTTTTTATAACTTTCTTATAATTGCTAAAGTGATATTTATATTAAGTTTGTGTTGTTTTTGATTAAAAAAATGTAATTAGTTTTGTATAACTCTATGATTATGTATGTATATAAATGAAATATTTATTTCTATGTTACAGATGCGGTTAAAAGTTGCTACCCAACAGTAACTGATGCAGTTTTCGAGGCTTCCGTGATAAGACCACATCAAAGAAATTTGCAATATGTAAAAAACTCAATGTGATAATGTATTTAAAAATATTTATTGTGCAATAAAATTTGAAACGTGCATTCGAAAATGTATTATTGTATTATTGAAAGAATTGTTTTAGTTCATTATTGAAACAAGAAAATCATATAATTATTGATCATTTAGTATCAGTTCAAGAACGAAGCTTTTAAAACGTAAACCGAATGTAACATTTGTTTTGCAACAGGTTTGAATTTAAAATACTGAAACTATACTGATTCAAATAAGTGAAACAGCGATGGACTTATAGCTATTTTATTGCAGTTAGGTTTCTTTTATGTTTGAAACAAGAGTGAATCATAAATTTTTTGTTTTGAAACTGTTACTAAACATTATCAATTTTGTGTTTACTGGGTTCTAGCAGCGTGTATCTACTAGATTTAACTTTTTTTATGAGAGAAGCATAGTTTCATTTAAGTGGATATGTAAGAATTAAAAATGATTATACTTTTGCAACTGAAAAGTCTATTATTACAAAATTTGAAAGTTGGTGTATGGGTGAATGGGTTCAATATTTTTTTTTACAATACTGTAAACGCAAAACTATAAAGTTAATTTTTAAGTAGTTACTATGGCCTTGGTCAGTGGATTGATCCACTTGATTTTATTCTGTAAGTTTTATGTGTTAAGAATTATCTGTTTAATTATTCTGTTGTTACTATGTTGTTGACTTACGAGCTTTATAAATTACAGTTGGCCTGATGAAGTGCTCGCTTTTAGCACGAAACGTTGCCACAAAAATAGATTAAGGTAAATAAAAGAAGAATTCCAAATTAATAAGTGCATATACAGAGGAGAAAGAACCTTTACCAAGCTTCATAATTTTTTTCAAAGTTTAAAAAGAGAGTTCATACATTACTTAACTTTAATTTAGAAGTTAGAAATCAAATTTCTCATTTAGTAATTTTTGTTTTATTTCATACCGATTCATACAAACCTTCGGTTAGCGGTGTCTATGTCTAACAAAGCTTTCATCATTAAGTTATTTCACGCAATTCCACGTGAATATGGAATCGAATTTTGTGGCGATTTGAGCGAAAGTCTATTTCGGGTAAGACGTTATATTTTTTGTATTGGGGTTTAAATTGATTTTTTCATAATTGTCTATAGAAGGTGTCCATACCATCACACGTTTCCTTTATCATATTTTAGTCTCTAAGTCTTTATTTTTATATACTTTTGTAATTTTAATTTACGAATATAAAGTCATTCTTTTTTTGAAGGTAAAAGTTGGACTGACTAGGTCACTTTGCTGTACGAGTCGAGGACATAATTTATATTTTCCGACTTATGTACTAGTGTTTGGAAAATTTATATAACTATACTTATGTGATTTCTTCGTCCTCTTTAACTACTGTCGGTGATAAAATAAATATATATTTTGTGTTATCACTTCTGTCGTGTTATATGTTCTTTTTGAGCTGTGGTAGATGTAAACGATGTCTCCCTAATTTAGTCTTTCATCGTTTTGCCGCTTTTTTAAATTTAGTTTATAATCTATTATTACGAAGCCGGCGACTCTATCTCAAGGAACAACTGAGTTAGCCGTCGCCTTCTTATTTTGTTACGAGAAAACCAGCGTAACAACTGCATTTGCCAGACATTGCCGTACCTGAATATCATTGATTAAGTAATCAAAATTATTTGAACGGAAAACTTGAATTTCGTGTTGACCTCAGAACATTTTTCTGAGAGTTGGGCATTATTTGTTATCTTTAAAATATCATTTTTAATTTTTGTGTCATTCACCTGCTTCTAAATCGCTAAATACCAAAATTTCGCCCGTCTGTTTAAACATGTTAACTTGACTGTATCAGTTATTAAACACATTTTTGTCAACCTGCGAGTTACTAAAATTGTAACAATAATTTTTGTATTGCCAACATCGCAATATTCGTTTGTTAGTATAGTTACGTAATAGATAAAAAAACTGTAGCGTGGCAAAATAAAAACTAAAAATCTAAAAAGAATTGAACCAAAAACAAAACAAAACATACATAGATTCTAGAAAAAATAATAAAGAAATTATTTCGTTGGTTTTATGTCGCCCCACTCATTGGGCAAGATGGGGCACTCCCTAAAGCAAGACGGGGTATTTATTTTTTTCGCAAAATATTCAAGTATGTACCAATAATAAACACATTTAGCATCTTTTGCTTTATTTTCTGATTAGATCACCTCTTTATTTGCTTCTTTTTCACCTTTTTTGTTTCTATCAGTATTCACTTTCTTTGATTTTGTTTTTTTTCTGGCTTTTCGTGGATACGGCATTAAATTTTTAGGACTAGCTAAGTAGAATGAAGCTGAGTTAGAGGTCGCTGAACACAGGGTGTGCTAGTCAACGTCAATAGCTTCAGCTGCAACAGGCCAGATCACGCAAGCTTTGAAGGCATTTCAAGCCGTAGACGTTGTCGCTGACCAAACAAAAACTTGTTCAAAAAGTTCAATTATTTAAATTTGTATGACGATTTGGCCAGGCTGTGATCTTGACCACGAAGTAGCTGTTTTATTATAGTATGTGCTCAGAAATCTCCCATGTCTTCAGGTTGCAATTTGTGCATGATGTGTGGTTGAAAACAAATTATTACCACGCCATAATGCTTTGTCGATCAATTTAATATTTTAAGTGTGTGTAACATGTCTGTCTAATAGCAACAATACTGAGTTGACTTTTGATGCTCCAGTCATGATGATGAACCAGTTTAATAATATTTCTGTTGTTATCCATCCTGAATCAGAACATTTAAGTCAAGAACTTAATAGAGTTCCAAATAGCAATTTACGTTTCATGCGTTTTCTTGGCGAAATAAAGATTGAAAGTAAGTAGGTATCTACAGCGTTAAAACAAATTTTAAAGGTCACTGTAGTCTCTCGCTCAGCTAATGTCAATACTGCAACTTGTTTGTTTCCGGATGCAGAAATCACTTTGGATCTAGCTTTTGAAATTATATAACATATCAAAAGTAAACATACATTATTCATCCAATTCTTGTCTTAAAAGTTAAAAAAAGTTTTTTATTGAGACTTTATTAAATCTATCAGCTTATACGCTTATACTTTCTGGTTTTCAAAGACACAAATCCGGATATCGCTTTAGGAATCCTATAAGCTATAAGCCAATCTAGATTATTCCTTCCCTTGATTGAATTTGTGATGTTTATTATTAGCAACTGCCAAATGATATACTAGTTTTTTTAGGTCTACGATAGTCAAACCAAATAAGCGAGATTTTATAGCTTTTAAACAATTAACAAGTTATCTCTCTTCTTCTTCGGTAAAAACAGTTAAAATTGAACCCAAACGAACTTTAACATTTGATATACGATTATCATTTTGTCAAGCTATTTTGACTTTACGTTCAAGAGTAGTTTGGGAAACAAGTTATTTTTTACTTGTCACTGTGTGTCCCATTTTGTTCTCTAACAAAGATTCAATAGCGTTCTTCATATATGTGTGGTTCCACTATCCTCTATTAGTCTTTCTTTTATAGTTTTTAACCATTTCCTGAAAGAAGAAAAAACGTGGTTACTAAATGAAAATAAAACAGTATACATTGGTTATTCATTATGGCCCAAACTCTCGTGGTAAACAAATAAATTTTTTTACGCACAATCACGCTTAAAGCATACATAAAAAATTAGATAAAACAATTGCAAAAGTGGTTTGGACTTATAGCAACATGTAGTAATCTTCCCTCGCTGTAGCTATCAAAATACTGAGAAACTTCTCTATAAAGTTAACAGATGGCATTATTAATTTTATCGAGATGTGTTTGGACTTTGAAGTAGGATGGTTCTTTCCCTAACCTACCAATATATTTCTGGTGCTTTTTTAAATCTTTTTTAAAAAGAATATAATTTTACAAAGGGCAATACAAAAATGTACGTTATTCTCGTTGAAAGTTTCATAGCATAACTCACTCACATGCATAATGTTCGTTATGCTATGATGCACTTTTGACGCTTACGTAAAATACCATTTTTTGAATTTATTTTACTGTATGTTTTGCATAGCTCTTAGTTTGTTTGTAGTTTGAATGATAAGTAGTGTAAATTTATTAGTTTTTCTATAAATTTCACTTCATGTTTTGAGTGGATTTATTTCTTACTAACGTTTCTTTGAATCAATATTTTTTGTTACATTGAAAATATAACCTTTAACAAAAAGAATTTGTTATTTTCCTCAGATACTGTAAGATAAATAAATTTACATGTGGTAATAACTATAACAAGCGAGCACGCAAGAAATCTGGTAAAACGTAAGAAGACAAACAATCGACAACAGAGTTAAAACAGGTTTCCGTTTACGCTGGATATGTGTTGTATTTGTATATTTTCTAGTAAAACAGACACTATGTGACACATAAAATAGAAAAACATTTTATCGCTGCTGTTACGTTTCATCCAATTATCCATGTTTTAAAAAATATACATTAAAAAATTACAACGTTAATGCTTCGTAAAACCGGAATAAAATGCGTTATTGTATTACAATGATATTTTTATATCACAGCATTTATATAAAAATTTTAATTAATCTAACTCATTCTGAAAGCCCACAGGTAAATTTAATTAAACGCAATATGTAATTAATATTTACTGATCTACATACACATATGGAATTATACCGCATGATAAAAAAAGTATATATGTGAATTCTGAAAAATAATTACTGAAAGATAAAAGACGTGAATAATAAAGCTTTGAAAACGTAAAAAAACAACAGTCACGCGAAAACCTACTAAACATGTTCAGATGAACAAATTACATTAGTCAGTAGGATAATCCCGCCTATTTCCCATTAACCAAAAAGCTTTTTTAAAACTTTACAGTCGAGATCGTACAGCTTTCGATCGCTTTTCTCTTTTCGTGATTTTTCAGCTTTTAATCTTCCTCCTGATGAGTTAGTTATGAGTTTTAAATTTGTAAAAGTTGCAGGTGTTGCGTTTAAATTCCTTAATGAAAGGAAATAACTAATACTTGTTTCTATAAAGTATTACAAGTTAAAAAAAATATTTCAAAGAATTTATAATTATAAAGTTGGTTAAATTTTAGTTTGAGCAAACTTTTTAAAGTTACAGAAGTGTAGCAGTCGACATCTAGCGAGCGTTTCTACATTGCTACTCTCTAAAAACTTTTATCGTGCAGATAGTATTAGTATTTTGTAGGGGTTTGGTTAGTCAATATTTTCAGGCGTTTAAAGTGCATCTAACTTCTTTGAGATGGCAGCACAACAAAGTTCCAAGACAAATAATTTTTATTATGAATTTTCTAGTAAAATAATACTTCAAATGTTTACATCTTTTTTTTATGCTGGCAAACTCATTGCAAAGAAACTTAAAATAATTATGAAAAAGTATATATAAACTAATATTTGAAATTTATGAAAAGTATAAATTTATTTACACACAATTTTAATGTTTCATGCAGTTGCATTTTTGGTAAAACGTTGCATTTTGTAAATATTTTTATTATATTCTTCCTAAACATATTAAATCTTTTAGAATAAAAGGACAAATTTGTTTTTTTGAATAATCCAAGCATTTTGAATTGAATTTAAATTGGTCTATTGCCGCTTTATGATAACGCGAAAGTATTGGTAAGTAAACTTTATCAATTGCTCTTGTATAACAAGACACTTTTTGCATTTAATAAACTAGCATAGCATACTTTTTATACAATATTTATGGCTGGTCTCATACTACATAAAAATATACATTACTGCATCTTGATAGCAAAGCTATCAACATAAGTAAAATATTACAGTCATTACAGAGACATGAACATAAAATGTAATCATTTTATTATTTACGTAAAAATACATTTAAATAAGAAATACTACTAAAATATAATTTAAAAATTATATAAAATAGTTATTAGTTCAGAAAATATTACCCAACAACAAAAAACTATTAAAAAACGTATAAACTAATAAAAAAATTTAAAAATTATCTGCATAAAAAAATAAATCGTAAATGCAAATAGAACAAATAAATAAACTTTTCAATCATAAATTCTAACATAGATCTAACAAAGATCTATCAAAAATATCAGGCTTGCTTTACATGGTCATAGTTAGCAGTTATCATCCCATCAGAAGTTCAAGCTAAAACTACAGGGACTCAATATCTCTCACGTGACCTATGACGCTTGTATCAACATTATTTTAGGTTGGTAGTGTTACCAACCAACTAACTTTTGTTTACATTCAGTGTTACATATATTTTTTGTCGTTTTCCTCATACTCTATTTTTATATTTTAAAACAATTATTATCGTAACTATTCAGCAATATTTGTGTTCTTTGTAAATACTAAATAACAATTGTAATTTTAAGATGATTCTTTCTTCGCAAATGAAACTGTATTTCTAATTTTTACTTTTCTTTTTATAAACGTGCGTCAAATAGGTTTCAAAAGCATTTCCACATATTATACAGATTAATCTTTAATCAAAAAAGATAGACTTACGCAGGCCTGCGCCTAACACTTTTGGCACTTTTGTGCAAATTTAAAATAACGCCCCAAATTTGTATTACGTTCATATATGAGTACAGAAATGAGTTAAATTAGGTATTACTATCCACTATTGAGTAATAATTTTAAAAAGCATTTTCATAAATTTATTTTCGTTTTTATATTTTGCAAGTACAAGCCATAAGCTATACAACTATTTTTTCATTAAGGTACATAACATAATTATAAACTTATAGAAAACAGAAATATATTCTAACAGTATTACAACTCAAAGTTTTTGTATTTTTGTTTCAAATGTAATATATGATACAAAAGCACAATAAATAAAAAAAACATATTTAAAACATTAAAAATACTCGTTTACATATCACAAGACGGAACTGATCGACAAATAAAAACAAAACAATATATTATTTTAATAATGCAACATGTCACCTTTTAAAGGTTAATATCCAGGTATTAGGTATTGTTATTATTATTTTAGCTAAGTAAATTGAGCTCTCCGTGCTTTAATTTTTGCAAATTGTTTAATTAAATCTTCGGTGTCTAATTCTTTTAGCTGGTCCGTTTCTATTGAAATAATAGCAAGATTACTTAGTCGGTTTTGCCCCATGGTCGATCTTAAATAATTTTTTATTATTTTGACTTTTGAAAAAGATCGTTCTGTGGTAGCAACAGAAACCGGCATTGTTAATAAAATACGAATTATTATGCTCGTATTAGGAAAAGAATCCACTAAGTATTTAATTGTTATATAATTTAAAGTTTCTTCTGTAGACGTAATAACTTTTTCATCAAAATTTAGTAAATATTGTAATACTTTAGCAAGTTCTATGGCAGTTATGTCTCGTTCATTGCGAGTTTTGTCGTTTAATAAATTTTCAATTTTTTGTCATAATTCTAATTGTTCGTTTTCAGAATAATTTTTAAATTTATCAATATTCCATAAAAACGCGAAATTATTACAGTAAGAAGAAAGTAATTGGAATCTCTCATCCACTGATGCTATGATTACATCTAGAGCATTAAAAAAACAATCAACTTTGAACTTTAAATTTTCGTCGTGGATCGGTTCATCGTCACATTCATAATCAAAATTTTTTTTTTTATTTTTTGCGGTCTTAGACCTTTTTTTGAATTTAGGTTCTATGTCTAAGCTGAATGCTATTTCTTTAGTATTAATCAATAAAAGCCTTTACCGAAGCAATAAACTTTTTAAAATTATTTAAATTATTTAAATGATTACAACACTGAGCAACATCAAAGTTCGGTTTTTTAATAATTTTGCTAACATTGTTAACTTTACTTAAAGTATTATACCACAATATAAGAATGCAAATGAACTCAAAAGTTTGCAATTTTTTGGCCAACGATCCAGTCAAATTTTTTACGTTATTTTCAAAGTGTCATTCAAGTTGCTCAGAATATCAAGTTAGGGTGATGTCAAGAATGAAGTATCCCAACAGATACCTAAAGAAGTAAGCATTTGAATATAAAGACAAAATCAAGAATATAAAAAGCACAGTACAACCGATCATGACCTACACGGCGGAAACTAGGCCCAGAACCAAAAAAACGATGAAGCAACAATTTTAAACCAAACCAAAAATACGTGAGTCTGTGTGTGTGTAACGTTGTACCCACCATAACTCTTGAACCAAAAGTCTCAGTAACTTAAAACTTGGTATCGAGCTAGCTTTTTATAATTTCTCGGTTCTGTCAAAAGATGGATAAAGAAACCGGAAGTGAGTGTATCCGCTATTTTTAACAGTTTTTCTTATATAATTTTATACGTATGTAAATTATTTGAATTATTTTTACAGTTTCTTTTAGAGATAATTCTTCGTAACAATTTATAAATATAAAGACATTTTTTAACGTTAACAGTTTATAGATAGTTGTTTTATAATTTAAAATAAATTCCAAGTATAATCTAGGTTCGAATCCTGTCTGTCTACGATTTTTTTAGTAGAAAAAAATACCATATCTTGAAGAGAAAACAAGATACGTTAAAAATAACAATTTTTACTGGCGACTGGTGAGGTCGGGCTTAAGGTGGACTACATTTTTCAAAATGCTTGTATATAATCTGACCGTGTTCAAGTATTATTAAAGCATTATGTTGGTAACTACCAAAATACTTTAGAATTAACAAATTAATCCTAGCCTTGTTAGTTTTATTGGCTCAATCAGAATAAAACAATAAACATCGGAAACAAAACAAGTCATTTATCATATCGCATTCACATGCTCACTTATTCTTATTATAAACTGCACTAGAAAAATGCCGTGTAAAAAATTACTTTTTGCAGTTTTATCTAATTAATTTATTTAATTCCAAATTTAGACTTGCCTTTTTCTCAGCTTAGTCTGTAGTGACTTATCGAGAGAATACTAATGCTAACTATTGTGTTTAATGCAAAGACTTTAGTCGTGTCGATTTTTACGGATTTGAAGATAGTTTTGTTGTAACTAAAGAATCTTAATAATTATGTGTGTTTACTTTTAGATTTAATATAAAAAATCGTTTTTAGAAAGGTTACTAGTTTAGAATGTATTATCTGTTTTTCATGGATTAAATTTCTTACTTTATAACTATTTTAAAGTAACATTTGTGCATTGTTAATAGTGAATACAGAATAATAAACACATACACTATTTATCTATTTGTCTAATAATAAATTGTGCAATAAATTGTACAAAACATTGTGTAATAAATTGTGCAATACATTGTGCAATCAATTGTGCAATAAATTGTGCAATGAATTGTGCAATAAATTGTAAAATACATTGTGCAATAAATTGTGCAAAAAATCGTGCGACAAATTGTGCAACAAATTGTGCAATCATTTGTGCAATAAATTGTGCAACAAATTGTGCAATCAATTGTGCAATAAATTGTGCAATAAATTGTGCAATAAATTGTGCAATAAATTGTGCAATAAATTGTGCAATAAATTGTGCAACAAAATGTGCAAAAATTGTGCGACAAATTGTGCAACAAATTGTGCAATCATTTGTGCAATCATTTGTGCAATAAATTGTGCAACAAATTGTGCAATAAATTGTGCAATAAATTGTGCAATAAATTGTACAATAAATTGTGTAATAAATTGTGCAATCGTTTGTGCAATCATTTGTGCAATCATTTGTGCAATAAATTGTGCAACAAATTGTGCAATAAATTGTACAATAAATTGTGCAACAAATTGTTCAATCATTTGTGCAATCATTTGTGCAATCATTTGTGCAATAAATTGTGCAACAAATTGTGCAATAAATTGATCAATACATTGTGCAATAAATTGTGCAATAAGTGTCCAATACATTGTGCAATAAATTGTGCAATAAATTGTGCAATACATTGTGCAATAAATTCTGCAATAAATTGTGCAATAAATTGTGCTTAAGGTAATGCTCTGCATTTAGTTTATTAATAAATATTGACTCATCAATGTGCTGTTCTATAATTCCACACCACACGTTTAAACTCGATCGATGTTGACAACGTCGCTCTCGGGTCCAGTGTAGATTTACATTATTGTATAAATGCATGTTATGTCTGACAACAACAGCATAATTTCAAAAACTTGCTTTGTCCAAAGTAAAACGTTGTTAAAAAAGTTTCTATTTTGCTCTGTTGCAAACCTCGCTCTGCAAAATAATTCTTAACAGAAAACTAGTTAAAGTTAATTCCTAGTAAAGAATCATTTTGAATGAGTGGGGGGTAATTTATTTGTTTTTTATTATCTTCTAGCTACCGAAGTATGCGATATTCTATTCAAGTTTGTAATCTCCCTAGTACTGACATGGGGATTCTCAATAATTTGTAGCATTACCTGGTTTTTGTTGTCGTCATTGCAAAAAATGGGTTTTTATGTACCGGTTTCTTATAATACACAGTTCCCTTTTCACGTGTTCTTTCCAATAATTTAGTAAATGTTCGATGTTCAGAGTGTCTTATGTTTGGATATTTATTTCTGTACAATCTGGAAGCTCCATAACTATCTTCATCTGCTTTTTCAAATATTAGAAGCATATCAATCTCGTCAAGTTTAGTTGACCGATTTTAGCTGATCAACAAAAGTTGAATAAAAACTGTAGTGAGAACCTTTGATTTCAATAGAGTTGATCAACTTTATGGTTGATCATGAAAAGTTTGACCCAAACAAACTTTTGTCGTTCAAGCGATGCGTCATCACAACTTGCTTTCTGGTTGAAACTTGTCTTAAAACGTGTGAACTACGCAGTCAAGTTTTGTCGCTTGCGTAGTACGCTAGTAACTGACGGCGGCGCACGTGCTTGTGTTTTGTTTTAAGTAAACATTATTAAAAATTATCAAAAAATATGAGCGTCAGATGGAGCAAAAATGTTATGATAAAATTTTTGGAACTATATCATAAGCATGATTGTCTTTGGAACTATCGATTGGATAAATATAAAAATAGAGATGCGCAAGAATATGCTATTGTCAAGGAAATGGAAATATTTGGTTTTACCATTTCTGACTTGAAGAACAAAATTAAGACTGTCAGAGCAATGTGTAAAAAAGAACATTCATTGGTTTGCAAATCAAAAAAAAAGTGGAAACAAAATTACGCTATATGTTACCTTTGTATTTAAAGTAGTCGGATCTACTGTGAGGAGCATTTTGTATGACAACATGTTTCCCATCTAACGCACCACAGTTTGGAAAATTCTAGCAAATATAGTATTTCCTGTAAATTGTCTTCCATTTTCTTCAGTTTGTGACACCTGTAACAACAAAAAACATTTTTTTTCACATTTTGCTGCAAGTTTAAAGGAAATTTTTTTAGGAAGTTATATGATTAACTTGAAAGCGAAAGTATGGAAATCCACGATGAAAATGTATTTTCTGCATCAACATCTGCACCTGTTACTGATGAAAATGATAATACTCAGGAAGAAGTAATACACTTAAAAAACACAGAAGCTGCAAATTCATCTATTTCAAAACACACACAAACAGCACTTGCATTTCGTGCTCCTAAGAGTCGCAAACGGAAAATAACAGGAAATGAAAATATTTCCACTATAAGCGCAGTAATTGATAAACCCGATGAGGTAGTGCAAAACAATAAAAATCAGGTTGATGATGAATTCGACGTATTTGACAAATATATCGCTGTTCAACTAAAACAGATGCTTCTTTACGATTCAATCATCTGCCAGGAACAAATTGAAAGTATAATAAGACAAAAGCGATTGCATTTCTTAATGACACAGTCCCAGTATCATACAACTCCATCATCAATATTTCCACCTGAGTATCATTCATCTCTATTACCAGCGCTTCCAACCGACAAGGAAGGAGAATCTTGGTCGTCGTCGATTACAAATCAATTTTGCGACAAACAACAATGCGGAGAGGATTCCCGGGAGTCATCTGATATGTTTACTGCAGCTGTAACAAGCATCTTAAGCTAACTTTTGTACTACTTTTGCTAATAAATTACTTACTGTAGTGTAATAAAGCAAAAAGTCAAAACAACAAAATAGGCAACACCTCAGCACTTAATAAAATCTAGCAAAGCATCGTATATTGCCGTACAAACTTCTTCCAAGTATTTTTAGACACTCGGTATATAGAAGCAAGTGTTGAAAATGAATCTTATGTGGCTAAATATCTTAAAAATTACTTGCAGCTTTAATTTTGGTAAGATTGCTTGTCGCATCACCGTATCTTGTTTTTGTATGCAATGCTGAACTTTCGACAACAGTTTGTCAAGTTTTTCTTTTGGCATTCTTAAATGGTTTCTATACCCTTCTTTATTTTCCAATGCCAGCTGCTTCAGCAAGGTGTCTGATGCTCCCAATCTATTTCTTCTTAAAATCCACTGCCTTGCCCAAAAACGACGTTCCTTACGACTTTTGTTGATATTGCAAGTTCTTTTTATTTTTTTTAACAAAAGTGCAACCACTTCTACACAT
The DNA here is from genome assembly GCA_035610365.1 of Aquatica leii. NCBI lineage: Eukaryota > Metazoa > Arthropoda > Insecta > Coleoptera > Lampyridae > Aquatica > Aquatica leii. The sequence goes on from CM069436.1 coordinate 59,897,974, forward strand.
TCACGCACAACACCACTCGACGCCATTTGTAAATATAAATAGTTGATCAGTTTGTATTGAAATATAAGAACAACAACTGATTCAAATTGTATTTAATTTTTGTTGATCAACTAAAATCGGTCAACCAAACTTGACTCGTGAGAACGCACATTTATTAACAAGCACTGATAACTAAATTGCATTTATTGACATTTGACTACTAGATTTAAGTTTAATTGTTTCTTTTGTGTCTACCGCTACTTGATATTTGGACAAATGTAACATCTAGTGTAACACGTTCATGCGCGACTAGATTAAGATGTTATTTTGTTTTTTGATAGGGAAAGAAACGATTTAAAAAAAAATTAAATACTATCGTAAAAAGAATGTTTTTAGGATCCTAATAATTAAAAAAAAAGTTTTTAAATTCATTAAACTGGTTAGTAGCAATACATTTTTGCGAGTTCTATTTTCAATAAATTCACTTAATTATTGTCTTACAGCCGTATATCGTCCGTCCTCAACAGATGTCGGTGGTTTTTTGCGAGATCTAAGAACAAACTTGATAACCTGTGACAATATACTTGAAATTTTTGTGGGTGATATAAACATAAACATACTGGACGACACAAATCAATATATAAATTTACTGAGCAAATATGGTTATTTATATCATCTTTAAGATCCTATTCGTGTTACTTCAACCTCTAGTAGCTGTATAGATCACTTTTTTGTAAAAGCTAAAGAAACTTTAGTAAGTAATATTCATAGCATAATAATGAATTCGGCCATTACAGATCATTTTCCTGTTGTTTTATTAATTGATTCGAACTCAACTTTTGAATCCAATAAATCCCGTACAACTAAAAATCCCATCAATTATAGTAAACTACAAAATCTATTATTAAATGAAAATTAGGAAACTGTCATTAAATGCCAAAACACTAATAATGCTACCGAGACATTTGTTGAGTTACTTAGCTGTTACATCTCCAAGTCTACCAGTACGCTTACAACCAACTCTAAATTAACAAAACTAAAACCTTGGATAACTAGTGGTCTACTTGTATCAATTAGAAATAGAGATAAACTAAGTAAATTAAGACAACAAAATCAAACAAAAAAAAAAGATTTAGTTTTATTAAATAAATACAAAACTTACAGAAATACAGTAACTAAACTACTTAGGGAAACTAATGACAAGTACTACAAAACAAAACTAATAATAGTACAAGGGAACATAAGAAGGACTTGGAATATAATAGCTGAGGCCACAAATAGTCCCAAAAAGAAAAATTCAGTACCCATTATTCAGAATGATGAAGGAGCTGACATAATTAATGATAAAGATAAAGCTGATTATTTTAATAAGTATTTTCAAAATATTACGCTTAATATGTTTAAACAAATTGATACAAAATGATCTTTTAAATTGCATAATAGAAGTATGCCATTAAGAAATAATTTTAGAAATCAAGAAAGTTTCAGGTCTGGCGGTTATAGCAGACGATACAACCGATGTGTCTGCAAAAGTCAATTAGTGATAATTTAGCATATATCCTGGATAGTGAACCGATTGAACGTTTTGGGTATGCTTAAATCCTACAAAATGTGACGCTGTAACTCTATCGGAAAGTATTTTAAGTGTTATAGACCCTTTAGTACAAAATTCGCTGTACAAAGCAAAGTTACGACGGAGCAGCAGTAATGAGTGAACAACAAGCAGGGGTTCAAGAAAAAATTAGACAGAAGTATCCTTGTGCTTATTTTGTTCACTGTTACGCACATCAATTAAATATAATTATGTTCAAAGCTGCTTCCCTAAATTCTCAAGTTCATGTGTTTTTTGGAAATCTGCACAAAATTCTTGAATTTTTCAACAACTCACTGCAGCGAGTAGAAGTGCTGAATACAATTGCAGGGAGGAAAATTCCCCAGAGGGCACTTCGATTCGTTGAAATTTTAACATAAGGACGATCAATGTCGTGTTTGAAAACAGAGATTCGCTTATTGAATGCATGGAAGGAATACAAGAACAATTCAATAATGCAAATGTTTGCAGTGCATCTTCTATCCGCCGTATGTAAGAAGGTTTTGTTTTCGTTTTTTGGTTAACTTTTATTCATCATGTAATGCTCCACGTCGACATCTTTCGAGAAACGCATCACCCACGTTCGTAATAGTATTAAAGCTATAATTACTGAAGCTTGAAATGACTGCTCAGAGCCTCCAGTAAAAAAAGAAAACGCGCCCACAACAGCAGATTTGATCACCGTATTGTCGCCTTAGAAGTGTGTGATCTTATTACCAATCCTGCACTAGATAGGTTTATGTTTAAATATCATCTACTAGCTGCATTTCTTTTTTATTCTGAGAATTTTGGAGATTATTGCGCTAAGTTTTCTGACGACAAGTTGACAACTACTTGCATAGCTTACCCTACTCTTGAAAAGGAGCGATTTAAAACATGACTATCTGTTATTTATTTAAGAAAAGACTGTAGAGAGTTAAATGGTGCGTTAAACCTTTTGAAATTTTTAAATCAAAATAATTTAGACGAAACATTCAGGGAAACAAAAAAATTATTAGAAACTGTGGCAGCAACACCTATGTCAACATCCAAAGTCAAAAGAAGCTTTTCAACTTTAAAAATAATCAAGACTTTTCTTAGAAATTCAATGTCGCAAGATCGGCTCTATCTATGCTATCCATTGAAAAATTATTCATATAGAATATCGATAACTTTAACCAGAAGGTGATAGACAAATTTGCTTCTATGAAAGATCGTAGGATTTAATTAGTCTTAAAAAAATAGATAAATAAACATTTATAGTTTGCAGAACACCCATTTTGTTTCACCACGAGCCGCCACTGACCTTACTCTGAAACAGGCTGTATAGTAACGAACTTAATTAAATACTGATAGAACAAGTGCCGTTCAGTAAAAAATAAATGTTTGATAAGCATTCATTTATTTTGAAATGCAAGAACTTTATTTTGAACACATTCTAAGATTTTTTTACGGTGAAAGTTTTATGTCTAAAACATTCTAAGATAGATTTGCGTCTGCAGGTATAAAATGGTACCACATTCAAACCTAATTTGCACGTACGATCGATTTCTATTAAATCAGATGTAGTTGATAAAACGAAAACAGAAGTTATGGAATCAATTTTTACAATCGAATAAAAGAAACATGTGGCAAATAGAAAACTTGCTTATCATCTGTACGTTATTAGTGTAGTAATCAACATATTCTCATTAAGTATATCTATTCTAGCACTTACTTACAAGGCGAGAAATAGATATTAGTAAATCAAACGATTCCGCCAGGAAGAATGCATTAGGACTGACATAGCATGAAATTTGTGAGTGTGAACCTCCCTAATTAACTATTAAGGGCGCATCGGCAAAATTTTATCTTTTTGAATATGAATTATGACTTCTATTTTTGTAAATCATTAACTTTACATGTGTTTACATAGTATCCGCTAATAAGATAACCTTACGGGGTCGTTTTAAGCTTTTTTTTTACATTCTACAAATATTAATAAATCAAAAAGTGTAGGTCTCATTTTAAAACGCATCAATCTACGTTTTAATGTTAAGGTTACTGTAGTTTTGAATACACTTGTGCACATAAATAAAGTAAAAATGATAATACGTAAAGTATCCGTAATAAATACCATTAAAAACAAAACGTATAAACACCGTCTTTTATAAATTTATGAATTACCTAAATTAAATAATAAATATGTTTTAAAACAAATTCATTTTCTTCTTAATTAAAATTTTTGAACCAACATCTAACGACGTGCTAAAATAATTTACTATTAATTTATTAACTTGAGTAATGTCCCACCTAAGTAAAACAGTTAAATAATTTATAAATTAACTTGTATTTGCTATAGTATGTACAGTTTTGCTTCATTTAAACATTTTTCTCTATTTCGACATGAGAATTAGCGATTCTTACACTAAAATCAAAGTTGGTATCTTTGCATGGTAAGTTGACGTGCCATGAAAAAGAAATCAAAATTATTGTAACTTAACAATTGAAATTCAAATTTTGATGTCAAAATAAAATAAAAATGGTCCTATTAATTCAAAGTTATTTACTTATAAAGGTATAAAGAGATAATTTTGTATGAGATTTTAGGTTAACACATAAATTTCAATATGTCAAAGTGTAAGTGTTGCCAATTCAATAAAATATTAAAGTTTCCCAATGTTGTTTTAAAATTAAAATTTTAAATATTGTATCAAAATACACAGTAAAAAATATATAGTTAAATTAACTACAATTTTTAGTTCCAGCAGGTCCACTCCAATTTTTAGTAAATTTATCAAAACCTATGGAACCAACTTCAACAACAGCATAACTGTCAAACTGTACTACATTAATTGTAACAACAATAACATTTTGATACATGATTATCTAAAACTGCAATAATTGACATTATATGAGTTATTTCTACAACGTATTTTGTAAATTTACTGCTTATTGACCTAGCATTATCCCATCAGTAAAAGTAACTACAAAATACAGTTGCTATTTACTCTAACTAAGTAACTATTAAAATGTTGTTAAATAAAAGTGAAATTAACAAAATATTTTTTACTGTGTAGAGAAAATAGTATAAAGCACACGTCATAGAATACGTTTCAATCACTCGATCGCTTCTTAAACTTGTTCTTCAGTTAATACTGCATTACGATGTAATGTTACATATTAAAAAGAATATACTAGTTTAATTAGCAGTTAAGCATTATTTGAGGATACTTAGTGTAACAAAAATTATTGCCAAAACATGAGAACCTATTCTGAATTTGAATCGCATCATTGTAACCAAAATTGTTTTGCTCACTTTGGTAAGGAACGCTATCAGAGCGCGAAAGACATTGGCGAACTTCAATAAGCAACCGAAAATCTAACCAAGAACCACTAAAAAATTAAGTACCTAATCAACTTTTTAATCAAGCCAGATCATAAACTGCAAAGAGTTAACAAATACATTTTTGAACTTAAATACCTATAAGTAAGCAACAATTATAATAAAGAACCTTTAAAAAGTTAGTTAAGTTAATTTTTAAATGAAGCTAGTTTTTAAATTTTATAAAAGTAAAAAAAAGATTTGTGAACCAAGAATTAAAGTGAGGATAGTTCAAAACTGTGGCCACAATTGCAATAGTTGAAACTTTTCATAATTTATGTGCTGTTTTGGATTTTACTAAATTGTATATTGCAAGCGGTAGTGAAAACATGTTGAGCAATAGAGTTTTACATATGCCTTTTTTTTGACGTTGTAAAAACGCGTGTAACGGGGGAACAACCAGTTTCAATAATATCCCAAACAACAAAATCCTCGTAAAAAGATATCTTTTTAATACCATTTCTCGGGTATCAATTAGACATCATTTTGGCCACTTTTTTCATACAAACATTGTGTCGAAAATTCCGCATGAAATCGGTATCTATAAACTGCCACTATCATTTTTGAGTCATCAAAATGATACCATCTATAAGAAAGCTGAATGTCACTGTGATGCCAAAATCATATCACATAACATGATTATTCCATCATGCTGATATCAAATTTGTATGAATTAAATTATATACTGTCATGTTGATTAATACAAATATGCACAGTATAAATAATGATTATATTTTTTAACTTTACTATATGTTTAGTGAAAATCTAAACTTATAAAAAAAATACTGTAATTACAAATTACATATTGGAATACAATATTTTAAACTTTTATATGGTAGTAAACATCGTAGTAAGTATTTAAAGCAGAGGTTCCCAAACTTTTTTGTGTCGTAGACCCCTTGCCATGTTTTTCGGTTTTGGGTAGACCGCATACTTACCTGATATTGATTTTTTGTAAATTTCTAACTGTAGTGAAGTTTAGTGTTAAAAACTTAAAGTAAAAACACATGTTAAGTTTTATACATTTATTAATTGAATTTAAATTAAAACTACTCAAAATAAAATTTTGTATCTGTTATATAAAATATACGTAACATAAAATAAACATAAAATAAACTAAGCAATAAGTAAATGTTTTTAGTGAGAAGGATGAACCTGATGCTTTAATAATAAATTATCAACATTTGGCGTCAATTTTGTAAGGTTTAATCTTAAATCTTCTTGGCTAATGATGTTCAGTCTGTTTCTTTTTTTCGTTAGCAGATTGGTAACAGCGCTGAACCCCCTTTCCACTAGGTATGACAATGGAAAGAAAATAAAAAATTTCCTCGCTATATTCCATAATACGGGATAAGTAACGGGTATGTTGTTTTGCAGCCAGAATTGCTGATATCTGTTTTTAAACTAAACTTTAAGTTCTTCGTTTGTACTTAGTTCAGTCACTTTCTCTTGGATTATAACATTCGTTTCTTCTATGTCACTATATGGGTTAATTATCCACAGTGGTATTACCATAGTCAAAACATCCTCAAACTTAGATTCAAAATCTGAATAGAGGGAATTTAAATTAAAGCTTTGTTTTCTGACAGTCGCGCTGTCCAATATTTTGCTTCATTAGTTTAACTAACAAATCTGTTAAATAGACGATGTCTGTTTTCCACTTCATTAAATTGTCTTTTAAAATTTTATCTTTAGTATCCAGAAATTCTAAAATATTCTCAAAAAGTGCAAAAAAACTTGTCAAACATAAGCCTTTCAACAGCCAGCGTACTTCAGTGTGAAGGAGTAAGTGATGAAAGTGTTCGTCATTTTCTTCACACAACTGCGCAAATAACCGCGTATTCAACGCGTTGCTTCGGATTCGATTTACTGCATTAATGACTAATTGAAGAGATTCATGCAATCTAACACTCAAATGTTTAGCAACTAAATGTTGTCGATGAACGACGCAGTATATATTGCTAACACTCCTGACACCTTTTGTTTTAAATAGCTTATAAATCTATGATAACGTCCAACCATGGCAAGTGTTCCATCTGTAGCTACTGATATTATATTTGCTTTTTCAATAAAGTGATCCTTTAAAACATAAAATATTGAAAAGTGTTTGATGGCAGAGCCATCTCATAGTATAATTTTACTATGTGTCTATAGTTAACTGTAAATAGCTGTAAACGACGGAAAATACGTTGAATTAGTTTAACACCCGCGAAATTCAAAATCAGTTTTGAATAATTCGTCGGGATAAAACCACAACGTAAAAGGACATTGAAGGAAAGTAATGTCAATGCAATTGTGCAAACGCCACCAGAGTAAACTACTGGACGGCCGTTTCGCCCTTTTCGGGCTCATCAGTAGTAGGAGATGTTCTTTTACGTTGTGGTTTTATCCCGACGAATTATTCAAAGCTGATTTTGAATTTCGCGGGTGTTAAACTAATTCAACGTATTTTCCGTCGTTTATAACTATTTACAGTTAATTATAAAATATTGATTCACTTTTAGTGTCGGTTGTCAAAGTTTTTGCTTTGCAGCAGTTCTTCGTAGATTTCTTGATTCATAATAAAACGAACATATGCCAATAATAATGCTGCATTACCAGGTAAAGTTGACTCGTTCAATTGTATAGAATCAATACGGCTTTGAACAGTGTTGTTGCTTAAAGGAATTCTTTTAATATCAGATGCAGGTTTGTGTAAAACTGTTTTTAAAACCTCTTCAACGGCTGGCAAAATTAACTTCTTTCCGATAGTATGCGGTTTTCCGGATTTTGCTATAAATAGCGAGATATTGTAAGACGCCCGCAAACCATTATCGTTTCTTTGTGACGTTGAAGCGAACATTCTGTCCAGAGTGGGACTCTTCTAAAGTTTATCATTGAGTGTTTGAAAGTATTTGAAATCTTTATGTTTTATCAGGGTGACATCTTCTTAGATGATCCTGCAGCTTAGATGGTTTCATAGCGTCATTGCCCAAAACTTTGTTGCATAAAAGGCACATAGGCAATTGTTTAGAATATCTTTCTGTGTTCTATAAGTTTATAATTATGTTATGTACCTCAATAAAAAAATACTTGTATGGCTTATGGTTTATTACACTAAAATAATATATATTTCCATTTGTAAAAAAAATGATTTTTATAGTACTTAAAATCTTTATCTCTAAATAAACTAATCATTTATTGAAATTGTTTATTATAACACTCAAATTTTGCCTGACTTTTTGTCCTTGATTGCGAATAAGAATATCGTCATAATTGTCGTCATGGTTTCCTTTTCCTTCTATTACATCCTCATCTTGTTCAAAATTGGGATCGTCTATAGTTTTTGCAATGTTTTGGAGTACAACAAAAAAAATCGTCGTTTGAGTTGGCAAAAACATCGTTCTATTATTACTCTCTTTTCTTGTCAACAAATTATTATAATTTTGCTTAGTAACAACAGCAGGATTCCTAAATAGAATCATGAGGCATGGCTCTATCCCAAATACATCATCTCCAAGTAGCACAACATTGGCTTTATTTCTCAATTTTGATCTAATCTGCAAATGTTTCTATATCGTGAACGGATCCAGGCCAACTAACGTCAACGCTAGTAAAAATTTATTTGGCATTGCAAGTGGCTTGCACATTCAAAATTAGTTTATTTTTTTGATTGATGTATTCATCTCCAAAGTGATTTGTTTTCAGTATTCTTATATGGGGACAATAAATAACACCCATTGCTGTAGGAATCATGTACTTGGTTTGCTACATGTGTTTGGCATACATAATTTCATTATTGGTTTCTGAAAATGTGATCCATTCAGTTGATTGGACAATAATTTTGTCAACAACTTCATGCACGGTTTGCGATGCCGTAGTTTGACTTACTCCAAGTTCTTCACCGATACATTTTTGATAACCAGGATCACTTAGATAGCGCAAACATATTTTTATTTTATGAACGGGGGACAAAACGCCTTCAGGAATCTCGTCATTTGTTTCTAAAAATCTATTCGCAAGTCACTGTATATTTTGTTTTTCAAAACGGAGTAACACTTTAAAATCACCAATAAGTATAAGTAAGCGGGGTATTTAATGTTTAACTTTCCTGAGGTGCACAACAAAGTTGGTTTGACAAATAGCAAAAAACCGCCTTTTACTCAAGACCACACTAACAATTTTTAAAGGATATGTTTTTAATTTAAAGCAAAAAGCAAACATTGTAAATACCCATTTACTTATACGCGAGTACACTCGAAAAGTGTAAGGTTTTGCTTGAAGTTATTGAAACGTTCGAGAAATTATTCTCTACTTTGGTTTTTATCCATTTCCAGAACCTTCACAAAAAGATATAGAAAATTCTTGAAAGACAGCGTTAATATATAAAGCGGTACAAACAAATCATAAGTGAGTTATTTCAGTAATTCCAAGTCGGCAGTGTTAAGAAGATTATTCAAGTTTAAATAAATACGTGATTAACGCGTGTCGAGATAAACACGACGAATTAAAATCGTGCGTGATTTTAATGTAAACAAGCGTCAGTGTTTAAATAAATAGAAGTTATCCGCGGACATTATCTTTCGAGTGATAGTGCTATATAAATTAGTGTAAGTGTTTTTATTAAATATTCTTAGATTTAATTAGCTCGGTTAGTTATAAACGTGTACATATTTTTAGTATAAATAAATTAGTTTTAATAATCGTTACATCATTATGAATACAACCTGAAAGATTTCCTACAAAATTTAGAAGTATAAGCATTTCCTTTTTTTTATAAATTTCCAGAACGTTTCAATACAATGATTTGCACACACCGGGTTTTAAAAAAAATGGACTGCTAATAAGTAACCCATTCACTGATGTGCCAACTATAGTAGTCGCCATAATGTGCTGCATATTAGTTGATATCAATTAAGGAGTAATTTTCATCTGCGTATGTTGTTTAGTATTTTCTTTGAATGGCGTTAGAATTGTGTTTTGTTATGTTTAGTTTTGTTTGTGTAAATGCTTTTTGTGTCGTAAATTTTATATCGATGGCAGTTTTGTAAGGTGTTTGTGGTGTTCTGTGTCTCGGTATTTACATATAAACGGTTTTTAAAATGCCGCAATTGTTTTGTTCCTAGGCCCAAAACATCTGACAAACAATTACCTAAAAAACAAACACAATCAGTGTGGTACAACATTTCCCATCTCGAGATATTTTAATCAAACTGCTATTAAATGAAGGATATTTACTTTTGAACGATTACATTATCCCAGAATTAAATGATCAAGTGTGTGATTACGAATCATATAAAGGGTATAGTAAAAAAATATTTCTTAATAAAATTATCATAAGCTACACATCAATCAGAACGAATAAGAAAATATGTAAATTGGTATTGTAACAGCAGAAACTTTCGCGGCCAGAGTTTTTACAAACATAAAAACATTTTCCGGTTTAGACTTTGGTAAGGAGCTTCATCAGGGCGTGAGAAAAAAATCGAAGAGCTCATACAAGGAGCCGAAATCTAACTAAGAACCTTTAAAGAGTCAGCTAATCAACTTGTGAACCAAGCTAAATTCTAAACTTTAAAACGGTAAAAAAGAAAACGACCAACCTAAAAAAACAATCGACAATCTAACAAAGAACCACTACAAAATTAAGAAATCAATTTGTGAACCAAACCAGATTCTAAACTCTATAAAAGTGAGATAAAGTAGACTTCGTATATAAAGAAGTATCGTCGCGGCTGGTTAAGCTCGAAACGATGATCACGATTAAAGTTATTGGTATGGTTAATGAGTTTTGTGCTCTCTCGGGTTTTTTGTTTGAAAAGGAATGGAGATTTTGCTTTTGCCGACACGTTATCAAAATCTATATTGTGATGTAGAAAAAAGATGTTTAGCAACCGCAAACTTAGAAATATGCTTTTTTCTTATACCACGGTTATGTTCTAAAACACGCGTAATGACGGAACGACCGGTTTTACCAATGTACTACTAAACCACATAAACAAGGAACTTGGTATACACCTTAAAATGAAAGTGTAGTAAATTTGTTTTTGGGGAAAAGAAAAATCTTAGAGGTTTTGCCTGTCGAGTTAATTATGGGTTTAATACCATTCTCACAAAGAAGTTTTCTTATCTGATCTGAAACCGTACGAATGTAGGGTAAAAATGCCAATTTTAGATTGGATTTGAAAATGGAAATGTCCTAAGGTACTCTAGCACGTGAATGTAGACAACGAATAACAACTGTTCAAATATCTCACTTCATATAACCATTGTTCACCAAAGTAAGATGACGAAGTTACGAGTCGAGATTCTGAAGTTGGCAAATAGATACAGCGCGATGAACAAAAGATTCAATAACAGAACGTTTCTGTGTAGTATCATGATGAGACTAAAGACCGTTGAACTTACGAGTCACATAACGTCAAAAAATGAGAACGAACCATTAGTTTCAATTTCCATAGTAAATTTGATATTCGGATGTTGATTGTTTAGATAATCAAGAAATTTAGACTTTAAAATGACCATGAAACTTAAATTAGACTTAAATCCAACCAAACTTTACGTTTTAACAACAGTTGCTTAAAACTTATATGTTTATATATGTTTATCTAAATTTTTTCATTATCTAACAGCGAAAGCTCAAACGCGAGTTTAACACACAGCGAAACCCGCAAGAAGCTATTAGAGTACCGTTGAAAGATTTTAAATTGCATAATTTGTGTGCAAAAAACTAAAATTTTGTGTGAAGCGCTTTGTTTGCTTTATTAATCACCGGTTAAATGATTACAGATTATGCTTTTGCTCTAAAAATTATAACATCACCAAGCCTGTATTAACTATTTTAAATAAATAAAAACAAACAACTAAATTAAATATTGGGTACGCACTTGATTTCTGTTTTAATTTATAATAGGTTAATAACATTGAGAATAAATTTTTTAAACTTAGTCTTAGACACAGTGATGATATTAAACTCTTCAGTAAATATTTTCTTTATAAAATTTAAAATTGCATTGATTCTAATAAATTACTTATGATAGATCTATTTGTAATAAAAAATTTAACAAATATTACTGTTATAAATATCATACTTTAGTTATCTACTACAATAAAAGTATAAGGTATTTTTCGTTGGGCGAAAACTCCTCTTAAACCAGAGAAGCTACTTTTTCATTCATATTTATCAACTTTATAAAAAGACACATGTATTTCTTTTCGTCACTTCAGTCGTGATCTGTGACTTTTAAAAAATTCTAAAGTGCATTTCTACTAATAATAATTTACACTTTGATCGAGCAAATGTTCTATCATATCGCCCCAACTCTAACTCAGCAAATCAACCACAAACAACCGCGAATATGATTTGAATTTCTTTGGAAGAGTTTTCAAAATCTCTTTTACATGTTGTTTTCTTTCACTCTTTGTTTTTTAATTCAAATTTCAAATTTTTTGTTTAAAATAAAGTTTTTTTTTAGTTTTTCAACCATAAAGTTGAAATGTGAAAAGAAATAAGTGTGTGTTTATGATTTTTTGTGTGATTGTTTGGTTTTTTGGTATTTTTTAGGTTTTGTAGGTACATTCCATTTTCACTTCGGTGATCTGTAAAGACAAATTCGTTTGCATAAGAAATTACTTTTGTGATTCCGTGAAGAATCTTTCAAGATTAAAAAACCTTTCAAGATTAAAAAATCTTTCAAGATTAAAAAATCTTTCAAGATTAAAAAATCTTTAGAGATTAAAAAATCTTTCAAGATTAAAAAATCTTTCAAGATTAAAAAATCTTTCAAGATTAAAAAATCTTTCAAGATTAAAAAATCTTTCAAGATTAAAAAATCTTTCAAGATTAAAAAATCTTTCAAGATTAAAAAATCTTTCAACATTAAAAAAAAATCTTTGAGATTTAAAAAAATTTTCGAGATTTAAGATATAAACGTATCCTACGGGAATTAAAAAACACTTTTAAGATTTAAAAAACCATTGGAGAATTAATAAATTCTGTCAAGAAATAAAATCTTTCGGGATTAATCTTTTTTGGTACCAAAATTGTTTTGTGTAATTAACCTTCTTAGTACTACGTATATTCTTTCGTCATAATGCCCACTAGAAAAACAGGAAAACTTTGTACGCCCAATTGACAGAAAATATACAATGTGCTGCCATAAAGATAAAATAAAACTTAAAAAATCAAAAACACGCTTTCTCATAACTGAATTACAAACAGGGGTATACACAAATTCAAAAAAAAAATTAAGGATATTATCAGATCCTAAAATAATTCAGTTGCTTTTGTTTCAACGGGTGCACGAACTGCAGTCCTTCCTGGCTATGAACCGTACTGTTTCCGGATTCATTAACAAATTTACCACAGAGCAGTAACACTGCATTCTGATGGGTGTGAGAAAAGAAAATATGCTCAATTTATCTCTTGGTCTAAGTGCTGTTAAACAAAGAGAGAGTCATTTGCAGGTTGTCAACATGAGTTAATGCTAAAGTCTACTTATCGCAAACATTAACCCGTTTGCTTCGGCACACAAAATGTTATATTAAGTAGAGCAGTGTACGACTAAGAAAGCCGTTACAGAAAGAATTCAATCCTTAACAGTAATGACCGCAATTCGACAAGATCGTAACTTGGATCCAAGACGTGACAATTCACAAAAAGTAAATGAAGCAGTCATATTTCAAAACAAATATGGTGAGCCACTCCTTGAACGTGAGCTTTTAAGACATTGTCGGAGTAATGACCAAGATAATCACACTTTGAAACGTATTAGTACACTTAACCCAAATTTGGAACCAATAATATACCCACTACTTTTCCCATATAGTGATCAGAGATGGATAGTGAATCTGCCTCTGTAAGAAGTTGGCACCAGTCGACATGCAGCTGCCTCAAATAATGTAAAACAAAGAACATATATTACGAAAATGCAGTATTACGGGCATCGCATGCTATAAGTGATGGAGAATTTAATCCTATTCTTCATGGTGGGAAATTATTCCTACACTTTTTGTTTGATGCTTACGTTAAAACTAAGTCCAATCAACTAAATTATAATTATCAAAGTTAGAACAAGTTTTAAACAGGGTTGTACAGTGGATTAGTTGATAACATAAACCCAGAGCTGACCAAGCTGGATTACTTCCGGGTAAACCTGTAATTCTTACGTCTTCATTTCAAGGAAATCCAAGAAACTTGGCACAGAATTACCAAGATGCAATGGCTATTGTTTCCAAATATGGGTCACCAAATCTTTTTCTTACAATGATCTGTAACCCTAAATCGAAAGAAATCTCTAAAAAATTAGAGTATCGTAAAAGTGCTGAATTTCGTCCGAATTTGATTGTCAGAGTGTTTCATCTTAAGTTAACAGAATTATTACATGACAATTGCAAAAAACACATTTTTGGTGTTCCTCTAGCAGAGGTACATGTAATTGAGTGTTAAAATAAAAGGCTCTCACAGGCTCATATACTAATTGTATTGGCAAACTATTCAAAACTAAGGGATGCAGAACGAATTAATAAAATTGTGCGTGCTAAAATTTTGGATGCCAACTTAAACCCCAGGTTACATAAAATTATTATTATGATACATGGATCATGTAGTGCAGATAATCCACAACCCCCATGCATAGACGGAGGCAATTTTACTAAAAACCTTTCTCACTCAACTTCAAGATGAAACTAATGTAAATTTAAATGGTTATGTACTTTATCGCCAAAGAAATGATAATCAAACTGTGACAGTAAGAGGTAAAACTGTTGATAATAGTTGGGTTGTTCTTTATCATCCGTTTCTGTGCTTAAAATTTAACTGTCACATTAATGTTAAAATTAGGGCATCAGTAAAAAGCGTAAACTATCTTTTTAAATTTGTTTAGAAAGGTGATGATATGTCGATATTATAGAAAGTAATACATTAGAACATAGTAAAATTAAAACATTCATAGACGCAGATATGTAAGCTCTCCAGAAGCATGTTGGTGTTTTTGTAGGTTTGAAATGCACAAACAAAGCCACACAGTTTACCGCCTAGCGGTACATTTACCAGACCAACAAGCAATTTGCTTCAATACTGATGATATTCAAGCTGCTGTAAATAAAGCAGCTGAAGAAGATACTACTCTAACGACTTGGTTTAAATTGAACGAGGATGATCCGGATGCACGTCAATATCGTTATACAGAAATACCTGAAGAGTACGTGTTTAATTAAAAAATCTATAAAGTAGAGCAAAAGACAACGCGGTGGGGATTTCGTTATCGTAAGAATGTATGCCCTAAATGTAACAGATTCATAAAGATAGTACTTAAGATAATTGTTACTGCACACTCTTGGAACAGTCTCATTTAAAGACTTGAAATCCTTTGATTTAGCTAAATTTGTTGATTTTAAAACCGCAGCAGAAGCAATGGTATTGTTAGCAACTGATGTAGTTTGGGAACAAACCCTAGATGATGCTGCGGTAACAAAAATGCCTCATCAAATGAGAAAACTTTTTGCACTTATACGTGTTTTTGCGGTTCCAACTGACGCTTCTGTGTTATTTAACAAATATAAATTCTCTTTATATGAAGATTATTCTACTCATGAAAGTCATTCTGACCCATTCAACAAGGAATAATTTTTGAAATCTTTTTTCCGACGTTTTACAAAAGATATATTTAGATTTTTAAAAACATTGCAAAAACGTCTTAATGGGCAGAATTACGTTGCAAAGTCAATATTAGAAAAACCATTCTAAAAATGTTTAAAAAACATTATTTATAATATTATTTATATATATATATATATATATTTATAATATTTTACCAATATTACATTAATATATAAAAAATGTATAATCAACGCTTTTTTTAGTACTGCAATATGTGTAAGGGCAGTTCTACAATCATGGTATAAATGTAAGTTTAGTTATACTTGCTTTAATTTTAAAATACTGACATATTTGGCTGTTAATTTTATTTATACTAACCAATAAGACAGCCAATAACGACAGCATTTGACAATCAAACGAAGTATAGCTTAACTGACATTTTTACCATTACTATAGAACCAGCCCAGAATGCTTACAAAAGATAGATAATACAATCTTTGTGAACTCAAAATACTCTAATTTCATGTGACTGCAAACGCATTTGGTGCCTATAACAAAAATTAACACATTAACATAAAAGTAAAACAAACATTATTCATGCAATTACTTTATATTAATTGAAATAATTATAATAATCCTCACAAAAGTTTCCTATTAATCAAAAGTTTTTCTATTTTATGGATAGGATTCATCGGAGTAGAGAAACGACAACAATAAAAACAACCTTTATATGTTGTTAAGACCTGAACAATAAAAATTGTTTTTTTTTATTGCCGTTACTCCACACCAAAGGATCCTATCCATAAAATAAGAAAACTTTTGACTAATTATGCATGTACCACTTAGTGTAAAAACGAAAACCAGAACAACTAACAATCCAAGATTTTTAAACTTTGTGCATACAAAATAATGCTGCATCAATATCAGAAAAAATTACACACCAAGATTAATTGCTTATTGTGCACGTTTAAATCTCCCATTTGGCCAACATCATATCAATTTGATAACCTTAAAACATCACAAAGAATGGAAATCAAGAAGTACATAGAATGAACGTTTTAGTGTACCACTGCTGTAACAAATAATATTACATTTCAGCAAAATTTCTTGCAACGAAAAACGTACCATCAGAATAAATACTAACATATACTAAAAGTATCTATTTGAGTTTCATTAGAACGCAAATTAGAAAACGATTAAACTGATACACTAACAATACATTATACACATACCGAGTAATACCATGGAAATTGTTGATTCGTTGAAGCTTAAAATGTAATAGAATTATAATATACAAAATCGCCATCTTTACACGCAGATACTGGTACTTTGCACAAACGCGGTTATTAAGTACTTAATTTAAATTTGCAAGAAAGTTTTTAGAAAAACGAAAAGGTTTAATATGCATTTATTAATAATAAGTAACAAAATTTTATATAGTTGTGTTTTTGTTACAATATATAAAAGAAAAAAATGTATAGGTAAAAGCAAGCAAAAGTATAGTTTCTAAAAGAGTAAAAACATTTTTTATGTTACTAAAACATGTTTTAGAAAACATTTTTAACATATTTCAATATCAATGTTTAAATGAAATCTTTTTAAAACGCAACAAAATATTTTCTAAAAAACGTTTCTTATTTCGACTGTTTTAAAACGTTGTAACGTTTTTAAAACATGAAAAACACGTTCCCTTGCTGATTGGGGACGAGTGTATTAATTGTGAAAGTTTTGCACTCAGAGATACTCAAGAAATTTTAATGTTACATAGAAAAAAAGTGCTGAGATTGCAATTTAAGAAACTTTTTTTTAAACTTACTTTGTACATCTGCTGAACTATGTAATCAAAGAGCTGAAAACGATTTGGGTTTAGAAATTATGGAAATTTGAAATAAAGAACAGATTGAAGCGTTTCAATCTATTTGTAATAAAAATGAACCCGGTGACAGTGGAAAAACATACCTATAAAAAACACTACTTCATGTTGTACATGGAGAAGGTCAAACGGCCCTTACTGTTGCATCAACAGATATTGCAGCTAATTTAATTTATTAGTTGGTGATCGGATTTATCGCTTACAAAAGCGTTAGACTTATTTTCGACAATAAAAATTGTAAAATTATAAAAAAACAAGTAATGTTAGTGAATCAATAGTGAAACAATAATTAATGAACTATATCGATTAGCTTGTGTTCCAGATCAAGAAATTGTGAGTTTGGTTAACTCTAACTTAGATAACTTAGTTTGTGGAATAATCGATTGGGACATTTAAACTCATTTTCAATGCATAAACTACAAACTTTAACAGTGGTATTTCAATAAGGAATCCGATATGTTTTTTTTTATAAGAAAAAGCTCACTGAAGTCTATTTTCTAAACATGTCAATCGCAAAGCATCACGCATACTAGATTTTTTTCACTTCGATTTATGTAGAGCAATTATTGAATTCAAGAGTGGTGCCAAATATATTTTAACCTTTGTAAACCATTATTCGCGTAAATGCTTCACTAATTTTTTAAAATCCAAAAATAAATTGTTTGAACTATTTATTGAACTCGTTAAGTTTGTGGAAAATCAAACAACATAAAAACTAAAATCCATCCGCACTGACAATAGTACAAAATATTTCAACAGGTCGATAACGATATATTTACGCCAGAAAGATGTGCATTATGAAAGAATTATGCCAGATGCATTCCAACTGACCGGTGTGGCAAAGCACATGAATCGCTCTTTCCTTGAGTGTGCAAAATCAATATTGTTTGTCGCTCAAATTTAACTAAAAAATTTTGAGCCAAAGCGATAAACACATCTACTTATCTCAAAAATCCCTACTCAAACTTTAGAAAATTTAACACCATACAAAACATAGAGCGTTGAGCGACCGAATCTCAATCGTTTACGTACATTAGGTAGTAACGAATCCACAATCACAAAGAGATAAGCTTTAGCCAAAGGCATGGGAAACAATTTTGGTAGATACAGTCATCAAACCAAAACCAAAAGCAACAGATTTTACGATCCTAAAACCGGAAGGTATTATTTGAAAACTAGATGAGATGACACAGTCAGCTAAAAGTCACTTATTTAGTGATGGTGAATTATCTCCATCATTAAACGGAGTTTGTTCTATTACAATTGGACCGTTACCAAATTACTTGTTACATAGCACCTTTGCCGGTATAAGTATTGATTTCACTACATCAACTTTTTTGGTTAGTGAAAATATAAACGACATCAATTTACCAACTGTTACAACTAATACACAAGTTGATGAAAAAGATCGTTATCCGAAACGGGTATGTAAATCCAGTAAACTAATTTTTAATAAAGATTTTATATGCAACCAAGTACTTCAAGTTCTACCATAGAAAATAAAGCTATGGAGGAAAAGATAAAGTCTTATCGTCTAAATAAATCATAAATTCCTGCCGAATTTCCACCTAGTCGTAAATCGATTAACACGAAATGGGTTTTCCAGCTCAAGCTAGGTTCTGATGAAACTTTAATCTGCCACAAAACAAAATTGGTAGCCAAAGGATGCTCTCAAACTGAAAGTACAGAATATGAAATTAATTTTTTTTCTGTCTACCGCTCTAGCTTGATCAGTGTCTTGATAGCACTTGCGATAAATCAGACTACATAGACGTTACCACAGATTTTCTACATTCCAAACTTGCGGAAGAAATATATGTGAAACTTGCAAATTGTTAAATTTACCGACTAAAAAAATCGGTTTAAACAAGCCAATCGACAGTCAACATATTGAAAACTACTATTTAATCTTAAAAATCTGTCAGTGCAGCCTGATCGATCACCAATACAGTATTATACTGTACAACAATGCGTGAGCTCAAGAAAAGACTAGGACCAAGCCTAAGTCTGGGTGTTTAACTACGACGCGGTCTATGCTGAAAGTCGCTTATAATTATAAATGCGTGAGCATATTTAGTGCAAAAAAACAAAAAAGTATTTGTCAAGACATCCAAATTACAAAAAACTGTTCTTCACTGGTTCAAACAAGTCGGCTGAGGTTAGTCAAAAAATTTGTTTTCTCATAACAAAAATGCCGAATAAACTTATGTTAAAAGCAAATTAAAATATAGCTATTATTAAAAACTTATAATGTTTATTTAAAAAATACTTTCCTTACTTAAGGCCTGAAGGATTCATTCAAAAAACGTTAATTTCTACCGTGACTGCTCTAAAATTCAATCTAACTTAAAATATGATACACATAATGTACTCAGCATAAAATTACTCAATCTAAATGTTGCAATTAGTTGACGTTTCATGTATATTTAGTATTCTACATTAACCTGTGCCAAACCGTTTAAAGGTAATAGAAAATACATTTGTTGTATATCCGTGCTGAAAATTGGAAAGACGGCAATTTAAAAACAGTTATTAAGTATAGAATTGTGTCAACATTTTAGTTTCAAATCAAAACAATTTAGATTTTTCTCAACGACGTTTGTCAAAACGATATATTTTGAAATTTTTATTGTACAGTTCAGACAAACAGTGTGGTATTTTAATTTTCTACTAATAATGTTTTTTATTTTAGAATGTTTGTCTAGAACCACAACATAGAAACAACTTGAAAGAGTCAAATTGTTGAGATTAGTTCTTTCAAAATACTTGTAATATATTCATAAGAAGCAAAAGAAACTGATAATATATTGCACATAAACTTATCTGAAGGTATATATTCACGTCCAATTACCATCAGTTGTTAGTCGCACCGAAGTAATTTGGCAATTTGTTAGTCGTTAAAATTCCCAGCTGCCTAGATCTGTCATTTGACGGTCGGCTGGTTCACAACTCGCCCGCAAACATATGTCGCCAAGTATAAATAAGATATTGCTAAGAAAAATGAGAGCTATTACTGAAAATAGATTTAAATAAGGCTTTTCATTTAAAAACAATTTTGTAGTCTACTTCGTTTTACACATGCAACATTTAGCAAAATTGGTTGTTGCCTTCCAATTTTCGTAATGATGTACTGATGGTTCTAATGATACATTTAATAATTTAGAACAAAGTACAAAGTAAAATAAACATTGTTTATTTTTTTAAAAATAGTTTAAACTCTTGGACAAGTTGGTCAATCATTTTATTTGTTAGAACAATACAAATAAATTTAAATATACAGACGTAAACATTACAACCAGAAACAGTGTTACATTTTGATAGTTGGTAGTATATAGAAACAGTACTATTTTTTATTATAGTAAAAACTGTAGAAAGTATAAAACTTTGCCTTTTAAAGTTCACATTTCTCAAAATACGCAAATAATTTTAGTGTACTAACCCAGTCCATAGAAAATTTATTTCTATACATTCCTATTTAATTTCAGAACTTTCGAACAACTGGTTATGCACGTATTAGGTCAGTTTTATAAAATACTTTATTTTCAAAGTTTTAAATTATTTAATCAATTGAAAAAAATATAATTATAAGTACTGTTCTAATGCAATTGGTTCATTTGAAAAGCTATTTTTAAAATGCTTGCTGCATATCCGACATTAAAAGAAAATGAAATCACATGCTAGAAAAATGATAATAATTACGGTCTTAATAATTAACCAGAGCCAATATAAAGAGAAAGTAATTGAAATGGTATGGCTTTTATTTTTAAAATATTCCCACAAGAAAAAGTCAAAATGTGCTAAATCAAAAGACTTTGATTGCCAATTTATAGCACCAATCCAATGATTCATCCACAGCAAAACTCTCTTGATGGTATCGTGACTTATAGGGATGATATTTATGTTTTTTTAATATATCTCATACTCGCGACTTGCATAAACCAACTTCAACAGAAATTGGCCGCAAACTGTATGTTTGGTACGCATTTACCATCGCCAAAACACGCTCTTTTGTGCGGTCAACAATTTGTCGATTTTCTGTGATATGATGGTTGTTATTTTAGAATATTTTATTGTATTCAAAATATTATTACATACTATCTCTCTGCTTCAATTCTTGAAAAATATTTACACACCTTTTCAATTTTTGTACATATGTTTTAATAGTACTGACATATGGTATTGTACTATTAAAATTAATGATAAACAAATCTCGAACTCTTCTGAAACTAGCGTCGCCATAAAAGGTTTTTACCAAAAAAACTCTTTCTTCGTCAGTGAAATTATTCGTTATTACGTAAATAAACTTTAATGCGCGGTTTAACGTCAAATTTTTATTGACCAACAAACAATACAATAAACATTTGCTGTCAAATTCTAAAATAAAGGCTAATGCTATTGAAAAAATAATTAATTACAGTATTAGCAAAGTATTAGTCTTGTCAGTAGAATTATTTGAATCGGAATAATTTTCTCTTCTTATTGATATTATTGCCTTTACTCTAAGTTGAATTGGCAAGCAATTAGCAAAAACGTTCAATACCATGTTAGATTCCTATGTTCGACTTTGAGGACAAACTCCCGGTATAAGTTTATCTTTTAAAAGATTGTGGCTCTAATTATTATGTACGTGTAATTAAAAAAATTTTTGAATGTTTTACTTTACTTTATTTTGACATAATCTTCTGCAACAACACTACTACGCCACTTGCCATGGTCTCTTCAACACTTGAGTGTCAGGTCTACTGTCGACCAAAACAGTTGCTAATGTCTTTCAAAAACAATGGCCTGTGAAGTTGTTTGTCTTCGGCAGTATTGAGCAATTTTCTTTGTTAATTGTAGAAGTTGTTTGTACCAATTGATTGGTTTGTGCACTTGTTCTGTTTATAAAATATTAATAATTAGCGATGCTACTCATTTTTTATTGTACAATTCAAATACTCTTTGTAATACTTAATTCTGTTTACTCCGTCTTCCAATGCAGCTGTGAAAACTTGTTTGTCCTTTTTTTGTACCATGTCATGTTATGACCAAAATAAGTCCGCAATCTTTTAAATTATCTATTTTAGTAAACATAATTCTTCCGTCCGACATGCTTTATAAGCGCAATTACCAACACTATGTTCATAAGCAGAAAATTAGCATCAGGTACATTTTTTATATTTCTCTAGTCACGAAACTGTTGGTAAATTTTTTCGTACCTTGTTTTGAACTTTTTAGGTAATAAACTTGACTAATTCTGATACCAATTGTAAATTTTCTTCATTATATTCGTTTGATTGACTCATTTTTAATTAAGGCTTATTTGTTTTGTCACAATGTCAAAAAATGTTCGACATACCTTGATAACATTTGTTATTATTATTTATTGATACTCTCGTAATAGCGTTATTTTTGTCAAGTACACGAAAAACAACATGATCTACACGTTAGAAAAGCGAATTTACATGTTTGTGTAAATTTGGTCTACTAGTGAGCTAGTGAGTTAGGTTTTGTAGCAAGAATAGTTCCGTTAACTAGAAACAAAGTTACTTTTTTGTCTTCTATAAAAATGTATATATGCAACTTTCCTCTATCTTGCAACGTTTTAGGGTAATAGTTTATTTGTTATTCTCATTGGGTTTACTTTATTTAGCCTGATGCTGTAACACTCTTGTTATACTTAGCGACCAATCACTATCAGATTTTAATGTTCGAAGATAACGATCGACATAACAATCACTGGTAAAATAGGTTTGCTGTATCGGTATTTTAATTATATCGATATGTCGCCCACTATCTTGCAATCCTTATTTTGGAAAAAAGTATCGCCCTTAAAAAAACAAAGAGTGCTATACGACCGCCAAACGTATAAGAGTGAATAGAGTATAGGGCACGCGCCGTGCCGTCATAAAACATTTGGCCGGTAGATTTTGAAACAGAAAAAATTCAGACTAAGCGCGGTCTCACACTGACGTTTTTCAAGCGGAGCGGGTCGGGTCGGGTCGTTTTGCCCGCACTTATTTTTACTCGCACACAGGGCGGCTTACCCGCTAAAGAGATAATGATTTTTTATTTCATTATATATTTCAACTCGATGCGATTGATCTCAAGACGTTTTGACATCAGTACAGTTGCATATTAGCATTACTTGTAAGAAGCGTTAGTTCTGGATACTACTAATACAATAATATATCTTGTACTAAAAAATTGTTGATTTTTTTCACATATTTTAATGTTTTAAATTTTAATTTACGGTAAGAGCTGTAGTCTAGATGTAGCAAGTTTTCAAGTAAACGTTTTCAAGATATCATGCGTCTCTTTGTCATTGCGTGAAAGTGCGCAACAATCCGGTTTTTTTCTGAGAATGACACAAATGATTTTACGCAGTAGTTAATTCGTTTTATCAATTTGTAGGCCAAAAGTTTATAATAAAATTTCTTATAAACAGCAAAAAAATTTAAAAAATAAGCCTATATGTATTTAATCATTTTTTATCACTACTCTTTTCTGTAAGTTTTTATATTTATTGCATGTCTTCTATAGATTCCTACATTTGTTAATCAAAATTGAACTCGATCGGATCACGGCGGGTCCTCCGCTTGTGTGTGAAAGCCTTTGTTTGTCTTAATGCTTTTAATATTTTATGGCCCGACCCGATCCGCTCCGCTCTGCTTGAAATACGTCAGTGTGAGACTGCGCTAAACTACCTGTTATGAAATAAATGTTTGCTACGTCCTCCATTGAGTGACGCACATCATTCCTCGATAGCCCTAATTTTTTATTGAATAATGGCTTTAATTAATACGTAAAAGTATAAGCATTTTGTATTAATTCGAAATAAAACTGAGTGGCAAAACACACCGTTACATATCTTACATCTTTTTTATACATTTTGTTTACGTAGTTACTTCAAACGGGTCGCTGTTTTTGCGTAAAATGCTCATTTGCCTGTAAGAATACGTTTCTAACCTTACTTTCTTAAATACACGGTAAAACTAAAAAGAACTCTTTTTCTGATTACATTTTCCAGTTTCTCGTATAATGCAACGCGCAAAACATCTCCAAAATTCATTTTTTTATACAAAAAAAGCTCTCAAGCCTCTACATCACAATCTTTATGTTTATAACGGCTACCAAAACCCCGCCGTTATATCATAATCGTTATGGTTAAAATAACGAGAGTGGATAACGAGAGTCGATATGAGTGGAACCGTTATAAGTTATACAGCATACCAATTTTACAAAAATTACGATTCGGCTAGATAACGACATTGCTACTTATAAGGAGAGTGATATAGCATCAGACTGATTGTCTGAGAACATAATTCAACCCATGTGAACCCTGGGGGCCACAATCTGACAGTGTAAAAACTCTATAAAA
The DNA here is from genome assembly GCA_035610365.1 of Aquatica leii. Taxonomy (NCBI): domain Eukaryota; kingdom Metazoa; phylum Arthropoda; class Insecta; order Coleoptera; family Lampyridae; genus Aquatica; species Aquatica leii. The sequence continues at coordinate 59,922,699 of CM069436.1, forward strand.
CGCAGCAGAAGTAAACACACGTGTCCGAAAAACAAACATTCACCATAGTTTGCAGGCGTCCTTCTAGTACGTTGATTTTTTCTCCCGCTGTTGGAATAAATCTGAGAAAATTAAGCAAATCATCTTAATACAAAAATTGTGACGGTTTTGATGCAGGATGGTTTACAAGAAAAACAACTCCGGATATTACCACATTGACAAAGGTACCCTTACCCGCAAAGAAAAACCGCGGTGGTCATCAAAATCAACTAGACCGAAACTGTCGGCAAAATTAATAAAAAAGCTTAACCAAAACTGAATAAATTATTTAAAACTATATATTAATGGTTAATAATAAAATAACATATTAGCCGATAATTTATGTTCAAACTTTAAAATGCGTAAACGAAGTAGTAATTGAATGAATCTGATTTATAAAGTTTTATAATAAAAACTATCAGTAATTACTAGTTTAAGTTATAAACGAAAGTATGTAAAATAAAATTTGATTAAATTTTGAATGTTGAAATTGTATCAACAGACAGGCAATTGTAAAGATTATTACTATTATTAGCGTTATAAATCTGTTAAGATTAGAGAAAAGAATCATGTTAAAGTAAAGTTTATCTCTTTAATGCTTTTTTATAATCAGTAGCGCATTTGTTTATTATTAATAGGAAAACAAATAGTAGCATCGCTAAATTTTTATTCCATTTGTAGCATGCAGCGCCGCCTAATATCAAAACGTAGTAACATCTTAAGGTTAGAAAGGGGTACAACGCCGCTTTTAACAGATTGAGTAAAAAAAGGAAAAGCCAATTGGCAGTTATGGTACTGAAAGCGTTCGTGAACTTGCCCAATCAGAAAAAAACGTTTTAGGATATAAATTCAAAATTGCGTACAAAGAAAGAGGAAAGTTTTAAACGAAGGTTTTAAAAATCCTGACGCGGTGCAAAAACGAAAAAAGTTGCATACGGGAGTTTTTCTTTTGAAAGGTCAGAAGTAGTTAAATTTATTTGGATATGCGTTTGCGTTCTTTATTTGATTGATGTACGAGAGATACGATGAATTGAGATACTGTCTAACGCGAAAAAATTGAGAATAAATATTTAAGGTTAATTCTATTTTTTAACGAAGTTTTTTGTTTGTTTTTTTGTTGTAAACAGAGAAAGCAAATTTAATATTTTCTTTTCTTTGTCTTTGGCAATTGACGGGTGGCTTATAAAATTAGTTTTACTTTTTTGAGCCGAAAGATCACGTTAGAACACCTCTAGAGAATGTAATAAAAACGCATGTCGATTATTTCACGTCGCGAAATGTTTTTATTGAAAATCCAGTCTGCTGTAAGTCTTTTTAAGATATGACAAGAAATCGCAAACGCAACAAACTGTTGAAAAAAACAGTTTTTAAACTGTGGATGCACATTTTCAAAGGTAAAATCTCCATTTCGAAACTTTTACATCTGAAAGGATGTTGCAACGTAGCTCGATTCGTGTCATAATCTTAGAAGCTGTTGAATTGTGAACCGTTATAAAACTCTGGTAAAGTCCAGTAATCATTTTGTTTGTTTTTTTTAAAAACTCGTATCAACTAATTAGAGTGTGGTGAAACAATTGCCAGGAATCACGCGATATAAATTGTTTATTTAATCCGACCGTATTCAATCAAAGTCTGGCAAAACTTCTGAAAGTTCCACTTTGGCTTTAAAATTGATTGTATTCAGAGGAAATTTAAAATTTTACATTTATCCGAATGCTTTTAACCGTATCTAAACCGGCAGAAAATGGCAGTCAGTGGACGTGAGGCTTAATTTGTTCGACCTTTTCTCGCATAACATGCTCGTGAGCACAATATGACTATTTTTTGCCTTGAAAATATATTGTGTCAAATAAAGTTCGATGTTTTGAGATTTTGTTGCTTACGTTGTGTTTCTTACCGTACATCGCTTGGAAAAAAGAACCTAACCGTTACTAACACAACCCAAATATTTCTTAATACCTGCTGCCTAAACAAAGCTTAGATTTGAGAAAATAAATAAGTACGGCCATTCACGACATTAAAACTTTTTAACCAAAACATCGCGTCTCAATAGACAATGGACTACTAATGGAAGAAAACCACGAATTTATAACAGTTTATTGAGCATTTTGTTAACGGTTTGAAAAGATTAGACCAAAATACTCATTTTTGTGCTTCTCTAAAAGAATTTTCTATAAAAGATATACCCTCCAGTTTGCAATCAATTCGCACTAAACTATTACATACTACTAAAACTATAAATGGAAAACAATGACCGGGAGTGTTTGGATTTAGAGTTTTTATTACTAATTATGAGGCCGGTCTATTTACATGCTATGATGTTTGTTCAAGTGCATAGATTTAAGATAACGCGATTGGGTTTCTCCTTAGATATGTCTCTGGAAACTACTTTTTATCAGCACGCAACAATTCTTGATAATAAGCGGTCTCGCTCATCATTTGTTATCACAAAAAATTCTCCATATGTCATTGGTGTTGCTGATTCATCATCTTCCAGCGATGAAAGGTTATGAGAAACAATTCTCAGCCATTTCATGGACAAATGTTTAATACAAACAATTGGTGAATTATCATACGACTCTATTCTCGTTTAATATGCACCTAGAATACTAGTTATTTCTGTTTTTAAATCTTTTTATTATTTATGTATGCATTCTTATTTTTGAAAATCGCAATAAACCTTGTTCATTATATTACGTATGTAATATTGTGTTTGTTTTCAACACCTTCCGATAGTTGCAAGATTTGCGATATTTGTGAAATTTTTTTACATATGTTATAATTATTTTGCAGTGATTAATCAAACATAAACTTTTTTTATGCAAAAAAAGTTCAGCTTCGCGTTTTGATATATGGACAAAAGGTAAAGGTCTAAAAATGCTAGATTTTTATATATTAAAATAATATGCAGCATACGTTTTTGTAAGACGCATTACACAGAGTGAAGATCATTTAGTAAAAATTAATATGTGTCTGGTTGACAAAACGTAGTAAGTCTGTCACACAAACTTAATATTTATGAACACAATACGTTAGAAGAATGTTAAAAATCTTAATTAGTATTTAAATATAGTTGTGCATCATTAATTATCAGTAGTTAAAAGAAACATTTAAAAAACTCAGTTACAAATAGGCTGTCAAGCGATATATATCACAAAATATTTAAAATGCCTATAAATATAATTAGTTTCCGTTGTGCGTGTGTGTGGGTTTCGAAAAAACTGTCAACATTAAAAATGACGATACCATTTTATATTTTGCAATTATCCACGATTTTGTTAAAAAGTTAATTCTATTCGAGCCCATATGTTTGCTAACCAATTAATTTAAAAAATAAAGGTTAATTAGTATTCTCGCTAACTGGATAAAAATAAAAGAAAATTACATGAAAATAGGTACATTTGTAGATGAGTTTAATGCATGAGTCAATAAACGAGCTCGTTAAAAGTTTAAAATAAAATTTAATTGTGCCGGCCTGTTGTTTATTACTTTGCTTTTTCAGTAGGGACAACCAATTAAAAATTTATATTACTGATTTTTTGATTACTTTTCTTTTACGCTTCAATTATTTTACTTCTCATTTGCATTATGCCCGGTAGAATTTCTCTTTCTTGCTAGATGCATAATTAACAGAATTTGTTATCAACAAAAATAAAAAATTCTTATTACATACGGAGTTGCTCGACAAGTATAAAAATTAAGCAACACGAAACAAACAAATGCTGTAAAAACTACTTTTTTACCGAAACATTACATGAGGTTTTTATAAACGATATCATCTAAAAGCTATAAAATTCTAAGTAACTATTGTTTAAATGATAATATGAAAACAGCATATATTTTTGTGTTTAAAGCCGCGAAATCTAGAGTAGAATACCAATAATTTTCGTAAACAGCAGTTTTCAACCTGAAAGCAGTATAGGTTACAATAAAAAACTGTACAAAATTTAAAATAAACCTAATTACGATGGAGTATATTATGGTAATAGTAAAAACATTAAAAAGTTCTACTATGCATAAATTTACTATCATAAAACTATTAAAAAAATTAATTGTTAACTCAGAGAAACCCAGTAGTATAAAAAAGGTAGGTAATTTAAAGATTGTTAGCGGTGGGATTTAGACAAAATTAAAAAAACCTTATAATAGTTGCTCTGCGCGAACATGTTAAAACTATAAATAAATAAGAATTTACTGTAAGCAATGGTACTAGAATAACACTAAGAGTCTTTAACGAATATTACGCGAAAGAATAAATTAAACACACAAGCTTTAAGTATCGATGACGACACAGAAAAAAATTAGATAGAATTATAGAATTCTGCAAGAAAATACCGCGAACACATACTTCTTCTTTCTTCTTTGTAAAAAATAATACACATGTTTATTAATAAATTAGAAAAAAAAATTTTTAATTTAAATTAAAAGGAATAAAAAAAGACAATTTATAAAATTCTATTACTAAAAGTGATTTCCAATGGCAGAATTGTCATTAAAAATATTTTGTTACCAACCTTTTTGTTATAACGGATTCTGTTGGTAACAACCATGTCACCATAGATAGCTACGACGTCGGTAAGTGGGCCTGATTGAAAATACTGTACAAAAAAGAAAAAGCTAAGAGTCACTTTGTTGTACTTAAAAAATTCTTGACTCGGAAACATCAAGTTTACATACGAATCTATTGTGCAAGAAGTAAAATAAAAGCAAAGAATCATCAACAAGAAAACAAACGACTTTATGATATATGTATATTTTTATCAATCGATAACAAGATAACGCTTTAGTTTTATTAACAAAATATACAAGTACTAAACCAAGATATTACATAAAGAAGAAAAGTGGTCTCGTCTAACGAGACATGATCGTTAATTTAATATAAAACGAAAAACTTGTTCTTAGTTTCTTAGTACAGTAACTGGTGAAATTGTTACTATTGTAATGTTATGCTCGCTACTTTGACTTTGCCCTTAAATGTAAACAAATTACTAAGGTACTCAAATGGTAAGTCAACGCAACCAATGATGCACAAATTTGCAAGCAGCTGACAGTTAAAATATAAATTCGACTAAAAGTAAATTAATAATAATGAGCTTACTACAAGTAGTAACGCATAACAAAATTAATTAGCTGGATTTAAAAAAACATGCATCTCTGCCAAGTTTTCTGTAAAAAATTTTGTTAACAGCAAAACGGCGTCCGTCGCTATACTTGTGCGGATTAAGAAGATTGAGAATTGCATTAAGTCCGCCAATATACGTAGAAAATCTTCATTTTAATAAAATAGTAATAACGGCAATAACAAATTAAATAAAAATTGAACGGACAAGGTTTCTATTAAAATCAAACCAATCCCAGCAAATCTTGAACCAAAAATAAATATTGTTGCAAAATCCCCCATTATATCATGAAATAAAACTGAAATATACAGCCAGTAGTGTCCGCGTACAAGTGACGTGACAAGAATCTTATTAAAACACAAAAAAGTTAAACGTTATTACTAATGATACGTAACAGATTTGTGTTTAAATATTGTTTTATAATGTATAACTGCTTAGATTTAAACTTTCTACTTGTTTGCTCAACATAGAAAAATTGCAAAAACTTTTAAGTTTATAAATTCCAGATTTATATGTCAGAATTTTGATTTATGTTGACTGAATAGTATCGTATGTCACTGGTGTCAAACCACATTATTTTTTGTGTTGTTTTTGCAAACATTTTTGTTATCTATTTAAAAAGAATGGTACTAAAACATGAAAAATTTAATCACATATAAAAGTGTTGTGGTAGACGCCAACTCGTGGTTAATAAACCCACATATAAAATTTAACAAATTGATGTTAGAGGCGATTCATTTTAAGATTCCAGCGCCTGTAATGACAACGAGCGAACTACCGATTCAATGTTAAACGTTATAATGACCTTTATTACTGTACCATTTATATTTCTTGTTTTTCTGTTGCTACAAACTTTTTCTGAAAACCAACGCTTAATTTATGTATTTTATAACATTTTTTTATAGTTTGATAAATTTTTTCAACATTGCATAAAATTTACTAAAATATTATTTGTGATTTAAAATTAGTGTGTATATAGGTTAGAATTTGCATATATTAGTCATTTTATTGTGGTTTAGGTAATAGTTTTGTAGTTTAGTTTCGTGCATAGTTCGATTTGGCCCTTAATAGTACAATTAGTCACTGAGAAACATCAACTTCACTTTGCTTGTAGGAACATTGTTTTCTCCTCGCAAACTTTATCAAGCATTGGCTTTATTTTTTGGAAAACTCGACAGAAAACACAATGAAAAGTCAAAAATCAAAGGGTGCCAGGAAGGAGTATAGCTTAATAAACTTCTGGCCATTGCCAACCACAAGCCCGTTCCTGAAGGATACACTCTAAATGGACTTACCTTAACTGAGTGTACCTAACTACAATCTGAAATGAACTTAAATTTTAGATAACGCGGAGGTCGAAGGAATTAAAAGCTCGTTTACATTTAACTATTTAACATTTATTTGAACAAAAATTACTCAAAACAAGAAAAATAAAACTATTTAAATTAACGCAAAATAAAAAAAAAATAACATGAAAGTTAAAAAAAAAATAAAGTAAATTGAATAATCGTATCAAAACAAACAAAACTTTTAAAGAAATGAAACTAAAGTAAATCATAAAAAAAACAATAGAAAATCTTAAATAACCAAAGCACGGCCGTGTGCGCATTAAATAAATATCAATTCAATACAAAATGAAATAACTTCATCGATTTTAAAACCAGGAACGAAAATCTTAATAGTAAATTTATGAAATTTGTTAATTTTTCCGCTCAAACATAAATTTTCTTTTTAACAAATATTTAGTCACATATAGTTTTGATAAATGCGGACAATTACCATTTAGTAATCGTATTATCAATAAAATCGTTAATTTGCAACACTCATTTTTCTTAAAAACCAGAACTTTTAAGACACTTAAACGCGTAAATAAAATTCACCAACTCGGGTTAATTGGTACAACATGAATACCTTAAGTTGTCGTCGTCATAAATCCAGGAAAAAACTTGTAGTTGATTCTGGGTTGCCAGAAGTAATCGGGAGAAACGTTAAAGGGTCCCTCAAAAAACTATGTACCGTCCGAAGGTTTTTCATGAGCCGCCATCAAGGCGAAAATTGGATTGTGAAACATAAACTTACACACAATTCCACGATACGTTAATACAAAACCAAACCGGTATCCAGTGATATTCAATAAGCCGTAATTGTAAGTTTTTTCACTTAAACGAACTATTCACTGTACCATTGTTAATGACTTTTGCGGTAATTTCATCTAAAGAGGGTGAATGTACCACCACACTACATTTTTCGAACGACTGTCAACCAACTAACCTCTACCTCACTTTTTAAACCATAAAAAATCACTTATATATAAACCCAATCGGCTACCATTTCCACAATGGCTGTGTTCGAAACTTCATGAAAGAAAACCATACTACCAAGAAATGCAAAACGGATGCAAACCGATTAAATAACGTCATAACAGTAGTGTTGGGCAACGGCCCTTACTTCTATGTAAAATGTCGAATTGACAAAATATTATATTTCAAACTGTCATTAAGATTAGTTCTTGAGACTTGGATCATAAAACTGTCTAATAAATTAAAAGAATGACTTTATTCCAACGTAATTTAATCAAACTCACACAAAGAAAATAAGTACGACTGTACTGAGAATGTACTTCAAACAAAGAATCTTTAAACAAACTTAAAATAAACAAACTGCTACAATACATTTAATTACAATTATATCTCAAAAGGGAAACATAAATTACAACTAGAATTATTACAGAACAAAGAAAATGCCAAATAAACACAGAATACGAATGATTCAACAGCGTAATAATTGTGAAATAAATACATGCAACATTTTATCCACAACTTTGAATAATAAAGTTGAGTCTAAAAACGTCAAATAACTTATTAAAATCAATCTGAAATCAATAGAACAATTTCAAAATACATTAAATGACTATCGTCAATACAAATAGCGGGTCTTTCACGAAAGTAATTGAACCACTTTAAACAACGGTTACAACGTTTTCACAAATTGCTGCTAGAACGATCGTAATATGTTGGTAGTTGGATTTACTAACCGAAAAAACTCCAAAAATGTATACATGATTATTATTTTTGATACAATTTTTTAGCTTTTCCAACTACCATCATATTATAATCCCTATAGCAACAATTTAACAAATTTATTGTTAATACTACATTTATTTCTAGCAAAATCTGTCAACTTGAAAAATAAATTTAAAATTTTGAGTTACTTTATATTACTAGCAATTTCAAGTAAAAGTTATGAGTTTTTTAAATATGTGTTTTACCAAACATACCCTTTTATTTAAATAATAATTGACTTTAAAAACACTGTTTTACGTAGATTAAAATTTACCACTGTACAGCTTGAGAGTTTTTTCGTTATTACGTAACTATATTAACAAACAAATGTTGATGTTTGCGATGAAAATGGCACAACATAATAATTCATATAAAAAGCATCAAATGTTTTTTTAAAGAACATCATAAATATAATATTGGTAGTACCTACATTTATAACTAATAGAATCTGTTAAGTTTGAAATTCGAATGTTTTACGTAGTATTAACTCATAAATACAGAATAATAAAAATAAGTTATGCTATGATTCTTTCGACGAGAGTAATGTACATAGTTTTTTGTGTTGCCTTTCATAAAATTACATTCTTTTTAGAAAAAATAAAAAAAAATCAACAGAAATATAATATGTTGGTACTACATTTATTACTAAATCTGTCAGATTTGACATTAACCTTAACATCGTTTTTCTTCAATTTTAACTGAATTTTAAGATTTTTAAAATTATTTTTCCACCTGTCGCATACTCATTCTAATATATTAATTGACTTTGAACACTTACTTTTATGTGGATTCCTAGTTTTGATTTTGCCACCCTAGAGCTTTTTTCGTTCATTACGTAACTACACTAACGAACGAATATTGACGTTTGCAATGTTGGCAGCACAAAATAGTAGTTTACGTAACAAGAGTCGAAAGTAAGAAATAGCATAACGAACGTTAATGCGACGCGAGGCCGCACGGGCGAGCGTTGCATGTGAGTGAGTTATGCTATGATTCTTTCGACGAGAGTAATGTACATTATTTTTTGTGTTGCCTTTCATAAAATTACATTCTTTTTTGAAAGAATAAAAAAAGCAACAGAAAAATAATATGTTGGTACTACATTTATTACTAAATCTGTCAGATTTGACATTAACTTTAACATCGTTTTTCTTCAATTTTAACTAAATTTCAAGATTTTTAAAATGATTTTTCCACCTGTCGCATACTCATTCTAATATATTAATTGACTTTGAACACTTACTTTTATGCAGATTCCTAGTTTTCATTTTGCCACCCTAGAGCTTTTTTCGTTCATTACGTAACTACACTAACGAACGAATATTGACGTTTGCAATGTTGGCAGCACAAAAAAATACTTTAAATGTATCATGCATAAAAAATAAAATAATAATAATACATTTTTTTATATTTTAGAGTAACTAAAAACAATGACCAAAATATGTAAGAATTAAAAAAAAAAATATTAGAAAAATAATAGTAAGTAAAGAAGCAAATAAACTATTACTAAAATCTATTTAATTTATAATTTAATGTTTTGTTTTCCAAAATTAAAAAACGAAAACGTCAAAAATAAAGAATTGTTGCGCAGAAACCAATTTTGTTTCATATGTCAATACACTATTTAGAAAGTTCAATATTAACAAATTACAAAATGTATAGATAAAAAACAATTACAATCCGTCAACGAATATATCCAACTACCAACATACACCGATCTTTATAGCACCAATTTCTTAAATTTAGTGTAGACTACGAAATGGCGTTGACCACAACATTTCAATATGTATCTAAAACGAAATACTAATATAAACTACAGGAATAAGTTAGTATGATTGTGGAAATACATCAATATTTCCCAGTGCTAATAATCTTCTATTCTCTCTGGTGGTAATTTTTGCAGTTATACCGATGTAGTAACTTATGCTCAATTGCACCGTGTTTTTAAGTTATACTTAGTGCTTAGTAAGACCATTGAGTAATAATTTACATTTATTATTCAATGGTAAGACTTAGTTACCATAGATGTGTTTGTTATAACCTACAATAATTAACCGTTACTTAATACTAAGTATAACTTAAAAAGTACGGTGCAATTGAGCATTGCGTTAATGCTTAATTACTGTAGAAACAATTGTTATTACAAATATTTCTATGGTAACTAAATGTTACTTAGCACTAAGTATAACTTAAAAAACACGGTTCAATCGGGCATTACTCTATATTCGTTGGTAGATTGTAACCATGTTTTATTGATACATTTTCTAATTTTAGGGTTATTAAATCAAATTAAAAACATGCAGCGATTTCTATAGCAGCAATTTGTTAAATTTTAGGCTTGGGTTCACGAACCACGAGATGGCGTTAATCACAACACTTCAATATGTAAAATATTAAGTGACTTTTAAAGTCAATAAAAACATTATAGTTAATACATTAGTTCATTATTTATTAATCTATTCAATAAATAAAATAAAATTGTTTTAATAATACAGCTAATTTAAATCTATCTAATTATTTTTGTTACAAATCCAACTTTAGTTTATGTTGCTTTCTGTGATATTTCTCTCTCAGACATGGTAAATAAGCTCCACTAGTTTTTGAGTAGGAAGACATTCTTATCATGAAAAAGAAAATAATCTTTGTTAAGATAAAAACCTTTTCCGGGTTTAAACCGTGTCAACGTTGGCAACTTTGGTTGCAACATTCACACGGTCTAAGCCTGGAAGACGTTCTTCTCTTAGTATAGATCCCGGCCATGGAAGCTATTTATTACATAATTTTTGTTAAGCTTAGACACGTAATTGTGCAGGTGTATCTTTCTCTCCCAGATTGTATCGAGTGTTTTTTGTAATAGATTATCATTTATTAATATTTGTTTTGTTTTGGAACATCTAGAAAAGGCAAATTTTGTTTAAATGAACTACAGAGAAATTTTGTTTTTGAGGTAGAGCTTTCTAGAGTATATTTTATATTACATGTTTAAAAACAATTTAATATCAAGTTGCGGCTCGTGAGATTAGACTTAAGGTGGGCTACATGTTTTAAAAAGTTGTAGGTAATGTGAATGTTTTCAAATATCATTATGGCATTATGTAGGTAACTACTAAAAGGTTTTAAAAATTTATCGGCTCCATTAGAATAAAACAAATAGGAAACAAAACAAAGCATTTATCGTATCACATTTTTAAGGTTTTCAGTGACTGTAACCGCTATTGTTAACATCACTAAAAAGAGGAAAATAATATTTTTAACCAACTTTTAAAAAGTGCATCAAATAAAATACACTAAAAAGTAAAAAATAATAATTTAATTTATTTGCAATCAAACGATAAAGTTTTTATTTACATGAAATTACTATTCGAACACAATGCCAAACACATTCGAGTTAAATCTAAGTTAAATGTTAAGAATTTAACCTAATATTCTAATTTAGAGATATGATCTTTGTTAACTTACAGTATAAACATATTAACCATGTATTCACAAAATAACTCATAACAATAACTATAGGTGAATGGTCATTTATCTATTGTCGGACAGCATTCTTATATAGTGATCTAGATAAACTGGTGTATATGAAGCAGCCCGAAGAATTTGACGATGGAAATGGAAGGATATGTAAAGTAAATCTCAACTTATATTAATTGAAGCAGTCTCCAAGATGCTGGAATTAACATTTCGTTAGTTTAATGACAAAACTTTCTTTTGTAAAAAGTACAGCTGACCAATTTTTATTTTTAAAAATAAGACAAAATTCTAAAGTTTTATTAGTAAAATTCTACGTAGACTATGGACTCGTCGATGGAATTCAAAGCGATTTGTGGTGTTATGAACTGTTGATGGTTTATTTTTTATAGCACAGGACGACTACACCCGCAAGATCCTGGAGAAATTTAAAATGCAAGACGCAAATACAGTTATGACTCTATACGAAGCAGGCAGTGAAGATGTCGAGAATGTGTGGAAGCCACATGTACTTATCAATTGCTAACAGACCTAATATAACGTACGCTGTGAGCATGGATTCCAAAGTTCTGGCCAATCTTAAAGTTTCAAACTGGAGAGCTGTGAAGAGACTTTTTTATTACTTGAAGGAAACCCCAGATCGGGGGCTCTTCTATGATGCAAATCAGAGAGCAAAAGAATTAAGATCCTATAGCGATGCTGACTACGCAAGTAAAATCAGTACGAGACGTTCTAGGAGTAGCATGGTATGCAAGTTTAGTGGCAGTGCCATTACGTGGATGAGTGAAAGCAGAACTGTGCTGTCCTCTCTGCAACCGAAGCTAAGTATTTAGCGGCAAGCAAGAAGGTGAAGAAAGAAATATGGGCAAAACGACTTTTAGCAGAAATTATTAAATTGCAGGGAACAGGATCAAATTAGTAAAGAACGCAAAATTTCATAAAAGATCGAAGCACATCGACATAAAGCATTATTTCACAATGAGAAATACAACAACGGTGAACTTTACGTAGTATTGCGAGAAATCAAACCGCTGGCTGATGTAATGAAAAAACCGCTAGCGCGCGGAAGATTTGAAAAAAAGTGTACTGTATTAGGTGTAATTAGATTAAGTTAGATATCTATTAGTAGAGAAAATATTGAGGTTAAAAAAATATTTAATTGCTAATAAGTTAGTTTTAAAATACCTTCGAAGGGTTCGGTCGTGTTTGCACGCTTTTTTAAATGTCTTTTGATCGTCCTGTTTTTGTAACTTTAATTATTGTTTATAATCAAGAACTTTAAAATTGTTTCTTAAACTGAGTTGTATTTCTGCAACAACAGATTTTCGTTACGATGTAGTTTTGCAACTCCATTGTGCCAAGACTTTTCTCGGTTTTAGATTGAGAAAAAAGACAAATTTATCAGCGTTAAAAATCTGCGATAGATCTTTTATAACATCTAGTTTCTTGTATTGGTTAAAATAATGTCCCATTTCTTTAAACCAATTATAAAAATAAATAATCACAAAATAATTATTGATAAGATTGTTTTTTCAATATACATATGTAGGTGTTTTTTAAAACGCACGCACGCACGCACGCACGCACGCACGCACCCGCACACACACACACACACACACACACACACACACACACACACGCACACGCACACACACACACACACACACACACACACACACAGGAATAGTTTTTCCTGATTTAGGAGACACTGAAACGTAAAATTATGAATTTCAATAGTAGTTTGATTACAATTCAAAAAATACTATTAAACTTTTGCGATAGTTTCTCTGGGATCCCAGAACGGTAAATTATTTAATTGTTATTTTAGAAGCGCTTAAATCGCTCAATAGTAATAGACAAACAAACAATAATTCCATACAAAACGTCGCATATTAATAACAGGTTGTTTCTTGTTCACCTAAAAGTTTTATCAAAAATTTGTATCTAATTTTAAGCAAATTGTAAAGAACTTTGTTGAAACTTTTTACATTACAAAAAAATTTAAAAAAATACCAACAAATTTAATTTTTATAATTTTTTGTTTTCAGTTTTACCATAAATTAAAATTTTCAATTAAATTAAAACTTAACATAAACTAAACAATTATAAAAATCTTGTTTCTTCTACGTTGTATTTATATAAGTTAACAACATTCAATAAGAATTTTGTTGTTGAAAAGATTTTATTTTATTAAAATAAATTCGATTTAAAATTTTTCGACAAGATAAAGAGAAAAGAATCACAGAAAGCGTGGGCACGCTAAATTTCTTTCAAGACGTAGCAGTATATGCGATAAGAGCACATACCATTTCCCAAAAACAAATTTAAGAGGCATCTCTATTCAAATATAAATATTTAAGAGATTTATAACAGTTTGCAGTTTGGCAGGCAGTGAGAGAGGTCTCTTGTGGTTTCCGCCATGTTGGCTGATGGCCGAATGATGATTGTTTTATAAATATTTAATAGGTTTCCGCTTGAAGCGTTCCTGCAGCTCAAATCAGAGTTTATGGGACATCATAATATCGGGATGTTTTATAGATGTATATGCTGTTATCTTGAAAATGCGTTCGCAAAGGTAATTTACTGAATTTCATAGGATAATGGTCTTTTTGATGGACAAATCTTTGTTTCACTTCCTGAATTACAATACCTAGAAACAATATAGCACCGACTATCTGCACTGCTATTAATCTTTCATAGTAGTAGTGAATTATTTAATTTTTTGTTCTATTTCTATGTGAAATCTGAAGCGTTTAAATAGCAACCGCATGTCAATTAATTGGCAAAGAAATGACACATCAAAGTGACTCTGTAAAACCGACAATTCAATTAGTAGCCACAAAACTACTTTTAATAACTTTGATAATCTTATAACAAAAAAATTAATATCGCCGACGGCACTATTAATAGGAAGTTCAAGATTGCTTTGTAAGAAAAATAGACAAAAACGTTATCTTAGATAAAATTAAACAAAAAGGAATAAGATTAAGGGTCTTACAAATACAGGAAACCAATTATAGAAATAAAGATACCACTCAGGTTTAAGTCGAAATGGGGATAATATTCTTAGATTTTTATTCATTTTCCTACCGTATAAATTGCTTTAAATGAATCATTGTTAATTTTTTTTTAATTTGCCATATGTTGCCTTTTTTAGTTAGAATTAAATTGACTATATTACATTTAAAACTTTGTTTTTTTATAAATTTGCTTTTAGTGCTTATACGTATTTCTCAATTTTGTTAATTGGCAACGCAATTACTTTAAACTCTAAAACTGTTAATTATGAATGAAGGTTTCGACGGGTCACTTCACTTGTTGACTTATTTGTCGTAAAGCATACACATTTGACTTTGTTTGCTTAAAGTCGCAGCCGCCATAGATTTAAACTGTTTAAACCACAAAACATACATAAAAGATACGACAAATTTCCAAGTACGTTTTGAAGCGTGTTATATAAACAAAGCTTGTTTTTTTTAAATTTTTTAATTTGATTTGCTAGAAAATTTTTCACTACAAAATCTAAGTAGGTACACTACTACAATTTTACAACAATCGACTATAATTATTTATTTATGTTACTGCTTTTAATTAAATTTATTAAAGCCGTAAATTAAAATTGTTACAATTTTTAACTTTTTGTTTAAATAAAAAAGGTGTTTTAACAATATTAGTTTTATGGCATAATTTATTCAACTAGTTCTATTACGATTGTTGAAATTTAGAAAAGTGTATGTAATTTAAAAAAATTCTGCAGACTACGATTTGTGATACAACAAATTGCACAACGGAGTTGATTAATGTTCGAACAATTTGTAGCATGTGTGGCGTTGTAATACAATCTGTAGCACAATGCGGTCATATTGTATAATAGTATGTATCTGCGTACAATTATATAAAAAGAAAAATAAATGAAATATAGGTTATAGATTATCAGATTCCTAAAAGTTGACGTATAATAATATTATAATAACCAAATAATCTTAACTTTTTTAATTATTAACACGTTTTCTTTACGTCTGCGTCTGTGCGACAATAAACTTTATAAGAGATGACCCACGTGCGAAAGCCATAAAATTGTTATTTGTTATCCAATTTGTTGTAGGTAGCTTATAGATCATTGTATTATGTACTACCTCAATATATAAAAAAATTAATACATGCCCCCGAGGATACGTACCGCTCAGAAGGAATAGTTGCGTTCTTCTATGCGGCACATGCCTCACGGGTATGTAACAACAAGTTGTGACTTGTAGTTGCACTTTCGTTCGTTATCTGAATAGAGTCGATTATCGATCACGGACTAGTGAACCTCGTCAAAGAAATGTCTTCGAGAGTCCGTTATATGGTAAAATTTGCTACAGCACAGGTCGAGAATGCGAAAAATAAAAATATTTTGTGAGTGATGAACATGAAAATGACAATCAAAAACAAACTAAAGATGAAGAATTTTAGGCAATGAGAATATTATTATTATTATTTATTGATAATTGTTGAGCCATTTGGCCTTACAATGGATTACGTTACCCTTACAACTTTTCCCTTTACATAATAATATAATACATATAATACATACAAAAATTTATAAAACTAAAATAACTTTCTCCAATAAATTATTTCAATCACCATCTTACTATTCTATTTCGTTAGACCTAACCCTCCCCTCTTATCCTTCTTTCCTTTACTGTTTTTATCCAATCCAATCCCTCCCCTTCCTCCCCAAGTAAAGCCTTCCTCCCCCTCATTTCTTCCCTTAGCTCGTCACACTCCTCACTGAAGTGCTCTATGTCCTCCCATCCCTGCCCACATAATCTACATCTCCTCATTACATCCTCCTTCCAATACTTATTTAAATTCTCCTCATTTCCACATCTAAACCTGGCTATAAGCCGTTTCTCTCCTAAGCTTCTCCTCCCCATCAGATACTTAGGAACCTCTCTGCACACTATATTCCCATACCTTACGTTATACTTTCCTTCTCTTATCTTTCCTTCCCTCTCTTGCACCTGCGAGTCTTTATCTCTTCTTACTATCTTCTCCGTATTTAACCTCTCTTCCTCTCTCCTTCTTTTCACCTCTTCTCTTGCGAAACCTCCTCGTTGGTAGTACAGTTTCCTTTCTTCCTGCCTATATATATTTTTACTATCTTTTACCGTCCTCCAGCAACATTGCAAAATTTTACATTCTCTCTTTACCTTCATTGTCTCTTCATAACCCATCGCCCTTTTCCCTGCTTCTATTCTAATCTTCTCTAACTTCCCCTCCTCCTCTATTATGTACCCCGGCGTCTCCCTGTCTAAACCTAGTATCCATTTCCAATATTTTATTTGCACCCTTTCTAATAGGTTCCACTCTTTCCAACCCCATACCTCCACCCCGTACATCATCACACTTTTAATCAATTTTTCGAACAGCCATCTTCTCTTCTCGATCTCCTTTCCAAACATTCTTTCCACTACACTCCATACCTACCCTAATACCCTGATACCCTTCTTTGCTAACTCCCTTATATGCGCATCATCTTTATTATCATACATTAGCCTATATTCCAAATATGTCACTTCATTCACTGCCTCTATTTTCTGTTCTCCCCAACTTAACTCCTCCCTTTTCTTCCCTCCTCTCCCTTTTTGAAAAACTACCATCTTAGACTTTCTCACATTTAAACCCAAATCTTCCCTTTCCAGGTACCTCTTTATCGTATTTACCATACCTTTCATCTCCAACTCATTTTTTGCCACCATGTCCATATTGTCTGCATATGCCAACACCCACACTTTAACCCCTCCCTCCATGAACACCCCACTACACTGTTCTCCCTTCGACACTTCCTCTATGTCCCCTATATACAGTGCAAATAACATAGGGCTAAGAGGACACCCCTGCTTAACCCCTTCCTCGTTCAAAACACTTCACTAACACAATCCCCTATTTTAACCCTATTCTTAGTCCCTTTATATATTCCTTCTAGTTTCCTCACTAGTGGTTCTTCTATTCCCTTTTTCCTTAACACCCTCCATAGTTTTTCCCTATTCACATTATCAAACGCAGCTTCTATGTCCATAAAGAACGCGTATACCTTACCCCTTTTCTTATCTATCTCTCCATTCACCAACTGTTTCAATATATAAACATTGTCTATTGCCCTTCTTCCCACTCTAAATCCCATCTGCCAATCTGGTAATAGACTTTTTTCTTCCACTTCCTTTTCTAACATCCTTTGTATGATCATGGCATACAATTTATAACTCTCATTTGTGAAACTAATCCCTCTATAATTCTTTGCCTCCTTCTTATTCCCTCCCTTATAAACCGGAAGAATTAAACTTTCTTTTCAACTCCCTGGCAATTTCTTCCCTTTCCATATTATATTAAAAAATTTTTCTATATTTCCTCTCACTCTCTCCCCTACATATTTCCATTGCTCTCTTTGCGTACCGTCCGTTCCTGTCGTCTTTCTTAATTTTAGTCTATTCATTGCTTCCTCCATTTCCTCTTTCGTTATCTCCCACCTCTCCTGTATTGTATTTACCCCTTGCAATATCACCTGTCCTGGTCTTTCTATTGTTCCCTCCAAACGCTCCATACAATAACCCAACCACACCTTTAAATCCATTAAACCTCCTTTCCTCTTACCTCTTCTTTTCTCCTTGCTTAGAAATTCCCACACTTCTCCTTCTTTCTTTATTTCCTTTACTTGTTTCTCCATTTCCTCTTTATAAGACACCTTTCTCTCAAAACATACATTTTTAAAATTCACTTTCTTCCCCTTATACTCCTGTACATCTATTATACCTTTCTTCCATCTTCTTCTAGCATTTCTCATCTCATCACGTAATCGATCATTGATTTTCCCCTCCCCCCATATATGTGTAGTCACCTCTGTCCCCCTCATCTATATTTCCATTAAGAATTGACCACCCTTTTTCCTCACATATCTCCACTAATATTTTCCCATTCCTATTAACTGTCTTATCCATGCTAACTCTTCTGTTTACTTCCCCTCCTATAATCACTCCTCCCTTTTCCCATGTTCTCGCGTTAAAATCACCCTCTATAATAATCTTTTCTTTTTCCTCCCCCTGTACCATTTTCTCAATCTGTTCACTTATCAACCTCATATCCCGTCCATAAACTGTTAACACTATATATTTTTCTTTTCTTTCTCTGACCACATAATTTTTTACGACCCCTTTCCCTTGCTTCTCGTCTCCCTCCTCTTCTTCCACCGACCAGTTCTTTTTTATACCCGTTAGTATTCCTCCCCTTGCTCTACCTTTACTTTCTTTTCTAGTTGCAAATTCCACCTTTCAATTATACCCCTCTCTAATTTTACCTTCCATACAATGAGAATATAAACGATTGTTTTAGTAGTGACGATTCAATCCAAGATAAAACATATCTACCTAATAGTTTTATCTCTAGCATAAGTGAAGGATGTGTGTCCGATATTTCCGAGGATATAGCACCAACATTATTGTTTCGGCTCGTATGTGTTACAAATAAAAGGTTTCTTATGGTTATGATAATTTCAATTTAAACATCTTAAATCACTACTTCGGTATAGTTCGTACAAACTGTCAGCACAAAACAGCGGCTAGTGCAAAAGTGGTTGTTGTTAAATACCCTCATACCTGCTACTTAAATACTATTGTAAAGGCGCCGACATGCCGCCACATATTGAAAGGTTTGCCTTTCAAAACATAAAAAATGCGAGCTTAATTAAACTTCTAAAGAAACAAAACAAAGAAAATAAAAAAGTTACATTCTTATATTATCCGAAATATATAAAGTTTATCAAAAAATATAAAACACTAATTTATTGGTAACAAACACAATTTGGTCACTGCACGGTTGAAGATACCATTATTTGTTAACTGACACTACTCGCACTAAGTCATCATTTCCTTTATATATTTCTAGTATTCTTCCTAATGCCGATTGGTAAGGTGGAAGTTGTTCGTCGCGTAGAAGAACCATTGTTCTTCAATTGGGATAATTAGCGAATCTCCAATGAGGAAATGCGCAGGAGTTAGAACGAAAAGATCATTTAGATCGTTGGATATGGGGAAAAGTGGCCGAGAGTTAATGCATGCTTCAATTTGTGCCAAAAGAGTATAAAGTTCCTCATATAATAATAATAATGTATCTCTAACAACCCTATTTAAGTGATATTTTACCTTTTTCACACAGTCCGCCAAAATGTAGAGCTCGTGGTGGAATAAAATGCCACGTAATATTTTTTCAGCTAAATTTTGTATGATATTTGTAAATCAATTTAATCTGAATAATTCCCTTAATTCACGATCGGCTCCTACAAAAGTAGTTCCGTTATCCGAATATAGATTTGCAACCATTCCACGCCTTGCAATAAAACGTTTAAGAGTGTTTAAAAATGATTCATAAGTTGCGTCTGACACGAGTTCTATGTGGATCGCCTTTGCAAGCAGGCATACAATTAAAATGATATAAACTTTTTATTGACGTTTTCTTCCGCGTCCGCGACTTTCCTTAATTTTAAGTGGACCGGGTAATCAACTCCTGTATTAAAGAAACGCCGAGATAGTTCTAATCTTTATTTTGGTAAATCGCCCATTTTTTGTTCGAGCATTTTAGGGTTGTTCCGAAAACATGTCACACATTTATTAATAATTTTTCTCACAATATTTCGTTCAGAAATTGGCCAATACCTTAACCTTAAAGTGGCTAGGGTAGCTTGTGGAGCCGAATGTAATTTTGGATTTGTTCTTGCCTAACAAGTATATGTGTTATGTGGTGATTGCGCGGTAAAAAGATTGGAAATTTTGTATCGTATGACAACTTTGCGTTTCGTAGTCTTCCACCTACCCGAAAGATGCCTTCAGTGTCTATAAATGGGTTTAATGTTACTATTTCGTAGCAGTTCCTTTTTTTAAATGATTCATTTTCAATTTAAATATCAGTTTAATAATAAATATCTTTAATTGATTAAGTTTTTTGTATGTTAGATAGGGTAATAAACACTTATCCAAATTTAAACAATTATTTTTAAATCGGACTATATAAGCTATAATTCGTTGTAGTTTTGTAAATGAAGAATATTTCTGTATTAAATTGAAAAAAAAATATTGTTTGTAGTTGTTGTAGTATATGTAGCAAATTTGATATTTCTTTGTTCTGATAAATCAAAATTATTGTCTTTAAGCGAGTTACTTGACCACTTGGGTGTGTCATTTAATAAAAATTTTGGACCATGCAGCCATAAATCAGATGTTATACATTTAAGTGAAGTGGTGCCACGTGAAATTAAATCAGAAGGGTTAAAATTTGTAGAAACGTGACACCATTCGTAAGAGGTGGTTAAATTTTGAATTTGTGATACTCGATTCGCTACAAAAGTAGTTCATCGTGATGACTCTGCAGCTAACCAAGCGAGTACAATCATTGAGTCTGTTCAAAGATATGTCTTATAAATGTCTAACTGTTAAACTGGAATTACTTTATTTAATAATTTGGCCAGTAAAAGTGCTGCACAGTTCCAAACATGGTAAAGATATTTTTTTTAAAGGTGTAATACGCGATTTCGAACATAATAAATTCACAGAAATGTTTTGATGTTGATTAACTGTACGTAAATACAAACGCCGTAACAGGATCAGGCGCATCTGCAAATCCATGCACTTTAAAAAGGTTGCAAACAATTTACCCTTTGCGGAATCTCAACTGTTTCAAGAGCTTGTAAAACCTCAACGAATTGAAACCATTTACTTTTTAGAGGATATGTTATTGTATCGTTCCATTCTAATTTTAGAGTCCAGAGTGTTTGCATAATTGCTGTTGTAATAATTGGACCTATTAAACATAGAGGATTGAATGTTATATTTGGGAGAGCAATAATCTTTTTGTTAATTTATTAGAAATCGAATTTTTTGTTGTTTTGTATTTGAACGTATCAGTACCTTGGTTCCATATTAAACCTAAAGTTTTAGATTCTACATCTGTAATAAAATCGATTATTGTATTTTCAGATGTTGATATACCTTCTAACTGTTTATTATTGTTTGAACCAAATTTTTTCAGCTCGAATTGACTTTTTGATAATATGAATAGAACTTAATTGAGAATATGATTGCTTCGTCAACAGTATTAGCTACTGTTAACAAGTCGTCAACATAAAAATCATTGATTATTACCTTTGATGCTGTAGGATAAAGTGATTAATGTTCTAATGCAAATCGATGAATCGAAGGTATAGGTAAAAAAGGAGCAGCAGTAGTGCCGTAAGTTACGGTTGATAATTGATAAGATTTTAATTCTTCTTGTGGATTTTTGCGCCAAATAATCCTTTAAAATTTTCTATCGGATTCGTGAATAAGAACCTGTCTGTACATTTTTTTAACATCTGCGGTAAAAGCAACTGCTTGAGTGCGGAATCTTAAAAGAATTGAACAAAGGTCTTGTTGAATAGTAGCACCTGCCATTAATAATCGTTTAAGCTAACGTTTGATGTAGATTTTGCGGAACCGTCAAAAAAAAATGGTTTTCTTGTAAAATTGGTATCAGTTGCAACTGATTCTAAAACTAAACTGCGTTTTGTCAAGAGGTCATGTATTTCTGCGTATGTAGAAAGTTCCGCGGCAAATTTATTAGATTCCCATTCTTTTTTCCCTGCAATATCCAGTTTGGAACTAATAAAATGAATCAAAACTGCGTCCCATGCATCAACAGGAAGACCTAATGTTTTTAAAGCGCTTAAGTGAGTGTTTACTGTATCTAAACATTTTCAAATTGATGAAGGTGAATCTTTTGTAACGTGTAAATGAGTTTTCATTATTAATCGTTTGCTTTCGTATAGCGATTTTAATAACATTAGTGCATTGTTATAATTATCGGATGTCAGTAAAAGTAAACTGATAATATTAGCTGTTTCCCCACGTAAACATGATTTCAAATAATGAAATTTTTGAGTGTTGTCTAGTTTTTCATTGTTGTGTATTAATGAAATAAAGGTGTCATAAAAAGTTAAAGTTTAAAACCAGTAGTTTTACTTCAATGCCGAAATTATTTTGCAATTGAGTTGCTCGGGTTTGAAGTACCTGCGTTACCGTTATTTATTAGGGTCGAAATATGAGTAACCGTTGTTGAAAATTCAGTTTCAAATTCTTCAGTCATTAATTCATTATCTTGTAGAAAATTTTGATACGCTGTCTTAAGTCGCGTTAAACGTGCTTTAATTTGTCCGCGTTTGTGTATTAGAATATCTAAGTCTGCCATTGCAACGAATTGAAGAAATTATTCTATGTGTAACTATTTATTTTATTTGCATGGATTCCATGCAAAATTTACGAATTAATTCAGTATATTATGAATTTAGTAGTTTTGAGTTAGAAGACTGTATACTTTTTTGACACATACAAACAATTAAAGAATGTTAGTATTAGCAGGAAAAGATTCACTTACCCAATTTGTGTTTTGGCGTGTTAAATTACGGTATAGATTTGCGGTATTGATTTGCGGATTAAAAATTTTTCATTTACTGGTATTTTGCTGTAAGGACCATGTTTCGGCTCGTATGTGTTACAAATAAAAGATTTCTTGCGGTTATGATAATTTTAATTTTAACATCTTAAATCACTACTTCAGTAGAGTTTGTACAAACGGTCAGCACAGAACAGCGGCTGGCGCAAAAGTGGTTGCTGTTAAATACCCTTATTGTAAAAAGATAACGCAACTAAACAAATTACCAAAAAACAGGAGGTGTGGACAGATTTGAATGAATAAGATGCAACAGTTTTAATACACAAAATAGTAAAATTGCAAATCATATAAATAGAAAAGACATAAAAACACCATTCAATGCTTTTAATATTTTCATCTATAATGGAATTTTGGACATCATCGTTGTAGAAACGAACAATTATGCTACTCAACAGTTACATCTTGAACATGCCAGAAAGTCACGTTTGCCTAAATGGTGTCCAACGAACATTAATGAATTAAGGTTTTTTTGCGAATTACAATAGCAATGAAATTAACCCAAGTTCCTCACATAAACTATTATTGGGCCAAGAAACCAATATTTTATAATAATTTTGTTTCTTAAAGTCTTACATGTGACCGGTACCGGTTTCTATTAAGTCATGATCATGATAGCAGGCTATACAAAATAGACCGAATATTTAAAAAAAAATTTAATACTTTTTAAAATGTATTACTACCTAAAAACTTGCTCGTTATTGATGAGTCTATGGTGCCATTTCGCGGGAGATTAACGTTTCGTCAATATATACCAAATAAAAGCCACAAGTATGAGAAAAAACTTTATAAATTTGCCGTTACAGAGTAATAAGATGGATAAACAAACGCAAAGTTTTAATAGTTAGAAGTTGTCCACATCATGACACTAGCTTGCTTCGAACTGAACAAAAGAACAGGAATAGGGAAAAGCAGAAGAAAACTTATTCGCAGAAGTAAAAAGCTGATTTTTGGTATTTCCGTTGTAAATACTTTAATAATATACATTTTGTCTGAGAAGAAGTATACATACTTTCGTAAAACTGGAAGCTACTGGAAGAAAACAACGAAGACCATGTAAAGGTTGTCGCCAAGTTCTAAGACAAACACTAACTAACCGTGATACGGAAAAGAAAGTAAAAAAGGTCAAAACTGTCCTGGTCAAACTTGTTTTTGTTTGCAATGCTTTAATAAAGCCCGTAATTAAAATGTACTTTTTTATAACAATATAATTCATAAAATGTTCAATAATAAAATTTTAATACGTCCTATTTATAGGAATTTGTATTAGTTTCAACCTGTGAATGCAATCATAATATTTGATATTGTCTATGTGCGGTACAAACCCTCAAAGGCATGAAATGTTTAAAGCTAATACATAATAACTTTCTGAAGAAGTTGTTGTAATGTAGTTTACCTTCAGACCTTTAGATGTTTCTATTTCCTAGCACCCCATATATGCTCCGATAACATGTATCGCACATTGCAAAAAAAAGAAGCACATGCCTCAAGAGAATATAATGCACAAATAACAATGATAAAACAACCTTCTACATTACATTACCTAAAACAGTGTGAAAATAGAACATTAAATAGAACAACATAGAAGATACAAACAATACCAAAATCTATAAAAACATACACTATACTTTAATTGCCGAACAGATGGAAATAAGACCTTTCTACTAAACAAAGAAACTGAATTATGATGAGTGAAATACCATGGCAGAGCCATTTCATAGTATAAATTTACTATGTATAAATATTAGTAAGTAAATGGCTATAGAGATGGAAACGTTGAAAGCTCATTTTATACCCGCGTAATTCAAATCAGTTTTGAATAAATCGCGGGCTAAAATCACAACATATAAACGATGTAAGTTAACAATGTTAATGCAAATGTGAAAATGCCACCAGAGTAAACCACTGGACGGCCGTTTCGCTCTTATGAGGATCTTCAGTAATAAGAAAACAATCTACTGTACTTCTACAAATGCATTGACAGTCCTATAGCTATATATTAACAAATAAAGTGATCATGATGAGTAAAATACGATGACAGAGGCATCTTGTAGTATAAATGTACTATGCATGTATATTAGTAAGCAAATGGCAATAGAAATGGAAAGGTTGAAAGCTGACTTTATATCCACGTAATTCAAATAAGTTTTAAATAAATCGCGAGCTAAAATCACAACATATAAACGATGTAAATTAACAATGTCAATGCAAATGTGAAAATGCCATTAGAGTGAACCACTGGACGGCCGTTTCGCCCTTTTGAAGCTCTTCAGTAATAAGAAAACAATCTACTGTACTTCTACAAATGCATTGACAGTCCTATAGCTATATATTAACAAATGAAGTAATCATAATGAGTGAAATACGATGGCAGAGTTATCTCATAGTATAAGTTTACTATGCATGAATATTGGTAAGTAAATGGCTATAAGGATGGAAACGTTGAAAGCTGATTTTATACCCGCGTAATTCACATAGGTTTTGAATAAACCGCGGGCTAAAATCACAACGTATAAACATTGTAAGGTACTTCCGTTGAAAAAGAAGACCAATGCACGCCAGTATCTCAAATTGTGAGTTGCGTAAATTCCAGTGAAGATACGTCGCCGAAGAAGTGCCCACAACATCTATTGGACATTCTTACTTTCAAATGCCAAAACCCAGTCGGGACCAGGTGGCTAAAGTTACAGTGTTGATCAGCATTATCAAAATGTGTTTGCGTTAAAGAGTGGTTCTAAAAAAAGAACTAATGGTAAAAATAAAATTAATACCGGAGACGCTCGGCCGATACAACAACATCCACTTTTTTTGGCGAAAAGAAAAGAAGCCGTACAAATAATTACGGATATGGAAAAAAAACCTTCAAATAACCCATGCGCGTCTTCAGTGATACTCGTAAAGAAAAAAGATAGATCAACGAAGTTTTACGTGGACTACAGACAACTTAACGACGTGATTATAAAAGACAGCCACCTTTTACCAAGAATTAACGATACGTTAGACACCCTGTAAGAATCTTAGAATATTTTCACGTTGGATTTAAAGAGTGGTTACTGGCGGGTAGAATTGGAACTCAAGAATCGTAAAAATACAGCTTTTACTATTTGAACTGGTTTGCGGTAGTTCACTGTGATGCCCTTTGGCCTGTATAACGTTCCTGCAACGTTCGAGCGTTTGATGGAGACCATCTTACGCGGATTGTCTTAGTAAACGTGTTTGCTTTACCTAGAAAACGTAATCGTGGTTAGAAGATCGTTTGAAGAACACTTAAACAACTTGAAAGAAGTGTTCCACCGACTACGCGAGGCAAATCTAAAACAAATCCCAAAAAATGCTACATATTTAAGAAAGAATTGCAATACCTTAACCATGTCGCATCTAGAGATAAAGTAAAGGCTGACCCAGACAAAGTCCGAGCAGTCCAAGCATGGTCAAGACCGATCGTCAAGCATCAAGTTTGAAGTTTTTTGGGTTGTGCACCTATTATAGACGATTTGTACCAGGATTTGCCAAGATTGCCAAACCTTTGGCTGAATTGATCGAAAAAAGTAGAATTCACATTAAATGAAGACTGCAAAACCGCTTTACATCAATTAAAACAGACGCTAGTCATTTTGCCGATTTTATGTTATCTAAGAAAAGATTAAAAATTTGTTTTGTGTACCAATGCAAGTAATCTGGCTATAGGCGCGGTTCTTTCGCAGGTGCATGATGAACAAGAAAAAGTCATTGCATATTTTAGAATTACTGCGTGACTAGAAGAGAGCTGTTAGCAGTCGTCGTTCGTAAAACACTTCTACAAATATTTGTATAAACGAAAACTTTTACTGAAGCCGCGTCACGTCGCTTTGAAATCGCTATTGTAGTTTTCTAATCCGGAAGAACAAGTCGCAATACAGATCAAAAGACTTGAAGAGTATGACTATGATACAGAACACCGTGCCGGAATCTTTGCCCAGAAGACCATGTTCGGCAGATTAAAGTCATTTTTTGCGATTTAACCAAAAGGTCAAATGCTTCTCGAGAACTGCTTTGGTTCATGATGAGTGAGAACCTGAGCAATTGCGTCGCAAACAAAAAAACAATCCCAAAATAAACCTATTTCTGAATTGGAAAGAAAATAGTCGACAACTAACCTGGGAAGAAGAAGAAGACTGCTTTGGGCAAAAATATCAAAGTGCACTGGACGCAGGGAGACTCTTTGTTAGTAAAAAACGGTCTTCTTAAACAAACCTTAAAAAGTGTTAAAGGCACGGAAAACAAACTACAGTTGGTAGTGCCAAAGAGGAAGCATAAGTTGCTATAAAAGACTATGTCAGCAAGCTGACAAAGAGGTTAGACAAAATACATGAAGCAGTTCGTAAAAACACACAAATTGAATAATTCCTAAAGAAGACGTGGTTTGTCGCCGAAGCTGCAGAGGCAATGGGAGGGCCCTTATATCGCATCCAAAAACTACCCAAATGCAAAGTGGTTTACATAATAGTATAGCCCTATTTGCTGGCGATTACAACATTGCGCAAACCGGTTCACTAGTAGAACCAGAAATTAAGTCAATAATAGGATAGACTTCAATAAGTTTATGCATGTTCTGGAAAGACTGAAGTTACAACCAAAGAACAACAAAACGTGTTCCAAGGCTTAGATCAACTGAATTGAAGAACAGTTCGAAATATGTTGGAAATCGTATTCTGAGAAACAGACGTTTAAGTGTTGGTCTAAAGTTACCATTTAAGTAATTCGTTTAAAATTTTACATGTGTTGTCACGTTATATGCTTCCTACCTTTTTTCCTTTGAAGAAAACTGCCGAATCTGCAGGGGAAAAAATAATACATATGCAGATTTGGCTCCGCGATGATTTTTTAGTAGTTTTGCTGTTCAAACTATGAGACCTTAATGACCCGATGCTAAGCAAATCACAGCTGCTATTGAGAAGTATCATTATGTAAACTTTAGAAATTAAAATTAAATCAATTATAGGTATAACATATGTTTATGTATTAGATAGATAGATTTCCGACTTCATTTGTCGGTATTGTCTTAGGTAAGAATTCGATATTTTGGGATAAAAACAATAAAAAAAACGAAAGCTTTTATCTGTTACGCAATAACCAATGATCAGATCTCGTTCAAAAAATACTTCTTCAAATTTCTTAAATAACCCCATTTAAAACGCATATTTTATTATTCTCGTAAGATGCTTGGTGCAAAAGATATGAAGATATGTTTCTATACATTTGCTAAACCCGGCGTATAATATACATATATACATAACGTTATCTAAATCGACCGTATTTTCTGTATAGATTTCTGTAAAAGTATGAACCAAACAGCATTTTATGTGCTGGTGTAAAAGTTTGTTAAAACAATTCCAATCAATTTATCTAAACACCAAACGTTTACTTTATAAGACTTAACAATATATTACAACAAAATAACAATGTAATTGGATCTAATTTGATTTGTATGTAAATTTATTTTAGAAAATAAAATAACAAAAATAAACAAAATTCGTTCAAAATTGTAATAAGTAAATAAAATATGAAGTTCATGTTTAGAAATTACCCTTTCATCATATCTTATTTTTTCCATTATGTAAACTTACTCTCGCAGGGCATTTTAACTTATACGAAGAAATCTACGATTTTTTCTCATTTGTTTGGATTGATATATAGGTATAAAATTAATTTAAATTTCAGCGATAATCAATTCAAGCTACAAAAACAAAAAATTATGAATGGTGTTTGTTTTAGTATAAATTTATTTGTATTCAATAAAGTATTGCATTAATCGTCTTTTGAGCTAACAAAAAAGATTCAGTTATTGCTATAAGAAAACTAATTTAAGTAAAAAAAAGCAGTGTTCTGTAACATATAGAAAATTAAAAAATTAGCGTGCAGTATAAATAAAACTGTTGCTAAAATCTTACCCTTAGTACTACGTTTTTCAAAAAAATTGAAATTTAATTTATTTCAACACAATACACCATAATTTATATAACAAACTATGAAAGTTATTACTAACGAATCAATTAAAACAATAATTTATTGAATACATTTATGTAACTGTAAATTTAAATAAGCACCGTTTGCAATAAGATATTCTCAAAGATTCAGCATTAGAATTGTAGCAACTAAACATTTTTATTGTAATAATAATAAAATAAAAAAACTGATTTGGATTAATCGAAGGTTATTTAGCGCAGTTGGTAAGATTTCCGGGATTCGCGTATCGAACGGGAGTTTTCGTGTTAACGATTGACTGGAAATCAAACCAAAAAATTGTGACATTGTGAAGTTGTGCAATCAAGTATTTAAACAACCCCAATCAAGGAATGTTTTTAAACCAAATCCCCATAGCAATTTTCCAAGGCCAACACCCATGAGCACATCAACTCGTAACACGAACTTTGCACATCATGCCCATCAACGTTTTTTCAAAACCAAAATTTTCAACCTACGGCAATGAGTATATCTACCAGATATTCTTTTTAAGTCTAACTCTAAACAATATTGTTTACTAAAGTTGACGATAACCCCTCTAATGAAAACGGTTATTGTGACTATAAATATGACGAACAACTCGAATGTACTAATTGTGACGATCATACCCAAGCACACCCAAGTTTATCAAGACGAGTTCGACTACGAGCAAAACGACGAAAGGAAACGCCTCTACCAAACCTGAATACATGATGTCACAAGTAATCTCGATTAATACATCTAATACAAATGAAGTTTCCTACATCATTTTCTCCGAACATATCCACACATTTTGATCGACTCCGAATCAACAAAATTGTTTATTGACCCAGAAATTGCGTTAAAATGTTTTCCAAATCTTATAAAAAACGATCCATTTATAGTTTCAACCGTTTTTCAGAAATCTTTGCATAAGTACAGTACAATTATAATGACTTCAGAAATATTTCAATTGCCGGAAACCAAATTATTAAAATTCTATTTGTCTAAAATTTCATAACTCGATCATTTGATAGTTTAATACAATTAGACAATTTAAAATTTTTAGATGCAAATTTAGACTTCAAAAGCGGCTACCTAATGACACCACATAGTAAAACAAAACTTCTATTTGATTCTACTCAAAGGAACTAAACTTAATCACAGTAACTTCTAGAATGCAGCAAGTTATTAAAATTAAAACTCCAATTAAGGAAGGTGAAATCAACATTTCCCATCAAAAAATTCCTAATTGCGAAATACCCGAATGTCTCACTATTGCAAAAATGGCGCATATTTAACTACGATTTTAAACAATACTATTAACCCAATTACATTAGATTTTTCGCAACCTATACTTGTAGAAAATTTTGATAGAACGGAAATTGAAAACTTTGACCTGAATCACCTCGAAACTAATTGTTTCAACAGGTTAAATATTAACCAAAACAAAACAAATCACTTAAATGAAGAAGAAAGACTAGCAATCATAAACATCTGCAAAGAATATTTTGACATTTTCTATCAATATCCAAGAAAAAAATCCACATGGATAATCTCAAACGCCCTCTCAAAAAACATTTCAATTTTGATAATTAAACTATAAAATTATTTTTCAGTTTACCCGGCTTACAGTTTATCTTCGGATTCACCGAAAAAGTAAAAATAAGGAATTTAGAAAGCAAACACATTCGAACAAACTAGTGACTTGTAAATAAAAACCGAAACTATTTAAACGATGCGATAGTTCAAATTATTTCAAAATTTTACACTTTATAGAAGAAATGGTAAAAAATAAACTAACTGAAATTATACCACTTCTTGAAAGAGTTAAACGTAGCATTTTAAATGACTTAGGCTCAATTTTCAGTATTAAAACCCAAAACTCACTATCGACTCAATTAATAAACAGTTTTAACACAACAATCAATAAATTAAAACACAATCAAAAATTATTGCAATCCAATTTAAATAAAATTGAATTAATTGTTCATGGCCAAGCGTACCGAGAATCAAGGATACAATCAACGAAATTATAGCATTGTATAACATGATTTATTCGATACTCCAAGATGTAGAAAACTCAATAATGTTTGCTAGATTAAAATCCATGCATCCCAGTATAATAAAAACGAGTGATTTGTTCAAAGAATTAAAAATTATAGAAAAACTTTAGTTTCTAATGAACTCCCAATAAAAATTAAATTCGAACATGTTCTACTTATTGAGAAACTTGCTATTCAGTTGATAACAAAATTAGATTCATTTTACATATTCCTATAACTTATTCATTTGAATTAAACTTGTTCCATTTATACTCGGTACCAATTCCTGATAAAAGTAAGTTTAAGGTAATCATACCAAAAAATAAATTTCTGGTCATGAATGAATTGTACTTTGCATATATAAACGATTATTGTACGAAAATTTTTCCACAACTATACTTGTGCGATGTCGTGAAACTGCAAGAAATCCAAAATGAAGATTTATGCAAAATACAAAAAATATTTCAAGCTGTCAACAAACAAGCGTTGTTATACACCAATCGATCGTCAAAAATTAAAAAAAAATCGAATCAATGGACAATTGTTTTACCAACAGTAACTAACCTCCAACTTCAATGTCAACAGCAAGAAGAAATTACAACACTCAGAGGAACATATTTCGTCGAAATTCCAATTGGCTGCCAACTCGAAACACCGTTCCGAATAATAGAAAACAATCAACGTTTAACAAACCCAGGACAACCAATTCTACTGCCAAAATTACAAACTTACCAAAAAACGCAATCAGAAGAAAAAATTAATATTAAATTAGAAAAAATTCCTTTAGATGAATTACAAGACATAAAGAATACAATCAATCAAAATTAACCAAAATTATCGACTGCAACAATGTTCAATACCCCAAACTTTTGGACATTAGTAATTTATGCAATACGTATTATTTTCATCGCTTACATCGCCTTCAAGACCCTGAAACCAAAATTTTGTGAAAAAAGGAAACCCATTCAACTGTAGAACTTTCCAGTGTTCAAATCCCACGTTGACACGATGGATTTGCTGACCTTGCACATCTTGCACAAAACAGTTGTAATTGTATTTTCAAACATTCGGCATTAGAATTGTAGCAACTAAACATTTTTATTGTAATAAAAAATAAATTGTTTTTAAAAAACCGATTTGGATTGGATTATTTACATATGTAACACCGGCGCGTTATTTTTTAAACTAAAATAGATTGTTTTTATATTTTCCGTAACTGTTTTTTAAAATATTTTTACGTCATTTAATTAACTAAGAATTTATAGAAAATATGCTACAATAAATATCATATATAAATATTTGTTATGTTTGTCATTAGTCTAACAAATTGAGTATAATTTTCGTATTTTTAAAGTTTGTTTGACCATCGTTATTTAGTTTTTTAACATTTAGCACAAAAATGTTATAATACATAAAATATTATTAAAAATAAAATTTATATTGACAAACGTTTAGAAACGTCATAGAACTGAGTCAATCGATTGCAATTAAAAGTACTGTGGTTTTTCTTCTTGTCTTGTAGCAAATAATCAATTAAGTACCAACAAACTTATTCTGCAGCCGATTATAAAGCATTATTAACAAACGTTATACACTTAGACTAGCTCACATAATTTATTAATACAATAAACACCAAAAATATAAAATATAAACAATTCGTAACTTTTAATTTTAGGGTCGGAAGACTTCTATCAAACATTAAGCTTAAATTTAATTTTGAACGCCACAATATTTTTATAATGGTGAACATTAAAATCAAAAGGTCTTTAATAATCATAAACTTATTTACATACGTGTCATTTGGTGCATTAAAGGTTACCTATTATCACTTGTGTCGTGTTTATGCAGATGCAATATTAGATGTGGTTGCCTCCTGAATTATCTAAATTATACATTTTATAAAATGTTTGGAATAATCGTTTTCTTTTTAGATCGATGACCAATAATCACAACTTCGTAACAAACAAACGTATTATAAACTTCTAGAATCATTATGAAGTACACAAAACATATTATTTTAATTATTAACACACAAAGAAAACTATCGTATTTAAATGTATCAAAGAAAATAAAATCGTAAATTCCAAAGAAACAATGAAACACTTATTCCTATAAATTACGGATTTATATAACGCACATAGGTATTTACAACAAACCCATCTACACATTCAAATTTTAGCATTCTATTGTAAAACACTGAATTCTTGTTCAGTAACCGCCTTGAAATCAAACTTTTTGAAATACATAATTTTGCTGAGCTGGCGTTTTTAAAGATAGCTTACGACACGAGCTTTAGTCAGTTCGAATATCGAAAGCTAAATTGGTTCCTAATTATATTTTAAGGTTTTAAATTATGAATGGTTTACGAATCGGGTTTCAGCTAGGCTAGATCTAAAACCCGGGTTGATTTTACCTGTAAGCTTGGCAAAATGGCAATGTAAGTTCGAAAATAAATAAAACAAAAACAATTTAATTAATATTTGTGTAACGCCTCAATTTCCGCCAATTACAAATTATAAATCATTTTGAAAAATGAATGAAAAGGTTTGCTCTGAAATTGATACATGTCTTTCAATAATAAATAAAAAGATTTGTAGATGTTGAGCGAAGTTTTTCTATTTTTAAACATGTTTTCCGATCATAGACACCGGTTTTAAAAAGCAATTAATTGTTTTAGAAATTTAATAAGTTAATATTTATGTTTGTGCACACGTGTAATATAGTGTAATTACTTAATTATTGTGTATACTCATGTGGCCATGTATATATGAATTTGTAGGTAATAAAATTTTTAATTTAAATAAAATGCATTAAATTTAATTTGGGTTTTTTTTTAAACTTCTTATATAATAATAAGTAAGTAATAATTCAATATCAAAAATTGTGAGGTAGAGATCAATTCACGACTAAAGAACCGTGAGGTGCGCGTCGGATAAATTCGGAATTTGACGATCATGCGAAATAAATTATAAGTAAAAACATCTGGTGTAAACAATGTACATTAATTGTAATGGATTATCTTTAATTTAACTAAAAAGTAAATGCATACAAAACGATTAATATAATATAAAAAAATATAAAACACAAAGATGAAAAAGAGTTTGTAACAATTTGTGGAATGAATGTGGACACCTCAAACGCCTTATGAAAGTTGGAAACGTTTTTTGGTTAGCTAGTGTACTGACATTCGGAACAAAATTTGGTTTCTGCGCAGCGGTTTTTTAGTCTTGAAATCAAGTCTAACTATATAGGTTCGAATATATCGTTCCTTCTTATCTTTCTTTTGCTATCAAAAATTTTTGATTACAGAATACTTGTCAAGTGTTTGTTAAACGTTTATGTCTTGCGTTACTTAGGAATTTTAATTATTGGCCCCTTTTATGTTCAATATTTTATTTATTACTAAATAAATACAATTCGTAAAGTTTCCCATGTCTTTGGTCGGTGAATTGTTCCATTTGATACTATTCTGTAAGTTTCACGTTTTAAAAATTGTCTGTTAATTCATTGTGTTGTTGTTACTATGTTGTTGACTTACGAGTTTAATAAATTACAGTGGCCTGATGAAGTGCTTGCTGGTAGCACGAAACGTTGCCACAAAAATAGATTAAAGTGGTTTTGCATTCGTTTATTTAGCAAAGAAGTCGAAATTAGTGCTTCTAATACATAGAAGAAGAAAAAGATATTACCAAATGCGCATATATGTATGACAGATTTTAAGCTCCAGAAACCAGTATTAAATTAAAAAATGTATCAATATTTTTAATACGCATAAAAAAGTACACAATATGGAATTTTTGACGTTATTTAGAACAGTTTTAGGTTTTCCTTTTAATTGTTTAACACTTTACATTGGTTCTTACACATCAGTTGCATAATCCAAATTTTAACTTTTAATAACAGCGGTAATGACGGGCATTCTACCTACTCTTTTTGTTCACAGGTACTTATGAGTACGCACTGTATGCATGCATCGTTACACTCTCACCCTTTGGTTCCAATGTCGTCTCGACAAGATACCAGGACGGATAGTTGGTTTAGTTTTGGGCAGCTTACCTTTTTTTTTAAATTAGCACAACGAGGTTGATAAGGGCCGTCTCTCCATGGCGTAAACTAAGAAGTAATTTTTGCAGCTACTTACTATGTTTATAGGTATCTACTAAAATTAAGTTTTTAGAACTGAGAGCTGGTACATGTCAATGTTTCGAATCCGCATAGCTCTTTTGTGAATCTAGTTGATTGTAATGTATATCTCTAGCATGTTGTAATGTAATCGATAAACAATGTAGATAAAAAGTAGTGTATAAAATTCTCAGAATGCACAATACTTCTAAGATCATGATTAACATCATCGGGTGTTCGTAATTCTCTGGCAAACGTTGGCGGCTGTATATGTATACATTTAGCATTATTCATGATAAATCATATGGCAGGATAAGCTTCTTGGACCACATCTTCACTTACAAAAACGGCTAATCGTGGTTTCAGGTTTTCTTGCGTTCGACCGTATTTACTTGCTTGTTTTTTTAAACCTACTTAGACAAACTATTTTTTCAGGTATCGTGTTACCGCGAGGGGTCGTTTGATCACAATCGCGTTTGCGCACAACACGGCACTCGCGTCGACAACTTAACCGTAATAGTCAAAATAAGAAAAGAACGGATTATAACCGATTTATTACTTCCACTTAACTCTAACAATGAATAAAAGCAATAAAAGAAATTACTACTATAACAGATGCACTACTTAAAAATCAAATATAGGTACAAAGGTTGTAACTTAAGCTAGCTTAATAATTAAATGTTTATAAGTTCTACTACACGCACTACCACTAGCACTACTACGAGAAGCGGAGGTACACGGGCCGGTGTGTGACGGTAGTCGCAATAACGTCGCAGCCAGCGGAGACTCAGAACTCAAGCCGAACACTCAGTTTCAGGTCCCCTTTAAGCAAAGTTAGACTTGTGCAGCTCAAGTGAAGTTTGGGTGTTCGGGGTTCTTCTTTTAAACCTTTTCCGGGCCGTAAACTTACCCCCAGTCTTGCGCAGTGGGGTTGGTAGTGGGGCGTCGAGGTAACAGTCCCACCCCGACTTGGAAAGGTTTATGACCGGGGTTCTTGTTCCAGGTGGTGTTGGAGTTGCTGTGGCCGGTGACGTGGTGGGATTCTTCTAACCGGTGGCGGTTCTTCGGGTGCTTCTGGGGTTCCGAGACCGTTATGGTTCTGAGGTAGAGGCGGCCCAGACCAAAGATCGTGCACGTGGATCTTAGCCCAGTCGAGGTTGGCTCGTTCAATCCAATAGGCGTTTGTGCCGGCTACTTGTATAATGGTACAAGGTCCATTCCACTTTTGCTCAAACCGACCTTTTACGGGAGTGTGAACCCGTTCCATTACCCTATCTCCTTCTTTAAATTGCGTTTTAATAAGCCCGTAATTAGCGTAGCGGCTTCGGTATTGGTGTTCGTTTCGGTGTAGAGTGGCCACACGCTCTTCTAGCGTATCTCTGCTTGTGTTCGCATTCTTTGTCTGCCATTCTCCGGGTCTTTTCAGATCTTGACCAAAAAGGGCGGCTTCTGGGGTAACGTTGGTTGCGGCGTTTTTTCTGATGCGTAAGTTAAAAAGGACCGTAGGCAACACCTTGCCCCATAACTTAGGGTCTTTCCCTTGTAGATGTATCCTCAGACCCTTCTTTATCTCTTGGTTTCGGCGTTCTACTGGGTTTGCAGATGGGCGGCATACCGACGTAGTCCAATGGTAGCAACCCCACCGGCGGAGAGCAGCGTCCCATGCAACTGACACAAATTGCGACCCGTTGTTCGAGATAATGGCCTTAAGGTATCCAAATCGTTGAAATATTTCTCGTTCTAGCAGAGAAATCACTTGTGTTGCTGTTGCATGTTTTAACGGGAAAGCTTCCGTCCATCGGCTATGTACGTCGGTGACCACCAAAATTTGTCGGTTTCCTTCTTTGGAGGGGGTATACGGGCCCATGGTGTCAATAGATATTGTTTCCCACGGCAGAGTAGGCGCTCTTGGTCGAACGGTTGCTGGGTCTTGAAGGGGGCCTCGCTTGGTAGCGGCGCAGATCCAACGCTCCTTCACGTAGTTAGCGATTTCGGCGCCCATATGGTTCCAAAAATAGTTCCGTAAAATAGCTCGAGTGTTTTCTTCCGCTCCCGGATGCCCGGCTGATGGATCGTCGTGATATATGTACATAACATGATTTACCATTTCTCTCGGCACTACCAAAGCGTCACCTACCGGAGTTTTTTTATAGAGATAGCCCCCGTCCACCAAGTATTCGCGATGGATTTCTACCTCGTCTTCGGGGTTGGGACCGTGGTCTCTGACTCGTTCCCACATCTGAACGACTCTTTGTGTATACG
This sequence comes from Aquatica leii, assembly GCA_035610365.1. Classification (NCBI taxonomy): domain Eukaryota; kingdom Metazoa; phylum Arthropoda; class Insecta; order Coleoptera; family Lampyridae; genus Aquatica; species Aquatica leii. The sequence continues at coordinate 59,960,271 of CM069436.1, forward strand.
GATTTGCTTTCTGCATCCGGCCCAAATCATTTTCGCTGTCTGTAGGCGAGGTGCTGGCGGGGTTTCGCGACAGGTGATCGGACAATTCGTTGTCCTTTCCTGGACAGTGGATAATGTCGAAAGTGAATTCTTGTAATAGCAAGGCCCACCGATTCAACTTGCTTTTGTGATCTTTCATTTGGTTTAGCCACATCAACGCTTGACTGTCCGTTTTCAGAGCAAACCGCCGATCTTCCAAATACGGTCGATACTTTCGGATTACCCAAACTACCGCTAGACATTCCTGTTCGTTGACATGATACCGTGTTTCGTGAGTTCGCAGTTTGGCACTAGCGTAGCTAACAATTTGTTTGGCAGCTCCTTCTTGGTATAACACTGCGGCTATGCCTGTACCGCTGGCGTCTGTCTGTAGCACAAAAGGTTTTGCAAAATCGGGCCGATGTAGTTTCAGTGGCTGTGTCATGGCATGTTTAATCTTGAGAAACGCGTTTTCGGTGACCCCAGTCCACTCGAACCGTCTCTTGGTAGCGACCAAGTCGTGCAGCGGTGCTTGTACTTCGGCAATTCGAGGCACATAATCCCGTAGCCAGTTGCACAACCCCAGGAAACTTCGAAGTTGTTTCCGTGTTGTCGGTCTTGGAGCGACTTGCAACGTTTCTACGTGTTCTGGCAAGGGGTAGCTTCCTTCGGAGGTGATAGTGTGGCCCAAATAGGCCATGGTTTGCACGCCAAAACAACATTTGGATGGCGATAATCGCAACTCGTGTTGTTGGAGTCTCTCCATGACGAGCCGAAGATGGTAAAGGTGTTCGTCCCACAATGCTGAATATACCACTATGTCATCCAAATACACAAAGACAAAACGGCGAAGGTACCCGGGAAATACCTCTTGCGTCATAAACTTCTGGAAACTTCCCGGAGCGTTTTTGAGGCCAAATGGCATGACTTTAAATTGGTACGCCGCACCGTCGGGTGTAGAAAAAGCCGTCAAAGGTCGAGAACTTTCGTCGAAGGATATTTGCCAGTAACTAGATTTCAAATCTAACGTGGTAAACACCTTAGCGGCTCCTAAATTGCGCAAAGTTTCGTGAATGACCGGTAAAGTCGAACTTTCGTCTCGCGTAACTTGGTTGAGTCTGCGGTAATCCACGCAGAACCGAGATTTGCCATCTTTTTTGTTAATGATGACCGGGGAGCAGTAGTCTGACGAACTGTGTTTGATGATGCCGTCTTTCAGCATTGCTTCTACTTCTCTTGCTATCACGACTTTTTTGTGTGGCGTGTAGCGATACGGTGGGATGCGAAACAGCGTTGTATCCGTCAAACGTATAGTGTGCTTAGTAGTAGCTGTGGTAGTCGGTGGCCCCGTGGGTTGGATGATGTTTAAGAAGGTGTTAATCAGCTGGTGGAACGCAGGTTGGTGCTGTTCAGGAAAACCGTGTTAAATTTCCTGGTGCAGTCGCAGCCACTTTTGGCGCAATATGACGGGGCTCAAGAGTTCTGGCACCACAAAGAATGGTGAACGTAGCCGTACTTGGTCGACGTTGAACTCAAATATGGTTTTGCCAACAATTGTCAATTGGTTTCCCGGCAATGCCAAACTCGCTGGTGGGATGTGTTCTTTGCGTTGATAAGACATTCCTGGGTGGATTCGAATGAAATTGTGAGTTGACCCAGTGTCTAATAACGCTTGGAATACGTGTTCTCCAATTCTAATAGAAACGGAGAGCAGTTGGCCTCTTTTATGGAGACTGTTTAGTTCGGCCGAGGTTGAGAACCCTCGGCCGGCGGGTCGTTTCCCTGGTCGTTTCTTGTTAACGTGGGACCGTCTCGGTTAAAATGACGTCCTAGGCAGTAGTGGTATCGTGGTAGGTCGTTGTATCTTGGGCGTAATGGTTCAGAAGCTGGTTCTGGTCTGTTTCGCCAATCGGATTTATTGGCTTTGAGCGCCGCTTCGATGGCTGTTGCTTTTTCCACAAAGTTTAACAGCGAAGTTGGCGGTGGGTGCATGAAATGCGCTTGAATATGTGGTGCTAGCATTTCTACGAACAACTCCAGGTGCTCGGCAGGATTCAGTTTTAATCTTCGGGCCAGGTTACTTTTTGATCGTAAGAACTCTGCGGTTGGTTCGGCCGAGTTCTGTTTGCGGCCGTAGAACTGAGCTTTCAGTTTTGCTGACACTGATATGCCATTGTACTTTTTAAGAAGTAGTGACTTAAACTCGTCGTAGGTTTCTACTAAGTCGATGTAAGTTTTCCACCATGACGAAACCTCCTTCTTTATGTTTTCAATTGCAGTAGGTAGCTTCTTGTTTTCTGGAATACCGTTGGCGTCAAAGTATTCCTCTAGGTCCGCTAGGAATTTTTCGGGGTTTTCCAAAGCATCCTCAGTGAAGGTTGGTGGCGTACTGCAGTTGATATTTGCAAGTGCCGATTTTAAGTCGATCAGCGCTTGGTCAATTTTTTTACTGATGTTGGTTGGGCTTCACTGGATGGTTGGCCGGCATCCAGACCGGTTTCTGTCTTCGAGCTTCGGGTTTCCGGCATTTTGTATTTTGTCTCTTGAGCTGGGTCGTGTAGTTTGGTGCACGTTGCAACTCCACAAGGCCCCACGTTCAGGGCGCCAATTGTTACCGCGAGGGGTCGTTTGATCACAATCGCGTTTGCGCACAACACGGAACTCGCGTCGACAATTTAACCGTAATAGTCAAAATAAGAAAAGGACGGATTATAACCGATTTATTACTTCTACTTAACTCTCTTAAAAATCAAATATAGGTACATAGGTTGTAACTTAAGCTAACTTAATAATCAAATGTTTATAAGTTCTACTACACGCACTACCACTAGCACTACTACGAGAAGCGGAGGCACACGGGCCGGTGGCGTCAAATGTAGCGTCGAAGTGCGAGCGTAGTAAGCCTTTAGTTAGCCGGACACCCAGTCTCAGGTGCCCATTAAGCAAAGGTAGACTTATTGCAGCTAACAAACGACGGTAGTCGCAATGGCGTCGCAGCCAGCGGAGACTCAGAACTCAAGCCGAACACCCAGTCTCAGGTGCCCTTTAAGCAAAGTTAGACTTGTGCAGCTCAAGTAAAGTTTGGGTGTTCGGGGTTCTTCTTTTAAACCTTTTCCGGGCCGTAAACCTACCCCCAGTCTTGCGCAGTAGGGTTGGTAGTGGGGCGTCGAGGTAACAATCGATTTTAAAACAGTATATCGCAATTTAGCCTGACTAATAATCTTACCCGTCAGAATTTTAAACAGTTTTTCCATACCCCAAGCAAACTTCATTCAACATTCATTTGCTACACATCAACAAAATAATAATAATTTGAATAAATTTGAACTTACATTTCCTTGCAATTTAAGAATAACAAGAAGACAATAACGGCGAAACAGAAAAATTGCATTTAGAAACGCAAAGTCCCAAAAGTCCCTCTTTCAGTAAATGTGTGAACTAAATTTACAAATATGAAGCGATAATGAACGATTTGGTTATTTATTTCACTACGAAACTACTTGTAATTGTTTATGTATTCTGACACTAAATTTAGGAAAATGTAGTAATTGACTAAATTAGATGTTTTACTCTTATCATTTACCGAGAAAATTGGTAATTGCTATCTAAGTAATTTTTCTTCAGTTTAAAAGTAAAAATACATTTAGATTCATATTAGGAAAAATATATGTAGTAACTATATAATGACGTCTCAAAGACATATGAACAAGTCGTCACATTTCGATCGTAAAAAAAACGACATTTGTACGTCGAGCCCAAGACATCGCCGACGATTAAAGACAAAATATGGACGACATTATAACAACAGTGTGCTGCTTAGGTAGTGATAAGCACCTTCAATAAGACATATTGGAGAAACGGAGCAAAGCAAATGAAATCTGAAAATTGTAGAAATTGTGTGTAAACATTTCTAATTGTAAGAATTTAAAATCGACTTAAATGTAGTAAAAGTTTAAAATAAAACGTACAGTAAAAAAATTATTAGAAACTGATTAATTTATGATTTAAAATTAAAGATATCGCTTATAAAACCGAATACAAATAAAATGAGTCTATATTTTGCAACCTTGAGTTTTAATGTCACAACGAACTACTGGCATTGAGATGTTTTATTACCAACCGTATAAAACAAACTAATAGTTTTACACTGTTACTAAAAAAATCAACATATTTCAATCGTTAAATAAATTTTTAATACAGTTTGGCAAAATACCTATTGTTTAATTTAAAACGGAATAAATTGGATTGGTACCAAAAAACTGAAGCGTAAAATATTATTTAAAGCGTTTAGTTATATACCTACGTTTGCCAATAAATTAATCAACAAATTAATTTATGTTACATTTGAACAATTTATAATAAAATTGGACGTCTACAATATATTACAGAAACTATAAAATATTTTTAAAGTGAGTATCTATTTTGTAAATGTTTTCGATTTAGTGTGTTGATGTTAAAAGTAAAATGTAAACGGTAAATAAAAATACGAAAGTATAATGGTTTTAGTAGTTGTGGTAAAAAAAAACATTAAATAGTCTTATCCTATAATTTTTATAAAGTATATTCTTTCGTATTAATACTTGAAACTAACATCTAATCGCATTAAAAAACGTCGAAAACCACGAAAACTATATTAATAACACTGACCAATAAATAACAACTTTTGGTTTTGCCATAAAATAACGTATACAAATTCTAATAAAAAAACAGAAATATTTATTTTAATAAACGTTAGATGAAAGTTATCTCTAATTTCGCTTGGATTTTAATGATTTCTTGTTTATAAAATACTTAATTCTTTCATCGAAATGAAACGTTTGTGATTTCAATTTATTAAATGCATCTGTAACGTTATGTCAACTATGTATAGAAGCAACTACTTTTCCATGAATTTCTTCTTAAAAATATCAACGCATTTTTTATTGCATCCGAAATTTTGTTATTGCGCGTTCGATACGGTCCTACTATTTTGCCAAGTTTTTCATCTGGTTTAAATTGATTTTACTGATATACGTTAACAGTAATATTACTCTACATATTTCAAAATGTAATCCATCAGTTTAAACTGGCGTAAGTTTTATTTTTCATTCTTGAAATCATTTTGGCAAGTTGTTTTTTAAAGAAACGTGTTTTTTTCATTTATTTTTTTTAAGCGTTTGTACACGTCTTTCTACATATAGCGACACCGCTGTGCAAGTTACATTAAGAAATTTTAGACATAAAACTTTCACCATAAAACATTATTAAATTATTTTTTGGGTAAATGGTGTATATTTATTTAGAAATACAATTGCTAGCTTTCGAACTTTGTCTAAGTCCTTCGTCAGGCAAAAATTAAATTAATTATTTAGACAAAGTTCGAAAGCTAGCAATTGTATTTCTAAATAAATATACACCATTTACCCAAAAAATAATTTAATACATTAAGAAATATTTTAAAAATAAATCAATTTTTTATATTAAACATATATCTTTAGTAGATGACTAACCTGATGAGAAAGGTCTGTAAAAGAAACCGGAAGTGGGTGTATCCGACATTTTTAACAGTTTTTTTTTATATAATTTGATACGTATGTAAATTATTCAAATTATATTTACAGTTTCTTATAAAGTTAATTCCTTTTAACAATTTATTCAAAAAAAAAAAAAAATTCTAACATTAACAGTTTATTAGATATTTGATTTATAATTGAAAGTGAATTCCATAGATGATCCGAGGTTCGAATCCTGCCTACGACGATTTTTTTTAGAAACAAATTTCATATTTTGAAAGGAAAGCAAGATACGTTAAAAAATAACAGTTTTTTTTTAAAGTCATTTTACTTGTTTATAAACGGAGTGCTGCATCTTATTGAAATTATCTTTTCATGTACCCACGACAACTCTCGAACCAAAAGTCCTAGTAACTTGAAATTTGGTGTAGAGCTGGCTTTTTATATTTTCTCTGCTTTGTCAAAAGATGAGTTTGATAAAAAAAAACTGGAAGTGGGTATATACGCCATTTTTAACAGTGTTTCTTATATAATTTTGTATCTATGTAAATTATACGAGTTGTTTTTAATTTCTTATAGAGATAATTCTTCCTAACAATTTATTGAAATAAACAAATTTCTAACATTAATGGTTTATCAGATATTTAGTTTGCAATTTAAAATGAATTCACAAGTATAATATAGCTTCGAATACTGCCTGCGACGATTTTTTTTACTGATTTACTAAAGGGGTAAGTAATATCAAGGCGCACAAATAAGCTAGGAAATCAATACAAAACTGTACATATCACTTCAAAATGATTTTATGACAACATAACCTTAAAAAAATATGTATTAATTCTTTCATCATTTCTTATAGGAAAGTCTTGTGGTGACCACACCAATTTTTTTTATTGGGTTTAGAAAGAATTCGACAAGGTTTTCCAGCTGTAAGAAATCAAACCTCGATTAAAACTCATCCACGACAATCTGTATTTTTTTCACGTAATCTCGTCGATTTGGTTCTTAGCATACTTTTGAATATAGTCCGCAATATTTGGGAACCAACTGATTAGGATAAGATCAAATATCATTTTATGCTTTCTTTGCAATTCCTAACGAAACGTGGTCAAACAGTTCTAAATTGCAAAAACATTTGGGATCGCGGAGAATTTGGAATCATCACAAAATAACAAAAGTGAAATAATTAAATATTTACTTGTTGAAGATGTCTAGAAAACACGATCAGAAAAGAATAAGTTGGGACAGTTAAATAGACAATCTAGTAGTACTTTTTCCGTTGATTTTGATGGTAAAAACGAAACAAAAGTCCAACATCGCGTTTACGACTTATGTAACAAAGTTCAATTTTTCCAAATAAAACATCTAGAATACGATACTTTCAATCAATAAAGAATATAATTCTGAATAAAAATTGTCCTATGGCCTTTTAATACTGAAGTTGAAAATGATAACGCTATTTGATGATTTTTCAAATTCGTCAAGATGGCTGTTATTTGGTTAACGATACCGTCAAAATTAAACATCAAATTGAAGTTTTGCTATTAAACAGTTTACAATTTTTTTTTGTTCAAGAAAAAAATAGTTTTCGCACACATTAAGAAAAGTGTGATATGATAAAATGCTATATCGTTTGTCAAAAAAGTAGTCACTTAGCTTTAGTGATAATATTTGTTGTATTCGGCTCAATAATTGTAGACACTAACCTTAAGGTGAATTAACTGGCGCTGACCAGTACGCCAAAATGTTGCAAGTCACACTTTGAGATTTCTTGGATGACTTGAAATTAATGAATAGACAACATATCTACTTTCAACAAGGTGGAGTTGCTATTCATAATGTTTGCCGTAATGATATTATTATAAGACTTTTTTGATGACAGATATGTATCAACTAACAGTCTTATTCGTATGTCTCCGCGATCACTAAACATAACATCTATAGATTTGTTCTTTTGGGAAAGAAAAAAAGGTAGAATAATCTTGAGAACCTTTTTAATGTATTTGTAGAAATGCAAATGCAAGCAAAAAATATTTGGTTTTGGCTTTTTGGTAAATATGTATCATTATATTAAACAAATATTAGTTTATTTAACAATTAATTATATTATTCAAAACAGGCTCAGTTTAAAACAACCAGGCGCGTTTGATTTAACAAACTTACAGGATCTGGTATATTATTGTTAGTAGGTGATTTGTTTACAGTTTGAACTAAGTCGTTTACATAACACTTTTTAGGCCAACAGGCCAAGGTAACAAATAGGATTTCTAAAATTTATTGTCAAAGAAGATATAACAAAAGAAACAAAGTTTTGAGAAGTTGGATATTTTTTTTTTTAAATGGTTTGTTTAATACATTACAAATAATTGTGGTGTAACCGTCGTTTGAGGTTGTGCGACTTAGTTCATGTATTTTGGAATTGTTTTATTAATTTCAAATTGATTTAAGGAAGTTATTTAACGTTTTTAGATTCATAATTCTCAATCAATTTAGAAAGCAAAGTTTTGAATTCTATTATTTTAAAATTATTACGCTGTTGAAACCACCGTATTCTGCTTTTATGTTGATTTAGCATTTTCTTTTTCTGTAAAAAAAATTCTAGTTGTAATTTATGTTTCCCTTCTGAAAAACAATGGTAATTGAATATATTTTAGCAGTTTGTTTATTTTAAGTTTGTTTAAAAGTTCTTTGTGTAAAGTACATTCTCAGTACAGTCGTACTTATTTTTTTGTGTTAGTTCAATTAAATTACGTCAGAATGAAGTCATTCTTTTAATTTATTAGACCGTTGTTATGATTTAGATCAAATAATCTTTATGACAATAATGAAATACAATATTTTGTCAATTTGACAGTTCACATAGAAGCAAAAGCCCTTTCCCAACACTACTTTTGTGACTTAATTAAATCTGTTTGCATCCTCTTTGCACTCGTTGTGGTATTGTTATCTTTTATGAAGTTTTTGAACACAGCCTTTGGGAAAGAGTAGTCGATTGAGTTAATACATATAAGTGATTTTGGTGAGAGATAGTTGGTTAATTGGTCGACAGTCGTCGAAATGCCTTAAAAAGATCGGAAATTACTTGGTTTTGAGTGGTAACTCACCTTCTTTAGAGGAAATAATGCCGCGGAAGTAATGTGCAAAAAACGTAAGTTTTGAGTGCAGTTAGTGGAGTTTTGTTGCTCCTAGTTTGTAAAATCTACAGCTTTTAAGAGAATGTCACGTACTTTCAGTTTTATTTTACGTAATGTAGAACGGTGTACGTCGAGTGGTACGACGCAGTTATATCTTCGCCTTGATGGCGGTTATTGAGAACTTTCCGACGGTACATAGCCCTTAGGGGGACCTTTCAACATTTCTTCCCGATTACGTCTGGCAACCTAGGATCAACGACAAGTTCTTTCCTGGATTTATGGCGACGACAATTTAAGGTATTTATTTTGTAACGATTAATTAAATTTAGTGAATTTTATTTACGCGTTTAAGTATCTTAAAAGCTTTGGGTTTTAAGAAAAATGATGAGTGTTGCAAATTAACGATTTTATCGATAATACAATTAGTAAATGATAATTTTCCGTATTTATTAAAACTATGTGACAAAATTTCTTTGTGTTAAAAATTTATGTTTGACGTATTTTGTATTTAATTAGTATTTATTAAATGCGCACACGGCCGTGCATTAGTTAATTAGGATTTTCTTTTTTATTATGATTTTTGTTTCGGTTCTTTAAATTTTTGTTTGTTTTAAAATTATCATTCAATTTACTTTAATTTTTTTCTATTTTGCGTTAATTTAAATAGTTTTGTTTTTTTGTTTGTTTTATTTTTTTTTTTGTTTTGAGCAATTTTTGTTCAAATAAATGTTAAATAGTTAAATGTAAACAAGCTTTTAATTTCGTCGGCCTCCGCGTTATGTCAAATTTAAGTTCATTTCAGAGTGTCTGTTAAGGTAAGTCCATTTCTAGTGTATTCTTCAGGAGCGGGCTTGTGGTTGGCAAGGGCCAGAAGTTCATTGAGCTTTACTCCTTCCTGGTGCTTTTTGATTTTTGACTTTTCATTGTATTTTCTGTTGAGTTTTCCAAACGATCACAGAATTTTAAATGTAACCCCCCCTCCCCCTCTTCACTGAGCACCGGTAAAGCTTTGTTTATGTTATCTTATATTAGGCAAGTGTCATTGTTTCAACTTTTGCACGTAACAGTGGAACAAACTGTTGATGAATACAATTACGCATCTACTAAACACATATATGTGTTGTACTTTATTACATAACAGTTATAGTGTACTGACATAAGATTTTTTGATAACATTAACACTGCTGTTAACTATTTGTTATTTAATTGTTCACAATATATACAATGCGATTAGTGTTTTGCCTAAGTATCTCAGAATAAATTTTAAAAAGACTAAAAACGACTATCAAAGCATAAAAAGTAACTACCCGTGTACAATAGTGTCACAGCGTACTTTGCTTTTCATTTTTACGAAAATATAAATGTTAAAAAAGAAATTGCCAAATTTATGTTATGTTATGTTATGAAAATTGTTACAAAGCGAACATACGACAGACAAATTGCAACATAACAAAATCATACATCACGTGTAATATTTGCATGTTTGCTTGGTAAATTGATTAATAAATAGTATTCTGATTACTTTTTCTTTCAAACTACAATATGTACCAAGTGTTTGAAGACGTTACAAATTTAACATAATGCCTTACAAAACTTTTTCTTGTTCAAGTACTACTCATAACGCGTCACTGCCAATACAGTGTATTCGAAAACGACATGTAACTTAACTTGAATGATAAGTTCAAGGTAAACAATGTTAAACTATAATGACAAATGCATTGATGATTTGAGTTTATTGTCAGTTAAAAAAATTTACAACTATAACTAAACAACTTTTGTCATTATGTTATGTACTATTGTATTATCATTATTACATTGTCATTACATTATCAACAGTACATTACTATTACATTATCTCTGCTGCATTGCCATTACTTATCACCGTTACATTACAACGGTTAGATTGTCGTGACATTGGAACCGTTATATTGCAGTTACTTAGAACTGTTGCATTACAACTGTTACATTAAAGTTATATTACAACCGTTATATCGCCGTTACATTGCCGTTACGTTACCGTTAAATTACAACAAATACATTGCTGTTATATTAAAACCGTTACATTGCTTAATTTTATCACCTTTACATTGCAGTTACATTAGAACCGTTACATTAATGTTCCATTATTACCGTTACATCAAACCGTTACATTGCTTTTACATTACAACCGTTACATTGCTGTTAAAACTACAACAGCGGCGCTTGTCATTTTGACCGATTTAAATTTTTGATTGTTTATATTTTGATTATTTGTATTTTAATCAAGATGAATCTTTTTGATTTTTTTTAAACTAGTCTCATAACATTTAAGTAAAATAATTTTATTAAACCTTTTTTAACTATATCTTAACTGTAGATTATATGCAGACATCACGTGCTAGATAATTAACATTAAGGAATAAATTAACATGAAAAATAAGAATATGACAAAACTTAAACACTAACGAACATAAACGTGACAATTTATAATTTTTTAGTCAAGGTATAAAAATTGATTAAGCTTTGTAGACGAAACTGGGGAATCCTTACATTAGCTTATCTTAGTGATTAAGTTTTTATAAGTTTTGCTAAGATTTTAAGTGTCATTATTAAAGTTAACGTTATTATTATGCTCTTTGTAATGTATATCATTTCAGCTATCATTTTTTTTTAGTTAGGCTCCATATCTAGAATTAGAGAGTTGTTAAAATTAAACTAACGGCCTGCTTCAACATGATGTGAAGCTAGTGCCGATTCAGATTATTTATTGGCGCAATCGTATTTTTAATTTCTATACGATTCTTTGTTTTTTGTTTAGTTTAGCCCACATAACATTTATTGCAATTGATACAGTTGGTTTTGTATATAACATTATGTTGGTCAAGTATGTTTATTTTATCTTTAGTGTACGGCTTGTTGTAAATGTTATTTTTGTTATATGTAGTTATATGCATGTAAAGTGTTTTTAAAATTAGAATACGTTTTTTGTTAACGCGGGTATTTAATAGTCCTACAATCGTTACATTACCGTAACGTTACTTTGCTGTTACATCGCCTTTACATTACAACTGTTACATTGCTGTTATACTACAACCGTTACATTGCTGTTATTTTATTACCGTTACATTGCCGTTAAATTATAAGCGACATATTGCCATTATATTACTGTTATATTACACCAATTACATTGTCATTACATCATCGCCGTTAAATTACAACCGTTATATCGCCGTTGTCTTATCTGAACAGAGTTGTTATGATGTTATGAATCTTATAAAATGATTGTAGATACGTCGTTTTATATCTGTAATTCTTATTACTTTTGTATTGTGTTTTGATCGTTTGTAGAATATTTACGTGCAATAAATTGTAGTGGCCTGAAGAAGTGTACACATTATACACGTAACGTCGTCCTAAAACACCCCAGTAGTTTTTACGCCCTGTCTAGAAGCATGTTTGTCGTTTTTAATTTCATAAACCCTTTTTTGTCTGTTCTACATAAAACTTATTACAGTTTATATAAATATTTAATTTTGTATAAAACACTGGTTTGGTTTAGTATGTTAAAAAAAAGATTATATTACGTAATTATAAAAACAATACTGAATAGTATTAAAAACTATATAATTTGTATGCCGTATATACTAAAAACACACATGCTTTATTAATCATGTTTCCTAAAAAAATATCCCGTAAATAATTTTTTAGCTAAAAAGTAATACATGTGTTGCAATAATTTTTTGGCAACTTAAATAATATGTAATTTTTATAAACATATTTTACTTACAAATATATATTAATCATAAAAGTATTCATAAATTATTTTAAAGATGAATTTCTTAAATCACTGAAAAAGTAATTTTTTGCTAAAACAGTCAAGTTACGCGTTAAGCCTTAAGAAAATGATTGTAAAACTTACCTAAAATTGTAAAATAAAATAATGTATGATGTGATTCATTTAAAATAACCAATTTAGTATCAATTTTTCTATAATGTATTATTTCTAAATCAAAACAAACTTTTTCATTTTGAATGATAGTAGTCATGTAGAACTTTTTTCAAGCAAATATCTAAAAGAAAAATGAGACTTTCAGTGCATCAAAATATAAAGCAGCGATGGGCGCCGTATTCTACATCATGTAGAAAATTAAATTTTCTACGCGTAGAAAATAACAATTTTCTACATGACATATTTGATGTAGAAAATGTCGAGTATGTAGAATATGTATAAAATTCAAATAAAATGCAGGAAATAATCTATTTAATAGAAAAATAAGTTCTTAAAGAGCAACAAGCTTCTAGAAAAAAAGAAAAATAGTTATTAAGTATTTACTGTCGTACCAAAGATAAAAACACCCTGCGCAAAATTTTGTTCAAAATGATCAAATATTTGTTTATAAATTTTGTTTTGGTTCTATTTTACGTTGTTATACTCGTTAGATTATTTTTACGTTTTAAAACAATTAATAAAATGTTCTTGTATAACATTTGATAAGTATTTTTTAGGTTAGAAGAAAGGGGCAGTGAAACGTTCGAGAAATTATTCTTAAGTTTGGGAGGCTTCTCGAAGTTGTTATCCATTTTCCAGAATGTTCACCGAAAGATATAGAACATTCGCAAAGGATTGCCAAAATGTATAAATGCGGTATAAACGAATCATAAGTTAGTTATTCCAGCAATTTGAAGATGGCAGTGTTAAGAAGATTATTCAAGTTTAAATAAATAAGCCATTAACGCGGTGTTTGAGATAAATTTACGGAGTATAACCTTGTACGTGACTTTAAAGTAAACAATAAGTGTTAAGCCAAAGTTATCCGCGGACTTTTATCTTTGTGTGAGTGATAGTGCTATATATAAATCAGTGTAAATGTTTTTATTAAATATCTTTAGATTAATTAGTTCGGTTAGTTATAAACACAGTATAAAAACAATATTGTTACGTTTTTTATTATTAAAAACTAATTTATTTAAACTACTAAAAATATGTTTTACTTATACTAGAAATATGTACACTTTTAAATTAACCGAACTAATTAAATCTAATAATATTTAATGAAAACACTTACACTAATTTATGTATAACCGTTGTATAACACTATCACTTACACGAAGATAAGATAAAGTCCGCGGATAACTTCTATTTATCTAAACAATTTATATTAAAGTCACGTACTCCGTATCTTTATTGCACACGCGCTAACGACTTATTTATTTAGACTTGAATAATCTTCTTAACACTGCTGTCTTCGCATTCCGGCAATAACTGACCTACGATTTGTTTCGTCGGTATATATACACATTTGGAAATCCTTTTCGAGTGTTCCCTATCTTTCGGATAAAGATGAATAACAGCTTCTAGAAGGCTCTTGAATAAGTAAATAACTTCTCGAACGTTTCAATATAGTAGTTTCACTTCACAGGGGCACTTTGTTCTTTGTGTAACATATTTAGCCAGTACGTATTATGCTGCGAGTTGATTTTGATGACGAAATCAGATAAAATTAACATTTTTTTAAAATTTGTTTGCAAGCGTTTATGTTGCACAGCTGCACATGAACAGAATTCCTCAGAACATCGGTTTAAGTCGGTGCGCATTATGCCACGAATTGACCTTACGAGAGGTAAATTAAATTACAGAAATTTGATCCAGTGAAACTACTGTATTGTTTCTATACTGTGGTTATAAACGTGTACATATTTTTAGTATAATAAATTAATTCGATTTAATAAACGTTACAGTGGCGTCAGTGCGGGGTTTCAAATAGAATCGTATAAATAAATAAGCTGTTCGCCATTTTTATTGTAAATACCATTAAGTAATTTAATATCGCTCCGGTAATAAAAACATTAATTGCGTAAAACTTTGGTTTCACGATTCACGTCTTTGTTTATAGCGTTTAATCTTAGTTGTTCCATTTTGTTAAACTAGTGTCAGGCATTATGAAAATTTAGTATTATTAAACTTTCTTTTTTTATTCGTGGTTAAATTCATGCCGGTGACGCGTTTGCAAGCAGTTAAAATAGATTCAAAAATATTTAAAATTTTCGAATCGATGAATAAAAATATGGAAGAAAATAATAGGAAAATGGGCAAAAATTCTTAGAAAATTAATGAAAAACTATCCGAACATTCTCAGAAAATGAAAGAAAATTCTAAAAAAAATTGAAAAAAATTCTAAAAAAATGGAAGAAAATTCTAGAAAAATGGAAGAAAATTCTTGAAAAATGAAAGAAAAACTGTTCGAAAACTAGAAGTTTAAAAAAAGAAATTCGTACTAGCATTGAAAATTACATAAAGCCTATTGAAGAGCAAATACAAGTTAGTATATAAAACCAAATTAAAAGTGTTCAAGAAGAAACTATAGCAGATATGTTAAATTTAAAAGAAGGAATTTGCGAATCTGTGAATGACAAAATAAAAGCAGTAGGAGACAGAATGAAACTGCTTAAAGAAAAAATAAACCAAATAAATTGTCACAACGAAGGAAGCGTCACAAGTGAAGATTTATTAATGGATCATAAGGAAGAAACCAAAGTTTAAAGTTGTACCTCCAAATTTTGATGGTAAAGTTTTATGGTCAACCTACTACAAGCAGAAAGCGACGTCTTTAATAGTGTCCTTACGTGGAGAAGCTCTTAGAAACTTACAAACTGTTCAAGTGTATCAAATTAAAAATTGAGTTCAGAATGCTGATAAAAGTCTTCAAGAGTATGAGGCTGACATTGCCAGATTAACACGGGTTGCGACTGAAAGTGTAGTGATTGCACGCCTGGATGGAAATCTCCGAGAAAGCTACATACGCGCGATTGAACCAATGGAGAGCGACTTAGATGAAAAGGGACTGCTCGTTGGCAGGACTTTAGTACGAATGAAAAACACGATACCAGTAAAAATCTTAAATATCAACTCAGATCTTGAACGTTGAACAAGAAGGCCGTAATAGGCCAATGTTTCAAATTGTGGGATGCGTGAAATCTAACAAAGATGCGTCGCCGAAGAAGTGCTTACAAAATCTATTGTACATTTTTACCATCAAATGCCTAAACCTCAGCCCAAGACCAGCTGGTTAAAGTTAAAGTGTTGATCCAAGAGTATCAAGATGTGTTTGCGCTGGAGAGTGATTCAAAAAAAAAGAACTAACGTGGTGAAACATAAAATTAACACCGGAAACGCTCGGCCGATACAATAATATTCGCACTTCCTTTGGCGAAAAGAAAAGAAGCCAAACAAATAATTACGGATATGGAGAGAGAAGGCGTAATTGAACCTTCAAATAGCCCGTGGGCGTCCCCAGTGGTACTCGTGAAGAAGAAAGATGGATCAACAAAGTTTTGCGTAGACTACAGACAGCTAAACAACGTGACCAAAAAGGACAGCTACCTTTTATCCAAAATTGACAATACATTAGACACTCTGTCAAGATTGCAGTGGTTTTCTACATAAGACTTGAAGAGTGGTTACTGGCAGGTGGAATTGGAACCCAAGGATCGTAAAAAAATAGCTTTTACGATTGGAACTGGTTTGTGGCAGTTTACTGTGATGATCTTCGGCCTGTGTAACGCTCCTGCAACGTTTGACCGTTTGATAGAGACCATCTTGCGAGGACTTTCTTGGAAGACGTTCTTGGTTTACCTAGACGACGTGATCGTGGTTGGAAGGTCGTTTGAAGAACACTCGAACAATTTGAAAGAAGCGTTCCAGCGACTACGTGGGGCAAACCTCAAACTGAGCCCAAAAAAGTGTCACGTATTTTAGAAAGAAGTACAATGCCTTGTCCACGTTGTATCTAGAAATGGAGTAAAGGCTGTCCCAGACAAAATCCGAGCAGTGCAAGCATGGTCAAAACCAATCGACAAACATCATGTTCAAAGTTTCCTTAAGTTGTGTACTTATTATAGACCATTTGTACCCTAATTTGCCAATATTGCTAAACCTTTGACAAAATTTACCGTAGAAAAAGCAGAAATTAGATGGAATAAAGACTGCGAAAATGCTTTCCATCGACCAAACCAGCCCTACTCATTTCGCCGATTTTGAGTTATCCAAGAAAAGATGGAAAATTTGTTTTGGATACGGACGCAAGCATTCTGGCTATAGGCGCGGTCCTTTCGCAGGTTCAAGATGGACTAGAAAAAGTTATCGCGTATTTTAGCAAGGTTTTGTCCAGGCCAGAAAGGAATTATTGTGTGACTAGGAGGAAGTTATTAGCAGTCGTCAAGTTCATAGAACACATCTACAAATATTTATATGAACGAAAATTTTTACTGAGAACGGACCACGCCGCTTTAGAATGTATATTGCAGTTCCGTAATCCAGAAGGACAAGTAGCAAGATGGATTGAGAGATTGTCCAGAAGACCATGTACAGCGGACTGCAGCCATTGTTCGCGACTTGAAAAAAGTGTCAAAGGCCTCCGGAGAACTGCTATGGTTGATGATGAATGGGATCCTCAATAGTTGCGTTGTAAACACGAATACGATCCTGAAATAAGACTACTCCTGGCCTGGAGAGCAAACGGCCGACGACCAACCTGGGAAAAAATGAGTGCTTTGGGCAGAAACATCAAATCGTACTAGACGCAGTGGAACTCTTTGATAGTAGGAGACGGTCTTCTTAAGCGATCCCTAGAAAGTGTTGAGGGCACGGAAAACAGACTACAGTTGGTAGTGCGGGTGTCAGAAGTGTTGCAACATCTCCACTATGGTACATCAAGAGGACACTTTCGCATTAAGAAGGCATTCAAAAAAGTTTGAGAACGATTCTACTAGGTAAACTGCAAAGAAGACGTCATGAAATGGTGCCGTAAGTGCACGGTTTGCGCATCAAGAAATTTTCCAGCAAAAAAGCGCAAAACACCCATGAAGCAATACAACGTAGGAAACCTTTTAGAAAAAGTAACGATTGACATTGCAGAACCGTTTCCAGAATCCGATTCGAGAAATAAATACATCCTGGTGGCGATAGATTATTTCACTAAATGGACGGAATTACACTCCAATCAAGGCCGCAACTTTGAGTCTGGGCTATTTCAAGGAGTTTGTCGACTATTAGCAATTAAGGAAACTAGAAAGACGCCACTCCATTCTTAATCTGATGGCATGGTTGAGCGAATAAATCGAACAATGGGAAAATTCTTATCCAAAGTAGTGTCCGAAGACCAAAGAGACTGGGATCAGTATTTGCACCTTTTCCAAATAGCATACCGATCATCCGTTTACGAAAGCACAGGCCAAACACCATCCTGTGCGATGCTCGGTCGCAAAACACGATTCCCATGCGACCTCCAATTTGGACAAGAACCGGAAGAAAAAGTTGCTGGAAAAGACTACATCAGCAAGTTGACCAAGAGGCTAGGCGAAGTACATAAGGAAGTCCGTAAAAACACACAAATTGCCTACGACAGAATGAAGACTAGATTAGACGTCAATGCACAAAATGGTGGGTTTCAACCTGGCGACATGGTATGGTTGTATAATCCCCAAAGGAGACGTGGTTTGTCGCCGAAGCTGCAGAGACAATTTAAGGGACCTTATGAAGTCATGCAGCGTATTAATGACGTCATATATCGCATTCCAAAACCACCCAAAGGCAAGCCGAAAATGGTCCAAGTCTATCGTCTAGCCCCGCTCGCTGGCAATAACCACAATACACACGTTCAGGTTCTAAATAGAGTAATAAACAGCAGAACCAAGAATCAAATCAAAGGAATGGAGATCGAGAAGTTTATGAGCTTATACAGAGGTTCTGGAAAAGCTAGGTTCGGAGTTACCACCGAGGAACAACAAGACTTGTTCCAAACACAAAAAGATTACCCCATCGCACATTGCGTGAGCGAGGATCTTGACATGTCCAGAAGGGTTGCAGTCGTATTTAAAAAGAAGTTTAGGCAGTTAGATGAACTACGAAGACAGCAAGCGGCAGTCGAAAAAGTTTTAAGACTACGTGGTGTTTTCTATCTGGTCACTAAGAAATACTCATGTACCAAGCCGTTATACGAAAATCTGTGGCGAACATTATAGAATCTCAAGAGAAAAATGGATTTCCACCATGTTAAGGAATTGGCAGTACCCAAGCTTGGTTGTGGCTTAGATAAACTGAATTGAAAGACAGTTCGAAATATATTGGTGGTCGTCTTCCGAGGAACAGGCGTTCAAGTGTTGGTCTGTAGTTACCAACCAAGGAGATTATTTGATCAGGAAAAGTCAATTGACTGTTACTTTTATGGTCAAAGAAGCTGTCGAAATGGAGGAAGCTGCCGCTATTGCTACGATCCCTTCTTGTTATTATTATTCTTACGTTTCGGAGGCTTCTCGAAGTTGTTATCTATTTTCCAGAATGTTCACCGAAAGATATAGAACATTCGCAAAGGATTGCCAAAATGTATAAATGCGGTACAAACGAATCATAAGTTTGTTATTTCAGAAATTTGAAGACGGCAGTGTTAAGAAGATTATTCAAGTTTAAATAAATAAATGATTAACGCGTGTGTTTGAGATAAATATACGGAGTATAACCTGGTACGTGACTTTAAAGTGAATAATAAGTGTTAAACTAAACTTATCCGCGGACTTTTATGTTTATAAATTAGTATACGTGATTTTATTAAATATCCTTAGATTTAATTGGTTCGGTTAGTTATAAACGTGTACAGATTTTTAGTATAAATAAATTAATTAGACTTAATAAACGTTACAGTATAATAGTAAACCGAGGGTTACAATGACGACAATTGTAATGTGAGTTAAGTAAAACACGAGTATAACAAAAACGAGTTGTAACACACGTTTTTTTTACTGCTTTTCTATTTCGCTTTAATTTACATTATTTGTTGATAAAAATTTTAATATAGAATGTAAAGCAGCAATTTTCTATAAATTGTAGAGGGTAACAGTGATCAGCACCTACTTCCTAATTTTAAATTTGAAAATACTTGACATTTGTATTATTATTTTGATGATTTAAATGACTAAAGTCAATACGTTAATCCAACAGCTTACTACCAACTTTCAACATTTCGTATATCCACACAAAAATAACTACTTTCGATTGAACAAAGTTTGCACTTTGTAACACTGATTTTCGAAAAAAAAGCAGTAACACAAAGTAGTCATTGTATATGCTACATAGAAGAAAACTTTTGTTTCATGTTTTGAGTGGCGTTTTTTATTAAAAAAATACATTATTAAGCTGATTCGCATTTTGTCTTCACGTGTTATTATCATCTATAAAGCAAAATAATATGATTCAATTTATGATCTTTAGAATATTTATTTAGACCTTCAAAATTTTACAACAGAATATTGATCAAAGTATTCTTTCAAAAAAAAGTATAAAGTTTAATTCTCTATATATTAATACTGTTGAATGATTTAAATTAGTTAAATCCTTTGAAATTGCTATTAATCCCAAACGATTTGTCTTTAGTGACGAATAAATTAGAGTAAATACGGCAACAGACCTAAGTAAACTAATTTTAAACGACCAGTAGACTATAATATCATTAAATCGTGTTTATAGATGATAAGTGGACATGTTTAGAGCAACAGAAGGTTTAGATATAAATACACTGTCATAAATGTGTTGCCGGATCATTTTCAAACGACTAACTAGCGCTCGTTAAAATGTCTTCACACCGACTATTTTAATTTCCGGTGTAACAAAGGCGCACTCAACATATTCTCATAGAGTTGTTTGTTTCTTTAATGTGTACCTTTTCCCACTTTTGCACATAAGCAAATATCGGTCAGCATTAAAATACGTCGAATGAAATTTTGTGGTGAAGAAAATACAAAAGTGAATATCGCTTGATAGAATCACAGAGTGAACGTAAATGGGAAAATTCGAATCGGAAGTGGGCAAAGAGCGAGTTAAAAGGGATCGGTCCTGGTCGTTCAAGTGTTGGCAAATAGACCAAGAGCTGATTCCATTACGGGCTCTATTATCCGTTGATTGAAATGAAATTGACACATCTGCTACTTACGGGGGTCGAATGTGGACCACAACTCTAGGGTAATAGATTCGATTTTTCCATTGAACCGATTCCGTCTTCTTCAAATACGATTAAATCAAGTTAATTCCAATTTTATTCGTGTTTCTCTTGTATTGACTATTTTCTTATAGTAATTGCAGTATTACTTAGGACTTATTGAAGCATTATATGATTCGAATATAATTTTTTTATACACTAACAAGTTGCATGTAAATTAAATTTTCTGTATTAACTTAACACATTAGTATGGTTACTTATAGTTTTATTGAAACGCTGTAAAAGCTTTAACGGAAAGTTAGTTACTAATTTATAAAAAAAAATTATAAGCATTCTAACAAAGTGAGTATTAATAATTATATTAAAAAGATTTACAAGGTGTTATTATAAATGCTCAAGACGTATTACACTTAATGCAATAATAGTCATCACATACATAGGACAATATACACTGTGATCAACATAAGAATTTTAGATTATAGAAGTGGTAAGATGAATAAAAATGTAATGTTCAGACTCATTGAAGAGTTTTTGAAAAAAACAAACTATACTACCAAAACCAAAAGTATTAAAAAAATTGAATTCAATTTATAAATGTAGTATCTAAAAGTCAAAAATATATTAACAAGAACGCAGTTTTATATTCGCAACGGCACAAGAATTAAGCGCCCATGCTGTAAATATTTTAAACAGCTCACCTGTCTTTCTATAGATTTTGTGTAGAAATTACGACAGCACAAATATTCTGCGTCACTTTTTTGACTATCAGCGTCACTTGAACTACTTTGTAGGGTTTAAAAGTTTCTTTTATTAGTGTCATTTTATTAATCTTGTTTCTTGTACAATTTTGATCCTTTTTTGTTTCGGGTAAGTTTAACTTTTTTAATCGAATTTTGCATCATCTTTGTTATCACTTCTAAATTTATATTTTTTTCATTGTTTTGTGTGTTATTTCATCTTTTTCTTTTTTTTAGCACAGTCAACTGCACTTTGTAAGTTTATTTTTGTAAAGAAAAGGAGCAAATAAAGAAAAACTTGCATTTGATTGATAATTCAAAAGCACCGGAGCGCACTGAGCCAAATCGAGATACATTTTAGAAAATAAGACCGTATATCGATAAGTTGCACTCAAAATTTCTAGAAATTCGACAGGAACAAATTCTCAGTGTTGAGATGGTAACGTTTAAAGGCCAATCAGTGCTAACACAGTACTTTCCGAATAAACCTTACAAATAGAGTTATAAAATCTTTATCATATGTGATACCAATAGGCTAGTTAACAGTTTCCACATATTTACTGGTAAAATTGAACAACTTGAAAGCCATCCTGATTTGAATGCAAGTTCGAGTATTGTCTTGAAACTGGTACAAAATTTACGAAGCGATGTCAACCATTTTGATAACTGTTTTCTTCACTAAAGTTATTCTTGAAACTAGAAAAAATAAAGTCTTGATTCCATATTGATCGTGGCTTTCGCTCAAAATAGGGTGAAATTAAACAATTCGTTAGTAATAACTTAATAACTCGAAACCATTCCCCATAGAAAATGTTTAATATTTGAAGGTTGTTAAATTAGATAAAATTAAGACGTAAAGCGTTACATGTTTCGGCAAACAATGCCATCATCAGGCTACTAAAATGTAAGCAGGTATACTAAGCGTAACATAACATATAGATATACTTACGTTAGGATTAAATTAGTTAAACGTGAGTAAAATTGACAATAATTAAGAATATTATGAATTACATTAGTAAAATTTGAAAAAGGAGTCCATGCTAAAATATAAGGTCAAGCGACTTAAACAGAGACCTAGGAATACTTACGGGAAACATCTCAGTGACAAACATAAAACTACTTAAATTATATGTGAAGTAACATGCATAAACATGAACCTTTTGGAGGTCTCTCATAACTTAGGAATAAGAGAAAAAAAGCAAAGAAGAAAAGCAGTAGTAAGACGGGAAGAAAGAGTTAAAGATAGAATAAACGAAGACGAAGTAACAGAGGCAATAAAAAAGATAAAAAAGGAAAGGCGACAGGAGAAGATGGGATACAAGACGAAGAATGGGTATACGGGAAAAGAAACGTAGCAAAAACGATGATGAAAATACTAAATAAAATATGGAAAAGGGAAGGATTCCCGGAGAGATAGAGAGAGACAATAATATGCCCGACTCATAAAAAAGGAGACAGAAATAAAGTCAAGAATTACAGAGGGGTAACATTATTAAGCACGGCATACAAAATATATGCGACAGTGCTGCAAAGAAGACTACAGAAGGAAATAGAAGAAATAAATTTGGTACCAGACAGACAAGCGGGATTTAGAAAGGGAAGAAGAGTGATAAACAACATATTTATATTGAAACACTTGGTAAAAAGAAAACTAGAGAAAAAAAGGGAAAATGGTGGCACTATTCGTAGATTTAAAAATCGATTTTGACAAAGTGAACAGGAAAAAACTTTAGAAATACATGAGAAGAAAACAAATCAATGAAAGATTAATAGAAATAATAAAGGAAATTTATGAAGAAACGATGAGCAGTGTAAAAGTGAATCGAGAAGAGAGCGAGACATTCATTACAAAGAGAGGGTTGAGACAGGGATGCCCACTAAGCTCAAGTCTGTTTGCAGTATATACGGGGAATCTGGAGAAAACAATGATAGGACAATAGACAGGAGGGATAGTAGTAGGGAAAGTGAAGGTATGGTCGTTGGCGTATGCGGATGACATAGAGTTGGTGACTAAGAAGGAAAAGTAAATGAAGGAGGTGATGAAAACACGGGAAAAATACATGAAAAAAAATAAATGGAAGTAAATACGGAGAAAACAGAAATAATGGTTTTTAGAAAAGGAGGGGGAAAAAAGAAAAAGAGAGAAGTAGAAAAGGAGCAACGAGGAAGTGCAGCAAGTGAAGGAATTTGCATACTTGGGTTACACGATGAAGCAGGATAATAAGGAGGGAGAACATATAAAGGAAAGCGTGAGGAAAGGAACCAAATTAATAGGACAAGTGTGGGATGTGGGAGAAAGGATGTTTGAGGTGGAGATAGAAAAAAGAAAACTGCTGTTTAAAAAATTAATAAAAAGTGTGGTAATATATGGGGCGAAAATATGGGGATGGAAAGAGTATACGTAGAAGAGATACAAGAAAAATACTGGAAATGGAAATTAGGGCTAGACAGAGAAACTCCGGGGTATATTATAAGAGAGGAAGTGCAGGCAGAAAAAATTAGAGTGGAGACAGGAAATAAGGCTATAAAATACGAAGAAGAACTGAGGGAAAGAACAGAATGAAAAATACTACAAGAATGTTGGAAAGAGATAAAAAGAGAAACTGTGAAGTATGGGGAGGATGACAGAACAGAATATTATAAAAGAAACGGGTACGTGAGAGTGGAGAGATTAACAGAAAAAGGAGTAGGGATAAGAAAAGAAACAATAAGGATAGATAGTGACATCGAAAAACAAGAAGGATGGACAAGGATAAAAAAAGGCAGATATAATATGAATAATAAGAATATCAAGAGTGAAGGGGTGCCAGAATATTTAATGGTTAAAAGGAAGAAAAGCAACAGAAAGAAAAATGATAGCACGGTTTAAATGTGGGAACGAAGAGTTAAGTAATAAATAATGGAAAAAAAGAAGAAAAGATGTGCAGACTATGTGGAAAAGAGACGGAAGACTTTAATCACATGAGAAATAAATGCAGAGAGTTAAGAGAAGAGGTTAAGAAAGTAGAGGAAATCTTAGAAAAAAACGGAAAAGGAGCTGAGTGGATAGAAGAAGTATGGAGAAAGAGGAATAAGTTAAGAGGAGAGGAGGAAAAATGAAATTAGCTTACACCCTGCACGGAATCAAGTGTATGCATGACTGCATACGTAAAAAGAAAAGACGCCAATTACTTGTTTTTTGAGTATGTGGCAATACTAAGACAATGCCAATAAAAGCATCCAACAAGTATTAAAGCCAAAGAGTGCTTAGGCTAAGAGTGTACACAAACAAAACTGAGTTAACGGTTACTCGAGTTAACTCGGTTTTGTTTTAATTGAGTTGTGTTTAATCACAGCTTAAATGTGACGGAGGCATTTGATAATAGTCAAATAATAAAAAAAACTGCGAGGCAGAAACTGTAAGCACAGACATAATTTTTGTTTTTAAAAAAAATTGAAAGTCGGAAATTAGTCTATTATTTATATACCTTCAAACTTTATTTTAATCACATATTTATCTGTAGATGTATGCTCCGATTAAAATGGAGTAGTGATAGAAAATTAGAATCGTATAATTTTTTTAAATATATATTTAATTCGACAAACAGTTCTAACCCAATCTAACAAGTAATCTCTGATCATGTTACGACAATTTAAAATTTTGCATAATTTAGACATAACCTCACTCTGTGTATACTTTTTTTTACAGAATGAGCGCATAAGAAAAATTATAGCCAATAGAGGCAAACATAAAAAACGTTATACAAAATTTTAAAACTAGCAAATATGATTGATATTAAATTTGTAAATTATATGAACTACTAAAGCCAACGTTTTTAGTGATAGTGATTCATTCCACTTTTCTTTATAATATGTTAGTATAGATTGAGATTCGACTTTCACAAAAGAGTCAAATCTGTATTACAGGGACTGGACTATATTATTATATATAATATTTTATATAATGCAAACAATGAACAAAGTGTTTACTCAAATCTAAAAATCTCTATCAAAGTCAGCCGTTTGAGATCAATCCTTGCTAGCTAACTAGGTAGTCTTTTTAAAAACATATAAAGGTAATTAAAACAAAAATAAAGAATTCAAAAACATTTATAGCAAAAATATTGTAATCCTTTTATACACAGAAATCACGTGCTCAACCAGAACAAATTTTTCATCAGTAGGTAT
This sequence comes from Aquatica leii, assembly GCA_035610365.1. NCBI lineage: Eukaryota > Metazoa > Arthropoda > Insecta > Coleoptera > Lampyridae > Aquatica > Aquatica leii. The sequence continues at coordinate 59,985,785 of CM069436.1, forward strand.
CATTCTTAATTGCTGTTACCATAATTTTCGTTACACACTTCTTCCTCTTTTATTTTTATCTTTGATTAAAATCTTTTTTACTTTTGACAATGTTATCTTCAGAATTTGATGTATCTGAATCTGTCTCATTGTTTGTTTTATATTTCTTAGTAAACGCTTCGATACTTTTGTTTGTAGTCAGTATCTGTTACAATGACAGATGACATTTTCAAACCGTATTTTTTCTAGGATTTAGAAAATGGTCTAATCAATTGCGGTGATATAACCAGTTGCTCTGATGTAGCTGCAGCTAAAACTATAAGTGCCAAAGCAAGCTCTCAAATTATTTTGTTGCTCTAGAGTTCTTAAAATTGACAATAAAAATGCACAAGCAGGTAAAAATGAAAAAAATTAATTCTCTTCAATTTTAGTCACGTTGTTACTATTATTTTTTTATTGGAACCGACTTCAGCAGATCGATCAGATCTATCAGTCACAAATGATATCAAACTCTTTTTCTCTAAATATGTTTAAATTCAAGCTTGTTTTGATAAAACCTTATGTAATGTAGTAAGAACTAACAACTCATAGATATGTATGTTTTAAAAACTGTATAACTTAGTAAATAGTCACTGTTTTATTCGCATTTGACAACATCCATTAATTCATAACAATTCTATATATGATTTTGATGGAACCATGTAGGGTAAATCGAAAAGAGATACATTAATTCATAACAATTATATACCTGATTTTGAAGGAACCATGAAGGGTAAATCGAAGACAGATGGACCTTCTTTTGAAATCCTTTCATTAAGTTCTTTATTTAAATGAATTAAACTCTGCAAAAAAGTACAACGTAAACATAAAATTTGGTGATTTATTTGCTTCATTTAAAAATTAATGTGACGTAACAAATAATTATAATAATTATAAACAGTAGGAGAGATAGACAGCACATAAATATAGTGTTTATTCCTCTTTTTCATAATACAGACGGTACTGCCGAGTTGATATGTGTGTCTAGAACACGTGCAAGTTTTGCGAAACCATTTAACACAGACAACGCATTGCAGCCACTCTTCCTTTATCTTTGTAAGGTGATAGTCTTCGAGACACCCGACGCACTAATTTTTGAGATCATCAAACGTTTTTTCCGCTCTAGACGAATTATCCAAGACTACGTTCTTATCATACTCTGAAGAAGCAGCGTCGTGTCTGCATTTGTTTTTGTAACATTTTTACCGAGGTTTTTGATTTCTTTTTAGAATGTTAGGACAAACCTTTTTCATCACTGGTGTTATATGGACCACAGAAGAAAGCTTTTTAAGTAGTTTTCCAGGTGTCACTTCTACTTTATTATTATGTTTTTTAGAAACCACACTTTCCAGCTACCCTGGTTCAGATGGATCTCGTTCTAGAAGAGGGGTTTAGAAACAAATTCTTTGCAAAGCAGTTGCTGTTGATGCTTCTGTAAAGTTTCCTCAAATTTGTTTTTTGGATGTACCACGTCCTTATTTAGTGACTGCATTATAAATGCGTGATCGGGTATTTAATCCGGATTGTAAGGCCAAATTCTTGTAGTTCAAAAAGTCGATATGACGTTGCTGAATGTAACCGATTTGCCCCAGGCTTCTCCTAAAAGTTTTTGAATTGCAACCAATGTAACATCCTACTAGAGTTGCATTTAATCATTCTCCTGCACGAATCGTAATAATGCCTCTTAAAGCTTTTGAAAAATGCCCTTTTTATCCACATTCTGTTTGCGGGTGTACGACTTGCGCATTATCTTGTAGCAACACGACATAGGTCCATCTCTCTTATATCTTGCCGATCCGTCTCTCCTAAAAGTTGATCATAGATGTACCAATAAACCCGCAAACAGTTAAACAAGTGAACTCTACGCTTTTATGATTAAATGCACATCGGAACGCATATTTACTTGTAAAATCCTTAAAACTTTTCTCTAAAACTTACCTGAAGTGAAATACCTGTTCTGAGGAAAACATTACACAAAACTTCCGCAACGATTTTTTGAAAAAATTAAACATAGATGCAAGCACTTATACTGCCAATCGGTAACTAACGTTGTTCTATGATTCTACGACGTCATGGCAAGCATTATTGTCATAGTAATCAAAAAATTGATGGTGGTTTGTCTCTCCTACTGGTTCATCTCTCCTCGATCTACTCTACTGTGACATTGAGAGACTGTAGTTTCTGGCTACAATGTGGTGGAAAAATGACTATTACAACAACGTTTTCTCTAGTAATTGTTCATTATGGTCAATGCCGGATTTAGTTTGGAAGGCTTTACATGCAAACTAGAATTCCAGAACTTCAACAAACATTCTTGATTCATTTATGAAGAAATATTTACCAATCTAAAATTATGTTAAAAAGTTGGTAGATTAATTTTCATGTATAAAATTTGTCCTTCGACACACTCCATCTTTTCGTAGGCGATGTCAACTTTTATAAGAGCATATTTTATTCACTTCCTGTAGGATATGGTGCAATACAGACAAGCTCCATATTTCTACGCTTAACGAGGCTTTGACCATTAGGTTATTTCACGCGAATATACGAATTTTGTGACTACTTAGTGGAAGCTGAGTCGGGGTTAGTTGATAGATATTCTGTATTGGGTGTTTACTTTGATTTTTTTTCTAATTGTCTATAGCGGATTTCCGTGCCCACCACATGTTCTCCGTTATCAGTGAAGATAACGAACAGGTGGGATATTTAGAAAAATTTAACGTTACTATAACTCAACTAGTCACACTGTCAAATTGTATTTTTTTGAGAGGAGCTGCTACCATAAATCATTACGTTAAGTTGAAGAAAAACGGTGCGCATTTGCTATCTCAAATGATTGTATGCTTTGAAAACTAAATTTACTTGTGCTAGTCACGTGTACGTTTTGTGTTATATTTAATATTAGGTTTTAGGTAATGCAAGTACGGAATTAGTTAATCTCCTACTGGATAAAACTTAACTGTAACTGTATTACAATTTCTAATTTTACGATTTGTACTTTGGTGGTCATGTCTATTGTTGACCGTACGTGCATGTTAGGTTAACACAATTATTAATATTATTTTGTTATATGTAATGCGCGTTGAGTCTCTAAGGCTTAAATTGTTTTTGTTATATACCTTTGCGATTTTAAATTTGTAAATATAAATTCATTACTTCTTCGTATGTAAAACTTATACCGACAAGGTCAGTTTATTGTACGGCGTGTTGCCCAGTATAGGGCGAAACTTATAATTGGTTCGGCCCATGTATTAATGTTTGAAAAATTTATATTTATGTAGCTACCTTCTTCGTCCTCTTTGGATTTATTGGCTGTGATAAAATTAATATATATTCTGTATTATTATTTCTCTCGTGTTATTTGTTCTTTTCTAGGTACGGGTAGAGTTAGACAATATCTCCCTAATTTAATCTTTCATTGTCTTGGCGCTTTTTTGTAGATTTAAATTGTAATTTAGCATCACAAAGCCTGCGACTCCCTCTTCGGGAAAACTGTGTTAGCCGTTGCTTTTGTGGTTACTCGAAAACCAGTGTAATAAAGTTATCCGATTTGTTTCAATCTTTTTTCAGCAATAACTTTAGGAGGATTAGTTACAGTGCTGCAACTATGTTAAATATCATGTGCAATAAAACATTATATCTTGTGAAAATATTGATAAGTTTTTCAAAAAACGTGTTTACGTTCGTTTTATTAAAACTAGTTTTTCTAGAAAGTAAAGTAAGTAATTTCAGGTTTTCTAAGTAATAATTATTTGGACCTTCTCATAAATTTTGTCAACCAATCATCGCTTGTTTTTTGTGAGTTTTTCCATTTAGTTGGACAAACCCAATTTGTTGTTACATAATTAAATGCCAATTTTTTTGTTTTTAAGATGATTCGCCAGAAAAGTTTGCTTCCTTCACTATTTTAGCTAAGTAAGGTCTTAAAACATTAAGAGAAAGCACAGTTTTACTTAAGAACTGGTTTTTTTCGATCACTTTACTCTTCTATGTTAAGTGTTACGGGTATTTTACACTTATTTAGATTCGCTGTTTCAGATGACAGTTTTCTGAAGTAAAACGGTCTAAATTATCAAATATTCAAATAAAACAATTTAATTGTTTACATGACGGCACGTGCAGGCGTTAGAAGCAGTTGGTTTTTCTCTAGATGCTGCAGCGGTAAATAAATGGCCTTCAAATTCATGAAGAAATTTGGAATCCGCCACAGATTTTCTACAAAACGGCGTTCAGCAGGGGATGACTGGTTTCAGGCATTTCCACGTTGCAATAAAGGTCGCTAGGGTAAAAGAAATAAATAGAAGAGACGTTGGGAATTACTTTTAGTTATTACTGCAAATTTTGACAAAGAATTAATTTCGTAATAAATCTGACAAAATTTTCAATGTCGACGAAACGGGAATTCAAGTCAATAATAAACCAGAAAAACTGGTTGCTACAAAAAGTATGTTCAATAACAAGCACTGAAAAGGGAGAAAATGTATCTTTGATCGCCTGCTGCTGTGCAGAAGGGTCTTTTATGCCACCCGTTTCAATATTCAAGGGAAAGAACAAAAAAGATTAATTTTCCGATGGACTTCCACTTGGTTCTGGGGTTTTTATAAATCCAAAGTCTTAATACATAAACAGTGAATTATTTTTAAAATGGTTTTTGCCAGGAAAAGATGAAGGAAAAGCTGTGTTAATGTGTCATGGATCTCTTTGTAATGCGATAAAATTATTAGAAACTGTTTTAAAAAACAATGAGGTGCTGTTATAGTTACCCAGTCATACCACTCAAGCCCTTCAGCTACTGAACAAAGCGTTTTTTAGTCCTTTAAAGAAATACTTCTTCCAGGAGGTTAGAAACTGGATGATACAACCAAAATAGAAAACTTTCTAGAGTGGTTATTTTTACATTAATTGGAAATGCATGGGGCAAAGCAACAGCTTTATCAAATTCTGTCGCTGGTTTCAGAGGTTGCGGAATTTTTCCATACAGTCCAGAAGCAATTTAGAATTTTTTAAAAACCATGAGATGCTGTTATAACGCAGTCATACCACTCAAGCCCTTCAGCCACTGAACAAAGCGTTTTTTAGCCTTTTAAAGAAATACTTCTTCCAAAAGGTTAGAAACTGGATGATACAACCAAAATAGAAAACTTTCTAGAGTGGTTATTTTTAAATTAATTGGAAATGCATGGGGCAAAGCAACAGCTTTATCAAATGCTGTCGCTGGTTTCAGAGGTTGCGGAATTTTTCCATACAGTCCAGAAGCAATTTTGGACCACTTTTTCTCAATTTCGGATGCAGTATTAACAAACGAACAAGCCTCAGTAATTGATCAAAACGTGCCCTCCACATCCAACTCTACAGAGCCCCAGCAAAACCAACAAACATCAGTTTTATCTACTTAATGACGAAGAAGGAACTCTATCAAAATTTCTTCAGGGAAGCGATCCGATTCTTTCTATTCCCACAGATGTTTTAAAACGTAAACAGCAGACGTTAGAATTAGCATCTCCTATCAATTGAGTAAAACGGCGCCTTTTTGCAGAAAACAAGAAAACTTCTGGAACAAGTATCATAATAGGCAACAGGCAAAAAAAGCAATGAAAAATGCTCGGAAAAATAAAACCAATAAAAATTCAACAAAGACGCAATGGAAGAAGGCGGGGAATTGCAGTTCATCTAGTTCTGCAAGTGAATTAATTTTGAATTCGTCGGAATCAAAAGTTTCTGATGAAATGGAAGATGTCTACGTAGTGTGGCGACTAGGTACTACGAAGTCTAAAGCCGACTGGATGCAGTGCATAAAGTGCAAAAAATAACTCTATGAAGATTGCACAAGTTATGGAGATATAGGTACCTATGTTGCAAGTGTGATGGCAAACAAAGTTTTAAAATTAAAATTTTTTGGTATGGTATACCTATTTCACTGGTGCCGGGGAGAAACGCCCCACCAAAGTTTTTTTTAAATGCACTTTCTTTCATCTAAATGTTAAGTTTATTGAAAAATATTTTATTATAAAAATATATGATTTATGTTACCTATGATAGTATAAATAATCACGGAAATATATTCATGTTTCTTAAGGTTTTATTTAATTTTTAAAAAAATGTATGGCGTATTTCACCGTTTTACCCTATATAAAAAGCAGTTATTTTGTTTTTTTGTGCTAAGCAGGTATCTGTAGGTATTTATTTTTTAATAAAACACCTGATTTATTTGAATGAAAAATGTAATATACTTTTTGTTTTAATTGAAAGCAGATCAAATCAATCAAAATATTAGTTATATAATTTTTCAATTTTTGTCTTATGCTTGATTTTACATTTATGATTAAACAGTACAGGTACTCCAAAAACAGATATTACATTTACACACGGTTATAGGTACTAATCTTAATAATTTTTGCTATTAGGTAGGTACAGAGATAATATCAATGTAAATATACACAGTCAGTTACTTAATTCATTTTTTGGGTTCTTTAGTTATTTTAGCAATTTTAAATCAAAATACTTATTAATTTCTCAATTTTTTTATTTTTGTCTTAAATTTGTTTTTTAATTTAATTTATATACCTACCAAATTTTACGAATCGCCCTGTGCATCACGCTTGTTTATCCACGATCAATAATTATTTAAATGCAGCTTTGTACTTTTTCAATAGCTAATTTACATTAATTAGAATAATTTTTAGTCGGGGGTAATTAAGCGTTGTCTCTAATTCAACACGTTCTAATTATATAATTGATTATTCAATCTTTTAAAATTTTAATAGGAAATTAATAAGTAAATAATTGTAATTCGTAATTAGGATAGTATTTAATGAAATCCGCAGTCAGAAGTTGAGATTCTAAATTCAAATCGTTTTATCAGCGTTGTCTAAATAACCGCATTTACACAAAATTCACTCTACAATCATGGTCTGCTAATTTCCCAACTCGCTCCTTTTGTTATTACGGCATATCAAATCATATTCATAATTACAAAGCAAATACGGGGCTTTGTACATTTAGCTAAAACCCGCCCTGCATTAGAGAGAAACCAATGAATACAAACCACATACTGTATAGAGCCAATGAAGTTGATTTTCTCCCTACTACCTCCATTAAAGATGCTGTACAGATTTGATCTCGCCATGCTTTGGAGGGAGGATTCATCTCAGACAGATTTTACTGATCAAATTTGGTTAGTAGCTTTATACCGAGAGTGTTGATAACAGGTTTTCAAATACAATTCTATTGATAACATGTGATTTGTTAGAGATTTTCTTTTTCGTACGCTAGTGAAAGATTAATTTAAAGTGAGTTAATTCAGAAACAATAACCGTTAATAAACAATTAACCAATGATGACAATGATGATGATGCAGAGAATTATGGAATCGACGCAGCGGACTCAAGAAATTACTAAAAGTTCACATAACCATCAAGAACGTTTAGAATTCGATAAGAAAACCGCCAGAAACGAGGAATCGTCGCTGTTTCGACAGCCAAAACGAATTTCAGACGATTCGCGCGATGCCGAAATGTGCGATAAAAATAGCGATAGCGATGACGAAGACGAATTGAATGTAGATGTTGATGTAGAAAATGACGACACGTTGTGTCCCGTCGACCTGACAAGGAGGCACGAAAAATTTACATCTTTCGAAAACCTCATTCCGACTTCGAAAATGGACGACAACGACTTTAAATCTCTTAAATCGCTTAAAGAAGACGAAAAACTTAGTGTTAAAAGATCCGAAAGTGTATGTAGTGATGTTAGTAGGTCGCAAAGTCCTAGAGACCCAAGTCCGTCGGTTGTTCCTCATCAAAACAGACGATTAGCCTTTTCCGTTGAAAACATATTAGACCCTAATAAATTTACAGGGAAACAATCGTTATTTAGTGATGGAGTTTGTTGTTGGAAACCTCATCAGGAGAATATGGGCTCGTCGGAGTACGAAGAAAGCGATCAAGGTTAGACATTCACTGTTTAAATTGTATTGGCTGATATCTACTAATTGATACTTACATTCAAACTATATCAATCAATTTTAATAAGTATCAGGATAGTAGGTACAATTAATTTATGACACAAAAACACAAATATAATTAAATAAATTATGAATATTTTTATCTAGGTGGTTAGGTTTCAATTGTTAATTTCTTACAATGTGTATGTTTCTTAGAGCGCCGGAAATTTACAGCGTATGCTAAAACTTGGTTGACTACGTGTTTTTTGTACTTCAAAGAATGTAACATGAGTTATTCTTACGATCTGAAGATTCAGTTTAAAACGTTAATTGCCTTTATTTTTTATATTATAATTTAATCTTGAGTAATTCTAAGTACCTAGGTAACTTGATATTTGATAATTTAAAAAATCTTATCATTAATCAATTGTTTTATCAACGTTTCTTGATGTCTAATTAAATTGGATTATTTCCAAATTAAGTCTCAATACTAAATACACTTTTTTTACTTTGAAGTCATACAAAGTTGGCGGTCTTTAATTTTATTATAGCTAGCATCTGCAATAATAATTACTTATTTACGTTCCTATAGATAAATTAGCTTAATTACCTGTTTAAACACAAAACTTTGACTTTCATTCAATTAGTTATTTTAACTATCCATTTAATCTTGGGAATATTTTTATTATTATAGGTTATTAATGAAATTGGATAAACGCCAAACTGTTTTAGATGTTGTTTGATGAATAGCCGCCCATTGCTGAAATCTAATTTGAGTCGGCTTTTTAGTGTTAAAAATGTAATTTTTAGCTTAGTTTTTGTATAGATTATGTAAAGACCTGAGGGTTGCGGAGGCACGTTATGTTACCTAAACAGAAATCTATTGGATAGAAAGAAGTGGGCGTAGTGTTCCGTAACATGACTGTCTACCGCAAGGATTTTCAATATCAGCGGGGGTTGATTTTCTTGTTTAGCGTTAAACGAGTACATTTTCTAAGTAACAGTTATTTTTAAATAACTACTACATAAATTATCGTTTATTTCACTTTTTAATGATTCTTTCTAAACAATTAATTAAGTCAGTTTTTTTCAAAGTTATTTCGTTTATGCATCGGAATTTTCAAATAGAAATATTTTGTAAAATAAAAAACAATACTTCCGAATTTTTATCATAACTTCTAAATACTGAAATTGAAGAAAACATTTTCATCAGGTTGTTATTTTATTAGGTATTTTTGGCATTTTGATATGCTTTCTTCCCAACTAACTTTTACATAAGAGTTAAATCTAAAGCTGTTTCTTGCTTTTCCTTCCTTGTTTTTAATCGTTTAGCTATAGACACAACATGACTTGTCATACCTACGATTTTCATTAGATGTTGTTATAGTAGGTAGGTAGGTAATAGCTTTTGGTAAGATTTGATTTAATAGATTTATTTACTTTTTTTTTAATTCCAACTTTTTGATTAAAAGTAAGCATTTAAAAAAGTACAGTAGGTATATCTGCAATTACAAAATTGTTATTACTAAGTACTGATGACGGTTGACAGTTTAGTTATAGATATCTCTTGAGATCATAAAAAAATCATACCTTTTCCTGTTTTAAAAAAAGGTTCAAATGTATATAAACAAATATTTAATGATAAAACGTGAAAGTGTTTGTCCTGTCGGAACTTGATCATGCTAGAAGACTTAGAACTTTAATTTATTCTGTTCTTCCAGCAGAACCACATATCTTTCGGCAGTACCTACATTTATAATTTAAGTGTTTGTAGGGATTTGTTTTTAACTTACTAAATTTAGGGTTCGATATATTCAGATCGGATGGTCAGGATTTCAGAGAAGTATAAAGTTTAACTAAAGTAATAAAGTAATGCAAACAAAAATAATATTTAAAGTTTTACCATAGAACGAACATATTAATAATTTTTTACGGCAAATGGTGTACATAAAAAAAATTATTAAGATATAGTTTCATTTTATTTTGGCGGTATTATAAAATAATCAGCACGATTTGCCACATCCTCTTATGCACCGAAGCCTTACGAAGAATGTCCGTTTTTGTCCGATGAAGTATAACGTGGTATAACCTCAGTTTTTGTATTACTTTAAATACTTGTTAAAACGATGTCTACTACCATATAAAAGTTTAAAATATTGTATTCCGATATGTAATTTGTAATTACAGTATTTTTTTATAAGTTTAAATCTTCACTAAACATAGTAAAGTTAAAAAATATAATCATTATTTATACTATGCATATTTATATAAATCAACATGGGAGCATATAATTAATACAAATTTGATAACAGAATGATGGAATAATCATGTCATGTGATATGATTTTGACATCACAGTGACATTCAGCTTTTTTATAGATGGTATCATTTTTAAGCTTCAAAAATTATAGTGACAGTTTATAGATACCGATTTCATGCGGAATTTTCGACACAAATTTTGTATGAAAAAAGTGGCAAAAATGACGTCTAATTGATACCCGAGAAATGGTGTTAAAAAGAAATCTTTTTACGAGAATTTTGTTATTTGGGTTGTGCCTAATAGTGAGGCATGCATGCGATCCTTTCAATTGTGAGTATTCCCTATTTCTTTTAATGCTATCTCAGACTGCCAACAAATGTATGTACTTTTTATAGGACAATTATCACAAATAAATAAAGTAATCACTTTTATCAGTGCAACTGATATGCGCCCACTTCTTTCAACTTCTGCATTGAAGTCACTCTTTGTTGCTAGTAAAATAACAGCCACAACATACTAAACAGAACGTTACATTGTCATCTTCAGAATCTGACGGGTTTCTTACCCTACTATTAACAGTTATCTGGCATGTGGCTTTTGCTTTAACTCTTGTTGCAAAGTTTAGTTTGAGAGGGACCTTCTTTCTCTTATTATGCATTCTATCAAACGCAGTTTATCCGGGGTATTGGTCAGTATAACTGTTTTTCCTTTTCCCCTTCTTCCACTAGTAAATTTTTGAGCATCGCCTTTTGGAATCGGTCTTATGACTTTTCGTGTAAAAGACGAATTAAAATTCTATGTAGTAGATAGTTTACTAAACGTTTCTCTTGATGTTTGCCCCCATGTTCATCATTGGTATTTGTTCCTTTTATACATTATATTATATATTTATATTTATTTGCATCTACAGTTTCAATCGCTAACGGTTCATCAGTGACAGTTAATGGTGGGAAATCAGAATTATTAAATATCTGTATGTGAAATAGCCAAATCCCAGTACAACTAAACCTAGCAAGAATACTGCGAAGTGTCGATACTAGAGGAAGTGTTTGTGCTGTTATGGATGGCAAATTATTAATTGTGAGACGTTTTACCGGATGATTTTTCATCAATTGATCTGCAAAGTCATTAAAATATTTTATGAATAGACCAAAAACTAACTTGTTTAACGACTGAAGTTTGTGAGATGTGTGAGGTGGAAAAATTAGAAGCGTTATAAAATTTTCTTTGCAGAAGTCAATGACCGGTATAGATATATGGGAACAATGATTATCCAAAATAAGCAGAACCTTGTTGGCTTTACTTGGATTAGCATGTTTAGCAAAGTGTTTAACAAAAAGTTACCACTCTCTATACAGCTAACTGATCCATCTGTTATAAAATAGTTCATGAAGACTTGGAAAAGTGAACATCGGAGGTACCTCGTTTTCAATTGCGTTCACAGCAAGGCACGTAGTAACTAGAGTACTTCTTTCCTGTGATGTGACGGATCTTACTTTCTTGGCGCCTCTCTTTGCATCAACCGGTTTATGGACAGGGGTGATGCCTGTCTCATCTACATTGTATATATTTTGAGGTTCAAAGAAAAATCGTTCCATCACTGTATCTAAACGATCAAAAAACTTATCGACATTTACTCAATTGAAATTGATGGCTTGTAGTTTGTGATGTACGCAACGACAGATCTGGGTTTCTTCTCAGAAAGACTGCAAGCCAATCTTCACTTGCAAGCTCGATTGTTTTCCATTTCTTAGGCTACTTCAACTGATTTTTATTGGCAAACTCGAATGCCAATTTTCTCAGATTTTTTGTGCTTAAACCAACACCCTGTTGTAAAGATTGTATCCTACTTTTGGTACTTTATTTTTACCCACTGTGTTTATATAGCTGACACTGACACCGCTAGATGTGTTACAATTAACACCCACATATCATTTTGAACGATATGCTCATATACGGGTTAGCTTTTAACCTAAAAATGTTTAACAGTTACAATGGTTATTCAAACTGGCTTATAATAAGTGATTCTTGTTAGATTTTAAATAAGTACAAGAGCCATTGTTGTATACCTAAAACCTACCTACTGTACTTACCTACTGTAAGTACCTACTTTGGTCTAAAATATTTACTTTAAATGAAGTATTGCATCATGCGAACTAAAGTCTGGTCGGTAAAGAAGGACACGGTAACTTATCATTAAATCCATAAAAAAAATCTGATTTGCATAAAAGATAGCGTTATAATTACCTCTGTTACATTTGATACCTGTTACAATTAACACCGGTCTCCCCTACTAAATCTTCGACCAAATGCCGGTGCAGGAAAGATTTTTTGTCATTTCTAGACTAGTATTCTTTTTTACTGTACAATATGTTTGAAATCATACCAAACGCAATCCAATCACTGTTCTTTTCTCTTTTCGATCCATGTTTTCATTAATTGTTTCTAGGATTATTTCTATAGCTTCTGTTGGGAAAAATAGGCAACACATATCCAACTCTGACATGTTTTGAATTTTGGCAGCATTTGTGGTTTGTACTTGGCATCTGTGTGGGATGAAAATGAAACTTGCCCAATAGTTTCTCAAGTAACTTTATGTTTATAGGCATTTCTTCTTTATCAATATCCTAAAAAACAGTAACGATACCCAAGTAGCAAAAATCAGTTACAAAACGGTTGTAAAACTCTCTTGCAACTATGGTTTCAGTAAGGTATTTAGTTACAGAATAGTTGCTGAGTCTTTCCTGATACGTTGTCAATACCGGATTTGGTCAGTTGCAAGGCAACTGCAGTAATATTATAACCGTTTTACAACGTGTCTGAAACCGTTGCAATTACTATTTTGTAACTGTTTTGCAGCGTTGCTATAACGGCTTTTTACAAATCATGTTTACCTATTCTGAATCGTTTCTGTAATGGTTTATCATCACGGTTTTGTAATTGATTTGTAACATTGTAGTTACCGTTTACCGCAACTGCTATGTAAATGTTTTGAAAACATGCTTATTACCATTATTTGAAACTACTTTATAACCGCTTTTGTTAAGCAACTTATCCAAGATTTTAGTTACTAACTGCATCATAAAGATTAAAACAAAAGTAGAGATAAAAATATATTAATAAAAAGATACAGATATATAAAAAGTTATAATAAATGTACATTATTTAAATTTTTATAGTTTCTTATAGAACTAAATTCAAACCAAAAAGATATAATAAAAGAATTTTTACATCTGTTACAAGTAGGTACCAGTAAACAGGTTTTTACGGCAAATTTTCAAGAAAAGCGGATTATGTCTATTATTTATAAATTTTGTAAATAGTAAATGCATAAATTTTGTTAAGAAAAAAATGTCTTTGTGTTAAAAGACTATGGTGGATTAAGATATTTCTCACATGTTATAGTTTAATGCGTCTACGTAATTTTTAGTTAAATATTTGTATTAGGCTACAAATGCACATGTGCAATTATAATCGGTTCAATGATCATAATCTCGACTGCTTTTTTAAAGATTATAGGTGTTCGCAATGGCGATCTAATTTACACGTTCTGATCACTGTGTGTAATATTGTAATGTCCTTGCAATCAAATTCTATTTTATCCTAGAAGAAAATAAAATCAATTTAAAATTTGCTTACTTATAATTGGCAACTAATTCTTCAACGTTGATTAAATTAGAAACAGTAGTTTAAATGCAGGATTAAAATTATAGTAATATAATATACCAATAATTGTACTTACGTAGTTTTGAATTAGAAACACTTTCGGTACTGTTAAAAATCTCGTAAAATGCACTTCTTCTGTTGCTGTTTGAAAGCATAGATTAACACTGTAGTGTAGTTTTAGAAATTCACACTTGTAACCATAGTTTCAAGACTGTTACACTCGAAACCGAAATGAAGGTTTTAATGTCACTAAATTGACACTGTAGTTACATAAGGGTTTAAGAAAAACTTACTTATAACCATAGTTGTAAAATGGTTATTTCTGTAATAGATTTGAAACCTCAGTAAATTACGAAAGTTGCTGCTACGTTGCTGCAACGGTTTATTTACCATGGTGCTAATGTTACTAATTTGCAACTGGTTACAACGTAACCACGGTTACAAAATGTTGCTTGGGTATCGTCTAAAACAGTTTTTACAACACTGTAGCAAACTGCCGTTTTATATTCTGGGTCGCAGGCAAGCACCAATTAATGTTTTGATTATCAAAATTTGTTGCTTTAGTGAAAACTTTATCATTTTCTTTCATTTTTGTGGTGATTGTTAATCAGAACTTAGCGCGCCACTGTAAACTTAAAAAAAATTACAAAATGTTGTATTTATTTTATAATTCGGAAGCTACTAAAGTTAACAGGTTGAAACTTGCACTACTAATAAGCCAAATTTTGCATACTTTTTATTGATAATAACTTTGTTCTGCTGGAAGACGCATATCGTATGTTAAATCAAACTTACTTTTTTAGGTCCTGCTAGCTTTTTTTTACAATAATTTTTATTACAAATATTAATGTACTGTAAGAGAATGTTATAGTGAAACTCATTACTAAAACGTCTCTTGTTGCGGCATTTTTAACTTTCTGTTTCTGTTCATTACGTTAAAAGTGAACAGAATGTAAAATCCGATTTTATAAATTTTGAACAAAACCATTATAGTTAGCAGTCCTGTTTTTATGTAACACAGACTTTAATAGAAATTAAATTATCAGGCCACTGATTATAATTTAGGCTTTTCAAGGTTTATTTTTAATTTATCCGTAATTAACAACACCTTTTACTGAACCTGAAAAAATAAGGACAATCTGATTTAGAAGATCTTTAATATGTTTTAACAATTATTGTAATTAACATCTTAATTAGTGTATTTAATTATATTTGTGTTTTATTTAAACGGGTTGGAGTTTGCAGTTGTTTATAACTATTAGTACTAGTAAAATTGCATTAGTAACACAAAAAACTAACCAAATTTTAATTAACACTGATCATCGGTAAATTTTTGTCCGTTTGTTCTAATTATATTTCACAAACCGTGATTTTTTCAATGATACCAACAAATTACGAAGAACGACTGTTACCAATTTGTAAAAATATCAGTGGTTTAACAAAGTCGTTATTTTTCACATTTGGTCATGTTATTGTGAAATAGTTATTTTGTGTTTGTTGTGAAAAAGAGTAAAAACCGCTTATTCTATTTGAAACAACGTTTTGCGCTTTGCCAAAATCCAACCGCAAGTAAATTTAAAACAATACATTCTTTTCGATTGCTTAAGAGTGCATAAAACATCATTAGTTTTTTTAATATTGCTACAGACATAGCACATACTACTCTTGTCCGATACAGTTGCAACTTGTAAGTCTTTTGTCGAATTGGATACCTACCCAAATTTTAATGCTGCCTGTGGTAGGTAACATTTTATCATTTACTGTTATTGATAATGAGTGTTTGCCAGATTTTGTAAATGTTATGTAGGCTGACTTGTCCCATTTGCTTTAATGCGTCATTTTTCAGTTCATTTTTTTTATATTTTATAGACGTTTTGCTGTAGTAGACTTCTGACTTCTGACTTGAGATAGATCTCAATCAATCTCAATATACTTTATGTATTTATATTTATGTTTTTTCGAATAGATTTCTTATGCGACATTGGTCTGTGTTGTTATTTTTGCAAGCGACTTTATACAAAATGAAAGAATTTAAGGAAGAAACCATTTGATCTGTCATGAGTTTATTATAATTATTATATCATTGAGTCAGTATCGTAAGAGTTTAATATAGTAATAATTTGTCTATCCGGCAACGATAAAACTAACAACTTTCTTGTTCTGGAACGGAATTTGATAACCTGAGTATTTGAAACCGGATTTTTTATTTACTTTAGGAGCAACTTTCTATTAATAGTCCTTGTTAAACAATTCTTTAGCTAGTGGAACATTTGTATGGTATCTGTCGACGGCATCATCTTTGAACGGCATCATCTTTATCCACGCATATTTCTTTTCCGGGAACAAAGCTTTATCTGAATTTGTAATCAATATAATTTAGAAATTTTTTGACTATCGAGAATTGGATTGTTATTAGTGTTCACATTTCGATGTAAGTAGAGCATCTAAAAATTTTGAACTCTCTTTAAAATCTTAGAAAAACAAGGAATATTACAGGTGAAGTCTTTGGAAAAATAATCTTTTCTATTATATAAATAGATGATACCCATATGCAAAATTATACCAAAACAACATTTCTTGATATGCAAGTCTTTTTTTGCATATAAATTTGTTTGCGTCATAATATCTGTAAACAGTTTGTTCGTAAAAAAAATGTTGAAATAATCAATAAGTTCCATTATTTGAAAAAGGAATTCTATTAGAGTGATCACCACCACCAGTTTCTTCTTCACTTAAATACAACTTCTCTTTTCTTTGAAAATAAACAAGCTTCACTACTAGTTTAATCACTAGAACGAAAATCACTTTTCAGAACTGGCTTTGCAAAATTCACTACCACTGTATTGCGTATTAAAGTATTGAGTATTAAAACTTTACTTTTGGTAATGACAAACTAAAACTACAATTGTGATACGTGATGATCCGCCTTGTCACTTCACACGTGCCATACGACCGCGGCAGAGAACTACGGTTGTCGCGAGGTAACCTACGATAAGGGTTAAGTATATTACTTAGAAGTATTTTTCACTGAAATATTAAAGATCTTTTTTTCAAAAGTCTTTATGATTTTGTGCGATGTTTTATTGTAGAAACCAAAATCTATGATTCGGTATCACATTCCTGTCAGCAACTATTTTATTGAATTTTTCAACCAGAAGTTTTTTCATAATGGGCATCAGGCTGTGGTCGGTTGGTAATAAAAAGGTTAGTTTGGTAGTTTTCTCGTTTTTTGTATTAATGTAACATTCGTAGAAGTTGTGTCAGCATAACTATCATTTTACGAAGAAGCTTCTTAACTAATTTGCTCGTTTTTTGTTAAATATTTTTTATATTTTTACTTACTTCTAAATATTTTGAATTAGCATATAAAAATATTCAAAATCTACAAAATTGGCACAGCTGTTTTAAGTTGATACTGCCACGAATTTACAATTTAATTTATTTTTGACTATTAACACTATTATTGACTATTATAAACTTAACTGATTGTAATCATATTAAAAATAAAATAGAACAAGCTAAGGAAGATAACCAACTAACAGTTTAATAAAAACAAATTGTTACTATAATTTATATACCATTGTAACCGTATATTGTGTGCGGATAAGACAATTAGTCACTTAATTTACTTGTTTAGTTAACATCAACAAGTTCTCTTTTACACTGACTTTGCATCTGTTTATTTAATCACTTCTTTTTCTTCAGACTAAAAGCTGGCTTCAATTTTCTTCCGATACCTATTATATTTTCCTTATCTGGCACTAGAACATTCTATGTGTTTTGACAATCGCCTCGAATGTTCTAAATATTTAGGGAACGTTTCAAAATAATACGCCTGGTTAACTACCTAAAAAAACAATGAAGACACGTTTTTATTACAAAAAATAACAAAAAAGAAAATAATAAAAGCTAATATTTTTTTCAAAATATGTTTTCTTTTGTTTGTTTCCTTTCTGCGTATTTACTATTAATAGCAACATTGGTAAATGTCGATGTATAGAATATAGCCTAATTATCTTCAATTTATTTATAACAATGTTAACTGTTTGAACACAATCCTTTCAACACGATTTCGCAATATCGTAAGAGCTTACCAATTATTTATTAAAATGCATTCAGTAAATAATCTTTTTATTAATGACTAGAATGTACTTTGTAGAATACTAGAAATAGTTACATTTTTTAAAGTAAAATACCGTTTACGTTTTTTATTTGACTATAATTTTAAAATTATGAAAACATATTGTAGTAGTTTTGAAAAATTAAGATGTTGAAATTGATGCGTCAACACATTACTGTGCACTTACTCTACCTAGTGAGATACTAATAATTGAAGCATAGTTTATTTACTAAATTTATATTTTAAATTTATTATTACTATTTATTAGGATCGGCGGTTTCAAAAGTGCACATACACACAATAATCGTCATAGCAGAATTTTTTTAGTAAACGTGTACTTATAAGTCAAGTTGGCGTTATTTTTTGTCTCGAACGATTTTAAAGATTTTACTATTTTTTATTATTAGGAAGCAACGTAATTAATACAGAGAGAAAGATTAAGAGAATATAAAAAATAAACAGAAACAAAACACAAAATAATCGGATACAACATTTTTACTAATTTGAAAGTTTGCTAAACTTAGGGGAGGAGGGGGTAACATGACGAACGGGGCATAATGACGAATCGATGAAAAAGATTCAAAGATCGAGAGATGGCAGCACCTATCGGTTTCAGCTTCTTTCCTCTTAATTTCTTCAGAAGTTCTAACGGAAAGCAGTCATCTTTTAGTTCTTGTTTGTGAGCTGCGCTAGAAAATTCATTTCTTCGGTTCTCCTTATAAAATTTTTAAAAGTGTATTTTGGAAATCATTTAAACGGTGAGTGTTTTATTTAATTTTTGTTGTGCTTATGTTGATGTGTGTTGAATATTGGTCTTAACGTGCTTTAATTCCCATTCATTTTATTATTTAATTTTACGCAGTGGAGTAACTGTTTATGAGAAAGTGGAGCAAGACGACGGGGGCAAGATGGCGAACGCTCCGTACTCATAAGCGCAATTTATTTTCAGATGGTTCGTAACTATAAAGCTAAAAATGACCGAAGAGCTTGGTCAAAAGACAACATGATTGCAGCTATGCATGCACGCAGAGAAGAGGATATGTCTTGCAATGCTGCAGCTGAAAGGTTCAGCATTCCTAAGGCGTCTCTTAGACGATACTTCAAGAAAAATGTTGACGGGCTGCCGATACTCGGCGGTCGAAGTAGACTTACATTTGACGTCGAACATTCTAAAAAGTTAGTCAGTTTCATAAAAGAAATCAGCGAGAAGTCTTTTGGCTTGACGTCAATACAGTGTCAACGTCTTGCCTTCAAATATGCAAAAGCTAATAACATTGTTTCAACAAAGAAAGGAAGATTGCGGGGAAAGATTAGCTAAGCATCTGCATCAAGAAGAATAATTTATCACTTTAAGCGCCAGAAGCAACATCCATAGGACGAGCAATGGGCTTTAATCCAACCCAAATTGAGAAGTTTTCACTTGTTGTTCGTGAAGTCTGGACAAGCATTTTGTACCAACCTCATCAGATTTTCAAGATCGTGTCAGCTGAGAGAGGGAAGAATGTTACAGTTGTGTGCGGCATGAATGCTAGTAGTCAAGTACCACCCTTTCTGTTGTATCCGCGCAAGAGAATGATGCCAGAATTCCTGAATGGAACACCACCGGGAACTGTTTTATATGAAGCACTTTGTGAAGCACATTCGACCTTCCGCATCTTTGCCTGTACTTTTCTTCATGCACAATCACACATCTTATGTCACTCTGCAAGTCATACAGTTCTGTAGGGAAAATCACATAACACTCATAAGCTTCCCCCTACACACAACTCACAAGCTTCAGCCACTCGATGTGTGGTGTTTTGGACCACTGAAAAACTTTTACATTTAAGCATGTCATAATTTTATGGTCACCAATCCTGAAAGAGCCATAACTAAAGCGGATGTAGGTAAGCTCTTGAATGATAGCTATTCTAGAACTGCAACAGTCGCGAATTCTGTCAAAAGCTTTAGAGCCTGTGGAATAGAGCCATTTAACCCACAGATATTTTGTGACAAAGATTTTGTTTTCTCTAAAGTCACAGAGAGGCAAATTAATGAAACGGTGGTTCTAGAAACTTATCTGGACGATGCCCAACCTGGTCCTTCATCTGAAGTCCAGCCTGTTCTTTCATCTGAAGTCTAACCTCAGAAGATTTAGAATGACAAGCCAAGAACCTACATTTCATGCTACCGAAGAACAAGCAAATGATAATAGAAACGGTGTTCTGGTTTTGCCATCAACTAACAGGGAGGTCAGAAAAAGAAGACGGTCGTCACTTTCATCAATGCTCCTAACAAGCAGCCCTGTAAAGAATGCTCTGGAGAAAAGAGAAAAAAAGAAAAAAGAGGATCAGCAGAAACGAAAAGAACGTTTGAAAAAAAAACAGTGTAGCCAAGAAACCTGTCAGAAAACAAACACAGGCAAACTCAACCTATGAGGTTCCTTCGGTTTCTGAAGACAAGACTGCTATTTGTCCAGGGTGCGAAGAAGAGTATGAAGACCCACCCACTGAAGAATGGATCCAGTGTAAAAAGTGTTTAGAATGGTGGCATGAACAATGTTTGAACTACGAAGGAATCGGCAATTTTATATGTGATTATTGCTGATAGAAAAACGTTCGTCATCTTACCCCATAACACGGAGAGAAATGTTTTCAGATATCATTCGTAAGACGCAAAACTTATGCGTAATTTAAGCATAAAAAACAACTACTACTAGCTATTCATAAATTTATAAACCATCGGTATAATTTGCGAATAGTCAGGTTAGCATCGATGATGATTATAATTCATAAGTTATGAAGCAAACGATTTCGTTATATATGCGTAATAATCATATCTTTATGAATAATACTCACAAACAATGATCATATTAAGAATAAAATTTTAACCAGGTAATTGTAATATGTGATTTAAGTCACATCTATTATGATTATAATTCACATCCAGTAACGAAGTATTTTCATTATGTATGCTTAATAATCACATTTTTTTATGATTATATTTTTTATGATTAATATTCATAAACTCTAATTAAATAAAGAATAACTTTTTAAGCATCCAATCATAATATGTGATAAATAAAGTATTGTTTATTAAATGATATTCAGAATAGTGTATTAACAATTATGAATATTAATCATAATTTCGGAGTTAATTTTACTCTTCTTATACGAAATAATCACAAGATATTTCTCATATATATTTTATAAATTAGTAAAACATGTATTTCGAGTTTCAAAAAATGTCTATTTTTTTACGATGATTACACAATTTTAATGCAGCTATAAGTACACCACCATACTTTTACAACTAAATAATTTAAATAGAACACATAACACAAGAACTAATACATAACTAATAACAAATAATATCATTATATAATAATACAGATTATTATAAAAAATAAAACGTTATTCAAATAAATAAAACGTAAATAATATAAACAAAACTGAAACAGAACTTGAGCAACAATTTAAAAAAATAATTTTAGAAGTTGCTAACCACAAATCTTTTCTTCTATTGCAGTCAACATAATTTAACAAAAACGATTTTTAATATTGAAGTTGAAGAACAATAATACAAATAATTTTTGTAATAAGTTTACTTATCATATAGGCAGCAACGTTTATCAATACTATGATAAGAACGTCTTCCGGGTTTGGACCGTGTCAATGTTGTAACCGAAGTTGCCAACGTTTTGCCCACTTTCGTAAGGGACTTCATCAGGGTGTGAGAGAAATCGAAGAACTCAAACAAGCAACCGAAATCTAACTAAAAGTTAGGTAATCAACTTGTGAACCAAGCTAGTTTCTAAACTCAGAAAAGGTAAGAAAGAAAACGATAAACTTGGAATAGCAAACGAAAATCTAACAAAGAACCACTACAGAGTTAGGATTCTAGAATCTGGCTTGGTTCACAAGTTGATTACCTAACTCTGTAGTGGTTTTTTGTTAGATTTTCGTTTGCTTTTTCAAGTTTATCGTTTTCTTTCTTACCTTTTATGAGTTTAGAATCTAGCTTGGTTCACAAGTTGATTACCTAACTTTTAGTTAGATTTCGGTTGCTTGTTTGAGTTCTTCGATTTCTCTCACACCCTGATGAAGCCCCTTACGAAAGTGGGCGAAACGTTGGCAACTTCGGTTACAACATTGACACGGTCCAAACCCGGAAGACGTTCTTATCTTAGTATAGACTCCGGCCGTGGAAGCCGCTATTACAACGTTTATCAAATCCATTATTTTAAAGTAGGCATCAAAAGTTTATAGAAAATTATTGTATAAATGCGTAATATTATCCGTTACCAAAGCAAACTAGATTATCGTCATCCTTACTACACATATCTGCCACTGTTCTCACTTCAGAACTAAAAAACTTCCATGTATCTCCAATGCTAACTTTCCATACCTTATTATCTATTTTCTTACGGCCTTTAGGTTTTACAACTCTTTGCAAAACTTTAGTTAAATTATAGCGACGCAAATCTAGAAATAAGAAGTATGTGCATTAGAAAATGTAAATAAACAGAAAGTGATCAAAAGTGTTTCAACTTTCAATTTAATCTAATTCGTAGCTTTAATATTAATCAAAATAGCAATAATAAACAGATAACTTTGAACATCTTGTATATCTAATTCTAATTCAAGTTAAAGTGATGGTGAATTTCGTTACTTTTGAGTAATCGTTACTATTCCTTACTTATACTGTTTGTATTCGTTACTTTAAACTCGTTACTTTGATTACTTTGGATACTATGACTACTTTGACAACTGTATGTTTTTGTGGTAATAAATACGGGTACCGGAATATAATTCCTTGAATCGTTTCGCGATAGGGATTTGATTACCTTAGACGTATGTGCATAAATGACTAGAACGTGTTGTAAAATTCTAATTTATGTAAACATTTTTGACAGTAGCTGATACCGGAGAAACTTATCATTTTAAATACAAAACAGAACATATGTACCTACTTTGGATTGTTAGTATCTATTAACGTTTTTAATATTAATTTTAAGAAATGGAAATACGCACAATATATAATGTAAAATTGAGATAAACGGCAAATTAATTTGGTACACCTCATACAAATACATACTTTATAATGTAATATATATTGTCGTTACCTACTAGTTTACGCAAGAATTATAAATTTGTATGTAAATGTGTTATAAGTACTAATATTGTATCTTATGTATATTTGTAGAAAATAATTAATATACAAACATTAGAACTCAAAAAACAGAAATATATGACAATTTTATTACATTTTGCTTACCTTTTGATCAGTTGATAAAATCACTTTTGTAGATGATGTAATGCACACACTATCTGCGTGTGAAACGTTCTGCTGGTTTTGCTGATGTATCATAATATAAGAAGGTTTGTTCATAACTTAAGATAAAATTATAACTATAGTGATAACTAGTAAAATATGAAAACAATTCATAACTTTATTACATTTATAAACCATATTCATAATACATGAATACACGTAACGCATAGAAATTGCACTCTTAGGAATGTTGTATGCGTATTACGCATAACATCATAATATAATTCATATTTTATAAATTTTATTAAATGTGTAATTTATGAACATACTATTCATAACTAGTGATTGCAGATTTCTCTCCGTGAAGATGACGAATTTGCATCATTCCAGTACACATTTATTTTTGTTATAAAATTGTGAAACATTGAATATTTTTTCTTATTCTATTAAGTGTACGATAATTAATAATAATGCTAATTGGTAAATTATATTTTTTATCAAAATATAATGCATTCAAAAAATATTTTTTCTTTAACTTCGTCAACTTGCCCCCTTTTCATCTACTTTGTTTTTTAATTACAAAAAGCAAATTTAGTCTCAAGCAAAAAAATACGAATGTATGATTGTATAAGAAATAAAATACAACCAAATAAAATAAAGCGATAGGTTACAAGTGAGTACAAAAAATTAGTACTCATACGTATAAAAATATTACATAACAGAAAAAGAATTATTGGATACTCAAAATAGTTTCTGAGAGAATTATTGCTTTGTTAACCGGTATTCATGTCAAATACAAATGTCAAAGAGTCTCAATCAGAGATTATTAGCATATGCAAAAGCAATAACAACCGAAGTATTTATAGAAAATGTAAATTTCACAATTAAACCTAGAACAATGACATCTCACTATATGTGTGATATTAAAAATTTTCTGTATAACCACAACTATAGTAATAAAAATATACTAACAGCAGAAAATTGAAGATACGTTTAAACATTTAAAATTGTTTTGTATTAAATGTTATTGTCAATCATCACAATCATAATGAATTATGCATGATTATTGTTTCATATAAAAAAAACTTAATAAATTATAATTTTAACTTAAATAAATACGTACATTCAAATAATGAAAGAGTTTAAGTATTCCATTGAATTTCACATAAACAACAACAAAAAATTGTACAATTTTAACATTAACTTATTATACCAATTAAATAATAAAAAAATAATACATTTACTTGTGGCAAAATTTATTAATTAAAAAAAAAACTATTTTACACTGAAATAGTGTGGACTTGTTTTAATAAAAAGAAAATAGTTTCGTGAAACGCGTACACTTTATTTCTGCTTTCTCATTGATAATATTAATAAAACAAACAACCTTAAAAATATAGTGTGTCCGAAAAGTATGGAATATATTATACAGGTCGATAAATATGCACTTTACACGAAAAAGTTGTAAATAAAAGTTGTTTATCACTTAGTTATCTACCACCTGGGAGATATCAATTTAAATTTTTGCTGTAAACAAAATCGCAACGAATAACACTTACATTTTTTTAAATGGCAAGGCACGTCTTTATTATACTCATTTGATAGAGCCTTTTTTTCTGTTTTCAACCATATGAAACTTGAATACCTTTACATCAAAAAATTTTCAAGAAAAACAAGGACATGTCTAACAAATTTATTTTACTGAGCAGTATTAATCAGGTACGTAATATGTAGTATTGAAAAAATTGAATGCACTGTCACAATAGCAAATATTAAACTTTAAATATCTTTACATAAAATTGTTATAACAAAAAAATGTATTTAAACTAAACTTACAATAAATGTTCAAAATGTAAACCATTCATAATTTGACAGTGGTAAATTCGATTTTTAAAACCATCGATTGCTTTTGAAATCATATCTCGAGTTACAGCTCTTATCTCAACTCTAATGCGATTTTTCAAATCTTCAACATTATCAGGTCTATTTACATAAATTTTGCTTTTAATATAGCCCCAAAGAAAAAAATCTAGTGGACTTAAATCCGGCGAGCGAGCAGGCCATTCTATCGTACCTCTTCTGCCTATCCATGTATTTTGAAAAGTATTATTAAGAAAGTGGCGGACATTATCTGAATCTACTTCATGTGGAAATAACTCGGCCAAAGCAGGAACTAACTCAAATCTTAAGAAATCGAGATAAATATTCGCCGTTAAACTACCTTCAAAAAAATATGGCCCCAAAATTTGACTTCCAATCATTCCTACCCAGACGTTGACTTTCTGTTGGTATTGGGTGTGTCCTTCTAGATACCAGTGAGGATTTTGTGAAGACCAGTAACGTGTGTTTTGTTTGTTAATTGGGCCGTTTAAACAAAACGTGGCCTCATCAGTAAAAAGGATATTTTTATGAAAATGTGCATCTCGTTCAAGTTTGTTTGTTATTGTTTCACAAAACTCCAGCCTTCTGTCCAAATCGTCTTTAAATAATTCTTGAACTACACAAGCTTTATAAGGATTAAATTTTTCTTTTTTTAAAACGTCATGTACAGCCGATTTATTCAAGTTATGGTCTCTAGCAATTTGTGGATTTTCCTCAACAGACAAGAACACATTTTCTCGTTCCACATTACTTAATGACAAAGGTCTACCAGTTCTACTCGCATCTTTCACCGAACCTGTCTCTTGTAATTTCCGCCAAATTTTGCTTACTGCGAAATGTTTAATTCTGGATGCAAGTTATTAAATAAATTACATACTTCGTCTTGGGTCTTGGGTCTTCGTCTTGGGTCTTGGGTTCTTCTCCATACCCCAGAATCATTAAAATTTCAATTCTATGTTTCTCAGATAATTAAGCCATATTTCAAGCACTAACAAATAGCAAAGTGTGACAGTGTTCTATAGTGCATTCAATTGTTTCAATGCTACATATTACGTACCTGATTAATACTGCTCAGTAAAATAAATTTGTTAGACATGTCCTTGTTTTTCTTGAAATTTTTTTGATGTAAAGGTATTCAAGTTTCATATGGTTGAAAAGAGAAAAAAAGACTCTATCAAATGAGTATAATAAAGACGTGCCTTGCCATTTAAAAAAATGTAAGTGTTATTCGTTGCGATTTTGTTTACAGCAAAAATTTAAATTGATATCTCCCAGGTGGTAGATAACTAAGTGATAAACAACTTTTATTTACAACTTTTTCGTGTAAAGTGTATATTTATCGACCTGTATAATATATTCCATTCTTTTCGGACACACTGTATATGCTTTTCGTACAGCCACGATAAATCACAATACATTTATTGATTACAGTTATAAGTTTTAAACTTTTTTTACTGTCTTGCAGTCTTTAATTCAATTGTCAGCATCTAAATCAATCGCTTAATTTTGTGAAAACAGATCAAATTAAAAAAAACATAATCTTTTTGAAGTCTTACTAAATTATTATTATAATATTACTTTGATGAACATCTGTTTTATTCAAATACTTTTCAACGCTTCGTTGCAATATTTAGAAGTTTGCAATATTTTTCGTCTTGTATTAGGTAATTTAAATTGATCGTAGAAAATAGAAATATTTGACATTATCTACAATTATAACTACAAACAGAACGATTACTTGCGTTTTTGCGTATTGTTAACCTATTTAAATTGTGACTTGAAAGGTCTAGTCATTCAATACAACTAAAGACATTTCGACACTTGCGACATTTTCTTATAAGCTTTTAATTTTATATGATAATACATTACACTTATTCATTGTTGACATTAAATGTAGTGTTATTATCTTGTTATTAACACCTTTGCTGCCAACAACGAGTTATCTCGAGAGAAAAAAAGCACAACAATTTGGCGCAATTTCAGAAACTTATTATAATTACTATGCTTGATATAAGTAATTATGAAGTAAACAATATAGGAACTATAAAAATAAACATATCTTATTCATGGTAAATTTTAAAACAATTTACAACCCCTAAGGCAAATTTCTCAGGACATACTGGGTTATAATATCTTGTTTTTCTTCGTATTTTCTGCTTCGTGCCATGTAGGCTTTGTAGGAAGAAGTTTTTTCTCAATTGGCGGTAAAATTTTCAAATAATGAAATGTTCCAATCAGCATTAGTATCAATTTATTAACATCCGAGTATCACTTTAATGAAAATATTTTGGTACAAAATTACTGGTACGATTTTTATAGCTAATAGATTGCTTGGTAGTTTGTATACGATGCTATCGTTGTCAATGCACCATTCTGTTATAAATTCAACGCAAAAATGTAAACGCTCAAAGCATCAATTTAGTTCATACAAAATTCATGAAAGCGTTATACATACTTTTCCATATTGGTCATTTTGCAAACGTTGCATAATATTTTTCTCGGCAATTATTAATCGGAATCTTCAAGCATTTTATTAAACTTTTTCCAAATTTTAAACTGGTCATTGTAGTACCTGTTCTTTTACAGTAAATAATGTGGATATTATAGGTATACATTTCAAAGAAATGTAACGCTAGTTTTTTGGTCATTTAATGGTATTTCTTAGATTAAAAAAATAAGAGAGCATTTGATCAGCCTTATTTATGCCGTACATTTCCAAATTATAGCCACAGAATATATTAGGCTTCATTAAGACTTTCTTGTTCCGATTTTGAACTTCTACAATTTCAACTGTATGCATAATACTGATTTAGCACTTTTTGTTTACTTTTTCATTTAAAGACCACTACTTTGTCATTTCGTTTCCATACGTATTACTCTTCAGTTTTTTTAGTAGAAACATCTTTAAAAACTCCTCTTCTGTTAGCTCGTAATGTTCTACAAACGTAGATTTTTCTATCAGATATCAACTTTGTCAACGCAATAAAGTTATAAAAATTTCCATATAAAAGATATATCTTTTATCCAAATAATCTTTCATGCAGCGTGACCTATATTTTTGTCAAATTGTTCAACTTTTCCACTGTAGACTCTTACTTTTAGGATGGTTTTGTCAGATTCACTCCAAATGTATAATTTGATTCTATATTTCTGTTTTTATTTTTTATGTATTGTCGAAATAAGAGTCTTGTCCATCAAAAAAACATGCGTGCGTTAATACATATTTTTTATCAGGTACGTAATTATTTATTACATCATTGAAGTGGTTCAAAATCTGTTTAGGTTTATACAATCTGTCATTAGTTTTAATAGTATTATGGACAAAATATAAATATCGCAATAATGACTGAAATCTATTACGACTTGTTACAAGTTTTAGCTGGTTACGAACCTGCACGGCCAACTCTCAACAGTCGGAGAGAGGGTAGGGTTCCTAGAGGTAAATAAAAGATAATTAAGGGCGCCAGAGCCTATCCAAAGTCAGTTCCTGCTTGCTCACCACAGAAATGGTAATAAACTTGTAACTATGATGTTAAGTTCGTAACTGCTGAAAGAAACGAATAAAAGAGAAAAACTAAATCGTTAATAACAATGGTGCTTTAATTACTCTATCACGATAAATATAATAAGAATTAAATAGTCAAATCTGAGTAGGTACTAGCGAGAATATACAAAATCGAATCACCGTAAGATAGGCAACTTACATGACATAAGTGCAGAACACGGCTACGAATAATTCGCAGTAAATATCATTTACATAACTAGAAATATGGTAGTAACGACAATAAGGCAAAATAATTAGTATAACATTAACATTAAATTATCACAATAAATAAGCATAAACAGCATACGTAGTATAAGCAAATTTACTAACTAAAGATATCACCATTACGATAATCAGTACGAAGTTATGATGATTGTAAGTTTCGTGAGAAACCTCGTTGACGACGAAAGAAAATTTATACAAAAACTTACCACCAATACAGGTGTTCCTTTTATGCGGAGGAAGCGCTCCCTTCGGCACGTGTCCTGTAATTAATTTTAATTGCAAATCGTGTCAACCTAATAGCTCACGAAATCGAAATCTACAAAGTCATTACGTAAATTGTAAAATG
This sequence comes from Aquatica leii, assembly GCA_035610365.1. NCBI lineage: Eukaryota > Metazoa > Arthropoda > Insecta > Coleoptera > Lampyridae > Aquatica > Aquatica leii. The sequence goes on from CM069436.1 coordinate 60,015,039, forward strand.
TACACAAAACACAAACCGAACGTCGGATGCTGTTATACCCTTTTCTATGATTTAATTAATTCCAACAGTAAGCCTTATAAATATTTCGAATCGTTCCAACATAATATTCGTCGAGGGTTATCTCTCGTCTTTCGGTATCGGATAGAATTCATGGGCCAGATGGAGGTAAGAATAGCCGGTGACGATACAAATATCCCACGATTGTAACGAAGTCACACAATTTCCCTGATGGGCTTTAAATTATAGCCAGAATGCCCTGATTTATTAGGTGGCACATGGGGGCTGCGGAAGTAAATCAGTTAATTAAAGAAACTACATAATTTCCATCGTGTCCCTAACACGTGGATGATTTTAGAGAACGAACATTCACTCAACGCAGCCCGCGATATTGCCAGTTACAATGTTAAAGTTAAAATGTCGGAAAAGACACCGGATGCGCAATACAAAGTGACCAACGAACCCAATAGATGGCGTCAAGAAATATCAAAGTAGTTTTTAATTAAATTGATGTACAGGGTAATGCAATATTTAAATTTATGCACGTAACAGACTCATATAAAGTTTTATAGAATACGTTGGTATTCCAATAATGTTCAATTGTCGGAAAAGATACTGTTCCCATGTGCGGTAATAAACTCAAAAATACTTTCATCGTTGACAAAGTCACGTCTTTACATGTAGCAGTTCTGCTGTATTTACTTCCTTTTTCAACTCGTCCGATTTCTTGAGAAGCATACAAATTTGTTTCATTGATTATTATAGTAATGAATGAATAAGAAAAAAATTCGTCGATTAAATGTTGGATACTAATATTAGTCAAACTTTCTTTTCAACCAGCTTGTCCTTTAAATATAAAATTTTATGGAGTTTGGATTATATCAGTTCAAATATGAGAATCTACTGGATGCAAAGTCTTAGCCACGTCGTTATCTTGTAAATCATCTGTATTTATGCTTCCACCTGATGCATGTGAATTGCTCAAGCTTGTTTCGTTTGATGGTAAATAATTGTCAATATTAGAATCATCCGTCATTGCGAATGGCATCCCATCCTGACTCACTCGTATTTACTCAATATTTAATTTTCTACTTACTTAGTCTTTATAGTCTTTTATTGACTATGTATTTCACTTTTTTAGCAATATATTAAGATAAATTGTATACAGCACAATACCACAAAAATTATACAATGAATAGCTCTTCGAAAGAAAGCATACCTATATGCTCTGATGGTTTATAAAGGAAGCAAAAACGCATATATTGCAATACATACACAATTCAGCAACATGTTTAGACTAGTTTAGATAGGTTTACACAAGTTTAGAAACTTTTGCAATCAGATCAAAAATAAATCTTTGTAATAAACAGCCGCCAACTACGAATACGAGATACTTGCAGTTGATGGTGTCATAAAACATTTTTTTGTGCTGCCAACATCGCAAACGTCAATATTCCTTTGTTAGTGTAGTTACGTAATGAACGAAAAAAGCTCTAGAGTGGCAAAATGAAAACTAGGAATCGACATAAAAGTAAGTGTTCAAAGTCAATTAATATGTTAGAACGAGTATGCGACAGGTGAAAAAATTATTTAAAGAATCTTAAAATTCAGTTAAAATTGAAGAAAAACGATGTTAAAGTTAATGTCAAATTTGACAGATGTAGTAATACATGTAGTACCAACATTATATTTCTATTGATTTTTTTTTATTTTTTCAAAAAAGAATGTAATTTTGTAAAAGGCAACACAAAAAATAATGTACATTACCATCGTCGAAAGAATCATAGCATAACTAACTCACATGCAACGTGCGGCCTCGCGTTGCATTAACGTTCGTTATGCTATTTCTTAGTTTTGACTCTTGTTACGTAAACTACTATTCTGCTACCAACATCGCAAACGTCAATATTCGTTCCTTAGTGTAGTTACGTAATGGGCGAAAAAAGCTCTGGTGTGGCAAAATGAAAACTAGAAATCCACATAAAACTAAGTGTTCAAAGTTAATTGTCATATTAGAACTAGTATGCGACAGGTGGAAAAGTTATTTAAAAACTCTTGAGATTCAGTTAGAATTGAAAAAAACGATATTAAAGTAAATGTCAAATTTGACAGATTTAGTAATAATTGTAGTAGGTACTAACATTATATTTCTGGTGTTTTTTTTTATTTTTTCAAAAAAAAATATATAAATTTAAAAGGTAGCACAAAAAAATGTCGTTACTCTCGTCGAAAATTTCATAGCGTAACGCACTCATATGCACTGCTGTACTTTCCGACGCTTGTTACGTAAATTACTATTGTTGCAAAAACCGACTACCGTATAACTCGTATAATTAATAAAGCAAATAAAAATCTAGATTTAATATCTTTCCCACAAATACATTTTTTGTGTTTTTATTTTACAATTAATGAATTAAAATTTCTTGGCGTGGTGGAGCCGTTTTTGAAAATGTCACTCGGTAGCGAACGTGTTAAGATCAACAATTTTAACAACCTCATTTCTTGGGGTTTTAGGATTATGTCGAGTTTTTTATATATATATTCTTTTTTATTTAGTTTTGTTTTTATGTTTATTTTGACTATTGTACAATAATGAACATTTACATGTAGAAAATAATTATCTAAACGTGTACGTAGGAAATAAGTAAAAAATGCGTAGATAATATGTAGATAAAACTACTAAACTAAAATCTGGATAAAAACGTATCCGAAATGGATTTATTGAACCAAAGCCGTTATTTATACTTTGGTTCTTTAAGTTTTAATTTCAAAATTAAAATGACAAAATGTTATGTCTGTAACTATAACTATAAGTATATTATAATAAATATAATTCATGCTTGTATACAGTAATAAGTATAATAAGCACGCATAATTCAAATCTTAGCTTGTTATTGTTAGCGTGTATTTTCGACAATTTGAAGTAAACGAATCTGCATGTTTGAGGGATATATAAATGTTTATACAGCATACTTTGTCACTAACTCAAACTGAAGACGGCATTGACTGAAATACAAAAGCAATAATATAATCAAAAAAGTGTGATTAAAATGTAAGATTTGGTGAGCCGAAATTCAAGGATTTCGATGAACAAATGAGTGCGATAATTCACCTTCTAGAGAAAATGATGTTTTGAAAGCAGAAAATAATGACATGGACATGGAAAGTGATTTCAAAACAAATTGTGACGTGTTTTTTGAATACAGCAGCAAATCCAATATTGCAATTAAAAATGTTTATAATTCTCTAAACGGCTTGAAGTTGACAGTAAAACTACCAAACAAGAACAAAATTTTATCAAACAATATTATGTGGTGTGCATCTACTTTGGCACAAGAACATATAGCTGTCAAAAAAAATTATTTGTGGCTAAAGGTATTATGCGCAAATTTTGGGCGTTGTACTAACATATAGATGCGACACGTATTGACAACAGAATATTGAAAATGTAGACTGTTGTAACTGTTAATGGACTTTATGCATTTTGTGAAAAAACATCGACCAACTCTAATATACATCGTAGTGGTGAGCGTTGAAATAAACAAGTTGTAGGTTATGTCGTTGACGAACAAATTGCAACAAGACGTTGAAAAACAAACTATGTAAACCAATTTTAGATGGATTTATAAAATTAAATTAAATTCAATGAAATTATTAAATAAAATGGTTGAGAACAAACAACTTGGTTTTGTTAATGAAAGTAACGTTGTTTATTATTTGACATTATAATTTTAAGATTAATTTATATATGGTTATGTTTTCAAATCAAGAATATGCCGATATTCATTTTATTTATACTTACTGTGGCGGAAATGCAAGAGCGTCAGTACGAGAATATTAACTGAGGTTTTCTGATCAAAGGCTACCTAATAAGCAATTGTCCATAAATTCTAAACTCTAAAGTCTACACTGCAGAACGTCTAGTACAGCAAGAATCTACTGAAGAAGAAGAAGTTTAGTTTGTAAAGTAAATTTAAGTTTCTCATTTTTAATTTCTGTGTTATGAGCAAGTCATCATTTTTGTATATGTAAAACCAGTTTACTTGAACAATTCAAATTTAAGTTCGAAGACGTATAGCATTTATAACGTCCGCTAATGTAAATGAATTGAAATTAAATTATTCTTAAAATATAGTCCACATTATATTATTCGAACCAGAATTGAAACAAAGTTATTCTTAACATGATCAAAAACGGTCGCTCTGCTAGTGTACAAAGAATATCTAGTTGCGTTTGTTAGTTGAATAAAAATTTGGAGAACATTACACTTTGGTTTGTACCCATATTCCATACAACGTGTTCAACATTTATAGCTAGCATACTATGCAGCGCGTGTTGACTTTTGCTGTTGGTTGATTGCACGCCAACAGCTTTGTGAACAAATGTGTCTATGGATGAAGCTACGTTTACTAGAGATACAAATACCAAAGATTCACATTCATGGGAACTGAAGATCCTTTTTGAAAGTAGGGAAACGCATTTTTAACATCGTTTTTCTATAAATATTCAGTATAGTCATCTTAATAACTTTTTTATTGAGTCATTCGTATTTCAAAAACGTTTAACATCTAGGCATTATCAAAGTTTTTACAAAATAAGTTGCCAGGGTTAATAGAAGATATTCCACTTCAGAATAAAGTTGACATGTGTACAGCATGATGGCGCACCATTTCATTTTAGTGTAAATGCGAGAGAACATCTAACTAACAATTTTTCTAACCGTAGGTTTGGAAGAGGTGGTTCAGTTTTCTGGTCTCCGAGGTCACTAGACCTAATCTCTCTTAACTATTACCTTTGGGTACACATTAAAGGTCTAGTACCTAACTAAAAGTATTATGACTGCGACTACATCCATACGAGACGACTCAAATACTCTTCAGAGAGCTACGTCTTAAATTATTAGAAGAACCGGATTGCGTTATGAGCCAGCGAAGAACATTTTATATAAAGATTTTAATTAAATTTTTGTTAGCAATAAAAAAATTCTTAGTTAATAAAACATTATATGACTTTATTCTTTTTAACTAATGAGTTTTGAACAAAATATATAAAGCAATTTTGTCTTCAAATTGTACAAAGGATACGATCTTAAACTATCGTCATCAAGCCATGTCATGGAATAACTTGTATAATAACTAAAGTTGCTCTTTGTTATAATTGTTGGTAAAAAAATGTTTTAATTGTAGCTTCATTTCAATAAGTTGGTTTTGTTGTGAGGTTCGGTAAAAGCAGATATTGTACCAAATATACATTAAAAGTTAACTTATATTTCTTATTAGCATTTGACCTTGTCTTAGTTTTAATTTCTATTAAAAAATTATGCTTATAATAAACTTCAAAATATATCTAATTTTTATCTCAATGTAGTATTTTTTTAAATTGACGATACAAACAATTTTAACTTTTGAAAGCAATATTAAAATTTACAGTGATTGATAACAATTTTAATTTCAATCAAAATATTTCAAACTTACAAACAACATTAAACAAGCGCTTATATAGTGTATATTTAACGTTATGCAGTTTTTTTGTCTTTTATAGAAAACTGAAATTTGTTTTTAAGGTTCTTTAAGATGTCACTACAAATAGATACCATAAAATAATACTATTAAATACGTTAACATGTTACTACCAGAACTAAATTAATTAAAATAGTTAAGACCACACACCGTGTGCAGCAGTAAAAATTATTTGGCATAACGTCAGAAATTTAAATTGAAAATTTAAAAAAAATTTCTGCAATAAAAAAAACTAGAATGACCGAAATTATTATTGGTATAAAATATTTTGCAAAGAATACTAAAATAGTACCAGAGCAGTTAAATAATTTATTTATTCATTTTTTTAATTTTTTTTATTTAGTTTACACCATTTTGCTCTAGGTGTAAAATAAAGTCAAATTAAAATACAGACAAAAAATAATATAGAAATAAATACTTGAGGCTTGCAAGATAAAGTTTCTTGTAAAATTGTATGTTATTCTTCGGATTTAGCTAAATAGTTTTGTTATTTTGTAATTAATGTATAATTTATTTAACAAACTTTAGCTAAAATCATACAAATATAGCAGAAGTCGAGCACTCTAAGAACTACATACCTACGTCAATGATGACGTTGTGTGCACAAACAAAAATTAGTTTAATTAGAGAATCCAAAATTGCGTTTCGCAAATAATTCATATTTTTCAAAGAAGTAAGCAAAATTTATTTTGAGGTTAGAACTTAGGTGTGCTGTTAATACTTATTTGGTTTATACTGATTTATGAAGTTTTCATAGTGCTAAATAGTCAAATTGTCTGGTGATACCAAACGTTTTAGAATTTATGGTACAAGAACCTGAGAATACAGCGCAAAAATATCTGAATTTTCATACAGAACCATTTGAAAGGAGGCTGCAAGTACGTTCAGGTGAATGCTCTTCGTGTCGATTATCAAAGACAAATCGTTTACGCGATAAGCCAAAATCAACCTTTACTAAAAGTCAACTAAAAAGAATTCGTACCATTGTGTGTGATTTTTACATAATTGAAAAGCAAGCACCAACATTAAAATGAATTGATAAACTGAAGAATTCTATACGGTTGATTTTGAAGAAGGTTTGACAACTTTACGCAAAGTCTTAAAGTGAATAGGTCCTAAGTAAGCTTTACTTGTAGATTGAATACACAATTTAATTTAATTATATTAATTGGAGAAAAACTTAGGATAAACAAAATGTTTTAATAGAATATACGACTTATTTAAATCAACTGACCAAATATAGACAAAGAGGTAGATTTTTACGAACAAGGGCTACATATATGCTAGTCACACTATATCAAAAAGGTGGTCAGACAACAGTAACAAAAGTATGAAACCGATTTCTAAAGGTTAATCATGCTTCATGCAAGAAATGAAAATAGATTCATTCCTAATGCACTTACAATATTTACTTTTGGCAAAAAAAATATATAAATATTCGGTATCTATAAGGAAATTATTAAGTGTTATTTCAGAATGCAAATCAGGTGACTATCATGATGAAATGAACTGAAAAAACAGTTTATTCCTAACCTTCCAATCAGGGCTGTTCTAGTAAAAGGCAATGCTTCTTATCACAATGTTTTAAATGACAGAGATCCACATCTGTATCAACTAAAGCAAAGATGATGGCATGGGTGACTGAACAAAATACTTCTCATTCTTAAAATCAAATAAAACCTTTGTCATATAAAATTAAATTTCACAAACCAAAATATCGATCATTTCCTTTCGATCTCTAATGCACCAACATTGATTTCCCGTTCTGCGTTTGTCTCCTTACCATTCAAAGCTGACCCTAGTAATTAATTGAAAAAAATTAAGAACAGGTTAAAAACTAGGTTGCTCAAAGAAATGTCACATTTTGATTAAACGATGAAAGCTTTAGCAAAAAAAATTCAATTTACTACTACAATAGATTGTTCTTCTATATGTGCACATGTCGACAAAACTGTATATATATATTACAAAAGAACGAATTGCTATAAATAGTTTGCTAATTCTTGATGAACCATAACGTTCTATACAAAGTCATCGAAAAGTTCTTTTTTAATACGTTGTGACAAGTTCCTACTGACAATCCTAAAAATTAAATGATTTTGATTTATGGGAAAGTATCATAAGTAAAGTATGCTACTGGGAAATGTTCGTTGAATTGATCTATGCAATTGTGATGAGAATACTATCAAGTTTTATCAGGATTGCAAGTACCACTTTAAAAATACACCATTACAACAACTGTGTCTTGTTCAGAAGTAAACATCGTAAAATGATATTATTATAAAATTACAAAAATTAGACTACTTCAAAATTACAGCTGTTATTCAGTACTTATTCAGAAAAAAACACAAATAGTGCTAAATACCTATGATAATAACTGTTTTAAAATATAAAAATGGAGAATAAGAAAAACGACAAAAATAATACTAGATGTAACCAAAACGTAAAACGAAAATGTCAAAGGAGATGTTACTAAACAGTAATACTACCAAGCTAAAACAAGATTGATGCTCAACTCATAGGTCACGTGGGAAATAAGTTTTAATGAAGTTTCTGTATCTAAACCACTAGATTGAACGTGATGTTATCATTTACGCATTTTCGTTTATGACGTACATGCAGTTCTTCCAGTGTGCGAGCTCTACCTACTTACTACTACCTACGATTCATAAAAAAGTAGATAAAAAAAGTAGAAAAACAAAAAAATACAAATTAGAAGTGATTCAGCAAAACTACGTTTTGGGTCGAAAATAACTTATCGCAATTTTTCCAATTCAATTTTTAAAACATTACAGCAGTAAATACGCAGTACAAAATTGTAAGCAATTCACCAAAACACTTAAGAAAATGTTATAATCATTTTAATGGAGTATTATATTTTAGAAACTAATGGTAAATCTCAAATAAAAAATTCTCGTAAAAAGATATCTTTTTAATACCATTTCTCGGGTATTAATTAGACATCATTTGGGCCGCTTTTTTCATACAAAATTTGTGTCGAAAATACCCCATAAAATTGTCACTGTCACTATCATTTTTGAGGCATCAAAATGATACCATCTATAAGAAAACTAAATGTCACTGTGATGCCAAAACCATATCTCATAACATGATTATTCCATCATTCTGTTATCAAATTTGTATTAATTAAATTATATGCTCCGATTTTGATTAATACAAGCATGCACAATATAAATAATGATTATAATTTTACTATGTTTAGTTCTAGATCTAAACTGTAATTACAAATTACCTATTGGAATACAATATTTTAAACTTTTATATGGTAGTAGGCATCGTTTTAACAATCAGTTAAAGTAATAAAAAAACTGTGGTATTATACCACGTTAGACTACATTGGACAAAAACGGACATTCTTCGTAAGGCTTTGGTGCGTAAGAGGATGCGGCAAATTGTGCTGATTAGTTTATAATACCGCCAAAATAAAATGAAACTATAGTCCTCGCAATTTTACTTTCGATGCACGTCATTAACGTCAATGACGTAGTTATTCAACCATGTTGTCGGTATTATCATGTAAACTTACTGTTTTCGTATATTCTTAATATTACATTGCGTATTACGTTTTCATTAAATGTTTCTACATTCGTAACAGTTGTACTACGCTTACGTTTTGAAGAGATCTAAGAACCTCGTTGTTAGCAACCGTTGTACATACAGAAATAACTGTAGAATATATGTATGTATTACCACAATTTAAATATTAAGTAAAAGGGTACTTCGCGCACAGCATTTACTGATATCAATGAACCACCATTATCTCGTTCAAGCTCCAAATAGTACAGTTTTGTATCAAAAATAATTATAAAAAACAATGAGCACTTTGACACAAAAAACACAAATTTAATTTGACAGATGTCAACAACGCTGCAACTGTAGTAAGCACACCAACAACGTGATAAAAAAAATTCCATAAGACAATTCGGTATTTATTTAATTTTTGCTATAAATAGGGTGGTATAAATTTTACGTCATTAATGACGTGCATCGAAAGTTAAATTGCGAGGACTATATATGTCAATAATTTTTGTTATGTACACCATTTACCCTAAAAAATTATTAATATGTTCTATGGTAAAACTTTTATGTACAAAATTATGTCTGTCTACCTTTAATAATTATTATTATTCTACGACGTTAAATTATTATTTAATTATTTTAATATTATTATGTCTAAAATAATTTATCTCTTTTACAAATTGTCTTTTGAGTAAAATACACAATAGATTAAATGCATAACTACACGTATTCGGTTCCTGTACTAATAGTAAATAAAGTGCCATCTTCAGATTAATGATTGCAAAAAAAAGGTGAATGTTACGTGTACCGATTTGTCTTTATTTAACTTATTTTTTAATTTATTTAACTACTGCTTATCTCTAAATAGCTCGGATGACTCTCTTATTGTTTTTTTGGCAAAACAGATTAGGTGTCATAGGTTTGATAAAGAAAACGGTAGTGGAAGTATCCGCCATTTTAACAGTTTTTCTTATATAATTTTGTACATACGTAAATTATTCGAATTATTTTTACAGTTTCTTATAGAGATAATTCTTCCTAACAATTTATTCAAATAAAAAAAATTGTAACAATAACAGTTTATTAGATATTTTATTTATAATTTAAAATGAATTCACAAATATAATATAGATTCGAATCCTGCCTGCGACGATTGGTTTTTGAAAAAACTCCATATCTGGAAAGCAAGATACGTTAAATATAATAATTTTTACTAATTTACTAAAAAAGAAAGCAAAATCGAAGCGCACAAATATAGGGGTTAGTCGATATGACAACATAACCTCAATTTACCATATCTCGGTTATATCTTAATGAAATCGAGGAGAAACATTAAGAAAAATTAATAATAGCATTTTAGGAAGTCAATAGAAACGTGAACATATCACTTCAAAGTAGGTGAAACAATTCTTAAATAAAAATTGTCTAATGTGTAATACTTAGTACTTTTACTATTGTTTCTTTTAAGCAAATAAAATTATAAACCTAATTTTCTGAATTCTCTATATTCTTTTGACTTAGATGTTTTTATCCAATTTGAAAATAAAACATATGCACAAATTTCTTATAGAAAAGTCGTATGGTGACCACACTAGTTTTTTTAATATGGTCTTTCCAAGATAGATTGTTGTCGAAATGTAACCCTAAGTCTTTCGCCGTTTCCGTTTGAGGTATTTGCACATTATTTATTGTAATTGTTGCACATAACTGCTTACGAAGGGTGAATGTTACGTGTATTGATTTGTTTTATTTTTATTTTAATTTTTCTTTTATTTAACTACTGTTGCAGATTTAACAATTTAACAAATGAGTCTAATTATCATGTGATGCTACTTGAGGATTTTCATGATTGGAAAAAAATTAAGTATTGTCTGCAAATGTTCTTGCTGTATTTTGTGTCACTGGCAGATCCGACGTATATATATACTATATTGTGGAGTAGAGACCCTAACACACTACCTTGCGGCACTCCTGAGTTAATTGGAAGGTAACCTCAAGTAAGCGGAAAGAGTTTGTTTAATTTTATAAATACAAGACGGTTAAGCACTATTATTTGTTTTCTAGGGTTTTATTGATAACTTACGTAATTCGATAGACCATGAAATGAGCGTTGCAAAAACCAAACTGGTGGTTTGGAATTCAATTTTGTTGTTGCAAGGTTTCACTACGGAGTAATTTTTCTAAGAGTTTGGAGATCATCGTCAGCATTTTAGCTGTTATTAAATCTATACCGACAGCTTTTTTTTATGTAAACCAGTTTTATTTCAGAGGTTATTTCCTTTGAGGTAAATAGTTTAATATTTCTAGGTGGTTCTAAAAATTGATAATTTTTGTTCAATTTCTTGATTTGGTTTGTTGTCTAATGGTTGAAAAACTGTAGTCAAATGTTTTTCGAATAAGTTAGGTTTTTCTTTATCACTCTTCGCCCAAGGTTTAGCGATATTAGTCGTACATTTAGTTTAGATTTCCTAGAGGTTTTGATTGGTTTTTATATAGAAATATTGTATGGTTGTGGTTTCAGTGTGGTGAGTAAATTTTTGATTTGATGTAGGCTAAGAATAGCCTTTACGTTAATTGATGGTGCATGTAGAGCTCCATTTTTATTTATAAAGTTATTTCCACGAATTAGCTGTTGATAGTGTTTACATCCTTTATAGTTATAGTTTATAGTAGCTAGATGATTCCTTTTGCATAGTACACATATAGCTGGTGTATCCTTGGTTTCTTGTTTTTTTTTACAGCTGATAGTGTTATGTTCTGTGCCGCATTTAACGCATACAAATCCCTTGTTGCAATAGGTTTTTGAATGACCGTTTAACTGGCATCTTATGCACTACAACATGTTGAACAATGTTATTTTTACTCTTATTTGGACGATTCTTTTTTATCACATTATTTTAAAGCCTTTTAATTTTGCATACTTTTTTATTGTTATTTGCAAGTTCTAAATCCACAAAAACATACTTAATGGCACCTGTGTTATTTTATGTTTTGCGTTTATAATGTTTTTAACTGTATGTCCTTGTTGTGTTAGATCTTCTATAATGTTTTTTTATATATTTACCATGTGATATATGTGATTAATGACTATTTTGTAGGTTTGCTCTTTTTTTAATTGGTATGTGTGGTGTACTATGTTATTTTCTTTAAAGTACTTTACCAACTTTCTGTATCCGTACATGTACATAAACTGGAAGAGGTTTTGGGGACTGTTGCGTTGGTGTTGCCTAATTATCCTGTACAATTTTTTTGTCATTAATTATTAGCGGAGTGTACTCGTTACTCAATGCTATATTTTTTTTGTTTTCCTTGTTCTTTCTTTGCATTACCTTTTTACGTTTTGTGCTTCTTACTTTCTGCTATAGTATATCAGTAGACTCAGACTAATTCATTTTATTTTGTCCGTTTTTATTAGCTGACGACATTCTCAGTAATTGTTTAGTGTGGTACTTGTATTGGACTTATTGGAGAGAATTGTTGTCTGCTGTTGAGTGTTTCAAAATTGAAGTTGCGAATTTGTGTCGTTATTAGGATACTGGCGTATTGTATGAAAAAGATTGTACATACATATTTTTCTTGGAAATGATCACTTATGCACCTTATTTTATATTTACTTAGTGATGTAATCAGATAAAGATTATTGTTTGAGTTATCAGCAACTTGACGCGTAGATTGCCGATATAATATGTATCTCACTTGTTCACTCATCGCGGAGAGCGTAACCACGTTCTTACTGTCCGAAATTCATACTTCCCTTCAGCTTATTCCTCACAGCAACAAACTTCTAATTCCACCTAAAAATTAAAATTTTATGTTTAGAAAACTCTGTCGATGAGAATTTACAATTATGTCCCGGCAAAAACAACATTGAAGGGCCAGATTTTGGCAGAACGTCTACAGAACTTTTAGAATCAATCAATCTAAATTTAATAAACTAGTTTCTTATTTAAACTGGTTAAAAAATTAAGCAGAAATGTTGTCGTTGGGATTAAAGGGTTAGAATCCCTTTGAGAAAAGAAACATAATTTTTTTTATCGTGTTGGCAGAAGAAAATTTAGTGTATTGCAGCGATTCATTACTGAGTTAATTGAAAGACTACCATAATTTTCAAAAATAGAGATTGTTTATAGATTCCTTTAAAATCAGTTTGCTTCTTCATATTGGAAATGAAATTTTTTTTCCTGTTGCTTATGCAGCTTATATGAAAAAGTACATAGTAACATAAACACTTAGATATCGAAGTAACAATACTAACATCATTCTTGATTATTTATTTATGCTGGAGTTGATAGAAACTGAGATATTTTTACAAACATGTATTAGATTTGACAATAAAGCACTCGAAAAAAACGTTTAAAAATTAATAAATTAGCACTTATATCTTACATTCGACGATTCAAAACATGCATCACACCAGATCCCGAAGTACTTAATGTAACTTTTTTGGATTCAGTCTGAAGTACTGATTTTTCCAGTGCATTCCAAAAAATCCGGCAACATATAGTTTAAAAATTTTTGAAACGTTGGAATCTAAATATTCTCCTTCTCTTGATTATTTCTGGGAAGCGTACAATCTGGGATTTAAATTAACCAAAATGCATAATGTTGCTAAACATGCATTACAACACATGAAAAATTATAATGAAAAAATGTATTGATATTTTTTATTTATCTGCAGCTTAATCATATAAAACAATAAAAAGCGTTTTTTTTTCTAATTTTAACTGCATTTCAGAACTTTTAAATAGATTTTCTACTAGACATACGTTTCTACCTAAATAATAATTGCCTTTCAAAGCATATAGTGTTTTACGTAAATTTCGATTTATCACTTTGCCGATCTAGAGTTTTTTTTGTCATTACGTCTACAAAAAAGGCAGCACCAAAAGATATTTCACTTTCTATAATTTAATTCATATTATCTATCTAAAAAATAAAACAAAACAAAATAACCGTGAAATGTTTTAGTCATTCAAGACTATTTTACATCGTTATTATGTATGTACACGTAACTGAAATTGTTTGTACTTTCTTAGCTCAATTTTTTGTACGAAAATAGTTTATAATACGCTGAACAATAAATTGTTTAAGTAATTGTCATAATTTTAAATAATTAAAAGCTAATATTATTTAAAAATATCAATAAAAAAACTTTATTTTGGCACTTTCTAACAATGTTACAATTAAGTAGCTTTAATTTTTTGTAAATAGCTTTAACACTTAAAACTTGAATTCCATTTCTAAAAATAACCAAATTATTATAGCGACGATAAACACCTAAAACATTAAAGTTCTTAACTGTACGCACAATTTATATTGCGTAATTACATTTTGAAATGAAACAATTATTACAAGAGAGACAAAATTAACTACAACGTCGTGCTTATAAATAAGCTAAATTTTAAATGAATAGGAATTGCTAGAGTATGCAATTTTCTATATTAAAATAGGTGCTTAAAGTTATTACAATTTATATACTTTGTTAGATATGCACAAAGCTCTTGCTATAATTTTAGTCTTTAATATTTAACTTGATTCATTTATTTTTGCTTTTACTTTAGTAGTTCTTGTATGTTGGTACTAACTTAATAAAAGCAAAACCTGTTTTTAAGATTAAGTTTTAATCACATACATGAACGTTAGTCTACTTATTATGTGTGGTAAGTAATAAACGTAATTTACAAAGTTACACAACTATTTTTCAGTTTGACATTTTTTAAAATTTATTTTATTAAAAATTTTTGTACAAGTTGTAAACACTTGATAAATTTTATAAAACGTCAAAAATTATAAAAAGTATAAACTTTGTATAAAAAATTTATATTTGGCTGTAGACATCGTTTTACAACATTATGAATTGCGTTACGAATATAAATGGCAGAAACGGATTAACACAGCATACTTCAGCAATCTTATTTTATTGCATTAAAAATTATATTAAATACAAAGTTAAATTTCAAAAAAAAATTATGGGTTTAAAAAATGTTTTATAAAAAAAACTGTTGCACAAAAAGTATTCCTAAAAAAACAAATTTTTAAAAATTTTACCTTTTTAGTTTTAGTTCGGTTTTAGTCGTTATTTTGATTTTTTTTGTAGATTCCCAAATAAAATTTGACCATAGAAAACCCTAAATTGTTTGCTTGTCTACTCTTCTTAATTGGCAGTAATAAGAAATTTCGAAAGTGTCAATTTTTTAGTGTCCATGGCATTCTACTAAATTAAGAAAATAAATACACTTTTAATTGTGTATGGGTTTGCTGCAAAAACAATGAAAACTAAAGCAAGCAGATTTTGTCATAATTCTTTGTGTTTAGAATTAAAACTGAATTTTAAACAACTTTTTGCAATAACTTTCTTTCTAATCTCTAGCGCAAAACAAAATATCAATAACTTTAGTTCAGTTATGCTAAATAATTAAAATGTAACGCATCAGTTTGTAAAATTGTACAAAAATTCAATGTATAACAGCAAAACTTCATTGAACAGTGTTACAAACGTAAATAATTTGTTCTAACAATATAAGCCATTACAGTCAGCGACCGCGAGTTCGTACTCAATAAAATAAATTTTCTTTTATTTTGTCTTTAGCTGATGTATATAAACTTTTAGATAATATATAAAGTTACAAACAAAGGTATTTTAAGTTTTTATAAAAACTTTTGTGCTATTTTTAGTGTAATTCTAATTTTTTTTAAATGTTTGTTTTTTTAAGTTGTTTTTTGTATAACTATGTTATTTCCTCAAACAATTTTCAGATTCAGATATTATAATCTTAGCGTTCTGAACTGGCGCCCAATCCTTTGTCTTTTTTATTTTCACAACCATTATTGGATCTGTGTATGCTTTGAAACTAATAAATAAGTACAAACAATGCTTTGATACTTACGGCGAGCTGTAGTTCATGGGTTACTTTTGGTGCCCAAAATTGTTGATAAGATGGTTGGTGTGTGCAATAAAACCTAGAGTCCTCAACGTCTTTTTCTTGTCAACATGTTGACAAAAACAAAGAGTTGTGTTTACTGAAATCCTGAAGCAATCACTTTCAAATTTTTACATACTAACATCTGACACTAAACTACTTCTTAAGCTGAGAAAGATAGTTTTTCTATCATTACGAATATAACACATACACGCCTGAAGATTTAATATTTGCTAAAATTGACTCATTTACTCATTATATGTTACATATAAAATTCTTTAACCGCCTGTGTTTGTTTTGTTTCTGTTGTGATTGAAATGAAACATTATTTTAAAAATTACATTAGTATAAAAAATTCAATATTTGTAACGTCACATTTATTAAAATTTAAAAAAAATGCGTTTAGGTATATCGAATTGTTTGTCATATTAGGTTTTATACGTTTCAACTTTAAACACAACAACGGACAATAGTAATTCTAAAAATAGATTTTTTAGTTAATTAGTTGCGATTGGGACGGCATTGCTTCATGTAACCCCACAGGAAGAAATAGCAAAAATTAAGGTCGGGCGACCTGGTAAACCACAAAGTTAGAAATACCATAAATTTGCTTTAATTTCTGAAAGCACGTCCTGTATTAAATTGAAAGGAACCTCCCTCAAAAAATGTAAATATTGTTTATCATTGAGACGACGTGGTAAAACATGAAGTCCAAACAGTTAAACATTTAGAATACCAGCCCACACGTTTACGAAAAATTTTTGATGAAAATTATGTACTCTTATGGCGTGTGAGTTTTCACCAGCCCATATATGACTGTTGTGAACATTAAATATCACTTCTTTGGTAAATTTTGCATCGTCAATTGTCACCAAATAATGTAAACAATTCAAAATAGTTTTTGGGTCAATAGTGTATATATTTATTAAAAAACTCACAAGCTTTCGAACGTGGTCTACGTTCTTCTTCAGGTGACAATTAATAAAATGACAATTATAAAACTAACGTAACTAGAAAAAACACATGTTCGGAAAACTTGATAAATGTTTTAAGTTCTTTTAGCTACAGCATTTGCTCGAAAGTCTAAAGAAAAACCACTATTAAAAACTCGAGACGTAGCCTATAGAGTGTTTCGTGGATAAAGTAAATAACAGGTAACCACCCAGTAAACACAAAATTGATAATGTTTAGTAACAGTTTCAAAACAAAAAAATTATGATTCACTCTTGTTTCAAACATAAAAGAAACCTAAATGCAATAAAATAGCTATAAGTCCATCGCTGTTTCACTTATTTGAATCAGTATAGTTTCGGTATTTTAAATTCAAATCTGTTGCAAACTAAATGTTGCATTCGGTTTACGTTTTAAAAGCTTCGTTCTTGAACTGATACTAAATGATCGATACATGTATGATTTTTTTGTTTCAATAATCAACTAAAACAATTCTTTCAATAATATAATAATACATTTTCGAATGCACGTTTCAAAATTGATTGCACAATAAATATTTTTAAATACATTATCACATTGAGTTTTTTACATATTGCAAATTTCTTTGATGTGGTCTTTTCACGGAAGCTTCGAAAACTGCATCAGTTACTGTTGGGTAGCGACTTTTAACCGCATCTGTAACATAGAAATAAATATTTCATTTATATACATACATAATCATAGAGTTACACAAAATTAATTACATTTTTTAAATAAAAAACAACACAAACTTAATATAAATATCACTTTAGCAATTATAAGAAAGTTATAAAAACACTGTGAATACCTTTAGCTGTACATAATCGTATAGAAAACTTGAAGAATTGAACTGTAATTATAAATCCTAAAGTATCATCAGATTTACGCAATAATCTACCTTAACGCAACTATGTGTGTTAATTTATATTTTTTTCATACAAATTAAAACATGATACATAAAGAACAGAAATGATAATAATATTGATTACATTTATGGATTATAATAAAATGTTTCGACTTACCGTTTATTGTTCCATTTCGTAATTGTACACACAGCATCACTTATCAAACTGCAACCGAACAAGTGAAAAGATATCAATTTGCAGCGCAAGCGTTGACGACAGTAATCAAAAGTATAGCAACGACTAATGCTGACTAATTACAAAGTATTCGTTTTTCCTAGAACGATTCTACTGTTTTGAAAATAATTCAATCTTATTTGATCGATCTTCAAGCATTTCTAGTTATTCAAAAAATATTCGGATTTAACAAATCAGTTTTTAACCGGTTGCTGATTATGGGAAAAAAATTGCAAGTACTGAAACGGTTCAAAACTGATTGTGAAAAATCGGAACTCTTTCAATTTATTCACTGTCAGTTACATGTAAATGATATAAAAATGGAACTAACACGAAACAACGTATTGAAACAATTGTTTTAATTTTGTGACTGTAACAGTTTCAATCCGTGTTTACTGGGCAGGTGTCAGATAACTCATAACCATTGTCCCTGTTAAAGTTGTTGAGTACTTTAATAATTTCAATCGCTTCTCTGATTTTTCTTAAAAGCCAGTTTTTGGTTTTAGCAATCGTTATAGTTTTTTCGAAGTTTATGTCATGTAAAGTGATTAGCGCATGTTCTGCAATGGCAGATTTAAAAGGTTGAAGTAAGTGTTCTTTTAGTCTAGTTTCAATAGTGCTACCAGTTTCTCCAATATATACCTTGTTACAAGCGCATGGAAGTTAATACCCTCCACAGTTATTATGTGGAATTTTATCTTTTACAGGATTCAACAAATTTTTAATTTTCGTGGTAGTATTATAAGCAACTTTAATGTCCTGTTTCTTCAGTATTTTTCTAATTTTGTCACTATATTGGCAACAAAAAGTAGAACAACAAAATTTTTGCTTATAGTTGAATCATTTGGTACAGTAGGTCAAAGATACTTTTCAATTTGTTCTTTGTTAAAACCATTTTTTATAAAAACTTTCTCAAGGTAATCTAATTCTTGTAGTAATTTATCTTGATGGCAAATTATTTCAATGAAGTGCTTTGTATTCTTTATAAATAAAACACTTAATCCAATATAAGGTTGCAATATTGAATTTAAATACTTAGATAATTCATAAGTTGTCGATCCAATACAGCTAACAATTGGTCGAAGAAGTGAATTTAGCTTGTGTATCTTATATAATACATAGAACCTTGGAATAAAAGGATCTTTTGGCGTTAGTTTTTTGACAATCTCCGTTGATAAATTACTTTCTTTCAATAGTTTTGTTGTTAATAGTTTGTATTTGTTAGTAGGGTTTTTTTGTAGTTTTGTGTAAGATGTATGATCATTGAGTAAAACGTTAGCTTTGTTGATGTACTCTGTTTTATCCATCATTACAATAGCTCTTCCTTTATCTGCTGGTAGTCTAAGTATTGCTTCGTAAATCTTTTAGTGCTTGATGTTTAGCATAAGTAAGGTTTTTCTCTGGAAGTTTTGCTTTTCGTAGTATTCTTGTTGTTTCGAAACGGATCTTGGTTGCTTCACGATCTGGAAGATGACTGATGGTAGCTGCAATGTTGGATATAATTTCTTCAACAGGAATTCTCGAAAGAGCAACAGCAAAATCCAAACCTTTAGATAAAATATATACACTGTTTACCCAAAAACTATTTTATTATGTTTCATGGTGAAAATTTTGTATCTAAAATAAACAATTCAAAAGTGTATTAATTTTTTCAATCATCTATCAGCAAAATGAGCGTCTATGAGCATGATCTTCAAGTTGCAAAAACTAACGCGTTGCATATAGTAGGGATACAACTGTTGGACTTTTAAAATTAATCAAACTATTGATTGCAATACACCATAATGAATTGCAAGGTACTTGTACTTTGTCTACCTGCAATAGCATTCAAAATATTTTTCTAAACATTCAGTACATGGCGAGAACGAGGTCTCCCGCAATCTTGGGTTAAAGAGTTGATTGGAATGTATGTCTGTTTCATAAAACGCAATTAGGGAAACAAACTACATACGATAATCGTGCTTGTGCAGTATTTCTATCAGCTTTGCCATACGGCAAGACAATATCTGTTAATTTAACTTAAAACAAAGGAGGCGGTTCTCAATTCGTCAATATATATTTTTTTATGTAGCTATGTTTAGCGATCATTCTTTACTACGTTGACCGATTTTACTTATTCTTTTTATTAGAATTTTGATAATGGGATTTATCAGAAAGTGATCAAACTTTACATCGACATGAAATTCTCTTAAACGATGTGCATTTTCAAGGTTTTTAGTGACTGTAACTACTATTGTTCACTAAAAACAAAAAAAAAATAGAAACAAAAAAAACAACTTTAAAAAAAGAATTAAACAAAATGCACTAAAAAGTAAAACATAATTTAATTTAGTTACGATGAAACGACAAAATTTTTATTTACATGAATTACTTTCTAAAGTCGATGCCAAACTTAATGTTGTATTTGACTGTACACGCCACAAAAACAATGGTGAATATTGTTATTTTTCAAAAAAAATCTAGTTCAAACACCAAACGACTCGTTTATTTAAAAATAAGGGTAAAAAAATTGCAAAATTAAGATTTTTTTCAAAATGCCATGAATCAAAATAGTTTAACTTGTCAAGCTAATCTATAAGTTAAAATTAACACACGTATTTCTGATGTACCTTGTATATGAAACAATTATAAAGTAAAAATAGCTTTGTGTTTAAAAATTGTTTTTTTTTGTATTTATTTTAAAAAAATGACTTTAAAGATAAATGTTAAAATAAGAATTAAATCAAAAAATTGTGTTAATGTTCGTTTTTAACATAATTTCGTCTAATTATTGGTTTTAGTTTGAGTTGGAAGTCGTATCTAATATTCTCTGCCACCCATTCTATTACAGTCCTTGCTACATCTAGGACATTAATTTAGATTTCAATTCACGTTGTTATCGCTATTATTTCAGCTATCAACATGAAATGTTAAAATCAAACTACACATGCTTGTTTACATTAAAAAAATGTTTTTTAAATACATTTTAGTTATTAAAGCTGTAGTTTTAGAAACGCTGAGTTATATTTTTAATAAGACAACCTTATTTTTTACAGTTTATAAAATGAAACATATATATTTTGCTATATTTTAATTGATTTGCACACAACTAAAATAAAAATACGTTTCTACGAATGCTACAAATTTCTAACCAGAAAAATATTTCTAACCAATTTTAAATGCAATATTTGAATTATTTTTTAAATTTTTTTAGCAATGTAATAGTAAATAAACACTAGTTTTTTTCATTAGAAAAATATATTTGACTACACATTGAAACATATACATACATTATATATGAATAAAAGAAAAATGCGTCCAGTCACACCGCGAGCGTCAATAATTGCTTGGCATCTCCAAGGCATGCATGACGCCCAGTTTTTCGCGTATTTACGTGGATAAGACCCCCATAATCCATCGAATTTGTGTTGACAGTTGTTTTAAAGTGCCTTTTTTTTCTTGCAACTTCTGTTTGATATAAGACCATACATTTTCAATAAGATTAGCGTCAGGCGACCAGGCTCTTACTTAACAGACGTAATTATTTAATAAGAATAACTCACTTTTTATGATCATAGTATAATGTTTCAAGTGTAGGTACTTACAATATTTCATAAATAATTGTGAAATTAACGAAACAGTACAATATAGAGCTGGTTTCATAAGAGATAAAACGTATACTTTATACTATTTTTTCTATTTTGGAAATTATATGTAAAAATAAATGTAAATTACATATTTACTTTTATTTTATTGATTAGGGAAAATTATTTCTTTTTAATAATTAGTTGACAACATTTGAAATTTGACATGTTGGATAGTTGGATTGCTGTATTTTAATTCTTAAATATCAGTATTCCCAATCTAACAAAACCACAGTTCAAGTGCTATAGTGTTACTATTTTGCTATTTCAACAAGTACTTTAAAGAATTCATTTGAGTTGTCTAAAGTAACAATTTATAGCACCCGAACTGAACTTTGTTAGGTTGGCAGTACTGATATTTGACAATTAAAATCTAGCAATCCAACTATTAAACATGTCAAATTTGAAATGTTGCCAACTTATTATTAAAAAAAATAATTTTTCCTAATCAATAAAATAAAAGTAAATGTGTAATTTAAATGTATTTTTACATATAATTTCCAAAATAAAAAAAATTGTATAAAGCATACGTTTCATAAGACATTTTGGCGCGCTCGACCATTAAAAAACTCCCAGCTTCGCGGGTCGTTTTCTAAAATTGGTCTCGTGAGCTAAAACGGACTAGTTCTTTAATATACTATTAGACAACTCTTTTAAGTACTTGTTAGAGTACCAAAATAAAAAAATTATATTAAATGACGTAACTACTCAAAATACAATACATACAAATACAGTATTAAAAAAATAATAGCAAAATATAAAAACTATAAACATAACAAAAATTTGTTGAAAAAGTAGATACAGTGTAACAAAACAAAACCCAAATTTAAATACAAAAAAAACACATCCTAAATAGTACAAATAATAAACAATATAATAAACGTTTGACATTTTACTGTAGAATGCTTTAGCTTTTTCACAATAAATTAAATGTTTCTTTGTAATTTGAATTTTCTCTTGTATATGTCTTGTATGTATCTAACCGTGTCTTCTTTGCTACAATGACACATAATGGCAAGTTTTTTTGTACGGATCCATTCAACAAAAATTGCGATATGTTGACGATACCTCTGTGATATGGCAGCAGAGAAAAAAAAAACTACAACAATTCCTAGATCATATCAACTCACTGCACAAAGCCATTAAATTTGCCATAAAGAAAAAGCAAAATGCAAATCTTCTTTTTCCGGACGTAATATTAAAGAGAACCTAAACAAAAAACTACAACATGTAATACACAGAAAAAAAGACGCACACCGATAGATATCTATACGCCATATCTCACTATCACTTAGCACTTACGAAAAACGGCTACACAGACACCGACATAAAAAAAGCTCCAAAAACACGGCCAATTCGGCAAATAGCCACAATAGCACCAAGAAGGATAACTTGTTTACCTTACATGCTAGGGCGAAATGTGTGACGCCGGACAAACAGGAACAACAGTAGGGCAGCGATTAAAAGAACATAAAAGAAACGTAAGATTTAAAAAAATAGACAATCAACAGTGCTATAATAAAAAAAATGTTAAAAAAATTATATAGTATAAGTACAAATAATTTAAAATTAAAAGGAGTGAACCTACTGGTATTTGAAAGCATTATACTATGGTGTTATTGACGAATTTATAGTAAGGTAGAGTTAAAAACATTAGCTCTTATTTTTGATTAACTTCTTTGCATCTGACTCATGGCTACGAGTTATCTCAAAATTTAGCTCAAAAGACCTGCATATCTCATTTGATTTAGCGGTCAATCTGTGAAGAGCAAATATTCTGAAGCAAGAGCAGGCGCGACGTGGAGAAATAAACTGACCGAACTGCATAACATCTTCTTAGTGTATTGTTCTGGTTTATTTTATGAAGATCAGAATCTGGTAAACAAACAACTGAAAATTAAAAAAATAAACGCATAAACTATGTAGGTTTAAGTTTCGTTTACACACGCTTACTGCTCTAGTTTAATTATAAATAAATTTTTAATTTCGATCACTAGAAAAAATAATATTAAAGCTGTTTTTAACCAACTTCGAAAAAAAGAAGATTTATGTATTTTTTATAAGTAATAAATCGAACTAAAATTCACGCGTTCACTGGTTTACTGACTCCACTGTTTATAAATAAGAAATAATACTTAACATTTACGCGGGAGCAAACGATCTTTTGCTCATTCATTTGCATACTAGACTTTACTGTTACCGGTTAATTTTATCAAAACGCTTTCCGCTAAAGTGTAAGTATTTTTTTTTTAAATTTAATTTTCATTTGATTCATTTGATTCATGGTTATTTCTTTTACGCTTTTAGTAAATATTGTAGAAAAATTATACAGTATTCTGGCAGGATTGAGCCATTTATAAGAATTAATCGGCGTTTGCAAGTTATTTTAAACCATTAATTTCGTTAAATTATTTTTTTTATATGAAAACATGTTATCATTGGATAGAAATATATTACATTGTTTTTGATCGCTTTTTTTGTTCTATCCTATGAGTTTTGTAGTGGGTTCAGACGTACCTTTGGTACCTTCAAGTCGAAGATCTTTATTAGTTCGAGGAGAAGCGCTTAGTTTTTTTTAATCTTTATAATAGTTTTTAAATTAATTACAATTAAACGGCAAAATTTTTATTTACTTAAAATTACTTTTTGAACTGGGTGCCAAACGCATTCGACTTAAATCTGTTACAACGCTCAAAGTTAAGAATTAAGCCGTTTTTTTTTGTTGAAAAATTTTACCGGTTAATTTGTACGAACTTACTCATTGAAGAAGCTTGCTCACGAGTTATTCATCGCTAGTGTCAAGCATCAGTAGTGGCAATTCTGTGATACACTTTGGGGAATTTTAAAGTTTGAACTTTTTTTTGAAGAAATACACCAATAAACACATTGCTAGCAAATCCACCATAAAAAAAATATTTTCATGGTATATATTTGATATAGTTGGTTAGTCATTAATTTAACAATGAGCAATGCAAAAAGATCAGTTGCCAATATAGTAGTAGTAGATAAATTGACCACGACTGAATGTGGTGATCCACGTTTTCCAACTTGTGAACTGTTAGAAAAAACAAATAATGTAACTAAATTTGTCAACAATGCAGTTTGTTACACTTTATATGTTTGACTTGTGGTTTGCTTAAACTTGCAGTCAGTGGCGGTTTTTCCATTATGTCATTTGGTGGATGACCCTTCAAAAAAATATCAAATTGAATTACAGATTCAAATACATAAAATTTTATGTTGCTTATTTGAAAAATAGATAATTTGACAATAATGCGTTTTTAGGGTTTTAATATTAAAATAACCTTCTTGCATCATTGACCACCAGACGCCACTGATTGCATCTTAGCAAAATTAAACTACGTCAAACATTCTTCTCCGAATTACTGAAGGTTGGCCAAAAATTGGAAACTTTATTTGGTACCTGGAGTTTTAGCAACATCAGCTTGTTGCGGTAAACGTAAATCTGCACTTGGCTGAAGTGCGATCACTTACCAATAACTTAATCACCTCAAAAAAATTTCGCCAGTTGAGAACTTCGCAGTGGGTACTGGGTGAGTCACTAATAGAATTCAACTTGATTTTCCATGTGTCGATTATATTTTAATTAAAAAGAGCGCCAAACCGGAGAGGAAAATAAACTAAAGTCGCCCGTTTTCACCTGACAAGCTAGATAAATTGAATAACACAAATCTAACAACGAGCATATTTTTATTGCAACAAAAATATAAAAAAAAAATTAGAAAAAAAGTATATAACAACTGATGGTTTACAAGCAACAACAACATAGTAAAACTAGTATTAGCAGACCTTAAACTTAAGCAACACCTTGAATGGCTTAACGTTGTATTCAGTAAATTAAAGTTGGTAAATACTAACAAAATTGAATTATCACAAAACGAACGTAATTACACAATAAAAAACAAAACGCACCATTAAAACTTGTTGGATAAGTACATAAGACTTGCGTACTTTAATTATGAGAACAAGCGTATACGTCTAGTCGTTCGTGCATACGATCGACACTAAAACAAGTAATTCAATATTTAAAAAAAACAATGTACTTACTCAACGTTTTTAATATGCGTTTAGCTAATGGCACTTCTAAAGCATCCCCTTGAAATTGTAGTCATGTTATCACAAACAAGATGATACAATTTTCATACGATGATTAAAACCAAAATGCGCTAAACTTCCTAAAGTTGTTTAAATTATATGAACAGGTGTGCTACCAATTCGTCGTAATTATTTGTCCCAACAAAGATATATAAACGTTGGTTTCAATTTGTCTTTCTAACGTAGGTTAGTGGCTAATATGATTAACATTTAACTAATACGGTTTAGTTTAGTATCCATGTATGCCTTGTTTATCGATATAAAAAGAAAGGAATAAGTCAGTCAATAAGATTTTCTGAAGTAAAATAGAATGCACGCTTACCCTAACGATTCTTTCTCATGTACATTTGCATTTATATATGTAAGATTTTTTTAAGCTATATTTTTGAGAAAAGCTTTTGGGGTTTAGTCGTCTATTCGAGCAATAAAATGTAATCAACTCGTTCTTGTCTAAATTGGTCGTCTTTTTCTTTCGTAAACTTTAAAACCCTTGTTTCAGTCAGACTTAAAAATGCCCACTCGTAATGAAAACGCCCAATTTACACAGAAATTCGTTAAATAAATAACTTTTTTTAATGTAATCTTGAACTTTAGTCAGAATGCTTTTTTCTTCTATGTTTGTGATTTTGAAGCAACTATAGAAACCGCATCTTGAATTTTTCAATCATTTCGGTGCTTTAAAAAATGATCGTATTATTTCAAGTTTTTGAAATTTATCTTTATTTGTACCTGAAAATGTTACTATGTTTGTTTATTTTTCTAAATTTATTTAACAATCATATCTTTATATACATCCTGCACGCTTCAAAACTTATGTTCTTTTTGTAAAACTCTATCTTATTTTTTATATCTATTTAGAATAGTATATTAAAACACAAGTCACAGAATGAACGCGCTTCAATCACGAGACCGAGTTTATGAAACGGTAGAGTGATGGAAACGTATTCTATGACGTGTGTTTTATACTATTTTCTCTATTTTGATTCAATTTTAATATTTTCTGTATAATTTTAATTTTAAAACATCATTGAAAAGCTTTTGTATTTTATTGAATTGGCAACACTTACGCTTTGACATATTGAAGTTTATGTGTTAACCTAAAATTGTATACCAATAGATCTCTATACCTTTATAAGTAAATAACTTTGAATTAATAAGTGGTCTTTGTTTTATCTTGCCTTCAACGTTTGAATTTAAATTGTTAAGCTACAATAATTTTGATTTCTTTTTTATGAACGTCAACTTACAATGCAAAGATACCAAGTTTGAAAAAACTAACATTACAAAAATTCGTATAAGAATTCGCTAATTCTTACACGGATTTAAGTGTGAGAATTGCTAACTCTTATGTCAAAATAGAGAATAGTATATTAAAACACAAGTTACAGAATGAACGCGCTTTAATCACGAGACCGTGTTTCATACACGAGCCGCGCAGCGGCGAGTTTATGAAGCGGCCAAGTGATTGAAACGTATTCTATGACGTGTGCTTTATACTATTTTCTCTATTTTATTATTTATTTAATATTTTTCGTATAATTCTAATTTTAAAACAACATTGGGAAACTTTAATATTTTATTGAATTGGCAACACTTACACTTTAACGTGTTGAAATTTATGTGTTAACCTAAAATCTCATACAAAATTATTTCTTTATACCTTTATAAGTAAATAACTTTGAATCAATAGTACATTTTTATTTTATCTTGGCATTAAAATTTGATTTTCAATTGGTAAAGTCTAAAAATTTTGATTTTCTTTTTCATGTAATGTCAACTTACGATGCAGAGATACCAACTTTAAAAAAACTAACGTTACTAAAAATCGTGCAAAAATTAGTGTATTCTTACACGGATTTTAGTGTAAACATCGCTAATTTTCATGTCAAAATAGAGAATCGTATATTAAAACACAAGTTACAGGATGAACGCGCTTTAATCAAGAGACCGGGATTCATACATGAGCCGCGCAGCGGCGAGTTTATGAAGCGGTCGAGTGATTGAAACGTATTCTATGACGTGTGCTTTATACTATTTTCTCTATTTTGATACGATATTTAATATTTTTCGTATAATTTTAATTTTAAAACAACCTTGGGAAACTTTTATATTTTATTGAATTGGTAACATTTACACTTTGACATATTGAAGTTTATGTGTTAACCTAAAATCTCATACAAAAGTATCTCTTTATACCTTTCTAAGTAGATAACTTCGAATTAATAGAACATTTTTATTTTATCTTGGCATCAAAATTTGAATTTCAATTGTTAAGGTCCAATAATTTTGATTTTTTTTTTCATGTAACGTCAACTTACGATGCAGAGATACAAACTTTGAAAAAAATAACATTACTAAAATTCGTGTAAGAATTTGCTTATTTTTACACGGATTTTAGTGTAAGAATTAACCTTTAACTTGCAACTACTACTTTTTTACAGTTTACATCTTTTATTTTTTTTACGTACTTGGTGGTCTGTTATTGGTAAAAACCGACATAAAGAACAAGAGGTCAATACTCGCATTAATATTTTTTTTCTTTTATTAAAATTACTAAAACTAAACCTGTATAATGAAAATAAATTAAGAACGTCATTAATAATTTCAAAAACAATAAATCAATAGTTTACTGTTTATATGCAAGTAAATTACACAGTTGAGCGACAAGTACATTTAAATCTCGAATATCAATAGGCGGTAAATTCTGAAAATCCTGGGGTTCAGTATGATTAAGTAACAGTAATTCTAGAACAGCACAAAAGCCTCTGAAATCAATACGTAACGAGCGACAAACGTGTTAACCGCATTCATTTGTCTGCTTACCGCTGAAACAATACAGTGTGGTAATGCTGTCATCCGTGAGACCACCGGTTCAACTACAAACGGAATTAAAGGGATCAATTTGGGATTTTATTTTGTACCTGTCGAGAGTGTGTAAATCAATCTTAATCGCTGTTGTAGAATCGTAAATGGAAATTGATCGAATGACTGACGCTTAGAGACGGGCGTCTTTTAATAATCGATTGATGCAAAATTTTGATTAAAAATTTTACTCTTCGGTTGGTTATTGATTATTGAATATTTAACTAGTTATACGTAAGTATTTTAAGAACGTATCTTAAAAATATATGTTTATGAATCTTATTAAAAAATGTTTTGAAAAATTGATATGTTAAAGACAAATCCGAAAGCTTGATCTGGCCGTAATAATCTAATAATTTTAAATTACGATTTACTCAAATTATAATTCCACACGTCAAAGCCACTGCTTGCATTTTATAGTTTTTTTATGAAAATCTCGTAAGGTTGTCTTAGAAGCTGCAATATTATTGTACTTTTGCTAACTTGTAAGTTTACATTGGTTTAATTAAATGATGTTAAAATTAAATAAGCCAAATTATAGAAAATAGTTCTCTCGATTAATATTTCAAGTTTCCTGTATCTCGCGTAAATTATAGTTTAAGCTCTAGAATAAATACAGACTGTTTGAGAAATATTGACAAGCGTTTGAATTTCCAGCTAGTTCATTTGTTTTTTACAATTCTGTGGACACATGCAAAAAGGGCATAAGTCTACATACACCCAAATGCATTTTTTTGTGAATATTGCTTACGTATCGCCTCAAGAACCTGCAGTATCAAAGCAATAAGTCTATCTATCATATTAAAATATTTAGAGCAACTTTTAAAAAGATATAAGTCGACTTATACCTCGTACTTAATGCGCTTTTAAACATTTTTTACATTTTTAATAGCTAAAAGAGCATATGTCTACTTATTACTATCGATGACAAACCGATTTTACCATTATTTAGTAAAGGGAAATATGTATACTTATACTTTTACTGAGCCTCCAGCGTGCTGAACTTGACTTATTCCGTTCGATGTTGTGAGGTTAAGTTAGTGTAAAATATTAAAATGTTGAGAAATTCTAGAACGTTGCGAATCTTAAAAGCGTGTAACTCATGGGATAAAGATAAGTTAAATTTAGTAAGATCTTCAGATAACTGATTTAAAGTTATTCTTAAAATTACTACTAGCTGTAAAAACTAACCTTATTGACTTATTTTGAGGTAGAAACTTTGTTCATTTTTAACCAAGATAGAAAAACACCGAGTCTGTCTGATTAACTACATTATAAACTTAAAATGTTTATATTAAAACTTTTAATTTGTATACAGTAAAAGTTAAAAAAAAACTAATTATAAGAGAATCGCTCATTTTTTAATTTAGCAATTATAATTCGACCATCAGCAACAAAATTTCTTTTATTATAAACTGACGTTTGTGTTCACAAAGTGTTTGTGTTTTACATTTAATGACAAGCATGGATGATTGGATTTTTAAGAAAATTTTAAAATCCGTATTTTATTCGATTTTTGTTAATTTTAAAAACTAATATTTTTAATAGTAAAATGGTAGTAGTGAAAAAAAATGATATACGAACCACTGTAGAAAATTGTATTAATATCTCAACCAAAATAACTTACTTTTCTATCTTGGCGCATAATTACTACTTTATCAATAATTATTTTTGTCATTGTTGTAGATGATTACAGTTGTTGATAATGTAGATTTAAAATATTTTACGGAAGATGGTATTAACATCACTATCAGTACATTAATAGAAGAAAATGTAATTTCGAATGAAATCGGACAAATTGAAGAAAAAGTGGTGACGAAGAGGAGAATGTAGAAATAGTAGAAGCAGAAATAGATGGAGAAGTTGTAGAAGAAGACAACAATCATCTAAAAATGGTAATACAAGAGAACGATGCAAGTAACAATACTGAATCAAACTTAAATGAAATTGATTTACATGATAAATCTCACAAACCTGACACACAACGTTCTGATTCATCTGACTCTGAAAGTGATTCTATTACGTACTCCTCACTTCTTACTTAGATTGTTTTTATTTTGATGTAAAGCAAAAGTTTATAATAAAATGGTACAGAGCTAAAAGTATCTTTAAAAAGCTAATACAGAAACTGTTACATATAAATGTGAGGATATTTAAACTATACAGAATAAATAAATTATTCAGTATCTTTTTGGGACTCTTCTTCATTAAAAGATATTTTGTTTTTATTTTGAGAATCTTCTGTTTTAACGACAAACTGCAAACTATTCATAGCAATTAGTTCCTTTGTAATATATTTTTGTACAGTTTTGTCGACATGTGCACATATAGAAGAACAACCTATTGTAGTAATTAATTAAATTTGTTAAGGCTTGTATCGTTTAGTTTAAACGCGACATTTCGTTGAGCAACCCAGTTTTTAACCTGTTCTCAATTTTTTTTTCAATTTTTTTAATAGGGTTTAGCTCTGAATGGTAAGGAGACAAACGCAGAACAGAATATCGATGTTGGTGAGCATCTAAAGCAAATGTTCGATATTTTAGTTTGTGAAATTTAATAATGTCATATGACAAAGGTTCCATTTGATTTGAATAATTAGAAGTGTTTTGTTCAGTCAATCATGCCATCGTCTTTGTTTTAGTTAATACAGGTGCAGATCTCTGTCATTTAAAACATTGTGATGAGAAGCATTGTCTATTACTAAAACAGCCCTGATTGTAAGGTTAGGAATAAACTGTTTTTCCAGTTTTTTTGAAAAAGTACTTCATTTCGTCATGGTAGTCACCTGATTTGCATTCTGATATATTACTTAAGTAATAATTTCCTTATAGATACCGAACAGTTTATACCAGAAGTAAGTGCATTAGGAATAAATCCATTTTTATTTCCTCCATGAAGCATGATTAACTTTTAGAAATCGATTTCATACTTTTGTTACTGTCGTCTGACTTTTTGGTATAGTGTGGCTAGTATATATGTAGCTCTCGTCCCTAAAAATCTACCTCTTTGTCAATATTTAACTGATTTAAATAAGTGATGCACTTTAATCTTAAGATACTATTAAAACAATTTGTTTTTACTAAGTTTTCCTTAATTTAAAATAATTAAATAATTAAATTGTGTATTCAATATTTACAAGTAAAACTTACTAAGAACCTATAGACTTTAAGATTTTGCGTAAAGTTGTCAAACCTTCTTCTAGTTGACTTTTAGTGAAGGTTGTTTTTGGCTTATCGCGTAAACGATTTTTCTTTGGTATTGGATACGAGGAGCATTCATCTGAACGTACTTGCAGCTTCTTTTCAAATGGTTTTGTATGAAAATTCAGATATTTTTGCGCTATATCTTCAGGTTCTTGTATCACAAATTTTAAAACGTTTGCTATCACCTCACAAGTTTGACTATTTAGCACTTTTCCTTTAACACCGACTTTATGTATATTGTAAGTAACCAAAACAACATAAAGCCGCTGTAAACATTATGAAAACTTTATAAATAATTATCAACCAAATAAGTATCATTAGCACACCTGAGTTCTAACTTTAAAATCAATTTTGCTTACTTCTTTGAAAAATATGAATATTTGTAAAGCACAATTTTGGATTCTCTAATTAAACTAATTTTCGTTTGTGCACACAACGTCATCATTGACGTAGGTATGTAGTTCTTAGAGTACTCGATTATTTTAGCTAAAGATTGTTAAATAAATTATACGTTTAATACAAAATAACAAAACTCCTTAGCTATATACGAACAATGACATACAATCTTACAAGAAACTTTATCTTGCAAGCCTCAAGATGTATTTCTATATTATTTTTTATCTGTGTTTTAATTTGATTTTATTTTACACCTAGAGAAAAACGATGCAAACTGAATCAAAAAATAAATAAATAAATAAAATAACTAAATTATTTAAATGCACTGGTACTATTTTAGTATTCTTTGCAAATGTTTTATACCAATAATAATCTCGGTCATTCTAGTTGTTTTTTTTATTGCGAAAACTTTTTTAAAATTTTTAATTTAAAATTCTGACGTTTTGCCAAATAATTTTTGCTGCACACGGTGTGTGGTCTTAACCATTTTAATTAATTTAGTTCTGGTAGTAAGTAATATGTTAACATATTTAACAGTATTCAAATCATTTTATTTTATGGTACCTATTTGTATTGACATCTAAAAAAAGCTAAGAAACAAATTTTAGTCTTCTATAAAAGACTGCATAACCTTAAAAATACACTAAAAGCGCTTGCTTAATGTTGTTTGTAAGTTTGAAATCTTTTGATTGAAATTAAAATTGTTATCATTTATTGTAAATTATATTATAATAAGAGGAAAAAGTATGGTCGGTAAAAATGAGAAGAGAAAGAAAACACAACAGGAATTTAAAAAAATGTTACACAACAGTCAAAGGAAAAATGAGAGAAGCTAGAAATCTTATACAACTAAAAACATGTCGAGAAAAATGTAAAGAAAGTCTGAGGGAAAACCAAAGATATATAATTTTTGTATTGGTCTTTGAGCTCATACGATAAGAGAGTATCGTTTGTATCAAAGCTAATGTATGTCCAGCAAAAGAAGATAGAAAGAATAAAGGCCGAATTAAAAAAACATAAAAACAGACAAAAAACTGTTTACTACTATTTTGAAGCGGACAACATTAACATCTCTGCATGCAAAGCGTGCTTTCTTAACACCCTGGATGAGCCAGGGAAATTTATTTTGTCTGTTGTTAATAAAAAATCAGCATTTTTAATAGGAACACTAGAAAATGATACGTGGAAAACATCGGCCCCATAATAAATTAACTGCAGAGGCCATTGAAATCGTGAAAAAACACATTATGTCCTTTCCGGCGTATGAGTCCCATTACACCCGCAGGCATAGTACGAAGAAATACTTGCAGACTAATTTAAACCTATATGATCGCAAAAAAGAAGAAAATCTAGTATCAAAATTAGTTTATCTACAAGAATTAAAAAAAAACAATTTGAAATTTAAAAAACCAGCTTTGGACACCTGCGACACATGCGAAAAATTGCTACAAATTTATCGAATGACGCTATACGAATTGAAGCGGAAGATAAGCTAAAATTGCATCACGAAAAAGCTGATTTGGCATACAGAACAAAGAAGTATGACAAAGAACTTTTAAAAACGCGCGAAGATATGAGAATTTTTACCTTTGACTTCCAGCAGATTTTATCTACACCATCAGGTGACGTTTTTTATAAGCGACAGCTGAGTGTATATAGTCTTACAATACACGACTGTACAACAGGTAAATCAGTGCATTATATGTGGCATGAGGCAATAGGCAAAAGAGGCTCGTTAGAAATAGCCTCGTGTCTGTACAAGATATTATTGGGTATGCCCCCAGAAATAAAGCATGTTGTATTTTATTCGGACACTTGTGGAGGGCAAAATAAAAATTCCAACGTGATATCGATGTTCACATATGTTCTCAATACTCACCCTACACTTGAAGCTATCGAACAAAAATTTTTAATTCTGGGTCATACGCACATGGAGTGCGACTCGAACCATTCTCTTGTTGAAAGAAAAAGTAAGAGAAGCCCATTTCCAATATATCATCCTCGAGATTGGTACCAGCTTTTCAGAATTGCAGACAAGAAAAATTTTAAGGTTGTTGTAATGGAACAAGCCGACATATTAGACATCTTAGATCTCTTTAAAAAATACTTGTCAAAAAAAAGACAGATTTGAATAAGAATAATTTTAATTTTAGAAATCTTAAGTGGCTTAGTTTTACAAAGACCTTTGGCATTTTTAAATATAGAAACACTTTAAAAATTGACGAAGAATTTTATGTAATGAGCTTCCAGAAAAAAACTAATGTTCTCATTAGTAAGAAATACGCCATACGCCTCTCCTAGGCCAAGTCGATGCAAATGTAAGAGAATTTTATACCAATCTGTCCATTAAAACAAATATGTATATATATTTATAACCGTATTTACCAGTAGGCAGTGGCCCATAGATATCACTACAAACAAGTTCATTTATTTTGCTTGGTAGCACTGCAGTATGTTCACCGCAATATCCATTCTGGCGTGTTTGTGCTCTGAATCTATTATTGTTATTAAATGCAAGCTTTTGTGAATTATTTTGTTTCAACATCCTGTCATACTCTATAAGGATTTCAAGGATACCATCTATAAATTTTACGGTCGAGAAGATTAAGTTACTTCTAATATCATCATTGTAATGACCAATGATAGCTTTGATAATTGTTTCTTTGTTTAAAATGTTTTTGTCCACTAGTTTTGCTAATGAAATGTGTTTTAAGAAGTGTTGCGACAAAGTCATGCTTTTGTTGTATTTTTCAGTATACAGCTTGTAAACATAATCCATTTAAGTTTTCAAATTTCAATAGTGGTTTAGAAACTCTGTTTTAAACATTTCATAACTTATGATTTGATCTCGACGAGTTATAAACTAGTCAGCTGCCAGTCCTTCCAGGTTACGTCACACCAATTTCAACTGTTGCTTTTTTTCAATTTCATTTAGCTCCATTACTGAATCCAATTCTTGGATGAAGGTTTTAGGATGGCTACTATTTTCATCATTAAAATAAGATCCTGTAAATTTGGTTAGTTTAATGTCTGACAAATTTGTTTTTGTAACTAATGGTATTGGTTTCAAATGAATTTTGTATTAAAGTTTGTTTTCTAGCGACTACTTTATTACGAAGTTCAATTATAGTTTCTAACTGTGTCTGAATTTGAGATGTGTAAAAATCTCTGGTCTGCCATAACTGTTTATTAAATTTGTCTTCTAATCGTTTGACTTCAATGTTTATGCGTCTATCAAATTCTTCCATAAAAGCATCAAAAGAAATTGTAGCATGTTCCTCTAACGAGTTATTCATATTATTTATTTTTTTTAATTTGTAATAATAATTCAAATAAGTACCTAATTAGTATAGCATTTTAAGAGTCATAAAGTTTTACAGGTTAGGATCAATAAAATGTAAACACATGAAAATACACAGTATAATTTTATCTAAAACTAAATACAATCTAATTTTTAATACAAATAACCACGTGCTTGTACATACATCAAATTGAATTTGCTCATTCAAGTAATAAAATACGTATTACTTTTGGTTTACTACGTTGGGCGCCACTTTTGTAATAATTTATTCAGGCGCGGCTCCAGCAGTTTATTTCGGTGGAGATAAATTTAAAGCGCGGTAGGGGGGGGGGGGTGCTCATCACATTTTTAAATAATAATGTATTGACTATGGCGTTAATATAAAATTGAATAATTGAATAACACTTCGTTATGCACCAAGCTTTTACTTGCAAGCGATAAAGCATCAGAAATTATACAACTATTAAAAAAGCAAATGTATTACATACAAAGTGAGAAAAACTTATATATATATATATATATTATTTTCAATGTCGGGGGGGGGGGCTATAACCCCCCCCCCCCGGCCCCCCCTGAAGCCGCGCCTGGGTTTATTTATGTGTATAACAAAATAAAGTTGTAAAAATATACCATAAGTACATATCAAAATTAAAAAGAATATCTTTAGCATACGAAAAGAACGATGGTCGCCATTTGGCGCCTATCAACTCTCTCCTTCTAACTTGTTTTGCCATAGGCGCTCCTTAAAATAAAATTATACATACTATAAACAGAAGGTTGTATTACAAAAAATAATATATGCACTATAGGTGGCTGTACATTCTATTTTCAAACTCGAGCTGCTCAAATGAGCTCTTCATACTTTTTTTGCTTACCAGTTCGTCACTTTGCTGTGCGTTCTGGCTTTGTTTGTATAGATTGATGTTTTGCTTTGCTGTCTCCGTGATTTTTTGCCTAATCTTCTATTTTACTCGAGTTATTCCTACATTTTTAATATCGTTTATAACCTGTTCTTGTCATCGTAATTGAGGTCTTTCTCAATATTTTTATTTTGTCTCATTTAGTTTTCTGCGTATATGTCCGTATCATTTCATCCTCGTACCTTTAATTACTTTTGTTATAGTCTCATTTTGCAATATTTTATCTATTTTTTGTTTGTATTTTCCATTTATTTTCTGGGTTCCATAATTTTCCGTATCATTTTTCTTTCAAAAATCTTTATTTTCTCTTCGTTCTGATTAGTTAGGCAGATGGTCTCTTCTGCATACGTTACTATGGGACCTATCGCTGATTTATCTATCATTAGCTGCGTCTTTTAGCTTATCTTTTTACTTTTTTTAATTTTTTTGTAATTATAAAATGCATTATGTCCAGATTTTATTCTTTGCGCGACTTCTATACCCTTAACATTTTTATTATTTATTATTACTTTCAAGTATCTAAAATTGTGTAGTACTTCATACTTATGCTTCTCTACTTTGATTTCTTTTCCTTCTTCTATTTGCTCTAGTTTTCTTGTAATTTTCATATATTTGCCTTTTTTTATTTATTTCCAGTCTTCTTTTGTTTGCTGCTTTATCTATTTTGTCCATAATCTCTTTTAAACTTCTTTTATCTCTGACTATTGCCGTTAAATAATTAGCATACGCTATTATGTGTACCATTTTGTCTGTAATCAAGTCTTGTATTTCACATTCGTTTATTATTCTTTCTATAGTTATATTAAATAATGTTACAGATAGTTTATCCCCCTGCCTCACTCTATGACATATCTTTTTTTGTTATTTCTTTATACGTTTTTGCAACAGTTCTAGAATTTTTCATTGTCATTTTTATTGAATTTCTTATCTTTTTGGAGATGCCCTGTTTTTTTTATCTGTAATTGGCGTCTTTTTTATTGCTGTCAAATGCTTGTTTGAAGTCTATAAATATTATAATTATGTATTTTATTACCTTTTTCGTATGTTTTTTTATTATTTGATTAAGTGTATAGATAGCGTCTATTGTTGATTTTCCTGACCTAAATCCATTTTCGTGATCTTCCTTGTGTACTCTTTTTACCGTTTTTGTATAATTGTTGTTAGTATTTTATACGTTGTGTTCAGTAGCGTTAGTTTTCTGTAATTGTCACAAATCGTTAAGTTTCTCTTTTTTTGGTATTGGTACAATTTTTTCTATTTTCCATTATTCCGTCACAGTTTCGTTTTCCCATACTTCCCTTATTATTTCATAGCCTTTCTCTGAATTTTTCCCACATGCACATGCATTTTACTTGGAGGCTTCCAAATTTAACATAAAAATCTCTACAGCAAAAACGAAAGCGCTGGTAATATCTATGAAGCTCAAACGTTGCAAGCTGGTAATTTGAAATTAAATAATAGAACAAGTCAGCACTTTCAACTATCTAGGCACAGTCACGGACATATCCATAGAGAAGTGTTTTGACAGACCAGTAAAGCAACAGCTATCTATGGTTGTCTCAGAGATAACGTATAGAAAAACAAATACATGAACTTAGAGAGCAAGATCTGCATATATAAGACCTGCGTGAGACCTATCATGACATATGCTGTAGAGACCCGCGCAGACAAATCTAGAACCAAACAAACACTTAGGGCGGCAGAGATGAAAACGCTAAGGAGCATGACAGGCGTCACGATGAGAGACCGAATTAGGAATTTTGCGATTCGCAAAAAATGTAAGGTCCCAGACATTGTCAGATGGTCACGTCAACAACGAAGGGTGTGGAACGACCATATCAATAGAATGAAGGAGTCACAAATTGTAAAAAATGCCAGGGATGATAAGGTGTATAGCAGGTGTCTTCCAGGAAGACCTTATAAGAGGTGGAGAGGCATAGCAGTCAAATTCCCAGTACTCCCATGATAAGCCGGAGAACACAAGCCATTAGGCTTAACGTAAGAGGAAGAAAAAGAAGATATTTTAACATTTTGTTACATATATTATCTGAACCTGTCGTTTTCTGATTTTTTTAGATATTTTATTATTTTGTCCACATCTTCTTTTTGTGGTTTTCTTATCTCCAGATTGTCTTCTTCTACTTCCTCTTGTGTCTCATCTTTATATTTATCTGTTTCTGTTTTTTGTAATAAATGTTTCTCCTATGTTTGTTTATCTATATTTACGGTTATCTTTTTTCTTTTTTTCTGCTTCTTTAATTTTTGATACAGTTTGGTATTGCTCTTGTTAGTTTTTCCTATATCTTCCATTACTTCGTCTATATATTTACGTTTCTTTTCGTGTAAATCTTGTAATGTTTTTGCTTGTTGGTTTCTATTCATTTTACTCTAACTTCTCTTTTTTTTCTATTAGTTCTCTGTTGAACAACTCTTTTCTATTTTTAACTCTTCCTGTTCTTATTACACGTTCTGTTGCTTTAATGATAATTGTTTTAATTACGTCCCATTCTTCTTCTAAATTTATTTTTTTTTGCTTTCTTCTTGAAGTGATTTATTTATCATGGTCTCATACCTCTCATTCCTTCTCTTTTTCCAAATTTTCTGTGTCCCACTTCTTTATCGGCTGCTGATGTTTTTGATTTGATTTCATTTTTACTGTTACCTTGCGTTACTTATCATGTTCTCTCTTCTTTTTAATTCAAAATAACAGAAGTAATTTTGTTGACTAAAAACTTAAAAACAGAAAAAAAATAAAAGTTGAAAAAATAATATTTTATTTCACAAACTAAAAAAAATAAATAAATAAAATTAAGAGAATTTATGTTCTAAACAATTTTGGTTAAAGAAATGGAATAAAAATAACGTATTAAATAAAACTAAACAGTCACAATAAAAGTAACAAGTTGAAAACAGTCATGTAAACTGTGTGTCAATAATGTAACAAAAACCTTTAAACTTCGATTACAATATTTATACGGTTCAAACTAAAAATGTTTGTGGTTTTTATTTTTTTGTTTTTCTCTACTTTTCATTCAAATTTAAATGTTTATCTTCTATAATAATCATTTTTTTTCATATTTTACCAAAATCTTTAAATTTGTTTCTTTTCTTTTTTTCTGTACGTTTTCTTAGAAATTTTTTTACAATTACTCTGCTTCTGGTTTCTTTTCCTTTAGTTCTTTAAAGTATTTTTTATGTTAAATTTTGAACGATCAATTTTGTGTAAATAGGTCAGGTTTCAAGAAGAGTCAAAACAAATACTGTTTTTCTCAAATCCGTTTAAATCATTTTTTACAAATAAAAAAAAATGATGCTTTATTAGTTTTCCTTACTATTTTTTATTTTCAGTTTGAACGATTAATTGTATCAACTTTTTCCATACATAGCAATACATTACCTCATATAATGTTATTAGTAGATTTTGTTTATTGTTTATTAAACAGTAAAATAAAAGTATATTATTACTGTACATTAGTTATTATTAAAACATAAATAAAAACGATTTTATTACTTTTTGAAAAAAAAAGAATGAATGATTATATCAAACGTCTAACGTTCAAATATCTTGCGTTCAAAAGTCCTTGCGTTCAAACGTTTTTGCGTTAAAAGGTATTGTCTTTAAACGGTCGCGTTCAATTGCTCTAGACCGTCATAACAAATGTTGAGCAAAACGTACTA
Organism: Aquatica leii; assembly: GCA_035610365.1. Taxonomy (NCBI): domain Eukaryota; kingdom Metazoa; phylum Arthropoda; class Insecta; order Coleoptera; family Lampyridae; genus Aquatica; species Aquatica leii. Next base: position 60,055,162 of record CM069436.1, read on the forward strand.
AAGAAGTGTTTTTGGTGAGTCATAAACAATTTTTTACATGACGTTCAACTGACAGAACCATTTCTAAAAAATTATTAAATTTAATAAAAACATAAAATGTGCAACACAACGCATGTTTGGCTGTAAGATTATTACATAATAAGCACAATAAGACAAAAGGTTTTAGCGTTTTTAAAACCATCAAACTCACGAACCCAAAAAAAAATTAAAAACAAACTGAGTTAATTATCTTTTATAACCGATATTTTGAACACGTCAAAAGCAAACACTAATTTTTTAAAAGCAAAATTATTTTGACTTCTTGGAGTAATTCTCATTTAAATATCGTAAACAAAGAAAAAAACTGTTAACTGGTACAGTTTTACGATAGAAACTCTTAGTATGTGTGACTACATAACAAATGTTTTAAACAGATCGTATTACACACTTATTACTGTACTTTTTTTATAGTCTCTAAGTCTACCAAATAATTTTTCAACAAACATTAGTTTAAATTGTGTTGTCATTCTAACTTATAGTACACAATACATTTGGTTTTATTTAAATGCGTTTTCTTTAGTTTCACCGATGCTTGAAAAAAACGACTTCAAAAAATAATTTTATGTAAATAAATATTTTGAGATGTGTTTATTAGTATTAAATGCGTTTAGAGAAAAATTTGGCCGTTTAATTGTAACAATTACTTTTTAGAGAATTTTATTTGATGCATTTAATATGCTTTTTTTATTTTTTATTTTCTTTTTTCTTTCTCTGTAGCGTTACAACCCTGTGTGGGTTTTAGCTGACTTAACCACGAGTTTCCATTTGTCTCTGTCTAGCATCAGTTCTTCTCCGTTTGTTATTCCCATTTTTCCTAGATCCTCCGTTATTCCATCCTTCCATCTTTTTCTTGGTCTTCCTGGAGGTCTTTTTCCCGCTGGTACTTGTTCCCATACTAGGCGTATTATCCGGTCGTCTGCCTGCCTTTTGACATGTCCAGCCCATCGCAGTCGTTGTGCCTTAACTTCTCTCACAATGTCTGGTGCGTTGTATAACCTTTCTAGCTCTGCGTTTGTTCGTATCTTATATTGTAGTGTTTCAGGATCTCTCAGTGGTCCAAATATGCGTTTTAGAATTTTCCTCTCAAATCTTCCTAGCATCGATTCACTTTGCTTCGTTAAGGTCCACGTTTCGCTTCCGTACATTACTATCGGTCTTATCACAGTCTGGTATATTTTTATTTTGGATGATCTCGATAGAATTTTAGATTTCATTAAGTTCTGAAGCGCGTAGTAACATTTGTTCCCCATTTGTAATCTGTTCTTGATCTCTGGTGTTATCTCGTTTTCTGCTGTAATTATTGAGCCTAGATATTTGAATTCTTTTACATGTTCAAAATTGTATTCATTCATGGTTGTGTTTTGCCGTACTCTGTCTCTAGTTTCTCTGTTAGTATGCATGTATTTTGTTTTATCTTCATTGATCTTCAATCCAGCTTTGTTTGCTTCTTTATCTAATCTCAAGAACATCTCTTTTACATCTACCACACTATTTCCAACCACATCTATATCGTCCGCATATGCCAATACCAAGCGGGTGCCATTTCTTGCATAGACTTGATTAGTTATGTTGGCCGTCCTTATAGCTTTTTCCAAGGCAATATTAAAAAGTAAGGGAGATAGCCCGTCCCCTTGTCTCAATCCGTTATTGATTTTGATGACATCCGATAATTCGTTTTCTACCCTGACCCTGCTATTGCTGTTAATTATGCATGTTTTTGTGATGTCTATTAGTTTTTTTGGTATCCCTAATTCTGCCATGGCCTCCCATAGTTTTACTCTGTTGATACTGTCGTATGCCTGTTTAAAGTCTATGAATAATTGATGGAGGTCCTTGTTGAATTCCCACATCTTTTCCATGATTTGTCTTATTGTGAACAGTTGGTCTACTGTTGATCGGTTAGTTCTGAATCCCGCTTGGTAATCCCCTATCTGGTTCTCGGCATACGGTAGGATACGCTCGTATATGATTCTTGACAGCACTTTGTACGTTACGCTTATAAGGGATATTCCTCTGTAGTTCTCGCATATCATTTTATTACCCTTCTTATGTATTGGGATCATTATGCTTTCGTTCCATTCTTCAGGTAGTATTCTTCAGGTAGTATTTGGCTCTCCCATATCCTTTGAATTAATTTGTGCAATTCTTTATGTAAGATTTCTCCTCCATATTTCAGGAGTTCCGCCGTTATATTGTCTTTTCCTGGCGCTTTGTGATTTTTAAGTTTATTTATAGTTTTGACCACCTCTTCTAACGTTGGTTGTGGGATTTCCAATTCGTTTGCTTGGTAATTCTCGGAATTCTCTTCTTCGGGTTCCGTAATATTCAGTATTTTTATTTTCTACCTTAGTTTTTTAATAAGATAATGTTTTCTTTTGTTGTATTTTTATAGCGTTTAATTCAAACATTTTAAATTTTTGGTAATAATGATAATAACTGCGTTTCTATTAGTTTTTGTTTCCTATAATAATAAAAAAACAATAAAACGTGTAAATGCAAAGCAAAAGTCTTAAATTTATTTTAAAATTATTTATTTTATTGTAATGATATTGTATAATATTTTAATAAGATAATTTAAAAAAACTTGAATAGATAAGATAATTGAAAAAACACAAAGTGTAGTTTGATTGATTTTATAATATTATCTACGCAAACAGACATCACTGCAGTTTGCAAGTAACTCTGCCTTTTCATCGATTTTCTTTGAACTGGTTTTAATGGTTAATACATTCTTAGAGGTTTCAAAACTTTTAAAGCGATACAAATTAACATTTGTCTCTAAAATTGTTTTTATATTTTTTTATATTTTTATATTTTCATTCAAAGCATTAAAAACAACCTTTTATATTTTTTTTAATTTTTGGAAATTCTGATTGTTTGTACTTGTATATACTCTCTTACAAAGTGGTTTATTGCAAATTTACTAAATTTACTTGATGTCGCAACAATAACAAAGTCTGCTAAGAAAAGTTTTAAAAGCAAATTAAAAAAAAATCTTAAATTATTCTATTAAAACAAAGGATAATAACTGTAGTACAGTAGTTGTGATACGTTTTAAAAATTTTGAAGGCAAATGTAAAAAATTCTTATATTTATTTGGATTTGATGTACAAATAAGAATAGAACTATGGTTTAATTTTTGAATAAAACTAGGACACATGAAAATAAACTATTATAAAAATGGTGTACAAACAACTAAATTTTTATTAAAAAGTCGCAGTCGTAATATTCAGCGTTGACTTAGCCTACAACGTATTTTTTTAATGTAACATCAATTAGAAGAAATTGTTTTTCTACATAATGCGTTTCAAATATGAATTTATTGTTTTTAATTCTTTTTTTAGATGCAGTTTAAAAAAAGTAAGTTATGTAAATATATAGTATTAAAAGTTGCAACTAAAAACATCTTTTTCTTTTTATTTCTAGTGTTAACACGCCGTTAATATATAATATTATCTGAAAAATGCCATCGTCGTCTAGAGTATTGTCGTTGTTCTGGCTAAAAACTTAATATAATTTTTGTACTTTTCACGACTGGAAAAACCACCGAGTTTAATGCATTTTAAAGATTATAAATCTATATTTCAATAAATTCGTTCTATTATAGACACTCACTTCTCTTAGTGAGTTTTGATCGAAGGAAATAAATGTCTAATGCTATCATTAATAGAACGCAAAACTCAAAGTCGGTAATTCTGTTTTAGAGGTGAGCCGTTTCTTCTGGATACGACAAGATAACAATATAGAAGAAACATGTTATATAAAATTTCAAAACTATAGTAAGAATGTGATTAGAATAAGTCTGTAAGACCTAAATTGCGTAACATTTGGGATGCTGATTCGTTTTCTTCAATTTGATGACATACAAAATACCGAAGAGCGTCGTAAATCAAACAAATTAGCACCAATTAAAACAGTATTTGATAAAGTTGTAAAAAAACTGTAAACAAGATTACAACATGCAGTGTTATGTTACAATCCATGAGAAACTAAGGTTTTCAGGGGTCGCTACCCATTCTGACAGTATACGTCTCTAAAACTAAGTATCGGATTAAAATTTTTGACTTATGTGATGCCAAAAGGTGTTATACACATAGTATGCTTTAGTACTCAAGCAAAAAAGATATTTTCTCGGGATAACAATGAAATAACAATTGTACAGCAATTATGTGAACCTATCTAAGGTTCTAGACGTAATGTTACAACAGCAGACGGTTTACTAGCGTTTTATTAGGCGAATAGTTACTGCAACAGAGCATAAAAATTATATCTATAATACGGGTTAATAAAAGAGTATTGTTATTAAAATTTGTTCAACGTAATTGCCGATCTATCGGAAGCAACGTGTTTAAATTTGGAAAAAACTGTGGTATTGAGTGCCAGATCTAAAAACGTATTAATAATTATTACCCGTCACAATGACAACAAAATCGAAATTAAAACTAAAAATTCGGAGATTATAATCATACAAAAGCGAGAGTTAACAGAACGCTGGCAAATAGCTGTATTTTATACTATACTGAATATGTCTGGCATAAACTCGTTAGTCATATATGTTGCAAACACTACTAAAAAGATTATAAGAAGAAAATTTCTTGAAGCATTTAGTCTATTTGAACTTTGAACCCAACCTAAAAGTTTATTTTGTCAAAAACCATTTGCATCCGAATGTTCGAAATTTGTAGCATACCACTGCCGAAAGAACAAACACGACAGAAGAAAAAATTATTAGAACAATGTGCTGAGTCCGGCCATAAATGAAACGAAAGACCAAATATTGTTGCAGAAAGCACAATAAGCTTTTGTGTTTAGAACATAGTCTAAACATAGATGTATAACCTGTTTATGCAGTTATATTCTTGTATTATATAATAAGATTTACGAGCAATCTTTAGACTTTATTTAATTACTGCTATCTCTACATAAATTAGTGTTTCCATGGTTTTTATATTTATACTACACGCTACAATTTTTTTTAAGTAACTGAATCTACAAATTATTCTATAAGTAATTAACATGATGTATTGACTAACATATAACTTAAGAGTTAACCTACTACATAATCATTTAGATAACCAGGACGAATTCTCAGTCTGTCTGGTCTTACATTATTTACAGGTTCTTTTACAATGCCAACAGTTGATCTACAACTTCCGTATACTGATTATTATCATTATCAATAGAATCAAAATCATCGTCATCAAAAATATATTCAGTCTCATTTTGTGTCTCATAGATAAGTGCTGTTTTATTATGGAATTTTCTGTTTCGTCTATATCTTTTACCATAGGTAGCTTCTACAATATAGGATCTGTTTGGAAGAACTTCTACTACTTTACGTTTCCTCCACTTACTGTAACATACTTCAGTTACCTACGTAATTTACTTTAACATAAAACAAACGCATAACAAATAAATGAATTAATGCACCAGCCAGCTCACAAAAATATTTATTCAAAACACACAAAAAAACAAACTACATAAGAGCAATGAGAAATTTTCATATTTATTTAATTAGAGTCGTGGAAATTCTTACGTTACTTAAGATTAATAATTTTCAATTTGATAAACACAAAAGTTTTATAATTTGGACGCCACAATATTTTTTATCTATGATGGGTTAAATATTGAAACCAAAAACAAAACTTAACTTAAAACTAATAATTACAGATTATTTACATACGTGTCCTTGAAGGTTTTTATCACTTACGAATTGCGCAGCTTCTATTTAGGGTGTGGTCATCATGACTCATTGAAATGATGCAATATGATGCAATTTCCGTAAATCGTATATTTATTCTTTCACGAAGATTTGATTGATATCTTGCCTTTTAAATCAATAAAATTGATAATCGTAGATCGTAGTTTCCATAATCGCAGACGTATAAACATCGAAATCGTACTCATAAGACTTTCATACTTAAAAACATCGTTTAAGAACGAAACCAAAAATCCAGAACAGAAAAAAAAAACTAAAACGTAAATTGCGATGAATTACACAATGCGGATCAAAACAAAAATGACTTACCCCTTCGAATTATCGGATTTTATCTTTCCATTTCTTTTTTAAATTCTACGAAACGCAAGTGCTACTACCAAACGAAAGTGCTACTACCAAACGCAGGCTTAACTTCAACAAGTGGTCATTCCACTTTTTGCAGCACGCAAAAAAATGTCCGCTTCACTTCATTGCGAAACGTAAGAACGTAAGATGTCGGAGGATGACTTTTTCTTAAGAAGAAGGCTCAAAAACGCATGTGCAGTGCGTCAAATGCATTGCGCAAAAGAATTTACATAAACAGTGAACACAAAAATGTTAATTAATATCAGACGTATTTAATCGAAAAAAATGTGCACGTTACATTACTTTCAAATTGTATCATAACCTTATCATTAATTGCCAATTCAGGTAATTCTTTTGAATTTCTATCGTAATATTTTGCTTGAATATTTTGTTTTTCTTCTAATTTACTTTGTACCAATTCTTTATTAATAATTATCGGATCTAAATTTTGGCTAACACAAGGCAATTTTGTTTTTAATATTCGATTGAGCAATAGCTGTGCAGGAAAATACCCAATTTTTGGTAATGAAATATTTCTATAATTCATTAAAAATAAAGACAAATCATCAATAGTAGTTATTTGTTTTACTATTCCAACGACGCGCTATGTCAATCCATTGGATTGATGATAATGAGGATTACAGAAACTACATCTAAAATTTCATTCTCTAGCTAGTTGTTTGAATTTATAGCTATTAAACGGATTATTGTCTGAATAAAATGTATCTGGAATACCAAATACTGCAAAAATAGATTTTAGTACTTTAACAATTTCATTAGCAGTTTTATTATTTATTGGAACTGCTTCGATCAAATTTGAATAATAATGTACAACTACTGAATAACATTTATTATTGTATTCGCAGATATCGCTATCTATTGTTTGACGTTGCCTCGATGGTATTTCACGATTGATTAGAGTTTCTTTTTGATTTGTTAATCTATGTTCTTGACATGCAATACAATTGTTTACAAAACTTTCAATATTAGTTGACATTTTAGGCTGATATAATAATTGCCTAGCTCTTAATTTTGACTTTTCAATTCCTGGGTGTCCTTCATGTATTAATTTTAGCATATCTAATTTTAGTACAACTAACTTATTATATTTAAAAATAATAATTAACCATTATTAATCAAATCATCTTTCAATTTATAGTAATTTGTGTTAAGAAATTCCATGACTTTTGACAAACTCAGATCATCTTTATATGCTTTTATAAAAACTAGTCTTTTTTCTTCAGTAATTGGTAAATATTTTGATATGCCATGTATAACATATTCTAATTCAACATCATCTTCTACAGGAGTATCTATATATGATCTTGACAATGCGTCAGCTATATACACTTCTTTACCTTTTACATATATTATATCTAGATTGCATTTCAATAATCTTAACAGCATTGTTTGCAAACGAGCTGCTTACCTCATCAAGATTTTTAAGTGCTATCGGTATTAATTCAAATTTGGACAATGCTCTAGACTATCATTAATGTATTTAACCATTCAGTTGGGTAATCTACTTTTGAAACTGTATTGAAAGATTCTAATTTTTCTAAGGTTTCTTTTAATTTGTTTTCTAATGCAAATGGTACTTTGCGCTGTGCTTGTATCACTGGTATAGCATTGTCTATTAATTCTATTTTGTACAACCCTGGGACTCTTCCTACTCCTTTGAAAACATGTTCGTATTATATTATTAATTTATTTTTTTTTGTATTTCATCATTTGCTTATATATTTACTTCATTAACTCTACCTATTAAATTTAGTGAAATACAATCTGATAGCCCTAACAATAGTCGCGCTTCCAAATCAACTATTAGAAAATCTATACTTGCTTTAACATTCTTATAACTACATGCAAATGTTACCTCACCTAAAGGTTTCAATTTATGACTGTCATGTGCTATTATTATTACCTTAGTATGATTTATTTTTTTCTTATTCTGTATATTTTATCTGATATGGAATAATGCTCACTTTCGCTCCAGTGTCCAATTTAAACTCAACTTCCATGTCATTTACATTGATTTTTTCTATCCACATTTGAGCCTTTTTTGTTCTCCTTATTTCCATAATAACAAATTTATAGTCTTCTCTTAATTCTGTTAATTGTGTTTGAATTCTAATTTTTTTATTTATTTTTAGCAGTTTTTTATTTTCTATCCTGGTATCACTGGTACCGTGTAAAGTTAAGACTACGTGCTTATATGCTATATAATTATAATCTTCAATCTCCCACGTTTATTTTAGTTTTTCTGTCAAAATTCTTTGTATTCTTTTTTATATTTTTTTGTATTCACACCTGACATTTAATTATTGCTATCTCTACATAAATTAGTGTTTCTATGGTTTTCATATTTATACTACTCTAGTAGCACAAAATATACGTAATATATTAGTAAATACTATCTGGTAAATATTTAAAAGTCACACTTTTTTATATTGGTCATTTATTGTAATGTTATATCAATAGTTTATATTAAAAAAATATTTCTTAAATAGTAGTTATAAATATCTTCTAAACATATTTCTCAATATATGGCAGACATTAGATGTACATGTCGTCTCAATATTTATTTCCAATATATGGGAAATATTACATTTTAATCTGTTCTAGATGTATCTCACTATTATTTGTGAGATATTCGTAAAATATATACCTACTACCTATATATGTGTATGTTTGCAAAATATTCATCGGTTTTTATTTGCTACGCACTGCACAGTTTTTATTAAACCGTATTGAAACACTGCAGATATTCTGTAAAAACACGTTTATTTATAAAAATGACACTAACAAAATAAAATTATAAATGATGAATAAAATATAAATATAAAATTTGTATACATTTTAAACATCTTTAAAAAATAAGTACACAAAAAAAATTGTATCTTAAAATTACTTATTACTATCATTACATATTACATAGGTACTACATAAATGTTCTAAAGTATGCCAAATATAACGCAACGGATTTACGTATGTAACATCCGTTACATTAGGATGTTGTTTTCTGATGGCATCTGAAAAAAAACACACAATTAAGATTTACTCTACCAAGTTGTATTAAAAAATCTGTATTTTATAATAATAATTATGAAATGCATTAAAATATATTAAAGTTATTTTAATTGGTATGAAATATATGTGCAAATCGTTACAGTTTGAATTTTTCAATAAAGAAACTCTATGAAGACATATATTTTTTTATTTAAATATAGTTTACAGAAATTTCAACAGAATTATTATTTCTATTAATTAATTAATCACTTCAATAGAACATCTACTATATGTTATTGTAATGTTTGTTTTTTTACCGACTAGTATAAATTAATAAAATTAGAAAAAACTTCAAACATGATTAGTTTTAAAAGTGCACAAAAGCATTTTATTGGGATTGCTATTCAAAAAATAAAGACAATGTTCAAATAAATTTTAGAAACTGTTTTTTGCATATATTTACTTATATATTTTTTAAAATGTGTTGTTTATTGATTAGTGATCATAGTTACGTTAATAAAACCATTTTTTAAAATAGGTTTCTTATTAGTGATAACATCGAATTTAGAGTGTACTCGCTGCGTTAAAATAAGTTATTTACAAAATCGTTTTTTGTTTTTCTATATTTAAAAAACATGATGCAACAATAAAAAATAAAAAAATTAATAGGCATTTACCTCATTATATAATTACGTTGCACTAAAACTCGATATAAAAATTTAAACTTCGAAAACTGCAAACACGAAATCCAAATGCATATTAGTAAAGAAAACGTTCCTTATTCTTGTTCAGGGTTCATATAATTGTTTCTGACCTCAGTACCCAAAAGCAGGTAAATAATAAACTTGTTAATATGTTCAATGTTGCAAAGAATTCTACGAAATTTTCAATTTGTGTGTATACCCGTTTAGAATGCCTCTAAAATCCTAAATACCTAATTGAATGCTAATAGTAAAATTACAGCAGAATTACAATACCTTGTCTAAAATTTCTTTGCAACAAATGTAGTTTATTATTGTAAAATTACTATATTTTTAGTTATAACCCAATTGTTTTTTCAATTCAATTCAAACGCAGATGTCTTGATTTCATATTCTCCTTGTGTAGTTTTTTTAAAATTAAATTGCGTTTATATGCATACTATAATTTTAGTTTACTTTTTATTAAAATATGCGCACATAAAAGTAATTTATAAAATTAGCATACTTAAATCGTGAGAATAACGTGTTAGGGTTTATAGCAGAAATTGAAAAAAAGTTTTAAGGGAAACGTTTAACTATAAATCCGCAAATTTAAAACTACGTTTAAAAATAAACATAAAAATGATAGATACTGATTAAACATAAATATTAGGTCTATACATAATTATAATATACATATATTTTATGTCAGTCAAACTTTGAAAAAACATTTGTGACTTTAGAATATGCGAACGATATTGTTGATACATATTTTTATAATATTGTTTTTATTTAGTTTATAAGTATCTAGAATTAAAATATTTACCTGATGTTATGTAAACCTTGAAAACATTTGTAAGGCTTTAAAATATATCAATGATAATGTACAACGTATATATTGTAACGAATTTTATTATTAAAACTAATTTATTTAAACTACTAAAAATATTTTTACTTATACTAGAAATATATACACTTTTAAATTAACCGAACTAATTAAATCTAATAATATTTAATATAAACAATTACACTAATTTATATCACGCGCGCTAACGACTTATTTATTTAGACTAGAATAATCTTCTTAACACTGCTGTCTTCGCATTACGGCAATAACTGACCTACGATTTGTATGTTCGGTATTTATATACATTTTGGGAAATCCTTCTCGAGTGTTCCATATCTTTGGGTATACGTTCTAAAAGATGGATAACAACTTCGAGAAGGCTCTTGAATTTGAGAACGTTTCAATATTTTTAGAATATTAGTATTATATTATTATACTTTAACAATATCAAAAATATATCTATTACAACAAGGAATATTTAGCAGACTTTAAATATTGTACTGAGATCATTAGAATATCGTACATATATTTTCTGCTACTAGGGTACATATGCATTATGCTTTTAAAAGTATTTTTGTTTTCTTTTGATAGCAATAAATTTCATAAATCATGTAAACATTCAACAATTTATACGGTCTATTGAATTAAACGTGTTTTTTCGCGTCCCCGCTGAACGATTAATAGCAAGAGCCGTCTAATTTGTTGAGCGTTTGCTTACTGCAACGAGATTTTGGGTTTAAGTCCAGTTACATCTTAAATTTATTAAAAAAAAATTTAAGATTTTTCTACGCAGGTCTGGAACATGTCTTGTCTCAATACAATTGTAGAAAAGAAATACAACTTCTGCTAAATAATATTTTGTGCTAAGCATGTACCAAAATCATAAGTAAAAAATGTTGTTTTTAGGGTTTTAGAGGACACAATAATGAAATGTAATAGTATACACAATGCCATGGACCGTCATAAAATAGTTGTCTATACCATTCACAATTAAATAACAGTATTTAAAATCGTTCCCTCCTTCCGTAATTAAGTGTATACACAAAGAAGCGTTGTCAGTAATTGAAATACATAAAAACACCAACAAAATATTAATAGAAAGAGGAATCACACAAGGTGACACGATGTCACCAAAACTGTTCAATCTTCAAAAAACTAGAATGGAGCAATTTCAGAATTCATATAAATGAAGAAAGATTAAGCCATCTCAGACGCGCTGAGAATATTATGCCAATTGCCGACGACGAAGAACACCTACAGGAAATGATAACTGAACTGGAAAGAGAATCGCAGAAGGTCGGTTTGAAAATGAATTTAAATAAAACAAAAACTACCTAGAAGATCCAAGTAAAAATAAAAGAAACAAATAGAAAACGTCACTGAGATCTAGACCAAATGACGAATTGGCAAAAGATATAAAAATAAAGAGAAGAAAGAGATTGAGCTTTTGGAATTATCTTAAAACAAAAAAATTCTCCAGCATATTAAATTTAAAATATTTGAAAAATGTGTATTATCGGTATTGACGTACGGTGCCTAGACAAGGAAACAATATACAAACAGGAAACTACACAGAAAAAGATGGAAAGATTAATGATAGGTATCACACTAAGGCATAAAAAGAAGAACGAGTGGACCAGGCAAACAACACGAATAAGGACGTCAGATAGAACGTAAAAATCATACAGTTGAATCCTTGAAATGGGAAAACAAGTAGAGGAAGACCGATTACAAGTTGGGTCAATGACTTAAAGACATTGCTACATTAAAATGGAAATCAACAGCTCAAAATAGAGAGAAATTAAAAACGAAAAGGGAAATCCATGCCTAACACTGGGTATTAAAATTATTTTTATTGAAATTTATGAACACTACTTTGGGCATGTTTTTTGTGACTATCTATCTATTTTGCTAGTTGGGATTCACTAGTTTTTGAGCAAATAACAGTTTTTGGATAAATGCTATGATTTATTAATAATTCAAAACTTTCAAATTTTCGAACGTAATCAACGTTCTTCTTCAGGTAACAGTCAATAAAATGACAAATAATATAACTACAAAACACATGCTTGTTTTTAATTGTTATAAAATTATACAAAATTTACCTGTTGTTATTTGGGCGCAACTAAGCTTTTGGTGGTAAAGTAGTTATTTTTTCACAATATCAATAAACAAAGCAAAACAATTTTTAAATGTTATTTTACAATACAATTAATTATCTAAAATGTATTCGTTTAATTTTCGTTATCACAATACGAATTTTCACATCCAAGTGCGTCGCGTAAAATAATAATTGAAAAGTTGATTAAGAACGGTAAACTCAAAACTTTGTAAAGGTGAATGTTTGCTATACGATATTTCGAAAATGTTAACAAAGGATGTTAATGAACGTCTTGCAACTCGGTAATAATTTAATAAAGTAGATACCTATACAAAATTAAAGATATTAAGTAAACTAAGCGAGCGTTGCGTTCATAATTAATATGTCTGCTTAAAGCAAAACCAAAGGATTAATTACGAAGTTCACGGCTTGCTAACGAGCCCAGAGGCAATTACGCTAAGACTGTTAATTACATGTCCCAGTTCCGTTTTCGTTAGCGTTCCAATTCCTGCAAACGCTTGCAGAATTCTAAGCCTCTAAAGTTTGTAAAGTATTTATGCCTCCTTCGTTTGTGATTGTAATTTGTTCACTCCAATTGCGTGTTGTACGATGAATGTAAGATGTTTTTGTGGGGTAAACTTTATCACAATGTTATTTACGCCCGAAAAACTTTTCTTACTCGACGTTTAGTCTTTTTTTTTAACTAATTTCTTTCCTCTAACAAAAAACTAAATTAACACCAAAATAATTAGAGTTAGAAACGTTAAACAGTAAAAATTATTTGAAATAAAATCGAGAAGTTCGTGTGCAATGCTTCAATGATAAATCTAAGGAAATCACTTGAAAAGTCCTTCGAGCACAAACTGTCAGCAATTCTCACTAGTGTTTTGTTGAAATATTTAATTTCTCCTCTTCAAAGTTACTAGCATTTAAATAAAAATTATGTTAAAACTAGGTTTTGACAACAAAATTAATATTTTTTCTTCATTCAATTAAAAATATACACAGTATGTAGTTTGTTTGTGTCTTTTAGTGGATGATACAGTTTAAGAGTTATTTTTAATTAGTTTTACAAGAAAACTTTATTGCAATATTCAATTTACAGTGGATTAACAACTTTATACTGCTTTTAATCAACAGAACTAACCAAACAAAAATTCCAAAAATTTAGTTGCGCAGAGATATCTGCTCAAAATCAAGTTTACACGAAACAACGTAATTAAAATATTTGAATACTGTAATTGAAATACAATTTTTTCAAAATCAAAATGATTACAAGAATTTTATTCAAATCGTGCGCATATTTCTACGAAATAGCTTGATTATTTTTTTAATTTTTTATTATCTAATTTATGTCTAATCCTCATTTTTTACGTGACTTGTGTTTTCAACAAGCGCTGTTTACTAATAAAGTACTTTTTTTTCACCACTAGTTGTATAGGCTTTTATTGTTACGTATAATAGCAGTTCGCGCTTAATTGAATGTAAATCTTATTGAATTAACTATATTTTAGATATAATCAATACTTAAAGTAATAACGTTACGTTATCTATTTATTTTTGTGTTATAAATCACAATTACGAATTACGTCAAAAAATTTTATTAAACTAATGACAACTGTCACAATCACTTACTTGATTTTTAATTTGAAATTAACATCTTAAATTTTAAATTTGATTAAGTAACAGGTACATAAGTTTCAATAATTTTAATAGGAATAGTAATAGTTATATTCACCCCGACTTATATCTCTCGAGGCTTAGGTTATAATTATACACTTCTCAACCTTGGTATATAATATACTATTTTATTACCTACTTTGTCTATCCCAAAAAATCATGTTTTGATAACTTCATTTTAAATGGCTATTATTTGTCTTTTTGTTTAGGTATTGTTTTCACATAACAAATTTTTTCTGTAAGAAAAGTTAATGTCTAAAAATAAAAAAAGTTCTCTGTTAAACGTAACTTTTGTTTGATTTACTGTATCTAATTTTAATCTTAACTTGTTTCTAAAATTTGCAAAGAAATATGGCTATGCTTCTCATATTTGCTTACCACTAAGTGTTTTGTCTCTTTTTTTATTTTAATGTTATATATGCGATGATTCAAATTTTTTTCTAATTTTTCTAATCATTTGCAGCCAACAAACCGATATCACATTTAGAACACAGCATGTAAAACTCGCTTTTTTTGTAGCTCTAGTCGTTTTCTTCTTTTCTATTCTATTTATCTCTTCTACCATTTTATCCACACCTCTGTAAATGTAGTTATTAAAGAAGAGAAACAAATCTAAGCGTTCTTAGCTCATTTTTTGTTTAGTCTTAGCGTTTAGTGTTATATCACAGCATTTTTTTATGTATAAAATCACTTTAAAGATGTTTATAGTTTTTTATATCCGTCTGGAATTTGTAAAAACGTGTTCTGTTTTGTTGTTACTATTAAGGTAGAATTATAACAGATTAAATGCTACTATTAAATGTATATTTTCATAAATATTGAAGAGAAATAGTATATTAGGTACATATAGAGCAGGAATGATAACTTCTACCACGAATCATGTATACAATTTTTATTGAGATACTTAAAATTTCGTACAATGCGGGCGGTATAATAGAAACATACTAGGATTTTTCAATAACAATAATCGAATGATAACAATATCCAATATTCAAAAAAAAAATAAATGTTTATTAGCAGTAAATACATACTGTGTGCTTTTGATTAAGTAGTTATTATTTTAGAGGATAGAATTATAGCATCAATAGAAGCAAAAATATCAAAATAAAATATCTAATAAAACATTTGAAAAAATCAAATTTTTGAGTCAAACAATTCAAAAATTAAGGACCTATTGCATTAAAAGTGTTGTAAAAATTAAGCTAAAAAATGCATGCAAAAGAGATTATTGTTTGTCTATAGAAACAAATTTAGAAGAAAATTTGATAACATAAACCGAAATTATGATTACTATAAACGAGGTCCATTCTTGAATAAAGTGATAACATTATTCGACTGATAACATTATTCGTGATTCTAATAAGCGACGTACATTTTGTATATACAACGGTTAAATATTGCAAAATGAATTATTGGCATTTGTTTTGTACATTCTGACATTATATCGATAAATATTTATTAATTAAAAAATGTAGCTATTTGCATCTCTCCACATCATCTATGGCAACTGCACATCAACATCGACATGGTAAATTAAATTATTTTATTGGTTGCAAGTGGTGGGGAAAGTAATTACTTTCTCTACTGCGTATTTTTTTTTATCTAGTGAGGCAATTAAGTACTTTCTATTGTTGAAAATATAGCAGGAAGTCGTACTTCCTCAACCATTTCATGTAAAAACTATTTAGCACTTATGGTTCCAATGGAATTTTCGTTGTAGCATTTGACACATGTTAAAAGTAAAAGTGTATAATAAAAATTCTCGATGTACAACGACTGTGTTAAAGTTTTTTTTTTCACTTTAAAAACGATATTTTCAACGATATTGTTATGGATCTATTTTACAAGCTCACTCAAGTTTTTTTATTTGCATTTTGTCGTATTGTCCACTCTCATTACAACGCTCACTACTACTTCTGGTAAGAACGGCCCTCTTGATTACAACGCCTACCTTGGTAACAACAGTTAACTTTACTTCTGGTTGCAATGCTCAGCTATACTCTAGTAATAACGCTTACTTTTACGTTTGGTCATAAAATTGCGATTAACAAAATAAAATAGATTGACTTGCAATGTTTATTTGGGTGATTAGAAGTGAACTTTGTAACGCGACATCAAACTAACTGTGTGACATATCGTTGATTAAAACGCCAAGAAAACTTTATTTGTTTTATTTCAAATCGAAAACAACCAAATATAAAATTACATATATACTTTGTGACATTGAAATTGCAATATTAAGAGAGGGTGGAAATTGTATGACCAAACTCGGCAAACTTAGAGGTAGTAAATGATTAACATTTTATTTAAAAGATAAAGTGGTAATGGCATATTTGACCTTTTTTTGTTTCTGTTACTTTATTATTTAGTGTATTTTGAACAAATCTTAGTTAATTTAAATAGTATTAACGTGTGTCGAGTGTGTAATTATGCATAGAGTATGACAAACAGTATGAAAATTACCGCCAATTAAGCAAATTCGAAAAAAATCAAATTGTGCTTGCGTGAAAATTTTTCGTGCAGGCAATTTTCCAATAGTTTTTACCGAAACCAATCCACTATCAAGCGCTGCTCAAGTAACAAAGTGGTTTTATAATTCTTAAGTTAGAAAACTTTTCAATTTTATTGTAGTTATGTTGTTGCTCTCTAAATGTAAAATGGTTATATTAAAGTTGTCTGGAAAATTATTTTGTTATCTATTCAAAATTGTTTTTTAAATCGATGTCCAGAACGTTCTTACAACAAAATTATAAAACTGCTTATGAGATAAGTATAAAAGTGTTTTGTAAACGTTTATACATATAATATTCGTTATAAGAGATTTACTCCATACAAATATTAATTGATTTATAATAGCTATGTAGCTTTGTCATTTATCACTTTAGAACTGTTTTATACAACAATTTTAATAAAGTATGTGACTACGTTATATAATTGTTGTATTAGTAATATTATAAATCAATTTTGCTTCCTGGATCAGATTACTCACAACAGAAGTTCCAATATAACTGTTAATTAAAAGAACACAAAGCCTCAGTTATAAAAATAAGAGAAAAGCAGTTATAGAGCAATATTACTACTAAAGCGCAAAATTACTGTGTTAAATATAGTTATAAAACAATTTGGATATACTGGCGTAATAGAAAACCACCTGATTTGCCAGCATATCTACAACCGTTTGTCGAAGAAGCTAAAATAATTATTTAAGAAGGATTAATAATGAATGGATCGCAGCTTATTGTTAAGTTACGCTGTTTTATATGTGATTTGCCTGCTCAACCATTTTCATTAACTTTTTATTATTGAATACGCGATTAAAAATTCATTAAAATATAATCACATTTGTAAAATACGATGCTGTTCTTTTACATAAACTAAAGTAATTAAATTTGAACGTTTTATAAGTTTTCTATTATGGGCAATTATAGTTGTCAGGAAATAAAGATGCAATAAACACAATTTTATTCATATGTAGTATCATTTATCCACGGTCATAATTCGAAGATATACATAATATAAAAAAACCACACAAAACGTAATTTACATAAACTTCATTATTCTTAACTTAACGTACATGTATCCTTATTTTTATTTTTATCATCTCCTACCTTACCGGCTTTAAGACGTTGTCACGTCTTGCGCGCGGTTGCCAGCTTGTGCATAAAATTTTACAATTTATTTAACTACACTATATGCATCATAATTGTTGTATAAGAGTAAATTTGGTAATAAAAATGTTCTATTAAAAAGTGACCATTTTGAAAATGTACTTGCATATATTTACATGACCGCCATTCTCGAGGAACATAAAATTAACTTATATTTCACTACTTCGACGACAAAAACACATCAATTAAAGCTTCTTATACTGGTATCTATTTTCTTTTTGTTTATTATCTGATTTTTAAATTTTTATTTAAATACTCATTAAACCTGCGGCGCAGTTAAAATTTGCGACTTATGTACTTCATAATTGACAGTAAAATTTCCTTCGTAGCAAAAAACGACGTCCGTGTAGATCTATCTCATTAAATTTCGTGTAAATAATATACCTATACTTGTATACGTTGCCATGTTTCATGAAATAGCCATCAATTTTAGTTTAAGTAAATAATAGGAATAATTAAGTTCCGAAAAGTAGTACTTAATAACTGTTTCATTTTATTGAAGCTGCTGTACACTACAAAAATGTTTTGTAACTTCATCAAAACTATTGTACTAAAGAGCCAGCCAACTATAAAATATTCATGAAACTGTTTTGTAAATGATATATAACGTTTACGTAACTATCCCATAACAGTGTTTTGTTGGCTTTATAAAACACGTTAAAAAACGAATATGTTTTATAAATATGTGCCCATTTTGCATTTATAGCTACTGTAAGAACGTTTTAGTAACGTTCTTAGGACAAAAGATGTTTTATAAATTTTGTTTTGTAAACGTTCTTTCAAACGTTATAAATTATAAAATTGTTATTTGGGTGTTATCAAGCATGGACCAGGAAAAGTTAAAATTGTCGTAGACAATGAACTGGGGAATGGAGACTAACAAATAAAATTCGGAACCGCAATCTTTGACTTATAACAATAATCAATCAAGCATTCAATCGCTGAACAATAGTTACGTAATATAGGTCGCCCTGAAACCCTTCGAACAGCTTATTCTTGAATCAGAAGTTTTAGATTGCAATCCGATCGCCTAATACTGAGCGACCAACGTTTCCAGCAGAAAAATTTCCGTCCCCGCATAGCAAGACATTCTATGGACCTATTTAAATAAGTCAATTTTAATTTCTTACTATGGCCACCTAGATCCTTTCGCCTACTAAACACGCGTGGGACATTATATGTAGAATATTAAGGAACTTAGCGCTTCTTTCACAAACACAGAAAAATCTCCGGTATGAATTTCAAGTTGCTTGGGATACAATAACTTAAGAGGAAGTTGATGCCACAAAGAGTAAAGAAGTGTGTAGCCAATAGGGGGAGAGCAACACATTATAATATAAGAAATGTGTTTATCTTTGTTCTTTTTTTTTTAATTTTAACTATTTACTAACTATAAGTAGCTCAATTTTTCTGCCAACTTTGGTCACAAAATTCCCACCCCTTCTTGATGTTGCAATTTTAATGTCAGAGTATATGTAGTTTAGATAGTAAAACATATTTGATACCATTTGGTTACCTAAATAAAAAATACTATAAAAACTTTTCTGTAAAGTGTCTTTCTTCTTTCTTTGCCACATTTTCTTCAAAATTAATATTTATATTTAATCGGGTTTCATTTGGCGATAAAGATAGAATGTTTTCGTTCTTTTGACTGTGGTTAAAAACATTGTCTAAAACATTAACAAAATTTTAAATTATTTTTTTTATACTAGCAATTGTTTTTTTTTGCTTCAAACATTAATACTCTATTTTCTAAATAACATGTTTTGTGCTTACGTCGATTATAAAAATTAAATGTAGCTTTTCACCGTGTAGATTTTTGAAACCGGTACAAACTCATTTGATTAAAGCATTTCTGGATTAGTTACAAAAAAATCAATATAATAAAAGTATATATGTTATAACCAAACGTTTTATGTGATTATTGAAATTATGATTCAATGTCACTTTTGAGAAGGTTATAGTTATTTCTATAGCTACTTCAAAAAGTGCTATTGTGTTTTTAGCAATTGGATAATATAAGCAAATTTGTTATACTTGTTTAAAAAGAATATTGTTAATGTTATTCTAGACAATAACACTAGTAGTGTATGTTAATATATCTGATAGAATGACAGATGACCTTTAATTAATTAATGATTATTGGTGCGAACTTCTAGTTATAAAATTCTACTAGACTTTATCAGCTTAGGCCGGAAAAATAAAATTTCCGGTCGATTATGATGCCTGTAAAATACATCAAAACGGACGAAAGCACAAAATAGTTATTTGTATCACTGTTTTGCGAGTATCAGCATATTTATAGACCGAGGTGGAGCTAAAGCCTACAAAATGCGAATACTCACAAAATACTTTTAGGACGTGTGATGCACAAAATTTTTGTGCTGACTTTTATAGTATAAATTTATTACAGACAGCTATTTAAGTATTAATTTTTTATAATTTTTTTGTAGGCCGATGCGAAGCAATAGACAATCAACTAACAAGACAATGTAATTTCAAACCACAGTGTTCCATAAGTTTTGCTAATGTCGATGGCATTCAACCAAATTGTAATGTTCAAAACTTACAATTCAACTTAAATGATGCGAGTTTACTTTATATAAATATTTCAAACTGCACAATTAACTTTAATTTAAATAAGTAAGTTTTTTTATAATGAATGATAGAGATGTTAATATGCTCTTGGTTAAGCTAAAAGTTACAATTTAAAGTTAGAGATGTTTCATATACATAGGTATACTTACTTGATCGATATAAGTTTAAGTGATTTTTAATTTTGCGGTTGCCTTTATTGTTGTATTTGTCAATAAGATTGAAATAAGTTTCCATTCGTAATTAGAAAAGTTGTTATAGGTAATTTTGAGTAGTACAATAGTTAACCAAGCTCATAAAATAATATTTTTGACACAAATGACATGACACATAAACTATTAAAGGAAGAGGAATTGCTGCCAACTTCTAGTTATAAAATTATACTACATTTATCCTTGACTTTACCGGCCTAGTCCGGAAAAGTAATTTTTCCGGCCGATTATATTGCTTGTAAAATATGTCAAAACGGACGGAGGCACAAAATAGTTATTTGTATCACTAGTTCAGAAAGTGCTATTTTGCGAATACTCGCAAAATACTTTTAGGACGTTTGATACACAATATTTTTTGTGCTGACCTTTATAGTATAAATTAATTAAAAACAATTATTTAAGTATTGATTTCTAATAATATATAATAAACTATGTTGATAAAACTGAAGCCTGAAATGACAAAATACAATTTGTTTTTGAAATTAATCTGACAATTACATAATATTATTACAATTTCACTTATATGGAAATAAAACCATTATTGTTTTTAGCAATTGTAAGATATAATTAAATTTGTTTTATTTGTATAAAAAAAAATTGTTAGTGCTACTCTAAACAATAA
The DNA here is from genome assembly GCA_035610365.1 of Aquatica leii. Classification (NCBI taxonomy): domain Eukaryota; kingdom Metazoa; phylum Arthropoda; class Insecta; order Coleoptera; family Lampyridae; genus Aquatica; species Aquatica leii. Next base: position 60,076,679 of record CM069436.1, read on the forward strand.
CACAGATAATGGTGTATGTTAATAAATCTGACAAATTGACAGATGACGTTTAATTAATTAATGATTACTAGTGCCAACTTTTAGTTATAAAATTCTACTACACTTACCGGCCTAGGCCGATTATGATGCTTGTAAAATACGTCAAAACGGACGGAAGCACAAAATATTTATTTGTATCACTAGTCCAGAAAGTGCTATTTTGCGAGTATGAGCATATTTGTAGGCCAAGGTAAGGCCGAGGCCTACAAAAAGCGAATACTCGCAAAATACTTTTAAGAACGTGTGATACACAACATTTTTTGTGCTGACTTTTATAGTATAAATTAATTAAAAGCAGTTATTTAAGTATTGATTTTTAATAAAATTTAAAAACATATGTTGATAAAACGGAAACCTGTAATGACGAAATACAATTGTTTTTGAAATTAATTTGACAATTGCATAATATTACTACAATTTCACTTATATGAAAATAAAACCATTGTTGTTGTTAGGTATAAGGTATTGTAAGGTATAAGAAAATTTATTGTTTGTTTAAAAAAATGTTGTTGACACTTTACCGGCCTAGGCCCAAAAAGTAAAATTTCCGGCCGATTATGATGCCTGTAAAATACGTTAAAATGGACGGAAGCACAAAAAATATATTACAAATGGAAAAATATAAAGATAAACAAATTACAGAAACCGGTATGTCATAAATTAAATATTTGGCAGTGTAAAACTATTTTATTATAAGCTATGTATAAGTCGGCATTGACCGGGAAACAGCTACTGTTCTTAAAAAAAATTTACTAACAATTTTTCAATATTGTTTTTTTTTAGGATTATTTTATAGATTTGTATTTAGGGCAACGAAAAGAGTTGACCCACCTTTTGAACAACTCAAAATAACTTCTTTATTTAACAAAACAAAATTATGAATATATTTTCCAATTTAAACAAACTAGTTTTCTTTAATATGTTAGAAAAGAACAAAAAATACATTAAACGAATAAAAAAGATTTTTAAGGTGTGGCTTATCTGTCTTCCACGTAGAAGAAAAGATGAACCACCTACAAGAGGAAAAATAAATCTTAGCAATTTCTCCTTCCGCATTTTTGGTACAGATTTTAGAATGAAGTGCAACCATCGTGCAACCAACGGTGACATGTTACTAGTCATTCTTTCTGTTGGTCACGCGGTAGTATTTCTTACTAACTACGCATATGTTCTCGGATTTAATAAAAATGTTTTCTTTTGCTGACAAATCATTCAGCACTATATTAGAAAAATTTGAAAATCCAAATGACTGTACACAAATTTTTCTTCCTGTCAGTTTTTGTGGCGGTTCTTTTTGATTCTATTTTTTATTTTTGATGTATACATTCAATGGTTTTTATAATTTCTGTTATTTGCTTTTTAGTTTTTTTTGCTACTAGTTTAACGATAAGAACTGGAAATATTTTAATCCATTGGCTTCCCATGGGTAATGTCTTTAATGGCAGTTCTTCTTAATAGTGTAGCAATGTTTCATTAAGTTCCAAATGTACCTGATTGCGGTTATATTTTTTTTGAATGGAAAAACACTTCCCAGTATTTCTGGATAACAAAGTCTTGAATTTAAAACTTCATTTTTTGGTTCAAGCTGAATGATTTGTCAATTGCCTTCTCTTTGTTAAGCAGGTTTAGCAAAAGTTGCTTGATGGATTGTTTTTTCAACAAAAAAAACATAATTTGATATAGGTCTTTCATTGAAAGAGACAATTTCCGTTGTTTTATAAGATGATATTGCGTTTTGTGCTGTTGTAGCTGGCCCCAACTGGTTTCATTGGACAGATATGATTTGAAACAAAAAAAATAGTCAAATTTACATAGGCTAACTAATCGCCCTTTACTATACAAGATCCCGGAGAGCTTCTATCCTTCCATTTTTTTATAGTTTTTGTTTTAAAAGGCAAAAACACACTTTCTGCATTGCAGCAAGATAATATAGTGATTGTTTTGCTTTTTTTACCGGACTTACTGTTACAACACATTTTGACCTTTTTGCAGCTAAGAGTCTCCCAGTTTTAGTATTAAGCTAAAGTGCTATTTAACTATGTCAAAATAATTGTAAATTTTTCGACATTTTTGTAACTTGCGCAATGCTAGTGTTTTCAGATTTCCGAACTGCAATGATAGGGTTCCGGTTCCGGTTTTTTTTCCAAAAAGTACTTATTTTAACTTTGTTTAAAAAAACCTAAAGTTTTTTTATATTAACCGCCAGTTTTTCTTCTACTTAAACTGGCTGTTCATAAGTCGACGTTTCAGCAATAGATTTTGAAATGTTAAAATGCTTTGTGGCTTTATTTATATTTATTTCTTGAGCCACAACTGCAGTAATAACATGTTGTAAGTCATCTCAGATTCATCCGCTTTTAGGAGATACATTCGGTTTACATATGTAAAAATTTGGCATGATTCTAAAATCAATATAGCAAATTATCCGTAGTCCCATTTCTCTTTCTAGTTTTTGGTCCATGTCTTCTACGCGTGGATGAGAAACGGGTCAGTGTGTTTCTCTCTTCTAGTGCTCTAAAAATGCATACATTTAGGTTATAACAATAGTTAAAGAAATAACTTATTGAATTCTTTACAACAATTTTTGGTAATCCTGAATGTCTTGAAACTTGTTAGACTATACAATAACAAAATTTTAAACATTAATCAAAATAAAACCAGTTGATAACAATCATTATAATAGATTATGATTATAAACAACTTTCCGCTTAGACCACGTCGTAGTAAAACACCCAGACTTAGGCTTGGTCATAGTCTCTTCTTGAGAGCCAAAATAAGAAGTAGAACTTGGCCTTGCCGTATTGTCGTTCGTGAACCCAAACAAACTGACGTTTTGCAAGACATTGCAGCTTGAATCTTCTGAGTCAAATGTCACTGAAAGAAAAAGTGTAAATGACGATATTTATACCAATAGCGATTAGCGTGATTAACGAACGTTATCTTTTCGTTACCGCTTGACTAACTTCGTTATTACTCGGAGTAAGTGTTTGTGTCCTTTCCAAGAAGGTCGATCTTTGTCTTAGAGGATATAATACTGGTAGCCAAGACTTGCTGCGTCTTTAACCGTCTTCTCGGTGCATATTACATGGATGTTTTTCTATTTCCACAACTTCGCGGATTAGTCTGGAAAAGTAGACAGGAGTTCTAGCTAACACTTAAGTTTGGTCAAAGTTTAGCGTGTGTCCTTGGTTCCACACGTGTTTTGCCACTGCTGATTTAGTAACTCTGCGGTGTTTGCAGTCAGCCATATGTTCTTTTACTCTAACTTCAATAGAGCGTCCCGTCTGTCCTATATAACTTGATCCACAGGAACAAGGAATTTTGTAAACTCCGGCATGTTTTAGAGCCCCTTGTTTGTCTTTAGCAGATGTAAACCAGGTGTTCAAGGTATCCTTAGTCGTAAAGACAGTTTTAATATTATGTTTCTTTAGCACCCTGCTTATTTTGTCTGTCAAACCCATACAGTAAGGTAAATAAGCGGTGCTAGTAGGAGGTGATAAGTCTTCTTTGACTTTTGGATTTATTGCTCTTTTCCATGCGTTTTGGATCTCTTTGAACCCGTATCCGTTTTGTTGTAGGGACTCCAACAGTGTTTCCTTCTAATTTTGTAGATATTCATTATCTGACACACGTATAGCTCTTTTGGCTAAAGTATGCAAAACAGTATTCTTCCGTACAGGATGGTGATGAGATTTGGCGTTTAAGTATCTGTCTGCGAAACGTCAGTTTGTTTGGGTTCACGAACGACAATACGGCAAAGGCCAAGTTCTACTTCTTGTTTTGGTTCTCAAGAAGAGACTATGACCAAGCCTAAGTCTGGGTGTTTTACTACGACGCGGTCTAAGCCGAAAGTCGCTTATAATCATTAACATAACAACCGCGAAAGCTTGTGATTTTATATTATAATAGATTCCAACTGTTTCAAGTAAATCACACAATGCAATGCTCCGCTAAAAACGTTTAACTTTTGACTCAAATTTAAAAAAGTTTTTCGTTTACATTCAATAACTTAAAAATCTGATAAAAAACGTCTTTGGCAGATTGCGATAAAACACATATTTAACTCAACAGTTTTGGTTCTGTCTAACATTTATTTGAAGGTGAATATTAAATCTTTTGTTTGTGTGATTCAGCTTGCATTTGTACAACTGGTTTTGTTATAGCAGTCATTGCAAAGCGTAATAATCATTATGGTATTTTTTGAAGCTCTAATGTATTAATATTATTATTTCATTAAAGAGATTTTTTCAAAAAGTATTTTTTTATACTAATATTTACACTATTTTCTATTTGCCAATTAAAAGTTAATAATAATGATATGTGTAACTTAAACATTCTGTTTTGTTATGTTTTTTGATAAATCAGAAACTTAGCAATATTTTCTGTTAATTTTATTTTTCAAAATTAGTATACGTAGTATACGTACTTTATTATTTATTTTCAGTTGAATATTATTTTTTTACGTATTATCTATATTATAATTAAAAGTTATTCGTTTAATCTTCTACACTTTATAGTCTAGAGTTATTTTCTTAATTACCAACTAATAGACTATTAATCAATGATTAATTAATGCGATTCTCTGTGATTTTAAACGTGAGTACGCATTTATATTAATTAATTATAAATAAATTGCCAAATAAGTTTATTACCTAAGTACAGAAGTAATTATTTTCTTGAATAAATGTTAATTGATGATTGTTAAAAAAAGGTTGGATAACGTTGATTAGTAAATAAAATAATTGATTTTAATATTTTTAAAATACAATTTAATAAAACTGTTTGAAACTTGTGCACTAGATGCGAAATATGTTAAAGTATTTAGCTAAGACACATTTTTTAAATTTAAATTTTAGTATACTTTTTTGTTTCTTAATGTTTTACACTTGTAATATAATGTACGAAGTAACGTACCTATTTTTAAACAAATTTAAATTTATTATTTGTAACGAAAGCAAATACTAAAATGACATTTCATTGTTGCAGGAAAAGATCATCATTCAGACGATGACGACGAAATCCATAGCGACATAAGCGAAGACATAAAAGATCCAAATTCAAAGAAGAAGAAAAGCGATTCAAAGTCGCAAAGTGCGGGAAAGCCACGTAGGGCACGAACCGCGTTTACGTACGAACAACTCGTAGCTTTAGAAAACAAATTTAAAACAACCAGGTACCTAAGTGTTTGCGAAAGACTGAATTTAGCTTTAAGTTTAAGTCTAACGGAAACGCAAGTAAAAATTTGGTTTCAAAATAGGAGAACAAAATGGAAAAAGCAAAATCCCGGAATGGACGTAAATTCGCCTACCGTACCTCCGCCTAGTGTGACTTCAGGTAGCAGTTTTCCCGGTTTTCCAGGACATCATTCGCATTCTGGTTTACTTTATTCTCATCACGTACCTTATGGGGGTGTTTATCCTTTACAAGCAGCTACGTCGGGTAGTTACACACCTTATTTTCATTTAACTAACCACGGCCATAACTTGGGTTCCTGAAAATTGACAATGTTCGAATAAACTCTTTATTAGTGAAGGGGACTCAGGAAACAATTCACACATCCAAATACTTTTACTTTGGTTCACGCGTTGTTTATGTACGTTTATAGAACACACTTGAGGGGATAAGGAACGAACTATTCAAACAATAATGTGCTGAACTTAACAAACAAAGCAAGTCGATTTCATTGTGCTAAAAAACATCTTTTTTTAACTTTGTAAGTTGTACTAATTTTGTTTTTAATTTTTGGTAACAATGGAATCGTCCGATCGCAACGGTTTGTTGTAATTTGTACCTAATAAGATGCCATAAAAATAGGTAAAATTATCTCAAAAATGTACCTAGAATGTATTTATTAATTGTATAATTTAACTGTAAATAATATAAAATTCGTATTTACTTAGACGTTTTAATTAATTTAAAATAAAGTGACAAGGTCTGGGAAAACGTTAGTCTAAATTTAAACACAATATTATTTTTGTTACACAAATCATAAAGGAATTTTAAATATTAAATATCAAAGAATACCAACTGAGTTTGTGGATCACTACTAACATCTGGCGCTGAAAAAGTGCCGACGTTACGCCCGAGAACGTTACAGTTTTCAAGAAGAGACATTTGTGATCTGTCCAGAGGTGTTAACATGTTTAGACGTTTAGAAGTATCAACGCTGACGTTTACACGAAATCATATTTGTCCTCTTTCTGGTAGTTTATGAGCATTAATTAAGAATTTTGTAACACATAAATTCGCTTAGTTACAAAATCTCTTTCATTTCGTTGCATTATCAGGCAGTGTGAATTCGGATAAAGATTAAAAGAATTTTTCAGTTCTAGTCGCAGACACTATAATTTTATTATATTTCAAACTGAACTAATATAGATTTTATAAACATTTTTTTTTATTTTATAAAATTTACAAATATATAATGTAGAAATATGTTTGTTTAATCTTACGTATTTTGTTTTAATCAGAATTAAAAAACAGTTTGTTATAAATATACGTAGTTATTTATATTCGTATTAAAATTGTTGCATAAATTAACTTGATGCTATTAAAAAAACCATATAATTGTTACATTTTTGTTTTTCGTTTATTTTCCAAAAAATTATATAATAAAGAAAATCAACTAATAAATGCAATATATTGGTTAGACATGATTTTTCTAAAATAATATTTTTTTCTATCGGTTATTAGAAAATATTTATTAATGTTAAAAACAAATACATTTGATAGAATTTATTATATAGAATATAAAATACTCAACTTCTCTGCGGACTTAATTTTCTCATTAGTGTTACTTTTAGAATACTTTAATTAGTGTTTTTTATGATATTTAGCTTTACCATTCACACACACGTTTAATATGTTTAATATTGATGTCAAATTTCGTTTAATGATTTTTTGATTACAAGCACAAATTAAAATTGCTTTCATTTTAAAAAATGTATTTGCTTTTCTACAATAAAATGAAACAATACACAAATAGAGATGTAATGGATTAATTAAAATTAGTTAACAATTACTATAAATTTACACGGAAATGCATTATTTAACTACTGATTTAATTACTATTGCGTTTAACTTAAGTTCAGTCAAGTTTTAAATTGAAGAAGATAGAGGATACGTAATAAAGCTGAGCGAATCGAAGTAAATTAGTATCCAATCCGCAGTAGCGGACAACAAAAAGCTAGAATATGACTATTTCTTTAAGCATCAACTATAATAAAATTAAAGATTTTTTTAGGGTAAACTTTAGCAAAGTTCGTCGTCAGGTAGTATAAATTAAATTAATTGTGTTTTACAATTGTCAAATTAATTTAATTTATACTGTCTGGCGAAAAACTTTGCTAAAGTTTGAAAGCTTGCATTTAATTTGTATTAAATAAATACACCATTTACCCTCAAAAAATCTTTAATATGTTTTATGGTGAAACTTTTATGTCCGATATAAAAAAAATTATATGTCTAAGCGAATGACTCTTTGTATGGTTATGTTACCTTTTTTTATACAAACTGTTAGCTAACATAAAGTATAAAACCGTTGTACCAGTTATTTTATGACTAACTGTTTTCTTATATTTATAAAAATTATAAACAAAATAACAAATATTTGTAATATACCGGAATTTGTTTACTTGTGTAAGTTTATTCCAAGCTTCTTATTATTGCAATTAGAAACTGCACAAACCCCTATTTCAACAAATGGTAAATTATGTTTGAACAAGCTGTATTTAAAATAGGTATTTACGTTTAAATTACGATACGCAACTTGTTGTGAACCAAAGCAATGGTGGTCAGACACAATTTTTGCTTCAAATAATATGATACGCAGTAGGTCAATTTTGTATCCTTATCTTCTACAATGTAAGAGTAAAATTGAATCCAAGAACGGTTTAAAATGACAATTTTAAGATAGAGAACAAATTTGCATTTATCATCTAGAAAAAAATAGTAGTTAGTTTAACACTATTTTTTATTTGGGTAATCAACGCTGGGGTTTTGTGTAAACTGTGTTTATATTCTAACTCAAATTTTTGGATGATTTGTTTTGTAAGTTAAGAAGCTGACGTAAGTAAAACTTTTACATTGCTAAATATACTATTACACCTACTATAATGAACAATGTTTTAAAAGATAAATCAAAGCCAAGTTTAAGATAAAGTGCTTTGATTACAGGTTTTGATTTTTTAGTTATTTCACTTTTCACATTTTTTACGTGCGCTATTTTGCATTTACAACAGCAAAAATTCGAAGCTATATGCGTGGTCTTTTTTATTCTGTTTTTGTTAAAACTTTTTTTTTTGTATTAGTAAACAATGAGCACAAACTTTTTTTGTTTGATGGGTGATCAAAATTTAGAATTGAATTCAAAATCAAAAAAACGAAAGAGGAAACTGTCTTCTGAAAGTAAAAAAATTAGTTCTAGTCGATGACAATGAAGCAATGAAAACGTGTGAAAAAAAAGTGAAGAAGCAGTAACCGATAGCAGAGGTCCACCAAAAGGACTGTTTTCGAAATATGCAGGTGTGCGACGCCATACGAGTGTTTCAGGATATTTTTAGACTATCGTATAGTCGATAACATAGTACTACCTTTGTTTATATACATTATAGTTAGACAATGACTGCGCTAAAATTGGAAACATTACTTTGGATGTAAAACGCTAATAGTTTTGGATGCAAACGCAAAATTGACATATCTGGCGCTGTTTTTATTAATATTACAGATTTCTAAGTTACAGATCAGTATATTCTCTTACAGTAATCTATAAAGATACAGTTTCAGAGATTTGGAAAAGACATACGTTCTTTTAATAACGTGTAAAATAACCTTGAAAGATAATGAGATTTCTGCACGATAACACTTATGTTATGAAATTCGGTCTACGTAAACAACTGGTAGTCTGTGAAACATAATCATTATTCTAATAGAAGATAATTTTATAATTAAACGTACAGTTTCTAATTTGTGTATATTTTTTTATAGTATTCGAGCGATCAGAACAATAAAATAAACTACCAAATTTACAGAATTTCTATTCAAATTTGATATAAATTAGGTTAAAGTTAACTAGATAATAAATACGCATGCTGATAAAAAATTATAATAGATATATTAATAACGAAATGACTAAGAAGGTTTATGAATTTGAGTGGGCAAACATGTTTAGCTAAGGATGGTCCTCTTATGTCAATAAAATGAAATATTCTACATGTTTCTGTTAATTGACATAATAAAAACACATCTGTGGTCTAGTATATTGTAGCAATGCTGGTATCATTTCTAGCCGAATGTCTACGTTTTTAACTATGCAGTGCACGCCGCTTAATAGAATCACGTTGGAACTTAAGGTTTTTGATAACAATAACCGAATCATAACATATCCAAAATTCAGAAAAAACTGTTTATTTGTTAGAAAGTTGTAAATATATACAGCGTGTAAGTGATTAACAGGTTGTTAATTTAGAAGGTAAAATCAAAGCGTCAATACAAACAAAAAAAAGCAGCAAAACAACGTTATGATGCTTCATTCACTGTTCCAAAAACTACACAATTCTTCTCAGAAATTTGCACTAAAAATAAATACAAAATAACGTTATCACATAAGACTTAGTTTAATTTCTTATTCTAAGAAGGCACGTGCTTTCTAAGTTAATTATCGAAGATAACGTATTTACAGATGTTGAAATAATGTACCGTTTCGTAAATCAGTCAAATTATTTAAATAAATGAATAACACTACAAAAATAAGATAAACATGCAAAACGGCTATTTTTAGAGTACAATGATAAAATTTTTCACTCCAAACAAGCGTATTGTAAAAATTCAGCTCAAAAATGCATACAAAATAAGTGATTGATCATGTATAGAAACAAACCTGAGAATAAATTGATAACATAAACCGAAATTACGATTACTATAAGCGGCATTTTTTCTATGTAGTAGCATGCGTCTGGATTGTTACTTTAGTAAAGTGATAAAAGATTACTCAATTGAAAACATTATTCGTGATTCCGATAAGCGGCGAGCGTTGTAATCTGGTCAGCGGTACCACGCAGATGGTAAACATGGATTTTTGTAAACAACGTCTTATTAATTTTCAAATCGAAGATTAAGTTACCACGATGATATGAATCATCACAATTTTATCCATTGAATTGAAAAACAGTTAATCCCAAATTTGGTTTCAAAAACAATTGTTATAGGTAATGCGCAGTACCACAGTATTCAACAAACCTCCAACGCAAGCCACAAGAAGGCAGGAAATTAGAAACTGGGTTGAAAGTAACGAAATTTTAACAACTGCGAAAATGCGGAATGCCGAATTGTTAGAATTGAATAGAATTGTTAGAATGTTAGAATTGTTAGAACATATCGTGTTACGTTTGCCTCTATATCTTTGCGATCTTAATCCAATTGAGTTCATATTGAGTTTGCCTTAACATAAGTTAATGAATAACATACAGCAAAGCGTCAAGGAAATCGACCATAGCGATCATGTAGGAAATTATCTTTCCAGTAAATTTTGTTATGTTTTTTTTATAACTTCTAGCGTTTTGTGGCTTATTGTATAAAAAATCAATTTTCTATAAATTGTTTTATTGTAATCATGATAAAAGTAATGTATTCATAGTGACCGCTTTCATTTCCCCGTCAACTTGTTAAACAGTCATACGTCACGTTATGAGCATTTCCGTCAACGGAACTTAAATTTTATAGAATTCCTTAGTAAAACGCAATCTGCAAAATAACAAATATAATCTAAACTGTTACAAAAAAATGTCATTTTATGGCGAACCAAAGGTTATCAAGTAATATAACACTTACCAGCGGTAACTAGTATTGCAAACAAAACTAATAACATAATAATTAATAGAATACTGTTGTCATGGTTTGAAAAAATTAGCCCAGATCAACTTCTCTACAGTTGGTGAAAAGATGGCGTGTCTACATTTTTATTAATATTCTAGCATTATTCTCTACTTTCAAGCTATTAGCATATTAATATATACAGTGCACGCCACTTATTGGAATCACGGATAATGTTGACAATCGGATAATGTTATCACCTTATTAAAGAACCGGCCGAACGTATGCTACTACATAGAAAAAACACCTTTTATAGTAATCATAATTTCGGTTTATGTTATCAATTTTATTTTCAGGTTTGTTTCTATCATTGGTTTCTATACATGAGCAATAACCTATTTTGCGTAAATGTTTAGTGTAAAAAATGTAATGATTGTATTCTAAAAATACTTGTGTTGTCTATTTAGCTTTATTTTTGCAATGTTATTTATTTATTCAAGCATTTTTGTATTTTCAGTGTACTTGGAAAGTATGTGAAGGTCTTAGAATAAGAACTTAAATTAGCTAAGTTTTGTGTGATACCATTATTTTGTGTTTATTTTTATTTTTAGGGCAGCAAATTACTGAGAAGAAATGTGTTGCTCTTAGAATAGTTAAATAAACATCATAACATCATTTTTTATTTTATGTTATTAACGATGTCAACAAACTATTTAATTCAACAGGTTCGTAATTTTCGATTTAACTGGCTCAAAATTTAAATTTTGTAAAATGTTTTATTAAAACTATTATTTATATATTTTTTGCTTGTATTGATTTTCTAAATTAATCAAATACACGCTGTATGTATTTACTGCTTACTGATTACATATGGTTATCATTGTTAACATATGTCTATGTACCAACATGATTCTATTAAGCAACGTGCACTGCTTTTTTAAATATAGGTCAATACAGGGTTACTTCATTTAAAAATTAAATAGATACATATATATAATTTAGTTATTATGATTTTTAATAACAAGTTTTTTTGTTACAGAAACATGTTGTTTGTCGGAATAAATTTATGATGATGCACGTGCTTATCTTATCTACTAAATATGCGATATGTTTCAAAAAGATAAGTGGCGAGTTAGGTAAAAAGTTGTTTTAAACAAATATGTTCACAAATTATCTGAGAATATACTTTCACTGCAAATACATTACTTTTTAAGAGTACCTACTAATTTTTTCAAATAAACAATCGCACAATAAAAAAGTGTCGTTAAGAAATTGAAATTCATGATCGTACGCTACTGTAGCCTAATTACGGCTAAAGAGGTGGTAGTTTACATAAATGCGTTCTTGCGTCGATCCTCTTTTTAGCTGGCTATAATTATAATGCAAGTGTCAAACGGTTCTACTGTAACAGCAGATTTTTTTTAAATTGGAGAAAGAAGAAAGTTCTACCTTTGCTCTATTTCGTTTTAACGGCACTACCACATCAGCACCTTTAATTACTTTAAAGTACAGCTCTACACAGCAAACAAGATAGTTGGAGACGGAATACCGACGCTATAGTAGCTTGTAAAGTACAATCGCAAAAAAAATTTAAACTTCTAATTCACATGTGTATTGTTAGATACACATAAATGTATTGTATGATGCATAGTCAGTGTAACTAATTTTTTTCTGACAAAATCAGTAAGAAACACATTTTAAACGGTAAATTAATAATTCGAAAAAAATACTTTATTAAACTTAAAAACTTAAACGTTAGTATATAATTTTTAGTAACAATATGTTTTACAGGAACAGTTTTAAATAATTTAAGATTTACAAAATTCCTTTTAATTATTGTAACTATTATAAAAACTAATTTATTTATACTAAAAATATTTACACGTTTACAATTATCCAAAATCTAAATACTGACAGTTGTTTACATTAAAGTCACGTACAAGGTCCGTTATTTTTATCTCGACACGCGTTAATCACTTATTTATTTAAACTTGAATAATCTTCTTAACACTGACGACTTCGGATTACTGAAATAACGGCCTTATGATTTGTTTGTACCGCTTTTATACCTTTCCGCTGTTTTTCGAGATTTGTCTATATCTTCCGGTGAACGTTCCAGAAATGGATACAAACTTCGTGAAGGCTCTCAAACTGAATAATTTCTCGAACGTTTCATTATTTTAAATGTATTAAAGTTTTATATTTTATTGAATGAACGAATAAGTTATATAGCCTTCATAAATGATTGGATCCCACGTGACACATATGTTAGGCAACCAACATTGCTTGAATTGGTATAACGTAAAAAAAATTACTAAATGTAAAATTTGATTTGTAACGTCTCAATTAGGGTTAAGTAATTAATTAAAAACGGTAACACATTAACAACAATACCTGTTCATTTCAAATAAAAATAGGTAATAACATTTATTTAAAATTTATAACCGATGTTCAATATGTTGTTCTTTAACTGCGATACATGTATTCATTCTTCTCTTTAAATTTTGGAAAACATTGATAAACCATGACTTTGTACGAAGTCATCGAAATATTCTTTTTTAGTGCTTTGTGGCAAGTTTCTACTGATAATCTTAAAAATTGATTCCTTAAAACTTAGAAATCGAATTAAAGTGACTTCATACCTGTTGCCCGCAAATAATGTTGCTACCGTTTTATTAGGACTTTGTTTCATGCGATTGCAAGTTTCTTTGATAACAGGTGCAGCGAGTACAGTAGGCCGTCCTGTAGGTTTCCTCTTGCAAATGCAATTCTTATTTAAAAATCTATTAATTAAAATTTGTTTATGTCGTCGGAAAGCATCGTAAGTAAAAGTTTCCATCTGAAAAATATTCGTTGAATTTATCGGTGCAACTTTGAAGAGAATACGACCAAGTTTAATCAGGATTGCGAGTATCACTTCTCAGTTTGAAAATGCGTCATTACAATAACGGTGACTTGTTCAATAGTAAACATCGCGAAATGTTATTACCTAATATAAAATTACAAAAATTAGACCTTAAAATTTTTTTTAGTACTTACCAACAGAAACACAAAAAGTGCTGAATAGTTATGATTATAACTATTTTAGAATATAAAAAATAGAGAATAAGAAAAACGACGAAGAATAATACCCGATGTCAACAAAACGTCAAACGAGACAAACCAGTATTCACTACAAATTTCAAACTTTCTACTACTTCGTAAACTAATCCATCTTTCTCCCATATTTCTTCAGCCAATTGATCTACATGCATGCACTGTTTTTGCCAATCTAATGCTGTGATTTCAGCAAACGCGTTTTTCACTAACACCGCGGTTTTTTAACGCTTTGCTGGTTTAAGATCGCAAAGATATAGAGGCAAACGTAACACGGTATGTGCATGTTTTTTTAAAATTTGATCTATATAAAATGTTTTAGTGTAGCCAATCTTTTTCGCTAGTTCTAACAATTAAGCTTTCCGCGTTTTCCCAGTTGTTAAAATTTTGTTACTTTTAACCCAGTTTCTAATTTTCTGCTTTCTTTTGGCTTGGGTTGGAGGTTTTTTAATTTGACAGTGTAGTAAGGGACATTATCTATAACAACAATTCTTTTTAGAAGCAAATTTGAGATTACTTGTTTTTCGATCCAATGGATAAAATTGTGATGATCATATCACCGTGGTAATGTCCTGATTTGCTCTTAGATTTGAAAATTGAAATCTAAATATGTAATCGATTTTTTATTGAGCAGTGTTTTCTTTCAACTTTCAGCTAACCAGAACTCAAGCTACGAAATAATTGCGTTTCATCAGCAATTTTCGTCGGTTTTCATATTTTTTAAATATGAAGCCAGTTCTCAAAAAGTGTCTTAAAATAGTTTCTTGTCCGCTAGTATGATTAATCTTGTCATGCATCTTACTCACTAAAATTTTTAACGTCGACACTTGCTTGTCGACTGAGTAAACCTCTAGCACTGTTCTTTTTAAAATTCCTAAATCGCTCTCATCCACCACTATTTTGTTGGATCCTCTACTTCTCCTTTTTTCGAAGATGATTCTAGTAGATCTTTTCTGATTCTCAGAATAGTAGCCACTGATCTCGTAACAGCAACCGCTGCAAGTTATTTTTTATAGTGATAAGCATTCGAATGCTTTATTATTAAATTATTCAAAAACATCTAAAAGTACTTTACAATCAATTCTTCTAAATTTTGATTTGTTTATTTGAGACAAATTTGGATACGTTTTGTTAAAAACGCGTTCTATTTGTTGACATTCCTCATAAACGTAAAATAAATTCAAAAACGTCACTGTTTGAATAATTTTCTATTCCGTTCTGCATACCTAATTGTAAGAATTAGATTATATCAAACAATAATGTCTATTAGTGACAAATGTCATTTGTATTACTCAGCCTACTACCTGAAATACTGGATTTTAATTAAAATGTCTAGTAATATCAAACAAATTCTTATAATAAAATAGTTTTTGGGTAAATGGTGTAATATATTTAATAAAAAACTCACAAGCTTTCGAACGTGGTCTACGTTCTTCTTCAGATGACAATTAATAAAATGACAATTATAAAACTAAGATAATTAGAAAAAACAAATGTTCGAAAAACTTGATAAATGTTGTAAGTTCTTTTAGCTACAGCATTTGCTAAAACCGAAAACTTGCGTTCAAGAAAGATCAGAAAAGCGATTGAAATTATTAAGGTACCCAGCAACTTTAACAGGGACAATGGTTATGAGTTATCTGACACCTGGGTACCTGTTATTTTCTGATCTTTACTTTATCCATCAAACACACTATAAGCTACGTCTAGAGTTTTTAATGGTGGTTTTTGTTTAGACATTTGAGCAAATGCTGTAGTTAAAAGAACTTACAACATTTATTTGTTTTTTTAGTTGTCTTGGCTTTATAATTGTCATTTTATTAATTGTCACCTGAAGAAGAACGTAAACCACGTTCGAAAGCTTGTGAGCTTTTAAATAAATATATTACACCATTTACCCAAAAACTATTTTATGTTTCATGGTAAAAATTTTGTATCTAAAAAAAATCCTGATAATTCATTCTGTTAGAGATGTGTATAAAGAACCATTATAATAATCGATGCACAATTTTTGTGTTTTTAACCATCCTAATATATACCGGCCGTTCCATTTCAAAAATATAAGTTTTAAGTTGTTAAGTTTGGCATTATATTTTGAACACTCTGTATGTGTGCTGCACCTTTACAAAAAATTGTTTAAAATATGATAGTTTTAAATAATAGTTATATAAATATTGCAGCTTCAACTTCATAATTTGACAAGATATGGATTTTTAAAGTTGATACAAATGTAAAAATTCTCAAAAACATCTAAATATCTCAATATCGTAAACTTTTGGAATAATGAGCTATGAACAAAATAGCATAATCATAACAAATATAGCATAACATTGTAATGTAGATGAATATGTTTTAATTTTAAAGCCAATAACCATTTACCTGTTATCAAAAAAAAATTATGGTTTGAAGCATAAAAACTTTTATATTTTGGTACTCTGAGAAGTACTTTAAAGAACTCGTTTGAGTTGTCTAAAGTGACACTTTATAGCACCCGAAGTGTGGTTTTGTTAGATTGGCAACATGTCAAATTTGAAATGTTGCCAACTTGTTATTAAAAAATTCAATTTTCCTTAATCAATCAACTAAAACTAAATATGTAATTTAAATTTATTTTTGCATAATTTCCAAAATAGAAAAAATAGTATAAAGTATACGTTTAATAAGAGATTTTGGCGCAGTCAACTATTAGAAAACTTTCCGCTTTGCGGCTCGTTTTCTAAACTTGGTCTCGTGCGCTAAAATGGACCCTTATGAAACTAGTCCTTTAATATACTATTAACGAACGGCTTATGTGAATAATACAGAGTGTATTATAACTATGAAGTTTACATTCCTGGATTACAAATCAACAAATTTTAAACAACAGGGTCTATAAGTGACATTTTGAGATCAGAAAGACCAAAGATTAGTGATCTTCAAGTTGCAGAAGTACTTCAGAAAAATTAAATCGTAGCCAATACTAATCCGCTACCAATCAGTAGTATGGATGCGAAATCAAAACGATTACTTACAAATGCAATACACCATGGGTTCTAAATGTTACGGAAAATCTTAAAACTATATTCTAAATTAGTGTTTGAATTAAAAAATGTAGAATTTGCGCTCAGGTACAATTTTTCATTAAAAATATTAGCTCAGATGAAAATTAAATCGGAATTTAATAAACAGATTAGGCCCATTTCTCTCTAATTGGTACAGTTAAAACTGTCGAATATGGTCAACAAAAATCACCACCGCTTGCTGCGGCTTCACAGTTACTTTTATCATTGGTCCAAACTTTTCCGAGGAAATACAAAATGGTGAAGCCGTATCTGTATGACTGTTAATAGTGACAATACCTGCAAATATTACGGGAAGCACCTCCACACATTTACCGACCAGTTAAAGAACTGTTAACTGTGGTTTTTGTGTTTTTTTTACAAATTCATGGCCTCCCAGATCTTAGATTGCTAGCTGTGAAGTTATTTAACAAATTTGGTGATTACAACATGGCAAACTACGCTGCAGATAATATACGACAGTATTAGACAGCTAATTCAACCAAAAATTCTGAATAGTGATATACAATTTGGAGGAATTTTTGATTATTTTACAACAAATAAATGGAGGTCATATCGAGCGTTTGTGGTTATGAGTCTTTCACATCAAAAATCCCATTATCTACGCAACTAAATCCGTTATAATATATGTCAGAGACGCATCGAAAATAAAAGGGGGCTCCGCTGGGCGTTTGTACTGGGTTAGACTGCATCGATAATTTATTACAAGTGAATAACGCACGACACTGACCGTTTACGCAATTTATTTACTATAGCAAAAGTTACGATTACAAATTTCAAACAAAGTCATTAACACAAACAAACAAAACCGATTTCATTAATATAAAAATTAAATTTATAAACGTTTAATGATCAACACTGGAACAAACGATCCGACACTAGCTCTTTTATCTTATTCAGTTGTCACCACCAAATCTCATTTCAATCTGCCCTCTTACAAGTTACATTTCCTAGCTAGTGCCGTTCCGTCCGCATGAATCATAATTTCACGCGCGTTCCTATGCCCATAAAAGGCAATATTAGAAAATATCAAATCCTTATTGGTTGTTTCTAAGTTATTAAGTTACAAAGACTAAACATTTGAAACATAATTTATGGGAACACAAACAAATAAGTGCACGTGTATTCATAGCTGTAGCCAGGCTTAAATTCGGTGCCTCTGACACGGCCATTCTGACATTTTGCACGTCCTCGGGCAATTGTAAAAAGAAAGTTCCTGCAACGCAAATAACAATGCCATTTCAATTGATACCGCTCGTCTATTCTGACGAAATAGAAAACATCAAGAAGTAGATCAAGTAACAATTTTAAGTTACATCAAACAAAACAAAAAAATCTAATTTGGCAACAGGGCGGCATTATTGCCTCATCAGGTTGTACAAACCAGGATCAACACAAAAAGCGGCACAACTCCTTATCTGGTAATACAAACCAGGATAAACACAAAGCGGCACAACTTCCTCATCTAGTTATGCAAACCAGGATCAACACAAAGCGGCACAATTGCCTTATCTGGTTAAGCAAACCAGGATGAACAAAAAGCGACACAACTGCTTCATTTGGTTATACAAACCAGGATCAACACAAAGCGGCGCAACTGCCTCATCTGGTTATACATACCAGGATCAACACAAAGCGGCACAACTGCCTCATATGGTTATACAAACCAGGATCAACACAAAGCGGCACAACTGCCTTATCTGGTTATACAAACCAGGATCAACACAAAGCGGCACAACTGCCACATCTGGTTATACAAACCAGGATCAACACAAAGCGGCACAATTGCCTCATCTGGTTATACAAACCAGGATCAACACAAAGCGGCACAACTGCCTCATCTGGTTATACAAACCAGGATCAACACAAAGCGGCTGCCTCATCTGGTTATACAAACCAGGATCAACACAAAGCGGCACAACTGCCTCATCTGGTTATACAAACCAGGATCAACACAAAGCGGCTGCCTCATCTGGTTATACAAACCAGGATCAACACAAAGCGGCACAACTGCCTCATCTGGTTATACAAACCAGGATCAACACAAAGCGGCACAACTGCCTCATCTGGTTATACAAACCAGGATCAACACAAAGCAGCACAACTGCCTCATCTGGTTATACAAACCAGGATCAACACAAAGCGGCACAACTGCCTCATCTGGTTATACAAACCAGGATTAACACAAAGCGGCACGACTGCCTCATCTGGTTATACAAACCAGGATCAACACAAAGCGGCACGACTGCCTCATCTGGTTATACAAACCAGGATCAACACAAAGCGGCACAATTGCCTCATCTGGTTATACAAACCAGGATGAACACAAAGCGGCACAGTTGCCTCATCTGGTTATACAAACCAGGATGCACACAAAGCGGCAATTAACTGAACCAAGCTATTATCACGTTGTTGAGAAACTTTCAACCAGTCGAAATATAAGTCGTTAACCTGAATCATATAAGTTGAGTCATTTTTAGATTTGGGTGATAATAAAGTAGACACTTCTTTGCTTGATGTAGCTGGATTTCGTAAAAAGAAATCAGCATGCTTCCTTCGCAATAAAGAATGTCGAAGTTAAAGGCCTGTAAAAATGACTACCAACGATCTGCTCGTGGTGTAAGGTCTTGTTTTATAAGAGATGATTTAAGATAGTTCAATCTTGAATGACTGTAAAATAACGGCCTGAAAGATTTTGACGAAAATGCCTTGCAGCTTTGACTGCTAGAGTTTCAAGCTCATAAGAATTGTGTCGAGATTCTGAACCAGTAGTACGTTTACTAAAATACGCAACAGAATGAATTTTAGCTTCTCTTTTTTTTTGAAAAAGTACAGCACCATAACCAACTGAGCTAGCATCTGTATGAAGTTCTATTGGCAAGTCAAAATTAAAAATAGTTGAAACGGGTCGGACGTTAGACAGGGAATTACTTTATTATTTGTCTCATCGCAGTACAGACGTTGTTTGAAGATTAACGCAATTATTTTTTTTTAACTCTTACAGAAGCAACATAATCGACTTTTTAATTTAAATTTTACTTTTGTTTACGGTAATCCAAAAACTTGCTTTAACAAAAGTTTTCACGACAATTTAAATGCGTTTTAAAAATTTAGTCATACAAAAGATGAAAAAGAAATAAATCATCCTTAATGTAAATAATTTCAATGTTTACACCGGTTTACACACAAAATAGTATGCATTGTGTAAGCAATAATTTGATTTCTAATTAAAGGTGACGGATATTTTTCTGGTAGACACTTATTGTGTTAGAATTAAACTTCCTGTGATTAACACAAAAACAGTATGAACAACCTTTCTTTTTAATTCAAAATTTGCATCTTCATTCAGGTAAATTTAAATGTTTAATCAATAAAATCAGTTCAATTAATTTTCAAATTAAAATTTTGTTTTATCAAACTTTTACTAATTATAATGTTTGTCTGTATAAAAATCATTTGGCAATGTAATAGTGACATTTTTTTTTATCTAAGGTAGTTATGTCGTTCAAACATTTGCCACTTCATAAACGGCAATATTTTTGTTTATAAGAATGACAATCCAAATTAAATAAACAGGAAAGATCTCACCAGATTTTAACTACAGCATTCGGAAGCATGGCCTGGGTTGCCACAGGGTCACGAACCCCTATCGAGTTTCTAAGCGGCGATACACTGCGGTGTCTTCATTGAAGTTCAAGACGTCCAGCTCCTTCATTTATGAAAGACGGTGACAATGCTCGACGCTTCGATCTAGTTTGACGACCAGAAAGAAATAGCGCCGGTTGCTTACCGAGTCTTCTTTGTAATATGGTACACGTGCCCTTAACGTAGCGGATTACAATTACGCCAAATAATAAATCACTTTTTAAAATTTGAATACATTCTGAATATTCTGTATTGTCGAAAGCGTTTCATCAATTAATTGGTTGTTTATGGCAACACTAAAATTTCCATTTACGGTTTCAGAAAACAGTTGAATTAAAACAATTTGTTTCGGTCACGTAAATATTCCATCCAAATCAAAAATAGTGCATCTTTCAGCATTTTTTAAATTCTTAAAATACGTTGGCAATTTTACATTTGTAAAAGTTATTGAACTTGGTGACTTGTAAAATAACTAACAATAATAGTTGTAGCAATTTTACTCTTTCTATAGTTGCACTACAATTTTGACTTTTACTTGCACTTTTTCGTAACGGATCATCATTATCATTTGCAGTCCTGATCCCACTTCTGATGTCAGAGACGCATCGAAAATAAAAGGGGGCTCCGCTGGGCGTTTGTACTGGGTTAGACTGCATCGATAATTTATTACAAGTGAATAACGCACGACACTGACCGTTTACGCAATTTATTTACTATAGCAAAAGTTACGATTACAAATTTCAAACAAAGTCATTAACACAAACAAACAAAACCGATTTCATTAATATAAAAATTAAATTTATAAACGTTTAATGATCAACACTGGAACAAACGATCCGACACTAGCTCTTTTATCTTATTCAGTTGTCACCACCAAATCTCATTTCAATCTGCCCTCTTACAAGTTACATTTTCTAGCTAGTGCCGTTCCGTCCGCATGAATCATAATTTCACGCGCGTTCCTATGCCCATAAAAGGCAATATTAGAAAATATCAAATCCTTATTGGTTGTTTCTAAGTTATTAAGTTACAAAGACTAAACATTTGAAACATAATTTATGGGAACACAAACAAATAAGTGCACGTGTATTCATAGCTGTAGCCAGGCTTAAATTCGGTGCCTCTGACATATATTTGTATATATCTTTGTTTTTGTTTAGAAGAAGTGTTTAAATAATCCAGTGTAGGTTTTCTAATATTATACAATTATTTTCTTAACTGTAAAGATTACTAATACGATTGTTAAAATTTTTTTCGAATTAATTACGAAACCTCTAAACTCAAACTTCTGTTTACACATTGCGTATTAAATTATGGTGTCTCGTAAATTACATGATTAAACAGAAATAATTTATTAATTTAGTAACAAATCGCTACATTAATGATACTGCTTTAAAGCCTTACATTTATATACATTAAAGGGGCGAATAGCAAAGAGAATTGATTATTAGATTAATTATATAATTAGCCGTTTGTATTTACTTTACGAAATAACAAACACAGGCTTGAAAAACAAAATTGTTACAACAAAAAGCGAAGAACAATCGTTTACAGTATAATTGTTGTAATTAAGCTAACTTTGTATCAGAAAGATCCGCAACAAGTTCAACATTTTTAATAGCAGCAAAAATTTTGGTCACATTAACGAAACAAAATTTTTCTCATAAAAACAAATACGAAAAAATCTTTTGTTTTGGTTTTTCTAATACATTACTTGTATTAGTTACTAATTTTTATTCCAACTTATTTTTATTAGGAGAAAATTACATGTAAAAAAGTTGTATAAACTGTACTGGGTGTTAATTAGTTACAATGAAAGTTGTTCAGATTGATGAAACCTTGTGTAGACAGCTACAATTTAAACCGCGACACGATTCGATACCTATAAACGCTTTGAACTCTTACTTAAAACCTTTTAGAAAATAGACAAATACGAACCAATTTGTTAGTTTTTAGTTAAATAAAATTGTGTATGTATATATTTTTATAGTGTTCGAATATTAGTCTAATTTAATTAAAGTCGGATTAAACCTAAACGTAAAATCATTAAACAGAAACAACTGATTTTGATAAACTTGGCTAAATAGAACCGCAACGATTAAATCATTATTCTAACAGAGATTCAATAAACGGAAAATTTACGATCGAGTTATTTAACCGCATTCAATATATACGTACAACTTTTGAATCGCAAAAGTAATATCAAATTTTTAAACAATTTTCCGCTAGATTATTTAATATAAGCCTATTAAATATAAACGGGCGGGTATTAATGATCATTTGGAGCGTGTTTTGGGGGCAGTGAGTATAAAACGATCGGGCAAAAGCGAGCGAAGGGATCCAACCATGAAATTGAATTATACAAGAACCCTCTACACTCTCTATACGGAGATTTTCAAGGGTCCGATTTTGCTGGATGTACAACATAAATAACGAAAATGGTTCGTTACTTTTTGTAACGTGCAAAACTTCAATTAAGAATTAATTTTCCTTTTTAAAAGACCTGTCTAATTGACAAATGGAAAATTTTTCAAAAACGACCCAAACTTTAAGTTTACGATTGCATAAATTGTTTTAGTATGTATTTACATAATTACTTGACGTTTTGAGTGCAACTTTGGCATTTACATTTAAATAGCGATCAATGAAAACCAATTTAAAGTTGTCAACTGTCTGACTGAATCCTTTGTTATTCATTCTAGATCAATTTAATCGCTTAGGGTTTTAAAGTGTGGGGCACACACATGCTGACTTCACATACAAAATTGCTTTGACTCAGTGTACAAACACTCGTTACTACGAATTATACAAAGACGAAATTCTTTTAAGAAATAAAATGCTCCCAAACGATTAACCAAGCCTATATTTAGATACTTTGACAAATAAAATATAAGACGTTAGCAAAAACTGTGGATAATTGGCCGAATAATATGTTTCTCAAAGAGCTTCAAAGCGAGCGAATCGTTGAAAGTTAATAATAAACGACTCGGTAATGTCTAAATTTTTCGTATGATATATTTACGATTTAGGTCTTTTGCTAAAACACGATTACGACATCCGTTTTAAAATGGCGCAAATTTATTTTCACATTCAATTTTTTCACTTTCGACAATTTAATTAATCGACCACGTGTTAACAAAAAAATATAACGCATCTTGAAGACATCATTTTACTACCAAAAATTAAACGTTGTTACTAGTCTTACTAAATTTAGCTTAAAGCTCTAGAAAAGACGTATTGAAAGCAAATAAAAAAATATCTAACTAAGACATCAACAGACATTACGTAAGAAAACTAAACCAAACAATAACATAAAAAAATTACAAAAAAGTAAAAATATTCAAACAATTTACACTGCTCCTAAGATTTATAAAAAAGTAAAAACAAGTACTCGTATTAATTTAAACAAAACCGTAGCATTGGTCCTTCGAACCGGGTAAATTAAAACAATGATTGAGTCTATTTGCGTTTAAAAGAACAGAAAAGTTATTAAATAATTATTGAAGTAAAACTTTTTTACGCACGATTTAGGACTAACTAAATTTTTTTTTCTGACGGAAGTAACGCTCACATAGTTCACGATATCTAAAAACAGTAACTACATGTATCAAGAATTGTTGAAATACATTTATTTTTTGATTTTTTGGTTTTTATTTACGTTGTTAATTTGGATTTTCATATTATTTTGTGCTTGTATATTTGAAATAAATCCTACTTCCACCGTCTTTGATGGCATGATTGCTCGGGGCTCCTGGGTAGATGGCTGCATGTGGAATGCAATCATTTAGCAGATGGAAGAGGATGAATGGCGAACTTCCATTGCCAAAACCACTTAGACACCTCGGCTAAGGAAAGGAAAACCCTGACAGAAAACCTCGGTTTTCCAGGTTGGGGGTTGGACGTTAGGCCAACTCTTCAACTCCGTAAAAATCAACCAAGCTAAAAATTCTAGCAACAAGCCGGACTGTCTAAACGAGAAACGACCAAGCAAACGGATACAGATATTGAATACTGGTATGTTGAATATTCAAGGTCTCCAAACAAAAGCAGAATAAAGTAGAAATGAAACGCATTAATATGGATATTGTCGTCTTAACAGAAACGGAAAAAAAAGAATTACATTCATTTTTTTAGTGGCGGTTACGAAAAAGCTGACAGCAAAGGCGGGTGAATCAATATCGGTACATAAACACCTGTCAAGAAGCGTCAGGAACTGGAGACAAATAATTGAAAAGCCGATCACAGTAGAGATGTCAGTCAGAGGATACGATATTACAGTTATAGGAGCATATGCATTAAATGAAGATGTCATCGGCAAAAAAAAGATGATTTTTATGATAATCTATCGCAAATACTCGACAAAGCTAAACGAAGAGCTGAAATACTGCTTATAGAAGATTTCAACGCTTAAACAGGAAGAGAAGTAGGAAGCAATGTTGTAAGAGTACAAAAAATTCCTGTGGCCATTTTTCCTTTTATTATTTTAGTTAGATCGAATGTAGGAATTTTCCCGTATTTGTACTTGAAATCAAATGGCAAGTCATAGGTCGCACATTCTTTTTGGTATCGCTGATACCTGGCACTATATAAAACCGACATCCCCAGCATAAAGCAACTTCGATTTGAACCTCTTCGATTTGAACTTCAAATCTTGCTCCGTCCACTTCGAGGTTTGAATTCTGCTTCCAACGCACACCGATTTCCTCTTTTTCCGGCTCTAAGCCGTATTCTTCGTTTAGTTCGAATACCGAGTTATTTTCTGCCATTTTAGTTTCCGTTTTCGAATTCATGTTTCCGTTTATTTTTTAGAATTGTGTATTATCTAGTTTCAACCGTTTTTTTGTTTGTACTTGAAATTACCTGCAAGTAACTGATAGAGCGTAGAGAAACATCTCGGCGGTTGCAGTTAGTAGCCGTTTGCCACTGGCAAAGTGCGTAGAAGAACAACTTGGCGCTGGGCGCCAGTATTAGAGTAAGAAATGTACTTCACTGCAAATTTTTGTTTTAGACATTTGGTTGGCGCTTGAGTTACCCATATCAAAAATTCAATATGTCTGACCCCGTAGAAGCAACATGAAAACACAGACTGAAAACCTACATTGAGGTAAACTAGATCTGTAACATGCGAAAAGAATAGTTAGTAAACCTAACATTAAAAGGTGTTCCGGGTTTAGACCGTGTCATTGTTGTTGCAATCGAAGCTGCCAACGGTTTTGTCCTCTTTCGTAAAGGGCTTCATCAGGACTTGAGATTAATCGCAAAACTTGAACAAGCAATCGAAATCTAACTAAGAACTTCTCAAAAGTTAGGTTATCCACTTGTGAAACAGGCCATAATCTATACTCTGAAAAGGCAAGAAAGAAAACGATAACTTGAAAAACCAAACGAAAATCTAACAAAGAACCACTACCAAGTTAGGTAATCAACTAGTGAACCAAGCCAGATTCTAAACTCCGTAGAAGTGACTTAAGAAGAAATAGTCTACGTATTTAAAGAAAAAGGTTAAGCTCGACCCTGATTGGGTTACGGTTGCTAGCGGGCGTGTTTTCGATAAATGACTAATTAGCGGGAACCAAAGAGAAGATAGTTATTGGGGTGTTTGGTTATTTCTATGCTTTCTCGGAATTTGCTGTTGAAAAAGAATGGAGATTTGGCAATCAACAAAACATTATCAAAATCTATCTTGTGACCTGTAGTAAAATGATGTTCAGATTTGGAAATATACCTTTTCCTTTCACCAATGTAGACTAAATTACAAGAACAAGGAATTTGGTAAACACCTTGAGATGAAAGTGTAGGAAATTTGTCTTTGGGAGAAGGAAGAATCCGAGAAATTTTTTCTGTCGAGTTGAATATGGGTTTAATACCATTCTTACAAAGAAGTTTTCCTGTTTGATCTGTAATTTTGTGAATGTAGAGTAAAAAAGCCAATTTCGGGTTAGATTCGGGAGTAGAAATGTCCTTAGGTAATCGAGTACGTAGATGTAAACGACGATTAATAACTCTATGAACATCTCGCTTTACATAACCATGGTTCACTAAGGTTCTAGTAAGATGACGGAGTTCTGAGTCTAGATTCTCAGGTTGGCAAATAGAAAAGGCACGATGGACCAACAATTTAATAACAGAACGTTTCTGTGCAAGATGGTGATGAGACAAAGCATGAAGGTATCTGTCCTTATGGGTGGGTTTGCGATAAACAGAATGGCGCAGAAGTGCGTCGGGCTTACGAATCACAAGAACGTCATCAAATGGAAGAGAACCAGTACTTTCGATTTCCATAGTAAATTTGATATCTAAGTGTTAATTGTTAAGATGATCAAGAAACTTAGACAATTCAAGATGACCATGAGACCAAACAATAAACGTGTCGTCAACATATCTAAACCACACACTAGGTTTTAATATTGATGATTCCAAAGCAACCGTTTCAAAAGATTCCATAAAAATGTTAGCTACAACAGGTGATAGAGGAGAACCCATAGCAGCACCAGAAACTTGTTCGTAAAACTTATTATCAAATTGGAAGTAAGTCGAAGATAGACACTTTTCAATAAGAGGAACCAAACTCAAGTCCTTGCCATGTTGAGACAGAATCTGTTTGATGATAATAAGCGAATCCTTAATAGGAACTTTAGTAAAAAGTGAAGTAACATCAAAGCTCACAAAAAGATCTTGGGGTTCAAGTTTTATAGTTTCTAGACGTTGAATAAAATGCTGAGAGTTGAGGATGTGAGAAGAGGTTTTACCTGTAAACTCGCAAAGAATGTTGGACAAGTTGGCTGGCTTGTAGGTAGGAGATTGGATAGTACTAACGATAGGTCGAAAAGGAATACTTGTTTGTGAATTTTGGGAAGTCCGTATACAAGAGGTGGTTTAGAATCTGATGGGGTAAGTCGACGTTTAGTTTCAAGAAGTAGATTTGAAGATTTGATGATTTAGCTGACCTCACGTTCAATCTACGAAGTGGAGTTGTGGGTTAGAAGAGCGTAAGTTTCCTCAGACAAAATAGAATTGATTTTCGTAACATAATCAATTTGGTTCAAAACTACAGTAGCGTTGCCTTTGTCGGCTGGAAAAACAGTAATATCAAGGTTCTTACGAAGACTTTTTAGAGCTGACTCTTTGGATTTAGGAATTTTAGATGATTCAAGGATTTTGCCAGTGTTAATACGAATGGGAACTGAGATGTGGCAAGGAAGAATTCTTATAAAAGACTCAACAGCATATAAAATATCTTCTTTAGGAATACGTTTGGGAGCAACTGCAAAAATATAAAAAACATTAATTATCATATTTTAAAATATGTCAAAATGCAATAGTTTACTTTTTATGATTTTAAATTTAACATTAATAAACTTTAAAAGGCATTTGATTACATAGCTACAATTGCTTTTTAAAGATATATTTATTATTTTTATTTGATTCAAAAGAAACACAATTTAGATACAAATTTATTCGACTAGTTAGTTTATGCTCTATTCTTTCTAAAATAAGATTACCAATTACCGAAAAAAGTTCCCGGTAATAGTAATGTAGAGAGATCAAATTAATGATTCCTTCTTTTTAGGAGAAAGCAAAAAAACAATACGTTCAGTTTACTTGCGACGTTTCGTGTTGATTAACCAAAACTTCATCAGACCGCCCCATTGAGCCAGAAAAAACAATATTTATTTGAAATAATTAAAAAACAATAAAAAGCTAGTAGATTAAGAGATATAATTATAATAACTAATGGTTTGCTAACAATACCACAGTATAACTAGACCCTTAAATTAGGCAACACCTCGCACACATAAACAATGAATGGTTTAACGTTGCATTCAGTAAATTAAATTTAGTAAATACAAAAAAATATAAATTATCCCAAACTTAATGAAATAAAACTTGTTACATAGATACAAAAAGGTTGCGTGGGTTATTTGTGATAATAATTAAACATAAGAAACAAAGTACGTACTCAGTATTCTTAATATGCGATTAGCTAATGGCATATCCGAAATATTCTCTAAATTTCAAAAACTTAAGCTGATAAATGTACAATCATGCTATCACAAGCAAGATCTTGAAACTTTTATACGATGATTAAAACGAAAGAGCGCTAAACTTCTCAAAGTTGTTCAAGTTATATTAACAAGTGTGCCACCAATGCTTTGTAATTATTTGCTACAGCAGAAAATATACAAATGTTGGTTTCAATTGCCCGTTAGTAGCTGACAGGTTTGACATCGAACTAATACGGTTTAGTTCTTGTATTCCGTTGTAGCCTGTTACCACTGCTACCAATTGTAACATAAGGCCGAGTAGTTACAATAATGTTGAGTTGGGGTTTGATTCAAATGCAATTAATAAGTACATTTACTACCTTTTTTAGGATAGAACTCGTCTTTAAGCCACGAGTTCGTTCTATTGACCTAGATAATAATTAAGAATTTGGTACTTACTTTACAATATCACTTTTATTTTATTCGTCGCAAATTAAATACTTGTAATAATTTAATAACTTTATTACTGTTAATACACTCGATAAGATATGTAAAAGTCACTTTTAACACTAGTTAAATTCCTGCAATTACTCGGACTAATTTTAGTTAAACGCGATTTCGTCACGGACGTTAGGTATAATTAATTTATAATAAACGTTCAGTACCGATTTTTATTAATTTCGAATTTAATGTTAGTTTACTAAATATTGTTTGCGGACTCTTACTACTTTTAACGTGATCTCGTTGCGGACTTTCCGTTCTAGTTTTTCTAATGGACGTTTTATTGCGGACTGGCTAACTAAAATCATTTTAGGGGATGATTAAAGTGTGCAGATGGCTATTCGCATGTCTTGCATAATCGTAAGTACTTTTTTCTTGCTATTAATTTGTGTATTTTTTGAACGTAAAATACGTGCAACTTGTATATGTATATATAGATGTTATAACAATTAACGCATCCAGATTTTTGTTTGTACGATTTCAATTTACGCTAAATGCGATTTGCTTTGGGTTGCGAATTGACTAGTTTTGCATTAAATCGACGTTTAACTCTGAGATTATATATTACCAGATGTTTTATACTGTCCTACGATAACTGTATGTGTAGAGTGTTGCATACCTTCCAGGACAACGCTATAACTGATATCTACAAAGCTATGCATACTATAAATGTAACTCTGCTTTGTTTAAATTTTTTTTAACCTTTTTCTCTCTTGTTAGAATATAATATATATTTGTCGTTATAACCAGTGTTTTGTCATTTGTTCTATTTCAGTGTTAGATAGATTTAAACGGTGTCTCCCTTCTAGTTTCTAACCGTATTGGTGCCTTTTTAATCTTACGTTATAAACATAAATTAAAAAAACAATGTCAAAATGGGTTTGATAAATTTCGTTTTGGGGAATTTTTAAGCAACGATAACTAACGTTCAGGTTGACCAGGTGTGCTTTATGATGACCAAATCAAAACAATAATCAAGTCGGCTTGTTATGTATCTTTACGAAAAAGAACATAGAAATTAAATGTGCCAGACAACAATTTAAAACGTGTAAAACGCGTTTGTTTTAACGAATTATCATTAACAATAAATTATAATAAATTATTTACAATCGTCAATCAAAAACGATCAAGGTCCAGACATGATAAGCTACCATAAACCACTAATATCTACCAAGAAAAGATCTTATTGTTAATTTAGTGGGATTGGAAACGTGTGATGTTATTTGAGTTTGAGTTGCTTCTAAAAAACCAAACAATTAATTCAATTTAGAAAAAAGACCAGAACTCTTCCATTGCAAAGATGTCATTTTTCACCAGAATAACACACACTAATGTTTTTAAACAATTATAGCAACTTTAACAAAAAAAACTTACGCTATCAATTTATTTATGTTATAAATTACAATTAAAAATTACATCAAAATTAATTCTATTAAACTAATGACAACTGTCACAATCACTGACTTGATTTTTAATTTAAAATTATTATCTTAAATTTTAGATTTGTAACAGATAAGGTTTTATTCATTCTAGTAGTTGAAAAAATTGTATATATACCATGTTTGAGAGGTTCATTATAACCTGCGCGATTTATATACTCGACGCTTCGGGTTTCCCGATTTAATCTATCGTTTAGATTAAAATCATTCACCTCTCAACTTTGATATATAATATACTATTGTATTACTTTATATTTTTATAATTCATAAGTCATACGTTTCAGTTGCAAAGCACTATAGTACAATATGTTTTGCAAAACCATTTAAAATAAATAAACTAGAACTAATTAGCAATTAACAAATACAACAAGATGTCTATATATTTGGTTTTTCAACATTGCATTACTGAATTAGATTTATATAATGAATTTTACATATACAGTGCACGCCAAAAAGTCGGTACCGAATGGATTTTTTAATTTTTTATTTAAAAAAAAACTTTTTACGGCAATAATTTGTGCTTGTCTGAAAACCTATTTAAGCCTTATCAGATATTCCGAGTGATTTTCACTTAGCTAGAAAATGGCGTTTTTTGATATTGTCTAAATTCAAAAATTGCTATCTTTTGTAAATTAAGCAAGATTTTTTCATCGTCTGTCAGTTTTAGCTTACCGAACAATCTCAAAACCAGAAAAAAATGTTCTTTTTAACTTCCGCTAAAACTAAAGTTTTAATTTTTTGGAATATTTTCAAGTTTTCATATACCAAGACTTGATTTCAAAAATCAATTTGATTTTGTTAAAAACGTTAAGATTTATAATTGGAAAAAACAATAAAAATTGTTAATTATTCCTTTAGGTTTGTTATTATTTACAGAATAGTAATATTGTTGCATACTCGTTTTTGGTGAGATGAAAGAATTATCTTTCAATGAAAATTGATATGTATTTACGTGGCTTCTAAGAACTCTAATTTATCCTTGCTGATAAATTACTTTCAAAAAAATCCTTATTGCAGAATTAGAAGAAAATCTGTACAATAAATAATAATAAGCGTTTTTAGTGACATAAATAACATAGCGCTGAACAATAAAACGTTAACATGAAAAAACAAATACTAATAAATTAAACTTATTAAAAAGCTATTTTATATAAACAGCAATTGTACATTTTGTATTTTTATTAAGGATAACAGCAAAAAGTTGTTATCTAAAAATCATTTTATTTAATTGTATTTGAACTGATATTTTGGTAAACTATTAAAACTGCAAGAAGCAATTGTTTATCCAGAATACTGTCAAACGGCCTCCCAAATTTCGCATTCTTTTTTTCTGAATTAAAATTTAGAAATAAGTTTGTCTAGTTTGCTGTTAAACTTAATTGTATTATAAAAAAACTGACAATGGATTGGATTACCTTATTTCTAAATTTTAATGGAAGAAAAAAAAGTGAAATCTGGGAGACAGTTTGACAGTATTCTGAATTAATCAATTATAAAATATTGGATAATACACAGGTAAAAAACTGACCAAAAAACTAACTATACAGTTTGAGACGGTAAATTCGTAGATTTCCAATAATAAAATGGATGTCTGATAATTTTGATAAGCCTTTGAGGGTGACCTATGTTCAATATTGGATGACGCAAAGGCTATAGAAGAAAAGAATAACTAACTTTAGTTGGAATTAAATATTTATAACCTTGTTGATTAATCAAAGTAAAATTAGAACATGTTTATTAATGTAAATCATTTTTTGTGTTGTCATCACAAATGTCAATATTCGTAATAAATAAAAAACTAGAAATCCACATAAAACTAAATGTTCAAAGTCAATTATTATATTAGAACTAGTGAAAAAATCATTTAAAAAATCTTAAAATTCAATTAAAATCGAAAAAAACGATGTTAAAGCAAATGCCGAACTTGACAAATTTAGTAATGTATGTACTATTCTGGTAATTTCAAGTTTTTTTAATTTTTTTTAAAAAAGAAAGTAATTTTACAAAAAGCACTACAAAAAACAATGTACGTTACTATCGTCGAAAATTTCATAGCACAGCTCACTCACATTTGTTATGCTAAGCTTTACTTTTGATGTTTGTTACGTAAATTATTATTTTGTGCTGCCGTTGCAAACGTCAATATTTGTTTGTTGTCTAGTTACGTAATGGGCAAAAAAAGTTCTCGAGTGGCAAAATAAAAAGTAGAAATCTACATAACATTAAGTGTTCAAAGGTAATTATTATATTAGAACTACTACGTGACAGGTGGAAAAGTCATTAAAAAATTTTGAAATTTAGTTTAGTAAAATTGAAAAAAAAAACGATGTTAAAATTAATCTAAAATTTGACATTATATTTCTGATAGTTTAAAACTTTTTCGTCTAAAAAAATGTAATGTAAATGTACGTTACTCTCGTCAAAAGTATCATAGCATAACTCACTCACATGCACGTGTTAACGTTCGTTATGCTATGCTTTACTTTTGACGCTTGTTACGTAAATTACTATTACAAATAAAAAAAATTACAACAATTATCATTGAGTATTACAAATAAATAATAATATAAAAATAAATAAACACAAAACTGATAAATCACTTTAAATATGAAATTATACAATTTTAAAAATAATAACATGAAGTTTTTTGTAGTTTTAAAGACTTTTTAGTGATGTGTTTTGTGTTGTAAATTAAAGTAAGTTCATCTCAAGTTTGTTTTTTGTTTTAGATTTATTAAAACATTAAAAGTCAAAACTTGGATTCTCAAAAATCGTTTTATATTCGAATCGAATTGAAGTAAATTCAAACAAAATAATTGATAAGCACCAATACTACTATTTATAAAAATTTATACATTTTGAAATAACTTGAAATAAGTAATGTTGAGAAAATACTTTTGAGTTTGAGTTTAGGACGTCGAAATATTTCCATTTCTCATGAATTATTTGTCAATTTGTTTACTAACTGATTAATTTCTTTACAGTATACAAGATGTCAGAAAAAAAGAAGAAACTGTTTGGATACCAAAATTTGCTGAATAAAAGAAAAAGAGAAGAAGAACTAGAAAATCATGTCAAAATTACGCATTTTTTTTCAAAACCCGAGTCTACTTTGCCAATTATTAATAACAGAATTGTACAACTAAAACCCAATATTCTGAACATGTACTTTAAACAAGTATCAGCAGCACACAAGAAATTGATCTTCTAGAAAGCAATCCATCAACATCTTCAAGTAACGCTGATAATGAAAAATCAACACCTTCAAGTTTACCAGAACGGAAAATATGAGTCAACTTTCGAAAGATGCTGCACTATGGCCAAAGAAATTACGTTCTAATAATATTCAAGAATTAGTACAACGTAGACCTCCTCATTATCAAAACAAAAAGGATATTTATCCGAAAGATAGTTCCGAGTCGGGGCATAAGTTTTTAAATAGTTACTTATTTAGAATTTTACCAAACAAAGAAAAAATTGAGCGTCTTTAATTGTTGTATTCCGAAACAAAAAATTCACTTTACTGCTTCTGTTGCAAAATTTGTAATGACAGTGATTTGAAATCTGTGTTTCTTAGTGATGAATCTGGTTACAATGACTGGTAGCATTTAAGTCAACATTTAAACATTCATGAAAAAAGCAAGTTACATATCGAAAATGTTATAACATTGCTAGATCCTTCTAGCCGTTTTAATAAAAATTAAATACTTTTAGAACTAACTAAAAAGACCAAAATATTATTCCATATTATTAGACTGCACTCCTGACTCTAGTCACCAAGAACAAATTTCAGATTGTATAAGGTTTGTTAATTTAAAGAGCACGGGAATTAGTGTACAAGAACATTTTTTATTATTTTGTCCTATAGATGATGTGTCGGGTAAAAGCTTGACAAAATTTCTTTTGTCCGCGTTAGAGAAAGAAGGCTTAAATATTAACGATTTACGGGGTCAGGGTTATGAAAATAAGGCAAATATGCGTGGTAGGCATAATGGTCTACAATAAAAAATTCCGCGAGCTTTTTTTGTTTTTTGTTGCAATCATACCCTAAATTTAGTCGCCAATGATGCCGCAAAATCGAATACTTTGAGCATCAATTTTTTTTATTTAGTTCAAGAACTGTTTGTATTTTTTCAGCTTCTACTAACGCTGGTCAATTCTGAAATATAATT
The DNA here is from genome assembly GCA_035610365.1 of Aquatica leii. Lineage (NCBI taxonomy): Eukaryota > Metazoa > Arthropoda > Insecta > Coleoptera > Lampyridae > Aquatica > Aquatica leii. The sequence continues at coordinate 60,111,424 of CM069436.1, forward strand.
TATCTAATGTAACAAATTTAACTTTAAATCGTTTATCGGATACTCGATGGTCTAGTAGAATCGATGCAATAACTCCTTTAAGGTATCAACTTGGGGAGGTTTATGATGCTCTGTTTGAAATAAGCAAAGGAAACATTTTGATTATGAATGTGACGATGAACCGATCCACGACGAAACTTTAAAGTTCAAAGCTGATTGTTTTTTTAATCCTCTAGATGTAATCATAACATCAGTGGATGAGAGATTCCAATTACTTTCTTCTCACTCTGATAATTTCGCGTTTTTATGGAATATTAATAAATTTAAAAATTATTCTAAAACGAACAATTAGAAATATGTCAAAACGTTGAAAATTTATTAAACAACAAATATTTAAAAAATTTTGATGAAAAAGTTATTACGTCTCCAGAAGAAACTTTAAATTATATAACAATAAACAACTTAGTGGATTCTTTTCTTAATACGAGCATAATACTTCGTATTTTATTAACAATGCCGGTTTCTGTTGCTACCGCAGAACGATTTTTTTCAAAACTCAAAATAATAAAAAATTACTTAAGATCGACCATGGGGCAACCGACTAAGTAATATTGCTATCATTTCAATAAAAACGGACCAGCTAAGAGAATTAGACACCAAACGTTTAATTAAACAATTTGCAAAAATAAAAGCACGGAAAGCTCAACTTACTTAGCTAAAATATTAATAACAATACCTAATACGATAATACGATAATATTATAAACCTTTAAAAGGTGACATGTTGCATTATTAAAATAATATATTGTTTTGTTTTTTTTGTCGATTAGTTTCGTCCTGTGATATATAAACGAGTATTTTTAATGTTTTAAATATTTTTGTTTCCTTTTTTCTTGTGCTTTTGTATCATACATTACATTTGAAACTAAAATACAAAAAGTTTGAGTTGTAATACTGTTAGAATACATTTCTATTTTCTATAAGTTTATAATTATGTTATGTACCTTAATAAAAAAATACTTGTATGGCTTATCACTTGTTCTTTACTGTTTGGCGTTGCTTTAAATTTTCTTTTTTAAATATTTTGATCTCCAATTAATTACGTCATTACGCCAAATGCTTTTACGATTTTTTTACTGATATCTAAGATATAATATTTTTTTAAAAACGATTGTTTTTTATTAAATTTACTTTACATATGGTTGCTTTAGAAGAGTACATAGCAAAAAATATGTCCTGTTTTTAAGCCTTTATAAACTTTGTTAAGATTAGAAACTTGAATTAATTTTAAGCTGTTTTCTCAATTATTTCGAGAACCGCAGGTTAACCACCATAATTAAAGATTTGTAACAGGTCCTGCAGCTTTGTATATTTTTTTTAATTTTTAATGTCTATAAAACACATGCACATTGCACTACGATTTTGTTTGAAACTTGAGGCCACATAGGGCAAAAAAACTAAGAGTACACAACTTTTAAGAATACGCAATGCGTTTAAAAAACAACCAATTAGCGCCATCGGTTAGTTTATATAAAAAATACTGACTGTTATACCTATCATTCGGTAAAATTATTTTTTTTGTAACGTCTAATATCGGTTATTTTGATCAAAAACTGTTTGTGTGTTGTAAATAGATGAAACGATTTAAAAAATATGCTCAAGCTTTCGAGAATGTTCTTGTACTTTTAATTTTTGACAAATACTTCTTTCCCAGAAGTTAAAAATTTAGTTATACTATGAGTCTTCTAAAGATACACAAAGAAATAGTTCCTTTTTTACCGATATTGAGTACCATCAATTCACTGACCAGTTGTCTAGCTGCAAAACCTTTGCGATTGACAGGAAATATAGAAACTTACATTAAAGATTCTACAGACTTTGTAGAAAATATTCAGAACTTCCATATCATAAAAGAAGATTTTCTAGCCAGTTTTGACGTGGTATCTTTTTTTTACTGAAGTCTCTGTTGACGAAAAGTTGTTTTTGCTCAAAGAGAGAATTACTGACGAAGGTTTACTCGTCTAACTCTGTCTGAAGTACACTTACTTCAGTTATAACGACAACTTTTTTAAACAAGTAGAAGTAGCGGTCATAGAGTCACCGCTCTCTCTAGTTATAGCCAATATGGGGTATTTTGAAACTAAAATTATGAAGGATGCTGAGTTAAAACCAATAACTTGGTTTAGATATGTGTACGATAGGTTTATTGTATAGCCTTCTAGCAAAAATCAACTAAATCAGCTTTTTTAACATCTAAACTCTGTACATAATAACATTAAATTTGCTATAGAGTTAGAACATAACAGTAGTCTAGCTTTTTTTTAATGTACTGGTGATAAAGAAAAATAACGGAAAGTTGGAGCATTCCGCCAAATCTCACCACCATTCACTACAGAAAACCACTGTGTTGCATACTTTAGCTAATAGAGCTACTATACGTGTGTCAGATAATGAAAACCATAGAACATGCGTGGACACGCGCTAAACTTTTACCAAACTAAAGTGTTTGCTAGAACTGTTTTCTACTTTTCCAGACTAATCCGCAAGGCTCTGAAAATAGAAAAATATTCAATTAATATGAACCGGAAAGGCGGTTTAAAACTCAGGAAGTCGTAGGTACCAGTACTACACGCTTTAAAACAAAGATCAACCTTCTCGGAAAGCACAAACTCTTACTCCGAATAATAGCAAAATTAATTAAGCGGTAGCGAAAAGTGAAAGTCCGTTAATTATCCGACCGCTAATAATATAATACCGTCACTTACATTTTTTCCTTCAGTGACATTTACGACTCCAAAGATACAAGCTGCAATGTCTTGTGAAACGTTATGTCAGTTTTTTGGGTTCACAAACGACAATAGGGCAAAAACAAAGTTTTACTTTTTGTTTTGGCTGTCAAGGAAAGACTAGGACTAAGCCTAACAAGTCTATGTGTTCAACTACGACGCGGTCTAAGTCAAAAGTTGCTTATAATCGTAACCAAGAAAACCACAAATGTTTAAGATTCTATAAAATGTATATCAGCTTATATGTTTATATCAATCAATTTATATTTCTAATTTTAAATTTTCCAAATAATGAAAATTAAACACCTCTTTCGGTTCTTCAAATAAATGTTTTTGCGGTTAATTTTTTTCACATAAAGTTTCTTATCATATTTGTAGAACTTATTTATGGATATCCTGAGAGAAGAATGATGTTTTCCATTATTTGTCTATTTTGTGGCAGAACTTCGTTATTGATACTTAAGCATAAGAAACCAAGAATAATTCTTGTGGCAAATGTTTGTAGTAAGGTAACAATCCTCTTCAAATTTATTGTATGCTTCTAATAGTGCAGTTAAAACTATGTGCATATTATGTATAAGTTCTTCGTCAAAAATTGCTAAAAGTTCGGCAAGCAGTGTTCCCAACATCTGTGTTAGCTCCTCCATCTGCTTTGGGTTTGTCGACATTAAGATCCATTCCTTTCACAAACCTACAATGGATTAAAGTTTTTTCATTTTCAAAAATTATATTGTATTTTTTTTGTACTTGCCATTTCAATAATGGAATTCTATATGAAATTTTTGACACACGTTAAAAAATCGAATGGATTAATTTTTGTTTATTTTGACTAAAAGTTGTCGATTTTAAGTCTTCAACTCTCGAAAAAGTCTTTGATGTGGCATCACAAATTAGACAAGCTTAGGCAAATTTCGTATTTGTTATTATTTTTAGAACATTTCCATCTATAAGTATCATAGAACTATCTGACAAATACTATTTTGTTTCTTCACTTATAATTGACAGATCTTGTAATGCAATTACAGATACAGAATATGATGAAGCTGCTGGCATCTTTATCGACGAAATAATCAGATCAAACCAAAAGATTTGTGTTCATTTCTGAAATGTGAAAAGAAATATACCAGAAAACGACAGGTTCAAAAATAAAAGATACTTACGAGCTGTAAAGAATGAACTAAAAGCAAAACAGCCTAACTTAACAAATAAAGCTAAAAAAAATAGTTTTCCACATTTTATTTTTAATGTAGCAAATGAAACATACCTACTAAAAATTTTACTAAGTGCGTACTCTTATTATTACCCTAAAGCAAACTTTTTTACGTAAATTTTGCAGTTTTTTGTATTTGTAAATTAATTGTGCATAATAAATCAAAAAATGGATGTATAATAAAAATTTGTAATTTTTATAACGTTTCACTTACAAACAGTTTACTTTCTTGTGCGTTAAGACGCTATTTAGCTTTTTAAGACTGGCGAATTTTTGTGTCTTAGCAACTTACTAGGATTATCTTACAATATTGGTTTATTTTCTGCGTTAATATTTATTCTGTAAATTAACAAACGCACGAGTTGCTTTCAAGTTTTTATAAACGATTGTTATACAAATACCCAGTCAAAACGTTTAACAAATTTTCCAGTATTTATATAATTTTACAGTTTTGTCTAACTAGTATTGCAGACAGTCATAATTTAACAAAAATATAACTAAGTTTAGCTTAATTTGCACATTACTACAGCAAAAGTAAGTGATAATTCAAAACTTGCACAACTGAAACTAAAGTACAAACATAAATTTTACTCAGAATGCATAACGTTTTAATTTATCTTTTTAGTAAAAATTTATAATTTTAAAAAGAAATAAAATGCTTTAAAAAAAAGTAGTAAAATTAACATTTTAAAACGTGTTAGACTTTAAAGAACTTCATACGTATCTAAAAATACAGATTCTTTAGATGCCAGATTAAATTTTAACTGACAGTTAGGTACATCAATATGTGCTTTTTTACACTACATAGAGCATAATTTAATTAGAACCTATTAACTTACATCAAAATAATTTTAATAAAGAACAATATATGCTTTCGATAGTTGCATAACAAACGTGTCTAAGAGAGTAAGAGCGAGAGAGCAGCAGAGAAAGAGATAAGAGGGATGGTACAACTTTCAAATCCTATTTGCCAACTATGTATCCTACAAATCGCGAGAACAGCTCTGGGACCAAAAGAGCTTTCAACGCATAAATCCTGGCTGCGACGTGCAAGGATCATGGCTCATGAGCAGCAATGCCCCAGGAGTTGCAACCGCAAGCAGAGTGCGCTTTAAGAGGTCGCTACCGCACTCCTGATTCACGCTCTCAGACCCATTAAACATTAACACTGCAGGCAAGGATTGCTTTAATGCCTCTTCCTTCTCCACAAACCTTGCTAAAATGTAGAAACGGAATTATCTTTCGTTAATTGAATTCTCTATAAAAGAACTAGTAAATTAATTATGATGAAAGTAAAATTTAAGAAAATTGGCAGATTAGCTGACGTTCAAATTTCTTTAAATTGATAAGCCAAAAAAATTATAATTTAGTAGGCCATTCATATTAACTAAGTTAATGTATGTTTTCAAACCTACTGCAAAGCTTTAAATAAAGACAAGATATTTTTACAATAGTGACTAAAATTAATTTTCTAGGAGAGATTCTAAAAGTATATAGAATAACTAATGTTAACAACTTTTGATAAATATTATAACAAATAAGATGCAAGGAAGTAATGAAGTACAACATAAACGTTATATAAGAAACAAAACCTTAAAAACAAACGTCTAATAAAAGCTAAGAATTTTATTGATTAGAACAAGTATCAGATATACTCGTGTTCAATTAACAAAGAAAATAAGCTAGTTGCAGAGCATTCTCAGAATTAGCACAACGTTAATTTTATTATGTGTACAATTACTTGATTTATAAACTGATTTAAAAAAAAACGAGAATTATAATTATTTATTTGACATTAGCTAATTTTTTTATACATTTACTGATTATTAAAAACCAACTGTCCTAAAATTTAAAGTTCAAGTCTATAAAAACTGTTCTAGGATAAGGTACCGCATTCTTATCAAGCCTTTTATTTTATATTTGAAGAAGTTATTCTTTATTCTGTTGAGACCTCAACATCCATTTAAATAGACATATGGTTTTTTTATATTCTTAGTATTCAGATCTACAACCGCAAAGCCGTAGGTACATCGTAGTAGACCGGCGGATAATAGTTTGTTAACTTACCAAAATATTAGTAAATAAAATAACGGATTTTCAGCAGACGACATGTAGATGTATGTTCTATATGTTTTTGTACTAACCAACATTGCTTGGATTGGTATCAAGTAAAAAAAAAAAATTACTAAGTGACGGTTACATATAAAAAACAATACCTGTTTATTTAAAATAAAAATTGGCAATAACAATTATTTACAATTTATAACAAATATTCAATAATATATTGTCGTACACTGCGATCATGTGTTAACTCTTCTCTTTAAATTTTGAAATACAATAAAAAGCTCATCAACTTCTATATTTCAAATAGCATCAGTAATTTTATTGTTACGTGCATAAATTAAAAAATGTACGACTTTGTTTATAAGTTAAATTAAAGTTACTTTTCCATTTCTCGACGCCATCTATCGGGCATCGTTGGTTCCTTCCGACTGAGTAAACGAAAGGCCGTCATTTTTACTTTGAGATCGTTCGCTACATAACTTGATGCCTGCGTAAATTAAAACTGTTTTCTTAAAACATCCACGTTAAGTTAAATTGTTATCGCATTCTGATTACGTCAACTGTCAATTATTATTATTACTGTATTTTACTAACAGAGATTTTTGTATATCTTGGTTGTTACACTTATGATTTAAGTGTTTTGTAAGTTATCATTATTGTTATTATTATATTATCTCGCACCAACAAATTATATTTCAGTACAGTGCAAAAAATAAAAAATATTACATTAGAACATGTTACAAATTATACAAAATAACATAGGACAATATGCAGTAAATAATAGAGCAGGTTAAATAGTGCATTTAGACATCGTTTGAAGTGTCTGATTGATCTAGCGTTTACAATATCATTAGATAAAACGTTCTTTACATTAGTCCCTCAAAGAGCAAAGAAATTTTGACGACACTGATAGTGAAAACGCAAATGAGTTAGTTTGAGCACATTTCCTCGTAGGTGAATGTTGTCACTTAATGTAAACATGATGAACAAAAGGGAGTAGTACTGATTATGCAGAATTTTATATGTTTATCGGGTCTACATGATTTCTTTGTTCTCTAAATTTGGACAATTGTAGAATTGTTAGCCGCTGGTCATAAGGTAGCCTTCTTATATTGTAGACAAGCTTTGTTGTTCTGCGTTGGACCCTTTTCATTTCTTTAATGTCTTTAATTAAGTAAGGATTCTAGACACTGCAACTAAACTCTAAGACTGGACGCACATACAGTTTCAAGAACACTTTAGGTTTTAGACACTTGAAGTTGATTTTGATCATATACAATAAACTGTTGGTTGGGTGATATGCGATGACTATTTTAAGTCCTTATAATTATGCAGAGGTCCGTCTGTTCATCGACTTTCTTGAAAAGTCTTCCTTCTAGGTTATAGTTTAGCATGGGATTATTAACTCCAATGTGTAAGATATTTGTATATGTGTTGAGTGTTAACAGCCACGTTTTAGTCCAGCAACTCAGTTTATCAAGGTCTGACTGCATGATGTGAGCGTTCTGCAATGGATTGTTAAAGAATTTTGTGTCATCGGCAAATAAACTCGATGTTGATTGAATATTTGAGGTTAGATCTGCTATATAAAGCAGGAATAATATGGGACCAAGGACTGATTCTTCCGGTACTCTATTTCTTACTTGATAAAATGTAGATAGGGCGTCATTTACCCGCACTTTATAAGTACGATCGGACAAGAAGTTTGTGATCCATTTCAGTAGATTTCTTCTCACACTGTAGTGTTCGAGTTTCAGCAGCAGCCTCTGGTGAAGGACTTTATCAAACGCCTTCTCAAAGTCCACATAAATGACGTCAATTGGTGCTCGTTCGTCGATGGACTTAGTCCAAGGTTTCTAAGTTAAGTAGCATATTTGAAAGAACCGATCTGTTCTGTATAAAGCCATGCTGCCAGTTCGGAATAATGACATTCGCGATTAAGAATTCCGTAAATTTGTTGGCTATGATTCTTTCCATACATTTGCAGACGACAAAGGTTAAGCTTACAAGGCGGTAGTTACTAGCTACGAGTTTTTCGCCTTTTTTAAATATGGGGACTATGACAGATTTTTGCCGATACTTCTGGTGTTTTAGTACCTACCTATATTTGTACTCGAACTAAATTTATTTACTGTGATAATATCAAATTATCTCTACTTGTTATTCATTCAAATTTTAATCCACGTTATCCTTCTAACATTAATTAAAGTACAATTGGTGTTAACTATTTGGTTTCTTCAATTTCCCCAACTTTATGAACCTTATAATTTTATACAAGTTTCGGGCCTCTTATGCTGATCTAGCAGGCTATATCTCCAAAAACAGATCTGGCCCCATTAAAATAAAATCACTTGAATGAAGATGACCATGAAACCAAGCAATAAACGTGTCAACATAACTAAGCCATAATTTAGCTTTAAATATTGATGATTCTAAAGCAACTGTTTCAAAAGATTATATAAAATGTTAGCTACAACAGGTGAAAGAGGAGAACCCATAGCAGCACCAAACTTGTTCGTAAAACTTGTTATCAAATTGGAAATAAGTGATGATAAACAGTTATCAATAAGAAGAACCAAACTCATCTCCTTCCCATGTTGAAACAGGATCTGTTAATTGGAACTTTAGTAAAAAGTAAAGTGACATCAAAACTTACAAGAAGATCTTGGGGTTCAAATTTTATGGTTTCTAAACGTTGAATAAAATGCTGAAAGTTGAGGACGTGAGAAGAGGTGTTACTTGTAAATTCGCAAAGAATGTTAGATAAGAACTAGAACTGGATTGTAGGTAGGAGATTTCAAACTAGTGGTTTGCATTAGTCTTTTTAAACACATTAACATCATAAAATGGTTTGTTTTTGTATTACGTATTTGTTTTATTTATTAAAACGTATAAAGTGTTTATAATTGTTTTTTGAATATTCAGTTTTATTAAGTATAAACTACAAAACTAACCATAATTTCTAACGAGGTATCGAAGCTGTGCAAACTGATTGTTTTTATAATACTACTAGCTGTACCCTGCCACGCTTCGCAGTGGCACATTGTGATTGAATGGTTGACATTTAATGTAATTATATTTATATACATTAAAAGTGAGGTTAATCCAAAATAAATAATATAATTACGTCCACGTGTTAGATGTAATAAAAAAGATATAACCACTCACTTCTGTTAGAAATTCACTTGAATTATAATAAGTCCTTTTATTTTGCCTGTCAGTTAATAATATTTTTACTGTCCATCTTTGATATAAAATATAACCTCTACTTACGATTTGATGAAAGGCGCAGTTTGATCACTATCACACCAAAAATTCTTGATATAAGTGAATATTTAATTCAGATTGTATAATAATCAGAATCAGATGCAAATTTTTTTGTAAATAAACAATGTAATTGGGAACGAAATTGTTTCTCATGTGACTGCGTCATTACTATTGCGGTTGTCAGCGAGTGTTTTCCTCGCTTATGGCAGATGGCGCGGTCACTGGTACACAGCTGATCGTTAAAAAAACTGTTTTCTCGCGGTCGCAGATATGTGACTGATGCAAAAAATAGATAAAAACAATCCTTGATGCGGATTTTATATCATGTTAAAATTTCAACTCAATCGGTGCAGAACTTTTTGAGTTTTTGAAGCGTACACAAACCAACATAACATTTTTATATATATAGATAATGTAATATACAGGGTGTGTATAAACTGATAAAAAACCTACACGCTGCGACATTTTTCGTTAAATTCTGAATCAAAAATCTTAATAAATTGTATTATAATTCGTATATTTTCAGCAACCCCTTAAGGAAACATACATTTAGCAACACTGTAAATTAGCATACATACTGTAATATCGCATGTTGCTATCTCCAAAAACATTTTACTGGTCATTGGTAACACATTTTAAATTCTACACATTACGCAATATAGGATTTGCTCTTCAATTTATTTATTGTCAGAATACTACCTAGGTACATAGAATTAACAATGTTAACCTAGAATGTATTTTCCAACAGGATTTGGTTTTTTATTTTATCTGATATTAAGTCAATGACATTAACCCATACAAAATTGTTCGAATTCAAATCTATCTGTTTGTACGCATAGTCACAACCTTCGAGGTATCGTCTTTCTATAACTTAGTCAGCGTCTTGAAGAGGCGTTGCATACACTCTATTTTAAACAAAATATCAAACAAAAAAATTCTAGAGTATTGATATTGGTAGATCTCGCAGGCCATAGGATGGGACCACCGCGACCAATCCATCTATTCGCAAAATGTTCATTCAACCAGTTTCTTACAAGCAAAGTTAGTCAAACTTCATCGTGCACGTAAATCATATTATAGCGTCTGTTCAACGGTATCTCGTCAGTAACTTGTTCTAATACATTAAGATACCTATTAGCATTAAGACGATTTGGTAGATAAATTGGCCTAACAACCTTGTGATTTATTAGGCTTAGTCAAACGTTAATGGAAAACCGTCCTTAGTGACCATATTCTATAAATTTATGCAGATTTTCATATGCTCAATAGCGAAGATTGTGAGTATCAAATACGCCATTTCTAGTAAACATAAATTCATCGTTCCAAAGAATATGCTGAAGAAAGTCCCCATCTTCTTGAATCGAATTTATGATTGTTACAAAATTTAATCGTAATATGTTGTCGCTATCATAAAGAGGATAAACTTTAGAAACGTCATATAAACGAAGTAGGTTTTTTGTAGCACCCAGTGAAGGGTTTTGTTACCGGCAATGTTTAATGTTAAAGCTAACTGTCGGGTACTAAGCGAAGGATCTTCGCGTGCAACGTCTAGCATTTATTCTTCTAGTTATATTGCACTCATTTGTCTTCGTCGATCAGCATTAGCGTTTTTTATTAAAAAATGAACAAGTTTCTGGAAGTTGTTAATCTAGTCTTCAAAATATACTTATTCCAAGTTGTCTTCGGTTTGGAAAACGTATGCCATACTCGTTTGCGTCGCATTAGCATTTCCATTACTGAAACCGTACATCACTGAAAGTAAAAGCAGTTATGAATGAACGAAACATTAACAAAGAACGCAAAAAAACACAGAACCACAAAAACAAATCAAGAGTACACAAAAAAACCAAAGGTTATACAAAAACAAATCAAGAAAGTCAAATTGCATACATAAATATCAAAATTTGACAGATGATGCTAATGATTGAAATTTGTTGAAATACGTTAATAAAGAAATATTGAAAACAAACTTTGAACTCAAAAAAAATTGTTAACGAAACAGAAGTATCAAAATTTATTTATTATTCTTAATGGCAGCTATACCTGCGAACAAATATCGAAACTAACACTTACTTATAAACGAAAAGTCCAAACTTCAAGAACGTTGTGAAGACGTATAAAACATGAAACAACAAGATTTTAGATTCAGAATTTAACGAAGGATGATGCAAGGTTTTTTTGTCAATTTATGCATACCGTGTATAGTGAAAGAATAGATATATACTTATAAAAATTGCATTGTTAGAAACATAAATAATAATGTACACATGTCAAACATCTTCGTAAAAACTTTTTGGTATCTTGTAACTGTGGATGAATGCCAAAAGACAATTGATCTTTTTTAAATTATCATGTAGTTAAAAAAACTGATTGATGTTCTTTTTACAGTATCATAAATTACCTTGACCTGTTTAGAAAGAAGATTGGTCATAAGGAATGCACAACATTGCCTAATGGCTAACAAGCATACAATAAGCCCTATTCGTTTAACCCACTATTATCTTTATAGTCGCTATGTTTACTCGTAGACTATTCTGTTACGGACGAAATTTTCTTTACGTACGCCCATGTATTTCGACTTGAAATTAGATTCGGGTTTTGACGCCCTCTAACGATCGCTTTCTCGTTGGTTGTCATTTGGCGGAAAATCGTCATGCGGTGAATGAATAAGATGGTCCGTACGTGGTGAATATTCTGTATATCCGATAACATCCGGAAAAAAAATGGAAAACCAATTATAATTAGTTAATTATCTAATTTATTTGAAGCGTTACAGGGTAAGCTACTGCCGTCATTTATTAAAAATTCGTTCGTAATTCTTTCTTCCTTTTAACAGCCATTTTTCTTTCCTCCATTTCGAACATTTTATGTTCTCGATAAGTGGATATTGGAATCTACTGCTAAATAAGTTATCACGTTACCGTACACGTGCGCTGGCGGAAGGCGGTTTCTACGCCACGAAATTGGGGTCTTGCGGAGCTTTCCCAGGGCAAATAGTGCTACACGTGGATGACACGACGTTAATTATATTAACCGCCACCTATTTTAGATCTCACTATATACAGTAGTCGATGCACGTTTTTTTTTTGTGTGAGATAGATTTAATGAATTACTTAATACGAAATTGTTTTAGCCGAACTATCAGTTGTGAGTTGGGGTTGTGACACCATACGTGCTAATATTTATTACAGGCCACTAAAGAAGAAAAACGTTTTTCTTCGGGCTAGTGGAGGCAGCGATTCGGGTGAGTGATTTGAACTTATTTTAGATATATCGTTGTCACGAAAATTACTCACAAACTTTTGTATTACAATTTAACGTTAGGGAATACTTATAACGTGTAGCTACCAATAGGGTATTTACAATCAGTGAAATTACTGTCTCGCATATTGTATGTAGTTGAAGGACATGTACTTCGGATCATTGTAATTGTGTGTGGTGGGTTGCCGATGTTGTAGGCATCGAGATCTTAACTTGTTTTCTATAATTCTCTAAATTGATTTGTTACAAAAATCAAAGGTTAATACCGTTGTTAATAATTAGTGTAAACTCTTCTAGTCTTTAGTAACTCCAACTTCGAGGTATAATGATTTTTGATTAGTATAAATACAACTGTGATAAATGTTAGTGATAGACTGAAAGCGATTAAAGTTGTTAATTCTTTCTCTTGTGATTATTGTTCCCTACGAACCACTTTGGGCTACTCGAACAGCTGAGTAGAGGGTTTACGAATCTCCTAGTTGTTACAAGTTCTGAACCATTCTGTAGTGAGCGAACAGAAGTATCATTGTGGATAAGCTCTGGCGCCCTGAAACATCTGTTATATATTTATTGTGGACCTCCCCATCTCCGACTATTGCGAGTTTGGCCGTGCAAGGTTCGTAACACCCAAAAAGCTTGTAACAAATTTGGCTGCCCAACTTTAGGGGCTCGATTTCTCAATTGCGTCGATTTCTATTTCTCGATTTCTCTTACATTGCAGTTATCATTCTTTATAATTCGGTTTGCTATTTTTACATTTTTTCCGTCTCTAACTAGGCTAGGATTATTAACAGGCATAGGTAGTTTATATTGTTGACTTTCTTTTGATTTCGTGTATGCGATCATCAGCTTTCTAGATTTATTGATTCTGTTTATCTTTTCTTAGTCTGACGTGGGTTCGATCTATTCTGCTTTGCTTACTTAGTTATTGCTACTAGACTTGACGTCTGAGTTACTTTACTAACTTTTACTTTTGTTCGTCTTTAGTGCTGCAGTTGGACTGAGCACTTTGCTTACGTTTCTTTTAATCGGACCTTCGCTTTGATTCTGGATTGACTTGACTACGTCGATTAATTTTTTTTCTTATCGGTTTAATTACTGGGTAGTGAGACTGCTGGTACTTACTGTTATTTTGAGATCTTGTCAGACACGTGGTGGCAGATTCCTGTTGTAGTTGACAACTTTGGTTAGTTTATTGTTTACTTGTTATCAGTGGCGGCTTTTCTATTAGGTCATTTGGTCAACCACTCTCCAAAATGAATAAGAAAGGTATTTTATTTGCATTAAAATTATTGCGTTTAAATAAAATTATCAGCGTTTAAATTTCATGCGTATAAATAATTGTCAATTTAAATGCAACAGATACGAAAGCTTGCGAATTTATCCGAGGCTGACACGAACTTTTGCCCGCACTTACATTATATTACGATGATAGTTATTCTAATCAAGAGTGAGACACACATAATACACTTTTATGCGAGTTAGAAAAGAAGATAAGTAAATGTTAAAATTCGTTCGCTGGCTGTGGCTGGGTTTTCAGCCGGCCGCCTACGCCAAAGATAATACTCAGTGCAATTATCTTTGAGTGCAATGCTATCATTGCTTACGTGACTTACGTCATCTATCGTTATCTTCGCAGCACGTGTGTGTTAAATACAGATTTCTTATCACATATGACAGTAGTTTTTGTTTCATAATAACTGTGGTACAAGACGTTCAAAAATGAATAGCTAATAATTGTTTACACATCTAGAATTTATATTTAATGCTCGTCCTCGGCCTTTACTTTAAATTCGACCAACCAGTAAACATAAAAATAAAGAAGTTCACAGTAATTCAAGGAATCTGTGTATGATTCGTTAGATTGGATTTGTGGAATTGAAATAAATAATAGATTTTAGTGTTTTTTATTTACTGTTTTCAGATGATGCATTAATCATTATGTTGTAAAAATGTTACGGATTTATAGCATTTAAAAGAAAAAGTAAAAATCAATTGTGAAGTCAATTAAAGACTATAATCAAAAAGTTTGTAAAAACTAAAAATAGATACATATATTAAATAAAACAATTAATTTACTTTACATATGACTACAGTGGAAAGAGAGCGATATTTCTCTATGTTAAAAATTCAAACATTTCTACGCAATTGGCAATACTATGAGACAAGAAAGATGTGCATTTCTATGCTAAGCGTTGAAAAATCATTGTAAATTTTAATGAGCTTGCTATTGATTATTTTGGTAATTGTAATTATAGACGAATATCTTAAATTTTAAACATAATTGATCTTAAATATAAATCAGGTTACTGTAAGAATGTTTTTTAGCCTTTTTGCGATCATTGCGTTTTTTTTAAATGACCCTCTTGTATGATTGACCACCAGCCGCCACTGCTTGTTATTGTTTTAGCTATGTATTCTTCAGATGAAGAACCACCATTTCTTACTCCTTCGGACTCCGATTCCGAAACGAACTTAGGAAATTGGAATGTTACTTTTTCGGGTGAAGATCCTTCTTTACTTATAGAATTTCTTATTCGTATCGACGAGTTGTGTTTGTCTCGTGATGTTTCTCAGCACCAACTTTTTCTTTCAGCTTCGGAGGTGTTATCGGGTAAAGCTCTTCTTGTGTTTAGAAGTAGACGACATACTTTACGTTCTTGGAATGAGGTTACTGCGATGCTGAAAGCTGAATTTCTGCCGGTAGATTATGATGAACGGTTAATGGATACTATTCGTAATCGAGTGATAGAACCTAAGGAATCTATTGTGATGTACGTTGCTACTATGCAATATATTTTTATGCAATTGTTAAAACCAGTCTCGGAGAAGACGAAGTTAAAAATCGTACGCCGCAACTTGGCTCCATTGTATCAATCTCATTTCGCACTGGTGGATATCACATCTTTTTCTCAATTGGTTTCTTTAGGCAAACGTTTGGAGTCGAACTTTAATTGTAGCAATTCTCTTAGTCTTATAACATCCGAAAGGAGTGATTTACTTCTAGAATCATCTGTGATTAATACTGCTACTCCCGCAGTTTCTGTTAATACGGTTGCTGATTCTCTTACTACTCCTTCACTTCCTTCTTCTATCACTACGGAGTCTAATACTTGTATACACTGTCGTTCTAAAACTGAGAAGCTTGTACGTCCTGTTCGTTCTTTAGCTTTTCTTCCTCCAAATTTTTCTTCAGTTTCTAGGTTATTAGACCTACTACCGATCCTTGGTACTTAGGTTTGGTTTCTAAAGTTTCTGCTTTTCCTCGTCGTTTCTCTCGTTGGTGTCTTGTGAAAGGTCTTCTATGTAAACGTGTACGCATTTCTCTGTCTGACTCTTGCGTGTGGAAATTAGTCGTTCCTTCGGACCAACGCAAACAACTAATCTACGATCACCATCTTTCATCTGCGCGTGAACACCGCAGTGTTAAGAGTACGTTAGAAGCTCTTTGCTATCACTTCTACTGGCCTCATATGAGACCCAAGGTTGCGGAGTTTCTACACCACTGTTCTTGTTCGAACGCACAGCGAAGCAAGCCTATTAGGTCACGTCACGTTTTGCCAGCAACGATGAAGCTTTCCAACACTAGCTTAACGACAAGGTCTACGCGTCGACATAAGGATCGTACTATTTCTCCGGATGTAAAAACCGCTGCTATGGCTTTTCATCTCCTTCTTCAGGCACTTCTAATTATTCTTTACTGGCGCCTTCCTCTAATCGTTCTTTTCTTTTTCATCGGCGTTGCAAGCGTCGTAAGTACTAGTTCACTTTTTGGGCTTTCGACTTTCGACCTTTGCTATCCTTTTGGTTCTTTTCTTTCGGTTTTGGTGGTTCGAGTCTTTGAATACGTCGTCGGTATTTTGTTGGTTATAGCTTGGATGCTACCCAATTGTTTCCTCTCATATTGCTGTCATCGATTTTCTTTTCTTTGCTTAAGTTTCTAGTACTTTTGTTTTGGTTTCTTTCTTCTCCATCTTACTTCGGGACAGACTACCTTTCCGTCTGTATATATTTATATCCGCGTAGTCGGCTTTTTGGATTGGTACGTCATTTATAGAATTCTCTCTTCTGCTTTTAGATTTGGTTTTTTTTTCTTGAGTTTTCTATTCCGCTCGTCGGCCTTAAAGTCTTGAAGTATACTTTCCAATTTGGGACAGCAATTAGCACGCTCTTGGTCTATGACTAACTGTAATATATGTTCTCTTCTCTTCTTTTCTTTTTATATCTTTGGGCGGTTGGTTGGGCATTGAAGGGTTGGTCACTCCCTTTCGTTTCTTCTACGGAGTGAAGAACGAATTAGACACTTACATCAAGTCTTATCTTTCTCCGTCTTTCTCTATCTCTTCTCTTTCCTATTTCGCCTTTTTTTTTTCTTCTTAGGCTTAGGATTTTCTATGTGACATCAATTCTTTTTTTGGTTGATCTTCTTATGGTTCACCTCTTGGGTGGTTAGTTGGACATAGAAATACCTAGTCTTATCTTGCTTGTCTCTTTTGGTTTTTTTCTTGGCTTTGCTTTCTCAGGTACTTTTCTTGCTGTATTGGGTTAGTGGGTTTTTGTTTTGTTGCTTTTGGTTTGAAACTAGGAATAGACTACAACGTCGCTTCTTGTACTTTGTACTTCCGCTTAGTCGACATTTTTGATGTTGTTAGTCACCGTTAGAATATTTGTCTTCTTTGGGTTTCTGTTGCTCTTGGAATATTATAATCCGTTTTTCGGCATTTACGTTCCAATGTGACATTCCAACACAACGAGCACTGACTCACGATGCTCAATTGGCACGTGAAGCTTTCTGTCCTTTATTGACTCATACTTTCTTTTGTTCCTCTGGTATTGTTTGAGGTTGCTTTGAAAGTTTTTCTCTCTGCTTAAGCTTAGTCTTTCTTTATTTTCTTGGATCCTCTGCAACCATATTCTTTTCTCTTTATTTTCTTTTTTTTGCTAATTCTTTTTTTTGCTACATTGGGCTTAGGAAGTTATTCGTTGCTGTGTCAGTCTGAAACTTAAGACAGACTACAACTCCGTTTTTCTGTACTTTATGTACTTCCGCTTGCTCGGCTTTTCTGGATGTTGTTAGTCATTGTTGAGATATCTCTTTTGCTACTTTTCTCTTTGGGTTTTTCTTGGGATATTCTATTCCGTTTATCGGCTTATACGTTTCGTTGTTACAGTCCAGCACAGTGATCGATGATTAACAAGTGTTCGTTTGGCAATTGATGGTTCTTACGTTCTGTTCTTTTCTCTTCTTTCTTTTCTTTTCTTCGAATTCTAGTTTGCGGTGTTGATAGTAGTTGAGATTTTGGGGTACTTATTTTGAGACCATTTTCAACGGGGGTTTGGTATTTAATGTTTGGGGTCTTGGAGATACCTTTCGCTTTGTGCGATTCTTTTATTCTTCCACTATAAATATTATGCCAAAACGTGGTCTTGATGCTTGCGCGGGTCTTATCCGTACGTTCTTTCCCTTTGATTTGGTTACAGTTTGGGTTGTGGGTACTCTGAAGATTCTGGAAAACCTCTGTCTCTTCTGTATCTGTGGTAATCTGATGAGATTACACGGGGTTGGGTCTCTTGGAATTGGGTTGGTTTTGGATTTAAGGGTTCTATCCTTGGCGTATGCCCAAATTTCTATCTTTATTTTAGCTTTTGTTTTCGTTCTTGTCGCTCCACGCTCCCATTTTGCTGGGGGGGAATTCTGTTACGGACGAAATTTTCTTTACGTACGCCCATGTATTTCGACTTGAAATTAGATTCGGGTTTTGACGCCCTCTAACGATCGCTTTCTCGTTGGTTGTCATTTGGCGGAAAATCGTCATGCGGTGAATGAATAAGATGGTCCGTACGTGGTGAATATTCTGTATATCCGATAACATCCGGAAAAAAAATGGAAAACCAATTATAATTAGTTAATTATCTAATTTATTTGAAGCGTTACAGGGTAAGCTACTGCCGTCATTTATTAAAAATTCGTTCGTAATTCTTTCTTCCTTTTAACAGCCATTTTCTTTCGCCCATTTCGAACATTTTATGTTCTCGATAAGTGGATATTGGAATCTACTGCTAAATAAGTTATCACGTTACCGTACACGTGCGCTGGCGGAAGGCGGTTTCTACGCCACGAAATTGGGGTCTTGCGGAGCTTTCCCAGGGCAAATAGTGCTACACGTGGATGACACGACGTTAATTATATTAACCGCCACCTATTTTAGATCTCACTATATACAGTAGTCGATGCACGTTTTTTTGTGTGAGATAGATTTAATGAATTACTTAATACGAAATTGTTTTAGCCGAACTATCAGTTGTGAGTTGGGGTTGTGACACCATTCGTGCTAATATTTATTACAGGCCACTAAAGAAGAAAACGTTTTTCTTCGGGCTAGTGGAGGCAGCGATTCGGGTGAGTGATTTGAACTTATTTTAGATATATCGTTGTCACGAAAATTACTCACAAACTTTTGTATTACAATTTAACGTTAGGGAATACTTATAACGTGTAGCTACCAATAGGGTATTTACAATCAGTGAAATTACTGTCTCGCATATTGTATGTAGTTGAAGGACATGTACTTCGGATCATTGTAATTGTGTGTGGTGGGTTGCCGATGTTGTAGGCATCGAGATCTTAACTTGTTTTCTATAATTCTCTAAATTGATTTGTTACAAAAAATCAAAGGTTAATACCGTTGTTAATAATTAGTGTAAACTCTTCTAGTCTTTAGTAACTCCAACTTCGAGGTATAATGATTTTTGATTAGTATAAATACAACTGTGATAAATGTTAGTGATAGACTGAAAGCGATTAAAGTTGTTAATTCTTTCTCTTGTGATTATTGTTCCCTACGAACCACTTTGGGCTACTCGAACAGCTGAGTAGAGGGTTTACGAATCTCCTAGTTGTTACAAGTTCTGAACCATTCTGTAGTGAGCGAACAGAAGTATCATTGTGGATAAGCTCTGGCGCCCTGAAACATCTGTTATATATTTATTGTGGACCTCCCCATCTCCGACTATTGCGAGTTTGGCCGTGCAAGGTTCGTAACACCCAAAAAGCTTGTAACAAATTTGGCTGCCCAACTTTAGGGGCTCGATTTCTCAATTGCGTCGATTTCTATTTCTCGATTTCTCTTACATTGCAGTTATCATTCTTTATAATTCGGTTTGCTATTTTTACATTTTTTCCGTCTCTAACTAGGCTAGGATTATTAACAGGCATAGGTAGTTTATATTGTTGACTTTCTTTTGATTTCGTGTATGCGATCATCAGCTTTCTAGATTTATTGATTCTGTTTATCTTTTCTTAGTCTGACGTGGGTTCGATCTATTCTGCTTTGCTTACTTAGTTATTGCTACTAGACTTGACGTCTGAGTTACTTTACTAACTTTTACTTTTGTCTGTCTTTAGTGCTGCAGTTGGACTGAGCACTTTGCTTACGTTTCTTTTAATCGGACCTTCGCTTTGATTCTGGATTGACTTGACTACGTCGATTAATTTTTTTTCTTATCGGTTTAATTACTGGGTAGTGAGACTGCTGGTACTTACTGTTATTTTGAGATCTTGTCAGACACGTGGTGGCAGATTCCTGTTGTAGTTGACAACTTTGGTTAGTTTATTGTTTACTTGTTATCAGTGGCGGCTTCTCTATTAGGTCATTTGGTCAATGACCCTCCAAAAATGAATAAGAAAGGTATTTTATTTGCTTTAAAATTACAAAAAATTTGCGTTTAAATCAAATTATCAGCGTTTAAATTTCTTGCGTTTAAATAATTGTCAATTTAAATGCAACAGATACGAAAGCTTGCGAATTTATCCGAGGCTGACACGAACTTTTGCCCGCACTTACATTATATTACGATGATAGTTATTCTAATCAAGAGTGAGACACACATAATACACTTTTATGCGAGTTAGAAAAGAAGATAAGTAAATGTTAAAATTCGTTCGCTGGCTGTGGCTGGGTTTTCAGCCGGCCGCCTACGCCAAAGATAATACTCAGTGCAATTATCTTTGAGTGCAATGCTATCATTGCTTACGTGACTTACGTCATCTATCGTTATCTTCGCAGCACGTGTGTGTTAAATACAGATTTCTTATCACATATGACAGTAGTTTTTGTTTCATAATAACTGTGGTACAAGACGTTCAAAAATGAATAGCTAATAATTGTTTACACATCTAGAATTTATATTTAATGCTCGTCCTCGGCCTTTACTTTAAATTCGACCAACCAGTAAACATAAAAATAAAGAAGTTCACAGTAATTCAAGGAATCTGTGTATGATTCGTTAGATTGGATTTGTGGAATTGAAATAAATAATAGATTTTAGTGTTTTTATTTACTGTTTTCAGATGATGCATTAATCATTATGTTGTAAAATGTTACGGATTTATAGCATTTAAAAGAAAAAGTAAAAATCAATTGTGAAGTCAATTAAAGACTATAATCAAAAAGTTTGTAAAAACTAAAAATAGATACATATATTAAATAAAACAATTAATTTACTTTACATATGACTACAGTGGAAAGAGAGCGATATTTCTCTATGTTAAAAATTCAAACATTTCTACGCAATTGGCAATACTATGAGACAAGAAAGATGTGCATTTCTATGCTAAGCGTTGAAAAATCATTGTAAATTTTAATGAGCTTGCTATTGATTATTTTGGTAATTGTAATTATAGACGAATATCTTAAATTTTAAACATAATTGATCTTAAATATAAATCAGGTTACTGTAAGAATGTTTTTTAGCCTTTTTGCGATCATTGCGTTTTTTTTAAATGACCCTCTTGTATGATTGACCACCAGCCGCCACTGCTTGTTATTGTTTTAGCTATGTATTCTTCAGATGAAGAACCACCATTTCTTACTCCTTCGGACTCCGATTCCGAAACGAACTTAGGAAATTGGAATGTTACTTTTTCGGGTGAAGATCCTTCTTTACTTATAGAATTTCTTATTCGTATCGACGAGTTGTGTTTGTCTCGTGATGTTTCTCAGCACCAACTTTTTCTTTCAGCTTCGGAGGTGTTATCGGGTAAAGCTCTTCTTGTGTTTAGAAGTAGACGACATACTTTACGTTCTTGGAATGAGGTTACTGCGATGCTGAAAGCTGAATTTCTGCCGGTAGATTATGATGAACGGTTAATGGATACTATTCGTAATCGAGTGATAGAACCTAAGGAATCTATTGTGATGTACGTTGCTACTATGCAATATATTTTTATGCAATTGTTAAAACCAGTCTCGGAGAAGACGAAGTTAAAAATCGTACGCCGCAACTTGGCTCCATTGTATCAATCTCATTTCGCACTGGTGGATATCACATCTTTTTCTCAATTGGTTTCTTTAGGCAAACGTTTGGAGTCGAACTTTAATTGTAGCAATTCTCTTAGTCTTATAACATCCGAAAGGAGTGATTTACTTCTAGAATCATCTGTGATTAATACTGCTACTCCCGCAGTTTCTGTTAATACGGTTGCTGATTCTCTTACTACTCCTTCACTTCCTTCTTCTATCACTACGGAGTCTAATACTTGTATACACTGTCGTTCTAAAACTGAGAAGCTTGTACGTCCTGTTCGTTCTTTAGCTTTTCTTCCTCCAAATTTTTCTTCAGTTTCTAGGTTATTAGACCTACTACCGATCCTTGGTACTTAGGTTTGGTTTCTAAAGTTTCTGCTTTTCCTCGTCGTTTCTCTCGTTGGTGTCTTGTGAAAGGTCTTCTATGTAAACGTGTACGCATTTCTCTGTCTGACTCTTGCGTGTGGAAATTAGTCGTTCCTTCGGACCAACGCAAACAACTAATCTACGATCACCATCTTTCATCTGCGCGTGAACACCGCAGTGTTAAGAGTACGTTAGAAGCTCTTTGCTATCACTTCTACTGGCCTCATATGAGACCCAAGGTTGCGGAGTTTCTACACCACTGTTCTTGTTCGAACGCACAGCGAAGCAAGCCTATTAGGTCACGTCACGTTTTGCCAGCAACGATGAAGCTTTCCAACACTAGCTTAACGACAAGGTCTACGCGTCGACATAAGGATCGTACTATTTCTCCGGATGTAAAAACCGCTGCTATGGCTTTTCATCTCCTTCTTCAGGCACTTCTAATTATTCTTTACTGGCGCCTTCCTCTAATCGTTCTTTTCTTTTTCATCGGCGTTGCAAGCGTCGTAAGTACTAGTTCACTTTTTGGGCTTTCGACTTTCGACCTTTGCTATCCTTTTGGTTCTTTTCTTTCGGTTTTGGTGGTTCGAGTCTTTGAATACGTCGTCGGTATTTTGTTGGTTATAGCTTGGATGCTACCCAATTGTTTCCTCTCATATTGCTGTCATCGATTTTCTTTTCTTTGCTTAAGTTTCTAGTACTTTTGTTTTGGTTTCTTTCTTCTCCATCTTACTTCGGGACAGACTACCTTTCCGTCTGTATATATTTATATCCGCGTAGTCGGCTTTTTTGGATTGGTACGTCATTTATAGAATTCTCTCTTCTGCTTTTAGATTTGGTTTTTTTTTCTTGAGTTTTCTATTCCGCTCGTCGGCCTTAAAGTCTTGAAGTATACTTTCCAATTTGGGACAGCAATTAGCACGCTCTTGGTCTATGACTAACTGTAATATATGTTCTCTTCTCTTCTTTTCTTTTTATATCTTTGGGCGGTTGGTTGGGCATTGAAGGGTTGGTCACTCCCTTTCGTTTCTTCTACGGAGTGAAGAACGAATTAGACACTTACATCAAGTCTTATCTTTCTCCGTCTTTCTCTATCTCTTCTCTTTCCTATTTCGCCTTTTTTTTTTCTTCTTAGGCTTAGGGATTTTCTATGTGACATCAATTCTTTTTTTTTGGTTGATCTTCTTATGGTTCACCTCTTGGGTGGTTAGTTGGACATAGAAATACCTAGTCTTATCTTGCTTGTCTCTTTTGGTTTTTTTCTTGGCTTTGCTTTCTCAGGTACTTTTCTTGCTGTATTGGGTTAGTGGGTTGTTGTATTGTTGTTTTTGGATTGAAGCTTGGGATAGACTGCAACGTCGCTTCTTGTACTCTGTACTTCCGCTTAGTCGGCATTTTTGATGTTGTTAGTCACCGTTAGAATATTTGTCTTCTTTGGGTTTCTTTTGCTCGTGGAATATTCTAATCCGTTCTTCGGCATTTACGTTCCAACGTGACATTCTAACACAACGAGCACTGACTCACGATGCTCAATTGGCACGTGAAGCTTTCTGTCCTTTATTGACTCATACTTTCTTTTGTTCTTCTGGTTTTGTTTGAGGTTGCTTTGAAAGTTTTGCTCTCTGCTTAAGCTTAGTCTTTCTTTATTTTCTTGGATCCTCTGCAACCATATTCCTTTCTCTTTATTTTCTTTTTTTTGCTAATTCTTTTTTTTGCTACATTGGGCTTAGGAAGTTATTCGTTGCTGTGTCAGTCTGAAACTTAAGACAGACTACAACTCCGTTTTTCTGTACTTTATGTACTTCCGCTTGCTCGGCTTTTCTGGATGTTGTTAGTCATTCTTGGGATATCTCTTTTGCTACTTTTCTCTTTGGTTTTATCTTGGGATATTCTATTCCGTTTATCGGCTTATAAGTTTCCTTGTTACAGTCCAGCACAGTGATCGATGATTGACAGGTGTTCATTTAGCAATTGATGGTTCTTACGTTCTGTTCGTTCCTCTTCTTCCTTTTCTTTTCTTCGAATTCTAGTTTTCGGTGTTGATAGTAATTGGGATTTTGGGGTACTTATTTTGAGACCATTTTCAACGGTGGTTTTGTACTTAAGGTTTGGGGTCTTGGAGATACCTTTCGCTTTGTGCGATTCTTTTATTCTTCCACTATAAATATTATGCCAAAACGTGGTCTTGATGCTTGCGCGGGTCTTATCCGTACGTTCTTTCCCTTTGATTTGGTTACAGTTTGGGTTGTGGGTACTCTGAAGATTCTGGAAAACCTCTGTCTCTTCTGTATCTGTGGTAATCTGATGAGATTACACGGGTTGGGTCTCTTGGAATTGGGTTGGTTTTGGATTTAAGGGTTCTATCCTTGGCGTATGCCCAAATTTCTATCTTTATTTTAGCTTTTGTTTTCGTTCTTGTCGCTCCACGCTCCCATTTTGCTGGGGGGGAATTCTGTTACGGACGAAATTTTCTTTACGTACGCCCATGTATTTCGACTTGAAATTAGATTCGGGTTTTGACGCCCTCTAACGATCGCTTTCTCGTTGGTTGTCATTTGGCGGAAAATCGTCATGCGGTGAATGAATAAGATGGTCCGTACGTGGTGAATATTCTGTATATCCGATAACATCCGGAAAAAAAATGGAAAACCAATTATAATTAGTTAATTATCTAATTTATTTGAAGCGTTACAGGGTAAGCTACTGCCGTCATTTATTAAAAATTCGTTCGTAATTCTTTCTTCCTTTTAACAGCCATTTTTCTTTCCTCCATTTCGAACATTTTATGTTCTCGATAAGTGGATATTGGAATCTACTGCTAAATAAGTTATCACGTTACCGTACACGTGCGCTGGCGGAAGGCGGTTTCTACGCCACGAAATTGGGGTCTTGCGGAGCTTTCCCAGGGCAAATAGTGCTACACGTGGATGACACGACGTTAATTATATTAACCGCCACCTATTTTAGATCTCACTATATACAGTAGTCGATGCACGTTTTTTTTTGTGTGAGATAGATTTAATGAATTACTTAATACGAAATTGTTTTAGCCGAACTATCAGTTGTGAGTTGGGGTTGTGACACCATTCGTGCTAATATTTATTACAGGCCACTAAAGAAGAAAAACGTTTTTCTTCGGGCTAGTGGAGGCAGCGATTCGGGTGAGTGATTTGAACTTATTTTAGATATATCGTTGTCACGAAAATTACTCACAAACTTTTGTATTACAATTTAACGTTAGGGAATACTTATAACGTGTAGCTACCAATAGGGTATTTACAATCAGTGAAATTACTGTCTCGCATATTGTATGTAGTTGAAGGACATGTACTTCGGATCATTGTAATTGTGTGTGGTGGGTTGCCGATGTTGTAGGCATCGAGATCTTAACTTGTTTTCTATAATTCTCTAAATTGATTTGTTACAAAAATCAAAGGTTAATACCGTTGTTAATAATTAGTGTAAACTCTTCTAGTCTTTAGTAACTCCAACTTCGAGGTATAATGATTTTTGATTAGTATAAATACAACTGTGATAAATGTTAGTGATAGACTGAAAGCGATTAAAGTTGTTAATTCTTTCTCTTGTGATTATTGTTCCCTACGAACCACTTTGGGCTACTCGAACAGCTGAGTAGAGGGTTTACGAATCTCCTAGTTGTTACAAGTTCTGAACCATTCTGTAGTGAGCGAACAGAAGTATCATTGTGGATAAGCTTTGGCGCCCTGAAACATCTGTTATATATTTATTGTGGACCTCCCCATCTCCGACT
Source organism: Aquatica leii (assembly GCA_035610365.1). Lineage (NCBI taxonomy): Eukaryota > Metazoa > Arthropoda > Insecta > Coleoptera > Lampyridae > Aquatica > Aquatica leii. The sequence continues at coordinate 60,137,433 of CM069436.1, forward strand.
ATTGCGAGTTTGGCCGTGCAAGGTTCGTAACACCCCAAAAAGCTTGTAATTTGTAGCAATTTTGCACTAATAAAAACTATTTTTTTAATGTAACATTATTCGTATTCAAAACTAACTGAAAGATTTTTCTTAAGTTTTTTCAGGTTATCTGGTACACCGTTGTGATAATTTGAAGCTGTTTGTGTACGGTACCTAGGCATGTAACAAAATCAATAGTCGTTTTTGAGATATTTCAACTAAAGTTGTTTGTCTTTGAAAAAGATTTTAATATCAATTTATAAAGTTTATTTTCTTATAATGTTACTTACTATATTTTGTTTATCAAAAAACGTTATAAATTATATTTTGGAATTTAACATTAAAATTTTTCTTAAATTTGCTGACTACTATTAATGCAAATATTCTAACCTACTCTGTCGTCTGTATTTATCAATTGCAAGTACGCCTACTTGAACCTTTGAGAATCCGTGTTTGTATATGCAAGTTGCTTACACCTTTAAAACACCTGAGTTTTCATTGTTTATATTTATATTCATTATTCAATTTATATTTATATTCATTATATTCAAAATATAGCAAACAATAACGGAGTTTTTGCCACAGCAAGTAATGTAAAATAAAACTTGCTTTTGTAGTTTCAGATGTTTCTATTGCAAAAATTTTTTTTTTGATTTTTCGTTTAATTTAGTACCTTATTAATAATTGTTTTTTAAATCTTTTAGTAATAAGTTGTTGGTAATATTATTAATAATTGCAATAATTTTATAACTGTTTGAGTCTTTTATTTTTTTTTTTTTTTTAAATTGTTTCTATTAATCTGTTTAGGTACAGATGTCCTGCGACAGGTCTTTTCTGTTGCTACATATTTTTAGTTTGGTATTTAAACAAATAATAGTTCGGTGACAAATCGTTTGAAATTTTATTTGTGACTGACCTCCCGCGAGTATTTAACTGGTTTATAGTTTTTAAAAAAATTGAATTGCTTTTTGCTTTTTTTAATTTAATTTTATTTTTAATACGTATTAAAGCATTTTTCTTTATTTTATTTGTTTACAAATTTATTGTTATTGAAAGTTGAAGATTTTCTTTGATAAAAATTATTTTTTTTATATTTAGAAACATTGTGACAGGATACTTGTGACATTATTTATGGTGTTTTTTATATTACCTATACTTTTTTTGAATTATCGTTTTGACTTTAGGTATAAACTTATTAGCCATTTACCTATAGTGTTATACAAAATTTTGTTATAATTATTAAACTGATAAATATGCAAAGTATAAAATACAAAATTAAACTATAAAACGAAAAACAAAAACAACGGTTCCCAAACAGAATTGATACAAATAAAATCGTTTTTTAAAATATTGCTTATCAAATAATAATAATATAAAAACCTACTTTGTTGAAATATTTGGGTGTTAGTAAACAGTTTAAATTATGGCATTTAAAGTAAAACTTATTTTGTTTATTTTTAACTTTTAAGCAATACTTATAGATCTTATACTAAACCTTGATCATTTTTTATCTTTTGTTTTAATACTTTTTCCATCCAAGACATTGATTTATACATTTTAATTTCGTTCAACTCTTTGATTATGTCATTTAGTTATACCTTTTTTTTATAATTATTTTATTTTCAGCAATAAATTTTAATTGACTATTTTACATAATTTCTATGCACGTCTTTAGTTAATATAAAAAAATATAAAAATTTTAAAACTTTTTTCTCAATTTTTTTTTATTTTTGAATAGTTTCAATGATGTAAAATAATTTGTTAAGAAGCAAAATTAAAAATGTCAAGTGTCGATTATTTTTCTAGTAGTATGATAACACCGTCACATTTGCCTACTTTTACAGAGTTTAGAATTTGAAGCATAACAAATATTTTTAATTTTAATACGTTTACACAAAAAAAATTAAATGGTTTTAAATTAATTTAAATAATTAACTTTGAATTAACAACATACACTTAAACTTAGATTACGTGACTTTTAAACTTAAAAACGGTCTTTGATAAATTATTTAAATATTTTTCAACTTGAGTAAAATTAATTTGTTAAAACCAACAAAAACTTTTGCTTTAAGATGCTATTAAACAAAAATCTGCGTTTTGTAACTTTTTATTTAAATGTAATTAAAATAAAAAACAACTTGAGTGTTTAAAGTATTTTAAAATATGGTACAGATTACATTTTCGAAAGTGGCATTGAACATAGACATTTAATTATCTTAAATTTAATTTTATTATTTATCATATTTTTTTTTTACTTTTTAGTAGTTATTAAAAAGGTATCATGAATAATTTACATTACAGAAACCAGCTATTTCTTTAACATGTAACAACCTTAAAGCTCACGTTTTAATTATTTTTTTACGCTTCTTAAAACCAATTAAATGTAATATTAACCACATGTATGTACGATAAGCAATCTTGCAATTTTAGAGCACAATTACTGTAGTTTATTTTTCTCTGGTAACTGCCATGATCTTATTAACTATAGTGATTTTATGCACTGAATAAAAACGCAGTTAATTCTAAGTTTGATTTTTAATGGTATTGTTGAAAATGTACCCAAGAAACACAGTGGTTTAAAAAACGTTCAAATGTTCGTCTGATAAACGTTTATTAGACATTAAAACGTTTTTAAACGTGTAATAAACGTTTATCAGACGGACATTTAAACGTTTCTTATACCAATATGTTGCTTGGATAATGGTGTACCCACGAGAAACTTCAAACATTTTTCTTTTTGCTAGTAAATAATGAAAATTAAATCTTATTAAATCAATATGAAATTTGGCAAAACATTAGATTGCAATATACAGTGTTTCTGAAACAATTGCAATAGAAACAGTAAAAATGCTATCTTTCTAACTACAAAATCTGCTTAAGATAAAAATTTAACAGTTTAACTGAAAAAATGTGAGGAAGTCACTTCTGACTAAGTCTATAGTCCACAAATATATTTTTTATTAAACTAAAATGCGTTTAAAGCAATCTTGTAGTTTAGCAACATGCATAAAAAAATCAAAAATATTTTAAAACTCAATAAAAAAACGTTTTCTTTTAATTTACTAAGAAGTGAGCTTTTTGATGTTTTATAACTTCTACTTCTACTATTTTTTGTATTTGTTACTGTCATTTTTAGTTATGTGTTTGTTAAAAAAACAACATCAAAAACTAATAGAATTGGTCTAATAAAGAAACTTTAACTTAAAAGCTGTTTATTTACTAGACACTAAAGTTTATTTAAATATTTTAAGAAAAATATTAACCCAGATTTAAAGAAATAGAGATGCTGTGATACGTCGAATTTTATTCTAACTCTGTAAATCGACAACTGTTTTTGTACGTTAGGGCCAATGTACTTTCTGACGATGCCGGTGTTTACAAAACCATAAAACTTTTGTTTGTAATGATGACAAGTACAAATAAACGTATTAATGCTTGTACAGCTTTGCAATAAAATATGTTTACCGTTTTGATTAGAAAATTTACTCTGATTAATTTTTTCAGTTTTATATGATTGCTGGTACTGGAGAAGGCTCGTCCACAACTAATTAAATCTGTAGTTTTTGAGTCTGGAACGGTCGACAAGTGACTGGTCAGCTACTAAAGATGTTTTTTTATAGACTACGGCTGTCATCTTGTCACTGAAAGCCTGATGATGTCTAATAGGTTTTGGTTTAGATATTTCTTCAATGTTTGATGCGTATAAAAAATAAAATTGTAATGGTTTTTCTATTCTGGGTAATTCACGTGTTGTCGTTTTTACACAAGTGAGTGTTTGTCACACATTGCAGTGGACATCTTTAGAGCCCAAAACAAACTGATTGATTGCGCCGTTAAATTGTTATTTGGCCCTTTGGCTTTTGATTGGAAGCTCATTAATCGAATTTCTTTTGTACAAGCCCAACGAATTAAGGAGATGCTTACAGGAAATCATTTTAAGAAATTTAACAAATTAATGCCTCCAAAACGTGTCGTCGATACAGAAGCAAAAACTGTGATTAATTTATTTTTACGTTTATTGTCTTCTACAGAAACATATATTTTGTCTAAAAGTTTCGACTTTGTATGTAAACAACTTTCTATTGAAAAAATTGTATCAGCTGTACAAGCTTCTATCCAAGCAAATTCCCAATCTTCTTACAGAAAAAATTAACGTTGAAACTAAAAAATTTTTTCGTAAGCCAAGAATTCCCCAAAATAACATTCCAAAATCCGATTATATTGCATCAAAAAAAAATCTTAAACAAGATAAATCTATAGTCATTCTGAAAGCAGACAAAGAGAGCGCTACTGTTATTATAAATCGATCTACTTATGATAACAAAATCTACTCGTTGCGGGGTCGTTTAAAATAATTTCTAAAGATTCTTCGACTTATTGTCAGCGCTATAAACATAAACTCACCTACTTATAACATTTTTAAATATCTTGCAAGCTTATTAAAACCTTTAGCAGGGAAGCAGAGGCAGGCGAATTTGCCCAGTAGTTGCATACTTTTTGTTTGCAAGCGACTGACATTCCGGTTAGTTTTGATGTCAAGTCTTTCTATACAATATATTTCACTTTAACATATTTTACTTTTTGAGAAAAGTTTTACTCACAAACATCAGGAACCGCCATGGGTTCTTTGCTTTCGCCGGTTTTTGCTAATATATTTATGGAAGATTTTGAGAACATGATCCTTTTACGCTCAACGAGTTTCTATGCTATTTAAACTCAATTTATCAAAGTATTCGTTTTACTATAAAATTGGAAAGAAACTTCTTTGATATTTTTGAATCAAAATAGAAATGGTTCATTATCACACTCAGTTTATCAAAAATCTAGCCATATAAATAAATATTTAATTGGATTGCGTCATCATCGCTATTCTCCTAATTGTCAGTAATAAATTTCTTAATGTACAGAGCGGTTTTCTTAAGTCAACCCCAAAATCTTCAAAGAAAGTTAAATCTTATAACCAAGGTGGTAGTCGCAAACAATTACAACAGAAAAAGTATTAAATAATCTATTACAAAGTTTACGTCTGCCAAACTAAGAGTAACAACAGAATCTATGACACAACCAGCGTCTATCGCTTATCTACCCTATCTCAAAGCTACCACGGATCGTATAGAAGAAATGTTGTTTAAACACAACGCTTTTACTCGGTTTTCTACTCTTTTAAATTGGGTCAACTCTTAAATCCAGTGAAGGTCGTTATTCCTCTTCAATCTGTCGGCATTTATAGCACTTCTTGCTCTTGTGGTCGTGTACACATAGGAGAAAAGTGCAATATCGTGAGAATTCGTATTCAGCGACGACGGAACACGTGCTATCAACGGGTAATCAAATTATATTATAAAACACAAAAATTTTGGGAAATTTTTCTAATTACTATCAGCGAATAATTAGGGAACCCATTGAAATACACATATAAAAATTCTTTTAAAATTAGCCGAGATTCTAGTTTTCCTTTACCGAAGATTTGGTAACCAGTTTTTATCGATTGGAGGCCGTGTGATAAAAGTTCAGCTTGTGTGATAACGACAACATGAAAATTATTCAGAATGGAAAATTGTATTTGGAGTGCATTTTGATTTGTGTGGTCAGCAAGTGTAATAGAAAAAACATTGTTCGGGGCGTAGAAAATGTGTCAGGCAAATTTTTATTCATTTACGTCACCAGTTGTAACTAACTTTAAATATTTAGCTGGGGCATTAAAATTTTGGTCTACGCAGCTTTGTTGTTCAGGTTTTTCAAGCACAAACCAAATGTTTACAACATAATGTAGTTTGATTTAATTTTGCCCACTCGTAAACGTCCGCTACAAGTGAATATTATTGGTTATTGTATTTCCGCTTCTAGTTTTAAAAAAACAGTACGTGTGTTAACAGTATGCCAAATAGCATCTACATTTTAAGATTTGTAGATGATTATCTCTATTAGTGGCTAAATCAATTTTGATTTTGATGTGTACAGGGTGTAACAAGTATAACTAATAATCTCTTATGGTAATTTTCAACACATTTTGTTCATAAACATGTGGTCTAGCTTTTCATCAATCTTCCTTAAATTTTTTTTGTAATAATTATATGTAATTACGGACCTTGTTGTTTGTTATAAGAAAACGTAATATAAAATGATTGAAACTGTGTCAACTTTAAGTTTACTATTAAGTATTAAGTTTCCGATAACAAAATAAACAATATTTAAGAGATATGGTGTCGTGCTAAATTCAAGGGTATTTTTATTTTACTTCAAGTTTTATAATAACAACAGAAAAAAATAAAGTAACATTGTCAATCGGTTATTTTGAAGTCATACATGTAGAAATTAAAAAGTGGAATTAGTAAATAACACAAAAAAATATGAAACTAAATTTAACAAATATCAAAACTAAATACCGAATATCTAACTAAAAAAATAATTTAATGTATTTGAAATATCTTGAAATAAATGAAAATAGAATCAACAGTAACGCACAACCCTAATAGACACAATGACTCCTGAATGAACAGAAAAAGAAATTTTAGCTACAGGTTATGCTTTCTGTACGTGTTCAACAATCTACCGTAAAACAAAGCAAAACAATCTTATCGCATTCTTGCATTTTGTACGTGGTGTTTACTACTCAACGATCATAAATTGGGTTATTGGCTTTTCTTCCTACGGATTTACATTCTGTGACAAGGCCGTCTTTAAATTTTAATATTACTTTTTCTCAAAACATATAAGCAGTGGACCTTATGTTTATAATGCAAATAGGATCTAAATCATTACAGATATCTCCCATTAAGAGATTATTAGTTATACCTGTTACACCCTGTATATGTGAAATATTCGCTGTTTAATTTTTCTTGTATTATTTCAGCGAGTTACCTTAACGTGTCTGCCATTTCAGAAATTGTTAAATATTTTCGAAGTATTTCTTCTTTTGGAACGATATTTTAACCGTGTACGGATGCCGGAATTAAAGACTTAAATTTTATTGGCTAATTTGAATTTATTCTTCTGGCAATGTCGTTTAATCATTTTATAGTTTTAAATTTCAGAAAACTAATAAATATTGCAAATATTGCTAAACTTACTGCGGAACTATATTGAGATTTAACGCAAAACAATGTTGTCCATAGTTTTTATGATTATGACTAAAGCAGCCTATGCAACAAAAAATCAGAAAAACCGTTGGTTTTGTAGAAACAAGTTAAAACTTAATAAGATGGTACTGGCACCAAAAACGGTAGAGAATTGGATTTTGAGAACGGTAGTAATAACTACTCTGAAAGCAAAGAAAATGCAAAGAAGTTGCAACAAGAGATGAGTAAAGTAACTAAAAATAAAATTTCTAATATAAAAGAAAAACCTTTAAGAACTTAATATGTAAGTAAAGGTAGTACAAAGTAGATTTAAACGTATTTTTCTAAAAGCACACTCACACTATTAATACACACACAAACACACACTTATCAAGAATAAAAAAATGCGAATAAAAAAATTTATTTGTAAAACATTGAACGACATAAATTGTATTCACAACACGTAATAATATTATTAATCTACAATAAATTTATTAATTATAACTGCCACCTTTGTCTGCCATATCGAAATTTTTAAAACAGGGTGACAAAGAAAAAACAATAGAAGGCTAGGAAAAAGCAATTGTTCACTAATGTTTCTGTCAGATTAAAATTGCTAGTAATTTTTAGTTTAAATTTTAATTACTGCTAGATTATATTACCGTTAAAGCAGAACAATTATGTTGTTCAGTGTTATGGGCTTGGAGAAAGTTCGCTAACAAAAGTGGCGCGGCAATTTAATGAAAAATTTCCCAACACTAATCTAACACGTATGACAACAACAAAAAATTTTCTTGAAACGGGTAGCCTCAAGAAAGAAAAAAACTGTATGACGAAAACGATGCCGCAATTACTGTTGCAATGGAAGAACATCCCAAACTATCATTGAGGGTAGGTTTACGTAATATTAATGTTAGTAAATTGCAGTTGCAAAAAATTTACAAATCCAATAAGGTCAAGCCATTGTGCACACTCTCAAACTATGTGATGTAAGTCGAATATTATTATTTTGTCTTACCATCGGGGAAAAATGTATTAAAGAACGAAATAAAATATATATTATTTTACATTTTTCAAAGCAACTTTTGCTACAACCTAGTAAACACGGATTGAAACTGTTACAGTCACAAAAATTAAAACAATTGTTTCATTACGTTGTTTCGTGTTAGTTTCAGTTCTATTAAAGCATCACTTATCTGGGTTAGACATCCTACAAAAATAGTTTTTAAAAATCATTTTTGGGAAAAGTATTTTATATCCGAGTGATTTGTTATATAAAGAAAGCCAATTATTTGACATAAGACAATTATTTTGCTATAAAATACTTTGCTTACAATTTAAATCAAAAAACGAGTTAAAACAAATAACACATGATTATCACACGAGATACAAATGTCAAGCGGAAACACAAAGCGAGAAAGCTAATAAAACTATTGGCCAACGCTCTTACGGTTACCTTGGTCCTCGCATATATTCGACTCTTCCTCTGGATATAAAAAACAGCAAAAACAATAACATTTTCAAAACGAAACCTAAAATATGGTTGCTCAATAAACCAAGATATAAAGTGCATGAACTGGTAGATATTAAAAATATCAAAAATACTTAAGCATTAATAAATATTAGTATTTATTTTTAATTACTTTATTATTTTTTAATACTATTATTATTATTTTGTCTTTATTTATTTTTATTTTATATTACTATTTATTAATTTTAAATTTGAAATTATACGTTCACTTCAGCATTATTTAAATTTTTATTTCAATAACTCACGCACAAGTTTTTTTTACTTCTGTGAGTTAAGTCCGAGCCATTTATTTCTGAAAGTTCTAGGATAGTTAAGTTAAGTTATTTCAATATACAATATATACATATTTTGTTTTTACCTTTCAGAAATAAATATTATTATTATTATTATTATTATTATTATTATTATTATTATTATTATTATTATTATTATTATTATTATTATTATTATTATTATTATTATATCATTTACATGTAACTGACAGTGAATAATTTGAAAGAGTTCCGATTTTTCACAATCAGTTTTAAACCGTTTCAGTACTTGCAGTTTTTTTCCCATAATCAGCAACCGTCTAAAAAAAACTGATTTATTAAAACCGTATATTTTTTGAAGAACTAGAATTGTTTGAAGATCGATTAAATAGGATTGAATTATTTTCAAAACAGTGGGATCGTTTTAGTAAAAACGAATACTTTGTGATTAGTCAGCATTCGTCCTCTTGATTAGTGTCGTCAACGCTTACGCTGCAAATTGATATGTTTTTTACTTGTTTGGTTGTAGTTTGATAAGTGATGCTGTGTGTACAATTACGAAATGAAACAATAAACGGTAAGTCGAAACACTTTATAATAATCCATAAATGTAGTCAATATTATAGTCATCTTTGTTCTTTATGTATCATGTTTCAATTTGTATAAAAAATAATCCAAATTAACACGCACGGTTACGTTAAGGTAGATTATTGCGCAAATCTGATGATACATTAATTACAGTTTAATTCTTCAATTTTTTTATGCGATTATGTACAACTAAAAGTATTCAGTGTTTTTATAATTTTCTTCCGATTGCTAAAGTGATATTTATATTAAGTTTGTGTTTTTTTTTGGTTAAAAAAATGTAATTAATTTTGTGTAACTCTATGATTATGTATATAAATGAAATATTTATTTCTATGTTACAGATGCGGTTAAAAGTTGCTACCCAACAGTAACTGATGAAGTTTTTGAGGCTTCCGTAAAAAGACTACATCAAAGAAAGTTGCAATATGAAAAAATAATTGATAAATAATCTGGATATTTGGAAAACTTAAACCTACTGAAACTCAATGTGATATTGTATTTAAACAAATTTATCGTACAATAAAAAATGAAACGTGAATTCAAAATATCGATTTAATTGTTTCATTTTAAAACCAAAACTAATGTATTATTATATTATTCGAAAGAATTGTTTTAGTTAATTATTGAAACAAGAAAATCATATATTTATTGATTATTTAGTATCAGTTCAAGAACGAAGCTTTTAAAACGTAAACCGAATGCAACATTTAGTTTGCAACCGATTTGAATTTAAACTACTAAAACAAAACTGATTCAAATAAGTTACTTATTTTATTGCACTTAGGTTTCTTTTATGTTTGAAACAAAGCTGAAACATAAATTTTTTGTTTTGAAACGGTTACTAAACATTGTGAATTTTGTGTTTGCTAAGAAATGGCGTTATTTCCTGTCAAAATTGTCGCTGCTAGTCTACAGAAATTTTTTTTGTAACATTTTAATGTACTGTAAACGAGAAAGCCACTTTACCTGAAACGGATATAGTTCTTACTCAACTGTCAGGGCCTACGTGATTTTACAAAATCAAAAGTACATTAAAAATGATTTTTAAATTAAGCAGGACTTCTTCTAACATTAATCCTGGGACCCACTGTATATCTTTTTTTAAAATCGTAATTTATGAGATACCCACAAAATGGTAACCATTACTATTTGTCGTTGTAATGTCATTAATCAATTACTATTATTTGATTTTTAAATGGAATACCTTGTATGTTATTGTATTTGTGAAATCTGCATAATTTTCTGAATTCAATGATACCACTTAAGTGACATTTCAAATGTCAATATTTATTATAATTTACTTTTTAGTTTTCTATTCAAGTGTGCTATGACGATTCCGATTTATTCCAATTGATCCGTTTACTGCTGGAAAAAACGAAATTCCGTCAAGAAACTAAATTACGTGTTTATGAGCATTTAAAATTCTTCGTTTTTGGAGTAAAACTAATTATTGTCAAATGGAACCATATAAGTACCGTGATACCAATTGTTAGTACTATTAATAAAGAATTTGTTCATACCGATTATTAAAATGTGTAAATACAATCGAAATTACAGTTAAAAGAAAATAAGAAAACAGAATTTTGTAGGAGTTACCGAGGAGGTTTTGAAATACAAAAAATAAACACAAAAAATTACAACCATTGTTCAAAATGCTGTCCATTAACGTCAATGCACTTCTGAACTTATAGCTGTTTCTCGAAGAACGTTAGCCAATTGTTGGGTCATTATGTTACTCGTTTTACTAGTAGTTCCAGGTCTTTACGGGTTCTCGAAGGCCATCTTACAAGACCATTCGTTAAAATTACGGTTTCTACGAATGTCCGTTAAAGATAATCAATTACTTTCTTTAATTTCATTTTGCAGAAATCAAAAGTATCTGGCTCCAGTCAAGAGTCCCTCAGATATTATTAGACCAATGATTCTACAACCAAGAATTCAAAGCCAAATATTGAAACCAAACCACACTTGAAAGTTACCCTCTTGTAATAAATTTTGATTTTCTTGTGGCCAATACCATAAATTTTGATTGTTAAGTAATCTTAAATTTGTAAATCTAGACTCGTTCAAAAATAAAATCATTTCCAAAAAATCGTTGTTTGGCTGCACGTTATGCTGCAAACTCTAATCACAATATTCCATTCTACGTTTGTTATCATTTTCGTGCTAGTGCAATTGGTATTTAAAAGATTTATAACGGTATTTGTACAAAATTCTGCTTACTTTGCGTTGAAGAAACAATCTTATCAACTATTTGAGCCAAAACATTAATTTCCGTTGTTTTGTCGATAATTAAATTTTTTTGGGGATTATGGTTGGGCTATCTTCGTAACTGTTTTATAAAACCATTAAAATTTTTCACTGAATATTGTCTATCAGGATATCGGTCGACAGAAAGGCTTCTAGCCGCAACAGCATTTTATCTACATTCTCCATAAATAATTAACATGTGTACTTTTTCGACTCTAATATGAATTTGCAGCATTTTAAACAAAATAAACAAACAATGTAAACACTTTTTAAAAACACAATAAAAACACCGATAAATAAACAAATACCTATTTGTAAAATAAAGGAATAATTTCATTGTTTTCAAAACCACCTTGGGCAGACTTGACATTTAATCAGAACAAAATTATACCTAGGTAGGTATTGTCTTTTCTTTTAGCTGTAATTTTGATTGGATTTATACTTAACTGTAAATAGCTATAAACGACTGAAAATACGTTGAATTAGTTTTTTGAATTGTATTTATACTATTTAACCATTTTGATGAAATGTATTTGCTCATAAATCGCGCAATTTAGTATTTTTGGCGGAATTCCGTTTTTTCTAGCAATAAACAGGTCAATTAGAATAAATCGGAACTGTCATAGCACACTTAAATAAAAAACTAAAAATTAAATTTATAATGAATATTGATGTTTGAAATGTTACTCATGTGGTATCATTGGATTCAGAAAATTATGCAGATTTTATAAATACAATAACATTCAAGGTATTCTATTTAAAAATCAAATGTTAGTGTCACTTCCGGCCAAACCAAAAATGAAAAAAAAATCACTTGGATGTCAAGTTTTTACAGTTTCGTTTAGTAATTTATTAAAACTTAATCGAGAGATAACGTTTACACTATTTTTTGATTGTATAAAATTACAAACTTGTTATATTTGTCTTGATGACTTTATTTATACAAAATATATCAAATTGTATTCATCAGAGTTAATTTTATAAGTCGATACTAACGAAACCTTATATCAAATAGTCAATGTTTTTGTCAGTTTCTATTTGTAAATATGTATACTATGCTAATAAAAAGGTGCATACAAAAGTATCATAAAATTAAATAAAAATAATTACAACACTAATTGTATTCTAACTTTTTAATCACTTGTTTGTTAATGGTATAAATTATTCTCAACTTTGACTAATTAATCAATAGACGAACTTTGTATAATTGGCTATAACCGTATATGCCATCAATAAATAGTAAACCCCATGATTAGAAAACATTCTGAATGGGGAAGCCAGAAGCCGATAAGACTACAACAAGTTGTACAATAGAAGCGATTATCTACAGGAGGTATTGTCGCGGTTTAGCTGAAAAGCTAAGGGAAGATCACTATTAATTTTATTTGGCCGACACTTTACAGGGCATTAATGAAGTCCCCAGTGTAATATTGTCGTCGCGTCATATTTTATACCGAGTCCGCAGGGACAACATGTCACTCGATAAATTGGTTCGATGTCAGATTGTGGTTATTTGATACGCAGATGTAAAAGATATGGTTTAAGTAGTTCTCAAATCAAACTTAAATTGTACTAAAGGGATTATGACTGCTACAATAAATGTAATCGTGTTATATAAAGATAAGTTTCTCTCTCTGGTAATTCTGCAATGAACGAAGAGGCACTAAAATACTTCGAGGTTGAGTAAATGGCTAATTTACGCTAAAAGTTATTTTACGTGTTACAATAACATGCGCCATTATAATTATAATTACGCAATTTCTCTTATACATAAACACTGAACGTTTCGGCTGTATAAAACTGTTTATACTGAAATTCTACATAAAAACATATAACTTTACTTAATAGACGATTTGTACACAAAAGATAAAAACAACAATAGCATTTTATTCTTATTGTTTCTAATTTTTTGTTTTGTTTGTTAATTTAATATATAAATAAATTCTGTAATAAACTGATGGTATTATTTTGACAATGTTTAATATGAACCTTCAAGCTTCAATACTACACTAACGTTTTCTAATATTCTTACTAATTTTTATTGAAAATGTTATGCAATTTTTGTGCATAGAACAGATTAAAAATACATATTTAATAAACAAAGTTTCCGGCTCTGACGATATCTACTGCGAGGTGTGACAAAAGCTCATTTTGTGTAATAACAACACGGGAATTGCTCAGAATGAAAAATTGTATTACGAATGCAACCCGTAAAAATAAAAGTTTTTTTTTCAAATCAGTACAAACAACGTAACCTGAAGAACTGACGTACATTATTATTTTTTATTAGAGCGCTTTTGCCATAATTTTATTTTTTAATAAGTTTAAATTATATCTTCTAAACCACAAAGTGATTTATTAAATATAGCTTGACTTTTTAATTCTTTGAAAATTTTTGAACTATCAATAAAACTTTTTTAAACTTTATTTAGACAAAAGCTTGTGTTGTAAACTAAAAGCATCGTTACTAAAACGTAAACGATACGTCAAAACTTGCTAAAGCTTCTTTAAAAAGTTGGCACTATCGTGGAAATACCATTACGTAATTATTTTGTGATATGGTTGTAATAGGAACTAATAACATTTGTGTAAGTAGGCAAATTAAAGTCGTGCTTTGACTTTTGCAGCAAAAAGTTATGTTTTCAGTTCCCTACGAGTCATCCCGTGATAACATTATCAAGCGTCTGTTGCAGTAACTTCAAACACAAACAGATACAAATTAATACGAAAATTCTATATTGACTAAAATGTTAAGCTATTAAAAAAGTAAAAAAAACAAAGGCCGTTATGTTCGGCGCGTCAAACTTTGGATATCAATACCCACTCAACTTTTCGATGATAATTGATCAGCAACTAAACTTTGCCGTACGCCAACAAAACATAATACAACAGCAGCTGGAAATATAACAAACACAACGCAGTTACAACAATTTTTTAACATCTTCTATATCAAGTACAGTATCAAAACCAACAACCTATGTAAAGTCAGCAAATCACAAACCTATAAAAGCAGTACTGAACGATAAATAAATAAGAAATAAAACGAAATAGTTTAGACTCTATTCTTAACCAAATACACAAAAACACGTCGAAAAACTAGCTTGTTGACTCAAGCACATCAAACCGTTACAAAGTTAATGTAATAGCGAAGACTTCCACGGCCGGAATCTATACTAAGATAAGAATGTCTTTCGGATTTAGACCGTGTCATTGTTTCGCCCACTTACGCTCTTCTAACTCACAACCCCACTTCGAGGATTGAACGTGAGGTCAGCCAAATCATCAAATCTTCCAATCTACCTCTTGAAACTAAACGTCGACTTACCTCTTCAGATTCTAAACCACCTTGTCTATACGGACTTCCCAAAATTCACAAACAAGGTATTCCTATTCGACGTATTGTCAGTACTATCCAATCTCCTACCTACAAGCTAGCCAAGTTCTTGTCCAACATTCTTTCCGAGTTTACAGGTAAAACCTCTTCTCAAATCCTCAACTCCCAGCATTTTATTCCACGTCTAGAAACTATAAAACTTGAACCGTAAGATCTTCTCGTGAGCTTTGATGTTACTTCACTTTTTACTAAAGTTCCTATTAAGGATTCGCTTATTATCATCAAACAGATTCTGTCTCAACATGGCAAGGACTTGAGTTTGGTTTCTCTTATTGAAAAGTGTCTATCCTCTACTTACTTTCAATTTAATAACGAGTTTTACGAACAGGTTTCTGGTGCTGCTATGGGTTCTGCTCTTTCACCTGTTGTAGCTAACATTTTTATGCAATCCTTTGAAACGATTGCTTTGGAATCATCAATATTAAAACCTGAAGTGTGGTTTAGGTATGTTGACGACACGTTTATTGTTTGGTATTATGGTCATCTTGAATTGTCTAAGTTTCTTGATCATCTTAACAGCCAACACTTAGACATTAAATTTACTATGGAAACTGAAAGTAATGGTTCTCTTCCATATTTTGACGTTCTTGTAACTCGTAAGCCCGACGGACTTCTAGGCCATTCTGCTTATCACAAACCCACCCATACAGACAGATACCTTCATGCTTCGTCTTAACATCATCCTGCACGGAAACGTTATGATATTAAATCTTTGGTTTGTCGTACCTTTTCTATTTGCCAGCCTGAAAATCTAGACTCGGAACTTTGTCATCTTACTAGAACCTTAGTAAACAATGGTTATGTAAAGCAAGATGTTCATAGAGTTATTAATCGTCGTCTACATTCACGTACTCGATTACCTAAAGACATTTCTACTCCCGAATCCAACCCGAAATTGGCCTTTTTACCCTACATTCACAAGGTTACAGATTAAATAGGAAAACTTCTTTGTAAGAATGGTATTAAGCCCATATTCAACTCGACAGGCCAAATCTCTCAGATTCTTCCTTCTCCCAAAGACAAATTTTCTACACTTTCATCTTAGGGTGTATAACAAACTCCTTGTTTATGTGGTTTAGTCTACATTAGTGAAACCGGTCGTTCCGTCATTACTTGCATTTCAGAACATGATCGTTGTATAAGGAAAAGGTATATTTCCAAGTCTGCGGTTACTGAACATCATTTTGCTACAGGTCACAAGATAGATTTTGATAATGTTTCGTTGATTGCCAAGTCTCCATTCTTTTTCAACAGGAAATTTTGAGAAAGCATAAAAATCAGCAAACACCCCAATAACTTGAATCTCTATTTTGGTTTCGAGCTCTCCCTTCTTTGGTTCCCGGTCCTTAGTCATTTATCGAAAACACGCCCATTATCAACCGTAACCCAATCGATAGTGGTTCTCTGTTAGGTTTTCGTTTGCTTTTTCAAGTTATCGTTTTCTTTCTTACCTTTTCAGAGTTTAGATTATAGCTTATTTCACAAGTGGATAACCTAACTTTTGAGAAGTTCTTAGTTAGATTTTGGTTACTTGTTTGAGTTTTGCGATTTATCTCACGCCCTGATGAAGCCCCTTACGAAGTGGGCGAAACGTTGGCAACTTCGGTAACAACAACAATGACACGGTTCAAACCCGGAAGATATTCTTATCTTAGTACGTTACAAAGTTGTCAGCGATTCTGCAGCAGAAAACAAGACAGAGGAAATAAAAATGTTTGCCACATTTGTTTATAATGTGAATAACTTAAAACCTCTCAAAGACATGCTAGAAGAAAAAGCAAAATATAACTACTTAATCAAATTAAAACACATTTAATAAAATCAAAAATTACAGCACAATCATCAGCATACTGAAAAGCAATAATACAAAATTTCATAGTTTCCAACTTAAAAACGACAAACGCTCTAAAGCCGTTAGAAACACGCATCCCTCAATCGATCTTACAAAACTAGCTACCGAATTGGTTAGTCACAGGTATAAAATCTCAAACATTTACAACATTCACTATAGTTACTAAAACTGCTATCTCGCTGATATTTATAGAATTGTTAACATTTAAATAACGACTGCCAAACAAAAACCAAGCGCCAGAATGTAAAATGCGTGAATTGCCAAGAAAACCAGTCCGCAAACTATACAAACTGAATGGTAGTCAAAGAAAAATACAGAAGAAAATAATTCCTATACGACTAAGGCAACTTGATTTCAATATTTAACTTGTGTAGCTAAGAAAAAGTTGCACAACAAGTTATGGAACCAGTTAAGTCAATGTTTAATCTATTTACCCTCAAGCATAACATCCTAAACATCGCGTTTTGAAATGTTAATGGCCTTGCACGATATATCCAGGAGGTTAAAGTATTTTTAATACATTGACTGCTGCAACAGTTACTAAAATTGTGTTCCTTCTGGTCAGTACTATTGTATTCTTGATTAGGACAAGGATGAAATTAGTAATTGTCAATTAATGTACTTTTTTTCCTCGTTTTGAGTTGAAAAGCACTATATGATTCACACAACCCTATATCTAAAGTTTGCACTGATGGGAGTGTGAATCAGACCCTGCTTCTCACAGATCCATACGTTATAACAAATTGAGACGTGCAGTTTTGCAACAGTTTAGTGCATTATTACTCATTACCAGTCAGGCGTTGGTTGAGTTCGTGTTGTGTAACATAGTTTGTTACGAGAAAGAACAAGAGAAGTTAAGGATTTTAATGCAGGAATGTTTCTCCGATAAAGATGTTAATGAGCCATTCTTAGTTTTGGGAGATGAATATGTTCCAGAGTGCTCTAATGATTCTTCTGATGGTGATGATGACGAACTACCTTGTAAATACTTCAAAGTTTTACTGAGCCAAACACATACAAAGTGATTTTCTACACACAATAAACGACGTAGTTTGGAAGGAAATGCAAGAAATGACATTAATAGCGGCGACTACTAACAATGTGATACTAGTGACAAATTTGTGTGGGAGAACGTGAGTGGACAAAATCTGAAAGTGTTTATCGAAACAAATGTTCGCGTAAAAGAAGATTTTTTTAATTTATTTTTAACCGAAAAAGTGCTAAAATTAATATAACATAACCATAGCGTACTCGAAGAACCAGATCGTACTACCATACCACCAAAACTACAGCTCTATGAAGATTTGAGGAAGGATATTTTAAATCGGTTAACAAGAGCATATAAAAGATGTGGAATGCGTTACAACCTACGACATCGTCCGGTTACATTTAATGAAGGAGACTATGTTTGGAAGAAGAATTAGGTTCTGTCAGATGCTAGCAAACATTTTAATGCTAAGCTTGCTCCAAAATTTGTAAGACCTTTAGTTATTAGGCGACGTATTTCTCTTTGGACTTACGAGTTATCCGACAAAAACAGCAAGTCACTAGGTGTATGGCACGCAAAGGACTTAAAGAAAGATAATTCTGAAGATTGACTTTGATAGTAGTTTTGTACTTACGTAGTATTTAGTGTGAGCCTCAGTTCTTTTCTGTTTCTGTTTTGTTTTGAGCCACAGGTTTTAGTTTTGTTAGGGAGAAATCTGTAACGTTAAAATCCGGACTTGCGCAATTTTTAAAATTTCAAATCATTTTATCAGACAGGAAATTACGTTATTTAACTTTGGTGATGCATTGGTTGATAACAAGGTCGTTGTGATTACATACTTTACTTTTCCTGCTTTCACCAATGTGTATGGAAGTCAGTTTATGTAGATTTGAAAATAAAATTAATCTCGAGTCATCGGATTATGCTACAAAGCAACAATCAATTAGTAGCAATTATTTAGATTGAATTCGAAATTTTTGAATTGACATACTTAATTATGGGAGATTTTTAAACTTCCACACAATGCAACTCTTATCTGCCGACCACCTGGCAACTTATGTTAGGTTTAGTCTTACCCGGCTATTTGTGGAAAGTTTCATGTGCGATTAGGGCTTGTCGCACACTGTCGTGTGGTTCTATCGTGTTGGATGTCCTGTCGAAATACATGTTGTAGTATATTTTATTAGAACAATTGGAACTAATTACTTACACGTTAGCATATACGAACTAACTAGTGGATGCCCTCTTTGTCCACAGGTGACCATTTCAGCCACCGGTACAAGGTATATAATTAGTTTAGTCACGAAGTGCACGGTAATAGATGTGCATAAAATAAAGTACCATTCTGATTAGAAAAAAATGAAATCAAACCCACAGATGCTCAAATCAAAAATAACGAAACTCCCTATTAAAAAACTTTTTAGCCAACATTTCGTACCGATTCGAGCCCCACGTTGGGCGCCAATAATATCTGCCACGTAATATCTGGGAACTGGTGGCAAACTTACCTTTACTTCCCCGAAACTAGCTCTGGGCAGCGTTCCTATATAGAATTGATGGTAATTATTGAGGGCGCCGAGCCTAATGGAACGAGACAGCTCTGGGAAAGCCAACCCAAAGCCCCAATCCAATTCCCAAACCCACACGCAATTAAAACAAAAAAAAAGAATTCTTGTTTGGCTATTTATGTATTGCAAAGAAACAGAAAACAAAATAAGAATAAATGATAACAATTAAAAGGAATATTGTATCGCGAAACAAACGTATTTTAAATAATTGTACAATTTTTAACTAAGCTCACCAACGACCACAACCCACCGAATACGTAATAACTAAATAATAAAATAAAACCTTTTTGGGTAGCGCGGCTTACCTCTACGTCAAAGGCTGACGCAATCGAATGCTATATACCAAAAAAATTAATGCTAATGTATATTATATATAAATATACTCTGTACACAAAACAAATAAAAATTCGCCACGAAGAAATAACCCGTTTCTCCCAAACAAACTACAATAAAATTAATAATTTGCATACTCGGTGAATAGGGCATTTAACAAATGGGAAGTTCGACGAAAAAATACGTTTCGATCAATTCGATGAAACTGACAAAAAAATAATTATTACCCGCACGTTTAAAATTAGTGGTTATGTACACAAGTTATGTATACTAAGTTAGTCACGTTTTTACGGTGTCGGTTTTCTCTTTATTTTATGTTTAGTTTTGTTCTTATTTTTTTTTCGGTAGTTAGTGTTAAGTTTTATTTTCTTCTTGCATGCCTTTTTCTTTTTTTTTCTAACCAGAATGGTACTTTATTTTATTCACATCTATTACCGTGCACTTCGTGACTAAACTAATTATATACCTCGTACCGGTGGCTGGAATGGTTACCTGTGGATGGAGAGGGCATCCACTAGTTAGTTCGGATATGCTAACGTGTAAGTAATTGCTTCCAATTGTTCCAATAAAATATACTACAACATGTATTTCGACAGGACACCCAACACGATAGAACCACACGACAGTTTGCGACAAGCCCCAATCGCACATGAAACTTTCCCCAAATAGCCGGGTAAGACTAAACCTAACATAAGTTGCCAGGTGATAGGCAGATAAAAGTTGCACCGTGTGGAAGTTTAAAAATCCCCCAAAATTAAGTATGTCAATTAAAAAATTTCCAATTCAATCTAAATAATTGCTACTAATTGACTGTTGCTGTGTAGCATAATCCGATGGCTCGAGATCAATTTTATTTTCAAATCTACATAAGCTGACTTCCATACACATTGGTAAAAGCAGGAAAAGTGAAGTATGTAATCACAACGACCTTGTTATCAACCAATGCATCACCAAGGTTAAATAACGTAATTTCTTGTCTGATAAAATGATTTGACATTTTAAAAATTGTGCAGGTCCGGATTTTAACGTTACAGGTCACAAAGATAAACAGATATGCTGGTCAGTGCAAAGCATTGGTTAGATTGCCAAAAATCCAAATTCACGATTGGCATAATACAAATCATGAGAAAATAAAATATTTTATTAGAATTTTAATGTAGGTTGTGTCAATACCCTTCAATAAAATCATACTCGTCCAAAAGCGTTCTGTAGAACAACAAAGTGAAACATGTATTGGTTCGAAATTGTTTTTAGCTCATTCTCAAAACATAGTATTTTAATAATAACGAAGTGGTGACAGAAGATAGATTGCAAAAAATCTTGCTCTAATAAATTTATTAGTTTAAAATTTTCAAAAACCTGTCGTTCCAAAACAGAATGTTTGTGTCGACAAAGCTTTAGTTCCCTTTAGGGGACGTTTAAATTCTTCTCATATATAACTAATAAACGGCATACAATTGGTAAAAAGATTTGTAAATTATGTTTTGAGAAAGAATATACCTATAACCTCCAAGGTTACTGTGGGAAGAATAAAACACCAAATCAGCCTTCATTCGAAAAAGCGGTACTTTTTTTGATTAATGACCTATAAGATAAAGTACGTACAGTCAATACAGATAATTATTATACCATTGTTTTTCTAGCACACCAGTTACAAAAGAGAAACACTCACCCAATTGGAACTCTCAGAAGCAAGAGAAAATTAAATCCTAAACATGTAATGAACATGAAATTACGAAAAGGAGACAATATTGCTGCGAAAGTACTAGAGTGGTAGTTCAAAAATGATAAAAAAAGCGTGATGTTTGTCATCTGAGTACAAAACATACACCAAACTCAAAACAGTCACTCGCTGCGACAAAGAAAGTGAAAAACCAATAGCAGTAATTGATTATAATAAACATAAAACTTACATTGACTTATAGAATTAAATGAAAACTTACACTACTTTAGTACAACGGGAAGTTAAATGGTATCGAAAACTAGCCGTTGAACTGATTACAGGTGCTGCTTTGGTAAATGCGTACATTTTATACCAGGAGGTAACAAATAAAAACGTAAACATATCAGAATTCAAAGAAAATCTGGTTTTAGAACTAACTAAAATAGAGATTTACAGCTCCACAAAAGTTAAAAAAGGCGAGCACGTGTTGGAAGATGTAGGTTGTACCAATCGTCTTAGGTGCATCTTATGTTACAAACAACTTGCAAAAGTTGATCAAAAACATGCCCAGTTGAAGAATCCGCAATCAAGATACCACTATTTAAAATGTGTTAAAAAGTAATGTTTGGGTTACTTTGTAGAAGTTCATTCGTGTACCAAATAGACGTTAAGTTTATATATTGTTCTAATATTTTTAAATATTTTCGGTTTGTTTATTGAAAAAAAGTTGTTTTTTAAGCATAGAATAAAAAAAATGAGTGTTCCGTTTGAATAACCATAAATAATATTTTATCTGGTATTTAATTGCTTATCAATAGCCAAACTTTTGAAACTGTGAGAATAAAACATTGATGCACACAAATACATGCCAAGTACAGATTCTATGTCTTACAGCCGTGCATTGTAGCCTGAGTAAACATAAAATTGATTCGAGAAAGGAAAACTGCTTTTCTAAGCTATTAAAGCACATATTGTTTGAGAACAAGTTGCATATTAACAGCTTGTCGCTTTGCTTTTAACCCAGTAAACACGAGTTGAAACAGTCACAAAATTAAAACAATTTTTTCATTACGTTCTTTCATCTTAGTTTCATTTTTATTTTATTTACATGTAACTGGCAGTGAATAAATTGAAAAAGTTCCGATTTTTTTCAATCATTTTTAAATCGTTTCAGTACTTGCAATTTGTTTCCAATAATCAGCAATCGTTTAAAAACGGATTTGTTAAAACCGAAAATTTTTTGAATAATTAGAGTTGGTTAAAAATATTTTAAATAAGATGGAACTATTTTCAAAACAGTACAATCGTTTTAAAATTGTTTTAGTACTTGCAATTTATTTTCAGTAAACATCAGTCGTTTTAAAACTGTTTTGTTAAAACCGAATATTTCTTGAATAACTAGAATTGTTTGAAGATTGATTAAATAAGATTGAATTATTTTCAAAACTGTGGAACCGTTTAAAAATTATTTTAGTAAAAACAAATACTTTGTGATTAGTCAGCATTAGTCGTTGCTATTATTTTGATTAGTGTTGTCAAAGCTTGCGCTGCAAGTTGATATTTTTTTTTCACTTATTCGGTTGTCTTATTAAAGTGATGCTGTGTGTACAATTACGAAATGGAACAATCAACCGTAAGTTTAAACACTTTATTATAATCTATAAATGTAGTCAATATTATCATTATTTCTGTTCTTTATGTATCATGTTTCCATTTGTATAAAAAAGAATTCAAATTAACATCATCCTCAGGCGCATAATATAAATTTAATATTATAAAATCAAATCTTAATTTAACCATGAACTTACTACCTATATTAAAATAAAAAATCAAGTCAATAGAAAGGTTTTGAGATTTTTAAAAAAATAAAAATAAAATAATATAATACAAACCCATTTAGAGTTTTTTAAGTATTAATGGAAAAAATAACTTATAAAAGAAATCTATGTTACAGATGCGGGTAAAACTTGCTACCCAACAGTAACTGATGCAGTTTTTGAGGCTTGCGTAAAGAGACCACATCAAAGAAAGTTGCAATATTTAAAAAATAATTGATAAATAATCTGGTTATTGGTAAAACCTAAACCTACTAAAACTCAATGTGATATTATATTTAAAAATATTTATTATACAATAATTGAAACGTGCATTCAAAATATTATCGATTTAATTGTTTCATTTTAAAACCAAAACTAATGTATCCTTATACTATTAAAAGAATTGTTTCACTTCATTATTGAAACAAACGGTAAACCGAATGGAACATTTATTTTGCAACAGATTTGAATTTAAAATACCGAAACTATACTGATTCAAATAAGTGAAACAGCGGTGGACTTATATGTAGCTATTTTATTGCACTTAGGTTTTTTTGTTTGAAACAAAAGTGAAACATAAATTTTTTGTTTTGAAATTGTTACTAAACATCAATTTTGTGTTTACTGGAAAGTAAGTAGTTTTTCTGCGCAATCAATTGCCTAGGTAGTTATTTTTAACGTTTCTGCCTCATTTAAGTTTGTCTTAATTTTTTTTGTTTTGTTATTACTTTGCAAGTTTTGTTGAACGTAGTATCAACGTGTTTAACGTATTTTGACTAGTTTTACACTACACAGGCGTATTCTTCATTCTGCTTTCCATTGACTGATGGCTAGTTCTTAAATTGAATGCGTTTTGTTTATATTTTTATCTTTGACTCTTATATTATTCTTTAAATGTAAAAATTCTGTCTAGTATAATTTTAAAGTATATCAGATGTCAGGTAAATTTTTCTTTCATCTTATAAAGTTGTCAGTGGAGAAAAATGTTAATACAAAATAGACTATTATACGCTGTACGGCGAAAAGATAGAGTTAAGCCCTTAATTAAATTATGTATGAAAATTTAAACTAATATATGAAAAGACAAGTTTACAAGGCTCAAATTAGTAAAAGCGTGAAAATTCAAAAATTATGTATTGTATAATCTCATAGGCATTAAACAACTTGCAACTTTATTTATTAATTTAGTTACACGATTTATTTTAAAAACTTATCAGATAACACTTGGAAGGAACAAATAAACATTTAAACAAGGTCTTCATTAAAATTTTGCATATTAACGAATTTGACGATCTAAAATTATGACATGTTTAAATTACATTCTATATAAAGAAAGACATTTAACATTTGTCAAATGAGTAGAAATAACAGAAACTTAAAACGGTGAATAAGTTAACCAAAATGTCAAACATTAAACTGAAGTATGTCATTAAAATACAGGTGTTTCTTGTGATACTGACTTGAAAATTTGAACCAATAAAAAAATTTATTCAAATTTAGCGCGTATTTATTGGAAGAGACTTAACTATATCTGTTCGCCGTACGGAGAATAGAAACTTAGATTTAAAGAGCTGATGAATGAGACATACGAATAGTAAATGTAAAAAAAAATAAAAGATGTGAAGTAAAGTGCAAAAACATATTGAAGAAAATAAAAATATTAAAAATTCTATACCATACCGTAAATATCTAAATTGAAATTTGTCTCAAAAAAGATTTCTTCTTAGTGACGTTGTTGAGAAAAATTAAAAATATACATGATTTAAGAGACGTTATCAAATGTAATAAAAGTTCAGCTAGAATTAGAACTATAATGTAATAAAAGAAATAGCAACGTGAAAAAGTCGAAACCATTACGAGCTAAAATTTCTTAAAAATATAAATTAGTTGAAGTACTGATAAAGTATTTAGTAATATAAATTGTAATCGTAATTTTGCATTGACAAATCGTCAAAAGAAAATAATTAAAAGGAAAGCGCAAAGACATGTTAATTGCAATTAAACATGCTAGACCAACTCTGGATCGAATTTAATTGAAATGACGAAGATTTTAACTAAATTGCTTAATTGGAAAGAAAGGCAAAATAAGTGGTATTTAAAAATTAATAAGAATCCCATCAACTTATAAACAGTTTTTACTGAACTTTTAAACTGGCTGAATATTGAGGCATGTGAGTTCATACATATTAAATGGAGTTAGGGCAGCGGCAGCGCTTTATTGCTGAATAATTGAGAAGGATATTCTCGCAGGTGCCATTGCTGCTGTTCTCATGTTTGATACTGTAATACTATATCGTTATACCAACGACTTCCTGTATTATTTAGTTCATATTACACTTTGCATTTTCTAGTAGCATGTGCTAAATGGCTTCTGATTACCATATCTTGAATATTCAACGCGTCAAATATGAAGTTGGGATAAAAAGTTGTTTTGGTTAAATAAACTGTTAGGAAAATCTAAATAGAATCTTTGGGGAACGTTTAATTTACTAAGTTTGTAAAACAACTACACGTTTTAAATTATTTTGGACAATTTGCAGTTTTTTTCTAAAAAATCGAGTTTAATTGACATATTCTTATACCCGTGTTATGCGTACGTATGTATATATAATATTATTACGCCAAGCTCTTTAAACTATTTATAACAAATGTTGGTCATAGTATTCTGTGGTTTGTAGCTATTTTGAAACAAAAATCTAACTACTATACAGGGTGTCCCATAAATCTGGTTCAGTTCACAAGTTGATTACCAAACTCTTGCTTGCTTACTTACAAGAAATCGATATTTCCGGTCATACCAAAAATAGATACCAGCTTGATTATTTTAGTTTGAACACTCTGTATATTATTTCCTATTTAGATTTAGTGTACAACTCTAAGGATATTTTATGATATCCTATACCTAAACCAAAGTGGTGTTTTGAAAAGCGTGGTCAAAAAAAAATAAAAGTTAACAGTACAATTATTTCAAATGGGAACACCGTATTTTTATAAATTGATCATATTAAGAATTGAAAATTAAAACAATTTTATATAAGGTATATAATTGCAAAAATTTCTATTTTACAAAATAGTTGGGATTTTATCATTTTTCTACTGCAAGTATTCGATATGTCTTAAACGTTCGTTTAATACAAGTTGGCTATGACGGTGTTAGAACAAACCAAGTGCAAGAATTTATTTAAATCTGTTTATTATCATTTATGGAAAATGTGACAAATTTATTAAAAGTTACAGGATACATAAAAATAAGACAGTTATTAACAAAAAAATGTTCAAATAGCAATTTTAGGATATCTTATGTTCAACTTTTAGACATTTTTCGCATCTGAGCAAGAACTGTTTGTGGATGGCTTTTCTTATTGACTGTCGATTAAAGTCACAAAATGCTGTTCTGATGCGCAGCATACAGTTGCCTATGGTAGTTAATGCTGTGTTATAAACTTGATTTTTGACTGTTTCCCAAATGAAGAAATTAAAAACTGATAGGTTTGAGAAGCGAGGTGGCGTCATGTTGATAAGCCACATTTGTATGATTAGCCAGAAGCAAATTGTCTAAGTAATCGACTTTTAAATTTCTTAAGATTTAGAAGAGCTTCAAAAATAGTAAGCTTTTTAGATTATCTTGATATAATTCTAGTGCTACGACACCGTCATTTCTTATGGCACAATAAAGGTTGAACTGCCAGGACTTATTTATGTTTATTGAGTATCCCGTTTTTTTGTGAATTTTTATTTAACCAAATAATATTATCCAAAATAACTATGATACATTAGCAAAACTCGACTCTTTGCAATGCTGGACTACGGAAATGCGTTAACAACTGGTTTTATTCTTTGTACTGTAGCTTTTACAGATCCAAAGTTTTTTAAGTTTTCTAACATCCTTTGACCAGTTTTTGGTGCTGGTTTCTGTTTTTACGAATATCGCTTTGCAAATGTATCACATGTTTTTCAAATAATAACTTTATCAGTTTCTCTATAAATAATAAATAAATTTAGGTAATTTTCATTAGTAAAATTTAATCGCCTGGCAAATTTTAGCGTCATTGTTGTAGCACTTTGTTCATTCAAACGCCGTCATAGACAACTTGCATTAACCGAACTTTTTTTTTCTTTTTTGATCACTCTGTACTAATCATCTTCAATTATTATGCAAAATCTACTATAATCAACCTTCTTGTGCAAGAAAACGAAATCATATTAAATAATAATAGTTTGCTTATTAAAAAAAATTACAATTATGTCTTGTTCTGGAAAAGCAACTTTTGACAGAAAATTATAATGTCAAAATCGATGAGGCTTAGGTATAAGATATCATACATGAAATATGTCTAGAATTGTACGCCTAACTTAATATACATGGTATTCCATCTAAAACAAGCACCGGAAGTGCCAATTTCTTGAGCGTATTTTAGCGGGATGTTCCCCATCCCCATCCTATATACTACCAAACTTTCAGATTTATGTTACTTACAGCTAGCTGCCCATATGTTGATCGATAGAACTCCCGGGCGACCAGAGTGTATATGCTCTACATTGCCTGTAAACCTCAAAAAGCCAAAACGGTCATCCAATGATTTACTCTAATGGTATTTTTTCAACTGTACTGACATTGTTTTACTTATCCAATGTTTACGTTGTGGATGTAACCTACATTTTACTCAAAGAAAAAATTGATTTACGCGGATTGATTCAACTTATACAACGTTATAGATCTTTATAGCTAAACATATTTAATTTTGTACGTTGTGGTAAATTTGAATCACGACATGGTTATTGCCACACCTTTTGTGTACGATTGTTAGCGCGAGCGTTTTCTTTTTAAGTCGTTTGCATCGCGTTGCATTTTCGGTTTTGTGACTTGCTGTCTCCTCTTTAAGTTTCATTGTAAATACAAGTTTTTGATAAATACGACAGTACGTTACTTAGTTTTGAACTGATTATTACGTCTCCTTTCTTGAATTCTATTTCATTAATTTTTCTTACATGTTAATTGTGATGTTTAGTGAGTAAACCGTGCGCCCTTTTCTGCGTGCTAAAGACTTAACTCCACCTACCAGGGAAAAGTAAGCTTTGATTTATTACGGGTTTGGGTGGTTGAGCGCTCCCGATTTCCAGAAGACACATGAACATAACGTAAGTAATTGTCGTTTACTAATAATTTGGTGGGTTGCTACAGGAAGTCCTCTCTTTTCTAATACATTAAATACAGTCCGCTGTTTGACTTCCGTTTGGCCGAAACAATGATATTTTAACGATATTTTGCTAAATTTGTTAGTGCGACTGTGGAAACATATTAGAGTATATCCTCCCACAGCTGATGAGCCTCAAAAAAGCAAAATAACTGTTCAGTGCTTCACTCTGATAGTATTTTTGTAATTATACTGTACCATCATGTAACACGTCACTGGTATTATATTTTGATCCCGCAGCAAGGTACAACTGGATTTCAACTGGCCCTAAAAGTAAGAATCTATAAGTGTGGTTTAAACATTTGGTTGGCGTTCGAGTTACTCTTACCGAAAAAAACAATGTATCTGATCCCGCAGAATTAACACTGGAAACTAATCTAGAAGCGGGCAGTACAGTGAACGGGATCTGTAATTTGCAGAAAGAAGAGTAAGTAAATTGATTGAAAACTTTCGGATTACACACAACTGGCAAAGTGAATAAATTGAAAGCACGTCTAATTAACTTTGTACAAACCGGAGAAAGAGCATCCAGCATGTTGATACGCTCTCGTATCCCAGAGACGTCCGGACCATTCTTACCGACACCGATAAACGTCACCCACACGGACATCTACTTTAGTAAACACGTTGAGAAGAAAGAAAAAATTGAAAAAATAAAAACAGGTACCCATTTTGAACAAATCTATTACAAGCGCTTCTTAAATTATTTAAAAACGACGCTTTTTTATAGTACCGCAATATAAAAAATTAATGGGCTTGATGATATTATACGAAAAACCAGAGGATACGTTGAGTCAGTGACTTGATTACGTGTATAAAAATCTACACAATTCATACAAATTTTATATAAAATCGAGTTCAAGGAACAGTAAGTGCGAATAACAAAGCTTCTGTGAACGCAATTCAAAACTGGACAACGGAAAGAAAACTTTGACCATATAACACTGCAGAAGTGTGTTGGAGATGTAGACGAAAATAATATTTTAATACACAATGTCAAGAAAGGTTATTCCCACGACTACTACGATCCGAAACCAGAAAACGGATGAAGCCGACTTGTCTCCGACACTCGTAACCTGCAAGAGTGGACCGCTTAAAAAAACAATTGTGATTGCTGTTTCTTTGAGTAGGACCTAGCCATACAATTCTTCATTTTATCATTTATCTCGTAATTTTGGTTGTCATTAAATTGTATCATTAGTTAAAGTATATTCGTTAGTGGTATAAAAGTGCAAGGTGTAAATCTCCGATTATTTAAGCTGAAAGTCTTAACACAAGTAGTTAAATAATCGTAGTGGTTATCTATACCAGTTGTAACATGAAGTTGACACATCATCTTAGTTCACTCTTGGGAAAGGTTTCAGCTATTACCAGCAGCAGTAAATAAACAATAACAAACATACCATTACCAGTTTTCAATTCAGTAAAGATTCGCGAAGTTAATTTGAAAGAATCGATCGTACAATTTTTCACCGACCTCGTTCATTTTAATCGTACGACCTTGATAAATTAGCTAATTTATTTTTGTAATTTTATTTATTAACCAATTTGCATCCGGTAAATTAAAATGTGTAAGTTGTCGCCGCGTCTATTTATACATATACAACAAATAATACCGTTAAGTAACCATGTTCAACGTCAGCAATATTGTATTAAAACTTGATTCCGAGATCCACTCATCTCTACTCGGGCGCCAAATCTAACACCAGTAGCGTGTTACAGTACTGACAATGCTTACGTTGTAGATGTCACTAACATTTCATTCAAAACAAATTTTGAATTAGGGGTGCTCTAATTATAACTTATAATGTTATCGATTCTTATAAATACATATATATTTAATCTCGTACTTTGTAGTAAACTTAGACCACAAGTAGTAGTTGCAATTTCTCTTGCGTATGATAACTGTTATTAATTTGTACATTACAGGTATTGAATTGATAAGATCATTGCAATTAATACCGTACTAGTCTGCATCGTTTATTGTTTTTAATCATTTGATAATGCCGACTAACGCTAACTCTTTATTACACAAAGTCCAATGTAAACTAGAAACTTTTAAATTTTTTAAAACTGTCATGTCAAATGTTTAGTTGTATTTTAACTATGCTTCAGTTCATATTGCTAAAAAAAATTTTTTAAACAACACTACTTGGTTCTATGCAGCCAGGATCAGAATCACTAAAAGTGCTGGAAAATACATTTGACTTATTTAAGAAAGGTTTTAACTACGCTGTTACGCCTAAGACAACACCGATAGAAGACATAGTATGTGGAGCAGAAGTTGCAATTTTACGTAAGATCTTTGAAACGATTCGTCATAATGTTTGCAGCATTGTAAGAAAATCAAAATCGCCACGCTCAAATATTAACAGACAAAATAAATTGTGCCATCAAAAACTTTACTATTTTAGATATTAACAAGAAACAAGTTTTAATTGTCAGAAATCTAGGTATGTCACAAATTTACTCTCTTCTCAAGATGCACAAACAAAGAATCCTCCTTTGACCGATAGTGAGCACCATCAATTCATTGACCTAATCGTTAACACGTTATCTAACTACAAAATTTTTATAGTTAACAGGAAATACAGAAACTCACAAGATTCTACAGATGTTGTAGAACTCAGAACTTGCGTATAACAACAAAACTATCTTAGTCAGTTTTGACGTGGTATCTCTTTTTACTAAAGTCTCGGTCGACGAAGTGTTGTCTTTGCTCAAAGAAAAAATTACTGCAAAAGAAGTTCTGCTTATAAAACTCTGTCTTATGAACGTTTACTTCAGTTATAATGACAAAACAAGTAAAAGCAGAGGCCTGGCTTCACCGCTTTCTCCAGTTATAGCCAATATCTATACAGAGTATTTTAAAACTGAAATTATTAAGAATGTTGAGTTAAAATTAAGAACTTGGTTCAGATATGTTGATAACACGTTTGTTGTATGCCTTCATGGCAACGATAAACTAAACTAAGAGGTTGGATGAAAGCAACTACTTCAGTAGTTTGGCCAAACTTTAAAATTTATCGTTTACCAGGAGGCGAACCGTTCTACTAAGAATACCTTGAACAATTGGTTTACACCTACTATAGGCAAACAAGTGGCTTTAAAATATACCGGAATTTACAAAATTCTTTGTTTCTGTAGATCAAGTTATATAGGACAGATGAGTCACATTTTTGAAGTTAGAGTAAAAGAACATATGGCTGACTGCAAACACCGCAGAGTTACTAAATCAGCAGTAGCAAAAAACGTGCGGAACCAAACACACACACGCTAAACTTTGAGTAAACGAAAGTGTTGGCTATAACTCCTTTCTACTTTTCCAGACTAATACGCAAAGTTATGGAAATAGAAAAACCTCTATATAATATGAATCGGAAAGACGGTTTAAAACTCACTAAAACCTAGCTACCGGTACTGCACTCTCTAAGACAAATATCAACCTTCTTGGAAAGTACACAAACTGTTAGTACAAGTAAAACGAAATCAGTCAAGCGGTAATATAATACCGTCACTTACACTATTTCTTCAGTGAGATTTACCACTCCAAAGATGCAAGCTGCAATTTCTTGCAAAACGTCATTTTGTTTGAGCAAAGACCAAGTTCTCTTTTTTTTACTTTCAAAGAGAGACTAAGACCAAGCCTAAAAAGTCTGGGTGTTCAACTACGACGCGGTCTAAGCTGAAAGTCGGTTTAATCGTAACCAAGAAAACCGCGCAAGCTCAAGATTCTAAATTAAATTTTTGTTAATTTTTAACTTGCTTGGGTTTCTTCTTGAAGATAAAGACGCATTGAAAGAAAGTTTAATCACAAATGTATTCTTAAGGTTAAAGCGATAATCCTAGGTTGGAATCATGCCAACGATGATTTTTTTAGAAAAAAATTTCATATCTTAAAGGAAAAGTAAGATACGTTAAATAATAACAATTTTTTCTCTATATTTTTTTGATTTTGAAGCATACAGATTAACATAGAAAATTTGAAAATTTTGATTTATATGTTCCCAAAGTGTTTTTAAAAAATTTCTAATATCAGAACATATGACAATGTGTACCAGAAAACGTTTTGCTTAATAATTTTCAAAATTTAATAACAACTATCAAAATATTTTCAAAAATGTATCGCGTGGTAAAAAGCTTAGTTTAATATACGGATGTAAAAAGCATATGAGTAGGTTACTTTACTATAGTGACATCAATCGCACGACTGCGGTAATATCGCCGCAACGTACGAAGGTTCAAATCCCAATGGCGGTTTTTGTTTTTTTATTATATTATTATTTTAAATTAACAACGATTAATTTTTATCAGGAAAGAGATATAATTAAACGTGTTAATTGTTTTTATTAAAGTGATAATGGATTTAATATGTTAGACGTAAAGGTTTCACCATTAAACATATTAAAAAAATTTTTAAGGTAAATGGTGTATTCATTATTTAATACAATTTAATTTCAAGCTTTCGAATTTTAGCAAAGTTTTTCGTCAGGCAATATAAATCAAATTAATTTGAAAATTGCAAAACTAAGGTAACTAAAAACAATAAC
The DNA here is from genome assembly GCA_035610365.1 of Aquatica leii. NCBI lineage: Eukaryota > Metazoa > Arthropoda > Insecta > Coleoptera > Lampyridae > Aquatica > Aquatica leii. The sequence goes on from CM069436.1 coordinate 60,170,489, forward strand.
TACATAATTGGCGCAAGTTTATTTAGCTACAGCATTTGTTCAAAAGTTTAAAGGAAAACCACCATAAAAACTCTAGACGTAGCTTAAGCGTAATTACACTAAACGGCGATATTACCGCAGTCGTACGATTGATGTTACTACACCAAAGTGACTATTACTGATACGTTGTTTATATCTGTATTTTAAACTAAGCTTTTTACCACGCGATACATTTTAGAAAATATTTTTGTTATTTGTTATTGAATTTTAAAATTTGTTCTGATACTGGAAATATCTTAAAAACAATATAGGGACATATAAATCAATATTTTCAAATTTTCCATGTTAATCTGTATGCTTCAGAGTTTCTAGGACACAGGATATACGGAGTCCTGCATCTTATTTAAATTATCCTTGGATGTACCCACAATAACTCTCGAACTATGAGTACTTAATAGTAACTTGAAATTTTGTATGGAGCTGGTTTTTTATATTCTCTCTGCTTTGTCAATGGGTTTGATAAAAAAACCGGAAGTGGGTGTATCCGCTATGTTGAACACTTTTTCTTATATAATTTGTTACGTATGTAAATTATTCAAATTATTTTTACAGTTTCTTATAAAGATAATTTGTCTCAACAATTTATTCAAATAAAAAAATTTCTAACATTAACAGTTTATTTATTTTGTAATTTAAAATGAATTCACAAATATAATATACTTTTGAATCCTGCCTGCGGCGATTTTTTTTACTGATTTACTAAAAAGGTAAGTAATATTGAGACGCACAAAAATAAGGGTTAGTCGATATTATCTTAACGAAATCGAGGAGAAAAATTTCAAAAAAATTATAGCATGCTAGGAAATCAATACAAACGTATACGTATCACTTCAAAATAGTTTTATCACAACATAACCTTAAAAAAATATGTAGACATTCCTTTATCATTTCTTATAGAAAATTCGTGTGGTGACCACACCAGTTTTTTTAATGGATTTTAGTACATAAATTATTTTATTTAAATTTTTTTATCGTTTTTATTTTGAGATATTGGTTATATCTTTAACAGCAGCTATTAACTTAAACCAAATCACCAATTTATTTACGCTCAAGATTTTCTTCTTATATAAATGCAACTTAAAAATATCTAAATCCTAAAATAAGAAAAAACCGTATCAAAAAATTATTTTTTATAAAACACATCCGGTATTTACATAAATTTCCATCAAATAGTTATTTAAATTACTAATGATGATAAAGACAGACATAGTTTTATTGTTGACCAGGCAATCAAATATGAGAACATTTGTTCATCCATGCAACAATAATTCAGAAGTAATCCTAACATCAATCGAAACGAATTCTTGAATTGGAACTTGTATATAACAGTTCTATGTAGTTTGGTAATAAGTCCGTCCCCTATTCTTTGTTCGGTGTAACAATGAGCAAAATAAATGACATACGCATGGTGGTTCTAATACCGTCTATTAATAAATTACGTACACGGCACCCTCGGGGCAAAGCCGGTACTAAACGATTGTGTTTCGTTATTAGCGCCGTAATGACACCTATTTATATTATAATTGCAGAATTTTATATGACATTACGGTTTATGGGTTAGAAAATTAGATGGAATTTTCTTTTGACCACAAAAATTTAAATTTTTAATTTATCGTTTCGTAATATGATGGATGAGTTCTCGATGAGGGATGTTAGCTTTAGCTTATTATACTGTACATACTCCCAAAATGAAATTTACATTATCGTCGCTTATAATATTATCGTCATCCATAAACTGTTATCCCTTTGTCACAGCAAAGCTAATAGATGCACCAACGTTTATTACCTTTTCAACCAGTTACATTCGTTATCAAATCTAACACGCGTTTTTTCTTCATTCATTTATAGATTTGGTTAATTTGTTTGCTTATTTACACAAAATTATTAAATTCTAATATTATTAAAATAAAACTAAGGTTTAGGTTTAGATAAAAGAAAAAGTAGTTTTGTCGGATTTTGAGCATTACGGTTTTTAACAACCGCTTTTGTTTGAATTAAAATTTTGAGTACTACTTTTATTAAAAACAAATAACAAAACTTTAACTTATTTGACTAAACAACAATTATTTACATAAATTATTTTTTGATATTTTTAATTAATGTTAGCTTCTTTTCTTAAAAAATTGAATTACTAATTATGTATGCGTGCATTAATAATAAACTAAACAAATAATAAATTCAGATCATTATATTGTAATTTTTTTAATATCCAAAAATGCCAAATTGTAATATTCAAATGTTTAATCTAATTATTTCATTTTTAATATTATGCTGTTTATCTGTTATATGAAATCAAATATATAGAGAACAGAATGAGAATGCGTGTCTCAATCGGTTATCAAGCTATACATTTGTATCAAGTTCCATGCGCTTGTGGCAAGGTAGATATTGGAGAGACTGGTAGAACTACTGAAACTAGACTAAAAGAACACAAAAGACATCTTCTTTACTTCAACCTTCTAAATCTGCCATTGCCGAACATGCGATAAACACTTTACAAGCCATAAACATCAAAAAAACTATAACGATTGCTAAAACCAAAAACTGGCGTTCAAGAAAGATCAGAAAAGCGATTGAAATTATTAACGTACCCAACAATTTTAACAATGATTATGATGACACTTGGTTACCTGTTATTTTCTGATCTTTACTGTATACACCAAACACAGTATAAGCTACGTCTAGAGTTTTTAATGATGGTTTTTCTTTAGACCTTCAAGCAAATGCTGTAGTTAAAAGAACTTACAACATTTATCAAGTTTTCCAAACATTTGTTTTTTTTAATTGCTTTAGCTTTTTAATTGTCATTTTATTAATTGTCACCTGAAGCAGAACACAGACCACGTTCTAAAGCTTGTGAGTTTTTTAATAAATGTATACACCATTTACCCAATAACTATTTTATTATTTAACAGACATTACAGTGTCAATGTGTATACTTGTACTCAAAAATTCCGTTTTTACAACAATTACAAACTAATTTAGGTTATACCATTATTGAAGTTGTTAGAATTTAGTTCGTATGTGACACTAACTAATTGCTACGTGCGGTCACGGCCAGTAACTCGAGCATGCATGCGGGATGCCTCGCTATAAGATATAGCTCCAAAACGCCCTCTCAATCCGCATGTCCCATTTACACCCGACCCATTCCCAAAACCAAGACCATCCACACACTTTTTATGGCTAACTTTAGTCAACGGCTTTGTGAGGATATCAGCGATCATATCAGTTGTTGAAACTCGTTCCACTGCAAAAACTCCAGCTCGAATCGACTTCCTGATAAAATGTTGTTTAATACCAATATCTTTCGTATGATACTACAAAATCATTTGCCAAGCATTGAGCACCACTATTATCCACTTAAATTTTAATATTGGCTCATTCATCGATTTCCAGCTCGTTCGGTAAACTAATCAAATAAATAGCTTTTTTGGTTGCTTCTACTAGACTGACGTACTCCACTTCCGACGACAAAGCAGCGTTTTTTGCTTTTGGGATTTCCACGTGATTGCAGCACCACTTAGTATAAATGCGTATTCCGTATATGAACAACGATCAACAGTACAATTGCCCCAATCAGCATTGGAAAAACCAAAAAATGGTTTATCAGTACGCGTATACACCAGTCCAATATCGACACTACCAGCTAGGTATCTAAAAACTTTCTTTGCTCTAAGCCAATGGCATTTACGCAGCTTCTCAACGAATTGTACCAACGTTGACAGTGTGTTCGCAATATCAGAGCATGTTGCCGCAGATAAATATATAAACGCTCCGATCAATTCCCAAAATAGGTATTTACCAGGTAAATCACTTTCATCTTTGATAAAACACACATTCGTTTCTGACAGTGTCACGACCGGGTTACACTTATCCATCTCATATTGTTTAATTAAACCCAACATATAATCTGTTCGAGAAAGACCTAAAACAACATTTCGCAAAACCAAGATCTTTTATGTCGAATTCTTTCAAAAGCTTTTGTTTTATTTTTTGTACTTGCAATAGGCGATTCAAACTAAGCGATACGCTAACTCGCGGCGACAATTTGAACTACCGTTGCAATGATAGCTTAATACGCGTACTTAATTTGTTGCTGTTTTATTTTGAATTTCTGCTGTGTTCTTAAGTATATTTGGGAAAAAAATGCACATAATTAACAATTATGGAACTGAGAAACTTGTTGAACAACATGCAGCCCGGGTGGTGAAATTATAACTTGGAAAATCTGTTAGAAAAAAATATGAAACTTTGTTTGCAACATTTTTAAATATGTATAACATTATTTTTATCAAACAAGTATATATTTAGTTGTTATTATAATTCTACATTAGCACCAATGATAAAATTACATAGATTCAGACAAACTGCCCGGCAAATAAAAAATAAGGGCTTCAACACTACATTTGCCTTCCATACAATATCTCACAATTAGAACTACAACTGAAATAGCAAGCAAAACACTTCGAAGTAAACGTGCTGACCATCACTTTATTACAAAAAAAATTGCATAAAGCCGATGCCTGATGAAGTTTGCGATGACAAAACAATGTACCTACATGTAAAGTAAAATTGATGTTTCTTAGTGACTAATTGTACTATTAAGAGCCTAATTCAACTATGCCGGTTGTAAATTGAGTTGTAAGTAATTATCGTGTTGTGTTATAGCACTAAACTAAACCACAAAACTATTAAACCACAATAAAACGACTAGTGAATGCAATTTTTAACCTGTATAAAAACTAATTTAGAATCACAAATAATATTAGTAAATCTTATGTATATGCCGAAAAAACTTATCAAACTATAAAAAAAAGGTTATAAAGTACATAAATTAAACTTTGGTTTTCAGAAAAAGTTTGTAACAACACAAAAATAAGTAGTATAAATAGTATGGAAATAAAGGCAATTATGACGTTTATCATTGCAACGCTAGTTCGTTCTTTGCCGCTAGAGGCGCTTGAATCTTAAATTGAATCGCCTATATCACGCGACGCGACGAGAATGTCATGTATATATACTACTAGTAATATTATATCGTTATCTCAATCGCTATAAAACAAACAAGATTTATTCTTTGCACATTTTAAACTCATACTATGAAGCTTATCACTCAGACGTGAATACCACTGACGGCCGGATTATCTCAAACCATACAACGCTTTCTTTAGTCTGCACGCGTTACCATCATCACTTAATTGCATTAGCATTTTATTCGCACGAGCACTTACTTCCGAAATTCCATTTTGCCTGGACATTATCTTTTTTAGCATCTCGTTCAACATTTCCGTCACCATCGTGATCACATCTTCTTCTGCCGTCCATTTAGATAGACCGTCCCCACGTCGAACAGCCAAATTTTAAGTTCAAATTGCACTGCGAGTGCAAACACTAGTCGTATTGTCTTCAGCTTCGCTACAGGAGCAAACGTCTGATAATAATCAACGCCGTACTTCTGACTGTAACTTTTTGCTACAAGCCGAGTATTACGCCTGTCAATATCACAAGTTGGACCATAATTATTTGTTAAAACTAGACGACACCCAACAACATTCGTATTCGTATTTAATGGCATTTTTCCATTTGTTACACGCGTCACATTCTAAGGCATCCGGCACACTGATTTATGCTACACCGACAAACACATCATCTTCAATTTTTGAGTGAAAATTATCGATTTGAACGTAGTCATTTTGTGGGCCGTGTGGACCGAAATATTATGCGTAGTCGTCCTCTGCTTCTTGTACGTAACAATTTTAGTCTACCGGGACCTCTTATCAGATTCTCTTCCGGTTTTGTTTCAGTAAGTTCAGGGACAATAGGAACTGTCTGACAGTTTTTGCTGTTTAATTCATTATTATGCAAAAACTCGACAATCTTCTGTTGATTGTTTTTACTGTCTGTTGTCCTTGTTGACGTAAACAACTCATCTAACATATTCGTATCAAACGGACCGTTATTAAACTCTTCCAAAAATTTTAAATTTTGGGCTTCAATCAGCTGTCGCGTATTTGGAATCCGCACTCTAAAACCTTTTCGCTCCCTTGGGTATACCACAAAAACACCTTGTACAGTTTTTGGTGCAAGCTTGTCTTTGTTAGGGTTCTTATCTAGCACAAACATTTTTTCCCAAACTTCCGAAAGTAGTTGAGATTCGCATGAATTTATAGAATATACCGTTTGACTGGGCATAATAAATCACACGGTCGTGTGTTAATGTTAATGTATTGGAACAAGTTATTGACAAGATGCTGTAGAACATACACCATAAAATTATTTAGATGCACAATACAGCTCCTGTTCAGTTTGCTCGTAATGTAAGAGACCAGTTGGATAATCACTTGCCGAACAGACGATTGGTTGCGATGGTTCTATCTTATAGTCTGCGAGATCTTCCGATTAATAGACATTTTTGTTTAGGGTTCATTGAAGAGAGAGTGTATGCAACGCCTCTTCAAGAAGCTAACCAGGTTACATAAAGAATTAATTTAGCGGTATTAGAAGTTACACCAAAAAAACTTGAACGAGTTAGTTCGAAACGATATTTAGCAAGGTATTATTTTGACAATAAATAAATTGAAGAGCAAATCATATGTTGCGTAATGTGTAGAATTTAAAACGTGTTACCAATGACGAGTAAAATTGGTATACAGTCGTATGCTTACAGTGTTGCCATACGTATGTCTATTTAAATTGGTTCCTGAAGACACACGAAGCATAATACAACAATTTAACGTTAGGATTTTTTATTCAGAATTCAACAAAGAATATCGCAGCCTGTAGTGTTTTAGTCAATTTATACACACCCAGTATACTGTTTTTGTAGTCATCATTAAAACTAATGACCGTTATTTTGTAAGACTAGTTTATTAATAAAAAAGAATACATAACATTAAAAACAAAAAGTGATTGGTTTTCTGTACCTGTGTAAGTTGAGCACAAGGTAACATGATATCCTGACAAGCTCTGAAAAACTTTTGTAAGACAATTGTTAATTGGCACGGGTTTCTTGTAAGCCCTGTCATTTGGTAAACGTTGTAAAACATTAACTTACAAAAGCTTAAAACAATGAGTATGAAGACCATCATTAAAATCAGAAACAAAATCATGTGTGCTAATAAAAAGTATACCACTAACGTATCTGTCAAGTCATTTAGAACATTTTCGGCTACCAACTCTTAAAGTTGATAACATTTCTAGTAATCATAGTTGTCATATAAAACAGACGCTTTTGTCTTGAATCTTGTATGATTTCTTCACATTCTCTTGACAAATCTACCTCTTGCTATTTTTTTGTGTTTGTCTTTCAAATTATGCATTTGAAATGCAAAAACCCCAAGCTGCAGGTAATAGAATATTTCTTAAATGGGAATGTTTGGCAAAGGTTGATTTTGCATAAAGTCGAATATTATACCTCATCTCTCTCTACACAGAGTTGTAATTTTTTGTAAACTTTTTGTGTTTGTCTTTTATGAACCATCAGTTCCGTAACAGTTACTCTTTTTGCATTATTATTCAATTGAGTATTTTTTAATCTTGTTTTACATTTGCTGCATACGTCTACTCTTGAATATTATTTTCTGAATAAGTATTTTACAGTTTTTCAGGTATACTACCAGTGAAAGATCTAACAAATCGCCAGCGATCAATTATCAATACGATTGTGGGTTATGGGTACTTTTCCTTTTTGTAAGATCAAATGTTGTTTTCTTTACTTATACATCGCTTGTAGTTTGTCGTCTTTTTATTGTTACGTCATCCATTAGACCCATTAAATGTATATATATCTTGCTGATTTTTAGAATTCATATTCCACATTTGTATTTTTTTTTGCATTCTATTTTTCTATCAGTACCATCACTGTTGCTAGTCATTTTTACGACACTTTATATGGGGTATTTTATCAACATACTTCGTATTTTGGTAAGAAACGAAAAACATGTACTATTCTTGCAATTATCGATGTTTTGAAAAAGGTCATTATCAATTGGAACTTTAAATGTACAAACTCCAATACAGGAAAACCGTCTTTATAAACTTAAATAACAACTTAATAAGAAATAACCATTATTGGACTATGCATAACAATTGAGTTTAGACACACACTAGATTACAAAGGCAAATGTTAGCACATATTATAAAATTTGATAACAAATCAGAAAGAAGGGCTTTGATAATCTTGCAGTTCTTATCAAAATATGAAATAAAAATAATACAGTGTTACGCACCAACGTCATTCATACAAACGAAAAAATAAGGCAGTACCCACACGTTAGTTATAAGAGATTTTATATACAGTGTGGTGATAAAGTAAGGAACAAAATTTATAATTACGTTATTTAATGTTTTCAAGAAAAACGCTCGGACAGGTCAATTTTACTTTTTAATTAGTCACCTTACGACATAAAAAATTTACTTATGACGTCATGTATTTTTGCACAATGACGTCATTGGTGTTTTCAATGACAACCCTAATTTTTTTGCCGCTTCTTTATTAGATGGTCCAACAACTTAAATTATGGTATAAAAAAGTTGGTACCTTAGATAACTATTTTTTACTTTCCTGTAAGCAAAATACAGCGATCGCAATTTAAAAAAAAAATTTTTTTTGAAGAATTTTACGTTTCAAGGTCTCTTGAATCAGAAAAACGTATTTTTGACAAAAAAATTTTGGGTGTCTGAGTGTGTGTGTGTGTGTGTGTGTCTGTGTGTAACGTTGTGCCCACGATAACTTAATTATGTGTTTTGTTTTCACATTTTATGATTTTGTTTTTAATTTTTAGAATTTAAATTGTATTTAATTTTTTTGTTGTTTAACTTCAACTTTATGAATGTTTTATGTTGCGTTATTAGTTAGAGGATATTTAATGTATTTGTTAGAACCGTTTTAGGATTTAGCCTGTGGTTCTGTATCATTTTGATCTAATGTATCTGTTTATTGAATTAATGAATAAATAAATAAATAACTCTCGAACCAAAAGTTCTAGTAACTTGAAATTTGGTATGGAGCTGGCTTTTTATATTCTCTGGCTTTTATCAAAAGATGGGTCTGATAAAAAACCGGAAGTGGGTGTATCCGTTATTTTTAACAATTTTTCTTATATAATTTTGTACGAATGTAAATTATTCGAATTATTTTTACAGTTTCTTATAAAGATAATTCTTCTTAACAATTTATTCAAATAATTTTTTTTCTAACATTAACAGTTTATTAGATATTTAATTTATAATTTAAAGTGATTTCCATTATATAATCTAGGTTCGAATCCTGCCTGCGACGAATTTTTTTTAGAAAAAATAAATAGCCGGTTGCACAAAAGTCTGATGAATTGGCGACTTACTAATCGTTTTTAATACAAACATATCAGTTCAAAGTGGTTTTATGACAACATAACCTTATAAAAATACATTTCTTCATCATTCCTTATAAGAAAGTCGTGTGGTGGCCACACCAGTTTTTTTGAAACAATAACCCATTTACCGTAAGAAATAAAAATGTAATTTTAACAAAAGAAAATCATAATTATACCTCAAAAACAAACAACATTAAGCGCAAATGTTCAATAACCATTTGGCACTGGCCAAAAAATTGGGATTTCCATCGCAGTGTAACATTAGTTCTTCGCAAAACTGCAAGCGGTGATGGTCTGGATCATAATACTCGTTTAATTCGTGAATCAAACGAACTTTGTAAGGATGATATTTCTATTTCTTGAACAACTTCACGAGAAAAGAGTGGTTAAAGTCGTTATTTAAGGCTAGCTGCCTTGTAGAATGGTAAGAATTTTCTTCAGCTTCAAGTAACACTTCTAATGAAGATTTTTCGTTTACTCGAGGTTGACCTTGCCGACGCAAATCATGGACGGATCCCGCTTCAATAAATTTGGCAATCGATTTACTTACTGTGGATTTTGCAATAGGTGGTATATTAAGATGTTCTTGGTTGAATAATTCACATGTTTCCTCATGTGTTCTTAGCTTAACGGCCAAGATAATTTGTTTTTAAAATACTTGATAAATGCTTTTTTCACATTCACACTAAATCAAGTGATGTCAAATTTACGTGTAGTTTTTGTTTCATCCGTCAAAAATGATACAGATGTGATACCGATAATTTGCAAAAACTTTACTCTTGAAGTCTTTGAGTGTACAAGGAGTTTACAGTCGCATGGGTCAGTGCTAAATGGTTAACGGAGCGCAATTTGAACATTTGGGCTAAATTTTGTTTGTTTGTGAGGTTTAATTATGATTTTCTTTCATTAAAGTTACATTTTCATTGTTTACAGTAAATGTGTTATTTTTTCAAAAATATATTATCTAAAGTACCAATTTTTTACACCATATTTTAAGTAGTTGTACTATCGAATAAAAAGTAGCAAAAAAAATTGGGGTTGTCATTGAAAAAAACTAATAACGTCGTTGTGCAAAAACATATGACGTCATAAGTAAAATTTTTATATCATAAGGTCGTTAATTAAAAATTAAAATGGACCTGTCCGAGCGTTTAGCTTGAAAACACTAAATAATGCAATTATAAATTTTGTTTCTTACTTTATCACCACACTGTATAATTATAATATAGTTATAAAAAATTTGTGCAAATATAAGACCTTTATAACGGTTTGTTTTTTACGTAACATATGTGTTGGGTTACCAACATTGCTTAGATTGGTATAAATTAAAAGAAAAATTTGATTTGTAACCTCTAAATTAAGGTTAATTAATTAAAAATGGTAACACATTAGCAACAATACCTGTTTATCTGAATTAAAAATAGGTAGAGTTCATTTCAAGGTTAAAGAACCGCTGCGCAGAAACCAAATTTGTTCCGAATGTCAATACACTAGCTAATCAAAAAACGTTTGCATTTTTCATACGGCGTTTGAAGTGTCTACATTTATTCCACAAGTGGTTACAAACTCTTTTTCATCTTTGTGTTTTATGTTTTTTTTATATTATATTCATCGTCTTGTATGCATTCACTTTTTAGTTCAATTAAAAGTAAACCATTACAGTTAATGTACATCGTTTACAAATGATGTTTTTAGTTAGAATTTATTAATCATGATCGTCAAATTTCGTATTTATCCGACGCGCACCTCACGGTTCTTTAGTCGTGAAATGATCTCTAGTAACAATTATTTAAAATAACCAATATTGAATATGTTGTCATTTAGCTTTGATATATGTGTTAACTCTTGTTTTTAAACTTTGAAAAACATTACGAAACTCATCAACTTTAATATTTGAAAGACTTTCATTGTAGAATTATTGAATAAATTCATTTGTAGTTTGAGTGATATAAGCACTTGTATTGTCATGCTGAAAGTAACTAAAATGAATTTAATATTATGAGAAAATATGAAACCGATTATCTTTCTCCTTGACAATGCAATCCGTACACTACCTTCTAAAGGTTATAATCGTAGTTTCTACAAAAGTATGTAAATTTTGAATTGCCCAAGTACAACAATTTTGAGTTTTTACATATCCGCTTAAATAAAACCATACTTCACAGATAACGAAAATGACCTTCAACAAATTATCATTATTTAAATGGCGAATAAATTTTTCACAACATTTTACATGCTGCAAGAAGTTAAACCTTGTTCTTTTTTAATGCTTTGTGGCAAGCTTTTACTGACAATACTAAAAATTATATGCTTATAAATTAAAAATTAAGTTTAGAATTAGTTTATACTTGTTGCCGCAGATAATTTCGATACCGATTTATTAGGGATTTTTTTCATACAATTGTGAATGTTTTTGTGAACGGGTGCAGTAATTATAGTAGACTTTCCCATGTATTTTGTTCTGCAAAAGCAATTCTCATTTAAAAAACTACGAATTAGAACTTGTTTGTGTTGTCGGATAGTATCGTAAATAAAATTTGCTTCTGGAAAATGTTCGATAAATTGATCGATGTAACTTTAAAGAGAATACGACCAAATTCTATTGGGATTGCAGGTACATTTTAAAATTGCGTCATTGCGATAACGGTGTTTTGTCCAGAAGTCAACATTGTGAAATGTTATTAATATAAAATTCCAAAAAATAAATAACCTTAAAATTACAGCTGTTATTCAGTAGTTACATAATGAAAACAAAAATATTGCTGAAACTGTTATATTAAAAAAGTCTTGATGTGATTTTCGTACCGTATAAGTTTCGCCCCCTTCTTGCTACAATGACAGTGATGCGCCGGGACGTTGCTTCTTGACAACTAGAATTTTTCTAAAGGAGAAAAACTATTTTTCTGGTAGCTGTGGTACGCTTTGCATATATAATTTAACGTAAGCGCTCAGCAAAGTTTTCACTTCTAAATTTTCACATTCATCTGTGTTATAAGTGGGTGTAGTATTTTCGTTTCTTATGTAAGAGCCTTCGTGGGGTAAGCACTGATTCATATGTTTGTGATTTATTTTGATTTTCTCGTAATTGTGATAGAGACCTGGGATACCGCCACGTATTGGCCAATTTGCATTGATTCATGTTAATCCATTACTTTCCGCTGGAAACTATTAGTAGAAAAATGTAATAAGAGGGACTATTAGTTAATTAAACTTCTAAAACATAATCTGGGGATAAGTCGTTATTATATTTCATGTAATGATCGGATGCTTGGCGCATTTGATTAGGACGATTCATTGTTTGCCGACAAAAAACAAAATACCTTTTCTTCTTGCTATTAATTTGTGTAACGTAAAATACGTGCGACTTAGATATAGATATTATCACAATTAACGCACGCAGATTTTTGTTTGTACGGTTTCAATTTACGCTAAATGCAATTTGCTTTCAGCTACAAGTTCAATAGTTTTGTATTAAATTGACGTTTAACTCTGGAATTACATACTACTTGATTTTGCTATATTGTACTACGATAACTGTATGTGTGGAGTGTTGCCTACCCTCCAGGACTTGTATCAACGCTATAACTGTAATATTTATAGAACTGTTTTTTATTACTATATATGTAATTCTGTTTTGCTTACATTTTTTTAACCGCTTTCTCTCTTGCTGTTAGAAATAAATATATTAGTCGTTATAACTAGTGTTTTGTCATTTGTTCTATTTCAGTGTTGAATAGATTCAAACTGTATTTTCTATTTTAGTTTCTAACCGTTTTGGCGCTTTTTGAATCTTATGTTATAATTAGCACATGAAGACCTGCAATCCCCTTTAATTGAGTTAGTCGGCAGCAATTAAGTTATGAGAGAATCCTCGTAACACAACACAATGACGAAATGGAAGCTTTATTAGAAAAAGAGACGTTTCTCAATGCGATGTGCGGACAATATAAACAATTACTCAAACTGATGTAGATCCAAGAAGCGTGCAATAAAGACAAATAGTTTATTTTAACTTTTACGTATCACACTTACAGTTCTAATTTTGTAATTATTTCATTTTTAATTTAGTATTGTTACAGGTTTATGATGGTGTACCACGGTCAGCTCGCTAAACTTGTAGAGTAGGATATAAGTAGATCTAACTAAAGAATTAAAATTAAAAATGCACCATATCCGTTGAAACGCTGAGAGAATAGCTTTTCCCGAATAAAACAAGACAGCGATTATAACCCGTCACTTAAAAGATCCACATGACAAAAGTTTCTATTACATGAAAACACAACGTCGTTTTAGATTCAATTAAAAACGTCGCAAAAAAATTAAACAAATTTGTAGAATTACTAATAAAACTTTCGCGACTAGATCTAATCAATGAGTTTGGTGATCAGGTTAAACTGAAATAAGAATACTGAGTTTTGGGCACAAATACAAAAGAAATGTCAGATTAAAATTGTTATGCTAGTGCTATTGTAAACTTTAATAATTGATAGAAAATTGATTTCTTAGTCAAGCTTCAATTATAGCATCGGAAATATGCGTGTATAACAAGTGTGTAAAACTTAGCACAAGCATAAAAAAAATGTATTATGGTTCATAAAAAAACCAATTCGCAAATCAAAAATCTAATTACAATATGTTGTTAAATTTAATTTTTTTAATCGTTTTTGTTTTAAAATAAGATAAAACATTTTAGTAAAAAATTATCTAAACGAGTGATGCTAGTACATTTTTTAAAACTTTAACAAAAACCTCAAAAATAGACAAAGAAATTATACGGATTACGTTGTTAATACGAAAATTTTATATTATACTTTATAGTTTACTATTATTACATTAAACTAAGCTAGCTATAAATTAGATTTTCTGTAATGGAGTTTTAAAATTTTTATTTGTGTAAATTTTAATAAAATGTAGAGTGGTTTTATGTATATTTTAGGTTGTGCAAATTCAGTACAAATAATTTCAGTAGCATTACATGCGCACACGTTGTAATTTTATGCAATAATAGTATAGAAGCTTGGCTTGTTTGCCCAGACTGAACAAAAGTTTGTTTTACATTGTACTTTATATTCTCATAAAAATATGAACTAAAATCGACATGTTTCTACCTTTCGTTATCTACTAACTACTAATGCAATTGACAAATAAAGAAAAGTATAAATTGTTTGTTTTTCTTACAAAAATTTACGAAACGCGTGTTGGTTCACACATCACTCTTAGAAGGATCAGCCACTAATCTTCTAGCTAGGGCAAAAACAATCGCAACGGGCGACTGCCCCTAATCTACTAAAACCCCAGATTACATTGTCTACTTCGTTCAAACTTGCATTAAGAAAAAAATTAAAAAAGCTAGCAAGTGAATTATTTAAAACGTGTAAGATTTTGACATTGAAATGCACACAAAATCGCAATGCAGTTTCACAATACTAAAAGACAAATATTATAAAACAAAAGTACACCTTTGAGAGATTTCTAATTAATTATTAAATGCTATCATTGCAATTAAATGCAAGCTAACAGGTAACGGTACAAAAGCTCTCTGAAGCTTAAATAGTATCTATTCCAGGAGATGAATACGAGAGGTAAACATGCTTGACTGGAGAATGATTGCAACGCGGTTGGTTACATCTTCACTGATCCGAGAGAAAATAACGACGGCGGAAAGGACTTACACACAGGTGCTTCTAACCAGGTACGTAGGTGTGTTGGAAATATTTAAAGGTACGCTCAAAATATTTTTCCTTGCTATTTACATATGAAAATTTACATTTTCGGTTCAATACATTTTATTTGAACATAGGAATAGATACATCAAGTAGGTAAGTATAATAATTGGTAATATTTTAATATAATGTTCTAATAATCAAATAATATTTATATTTGTAAGATTAGATAAATTTTAATGCAAATTGTATTAAAATAATTGTAGCGAAAAACAACTTATATTTTTTTAAGATGAAAGTTATGCATTCCGCTGCAGCACAATAACTGGGCAAGTTTTTAGGCCTACCTACAAGTAAATATTATCTCAAAATTCAATTTTTCTAAGTTCATCATATTGCTAAAATAACATAAAAGCCTAAACTTTCATTATCTGTGACTATATTTTCTGCAGGTCTTTCCGTTAATTTATTATAACGTCTTAAAGTTGAACATTTATATATAACACATCCTTAGCTTCACTATATGCAACACTTTAAACCACTATAACAGTTTTTAAATGATTGAATCTATAGATTTTGTTTTGTCAGTTTAAAATAATATTTGTTTGCTGTGTAAAGGTATAAGTTTAATTCTCGATAAATAATACTGTTTCAAATTGATTTAAAGAGCGTGGCAGTTTTCTTTAAGACAATTAAAACTTTTCTCAAAATATAAAAATCTATTATTTTAAGTTACTGATCTAAACCAATACTGTACTGAATGTAACTAATAAATATTACTAACTGTGGTAAGGTGTTATCCTTAATAGTATCCCTAATTAGTTTATCATTTTTATTTCTTTGTATTTTGCATATACATGTTTTGCACGTGTCTCTTTTTGTATTAATCATTTCAAAACGTACATATATAAAAGAATGCAAATTACATTAGCAACATATTACTATTAGTACTGGTGTGCGTAATATAATTTAAACGTGAAATAAAAAGTCTGTAATAAAAATTTTGTTGAACGGTTTGTGTATTGTGCATTTAATTAACTTTGTTAATAGTAAGTTTACTGTAATCTGTTTTTACAAACAATAAATATATTATCTGTAATGTATTACATAGCATTTAGAGGTGTGTTCCAGTGATCAACATTTTCTATGTAAAGATTTAAAATTAATGATACAATTACTACTATCATTTTTCTTACAGTCTACAACACAACGTTTATATATTAAATCTAACGGCGTCTTTCGCTTTAATCGTCTTGTTTGCTGGCTGTTGTCCAGTCCCGCGCCGTACATCAAGACAAAGTCGTGTGGTGCAAGACGGCGCCGAGGCGCCAAAGGCGCCAAAAAGCCTCAAAACTCAAAGGTAAAAAAAAGAAAAAGCAACAAACAACATTTTCAAAACAAAATTTATAATGATAAAAAAACCAGTAAGGAATTAGTAGTTATTACATTGTTTTATATTTGTTTATCTTTTGAGACGAGGGAAAAGAATTACTTCTCGAAAATAATATATTTTTCAAATAAGAGTACGCAATAATAGCATTCTATTAAATACGTAATACGTAACATGATTGTGTAAACTCAAACAAATCTGATTTTAATCATGTTGTGCTTGAAATTTGGCTTGCAACGAGCCAACGAGCGAACAAGCGTTTTTTTCTTGTCTGAGCTTGCAATGTACAAAACTTTATATATTTAAGCGCTGCATCGGTCGCGATTTCATTTGTTGCCTGATGCCCGATAGATAATTAACTTAGCGAAGTGAAAAGGTGCATAGGGTAAAAGGTATCTGCTTTTGAAACTTTAATTATTTGTAGTTTTACAGACTTTATAGTGATGTGTTTTGTGTTGTGAGTTTATCTAAAATTTATTTTTTATTTTAGATTTATTGAAACATTAAAAACCAAAAACTTGCATCTCAAAAATCCTTTTATATTTGATTATATAAACATCATTGTTAATTGAAGTAAATTCAAACAGAATAATTAATAAGCACTAATATTTACTATTTATAAAAATTTATAAATTTTGAAATAACTTGAAATAAGTAATGTTGAGAAAATATTTTCGAGTTTGGATTTGAGACAACAAAATATTTCCATTTTTCATGAATAATTTGTCAATTTGTTTACTTACGTGTTCATTTCTTTACAGCACACAAGATGTCAAAAAAAAAGAAATTGTCTAAATACCAACATTTGCTCAATAAAAGAAAAAGAGAGAAAGAACTAGAAAACCATGTCAAAATTATGCATTTTTTAATATTAATAACAACAATAATACAGCTGAATCCTAATATTCTGAACTTGAACTCAAAACAAGTATCAGCAGCAGACAAGAAACTGATCTTCTAGAAAGCAATCCATCAATATCTTCAAGTTCTGCTGATAATGAGAAATCAACACCTTTAAAAATTACCAGAACGGAAAATATGAGTCAACTTTCGAAAGATGCTGCACTATGACCAAAGAAATTAGGTCTTAATAATATTCAAAAATTAGTAGAACGTGGTCCTGCTCATTATCAAAACAAAAAGGACATTTATCCGAGAGATAGTTCGGAGTCGGGGCGTAAGTTTTCCAATAGTCACTTCTTCCGAATTTTACCGAACAAAAAAAATTGAGCGTTTTTGGTTGTTGTATTCCGAAAAAAAAAATTTCTTTACTGCTTATGTAGCAAAATTTTTGATGACAGCGATTTGAAATCTGTTCGCCTTAGTGATGAATTTGGTTACAACATTTAAACATTAATAAAAAGAGCAAGTTATATATCGAAAATGTTCTAAAATTGCTAAATCTTTCTTACCGTTTTAATAAAAATAAAATAATTGATTCTGAAATTCAAAATGTAATAAACAGAGAAACTAAATACTGGCAAGCTGTTATAGAAAGAATTTTTTACGTGATTAAATTTTTAGGTCGGTAAAATTTAGCTTTTCGTGGAAGTAGTAATAAGTTGTTTGAGAAAAACAATGGTAACTTTTTAAAATGCATAGAAATGATTTCCAAATTCGACCCAATTACGCCAGAACGTACAAAACTCTCTGAAATAAAAGATCACAAAAACTATCTCGGGGATAAAATACAAAATGAAGTAATCAACTTGATCGGTGAAAATATCAAATCCAAAATTTTAGAACTAACTAAAAAGGCAAACTGTTATTCCATATTATTAGACTGCACTCCTGACTCTAGTCACCCAGAACAAATTTCAGTTTGTATAAGATTTGTTAATTTAAAGACCACGGGAAATAGTATAGAAGAACATTTTTTATTATTTTGTCCTATAGATGATGTGTCGGGTAAAAGCTTGACAAAATTTCTTTTGTCCGCGTTAGAGAAAGAAGGCTTAAATATCAACGATTTGTGGGGTCAGGGTTACGACAATGGGGCAAATATGCATGGTAGGCATAATAGTCTACAAAAGAAATTTTGCATTTTAATCGACGAGCTGTTTTTATTACTTGTTGCAATCATACCCTAAGTTTGGTCGTCAATGATGCCGCAAAATCGAATACTTTAAGTATCAATTTTTTTTTTCGTTCAAGAACTGTTTGTATTTTTTTTAGCTTCTACTAAACGCTGGTCATTTCTGAAATCTAATTTATCTAATGTAACAAATTTATCTTTAAAACCTTTATCGGATACTCGATGGTCTAGTAGAATAGATGCAATAACTCCTTTAAGGTATCAACTTGGGAAATTTTATGATGCTCTGTTTGAAATAAGCGAAGGAAACTTTGAAAATAAGGTAAAAAATTTGGCTGCATCGTTAGCCAAAAAATTGCAAATTTTTGAGTTAATTTGCATTCTTATATTGTAGTATAACATTTTAAGTAAAGTTAACATTGTTAGTAAAATTATTCAAAAACCGAACTTTGATCTTGCTCAGTGTTGTAATCATTTAATTAATTTGAATAATTTTTTGAAAGCTTATTGCTCCGATAAAAGTTTTAATGATCTATTAATTGATGCTAAAGAAATAACATCTAGCTTAGACATAGAACCTAAATTCAAAAAACAAATGGTCTAAAACCGCAAAAAATAAAAAAAAACATTTTGATTATGAATGTGACGATGAATCCACGACAAAAAGTTGATTTGTTATTTTAATCCTCTAGATGTAATCATAACATCAGTGGATGAGAGATTCCAATTACGTTCTTCTTACCCTAATAATTTCGCGTTTTTATGGAATATTGATAAATTTAAAAATTACTCTGAAAACAAACAATTAGAATTGTCAAAAAGTTGAAAATTCATTAAACGACAAAACTCGCAATGAACGAAACATAACTGCCGTGGAAATTGCAATATTTACAAAATTTTGATGAAAAAGTTATTACGTCTCCAGGAGAAACTTAGAATTATATAACAATTAACAACTTAGTAGATTCTTTTCCTAATATGAGCATAATACTTCGTATTTTATTAACAATGCCGGTTTTTGTTGTTACCGCAGAACTAACTTTTTCAAAACTCAAAATAATAAAAAATCATTTAAGATCGACCATCGGACAAAACCGACTAAGTAATCTCGCTGTCATTTCAATAGAAACGAACCAGCTAAAAGAATTATACACCGAAGATTTAATTAAACAATTTGCAAAAATTAAAGCACGGAAAGCTCAATTCACTTAGCTAAAATATTAATAACACCTAATACCTGGATATTAACCTTTAAAAGGTGACACGTTGCATTGTTAAAATAATATATTGTTTTGTTTTTATTTGTCGATCAGTTTCGTCCTGTGATATATAAACGAGTATTTTTAATGTTTCAAATATTTTTTTTTATTTCTTGTGCTTTTGTATCATATATTACATTTGAAACTAAAATAGAAAAATTTTGAGTAGTAATACTGTTAGAATATATTTTTGTTTTCTATAAGTTTATAATTATGTTATGTACGTCAATGAAAAAATACTTGTACGGCTTATGGCTTGTACTTGTAAAATATGAAAATGAAAATAAATTTATGAAAATACTTTTTAAAAGGTTTCCGTCCGTATTCCGAGGCAGTTTCGGTTCTGTGAACAATACATGTCCATTTATCAGACAGGTTGCTAACCTCATCTGATAAAGTTACTTTATCGACCTTTACTAGTCTAGAGTCACTGTGTTTTGCGAAAACAGCACCACCTCGGATAGATGTAATTTTTCATCACGCACAGTAATCTTGGATAGAAAGTGTCTCACTTCATCTATCCCCAGAAGCGCTCGCGCAGCCCCCTCGGTAAAATACATGAACTTAGAAAGCAAGGCCCGCATATATAAGACCTACGTGAGACCTATCATGACTAATGCTGTAGAGACACGCGCAGAGAACTCTACAACCAAACAAATACTTAGGGCGGCAAAGATAAAAACGCTAAAAAGCATGACAGGCGTCACGATAAGAGACCGAATTAGGAATTCTGCGATTCGCGAAAAATGTAAGGTCTCAGATATTGTCAGATGGTCACGTCAACGACGAAGGGCGTGGAACGACCATGTCAATAGAATGGAGGAGTCACGAATTGTAAAAATCGCCAGGGATGGTAAGGTGGATAGCAGGCGTCTTCCAGGAAGACCTTATAAGAGGTGGAGAAAGCCATGACAGTCAAATTCCCAAGACTCGCAGGATAAGACGGAGAACACAAGACAGCAGGCGTAACGTAAGAGAAAGAAGAAGAAGACTTTTTAAAATTAGTTTTTAATAGTGGATAATAATACCTAACTTAACCCGAATCTGTACTCACATATGAACGTAATACAAATTTGGGGCGTTATTTTAAATTTGCACAAAGGCGCCAAAACTGCTAGACGCGATCCTGCTGTTGTCGAGCAAAGTAGTTGTCAATATATTGGAATGAACTTGCAGATGTTAAATGTAATTTTCACTAAATTACACAATGACATCACTGATTTTTAACACTTCTAGATCATTGTAAATATCATTATTCAAGACGAACCACAGAGCACCAATCACTGCACGCAATAATTTTGCCTAAAATGGTTAGAGAATAGCAATGTTGGATTTTGATGACGTTCTCCATAGCTGTAACCCGTAAATTCAAATAGGCTTAAAAACAATATTGTATGTTAGTAGTTTTTTGCAGAAAAACAATTGTGATTTCTGTCCAAATAACTAATGTTTTCTGAAGTTTTCATCTAATTGTTTACGTTTATTCCAAATATGCGGTGCCATGTTAGCACTTTATCTAAATGCCTACTCAGGTATTGCACTAAGTCTGTCATAAGAATCGCTTTATAGTTTATTGATACTGTTGACATTTTTTTTCGAAATTTGTTATATGCAATGTGGTTTGATTTATTCTCATTGATTCCAATACGTCATTTTTTTGTTCATTTTTAATCTCGTTGATATTTTTTTGCAGTAAGTTTGTTGCTTCCATAGAACTGTTAGTATGGCAGTATGTTACCAACTTTTTTCTGCAGTAGGTTTCTTTGGTAACAACCACGGCTAGCTACAACATCGACATTAAGCGTAGTTGAAAAACTAAAATAAAGTTAGAAATTACCTAGGTGCCACTACTCGTACAAATCAAGATCCTCGGTTTGAACAAACCAAGGGTACCGTTGGACCCACTAGGTAGTACACATGTACTATAATAACAACAGATAAACTACTACTTCTTCCAAGAAAAAGACGAGAAGAAAATAGTTTTTAGTAGCGATTATCACAATTTAAAAAAGCGAATAGCACATCAGACAATAAACTAGCGTTATAGTCTTAGCATTGACTAATCATATAAGACATTCAACCTTTAGTTGCGTTTTTATGCAAGAGATGGCAAACGTGTTTTGCTTGTCTAGATATTAACCGTCACGTCGTTGACAATTAGTGGACAATTAGCACTTATTTTCATTATACCGTCGTAGACGCGTGTTTACAAATAGCTGCTCGCGCGTATCTATCGTTCAAAGCGATAAGACACTTCCTGCTTCACAGTCAATTGTGAACATAAACCTTTTACGAATTACATTGCATATAAAACAAAACACACTTTTTCTTTCCGCCGTTAGTCAATAACTAAAAATTATAAGACTTACATTTTTTTTATATATTTCAAACTATATAAGTTAAAAGTAAAAACACTTTTTATGTACAATGTGAGTACTAAATTTTAAATTTACATCATAAAGCTTACATTTTTAATCTAAATCTAAAATCAAATAGTAAACTAGAAACTAAGGACGTTAACAGTTTTACTTTACTTTTAAATCGTTTGACATCTTGATGCTATCTATATAATATGAGTACAAAGACTGCGATCTCTCTTTTTGCTAAGTACCCTCCAAGCTCACATATTGTAAAATAACGAAATTTAAGATCATCTAGTTACTGTGGTTGTGGTTATACTCGTAAAATTTTTTTTTGCTTTGTCATTTTTTCAACTAAATTTATAGAAAAATGAAACGACCAATCCTAATTTTAAGTAAATTTTGGTA
Organism: Aquatica leii; assembly: GCA_035610365.1. Classification (NCBI taxonomy): domain Eukaryota; kingdom Metazoa; phylum Arthropoda; class Insecta; order Coleoptera; family Lampyridae; genus Aquatica; species Aquatica leii. Next base: position 60,192,999 of record CM069436.1, read on the forward strand.
AATATTTTAAAAATCAATAAAACAACTTTGTAGGTATTTAAATAATAAATTTACTGTACAAAACCCGAGCTCAATCGGTGAAAAAATATTCAAAAAATTAATCAAAAATTTTACATTTTGCAAAATTATGTTGGGAATTGTATTGCTTTAATGTAAAAAACAATTACGTGCATTAACAAACTAAAATTATTTTTATCCGTAAACGCTATGATTGTGCACGTATTAATTGTCGTCATTCGGAGAATAGTAGTAACAAACGCTGACCGATACAAACAAACGCGTAAATACTAGACGACCTTGACCGTAATAATAAGTTGTCAACGAACGGAATTAAATTTTCCCCACCAAAGCAAACAAGTAGATCCTAAAAATCTATGAAATGAAACCAACGAAAAAATCTCAAAAAAAAGTAATCTGGTTGCAAGTCGACATAAGTGAGGTTGCCAAAAAAGCAAAAAAACCAATCAATAATCCAAAAGTCACATAGCAAAGTCCAAGAGTTAAACATTACTTGATTGTACCAAACAGTAAAATCAAACCCACCTAACCCATACAAAACCAAAAGAAACAAATAGTAATAATAAATGAGAGTGAAAAGAAACTTTAGTTGCTAATTGAACATCTTTAATCTTTGTTCATTGCATTGGGATGTCACTTGGAATCTAAAAAGCCAAAGAACGGGTTAGAATACTTCAAAAGCAAAAGAAGCCTAAAAGAAGAAATATTTCAACACCAAAAACCGACCGAGCGGAAATATGTTAAGTACAAGAAACGACGTTGTACCGATATTTCTGATTCAGGAGACGTTAAAACGTAAAATTATGGACATCCACACAAAGATCTCCTATGGATATCCGCACAAAAATGTCCTATGGATATTCACACAAGCATGTTCTATGGACAACCGCACAAACATATACTATGGACATTCACACAAAAATGTTCTATGTACATCCGCTCAAGCATGTCCTATGGAGATCCACACTAAGATGTTCTATGGAGATCCGCACAAAAATGTGCTATGGAGATCCCCACAAAAATGTTATATGCACATCCGCTCAAGCATGTTCTATGGACATCCACACAAAGCTGTTGTTACGTTTTTTTATTTAGTAACGTTCTCAAATGAACGCACCAGTTTTCTTATTCAGTAACGTAAATATAAAATGTGCCTTTACTATTAGATGCGGGTTTGAACTAAGTCCAAAGTTTAGCGCATGCGTTACTTGTCCTTCTTGTCAGCTTGTGTTGTAGTTGCTAAGCACGAAGTTTGACGCCGCTATAAAAATTTAATTTTAAATGGTCAACTCTTAGCTTGGTAAGTTTTCTAATCCACATTTTATTGTTGCTAACTTAGACAAATATTTACAGAGGGTTTTTTTTTTATCTTTCCGATTTTCTTTATTTACCTTGGCTGCTTTCCTAAATGTAACCGGTTACCGAGAATAAAAGGGTACAAGATGGCGGGTGAAAGCCAACTTCGCACCTCTCTCTTACGTCGATGCTAAAGATGACGACGAGTGCCGTTATGTGTTATAATTACGATATCTGATTGAGACAATTTATCTAATCCTTACTGTTCGATTTGGAATAATTACGGCGAATGATCGTTTCTACAAGATTTCATTGAATGCAGCTTATGGAAATTTACAAGGCTAATTTTCTTGTTTAAGTTAAGTAAACGTAACTTCAATTATCAGCTTCTATCTATTGTTGTAATTTTTGCTTATGTGCTAACCTACATTAAATGTGAATTGTGGGAGTGCTGTCTTACTTTTGTTCTGTTTTAGCTATTTTCTTTTCCGACCACTAAGGACGAACACTTGGGCAGAGCTCTGGACAAGTCAGTCGATCGATCGGTGTATGTAAAACATTGTTACCTGTGACTGTAAGGTAGTATTCTCTTTTTTTTCATTTTATGTAGTGTTATGTGTTTTAACGATTCATAATTGGTCGTGTGATTGTGACTAGACCAAGTTTGCTTAAGCCTTTTAATTGAATACACGTTTACCTCATTATTACTTCAATATTACTTAAATTTTTTCTTTAAATATTACTACGTATGATTTAATTGTGTTTAATCGTACTTAATTTTACTTAATTTGTTTGGATTACTCTACGAGTAAGAAATTTGTTTCGACGATGATTGCACCGAGGGAAATTATTCCCTAACGGTAGAAATTACTAAGTTTCTTTAATTTGTGTTCTCGACTCGTATGTATTTAGAGTCCATCTTACCTTAGGTCTAATTTGCTTACTATATGTATATATTATTATATCTATTGTATCCTTAAGTAGTTAAGTATATTTACTGTTTATGTATTTCTTTGCTCGGCTTTGGTAATTTAGCCAGAATTACACCTGTTAATTCAAAATAAACTACCTGGCGCCTGTATTTTTGGGTATGTTCTAAATCTCTTAAGCATCAAAGTGCATTTAATTTTATTATTATATAAGCTATCTCGAAATTCGGCTGCATTTTTTCTTTCTAACCTGCTTCCCCTCTCCTGAGCTAGGGCAATATTCTTGTGACTATTAATTCCAATTAGAATTTTTCTACATCCATTATTACTACCCCACTGCAGCTGGTAGGGGTTGGTAATAAGTGGCGCCCAACGTGGGGCCTCGAGATAGCTTACTATTCTTTTTCTTCTTATCTGCGTTCTTTGACTTTTACTGGTGATTGCTAGTTTTCTTTTTGCTTTCGAAAATGTCTTTGTGGAAATGGGATATAAACCGTTTACACAAACCTGAACTAGAGTATGATCTTATTTCTAGGGGAGTTGAGATAGGGGAAAGGGTTGATTCTCTTAGGAGAATGGTTCGAAATGTCATTCAGGCAGAACTAAACAAATCCTTTACTCAACTGAAGCATAAATTGCCATTTGAAGACGACAAGATGGCGTTGGATCAATCTCTCGCTGAATTAAACACACTCAGCAAGGCGTTTGATGGAAATCTTTCTTTTTCTTCTCTTCCTAGATTATTTACTTTGTGGCTACACACGCAACGACGTTGTGAATTACTCAATACTGAGTCTGAAGAACAACTTCACGACCGCAATCAACTTCTCATTGCTATACATACTATAAAAGTGGCTGTCGAAGAGCAGATTACTAACTTTAAGCGTACCATTCGTTCTCGTACTTCTATTGCTAGCCCTCAAGCGAATTCTACCAACATTCCTTCAACAGATGAGCCTGAACTTTTATCTTCTGGGTCAGACACTGAACCAGAACATGTTTCTCGGATGGATTCTTATCCTTTGGCTATTTCTAAATTAGGATTAACTTTCTCTGGCGATTCGTCTTCTTCTCTCTTGGACTTTCTAATTCGTGTGGAGGAATTGCGAGTGACAAGGAATATGTCTTATCGACAATTGTTTTTGGGTACTGCGGAATTGTTAAGGGGACCGGCTCTTTTACTTTTTAGAAGTAAACAATCAACTTTATCTTCGTGGAAAGAGGTGGTAGCTATGCTAAAAGCAGACTTCTTACCGGTGGAGTATGACGAAAGACTGATGAATGAAATTCGTTCTCGTACTATGGGATCTTCGAAAACTCTGGCTTTATATGTTGCTACCATGCAGAGTCTTTTTAGCCGACTCTCCAAGTCAATATCCGAAGAAGAACAGTTGACTATTATTCTTCGCAATCTCGCTCCGTTTTATCAAACTTCGCTAGCGTTAGTAGACGTTTCTTCTATTACTCAGTTACTGGCTCTCGGAAAACGATTAGAGCTGAACAAATATCGGGTGGATACGTTTAAACCGCCACCTTCGCGTAAATCTTCTTGTTTATTGGAACCAACTTTAGCCTACGTCAGTGAACAATCTGACTCGTCAACATCATCACGTACTGTTAAATTTTCTGAAGTTAAAACAACTTTACCTAAGATTTCTACACGTTCTACTACTCCTACTGTGACTCGACCTCGTGCAGGTCCTACTCCTGTTGTTTCTTCGCCTTCGGGAAAGGTTGTTTGTTGGAATTGTCATCAACAAGGACATGTCTCGCCTTCTTGTTCTAAACCGCAGACTTTACACTGCTATGGCTGTGGGAAACCAGACACTGTCAAATCTAGGTGTCCGAGGTGTTCTCACCATTCAAAAAACTAGGTTCTGATCTTGCTAGTCGAGGGGGAGATCTGGAACTACTTCCATTCTCGACCATTCCGTTTGATGGACTTTCTGACGAACAGCGTATACTTTTAAGCTTTCTTTTTTCTAGTGCTCGAAACGATGAACGTCCTTTTCTTAGGGTATCCATTTTGGGTTTTTCTTTTCAGGGTCTCTTAGACTCAGGATCTTCTCGCACAATTCTTGGAGGACCTGGTTGGCAAATACTTAGCTCGCTGAATTTATCACTGTCAAATGAAACTTTTACGACTTGTACTATTGCTGATGGGACTAAGTGCTCCATCTTAGGATCTCTTTGGCTTCCTATCTCTTTGGAGGGACGAGTGAAAACTCTTAATGTTCTCGTCATACCTTCTATTCCACAATTACTTATTCTCGGCATAGACTTCTGGAAGACAATGGGTTTTGTCCCAGATCTTCGTAATGGTCACTGGTCTTTCTGTTCTAGTGTGAATGCTACTAGTAATTCTCATATCTTACCTCTGACCGAACTTTCTAACGACGAGCGTACTTCTCTCAAAGATCTAATCGATCTACACTTTGCTCATAATTCTGATACTTTGGGGTGTACTTCTTTAGTGGAACATAAAATCCGAACCACTGGAGAACCTATTAAACAGCGGTATTACCCACTGTCTCCACCTATGTTGACTATTGTGAATGCAGAGTTGGATGCAATGTTAGCTCTAGGTGTTGTAGAACCATCTACCAGCCCGTGGTCAAGCCCTATCGTACTAGTCAAAAAGAAAGACAATTCTTACCGATTTTGTGTCGACTTCAGAAAAGTCAATTCGGTTACTCAGAAAGATGCCTATCCTTTGCCTTATATCTCGGCTATACTTGATAGACTTTGGGATGCTAAATTCTTGTCTAGTTTAGACATTCGCTCTGCTTACTGGCGGATACCTTTAGACGAAGAATCGAAGTCAATCACGGCGTTTACTGTACCTCAAAGGGGACTTTTCCAGTTCACTAGGATGCCTTTTGGATTGCATAATTCACCTGCAACTTTCCAAAGGTTAATTGACCGAGTGTTAGGACCTTCTCTTGAGCCATTTTGTTTTGCTTATCTAGATGACATCATCATCGCTACTCCTACTTTTTCTCAACATTTGGAAGTACTTGAAAGTGTCTTGAATAAATTGACCGAAGCAGGGTTGACTTTGCGTCAAGATAAATGCTATTTTGGTCTTTCCGAACTTAAATTTCTCGGTTATGTCGTTAATCAACATGGACTTTTGGTAGATCCAGACAAAGTTTCGGCAATTGTGAATCTTTCACCGCCTACTACTGTCACGGAGGTTAGACTTTTAATAGGAATGGCTAGTTGGTATAGACGATTCATACCCAATTTTGCTACGGTGACTGCTCCTTTGTCTGCGTTAACTAAGAAAAATACTTCGTTCCTTTGGACGGACGAATGTCAAAGCTCTTTTCTTCTTCTTAAGGAAAATTTAGTCTCTGCTCCGATATTGTCTTGTCCAGATTTTTCTACAGAGTTTATAGTACAGACTGATGCTTCAGACTATGGATTAGGTGCTGTATTGAGTCAGGAAACAGAAGAGGGAGAGAAGGTGATTAGTTACTCTAGTAGATCTCTTTTGAAAGCGGAGAGGAACTACTCCACGACGGAGAAAGAGTGTTTAGCAGTGCTTTGGGCGATCGAAAAATTTCGTCCTTACCTTGAAGGCATGCACTTTACTGTCATCACTGATCACCATTCTTTAATTTGGCTAAACCGTCTCAATAGCCCTACTGGTCGTTTGGCTCGTTGGTCAATTCGACTACAGCAGTATGACTTTACTATTAGACATCGGAAGGGTAAAGAACATTTGGTACCTGACATGCTGTCACGCTCTGTACCTATAATTTCTACTATTTCTGATCAAAATTCTTCTTCTTGTCTCGGAATTACTTTACCTACTTCGGATTCTTGGTATGTAAACGTTCGTACCAAGGTTCTTACTAATCCGCGTAGCTTTCCTAATTGGACTGTGGAGGACGACGTTCTGTTGCGAAGGATGAAAAATCCGTCCTGGTTGCTTAAAGATATACCAAGGGACGAATGGAAAATTGTAGTACCAACGGACCAACGTGTTGGTATTATTTCTCGTTATCATGATCCTCCTACTGCAGGTCATGGTAAGGTCTTCAAAACCGTTGCCCGGATTCAACAGCGATACTATTGGCCACAGTTACGTTCTGACGTTACTCGATACGTACGTCGTTGTTCTCTCTGTTCGGCGCATAAAGTGGAACAAAAATCTTCTCCTGGAATTTTCGCTCCTCGTGCTCGACCTTCTGGTCCTTGGGAAGTACTAAGCTGCGATTTAATTGGACCTTTACCTCGATCTAATAAAGGTCATTGCTTTGTTTTAGTTTTGACTGATTACTTTACTAAATTTTCTCTTTTCTTTCCTTTGCGTACTGCTACTGCTGCTTCTGTAACTAAATTGGTGGAAGATCAAGTCTTTTTGGTCTTTGGGGTTCCTAAATATCTTATTGCTGACAATGGAGTGCAATTCCAAAGTAAGATCTTTACTAGCTTATGTGCAGAATATCGCACAACGATTCTTTTTACTGCAAGGTATCATCCTCGTTCTAATCCTACTGAAAGACTCAACCGTAGTCTAAAAACTATGATAGCTACGTATGTTAGAGAAAATCATCGGCACTGGGATGTACACTTGTCAAAAATAGGTTGTGCTCTTCGTACGGCAAAGCACGAAGTTCTTCGAATGACTCCTTATTTAGCAATGTTCGGCCGTGAATATAACAGCTTAGGCAATCAGATAGGTGCTCCACTTTCGAAATCTTCTCCAATTGTTGAACCAGAACCACCAATAGTAGATTCCAAGTTACGTACTAACATCAACGCTACGATTCAAAAACATTTGCTTCGAGCCTATCAGGTTACTGAAAAACGTTATGCTTTACGTCGTAGAGTCAAGTTTGTTATGGGGGATAGAGTTTGGTTACGCAACTATGTTCTTTCGGATGCTACTCGGCATTTTAACGCCAAACTCGCACCTAAGTTTGTAGGTCCTTTTCTAGTCTCTAGAGTTGTGTCGTCGTAGACATATGAGTTGTCAGACGACAAAGGGAAGTCGAAGGGTATTTGGCATGTAAAGGATCTGAAGCCAGATTATACCACTGTCTCAAAGGAATCTTCTCCGAGTTCAGACGACGAAATAAACTTGATTAACGTCTCTCTACGATATCCTCGAAAACGTAAGCGCCATAAACTTAGTGGTGTTGTAGAAGGGGATCGGTAACTACTTGGCTGCGTTTCTTGATTTTTTCTTTTGGACTCTTTGTTTTCTTATTACTACTATTCATATTTGCATTTTCTATGTTTTGCTTTTTCTTACTTCTTTCTGGGGAGATGTAGTAGTTGGGGGTGGGTAAATCTTTGTTGTACTCAGGGGATGGACTGATGACTCGGGGACATTGGCTTTGCTTGCTTCTAGAAGCGTTACGACTTAGTCGACGTTGTTATTGTCACCCAAATTAATGTTTACAGTTTCTTTTCTTGCTCTTTGAGCTGATTTTTTCTTTGAAGATTTTTCTTCTGGTTTGCTTTGACGATGGTGGATAAACATTATACGCATTTTTGGCGACTTTATGGTCTATACACAGAACATCCTGTAACTCTTAGTTTTGCCTACGTTCCTTCTTTCTTATATTTCTTGGGGTGGGTATTGGGTTTTGTTTCTGTGGGTTGGGGTTTCAAGGGATTTTAGGGCGTTGTCCTGGACCGTGGTCTAAACTTCGTTCTGTCCTATACCTCTTCTTTTTTCTCTTGGTTTGTTTAGGGTTAACTTTCACTGATGTTTTGGGACTGCGTTGTTTCTTGCTTCTATAGCATACCGACTAATGTCGACTTTCAACGCATACCTTTTTGTGATACTTCCTTTCTTGTTTCGTTGGAGTATCTTTCCGCTTCATGCGACTTTTGCACCTTGTGGATTGTTGATTCTTTGCGAATTGGGAAAAGTTCTTTTTCTTCACCTTCGTTCTTCTGGGATTGCTCTCAAGAATTTTCTGTTGTATTTGTTCTCATTCTTTTCCTATATGCTCCGGTCTGTTATCTTGCTAGGGGGGACTGTTACGTTTTTTTATTTAGTAACGTTCTCAAATGAACGCACCAGTTTTCTTATTCAGTAACGTAAATATAAAATGTGCCTTTACTATTAGATGCGGGTTTGAACTAAGTCCAAAGTTTAGCGCATGCGTTACTTGTCCTTCTTGTCAGCTTGTGTTGTAGTTGCTAAGCACGAAGTTTGACGCCGCTATAAAAATTTAATTTTAAATGGTCAACTCTTAGCTTGGTAAGTTTTCTAATCCACATTTTATTGTTGCTAACTTAGACAAATATTTACAGAGGGTTTTTTTTTGATCTTTCCGATTTTCTTTATTTACCTTGGCTGCTTTCCTAAATGTAACCGGTTACCGAGAATAAAAGGGTACAAGATGGCGGGTGAAAGCCAACTTCGCACCTCTCTCTTACGTCGATGCTAAAGATGGCGACGAGTGCCGTTATGTGTTATAATTACGATATCTGATTGAGACAATTTATCTAATCCTTACTGTTCGATTTGGAATAATTACGGCGAATGATCGTTTCTACAAGATTTCATTGAATGCAGCTTATGGAAATTTACAAGGCTAATTTTCTTGTTTAAGTTAAGTAAACGTAACTTCAATTATCAGCTTCTATCTATTGTTGTAATTTTTGCTTATGTGCTAACCTACATTAAATGTGAATTGTGGGAGTGCTGTCTTACTTTTGTTCTGTTTTAGCTATTTTCTTTTCTGACCACTAAGGACGAACACTTGGGCAGAGCTCTGGACAAGTCAGTCGATCGATCGGTGTATGTAAAACATTGTTACCTGTGACTGTAAGGTAGTATTCTCTTTTTTTTCATTTTATGTAGTGTTATGTGTTTTAACGATTCATAATTGGTCGTGTGATTGTGACTAGACCAAGTTTGCTTAAGCCTTTTAATTGAATACACGTTTACCTCATTATTACTTCAATATTACTTAAATTTTTTCTTTAAATATTACTACGTATGATTTAATTGTGTTTAATCGTACTTAATTTTACTTAATTTGTTTGGATTACTCTACGAGTAAGAAATTTGTTTCGACGATGATTGCACCGAGGGAAATTATTCCCTAACGGTAGAAATTACTAAGTTTCTTTAATTTGTGTTCTCGACTCGTATGTATTTAGAGTCCATCTTACCTTAGGTCTAATTTGCTTACTATATGTATATATTATTATATCTATTGTATCCTTAAGTAGTTAAGTATATTTACTGTTTATGTATTTCTTTGCTCGGCTTTGGTAATTTAGCCAGAATTACACCTGTTAATTCAAAATAAACTACCTGGCGCCTGTATTTTTGGGTATGTTCTAAATCTCTTAAGCATCAAAGTGCATTTAATTTTATTATTATATAAGCTATCTCGAAATTCGGCTGCATTTTTTCTTTCTAACCTGCTTCCCCTCTCCTGAGTTAGGGCAATATTCTTGTGACTATTAATTCCAATTGGAATTTTTCTACATCCATTATTACTACCCCACTGCAGCTGGTAGGGGTTGGTAATACTGTTACTATAGACATCCGCACAAAAATGTGCTATGGACATCTACACAAAGATGTTCTGTGCACATCCGCTTAAGCATGTCCAGTGGACATCCCCACATGCATGTTCTATGCACATCCGCAAAAACATGTCTTATTGACAACCACACAAGCATGTTCTATGCACATCCGCACAAACATGTACTATAGACATTCACACAAAGATGTTCTATGGACATCCGGTCAAGCATGTTCTATGCACATCCGCCTAAGCATGTCCTATGGACAACCCCACAAGCATGTTCTATGCACATCCGCACAAACATGTACTATAGACATTTATACAAAGATGTTCTATGGACATCCGGTTAAGCATGTCCTTTGTACATCCACACAAAGATATTCTATGCACATCCGCTCAAGCATGTCCTATCGACATCCCCACAAGCATGTTCTATGCACATCCGCCTCAGCATGTCCTATGGACATCCCCACAAGCATGTTCTATGCACATCCGCACAAACATGTACTATAGACATTTATACAAAGATGTTCTATGGACATCCGGTCAAGCATGTCCTTTGTACATCCACACAAAGATATTCTATGCACATCCGCTCAAGCATGTCCTATCGACATCCCCACAAGCATGTTCTATGCGCATCCGCCCCAGCATGTCCTATGGACATCCCCACAAGCATGTTCTATGCACATCCGCAAAAAACATGTACTATAGACATTTATACAAAGATGTTCTATGGACATCCGGTCAAGCATGTCCTTTGTACATCCACACAAAGATATTCTATGCACATCCGCTCCAGCATGTCTTATGGACATCCCCACAAGCATATTCTATGCACATCCGCAATAAATATGTCCTATGGACATCTACACAAGCATGCTCTATGCACATCCGCACAAACATGTACTATAGACATTCACACAAAGATGTTCTATGGACATCCGGTCAAGCATGTTCTATACACATCCGCCTCAGCATGTCCTATGGACATCCCCACAAGTATGTTCTATGCACATCCGCACAAACATGTACTATAGACATTTATACAAAGATGTTCTATGGACATCCGGTCAAGCATGTCCTTTGTACATCCACAAAAAGATATTCTATGCACATCCGCTCAAGCATGTCCTATCGACATCCCCGCAAGCATGGTCTATCCGCACAAACATGTACTATATTCTATGGACATCCGGTCAAGCATGTCCTTTGTACATCCACACAAAGATATTCTATGCACATCCGCTCCAGCATGTCCTATGGACATCCCCACAAGCATGTTCTATGCACATCCGCACAAATGTCCTATGGACATCCACACAAGCATGTTCTATGCACATCCGCACAAACATGTACTATAGACATTCACACAAAGATATTCTATGCACATCCGCTCAAGCATGTCCTATCGACATCCCCACAAGCATGTTCTATGCACATCCGCCCCAGCATGTCCTATGGACATCCCCACAAGCATGTTCTATGCACATCCGCAAAAAACATGTACTATAGACATTTATACGAAGATGTTCTATGGACATCCGGTCAAGCATGTCCTTTGTACATCCACACAAAGATATTCTATGCACATCCGCTCCAGCATGTCCTATGGACATCCCCACAAGCATGTTCTATGCACATCCGCACAAATGTCCTATGGACATCCACACAAGCATGTTCTATGCACATCCGCACAAACATGTACTATAGACATTCACACAAAGATATTCTATGCACATCCGCTCAAGCATGTCCTATCGACATCCCCACAAGCATGTTCTATGCACATCCGCCCCAGCATGTCCTATGGACATCCCCACAAGCATGTTCTATGCACATCCGCAAAAAACATGTACTATAGACTTTTATACGAAGATGTTCTATGGACATCCGGTCAAGCATGTCCTTTGTACATCCACACAAAGATATTCTATGCACATCCGCGCAAGCATGTCCTATCCACATCCCCACAAGCATGTTCTATGCACATCCGCCCCAGCATGTCCTATGGACATCCGCAAAAACATGTACTATAGACATTAATACAAAGATGTTCTATGGACATCCGGTCAAGCATGTCTTTTGTACATCCACACAAAGATATTCTATGCACATCCGCTCCAGCATGTCCTATGGACATCCCCACAAGCATGTTCTATGCACATCCGCACAAATATGTCCTATGGACATCCACACAAACATGTTCTATGGACATCCGGTCAAGCATGTTCTATGCACATCGGCCTCAGCATGTCCTATGGACATCCCCACAAGCATGTTCTATGCACATCCGCACAAACATGTACTATAGACATCCCCACAAGCATGTTCTATGCACATCCGCACAAACATGTGCTATAGACATTTATACGAAGATGTTCTATGGACATCCGGTCAAGCATGTCCTTTGTACATCTACACAAAGATATTCTATGCACATCTGCTCCAGCATGTCCTATGGACATCCCCAAAAGCATGTTCTATGCACATCCGCACAAATATGTCCTATGGACATCCACACAAACATGTTCTATGGACATCCGGTCAAGCATGTTCTATGCACATCCGCCTCAGCATGTCCTATGGACATCCCCACAAGCATGTTCTATGCACATCCGCACAAATATGTCCTATAGACATCGACACAAGCATGTTCTATGCACATCCGCACAAACATGTACTATAGACATTCACACAAACATGTTCTATGGACATCCGGTCAAACATGTTCTATGCACATCCGCCTCAGCATGTCCTATGGACATCCCCACAAGCATGTTCTATGCACATTCGCACAAATATGTCCTATGGACATCCACACAAGCATGTTCTATGCACATCCGCACAAACATGTACTACAGACATTCACACAAAGATGTTCTATGGACATCTGGTCAAGCATGTTCTATGCACATCCGCACAAACATGTTCTATGGACATCCACACTAGCATGTTCTATGCATATCCGCACAAACATGTACTATAGACATTCACACAAAGATGTTCTATGGACATCCGGTCAAGCATGTTCTATGCACATCCGCCTCAGCATGTCCTATGGACATCCCCACAAGCATGTTCTATGCACATCCACACAAACATGTGCTATAGACATTAATACAAAGATGTTCTATGGACATCCGGTCAAGCATGTCCTTTGTACATCCACACTAATATATTCTATGCACATCCGCTCAAGCATGTCCTATCGACATCCCCACAAGCATGTTCTATGCACATCCGCCCCAGCATGTCCTATGGACATCCCCACAAGCATGTTCTATGCACATCCGCACAAATATGTCTTATGGACATCCACACAAGCATGTTCTATGCACATCCGCACAAACATGTACTATAGACATTCACACAAAGATGTTCTATGGACATCTGGTCAAGCATGTTCTATGCACATCCGCACAAATATGTTCTATGGACATCCACACAAGCATGTTCTATGCACATCCGCACAAACATGTACTATAGACATTCACACAAAGATGTTCTATGGACATCCGGTCAAGCATGTTCTATGCACATCCGCCTCAGCATGTCCTATGGACATCCCCACAAGCATGTTCTATGCACATCCACACAAACATGTGCCATAGACATTAATACAAAGATGTTCTATGGACATCCGGTCAAGCATGTCCTTTGTACATCCACACTAAGATATTCTATGCACATCCGCTCAAGCATGTCCTATCGACATCCCCACAAGCATGTTTTATGCACATCCGCCCCAGCATGTCCTATGGACATCCCCACAAGCATGTTCTATGCACATCCACACAAACATGTACTATAGACATTTATACAAAGATGTTCTATGGACATCTGCTCAAGCATGTCCTATAGACATCCACACAAAGATATTCTATGCACATCCGCTTAAGCATGTCCTATAAACATCCCCACAAAATTTCGTCGTTTCATTGTAACTATATTAAATCATTGTTTTTTATTTCCTAGTACATTTTATTTGCTGGATATTTTTTAAGTTGATTTTGTTATTTGTTAAAAAAAAATTCCGAGTTGCTCGACAATTATGGTTACAAAAATTTGCCTCTAAATAGTAGTATATTAAAATTAAGTGACATTACAGGCAGTTGTCATTTAACGTATGTAAACTATATTTTTAAAAACGAAAACCTTTTAAAGATTCGGTAACAAAATCGATACGATAGAACCCAAACTTTTATAAAAGCAAAAATCAAAAAAGACAAAAATACTGATTAACGACAGTGATAAACGGCACCCTAATCCGGCGACATATTAAAAGTTGACATGAAAAGATGGAACTTTCTAGTTCATAAGCAGCATAGAGCATACACAGGGCAACACATTTGACTACACTTTGTCTGAAGAAGGGATTGGGATTCTTCAGGCAGTGTAAGACAAACGTGACTAACGAACACCAAAGTCGACTTACTGTATACACATACAATGATTGAACGAAAACAACAACGCAGTTGTAAACTTGGTAAATACCGGGTTTCGCGACTTAACCTAAAAAATATGAATTAACGTGTCTTTTGGCCAAAATGCGCGTATTAGTAAAGGAAATTATCTTTTAAATAATGTGTTACGATCATGCACATTAAAGTGAGCTATGAACACAACTTAATAATAATCGTTGACTGAAGAAATGTATAAAGACTCGCAGCCTTATGGTAAAAATCGTAGTCACCGCAGGATCCGAGATATAGGAGGCGCCACCGTATATTTAGGAGCCGAGATTTCAGTTCATTGCTAGAAGTTGTAGTGTTTGCATCGTATGTATACGCATCGAGCAGTGGCTACGCTAAGTCATATCGCTCTCTTTGCAGTTCAAAGGACGATGATGATGATTTAACAAACGATTTAAATAAATCGGGTTTACCCAAACATCTACCAAAAGATACCATTAATGATGGGAATTCTAGTTTATTTTTTATGAATTAGGGGACCAACTTGCGATGTATCGGTGTGCTACACCTAATAAAAAAAACTAAAACGCCGTTTCAAATTCACAATTTTATTGAAAATTGGTGTAATCTTTATTAGCAAATCAAGTTAAAAAGTTTTAATTGAACGGAAAACCGATTTGGTAATCCTTTTCTACAGTCACCTTTTAAAGAATATTATCAACTGCAAAACACGATAAAACAGTTATATACATTTATAAACATAACAAAAATTCTGTTTTGCTTCTTGTGCAAGTATCAAATTACCGCCGGCGGTTTTGAATTTGTAATCTGCTATTTCTAAATTATTGTTCACTTGGCGATTTGATTATTTACATATGAGTTTTTTGTTTTTACATTTTAGTTGATTGCAGAATAATTATAGTTCCATAAAGCGATATTCGATCGATTCCATTTTTGAATCAATTAATTAAAAAAAATTGGCTAGAAAAATCGATTGTAAAAATCGCTTTATTAGAGTACAAAAATCGATTTTTAATGATTTAAATCACCATTCCTACTTTATATTAGGCCTGGTCGTCTATCGATATATCGATACGTATCGAAATGTCGTGTTACAAGTTTTTGGTGGTTTTACGAACCTGCACGGCCAACTCTCAATCGTCGGAGAGAGGGGGGTTCCTAGATACATAAATTGAAGAGATATATAAGGGCGCCAGAGCTTATCCCAAAGTAATTGTCTATCTTGCTCAGGACAGAACAGGATACTTGTAACACGATGTTAGGTCCGTAATTCCTCTACTCAGCTGTTCGAGTAGTCAGAAGCAATTAGTTAATACGATAGTCATAGGAAACAGGTATATTGTCATAAAAGAATAGCTAACCACAATAACAATTTTAATGTAGAATCGCTGAGGTTTATCACAGAATATAATGACTTTTAAATACAAAAAAATGTCAGTAGCATAGGCAACACACCGTACATAAGTAAACTACCATAAGAATCTATAGCGAAGAATAGTTTGTAGTTAATAACGTTTACACAATTAGTAGAATGGCATTACTGACAATCAAATACAGAAATAAGACAGTACTACGCTAATGTTAACTTATCATAACACAGCGTATAAACTTAATATAGTATCAACGTTAATCAATCGGTATTACACAGCATGCACAACTTGACATGAATAAAATTTATTACTTAACTCGTAAACAACGATAGTGATAATTATAGAATTAATAACAAAAGTTTCGTGAGTGACCCGTTTGACTACGTAATAAAACAAATAAGATCACTTACCAATAAATACAGGAATTTCCTTTGGTGTGAAGAACGTACGTTCCCCCGACACACAACCCTGTAAACAATTTGAATCGCAAATCGTGTCAAGCTAATGCCTCACGAAATCACATCTATAACAATTATTACTTAAGATACAAACAAGTATAAAGAATATAAACCGGTTGTTAAATGCTGTGGTACCCCTTTGTCGTTGATTTAATTCGTGATAACCATAAGTCTTATAAAGAAAAAGTTAGCCCAGGACGCCTCCGTAAGACCTCAATTGCGCGGCTTGAAATCGCCTTCTGCTAGCGCTCGAGTCCGGCAACGTGATGCCTTAGTTAATAATAGTTACGATATCCATTTATCGAGAATATAATAGTTGTAACATGAAGGGACGCAAAATGGCTGTCAAAAGGAAAACGAATTACAAACGAGTTTATATTAAAAGATGACTTTAGCTTACCCTGTAACGTCTTAACGAAACTAGGAAATTAAATAATTATAAATGGTTTTCCATTATTTCCCCGATGGTAACGGATATATTAATATTCACTAGTTACAGACCATTTACATCATCCACATGTGTCGACTTTCTACCAAATGACATCTAATGCGCAAAGGATCGTTAGCGGGTGTCAAAACCCGAATCTAATTTCACGTCGACAACACATAGGCGTACCTAATGAAGATTTCAACCGTAACAACAAAGGCGTACGTAATGAAAATTACCGTAACAGTCGATATTTCGATAGGTATCGATATTACGATACGTATACATATTTCGATACGTATCAATATTTCGATACGTATCAATATTTCGATACGTATCGATATTTCGATACGTACTGATATTTCGATCGTAGCGATACTCCGATCCATATCGATATTCCGATACGTATCGATACTTCGATATATCGATACGTATCGATATTCGATTCGATGTATCGTATCGCCCACCACTATTTATAATATAGAACTAAGTTATCGAATTTTATAAATGGAATCTCCTAAGCTTTTTTGGAAAAAAAGGATAAAATATTGTAAAGTAAATTAAAACAGCAGAGAAAAAACAAAACCAAACTCTGGCAAACGTATAGATTGAAGAAAAAAATTCAACTTGTCAAATTACATACCGTTTACTCAAAACATTTTATATCAGTCAACAGTATCTAGTAAATACAACAAACGATTATTTTGAAGAGTTATCATATTACTTTCCAAGCATTCCAGTGTTATCTTTTTAGTTTGCGTTGAAAACAACAGTGTCGCGACTATCCAAGAGTAAAGTTTGTTGGCAGCGGGGTGCAGAGAGCCACAAAAGTGAGATAGTAATACGGTACGATTTTTAACATGAGCCTTGCGAGTCTTTATACATTTCTTCAGTCAACGGTTGTACTCCATTCCAACTTCAACCCAAGCACAAGAAAATTAAAAGTCAACTAAACCTAACAAACAAGAGAAAGATGATGCTTAGAAAAAAAGAAAAAAAAAGAAGCAATGTTGCGATAAACACTAAAAAGAAAGTTACCAAAATAAAAAAAAAAGAGTGTTTAAGCAACAATAGAAAAAGAAGGAAAGATGAAAAGTAAGAAAGAAAGGAAATAGGCAGTCGGAACAAGATACGACAAGATGTGAATGCCTGTTTTGTTCTTCTCTCAGTAGAAGAGACAAAAGGGAGTGACCAACCCTTTAACGTCTAACCAACCGCTCTAAATAAAGAAAAAAAGAAAAAAGAAGAAATAGAAGAAAGAAAATATTATCGTTAACTATAGAACAAATCCGTGCCAATTGCTGTTCCAAATCGGAAAAAAAAACAAAACTAAAATGAGAGTGCTACTAGTGTGAGTGAATATTAGTGCAGCAAAGTAGAAGAAAACAAATAGGTAGCATCCCAGCTACAACCAACAAAATACTGTTAACAAAGTAAAAACACAAAATCACAAACCTAAAAACGATAACCAAAATAATAACCAAAAGTCAAAGTTTAGTTGCCAAAAATGAATTGACATTTACGATGTTTGCAACGCCAATAAAAGAAAAGAGAACGCTTAAAAGTAGAAGACGAAGCAAAATTAGAAATTTGCAAACGAGTTAATGTAGAACCAAAAGTAGCCTCCACATCTTTATAACCGGGAAAACTTTTAGACACTTTCGCAGAAATCCTACGAGCTACATCAGAATTTGGAAGTGTTAACGCTGTCACAGTCGTGTCGTTTTTTCAAGATACGCACTTTCTGCGTTACACACACAGGGCAATACTGAATGTACTTCGCAACTTTGGATATGAGGCTAGTACCCAAGTAGCAAAAATCAGTTACAAAACGGTTGTAAAACTCTCTTGCAACTATGGTTTCAGTAAGGTATTTAGTTACAGAATAGTTGCTGAGTCTTTCCTGATACGTTGTCAATACCGGATTTGGTCAGTTGCAAGGCAACTGCAGTAATATTATAACCGTTTTACAACGTGTCTAAAACCGTTGCAATTACTACTTTGTAACTGTTTTGCAGCGTTGCTATAACGGTTTTTTACAAATCATGTTTACCTATTCTGAATCGTTTCTGTAATGGTTTATCATCACGGTTTTGTAATTGATTTGTAACATTGTAGTTACCGTTTACAGCAACTGCTATGTAACTGTTTTGAAAACATGCTTATTACCATTATTTGAAACTACTTTATAACCGCTTTTGTTAAGCAGCTTATCCAAGATTTTAGTTACTAACTGCATCATAAAGATTAAAACAAAAGTAGAGATAAAAATATATTAATAAAAAGATACAGATATATAAAAAGTTATAATAAATGTACATTATTTAATTTTTTATAGTTTCTTATAGAACTAAATTCAAACAAAAAAGATATAATAAAAGAATTTTTACATCTGTTGCTAGTAGGTACCAGTAAACAGGTTTTTACGGCAAATTTTTAAGAAAAGCGGATTATGTCTATTATTTATAAATTTTGTAAATAGTAAATGCATAAATTTTGTTAAGAGAAAAATGACTTTGTGTTAAAAGACCATGGCGGATTAAGATATTCCTCAGATGTTATAGTTTAATGCGTCTACGTAATTCTTAGTTAAATATTTGTATTAGGCTACAAATGCACATGTGCAATTATAATCGGTTCAATGATCATAATCTCGACTGTTTTTTTAAAGATTATAGGTGTTCGCAATGGCGATCTAATTTACACGTTCTGATCACTGTGTGTAATATTGTAATGTCCTTGCAATCAAATTCTATTTTATCCTAGAAGAAAATAAAATCAATTTAAAATTTGCTTACTTATTAATTGGCAACTAATTCTTCAACGTTGATTAAATTAGAAACAGTAGTTTAAATGCACGATTAAAATTATAGTAATATAATATACCAATAATTGTACTTACGTAGTTTTGAATTAGAAACACTTTCGGTACTGTTTATTGGATAATGATAATGGACTATGTGTCTTATAAAAATCTCGTAAAATGCACTTCTTCTGTTGCTATTTGAAAGCATAGATTAACACTGTAGTGTAGTTTTAGAAATTCACACTTGTAACCATAGTTTCAAGACTGTTACACTCGAAACCGAAATGAAGGTTTTAATGTCACTAAATTGACACTGTAGTTACATAAGGGTTTAAGAAAAACTTACTTATAACCATAGTTGTAAAATGGTTATTTCTGTAATAGATTTGAAACCTCAGTAAATTACGAAAGTTGCTGCTACGTTGCTGCAACGGTTTATTTACCATGGTGCTAATGTTACTAATTTGCAACTGGTTACAACGTAACCACGGTTACAAAATGTTGCTTGGGTAGAAATGTCGAAGAAAAAGAGACAGCGTCTTTGCCACACTACAATAACCTGAAGTACAACAGACATGATAAACGTGAATAATCGACTTCTGTTGAAAGACAATCAGCACCATTAATAATTATCGGCAAGAAAACATCCAATAAGTAATATAAGATAGAAGAAGTAAAAAAATCGATAATTACTAACCACTTATAAATTACTCCAAGAAGTAAAACTAATTAGAAGACAGTACAGTAAATCAAAGCTCCACGTTGAGCCCGCCATTTTTTGTTATCAACCTTTTTCTGCAGTAGTAAGTAGGCGTGGTTTAAAAACTGAAATAAAGCTGGGAATTACTTAGGCGCCACTTTTCGTACAAATCAAGATCCTGGGTTAGGACAAACCAAAGGTACCCACTACAAAGTGAACATTATAAAAACAAATAAAGCGAGCAAGAAACGATGTAACACAGGCGATATATATTTCCAACGATAACATGTACTGTAATAAAAACAAATTTAACAACAGTTAAGTTGCCACTTCTTCTAAGAAAAAAACGAGAAGAGAATAGTTTCTAGTAGTGTTTATCACATTTTAGAAAAAAAAATTATTAGCATATGAGACAATAAAGCAGCGTTATGGTAACAGTAATGTAAATATTTTAATAACATTCAAGATAATAAAAGAAAACACTTAAAAAGATGTTTGCTTAAACGCTTAAACTTCGTCTTCTAGTTCTTTTTCAGACTTGAGACACTTGTAGGTTTACATTTTCGTGTATTCATTTTTTGAAATATTTCCTGTCTTGTGTTTCCTTGTGAATTCCTTAGTGACAAAGAAGCTTAGGCAGTCAGGTAATTTTTTTCTGATTTAACGTCCAGTAGGTTTTAAGGTTTTAGTTTTCGGGTAGTATGGCTTGGTTTATGTCTTTTCTCAGCTGTTTGCTCTCGTTGACTAATTCAAAATAGTTTCTTGCTACTTATTTAGTTATTGTTAAAGTTGCACATGATATCATTGTTTGATTGTACACGCGCAATTACAAATTTTATTATTTGGTATAGTAATTGATTTGTACCAAAATATGTGTTTTTTTAATTAAATTTGAGAAGCAGCCTGAAAGCCACTTTTTTAAGGAATTTTCCAAGTTGTATTGTTTTACTGCTGTTTCAAGTGTGTTTACGGGTCTATTTTTTGACGCTCAGACTTTACTTACGGGACCGATTTATTGCGTTTTCTGTGGAATTATTACGTTAAAATGTTTTTTAATGTACTATCCTGCAACACTTCTAATACTCAGTTTTTTGGCATTACCAATTGTAGTCAGTTTTTTGTGTTTTTGAAACTTTTGCGAATTAGTTTAGAATACCGTCTTATACTCTCAAAAAGTTTACTGCGCTCATTGTACTTTAATGTGTAACCATTGTTTGATTTTGTGCGTTATTTACTTTGTTTTCTTCATTTAAGTAATTTTGCATTGTTATTAAATTTATTTCACGATTTCAAATTTATTTTAATTTCAATTTTCATTGTATCAAGTACATATTTAGTGCATTTGTACTTGATTCATTAATGTTGATTTTATTATATCACATTTAGAGCCTACCTTATAATTTATTTTCGATATACATTTTTAATATTCAGTTTTAAAGATAATCTTAATAATTAAATCTTTTTATTTGGATGTTTTGGTTTTGTTAACGTTGCATTTCTTGCCGTGAGAAAGGTAGTCAACGAACTGTGTTTTTGTGTGTTAATTAAATGTGTTTGCATCTTCTTTCCACGTCTTTGTTGTACTATTTTCTTTTACAAAGGTTTACGTCACAATTTTTAATGGAAGTGGTAGTGCACTAAGTGTATAAACATATGTGATTTTGGTTTTTAGAGCAGGTGGTTCACAAGTTTACCAAGTATCAAAAACATCAATCAATTCTTAAGAATTTGAGGTATCCGTAGAAGTAATGCAGAAAGCATAGTGAATTTTTAGTCCTCTTGGTGGAAATTTTTTTTCTGGTTCGTAGATTTACTGCTTTTGATATTTTACGTACTTTCAAATTTAGTTTTATTATTACGTAATGTAGAATCGTGTAAGTTGTGTGTTATGATTTTATTTTCGCCTTTGTAGCCAAATTTTTGAGAATCTTTCGACAGAACTTTGTCCGATTTTTTGTCGACAACATCTCGCAACTTTATGATCAACCAGAAGCCTCTTCTTGGATCTGCTACGACAAAATTTATTAACTAAACTAGTAAACGTAATACCGCAATTTGAGAGATTTAAAAGCTTTGATTTTAAGCAGAATAAGAAAAAAAATCATTGCGAGCTACCAAGTTTATCGATTATTACATGGTAATTGTCATTTGTGTTATTGTAAAGACGATATGTAACAAATTTTTAAATTGTGTTTTCTCGACGTTGAACCTAAAAGTTTATTAATTATGTACTATAGTATTAAGATTTTTTGTTTTGAAAAAGTTACGGACTTTATTTTACTTTGTAATTATTTATTTTTTATTAATGCGAACAGTGCCGTGCGATTTCTAATGTAATTAAGTTGTTTTTTTTTGTTTGTTTGTTGTGTTTATTTTTTTAAATTTTGATTTGTTTGCGTTTACTTTAGCTTATCTTCTTATCTCGATAACTTTTATCTTTAGTTGATATCTTTTAAAATATAACTACAAAAAATGATTCTTTTTTTAATTGTTTTATACTGTTTTATTTATTAATAAAAGTGTTGAAATTTTTTTATTGTTTTTATTGTTTTATAAACATTAGTAATTGTACAAAAGTATGTAAAATTCATGTTTATATTTTTTATTTATATGTTTGTACCAAAATCAGAATTAACTGCATTAAAGTGATTTAAAATCTGTACCTTGTTTATTCAAGTGTATTACTTTGGTTAAATATTTACAAATATAATTTTTTAAATGTTATGTATCTGTATTGTATATAAACACATAGAAACATTATTATACGAGATGTTAATTTTTTAAATAAAATAAGTATTTTTTTTTTAGTTTTTTAACGTTCCTTACGTTTCCAGTAAACAGTAAATAAAACCTGCACAAACCTACAAACTATCGTACATTAAACTTTGTTTAAAAAATCTAATTTTTTTAATATTTTTTTTGAGATTATATTTGGTTCATAACTACTTTTTTTTAATTCGAAATTGTTTGCTGTTTGTTTTGTTTATTTCTACTTTACATTTTGCTTTTTATATATGTTTTTGATTTGAACTATTCTTTTTTCACATATTTACCTTTATGTTCTGTATTCTATCCTCATTCGTTACTTTAAATGCTTTAAAAATACAACAAAAAATAATAGGTTTTCATAGTTATTTGTTTAGTACACAGTTTTGATATTTATTTAAAAAAATTAACATTATTTTTAACATCGACATTATAAGCAAAGTTACATATTCATAAATTAGTTGTTTAACTTGATTAAAACTAATTTCAATTTAATCTAAAGACATATAATTGGTTATGATTTGCAGACACACAAGTCAGTTAAGCAACAAATGTTCATATTTGTTTGGAATAAAATCTGTTGAAAACAAATTTATCATAGTTTGCTACAATGCTAATAATATTAAGAAAAAATTAAATTACATGCGATACATTATTGAAAAACCTAAAAACAAGTAAACGTCTGTGAGAAGCACATTTGCACTGTAAAATTTTACTGGTCTTTTTAATTAAAGATAAATTGAATTTTAAAAAAAAGAACTCCAAACACTACTCAAGAGCTCGGCAATCGTGGATTCTCCGTGTGAATCGTACGTTCCTTTATTATTAAAAAAAAGATGTAAAGGATAATGACTTTGTGGGTTGTTAAAACCCTATGAAAAATAAAACATGTAAGTGTAGGAATAGTCAAGAATAAAGTCCCGAGACTATAATAGGTTCCGGAAACGCTCCAAACTGTCGCATGATTTCACCATGGTTACGAGGACAATGGTGTTTATTTGTCCTGTGGGATCGCTAACAACGTGGCAGCGAGCTTGATAAGGAAGCGATGATATTGTATACAAAATAACGCTCTGTGCTTCCAAAGCTCAACACCAATGGCGTTCACAACTCACACAAAAGATTCCTGATTAGCTTTTGTTTCAACTTTTGTTCTTTTTTATTGGGTTTGTGTGTTATTAAACGGTTTCCGCTTATTTCCCCTTTTACCAATTTATTATTTTAGCGCAAATGCAATTTTTGTTTGTTTAAGTTTTATTTACATGTTGTTGCGAAACATAAAATGCCACTTGCATATTTTATTGCCCGCATCGTTTGCACTTCTGTCGTTTTTTTATAACACTTTATAATGCGCAAATAAAAACCTTTATTATTCTAGTAAATTGTTTTAATTTAAGTACTATACTTTTAACTACTATAAAAATTTAAATTTAATTTAAACTGAAATTTTAATTAGGTATGTTGCAACCTATTCAAGCACTGTTCGATGCTGTAGTTGTACACTTCCTATTGAAAGTTGGTTGTGATTAAGACAGTTGCAAGTTTGATCACAGTTGCTCTAGAAACCGATGTAATCCTTGTATTGTATAGTTACCACACTGAGATAATTATGCTTTGTTTGAACATTTTTAAAATCAATGTACAAGTGTTGTAAATTTTTACAAAAATGTATTTTTTTACAATTTGTATGGTACATAATAAGTTTCTAAAAAGTATTGCTACAATTAATTTTGATAATTGTTTTTACTAGCACGATGATAAAAGTATTAGGAATCTGTAAATAATTTTTCTACAGTTGTCAAATTTTTTTTTTATTAATATAAAATGTAAACGGTATAATTACTACATGTTTCTATATTTATTATAACATTGGCGGCGCTAAAAAAAGCTAAAGGGTCTAATACCCCACTAAATTTGTATCTGTTTTTTTAGTGCCCTCTTAAATGCATGTTTTATTTTTTCTATATATACATAGAAAAAACATATGATACTAATAATATACAAAGTAATAGTTATACTCAATGTATATAAAGGAAAAAAACATGAAATATTCTGTTCTATAAACTATCTTCTGTATGTAGAGAAAAATCAAAATAAATACTATACATAAAATAAACTATATTTTAATATACTGAAACGTCCTGAAGCCTCGACATAATTCAAGATCGTTTAGAGCGATTATCAAAATAAAAAAGAAAAAATAGAATGTTCTAGTTCCAGATAAGATGAGAATATAAAAGGTATTAAAAATGCACATTTCTTACAAATTACACACTATACTTTTTTACGATTATATATTCATTTATTTGTTTGTCAAATAGAAATAAACTTTTTGCCAGACGAACAAGTTATGCAAAAAAATATATAACTTAAGTTTAATAATTTATGTTGTTAAAACCTAAAACATATTATTAGTTATTTCAATCTCAACTAACAGGTCATATGTCAAAATTTTGTATAACCGTAAATTATTTATTACTATAATTTTTTTAATAGTATGTTGATTTTAAGTAAAATTTAATATATAAATGAACCGAAGCAGTTAAAAAAATTTCAATGATTACATTTTGCTTTTGCAGCTAAAAAAATTAAAGAGATTATTGATACCAAAGCCTGAAACGTAACAATATCGTAAGTTCTTTTGACAAATACGACGTTAGTATGTAAACATTTTTCTTATAAACTGCAACATAATAGCATGTGAATATGATTTATAAACTAATAAGTTAAATTTGTAAATGTTTACAAATGATTTGTAATTAATAGGTGTTATTATTCTTAGTAATTAAGCTAGAAGATAATATAAAAAATCTCATATAAAGAAGTTGTGGTTTCAATACTAATATCTTGGAATAAAAACTCTTTCAATCTTTATATAACGAATCTTTACATTAGAAAATATAAGATAAAGATATTGACTCTAATGGATCTAATACTGCAAAAATTTTAAAATTTAAATGTTAAAATATAACTTAACAATCTTGTTACTTACGAAAATTATACTGTAGGAGAAAACAAAAAAATAATTAATAAGATGAAGAGATCATTAGTTAAGTGTTTTGTTTTATATTTATTATTTCATATCTAATTTTTTCATTGTATAAGGAACGGGTTTACACTAGTCTTGTAACATATTGACAACATAAGACGTTACATGCAAAAAACATAAATGAAGAAATTACCGGTGCTCAGTAAAGGCGGGCGTAAGTTACTTTAAAACAAATCCGTGATTGAATAGTAAACTTGAAACCTAAAATCAAATTTAAACAAAAATCCAAATCAAAAGGGCGCCAGAAAGGTTTATAGTTCAAAAAGGGGTCTCTAGATCTTGCTAACCAAAAGCCGGCTTCTGTAGAATACACCATAAATGTGACTTACTTTATTAGAGTGTAATTTACTAAAATCTGAAATCAGTCACCAACCTTCAGACAAAGACTAGAGTGACCACAAAAAAACCTAGTTCTTCTATATGAATAATAGACACTAACAAAGACGAACATTGCATTGAGCTAAACGTTAATCGTAAAAACTAAAAAAAACCAAAATGAAATAACTCAAATCGAAAGCAAAGTTATTCATTCAAAGAAACCCTAGACAATTTAAAACGTAGTTTACATCGTTTATGCCGACAAGTTTGAAAAGCCTTGATCTGGTTTAAGATTCTTAGCATACCAGATACTCACCCATTGTCTAGTATTGGTGACTAACTGATACGTCCAAAAAGATTTAACCGTTTTAATAACAAAAGATTTTAGCAACTTAGATGCTAACTTAGCACTAAAATATTTTGTGGCGTCAGAAAGCGTATAGTTACGTCACCATACCGAATTTACAACTGTATATTGCACAAGTCGATGACGAAGATGATATCTCTTCTGCGTTTTTGTGTACGCTTTAGAAAGTTGTTTTATATGCGCATGAATAGTTTGTTATGCTAAAAATGCTTTAGTATAAAATTTATCCTCGGTACGCCCACTTTTCGGTGTTGCAGTTGGGCTATGTCAAATTTTCAAACACGATTTTATTCTTCCAGTAAAGTTTGTAGAACGCAGACATCTTCTAGCGTTGTGTACGCCTAACAAGGATTTCTTCGTTAAGTGTTTTACGCACACCTATGTGCATATGAATTTATAATATTGTTGCGGTCTGAGTGAAAGTCTTTATTCGGTGTAAGCACTTATTTCTAGTATCATTCCTTTATTCCTTTTCTGAATGTAAAAGTTAGACCGACTAGGTCACTTTGCTGTACGACGTGTTGCCTAGTCGAAGACGTAGTTTATATTTTGTTTGTGATACCGACCTACTACATATAAGATTTATATGAATATACTCATGTACCTTCTTCTTCTTCTTCTTCTTCTCTTTCTTCTTCTTCTTTTAACTACTGTCTGCAATAAAATAAATATTTATTCTGTAATACCACTTCTGTCTTGTCATTTGTTCCTTTTCAGATGCGGGTAGATTTAAACGGTATCTTCCATCCTAGTCTTTTATCCTTTTGCGCCTATTTAAATTAGTTTCTAACACCACGAATCTTACGACTCTATTGCCGGAACAACTAAGTTAGTCGTCGCTCTCTTTTAGTTATGAGAAAAACCACGTAACAAACTTCATAGTGAGACCTTGAACAAGTAACCTTAGGTTCCAAAATAAGAACTTCAAAAGAAGATGGACCAAAGACATTCTCTGAAAGAACGTGTTCACGTCCGAAAAGTGCAAAAAAAGGACTAAACTCAATTACCTCGTGTTTTCTAGTATAGATAACGCAGCCAATTTTCGGGAGATTCACTTCCCAATACCGATGATTTTCTTTGACATATGAAGAAATCATAGTTTTTAAGACAAGATTAATCCGTTCGGCGGGATTAGCATTAGGATGATATTTAGCCGTAAAGAGTATAGTTTTTCCATTAGTGGCGCATATTTTGTCAAATTTTTTACTACGAAACTGGACAACATTGTCCATAATGAGGAGTGCCAAAAAGAAGAAAGATGTGTTCTTAAATGTTTTTACAAATAGACCTAGCAAGAGCTGAACGTAACGGAAAGAACTGAGGAATCTTAGTAAAATAATCAGTAATCACCAGTATATAACTACGGCTTTCCGAAGATTTGGGCGGAGAATCTACAATGTCACAGCAAAAAACTTGCTAAGGGTGTGATAGCTTAGCACACGGAGCAAATATACGAAACGGAGCAACTTTTTCTACTTTATGCGCAGCACACACACGACAACGCCAAATATAGCGAGTAACATCTGCACGTAAACAGAGCCAATAGTAACGTTGCAAACTCCTAGCCGTAATTTTTGAAACACCACAGTGTCCAGCGACAAGAGTATTGTCATGGTTACAAATTGTTTCCGCACGTTGTTCAATAGAAACCACTAGTTTCCAGTCAACAGAAGAATTAGAAGTGAAAAGAGTAACAACACGATGATACAGAACATTATTCTTAACAGGATATTAACTTATGAAGAGCATCCGAGGCTATCTAATCTAATAGACCAATGAGCTATTGTCTCAAGGAACTCTGCAATCGATTTAACCACAACAACAAACGATGATTGGTTGTTAGAGTGAAGTATGATCCTTCTACATAAAGACGTAATTTCTGTATCGCCCATAACACAACTAGACATTCTTTTACAGTAGTCGAATAATACCGCTCCGTCTTAATGAACGATCGACTGAGGTAACTAATAACTTTTTAACCATCCGCAAACGTTTCTCTAAAGTATCAGTCAGTACCAATAAATCGTCTGACATCAGTGACATTTGAAGAAGTGGGGATATTAAGTATCGCTGTGACCTTATCTGGATCTACCAATTCTTGTTGACCACGTATCCGACATACTTTAATCCAGACAAACAAAAACATTTTTTTCGACGTAAAGTAAGTCCAGCAGAGATTAAACGTTCTAACACTTTTTTTACTACGGCTAATCTGCTCATCAAAAGTAGGTGTTGCAATGATAATATCGTCTAAGCAAGCAAAAACGGTAAAACTCTAAATCCACACCCAACACTTGATCAATTAAAAACACGAGAAGCAACAGTAAAAGCAGTCAGAACTTTAAAACCTTCTGAGAGCTACATTTTCCAATGCGCAGATCGAATATTCAACTGGAAAGAAAACGTGCATCTTTTAACCGATAAAATTGAAGTAATATAATGCAACGAATAAGCATCCTTCAGAGTCACCTGGTTTACCTTTCTAAAATCGACACAAAACCAATTAGCGTTATCCTTCTTTTTCACTGAAACAATTGGATTACACCACGGACTACTCGGCGGTTCTACAATCTCAATACTTAGCATTGAGTTCAACTCCTCATTGGCGATTTTCTGCAACACAAGCAAGAGAAGATAATAGCATTAATTAATTGTTGTATAATTGCTTCAGCGGAAGTACATATTTGGTGCTAAACAAAAGAGGTGTGAGCAAGCCTAAAAGATTATGTTGAGAACGCGTCCGCAACAACGTCGTTTAAAAGTTGTTGTTGATCCGGAAAAAGTTTTGAGAAATAGCATTAATCGAAAGAGAAGTAGAATTAAACGTTCATACAGAAAGTTAGGTATAAAGTTCGTAGCTTTCCAAAAGTCGTTGCAAAATTTCAAGAATAACCAAGCTGTCAAGTGTTTTTACGTAAGAATTGATCCTCCGTGCACTTATCGTCGTTAAACAAATTACAAGAAGGTTTCCCAGCCTGGACCACCTAAAATAGTTCGAGAAACACCAGTATCAAGAAGATCAAAGAAAGAACAACCTAAAACATTAAGATATAGATGCTCATCATTGGTCTGTAGACTCGTGACCTAGTTTTCCAAAACAGTATTACACTTAGGACAATTGCGACAACTAATCCCTGCTTGTCTACAGCCAAAACAGTGAAGACTAGGAGGTTTGTAACAATTTGGTGAGATATGTCCAGTTTGACGCCAATTCCAACAAGTAACGCGAAGAGAAGAAAATCTTGTCCAGAACAATTAAAAACAAAAAGGGTTGAAATAGAAGCGTTTTCTTTGAACCGTACGTAGAAGTAGAAGCAAGACAAGAAACCGATGCGTTACTAACATACGCTAATGCAGGTTTTCAACAGTTGAGTGGTTCTCCACAAAAGAGGTGGTTTACAGTTGTCCATTGAAGGTTTAGCTAATTCTAACTGCTTGCCGTAATCAACCAACTGCGAAAATGTAGAGATCTGCGCTAATCCTAAGGCAGAGTAGTAGTACGAAGTTAAATTACGCCGGATTGTTTTAAGTTGAGTTTCTTTAGAAGCGGGCAGAGATAATCGTTGAAAGAGACTTTGCATAATCGTCACATACATGTCAATCATTTCTTGAGGGTCTATGGTTCGATTCCAAATCTCATCGTATAGCCGATCGTTGTAATCAGGTGGCAAACATTCTTATTTTAATGACGTAATTACGTTTTGCCAAAAACGTTTTTCCAGGTAAGATTTCAGCAGCAGAATTAAAGAAATTTGGTAGAGAAACACCGCGCAACAAACACAACTCATCAACTTACATCAAGAATTTGGTGAGCGAGAACGAACATTTACCCGAAAACGTCAAGTTCCACCTAGCTAGTAACACATTAGTAAAAGCCACCTTTGGAGGAGCAGAAATAGACTGAACTGATACTTTTGTTTCAATGTCAGAATCCAAAGAAGTAAGAAGATGTGGTTCTCCATTCGGAAGCAGTGACTCTAACAAAACCTGTTTAGGACTAGACCAAGGCAAGTTAGCAAAAAAAACTAAAGTAGTTTTAGTAGTTTTCTTCTTCTTAGCCGTGAACTCATTATGTATAGTTTGCAGTGTGAGTCCAAATTACCGATGACACTTTGCTTTCCCATTAGGAGACATATGTATAAAACGATAGTAAATGTGTAACCATAAGTATTGGGTCGTTTGTAGGTAGAAGATTAAAAGTTTCTATAAAATTCGCTTAGTAACGTTTGTAGTTCTGCAAAAGCTTGATCGACCGCTATCTTATCATCCGTAAACACTAAAACAACAGTACCCACAAAAAAATACGCGTCTTTCTCTAACTGTAAAGGACTACGCACGGCACCGCATAATGTAGAAACAACTAAGGTAAGATCAAACCAACGAGAGAGTAATTTATTTTGAAACTCCTGTTTCTTAAGTCGATTCACTTCTAAACGCCAAGTAGCCATCGTACTGACAAAATTGCCTAAAGAACATGAGAGAAAAAAAAATCTAATAGTATTACAACTCCAATCACGTTTTTCAAAGATACGACAAAATCTTAAAGAGAGAGATTTTAATCGTGAAGCAAAACTGTACAACTAAAACCTAATCAAATGATGGTATTAAATCGCACTCATTATTACTAATAAATAATTTAATAAGAAGAAAGAGCCAACCGACGTAATCGAGCTAATGCAAAAAAATTAAAACTCGAAAGCCAAGGCACCAATAGGTAGTAAAAAGTAAACGAACCACGAAGCCAAGTATTACAACACCAAAAGATGCAAAGCAAAACTTTGAGTAAGTTGAACCGACTAATAACAATGAAAAGGAATAGAATCAATAAAAATAGAAGGAATTATAACTGCATACACGTAATAAAGCCCCACGTTGGGCGCCAAATTTTTTTACAAAGATTTTTTTGTAACTTAATTGCTGGCGACTAATTCAATTGAATTGGCATGCAGATCACAGATCTTGATGTGCTAATTGTAACGTAAGATTAAAAAAGCGCCAAAACATTTAGAAACTAGACACCGTCTCAATCTATCCAACAGAGAAATAGAACACAAGACAAAACACTAGTTATAACGACAAATATATTTGTTTTTAACAACAAACAAGGTAGAATTGGATATATAGTAACATTGAATAGTTCCATAAATATTACAGTTATAGTGTTGATACAAGTCCTACAGGGTCGCCAACACTCCACACATACAGTTATCGTAGTACACAATAACAAAATTAAGTAATATATAATCTCAGAGTTAAACGTGAAAACTTCGCTGAGCACTTATATTAGATCATATATGCTAAAAAAAAAATGCTATATGTCAAAAAGCAATCACTTGACAGCTCATCGCTCTGAATAAATCAAAAAGTGGACGAATCTTATACGGTACGACACACCAAAACACTTTAACATAACATACTTCAACGCCACCAAACAACTATTCGACAATAAGTGCTTTCGTTTGAACCGTTTGAGTAACTTAGAGCTGCACACGGTTGCAACTCGTTCGTTCTTTTTAATTTCTCTGAACTGATCTTAAACTACTTTTTTTACCTCCCCTCTTACCGATCAAGCGCCTGTAATTTATAAGTGTAGTTAAACTATAGTTAAACGTCACTAGGAAAAGTAAAGTTGTGTTACTTATGTTGTATGTTTTTGTACGTGTGTTCTTTAAATCTTGGTTTAGTAGATATATTTTTTAAAGATGCTTTTTCGGTTGTGGGACGAGTTAACCAATAATACATATTGTGTTGATACATCTGAAGCAGATTGTTTGAAAGCACAAACCGGTACGTATAAATTGTTAATGTAAATAATTAATTAAAAACTTATGAAGAAGTCTTAATTATTTACCCAATCTGTCTCTGTCCAACAGTCTACAATAATTAATTGTAGTGCTAGTACCTCGGATGACCAACAGACTTCAATTTGTAATGAAGAAGAAAGGGAATCTAACTATAACGATGAAGAATTTTTTTATGAATCACAATCCACGACCACAAATACAAAATGGACCTACAATGAAACAATTGCATTAATTACAACTGTCCAGAATTATTTAGAAGATTTAAATCACCCAAAAAAACGAATAAAAGTTTGGGACTATGTCAGTACAGAATTGGAAAGTCAACATCTTTCTGTAAGTGTTGATATAATCATATGAATTCAATTTTACAATTTAGTGTATTTATTTTTAGAAGACTGCTGATTTGTGCAAATTAAAATGGAAGAATCTAATTCGATCGTATTCGAATGCAAAATATAATAATGAAACGTTCAAGAAATTACTTGCAAATGCAAGAGCCTTCTAGAAGGCTGTTATCTATTTTCTAGAAGTTATAGCGAAAAGTGAGGAACGATCGAAAAGGATTTCCGTATGTCTATATATAGCTACGAGACAGATCGTAGGTCAGTTATTGCTGGAATGTGAATGCATGCAGTATTAAGAAGATTATTCAAGTGAAGAGAAATAAGTGATTAGCACGTGCGAAGTTTTAAATAAATAACAGTGTACACCGAATCGAGTGAACGTGACTTACAGTGTGAAATCCGAGGACGTTATCTTATCTTAAGTGATAGTGTTATACAACGGTTATACATAAATTCGTGTAAGTGTTTTCATTAAATATTATTAGATTTAATTAGTTCGGTTAATTTGAAAGTGTACATATTTCTAGATTAAGTAAACGTATTTTTAGTCGTTTTAAATAAATTAGTTTTTAATAAATAAATACGTAACAATAATAAAAAAAGCGGTAGGCGACCATCACGATTTATGTATTACGATGAGATGGATCGTCTTTTAGGTGATAAACCTAATTTTGCATCACTACATTCAATTGATGTAACTAGAGTTGAAGAGTTGAGAAACCTACAATCATCTGAGAGCAGCTCCACTTCAGAAACAAATGTAGTTGAACCAACATCTTCTAAAGTTGCATTCCCTATGAAGAAAAATAGTAGCATGACGTATTTACAGATGAAGAGGAAGTTCTTAGAAGAAAAAAGTGAAGAAAGAAATGATAAAGAAAGTAAGAAGTTAGAAATGCACAAGGAAAAAATGAAATTATTAAAGAAGAAATAGCATTAGATGAAAGGAAATGCGACTTACTCGAAAAATATTTAAAATTAAAACATACCAATTAAAATAACTTTAATTGTATATTCATAAAAAGTATATAGTGTTAAAATAAAGTATTACTTTTTTTTATTAAATACCTGCATACACATATAAAATTTATAAATTTGTAAAAATGAAAACTGAAGCACAAATCAGCTTAGAATTTTATTGAACCAAATCTGCTAATAATTGATTTCTCTTATTTTGAACATCATCAACCTCTAAATTTAGTGTACAACTTTCATTACCTTCTTCTGTATCTTCAGAACTAACATCAGACTCTTGATCATTCATGCTGATACAGATATTGTGTAAAACACAAGCTGTTATACAATACATTTTATGTTAATATTATCAAAACATCGAAGTCTCCTGAACCTGCCTTTTAATAGGCCGAATGCATTTTCTACTACGATTCTTGTTGACGATAATTTAAAATTTAAACTTTTTTGATTTTGATTGAGGTTTTCTTTGTCCCGAAATGGGCATATAAGAAATGAAAGACGTAGATATGCAGAATCACCAGTTATGTAATTGCTCCTTAACTGTAAAATCCTTTTCTATTACAATATGCTTCTTGGTGCTCTTTTGGTTTATTAATTTTAATATGGTAACTATCAATTGCTCCCACAACACATTTTATTCTTTGTTTAGCAGAAAAACCCTTATTAATTGAGGAAATTGTTGATTCTGCAGTAGGCCATTTTATAAATTGTGGACTTACTGATGCAAAGTATTCTACTACATTATTTATGACTTTATGTACAGTACTCTTGCTTTTATTAAACCTATCAAAGAGTTGCCTAAACGTTTCATTGTTTGCTAAATACCATATTGTCATATATATTGCCTATTTCGTTGTAACCTTCTCACGTCCTGATGGATCAGTTGATAGTCCTAATTTACCTTTACTGTATTCTGTATTTGTTATACTGTACTACGATAAACTGCTTGCTTCTAGGCTGGTTTCCATCAATTCCTCCAATGTTTCATCATCGGATTCAAGTAAAAGCTTTTCTTAAAACTTACACAATGGTGAAAAATAATTAAAAAGGTTAAACGTACCACAACAGCTTTGACTTGATTCTCAAATTCTCTTTTTTCAAAGGGCATCTTGCAATGATCCCTAGAGAAATCTCTACTTTTCAAGGTTAATAAAATGACTGTGGTTATGTATGTTTTGTGGGTTATGTAGTGTTTAGTTACGCCTACACCCACTTCAGTCGTTCTTTTCAAAAGTGTTACGAAAGCACTTAATTTCATGACAATAGCGCTAACTCACTGCTCCGATATTCTGTTTGAGCCTACCTGATGTGTCTGAGCTACATTACCACTGCTTTATTCATACACTAGATATATAAAAAAACGTCTTATATACAGTATCAAAAGTTTTAAATCTATTTTTTTTTAATCGTTTTTAGGTGTGTTTTTTTAAAGTTAGTTTCACAAAGTAGATGCATATATTGTATTTTTAGCACCTAAATTTTTAGTGGTTCTAGAACAAATTAGTTTGTTCAATGTTTTCATTAAAATGTTTTCTAACAAAGGTTTTAGCACAGTATTTATAACGCGCTGAATGAGTTTGTGTTGAACGCTCAATATCAGGTCGTCACAGAAAGCTGATTACATCATAAAAAACTAGAAACCATAAAACTAGTATTACCCAATGTAAGAATAGTATATTGAAACACAAGTTGCAGAATAAACACGCTTCAATCACGAGACCGGATATCATACACGAGCCGCGCAGCGGCGAGTTTATGAAACGGTAGAGTGATTGAAACGTATTCTATGACGTGAGTTGTATACTATTTTCTCTATTTTGATTCAATTTTAATATCTTCTGTATAATTTTAATTTTAAAACAACATAGGGAAACTTTTGTATTTGATTGAATTGGCAACACTTACGCTTTGACATATTGAAGTTTATGAGTTAACCAAAAATCTCATACGAAATCATCTCTTTATACCTTTACAAGTAAATAATTTTGAATTAATAGGACGTCTTTATTTTATCTTGTCATCAACATTTAAATTTCAATTGTTAAGTTATAATACATTTGATTTCTTTTTCGTGTAACGTCAACTTACGATGCAGAGATACCAACTTTGAAAAAACTAACATTACTAAAATTCGTATAAGAATTTGCTGATTCTTACACGGATTTTAGTGTGAGAGTTGCTAATTTTTATGTCAAAATAGAGAAATATATTTAGAAAACAGGATAACGATAGAAAGACGAATACTAAGACAAATGCAAATAAATGCTGATATGTAAAAGATTTGGTAAAAAGAGCATAAAAGTACTTATGCGCAATTCATGGTACATGAGAATATTGTTGATTTTGTATTCATCATTTTACATCTGAAACCGGACCGGACCGGAATCAAAATTCGACTGTTAATAAACATATAAATTTAATTACTTAATTTGCGTAAAGGTTTACTATCACTATTGATTTTCTCTAAACGTGACTAAGAGTGCATGCTTAAATAGAAAGAATTATTTAAATATCAAACATTGTTGTTATTTCGTTTGTCGTATGCACTTGTTTTTTTTCTTTGTACATGATATAATATTTCGAAGAATTTTTGCAACTCGTATTTATTTAACATTTCGACATTCAATTTACTTTTATAATATTGTACCCGGGGGGATATTTGGAAAACAAAGAAAATTAAAACGTCGTGCTTTTCTACACTTTGTTGAAATTTTCATCGGCGCAAAATTATACCTTTTCCTTTGTTAAACTTATTATTACCATGTTTATTTATAATTGTGTAATTTATTCTTAAGATGATCTAAAATTACATGGAGCATTTTCAAATTATAATTTATATTAGCTAAGAGCCGATTTGGTGTAGGATTTCCTGATAAATTAACTTTCAGAGATATCGTTAATAACGTGGTTTTACTCGATTTGGTTTTGTATTACATACCTGAGGGGTTTAACTCTCCCTTATGAACGTTGTTAGAATATAACGCCTCTTTCTGCTTTATATTATTAATAATAAATTTATAAATTTAACTAAGACATAGAAATAATTTCAAAGACAATTTATTTTTTATTGTTTAAACTTTTACAGAAAATCGAGCAACTTTATTTAAATCATTATTTGAAACGGTACACGTAAAAGTTAACAAAAGGGCTCCGTAAACTTGTCGCCACTTTAAAAGAGCATATAAAAACGTCAGCTGAGAAAACAAAATGTTCCTACTTGTAAAACTAATTATAATCTGAGTTGTTCCAACTCTGAACAAATTGTGTCTCCAAATTAGGTGTTAAAGTTTTATTCGCAGCCGAAATAAGAAAAGTTTATATTACTGTTTCAACACTTCATTATGCTTTTATTCTCATAATAAGGTTAAAATCTGAGGGCACAGAATTTCTTTTTAGCTATCCGCAAGCAACGTTTGTTTTATTTACAAAAACAAATATAGATTTTCTACAAACTACTAAACTGGTGAGAACAAATCTCTTAGAAACAGATAAATGAGATTAATGTCTTTATGTCCATCCCTGTTCCATTTAACTTCATCTTTATCATACAAATGGGACATATCGATCAGTCGCAGAGTTTATCCTAATAGGATTTCCTAGTAGTTGATTACCATTTCAATAGAGGGATTTGTCATTTTCAATTAAAGTTGAGTCCTGCATCTCACAGTTCGTCCGGTCCGTAGAAGCTTTTAGTTAGAAGCAAAGGTCTCCGAGCTTTCCTTTTAAATTGACGCTAAATTCGAAGCTAATTGCTTTTCATCTACCAAAACCAGACATTATTTTATCAGTTTCTAACTTATTTAAGCATTATCATTTTATTTCAGTTTGTTAAAAGAACAAAAAAGAAATAATTTTATTCAGTCATGTTGATCAGCGGATGATGGAGATTGATGCGAGAGAAAATTGGGGTGGAAATGGTGAAATAATTACCCCTGCACGCACCAATGTTTGCAGCTACCCAAAAATGGATTAATACATTTTTAATATGACTTGTGCAAACACGATCTTTATTATGTAACTAACTTTGTTTGCACAGTTTCGGTATTGTATGGAGGGTTTATTTTTTGGTAAATTTTTTATTTATGAGAATGATTGTGTTTTGTTAATAACGTTGCGTTAAATACTCAAAACGGTCTTTTCAATACGATAATTAATTGCTCGTAATTCTAATATTATTATTGATTTCAAAATACAAATAAGAACTTGATTGTTCGAAAAATTACATTAAATTTTTTTTATGTGCAGTAACATGTGTACAGAGAAGAGGGTAAAACAAAAACTGGAATAAGTATATTTCGACATCATTTAACAAGTAATTTATAACAGAAATAAAATGATGGGTTGTGTAATAATGTGTTAGAAATGATTGCATCAGTTCAAACTGGGAGGGTCGGAAACCACAAGGGAGTTTAACGATATGCAGGGTTGTACCCCATGACTACTGTATAACAATCATTTGAACATCTTGCATTATTTTATAAATATAAAGGTTACTTTAATTAATCAGTTCCGTTCTATAGCACCAGTTAAATTTGTTTTTGTCTATGCCGACAAAGAAATCTTGTCTTGTTAAGTATGCTTTGATTTGACTCTTTATATCGAGTACTTAATTCTTTAAGATAACACTTGTATCTAACCATTTACAAAAATTACAAAATCTTCTAGTTTTTGTAAAAAATTGAAAAAGATATGTAGTCATTTGCAATCGTGTTTTATTGTCTAGGCAACTATGTAAGGTCAAGCACGGATAAGCATAGACATCAGTAAAAGCTGACCGAGATAAAAAAAATGACTAAACGAGAAAAACCAAAATCAGGTGTTACTCTTGTAGAAACGTAATTTCTTTTCATTTATTTAATTTTAATATATATTAAACACATCATTAAACTCCGTTTTTTACATAAATTCTGACAAATCGTTTCATAAAACACAATACATAAAGTACACAATATTGTTGGAATTTGTGTTGTTTTTTTAGAATTTGTAATTTATTTTTAGTTTTGACACTACATTAACAAATAGATCTTTTAATTGTATCTATCTATGTTATTTTACAAAAATTATAAGTCCACTGTTTGCATATTTGAATTTGGTAAAAAATATTTTTTTTTAATTTTAAATATATTTTTTATTACATTCAATGCAAACACGTAAAAATACTTGACTGGAAATCTTCTGAGCAAATCGTACCTATACGAAATAATTTATGGAAATGCCTAACAAGATCCGACAAAAACTACAAACAAAAGCAAAACAGCGACAAGTTTAAAAACAACTACGTTTAGATTCAATTAATTAACATTTTTGCATATAAAAGAATTTTTTTCAAGCGTTCTTTAAGTTTTAATTTTTCCGACATCAGATAGCTGTAACGAAACGCAATTTACGTGCAATTTTTTTTTACATTTTAACTTGTATTTTAATAGTTGTATACCATTTGTGGTACAGCTGGAACTTTTTATCAAAAAAATGCATCTCAGGTTTGTTGACTCGAAAACATTTTAGTGTTGAAAACACTTTTAGGATGCTTAATTCGAAGGTTCGTGTAACGAAACGATAAAACGCTCAGATGAAACAAAGCTGGAACTTGCGGTGGTGCCTAATTTTACTTCATTTTTTGCTTTTCACGGATGTAGTGTTTATTATTATTAAACAAGATATTCCTTATGATTTGTTTTATGTTTTAAAAACATAATAAGTCTTAATTAAACCCATCAGTGCTAAAAAATAATTATAGTAATTGTATAATTAGATCCGAGCAAGCTTCTGCCTTGTAGGCTGTAAAAACTGTACAATATAAGCAAAAATTGCACATAAACAATTTATTGAGCACAAAATTTACTACAAAAAAGTCCTCGAGAGTGTATAATTGTATCTAATAGTTTAAAAGTTGCAGAATTTAAATGTAATGTGAGACATTTTTGTGCAACTTTGCACACTTCTATTTTCTAAACTATTGAAGATAGTTGTACCCTTTCGCGGACTTCTTTATAATATATTTTGTCCTCTATAAAAATGTTTATCTGCAACTTTCCTCTATCTTGCATCGTTTTAGAGTAATAGTTTATTGGTTATTCTAAGTTATTAAGCAAATCATTACAATACAAAAATTGTGGCGGTTTCGATGCAGGCATGATTTACAAGAAAAACAACTCCAGATACCTAGTGTAATATTACGACACCAACAAAACTACCCTTAGCCGCAAAAAAAGCCGCAGAGATCACCAACTCGACCGAAACACACAGGTTCTACTAAACCGAAAATTCATGTTTAATTTTTAAAATGCGTAAGCGAAGTAATAATTTAATAAATTTGGTTTATAAAGTTTTATAATAAAAGCTATCAGTAATTACTAGTTTAAGTCATAAACGATTTCACTGTAAAGTTATCAACATAGGACGAAAGTATGTAAAATAAAATTTGAGTAAATTTTGAATGTTTAAATTGTACCAACAATCAAGCAATTGAAAAGATTACTGAAATTATAAAGACTAGAGAAAGGATTCATGTTAAAGTAAAGTTCATCTCTTTAATGCTTCTTTATAGTCAGTAGCGCATTTGTTTAATATTAATAGAAGAAAAAATGTAGAATCGGTAAATTTTTATTCTATTTGAAACATGCAGCGCCGTAGGGTAGAAAAAACATAACGCCACTTTCAACAGATTGAGTAAAAAAAGGAAAAGCTAATTGGCAGATTTGGTACTGAGAGAGTTCCTAAACAATCAGAAAAAAGCGTTTTAATAATTAAAGTCAAAATTGCGTACAAAGAAGGAGGAGAGTTTTAAGCGAGGGTTTTAAAAACCTTGACGCAATGCAAATACAAAGAAAGTTGCATACGAAAGTTTTTCTTTTAACTTACTCGCAAAAAAAAGTTACTGTAGAGCTGGTTTTTTTTTACCTACTCGAAAATGTTATTTATGCGTTAGTTTTTTTTCACATATCCGAAGAAAAGTGTTCATGTATATTATTATTATTTTTTTTTTTTCTTTGAGTGTACGTTTTGTATAAAGTTATTAGTTAGTGACAAATTGTTACGTGGTTCCCAACCTGCGGCCAGTCAAGACCCAACAAACTGCAATACATGATCTTCAATTTAAAAATTAGGCGCTATATAAAAAGGTCAGAAATTAGTCAAATTTATTTGGTTATGCGTTTGTAAGTATTTTATTTGATTATTGTACGAGAGATGCGATGAACTGTCTAACACGAGAAAATTAAGAATGATTATTTAAATTTAATTCTATCGTTTAAACGAGGTTTTTTGTTTGTTTTTTGTTGTAAACGGAGAGAGAAAATATATTATTTTCTTTTCTTTGTCTTTGGCAATTAACAAGTCGCTTATAAGATTAGTTTTGCGCCGAAGGATTACGCTAAGAACACCTAGAGAATTTAATAAATGGACATGTCGATTATTTTGCGTTGCGATATGTTTTTATTGTGAGTACAATCTGCTGTAAGTCTTCTTTAGATATGACACGGAATCGCAAACGCGACAAATTGTTGAAAAAATCTAGTTTTTAAACTGTAGATGCACATTTCTAAAGGTGAAATTTCCACTTTGCAACTTTCATATCTGAAAGAATGTGGCATTGTAGTTTGAATTGTGTCATAATCTTAGAAGCTGTAGAATTGTGAACCGCTATAAAACTCGTGTAAAATCCAGTAATCATTTAGTTTTGTTGTTTTTTTAAAATGCGCGTCAATCAGTTAGAGTGTGGTGAAACAATTTTCAGAGAACACGCAATATAAATTGTTTATTTAATCATTGAATGATTTATTTAATCCAAACGTATTCAATCAAAGTCTGGCTAAATTTCTGTAAGTTCCACTTTGGCTCTAAAATTGATTGTGTCTAAAGAAAATTTTGCAATTATCCGAATGCTCTCAACCGTATATAAGCCAGCAGAAAATAACAGTCAGTGAACGTGAATCTCAATTTTTTGACCTTTGCTCGCA
Organism: Aquatica leii; assembly: GCA_035610365.1. Classification (NCBI taxonomy): domain Eukaryota; kingdom Metazoa; phylum Arthropoda; class Insecta; order Coleoptera; family Lampyridae; genus Aquatica; species Aquatica leii. The sequence continues at coordinate 60,234,531 of CM069436.1, forward strand.
TAATATGCTTGTGAGCGCAATATTATTATTTGAGCTTTGCGAGGGTGACTTTTTGCTTTGAAAATATTTTGTGTCAAATAAAGTTCGATGTTTTGAGATTTTGTAACTTGCTTTGTGTTTTTTACCGTACATCACTTGGAAAAGAAAACCTAAGCATTACCAACGCAACCCAAATATTTCCTGATACTTTTTGCCTAAACAAAGTTTAGATCCACAACATTAATGTTTTACAACCAACACATCGCGTCTCAATGTTGGTGCTAACAGTAAACTACTAGTGGAATAAAGAAAGTCGCAAACTTATGACCGAGTTTATTAAGCATTTTGTAAACGATTTGAAAAGATTAGCCCAAATTACTTATTTTTGTGCTTCTCTGGAATAATTTTCTATATAAAATGTACCTTCCAGTTTACAATCATTTCGCACTAAACTATTACATACTACTAAAGCTATAAATGGGAAACAACAGCCGAGAGTGTTTGGATTTAGAGTTTTTAATACTAATTCAATGCTGAGCACAATTTCCGTTCCTTTTGGAGAGATAAAAGACAAACAAATTGAACTACAAAAATGGAAAAAGTTAGTGACGCCGCCTTATTTACATGCCATGATGTTTGTTCAAGTGCATGGATTTGAAATAACGCGATCGGGTTTCTTTTTAGATATGTCACTGGAAGCTATGTTTTATCAGCGCGCAGCAATGCTTGATAATGAACGGTCTCGCTCATAACTTGTTATCACAAAAAAAAGTCATTGGTGTTGCTGATTCAATATTCAGGCATGTTATGGCCAAAGGTTAAATACAAACAACTGGTGAATTATCATACGACTCTATTCTCGTTTAATATGTACCTAGAATACTAGTTAATTGTGTTTTTTTATTTTTTTATTATTTATGTATGCATTCATATTTTTGAAAATTGTAATAAATCTTGTTCATTATATTACGTAGGTAACATTGTGTTTGTTTTCAACATCTTTTGATAATTGCAAGATTTGCGATATCTGTGAATTGTTTAAACTACTATCATGTGTTGCTAACATACTAAACGTTTTGCAGTAAAAATATTTTTATTAGTAACATTTTTTTACTCTTAGTGTTCCTCTGTGTCTAAAACAAAGTAATATTTTTGTCTCTAATGATTTTAATGCCAGATGGGTTTCCAAACTTTTTAAAACATATGTAATACACACTATTTGTTACTTGTCTCATAGCTTTATTGTCTATCTACTATATAAAGAGACGGATAAAAAATTTTACTAACAATGCATTTACCTCGACTAATATAAGTCCTTCAACATCAGCATGTAAAACTCTTTTGGTTTAGTCTAATTTTTATCAAAAATTGATTCTGTACAAGCTAGATCAGAAACTAAAAGCTATGAAAAAATGTTTTATTGATTTCCAGTTATTTAAACTCATCACACTGGCAAGTGAGCTTAGAAACGCAAAATAAAATATTTTTTAGACTATCATAAAACTGCTTGAGATGTTATTGAGAAAAAATTAGTTCAGTCAAAACAGCTCAAAAAAGAGCTCTAGAAATTTCAATAAAATAGCACAAAGCTTAAAGTAACTTATTTAGTAAACCAAATTACACTGAAAAACGGAGCATTTAATTTTTTTGATTTATGACGTTTTATTATTATCATATGTTAAATACGAATAAAACACCATGTTTTAAGGCATATGTAACAATTGAACTTTTATTTAAAAAGAAAAATTGTTTTATACTAAATTTTGCAAAAATCAAAAATTACAAACTTAAGCCATAACTTCAGTTAAAAGGTTGCTATAGATATCCTTAAACGGTTAGCAAACAAAAATTATTTTTAATAATGGGTGTTGCCTATACGTGCCCGCATTATGGCTTGTAACCTCCATGGTACTCCTAAAATTAAATCCCGGGTATTTTCTTGAGGAATAAGTTTCCATTCCTCTATAAGAGATTTTTTCAACCGTATTAAGGTTAAAGAAACAAGAACACAACTTTGCATTTTTCGCCCAAACATGTACTAAACATGTTTTTGGGTTTGCATCTCGATTTACCGCTGGTCAGTTTATAACAGGAATGTTTACATTGTTTAAGAATTGCTGAGTCATTTTTGCGGTATAAGGTCTTGTGTTTTTTGCGTAGCGCATCGGCTAATATGGTATGCAAGCACGTAGAAGAAGATGTTTTCTTAGCATACGGCGTTCTCAGATGTATGATTGTGGACAACTGAGTTCAGTTTTGTAGCACTCAATTTAAAAACCTTTTAAACAAATACTCAGTTCATCCCATCATTACTCCATTTTATTTCCAACAAGCTAATTCTTGCGAAAGGTTCAATCGAGTAATTAAAACAATGTTAGCTTCTTATGTTAAAAGCAACCATAAAACTTAGTGTAAAAATCTCTCGGCGATTGCTTACGGTATATGGGAAATTGTTTTGTCAGAAAATTTGCACGGTTTATCTGTACCAAAAACGGGTATTATCTAACGCTAGTTATAAAACTTTGCAGCTAAATTAGCTAAACATTTTATAGGTGCTTATACTATTAAGGAGGTCATTGGAAATAATACTTATTGATCATTAGATGAGCATGGTAATGATAAAAGTTGTTGGCATGTGAAGGATTTGAAAAGCCAACCTCTTGAAGATATTGCAGAAGATTAAATAGATTCCATTTTTTATTGTTTTATTTCTATACTTTAGTAGTTTTCTTTTTAAAAAATTGGTTTTTCCCAAATTTGAGAAATCTGCTTTTAGGAAGGGAGTGTTTTCTTTTTCTAGAAAAGGCATTAATAACCGACCGAACAGATTTCTCATAATAGCCAGAAAAACTCCTATTGATTTTTCCTTTCTCTGAACGCGTGTTTTAATCTCCGCTGTTAACTTTTTGTCATAATCCGGGGGTTTAAGTTTCATATGGAGTTCTGTTTTTAACTTCGGCCAACTTCTTAAAGTTGTACGAACACCTCTAAACAAATTCAACGCTTTGCCAGTAAAGAGATCCACAACAAATAAATAAACTAAATAATTCATCTTCTGACACGTTGTTACAAGCTTTTGCTGGTTACGAACCTGCACGGCCAACTCTCAACAGTCGGAGAGAGGGGTAGGTTTTCTAGACAATAATGAGAATATAATTAAGGGCGCCAGAGCCTATCCAAAATCAGTTCTGCTTGCTCACCACAGAATGGTAATAAACTTGTAACTAGATGTTAAGTTCGTAACTGCTGAAAGAAACGAATAAAAGGAAAAGAAACTCGATCGTTAACAACAATGGTACTTTAATTCCTCTATAAAGATAAATCTATTAACAACTAAATAATCAAATATACACCGGTACTGTATAGAATATAGAAAAAAGCATAGCAGTAGGATCGGCAACTTACACTACACGTCAAACAAGCGTGTAAGTACTATAACATGTATAAAATTTTATCAGTAAATAACCTTAGCAATGATAATTGATTGTGGATATAAGCAGCAAGCGATAAGTAATTTATCTAAATTAATTTAGTAACAAACACAAGTAACAAATCAATTAGAACGTACGGTTAGCAAATATAATAAGTCGTGAGTTTACACCGTAGCGACCACGTATAAATAAGTAAAAAATTGACTTACCAAGTTCCAGAGTGCTTTCAGAAAAACGTTTTTCCTACGGCCTCCTGCAATTAAACTTCCTGAAAAACATAGACGTGTCTACCTGGCGACTCACAAACTACAAATAAAGACACATTTAAGGGACAGTAATTGAACCGACACTTATCGTCTGCTGTTACATCAATGTTACGCCTCTGGTGGTATTAAGTAATTGCCTTCGAATAGAATTCAATCGGATCCAGTAATTAAGATCTTCCGAACAATGTGATAGTCATCAAGGTGAAGATATTGCCTCCGAATAGAATTCAATCGTCTACAGTAATTAAGATCTTCCGCTTTCGCTTATAATTTCCCCCTTGAGGATTTTATGTAACGATACGAATACCCCTATTCATGAAGGTGGCACATGGCGCTAACCAAAAAGACATAAAAATTACCTCCAATCAAAGAAAGAACAAAATCACTCACCCTGCGTGGATGAAATCAATTACTTAAGAGAAACTACTAATTTCCATCGTGTCCCAACACGTGGATGATTCTTGAAAACGATATTCAATTCACGCAGACATAGATATTAACAGGTACGATGGTAAAGTGCAAAATGCCGGTCTGTCACCGGATGCCGTCTGTCAAATCAAAGTGACCAACGAACCCGATAGATGGCGTCAACACCTGAATCTAATTTTACGTCGAAAACACATAGGCGTACCTAATGACGATTTCAACCGTAACAGCAAAGGCGTACGTAATGAAAATTACCGTAACAGATTCCCCCCCAGCAAGATAAAAGCGTGGAGCGAGAATAACGAGAACAAAAGCTAAAATGAAGACAGAAATTTAGGCATACGCCAAGGATAGAACCCTAAAATCCAAAACCAACCCCAAAACACAATAACGCCCAACCCCAGAAGAAACGTAGATGAAAGAGGTTTTCTCGGTTTACTAAGCATCACCAACCAGATGTGTCCAAAAGTCGCATGAAGCGGAATGATACTCCAAAGAACCAGAAACTCAACCAATAGAATAGAAGTATCAGAACAGGTACTCGTTGAAAGTCGACAACAGTCGTTACGCTAAAAAGCCAGAAAGCAACGCAGTCCCATAGACCTTACTGATCGACAGTACCAAGCAAACCAAATATAAGTCCCCACAGCTAACTAAGCTAAAGAAGTAAAAAGAAAAAAGTATCTAAATGTTGAAATGGGATACGCGGATTTAGAAGAAAAGTCAAAAAGAAAACTAATGCAGCTGTGAGATTCTTCCACCAAAAAAACCCAACAGATCCTAAAGATCCAAGCAAAGAAAACCAATGAAGAAATCTCAAGCAAAAAGAAAGATTCTGATTAAAAGTCGACATAAGTCGAACTACCAAAAAGGCAGAGAAAAGAATCAGTAATCCCAGAGTCACAATAACAAGGTCACCAAAAAGCTAAACACTAAATAAGTGCCAATCCAAAAGAAATCCAAACCGCGAAACCCAAAACAAAACCACAAGAAAGAAAGAAAAAGAAGTAAGAGCCAATAAAGAATAGAAAACTTCACTTGCTAATTGAACGTCGTGAGTCAGTGCTCGTTGTGTTAGAATGTCACGTTGGAACTTAAATGCCGAAGAACGGATTAGAATATTCCAAGAGCAAAAGAAACCCAAAGAAGAGAAATATCCTAACAGTGACTAACAACATCAAAAATGCCGACTAAGCGGAAGTACAGAGTACCAGGAGCGACGTTGCAGTCTATTCCAAGCTTCAATCCAAAGACAACAAAACAAAAACCCACTAAACCCAATAAAACCAGAGAAGTAACTGAGAAAGAAAAGAAAAAAAGAAACAGTTGCAGTGAACCCTAAAGAAGGAAGTTACTAAAAAGAAAAAAAAAAGTGTTCCAGCAACAAGCCAAGATAAAAGAAAAACCAAAAGAGACAAGAAAGATAAGACTAGGTATTTCTATGTCCAACTAACCACCCAAGAGGCGAACCATAAGAAGATCAAAAAGAAAAAAAAGAATTGATGTCACATAGAAAATCCCTAAGCCTAAGAAGAGAAAGAAAAGAAAAAAATGAGAAATAGGAAAGATAAGAGATAGAGAAAGACGGAGAAAGATAAGGCTTGATGTAACTGCCTGATTCATTCTTCACCCCGTATAAGAATGAAAAGAGAGACCACCCTTCAGTGCCCATCCAACCGCCCTAATAAAAAAAAAGAAACAAAGAAAGAGAAGAGAAAAGATATCACAGTTAGTCATAGACCAAGAGCGTACCAATTGCTGTCCCAAATTGGAAAGTATACTCCAAGACTTTAATGCCGACGAGCGGAATAGAAAACTCAAGAAAAGAAAAAACCAAATCCAAAAGTAGAAGAGAGAATTCTATAGATGACGTACCAATCCAAAAAGGCCGACTAAGCGGATATAAATATATACAGACGGAAAGGTAGTCTGTCCTGAAGTAAGATGGAGAAGAAAGAAACCAAAACAAAAGTACTAGAAACTTAAGCAGAGTAAAGAAAATCGGTGACAGCAAAATGAGAGGAACAATTGGGTAGCACCAAGCTACAACCAACAAGATACCGACGACGTATTCAAAGATTCGAACCACCAAAACCGAAAGAAGAGAACCAAAAGAATAGCAAAGGTCGAAAGTCGAAAGCCCAAAAAGCGAACTAGCACTTACGACGCTTGCGACGCCGATGAAAGCGAAGAGAACGATTAGAAGAAGGAGATAACAAAGAATAATTAGAATCGACTGAAGAAGAAGATGCAAAAGCAAGAGAAGCGGCCTTTACACCCGGAGAAATAGTACGGTCCTTCTGTAGACGCGTAGACCTTGTAGCGACATCAGTGTTGGAAAGCTTCGTCCTACTTGGCAAAATGTGACGTGACCTAAAAGGCTTGCTTCGTCGCGAATTCGAACAAGAACAATGCCGTATAAACTCAGCAACCTTAGGTCTCATATGAGGCCAGTAAAAGTGACGTCGAAGAGCTTCCAAAGTGCTCCTAACACTGAGGTGATCACAATTAGATGTAATGTGGTGATCCTGAATCAGTTGCTTGCGCTGGTTCGAAGGTACAACTAACTTCCAAACGCAAGGGTCAGAAGAGGAAATGCGTACACGTTTACATAAAAGATTTTTCACAACACACCAACGAGAGAAACGACGAGGAGAAGCAGTAACTTTAGATATCATACCTAAATACCAAGGATCAGTAGTAGGCCTAATAATCCTAGAAACTGAAAAGAAATTAGGAGGAAGAGAAAGAAGAGAACGAACAGTACGTAAAGGCTTATCACCTTGAGAACGACAACGAACACAAGTATTGGGAGGAGAAGTAGTAAGAGAGCAAGTAGCAGACATAGCAGAAGAGACGGAAGTAGAAATCTTATCAGCAAAGACTACAGATGGCTTTTGAACTTTGTCACCAATCTCTGTTGTAGAGAAGTAGAAAGAATCGCGAGAATTGATGTTAGACTCCAAACGCTTGCCTAAAGAAATTAATTCAGCGATAGATTTGATGTCCATCAACGCTAAAGGAAGTTGATAGAACGGCGTTAAATTTCGACGAATAACCTTGAGCTGCATTTGCTCTGAGACTGGTTCAGCTAGCTGAAGAAAAAGGTATCGCATATTGGTAACGTAAGTACCAATGGTTTCGTTAGCTCCCATCGTACGACTGCGAATAGAATCCATCAAGCGCTCATCATAATCCAAAGGTAAAAACTCAGACTTCAACAAAGCAACAACATCATTCCACGAACGTAACGAACTTCGATTCGTCCTAAAAGCAAGAAGGGCTTTGCCAGATAAAACTTCAAAAGCTGAAAGAAAAAGTTGATGTTGTGAAACACCACGAGACAAACACAACTCGTCGATACGAATAAGAAATTCTATAAGTAAAGAAGGATCTTCACCCGAAAAAGTAACATTCCAATTACCTAAGTTCGTTTCGGAATCAGAGTCCGAAGAATTAAGAAATGGCGGTTCTTCGTCTGAAGAATACATAGCTAAAACAAACAAGTAAACAAGAAACTAACCAAAGCAGTCAATTACGACTAAAAACTGCCACCACGTGCCTGACAAGAACTCAAAATAACAGTAAGCCGTATCACTACCAAGTAAGTAATCCAATAAGGGAATAAATCAACTGAATCGACGTAGTCGAGTCAATCCAAAAATCAAAACGAAAGTCCGATTAAAAGAAACGTAAGCAAAGTGCTAATATACAATCAAACTGCAGCACTAAAGAAAAATACAGAAAAAGTAAAAGTTAATGAAGTAACTCAGACGTCCAGTCGAGTAGCAGTAACTAAGTAAAGAAAGCAAAGTAAAATCGAACCCACGTAAGACTCAGAAAAGATAAAAGAAATCAATAAAGCTAGAAGAACTTATGATCGCCCACACTAAATCGATAGCAAGTCAACAATATAAACCACCTATTCCTGCTAGTAATCCTATACTAATTAGAGAAAAAAATCTAAACAGCAGAAAGAATTATACCGAATGAGAAATTCAATAAAAAGAAACGAAAAGTCGGGTAGCCAATTTGCTACACACTAAGTCTAGAGAAATTCGACAGTATAAGTTACCTATGAGTACCAGTAATCCTACGCTAATCACAATTAAAGAAAATAGCTAAAAGAAATGTAGTGAAATGAGAAATTCGAGGCCCCTAGGTTGGGCTGCCAATTTGTTACAAGCTTTTGCTGGTTACGAACCTGCACGGCCAACTCTCAACAGTCGGAGAGAGGGGTAGGTTTTCTAGACAATAATGAGAATATAATTAAGGGCGTCAGAGCCTATCCAAAGTCAGTTCTGCTTGCTCACCACAGAATGGTAATAAACTTGTAACTAGATGTTAATTTCGTAACTGCTGAAAGAAACGAATAAAAGGAAAAGAAACTCGATCGTTAACAACAATGGTACTTTAATTCCTCTATAAAGATAAATCTATTAACAACTAAATAATCAAATATACACCGGTACTGTATAGAATATAGAAAAGAGCATAGCAGTAGGATCGGCAACTTACACTACACGTCAAACAAGCGTGTAAGTACTATAACATGTATAAAATTTTATCAGTAAATAACCTTAGCAATGATAATTGATTGTGGATATAAGCAGCAAGCGATAAGTAATTTATCTAAATTAATTTAGTAACAAACACAAGTAACAAATCAATTAGAACGTACGGTTAGCAAATATAATAAGTCGTGAGTTTACACCGTAGCGACCACGTATAAATAAGTAAAAAATTGACTTACCAAGTTCCAGAGTGCTTTCAGAAAAACGTTTTTCCTACGGCCTCCTGCAATTAAACTTCCTGAAAAACATAGACGTGTCTACCTGGCGACTCACAAACTACAAATAAAGACACATTTAAGGGACAGTAATTGAACCGACACTTATCGTCTGCTGTTACATTAATGTTACGCCTCTGGTGGTATTAAGTAATTGCCTTCGAATAGAATTCAATCGGATCCAGTAATTAAGATCTTCCGAACAATGTGATAGTCATCAAGGTGAAGATATTGCCTCCGAATAGAATTCAATCGTCTACAGTAATTAAGATCTTCCGCTTTCGCTTATAATTTCCCCCTTGAGGATTTTATGTAACGATACGAATACCCCTATTCATGAAGGTGGCACATGGCGCTAACCAAAAAGACATAAAAATTACCTCCAATCAAAGAAAGAACAAAATCACTCACCCTGCGTGGATGAAATCAATTACTTAAGAGAAACTACTAATTTCCATCGTGTCCCAACACGTGGATGATTCTTGAAAACGATATTCAATTCACGCAGACATAGATATTAACAGGTACGATGGTAAAGTGCAAAATGCCGGTCTGTCACCGGATGCCGTCTGTCAAATCAAAGTGACCAACGAACCCGATAGATGGCGTCAACACCTGAATCTAATTTTACGTCGAAAACACATAGGCGTACCTAATGACGATTTCAACCGTAACAGCAAAGGCGTACGTAATGAAAATTACCGTAACAACGTCACGCGTAACTCGTCTACTCTTTTCAAAAATGCTCCGATCGACAACCCTTTCGGTTCGCCCAAAAATTTAAAACCCCATTTATACATATGCACTGGCTTAAGCAAAACACCCGCGCAATTACTATATGTGTTTTCCGAAACAACGTTGACCAAACCCAAAGGAGTACTAGCGTGCGCATTAGCAATGTCTTCTTTATCAGAACCGCTATCCGATTGCAAAAATGAAACGGTATCGTTATACGACTTGCATAATTTTAAAGTTTTGTTAAGTGTCTCTGAAATTTTAAGAAGTTTAGTAATAGTGCTAGCCTTTTGAACCTTCTCTTCATTATTAGTTAGCGGTAACCGGTCGGCCCTAGCCATAAAATGCGACAAACGACTGTTTGTCTACTAAGTTTCTTTCAACTCTTGTCTTAAAATTATCAAATTTGAAGAACTTGTTTAGAAACCGATATCGATTTCTTGAGAGAGTACCTAGTAATATAGGGTAAGTAAAAAGCTTTTCAAGTAGCTCTTTACTACTCTGCAATACTCCTAGTCTAACTTCTTATATATTCTAATCGGGATGAGTTTCGTTATAAATATCAAAAAAAGTATTTGCTTTGCGGTTGGTTCTAGTGACAATAATGTCGAATATGTCTGCAGCAAAAAATAACATAAATGCATCTCTGATATTCTTAAACTTTTAGATGTAAGTCCTGTAGTACGCAAAAGCTTAGTTGGCTGTGAACGTCGGCTGTGTTTACATGTTGGTATTTTAGACTACTGGGTATTTACGGCCAGCTCACGATAAAATTGAAACAATTTCTATTCAGAGAGAAGGGAGGTCTAAATGACAAGAATGTTTTTAATTGACGTCAGATCTTGCTTTTGTTCGATCGCTACAGAAGCTTCAAAACTTGTACTAAAAATTCCGTCCATAAAGTTGGAGAAAAGAAGAAATGAACTAAATAGAACTAACATCACATTGAAGTGACTTATTTTACAATAACAAAAGATAAATAAAAATAGTATTAATAACGATTGGGTTTTATATTTGTACACACACGAGAAAGTAGTTTAGTTTAATTAATTGTAAACATCGGTTATAAAAGCGCCGAAAGCACTGAGAACTTTCACTACATCTGTATAATTGTGAATTAGAAGAACACATATTTTCTCTTTAAATTAATTAAATTAGTAATTATAATTAACTGTTTACATATCAGCTTACGTTAAAATTAAGTTAATACTAGAAGTAATAGAAAACAAATAGTTGTGAAAATTACCAAAATTATAAGCTAACATTCGTGAGAATCACCGTAGTGACCTCAAATAGTAATCAAATTTGACTTACCCAAATCCGGCGTTGAACTTTAAGATAAAGTTTTTCCAATAACTCACCTGTGATTAAACTAACCAACAATCGTGTCAATGTAGTCACTGACAAAAACTTGAATTTTTACAACAGAGTAAAATTTACTGTGAATCAAGAAGGTCCGTGAAGTTGGCCGTACCCAGTCGACGGACATAAAAATACTTTACCTAGAAATTTTGTGCTAATATTGTGCTATTTATTGCTGATAATTAAAAATTTTGTGCTAGTATATTTATAAAGTTATTAACAAAAACAAATGGGTGTGGCCAACTTCACGCTGCCATACCCAGGTAATCAAACTTAATTTTTTTTACTAAATAATTTTGTGCTGATTTTGTGCTATTTATTGCTGATGATTAAAAATATTGTGCTAGTATATTTAGAAAGTTATTACCAAAAACAAATGGGTAAGGCCAACTTCACGCTGCCATACACAGATGATCAAATTTTAATTTTTTTACTGAATAATTTTTGGCTAATTTTGTGCTAATTTATTGCTGATAATTAAAAATATTGTGCCGGTACATTTAAAAACTTATTACCAAAAACAAATGTGTATAGTCAACTTTACACTGCCATATCCACATGATTAAATTTTAATTGTTTCGTGGAATAATTTTGTGGTAATTTTGCGCTATTCATTGCTGCTAATTAAAAATTTTGTGCTAGTATATTTAAAAACTTATTAACAAAAACAAATGGGCACGGCCGTGTGAACATAATTTGTTCTAATTCTATTGTTGCAGCTAATTAAAAATGCTGTGCTCGCCAATTAACAAAAACGTTTTGCTGTATTAATAATCAAAAAATGCTTTACTAACCTTGGTTCTTTTTTTATGTGTAGTACTGCCGGCAATATATTATCTAATGACATAATCAGACTATCACTTGATTGTTGTTGAGGACATAATAGTTTACTCTCAACCGATCGAGAACATTTGACAATTATAATTTACACTGTTGCATACTATATCAAATGAGAATCCTATAATATGATTTCTTAACGTTACTGTTTTTATAAATAGCTAGTTGTCTGACATGTCATGTTAGAGCTAAAATAAATCAAAAGAACAAGCTGCTTATTTGTTCAAAATGAAGTAAAATCGTAAACACGAAAGCGGTCTTATGGTTAATACTTTTTTGAATAGAAAATTAGGTTAATGTTAATATTTTTATTTCACTTATTTTCTGCAATTCAAAAAAGATAGCAAATCTTTAGAAAGTGAGTTATGTCTAAATCTGTACGTTTCATAGCTGTGTCATAACGCAGCTCTCGTAATTACGGCCAGAGTGGATCAAACCTTTAGTACAAATTATGATTAAAATTTGATCAGAATCAAACCAATTACGGCCGATTGCACCAATATTTTAATGTTATACTTAGTGGTAAATTACATTTAATTGTCATAAAAGCAATTGTTACAAAAATTAGTTAATCTGATAAGTATAATTCAAAAATTTTGTTGATGAACGCCACTAATCATTAGTATGTACTGAAACAATGCCCAACTCTGATTACGACTATACAATTCTTCTAATCCAACAATGTCGATCATCAAAGTTGATTGTTATCGACCGGGCGATACCGTCTTGACAACTGAGAATTCAAATCAGCAAAAACGGTTGGTCATGTTTAGTGGCGGTGGTCACTAGTCATGTTAATATTTATATTTCAGATGTAAAATGCAGTTTATTTGTACTAATTAAGAAAATAAAACGGTTACAAGTAATGCTTAACTAAATACTATATACTAATAATGCCACATTAAAGATATCACTGGGGTTCATTCTATGCATTTTTTTTGCATGTTGTCATATTTTTCCCACGTCCACGGTGATCTTCTAACTAGTGCAAAATAATGCCCCAAACCTTTTTCATTAACAGGTGGAAGAAACGCAATTGCTGCTGTGAACTTATAATTTCTGTCTCCTAACTCTAATATGAACGGAATATCATTTAGCTTACACGAAAAACACTTCTCAATACCAGTTTCTTTATCTCCAAATGCGAGTGGTTCAATAAAAATAATATCTTTATATTTAGTTTGAATTGTCATATTTGAATTACAGCACATTTTGATAGGTCTCTTATTAAATTTGGCGTCTAAAGCAAGTTTTAAATTACGTATTCCATTTTCAAGGATGAATGGACATGCCATTATTTTGGGAAATTTCTGACTATATGTTTGTCTACATTTTTCACATTTTCCTTCTTCGGCGTAAGATGTAACTTTTAATTTGGTTAGCAAATATATAATATTTGTTTCGCAGTTAACAATCGTAATAACACCATTAGTTATAGGAAAATGTGAAGCAAGGGTTGTAGCTCGAATATCATATGCTTCTTTAGTAACATTTTTTGTAGCTAATATGTAGGCTACTCTGTATAGTCCTGTAAGAGAATTAATATTAATATTTTCGAAGCCTCTTTTACTGTCACAAAAGGCTGCAGCTGTAGCTTGCGCCAGACTATCAAAAGCACAGGTATTCGATAAACTAATTACAGTTTTGTTTCTTCTTGTGACAGGTGTCTCGATCTTTGCTCCATTTTGAAGTACTCCAATTTTAGTTAGCTTAGAAACAGAAGAATTTGTGTCCATAGTGGACCATTCACTTTCTGGATTTAAATAAATACTGGTTTTTTTTTCGATTTTGATAAAATTCCTCTCCAGTTTTCTGATGTGTTTAGTTCCTGAATTACAGGGTCTACGTCCTAGAGATTAAAGAAAAATATATTTTTTTCTAATTTAAGCTAATAAAGTACCTTAACTGTTTGCTGATCTCCACTTTCGCATAGTAATCGACTGCTAACGTTCAATGAATCTAGTTCAAATAAAGTTATATATTTACTCGTAGGAATATTATTCGTTGGCAACACTAACCTTTTATTTTATATCTCTCTTCATCGGTAATTTTTTTGTCAGGTTTTGCAGTACACTCTTGATTGTTGATATTATTCTGTAAATAAAACAAAAATTATAGAACATTTACAGGGAAGTAAAAAAATCCATTGGAATTGGAGCTTTTGTAATACATGGAGTGATTGTAGAAGATTCCGTAATGCTTTGGTTATTATTAATGAAGTTTTAAATCATATTGCAGTAATAAAGTAAATATTGTGATATTGTCCTTTTAAATTAGCAAAATGACACTTAAGTTAAGACTATAAAAACAATTTACCTTAATCTCCTGTCCCTGAGATTTGAAATTAGAATTTCGAAAATAAGGCAATCCGCTGGCCAAATTCATTGTACCTAGTATTAAGTGTCGTTAGATATTCATTTTGTATTGTAGAACTTACCTCTTATCAAATTTATGTGCTCAACGACAAATTTGTCTATACGTTTATTTGTTTGTCTTGACAATAATCTTTGTTTTAAGTCATTGAAGTGGCTCTCAACGGAAGCGGATGAAGCAGTAACATTTCCATACCCAAAGTGCTGGACCATAATAGCACTCCAGAATGGAAGGCTAATATAAAATATGCAAATGAATATACTTCTAATCTAATATTGTATTCGATAACGTACGTATAGCACAGAACCTTTATACGTGATGCTATTTTTGGAAGGTACATTAAGTTGTCTCGGTCTCCTTCATCTTTAGTTGCCAAATGTTTAGCCTCGTCCAATGATTCTTGTACCCAAGTTTTTATTGTATCCGTTGTATAGATATCTTCAAATGTGTCTTGGACATCTTTCTCAAAATCTGTATCGATCTCTGCCATAGAATCTACAGCAATTTGCTGCAGTCCACATGCAAATTTTTTTTAAAAATTATTTTTCATTTGTTCGCAAATGGTAGGCCGGCCATCAGAAAGGTTCCCTTCTGTCTCGCTTAAAGCAGTAACAAATAGGCTCAAAAGAATTTCTTTCGTCTCGTTTAAATGTGACGTTAAAATAAGTTGTCCGATTCCTCTTAAATAAATTTGTCTAATTCTAGGCCTTATAATAGATGGATGTATTTCTCTCCAAGAGCCAACGGCTTTTAATAAATGAGCAACATCAACCCTTATGTAACAAGTTGGTAGAAATTCTCTTTTACCATTTAGAACCATCATACATTTTTTTAAATATCCACTAGTGTCTAACGTTCCTCAAAAAGCTCTACAAACCGCATTTAATAAAGCATATGAAAAGTCGACTACTACTTCTTTTGGCTGAGTTGCTCCAAGACGTCGCCATTCAGACAACCAATAGTGTATAGCGCTAGCATTGTGTCTTTCACTTATCATTTGAACAACCGGTACTTGACCTTCACTTTCACCTTTCAACTTTATAACTCCGCAATAAAGGAGTAAGTGGCCAGATGTAGATTTATTTTCTCTGGGTGTTTTGGACACTACAGATCCAGTTGCATCGATAAAAATAGACGGTTTTTTGTCTTTTTGCATATTCATTATAAAGTCTGATTTGGTCAGGTAGCCAATAATGAATAAATACTTTGTATATTCCTATTTCGTGAATGATTTTGTCATATGGATCGTGTTGAGTCATTCGAACCAAAGCTCGAAAGGGATCTGAATCAATTCTTTCTTGGATACGAAATTCTGATTTTAACTTTCTTAGAGTATTAAGTTTTGGGAGCACAGGCGGTTCATCGTCAAATGAATCCATAAGGTTAGTTGCCATTCGTTTACGAATCAGGGAAGTGCTGTAATTCTTTTCTATCATATCTCGAGCAAGTTTTTGTCTTGAAATGGCCGTAATTTGTCGTTTTTTTGTGTGGGGAATATTTTCTTGATATCCTAATAAAACACAATCTAAAATTAACCCTGTTGTACAAGGGTCGATTCCCTGGCGGTTGTTTACAGAGCATGTAAGTGTAGCACTGCATTCTTTGCACTCTGCCTTAATGCGTAAAAAATATTTGCAAGAAGATGATCTTGCAACATAGTGTCTTTTGTAAATGGACAATTTAATCTTGTTGCTCTCCAAAGTGCTAAACTAAAAATATCTGACCACGCATTCTTTTTTAATCTGGAATAGGTTCTAGGTTTATTCATCCTTCCTTTTTCCGTCCTTTTAACAGTATGATCATTAGGCTGAGCTTCCATCCATTCTTCTTTTGAAATAAAACACTGAAAACGTTTGCTGTATTTCTGTAACTCTTTTTCTTTTTCAGATGTTTCACTAATACTACCACCTGACGTACTATCATTGGTTTCGTCTAACAAACTTATATTTTCTTCTTTATTCTTTATGGTAATATTGCGCAATGTTATGGTATAAAGAGTTTTGCTGTTGCACTCTAATTTATATTTGTTTATAAGATAACCCCATTCTTTTGAAGATAGTGGTAAAACCTTTCCGCCTTGAAGATATATATCTTTACTCAACCCGAGGGCTTCCATAATTTTAACAGTATGTGCTTTTCTTGGTCGACCAGCCATTTCGAAATACTAGAATAACATTCGAAATCAAACACCTTCGCGCTTCCGGCAATTTTGCAGATTACTTCAATTTTTTATTAATGGAAATAGTAGTAATCTAACCGAACATAGAATAAGAAAATATCTTAATATTAGCTGTACCAGAATGAGTTATTTTGATTGGTTATTGGTTTCCGATATAACTACCCGGTGATTTTAAAAATGAACCAATTTCTTTAAGCCATTTCAGAGGTGTTGTTATGAATACAAAAGAAGTGTTAAATATTTGAATGCAATGGCATATTTTAAATTTTTTAAGGCTGGGTTTTTTTAATAATGGTCCTAATTAAGAATGTTTAAATTGAACAGACTAGTATCTTTAAGACTGCGGTTTAATTGCAATTTTTATTATAGAACTAGACATAACAGATAGTATTTATTTTAGAAAGGTTTACCGATAAACTTCTCTAATAGACATTTTCACCACAGCGCTTTTTGAGAAGAAATTAATAATTATTAAAATAGGTTACGCTTACCTTATTTACAGCTTCTAAAAGCACGAACAAAACAACACTAGAATTGTAGTTGTAGAATCACTTTCCGAAAATTATGCTCTAATAAAATGCGTCAACATATGTATATAACCGTTTCAATTGGAATATTCGATATCCTTTTTATTCAAACAATAGTGCTTTGTGACACAATTGCAGAGATAAGAAAACTAAGGGTTTAAAATAAGCCGTTATTAAAAACAATAGCTGGTTCTGTTTCTGTGCTAAGTATAAGAAAGGGTTTACAATTTTGTATTTTCATGTACACATATTGAAAAGTTATAAATTTAAAAATCTGTTTTATTTTATATTATTAGCCTGGATAATAGATACATTTAAATAAAAATATGAAAAACACAATATGAAATAATTTTACCTAAACACAAGTAGAAAGGATTAAAGTTGTAGCTAACTTCATCTGTTTCTAGAATAACTCAGAAGACGTAAATTTTGGAATCAAAGTGTTCAAATCAGTATTTCAAAAGCTATTAAATTATGTTTCAAAAATAGATATAAGAAATAGTAATGGTGCAATAACAAAATTATTTGTTTTTTTTATAAAATCTGTAATAATTGCTAACAACGTTTTAATTACAAATATTTAATAACAGTAAAAATTATACCGTAAATAGCTATAAACGGTGGTGACACGTTGACATTAGTTTAACATCCGCGAATTTCAAAATATGCTTTGAATTATTCACCACAACGTAAAAGGACATTGGGGGTAAGCAATGTCAATGCAATTATGCAAACGCCACCAGAGTGAACTACTGGACGGCCGTTTCGCTCTTTTGGAGCTCATCAGCAGTAGGAGATACACCCTAATGTAGTAGTGTGCAAACTACATTAGGGTGTATCTCCTACTGCTGATGAGCTCCAAAAGAGCGAAACGGCCGTCCAGTAGTTCACTCTGGTGGCGTTTGCATAATTGCATTGACATTGCTTACCCCCAATGTCCTTTTACGTTGTGGTTTTATCCCGACGAATAATTCACAGCATATTTTGAAATTCGCGGGTGTTAAACTAATGTCAACGTGTCACCACCGTTTATAGCTATTTACAGTAAACTTTAGGCACATAGTAAAATCACACTATGAGATGGCTCTACGATCAAACACTTTTGAATAGTAAAAATTATGTATAAGTACGAATTAAAGAAATGAATTTTTATTTAGTTTTAAAAATAATTAATTATCAAAATACTAGAAAGACGACGAAAAAGAAATATTACCTATTACAGCAAAGTAAAGATTTTGCAAAAATACTGTATCAATTACAATTCAATTACAATAATTATCATAAATGATAATTAAACTAATGCTTATGTATATATTAGTAAAACTGTTGAATTTCTCACATTTTTACCCACATATAAAATAATTAGAGAAAGAGATCAAAATATTTCAGCAATATTTTATCAAAATTATTTATTAAATGGCAGGTGTATAACAGATCTGATTGTTTGTATTCATAACGTAGTCAAAGATATCAGTAATATTCAAGTTTCAAATATATGATAAAACACTGAACCTTTGTTATAATTTTTGCCGATCGAATGCGGTTTTCTTTGACACTGTAGCCCACTACTATAATTACCAAATAAATACCTCTTCTTATCTTAATTTATAATCATCACAATAATTATATTGTAGACAATTTTCATGAACAAGAAGGTTTATTTAACGTTTTTTAGTCTCTAAAATTTTTATAAAATCTATTATAAAGTGATCAGCCTTTAGAAAAAATAAAACTGCAAGCAAATAAATCTTCCTCTAGAAATTTGAGAAATACAGGAGTAACAACATACTAATAGGATATTAGTATAATTAAAAATCCTTTTTTGTATAATTTTAACACAACAATATTTAACTACTATACAACTACCTATAAATATTAAGTTTAAATATTATTTTATAGTTTACTGTTACTTTAGTTAGAATCTAGGTACGGGTACGTAGTAATACCATTATGATATTATCACAAACATCATGTATTTGTTATAGTATGTGCATTATTACGAAAAAGTTAAGTTGCTTTTGGCAGAATGAAAAAAAGCTGCAATGCACAGCTTCAAACAGCAGTTTGAATTCTAGTTTTCAGCTATCGGTTTGCAAGGACACGACTAAAATTCATTCAAATTGATATGTAATGTTTAAATCAAAGTGTTTTGAAAAAAAGGATGAAATGACTTACATTTAGCCGCATGCATTTTTTTACCTATGCAAATACCCACAAAACGAGTTATAAATAGTATATAATACAAAATTCTATTCATAACAAATTATCATTCAGCTGTTCTTTGTCGCTAAAACGATGTATTATTTACAATATTAAAGTTGATATGTTGTTAGGCAACATTAAAAAAATTTGCCTTTCTTTGAAAGATTAGTGCTCAAAAGTCTTTAAAATTTTGTACATACGTGAAAAAAAAAAATAAATGACCCTAAACGCAGGTACTTTTGGAATATTTAATTTTTTAAAATGTATTTGAAACACATTTTTAAATACATGTATTTAAATGCTTAACAACACTGGTCGTAAGATTAAAGTAAAAGTAACGTATTATTGTATTTGTAACGTTATAAATGGACATCATCAAGTAAAATCTGTTTATTAATAATAAACTCCACAAAGTTATTACTTTCAAGCATATTTTGATTATTAGTACAGCCAAACGTTTTTGTTAATATGCAAGCACAACATTTTTAATTCGCAGCAACAAATAGTGCAAAATTAGAAGATTATGTTCACACGACCGTGCCTATTTGTTTTTGTTAATGACTTTTTAGTTATACTAGCACAAAATTTTTAATGAACAGCAATGAATAGCACAAAATTACCACAAAATTATTCGGCAAAACAATTTAAATTTAATCATCTGGACATGGCAGCGTGAAGTTGACTATACACACTTGTTTTTGGTAATAACTTTTTAAATGCACCGGCACAATATTTTTAATTATCAGCAATAAATAGCACAAAATTAGCCAAAAATTATTCATTAAAAAAATTAAAATTTGATCATTTGGGTATGGCAGCGTGAAGTTGGCTATACCCATTTGTTTTTGTTAATAACTTTATAAATATACTAGCACAAAATTTTTATTCATCAGCAATAAATAGCACAAAATCAGCACAAAATTATTCAGTAAAAAAAAATTAAGTTTGATTACATGGGTATGGCAGCGTGAATTTGGCCATACCCATTTGTTTTTGTTAATAACTTTATAAATATACTAGCACAAAATTTTTAATTATCAGCAATAAATAGCACAAAATTAGCACAAAATTATTCAGTAAAAAAAATTAAGTTTGATTACCTGGGTATGGTAGCGTGAAGTTGGCTATACCCATTTGTTTTTGTTAATAACTTTATAAATATACTAGCACAAAATTTTTAATTATCAGCAATAAATAGCACAAAATTAGCACAAAATTTCTAGGTAAAGTATTTTTATGTCCGTCGACTGGGTACGGCCAACTTCACGGACCTGAATCAAGATGACTTTAAATATTTTGAGTAAAAAACTTAAACCATTGATTATATATACTTCGTAATGCTTAAACTTAACTTAAACCGCCAAAAGTAGTTAACTAAGATAACTGCATGTTTTCTTGAATAGTTGACAACTTGGAGTGTTAAGTAGCATTGAAGACAAATAGTAACAGGCAGCTGTATCAGCCAAAATACTAGTTGGAAATTCTTAGCGAATGGCATGAAAATCGTGTGTTTTTCTATTTTTAAACAGTATGCGAATAAAGAATGCTAGAGAAACTAAAATAAATATAAATATTTAAGTAAAAATTACATTTGTACACAAACCTTACACTGACTGACACTACTGTAAAACAAGAAGGCAAATAATGGAAACTAAATGTTCAAGATAAAAAACACTAAAGGAAGTATTTAATAATACAAAGCTCTTCTAGCAATAAAAATTTGTGTAAAGAAAACTGCATTAATTACAAAAAACTAATATTCCAGTAGTAAATGACAGTTCCATCATGTACTTGATAGCTCTATTTGTTAAAAGTGTTGTTGATATCAATGAGATAAAAGCAGTTATTGCATTTTCTCGTTCTCAGTATTATAAAAATGTTGTCTCTAAACGTTTCAATATAGTCATTCTGAAAATTCCCAAAATTTATTAACCGCCACAATTTTTAACGTACCTAGTTTAACATTTACCAACTTTAGCTATCTCTTAAAAACCATCGTACTTTTACATTTAAATAATTGAAGTAAATTTCTTTGTTATTCTATGTATAACGTTAGTATAATTTATATTTTGGTAAAAGTCTTACGTCAAACACTTGACATTTTCGTTTCATGACATATAAACAAATTTTGACAAAAAGTTTAAAAGAAGAAACTATATATCTTCGTTAGAAATTTATTTATTTAAAGTTCATAAACAATGACTTACTCAGAAAAATATTTACTGCAAATAGAGCAATTTGGTTACGAAAACACAGACATAGCAACAAATCGTGGTTTAGAAAATAATGTTGAACTGATGCTTATTGAAGTGCATTTAAGCTGTATGTTTCTTATATTAAAAAAGATGATAATTGAATTGCACAAATTAAAAAATGTTTATTGATGTTGTGCGGTAATTTACGTATCTGTGTTACAAGTGATTTACGTAGCAAATAAAATCCACTAATTTTGATGTATTATTATAAATAAAAATATACAAATGTAATAAATTCGTTATTTAAAGTTTTATTCTAAAAAAAAGACTGATTTTAACTTAACCAGTTGAGCCAAAGTAAAATTAAATAAATACTAAAATTTTATGGGAAGTTTGAAAATTAGTCAATACTATTGTATTAGATTTTAAAAAAACGGTGATTAAAATACTACAGATTTAATTTATGTTTAATTTCGTTGGTAAACAATAACTGTTTCTCAAAAATTTTATATTTTTTTTTAATTGTGTACTTACAAAAATTATAATTTATCAGGTTAGTACTAGTAGTTCTGCAGCATCTCTATGAAACAACTGAAAAACATAAAAAAAAAAAAAGAAATTATTGAAGAATAAAGGTTCGTACTCACAGCAGCGGATCCGTAGGCGGATTTCCTGTGATTGGTTCATTTGGGTCAAAGTCAAACACAACTGACATTTTCGCGGCGCGGCAAAATCTAAATTCTAGGGGGCGCACAGTGGGCTAGAATCTGCAAAAAGTGGCAAAAATCGATTTTCTGAAAGTACAAATATGTATTTCAAATTTTGTTGGTACTTAAATAGATAGCGGATGCTTCCTTTCCTGGAAGAACCTCACTGAACAAAATTTTTACCTTCTAAGCCCTTCGAAAAATAGACTTTACTGTACACTTAATCATTGCTACTTCAACGCATTTTATAATCAGACTTCGACTCGTTATTGTGTCTAAAAGACGTTTGTGTTTTAAGTAAAATTTCTCAAAAAACTTTATTGAGGTATGCACACATTAATGTATATATACTGGTATGTTGATTGTCTGTCTATGTATGGCAATTGTTTACATAGATCATGATGGTGCTGATTGTTAAGTTGTTCTCTCTTAGTGCAGTTTGTTTGTAGAAACAAGAAAAGTCCTATGAGTTCCCGCTCTAAAAAAATTCTTAAAAATACCTTAGTTATTGCTTAATATCCTAATCAAAAATTGTAGACCCATTCAGCCCCATTTATGAAATATTCTTATTTTTATCAGACGCCGCACGTGCATGTTATGCCTACTCAGAGTAAATTCGCGCCGCGGTATTAGACTACAGGGCACTTACGCCTTTTTCAGAATAAATAAATTTAAGATTTGTCCAATAAATAAATGTAAATACAATGCAACATTATTGTTTGTAAGATTTTGTATTAAAGCTATTGCTGCATGCATTAAAAATAATAGTTTTTACAAAACTCATTATAACGTTAAAGTAATCCATTACTCAAATTGGAGTAGTATATACTTACACGATTAAATTATTTAAACTCAAAGTGTTCTCCACAAATATGTTTTAGTTTTAATTTATTTTAAACATGTTTCGACATTTTTAAATGTCATCATCAGTATACCTACAAAATTATAAATTATTAAAAATACAGTTAATACATTTCATTATTAAAAAATTGAACTGACAAGTGTCAAAAACAATAAATGAAACTATCAATAAACAAACAGCCAGAAGTGATAAGAAAATAAATTAAAGTTAAAATTTTTCTAATTTGTTGAAACATTTTTCACATTTGTGTCAATTCCAGTATTTTCAGAAGTAATACAAATTTTATAAAAATAAATACGTGTGTAACTACCTTGCATTGTATTTATAATATTGATAATGGTAAATACAAAGAGTCTTTTATTAAAGATATGTATACATAATAGTCTATAAGTTATTATGGTGAAACGCCCTGTATAATACTTGGATACTTATTAGTTTAATTTTTCTCGTGTATTTTCAGAAATTTGTTTAATCGAAATGTTGACAAGGAGACATCTTTTTGATACGTTGTATCAAAGAAAGGGCGAGAGATGCTCTTATCAGACTGAATATTTGTTTAAGTATTTGGTGCATCATTACCACCTTGAAAATAATCCAACAGCTGCCGCACAACAGAAAAACAAACAATGCAAAATTCTGCAGTTCCGTTTATACAACACTGACAACGGTTTCTAATTTCATGCCCAGGTTTTTACAATAAAATGGAACCTAGTTTAGGAAGCCGTTAATTTTTTACAAGGGCGAAATGGTCACTGTTAATGAAGAATTACAACTTTTGGGAAGCGGCGTACACAGTGGACGTTCTAAACTGCCGTATTCAGAGAGTAGTTTAAGAACAAAACGAAGAAAAGCTGATCAGCTAACTGCAAGCTTCTGCGGCAAACCTCATTGCCGAGACAGTTTTAACGGCTTCCACAAGAGCCACTAAAATACGAGAAGTTTGGCATTTCAATCGTAGTAGAAGCCAAGGAGACAAAGCATCAATATTTAATTCATAGGCAAACTAGGAAACAACAGTTTGCAAATATATAACCGTCGTATGAAATTTTTTTGTCTGAATGCTAAACATTTTGACATGATGATTTTTACAAAACCGATTTCATAAGCAAAACTTCTAAACATTTGTAGAACTTGAGACTGTAAGAACCTAGACCTGCAGCAGCCTGCAATCACGTACCAGTAATCTAATCACCCCAAAAGAAGCAACGACAACTGAAAACTTCGATGAGAGGATCGTTAGTGTGTAAATAATAGAATTCAGCTTGATCTTTGATGTGCCGATTATAATGTAATTAAAAGAGCGCAAAAACATAAGAAACTACAGATGCCCGTTTAGACCTGACAACGTTTAAGGTAGATAAATCAACTAACACAAGTGTAACAACGAGTATATTCATTTTAACGATAGCATAAAAGAATAAAAACAAATAGAATAAGAAATATATATAACAACTAAGGGTTTGTCAACAAATATCGCAGTACAGCTATTTAACGTTACATTCAATAAATTAACGTTAGTAAATACAACAAAATACTGTAAATTCTTATGAATTTATGGTAATTGCACAATATTGAAACCAAGCGCACTGCCTAAAACTGATTACATAAATACAAAAATGTTGCGTACGTTAGTCGTGATAACAAGCGTAATGTATATGTCTAATCGTGCGTACATGCGACAGATCTCAAAGCAAATTAACAAACATAAGGAACAGAGTACTTACTCAGCGTTCCTAATATGCATTTAACTAATGGCATATCCAACACAATCATCCCACAAGTTACCACAAATAAAATGTTAAAAGTTTCATAAGATGATTAAAACCAAATTGCGTTAAGCTTCCCAAAGTCATTTGAGGTACATCAACAAACGTGTCCCCAATTCGTTGTAATTCCTGCCTCAGTAGCAGAAATCTAAGCGGTTATTTTTGATTTTCCATCTAACGTAGATCAACATAATACGCATCTGGTGAGTAACCTCTAACGCGTAAACGACATTTATGCCTGGTCGGAATTCATACAGCACGAAAATTATACCAAGATTAACATATATCACTAATAAGTTTAACGAACTTGGTTAGTGAACAAAGAAACATGTATTCTGACAAATTGTAACTCAACAACTAAACGATTTAGAATCTGTAAAAAAAAAAGATGTAAATTATAACACTTTTAATCTGTTTTAAAATATTATTTTAGCTATAAATTTGTATGTTCTATTTATAGTCTGCTGTTTCTGTAAGCACTTGTAGATCAAAAATTGTAGACAAAATCAAAAATTCAAAACAAATGGAAAAATCTAATTTAGACAATTACATTTTTTTCTATAGACAGTTAATTTGTTGTAATTAATGAAAACATTAAAAACCAAAAAGAATAAGATTATAAAAATAAGTTTTGACAAGCATATTTCTTGGTTATTTCAAAAAAGTCTGAAAACCGGTTTGATTTCAATCCGAACTTCAGACCACCAAGTTTCGGGTACATATTTAATTAAGAACAAAAATTTTTTAATAATTTCATTTAATTAAATGTAATAGAACTGTATGCTAGTATATTTTGTAGATTACACGAGTTGATTTGCAATTCGTGGCTATAATGCAACTTTGTAATCTTGTTACCAAATTTTTTCCTAGTGTTTGGTAACAACCACGTCACCACAAGTAGCTTAAATGTTCATGAATGAGCGTGGTTAAAAAATGATTTAAAAAACTAGGCGCCACTCCTCAGTAACCATACAACCTTTGGCTCGGAGACAACAAGACTACATATGAACCCACTGACAAAGAAATTAGGAGAAAACCAAACAATATTCAACAAGAAAACGTACTAAATTGTTTATATATTTCTTTAATCGATAACAAAATACCACTAAACAGCAAATCAATCAAGCATTAACAGTTACATGCAGTTAAGACAATGTACTTATTCAAAAGTGAGACGTGAATGCGTAATTTAGTATAATAACATAAGACTTACCCCGCACCTAAAATTGTTGTTTGGAGATAGCTAGTAATCATCAAATTTTGATCAAATTAATGATCTCTGCTTTTAGGAGGATACACAAAAACAAAGAGTTCAGCTTATTTGCGAAGTTTCGTGATAATGAACCAGCAATTCATTAGGCCGCTGCAGTGAATCAGATGGCTCTGCTATCAAACGTTATTAAAGGTTACCCTATTCATACTTGAATATAAAGCTATAGGGTGGTTGTCAATGCAATTGTCAGAATTACATTAGAGTGTCCTGCTACTGCTGATGAGCCCCAAAGAGCGAAACGACCGCCCAGTAGTTCACTCTGGTCGCATTTGCACAATTGCATTGACATTGCTTTACCCCCAATGTCCTTTACGTTGTGGTTTAATTTCGCTGTTTTATTCAAAACTATTTTGAAATATGCAGGTGTAAAGTCAACTTAAAACGTTTACCACCGTAATAGCTTATTTACAGTTATCTTTTATACATAGTAACTTATACTATGAGATGGCTCTGCTATCAAACGTTGTTAATGGTTAAATTTTAGCCAAAAAGAACAATGGCGTCAAACGCTATTTTGACTATTGGTGTCCGCTTACTAGTGACGTGGTAAACATTTTATTTAAATGCGAATTTTAGAAAACTAATTATTAACGACACGTAATAATTTTTTTTAATGTTTTATACAACTTTAGCAACTGCCAAATACACACTTGATTAACCTGTGATTTATTTTTTAATCTAGTCTGAAAAACTACATTTTTGGAAAAGCTATAATCATTTGTTGCTCCGACTCACCATATCTGAAAATCAACCGAAAGCTTCAAAATATAAGTAAAGCCTGGCTCAAAAGCACCTTCGTTATTTGAGCTGACCAAAGCTTAGAGCATAAGCTATTATTAAAACGTAAACTCAGCAAAATTACACATATTATAAATTCGAGTTTTAGCTCTGTCGGTTTAAAATTCGGTGCGATTTTGAAATGGCTATCAAACCAAGACGCCGGATCAAATTTCGGGTCAATGTTAAATTTTTTAATTGTAATCGATCCGAGCTTTCGTCAAAGTGCGGCTCTACCCGGTCCAATTTGGTACTTGCGGACAAGTGACAACGGTATATTTAAACATAATTTGATAAAAATTCAAAATAATTGCTATAAAACCACCAACATTTGCAGTCTTACAAAGCTTTATAGTGTATATTACAATAAGAGGTGTTATTTTATTAAAAAATTTATATCTTAGAAAAATTCGAGGCCAAACGAATTGGTGAAGCAAACTGATATTTATATTTTTCTCAGATTGTATTGCGTTGTTCTCTACGATAATCTGCCGTTTTTTCCATAGTACTTTGCTTAAACTTCGGGTTTTTAAAAAAAATTTGTGCAAGCTTTGAGACATTCAAAAATCTATCAATGCATGTAAAGCAATAGCGTTTACTTTCAAAAACGAAAAGTGGTTCCACGATATGGAGTAGACATGTTGAAAACGGGCTATTCGAAACTGAATGTTTCAATACGAGCGGTTGTGGCACGTCACTTGTTTAAAATCCAGTGAACTTCCAAGACATAAATGCGCTTGCATATCTTCGTCGTGTATTTGTGTTTCTTCGGCAAGTTTGACAAAGTCGATTAAAGGCGTTTCAATGCTGTCGACATTGCGACAACGTTTTTTTTTGTTAGAGATGTGACGAATGCCAATCAAAAATTGCAAAATAAAATTTAGATGTCGTAGCGAACATTTTTTAGATTTTTGTGGAAACGCGTATGAGATATGCTTGTGACCTGTAAAAATTGTAAATTGTCTTCCTTCAATCTTGTGTTGGATAACAAGGTAGATGACTTGTAGTTTACGGTTGTAGGTTCTATATTTGTTCTCAACTGTCAAAAATCTAAAAGAAAAGAAAAGTAGTTGCCATTTACCTTGATCATGTTTTTGAAATGAGACTACGATAACATCATTGAATGCGTCGCTGATAATAGCTAGATGCGCATTCGATTTAAGATAAGCTAAAATTGTGGTTTGAGTAACACTCTTTTTATAGGCGTTGAATGCAATGTTTGCTTTGCTGAACCAAACAAACTTTGTTGAATTTTTGAGATTTTCACAAGGAATATTGTTGAAGGGCGCTTGAAGTGCAATATTTGACATAAAACATCAACAAAAAGTAATCTTTCTCAAAAATTGACGTATTGTTTAATGGTTTTTGGTTTTGAAATGTTACGACTAGCGTCTATTTTTTTTTCTAGTGTTGTACCTTTGGTAGAGACAGTGTATTTAAGAAGTCTAACTGAAGAAACTTCAAAAAGGCATTTTGCAAAATTGATCAGAAATTCATGTTGTTTTAAGCGTTCGAAAAGAACCCCGAATTGGCACATGTGTTTTTTGTTGGTTTATAGAATTTTTGCCAATATTTGATATACAAGATAGTTGAGTTATTTTATAAAATTCCTTCAGAAGTTTGTGAAATGTTTTGGTGTTGTTCGAGCTTCTTTAACAATGTTGGTAAATGAGCCAGAAAGTTTGTTGTTCCGGATGTCTACTAGAGGTTGATAGTGTAGCAAGAAATTAATTCCAAGCTTGTAATACCAACATGTCAGAAAATTGTTTTTATCAGTTTTGTAAAGATCTGTGGTGAGAAGGGCTGCGTTAATAGTTTCGTAATCGTTTGTAGCTACAGCGGTGAAATTAATTAAAATTAGCAATTTTGTCGCAAGAGTAAACGTAACGTTAGTAAAAAGTGTTTAACGTTGCGTCGCAATCGCTTCAACATCGCGACGTTGTTGAGCTCTTAATTTATCTGTATAGCCAAAATTACTTGAGTGGGCGAGGGTAAGCGTCACAACTAAAAAATACGTAAAAACCCGTATTTAACGTAGGCATTAGCTACGCTTCTCAAATGGCGTAGAAATTGAGAAGGTTTAGTTTAGTTCAGTTCAGTGTCATATTTTCTGGGTTTGTGAGATGCTTTTTTGTTTTCGTATTTACCATCAGTAAGCGGTTTTTCTAAGGCGTCTCGTACTTTAACCGTGTATTTTATATCGATATAAGCAATCACGTACCTAATTGTAGAAAGTTTTGTCTGCTATAAGTTAAACCAAATTAAATTATTATTTTATTTGCGGAAGCCACAAACTACGATCTTCAGACCAAAAAAGAAAAATTTGAATGCCAACACGTTTGGCGTAGACAAAAGTGTTTGTAGTAGCATTTTAAATAGCGT
The DNA here is from genome assembly GCA_035610365.1 of Aquatica leii. Classification (NCBI taxonomy): domain Eukaryota; kingdom Metazoa; phylum Arthropoda; class Insecta; order Coleoptera; family Lampyridae; genus Aquatica; species Aquatica leii. Next base: position 60,263,599 of record CM069436.1, read on the forward strand.
GGTTAATATTTGGGTTCATTTTGAGTTGTGATCTTGTCTTTTTTTTTTTGAATGACTCTTTTATACTTGTATTTGCATTTTATTTGCGCTTTCAAATTATTTCTAGTGAAAAAAATGATATTTTTTTTGGCAAAATACGGAGTAGGATAAAACGTTGAAAAATATGCCGAAACGTTTTTGTTAATATTTTGCACAATTTTAACGTCTTTGGATTTTTAACCGCTTATTACGTAAGGTGGTGATGTTGTTATCACTATTTTAGTGTTATGTGCCACTTTGGCAACGTGAGTCTATTTGCGTTATGAGTTTGTCGATTAAAAGGATTATTATTACTACTAATTTATTTATACTAAAAATATGTACACGTTTATAACTAATCGAATTAATTAAAATCTAAAGATATTTGATACAAACACTGACGTTAATTTTATATAGTACACTCACCGAAAGATCAAGTCCGCGGATAAATTTTATTTATCTAAACATTTACACTTGTTTACATTAAAGTCACGTACAAGGTTATACTCCGTATATATATTTCCACACGCGTTAATTACTTATTTATTTAAACTTGAATAATCTTCTTAACACTGCCGACTTCGAATTACTGAAATAACTGACCTATGATTTGTTTGTGCCGCATTTATACGTTTTGGCCAACCGTTTGAAAATTTTCTATATTTTTCGGTGAACGTTCTGGAAATGTACAAGAACCTCGCAAAAGTCCTCAAACTTGAGAATAATTTCTCAAACGTTTCAATATACTGAATACAATACTGTAAGCGTATGCGAAAAAAATACTTACTATCTATCTATAAATGATTTACGTTAATTTATTATGGTAAAATTACAATATGACAGCAAACCTAATTTCTATCTAGTGCTATATAATTGCAATAACTGCGTCGAATTGAATGTGCGTTTATGCATATACTATTAATTTTTGTACATTTACCAAATTTACCAAGTTTAAACTATTACTTTTAGTAGTAACTCCAAACTGTTTGAATTAATTCGATTATTTTTCTATATCCTATCAAAAAAAAAAAAAAAACGGTTTGACTACATAACTTCTTAAAATTGAAAGAAGAGTAAAATTGTTATTCATGCATATATTGGAAGTATTTAAATATAAGCTTAGGCCAATCATTCAAAAACTCATCGATTTTACAAGCTTTACAATTCCGACGGACATCAAATGTTTTTTTTTTTTCATTTTTAAGGTTTTATTTTATTTAAATGTTGTAACTATTCTACATCAATATTTAGAAGTTTTAAGCATAAGATAATTGAAAATTTAAAAATTAGAAGAAAATAAAGAACGATTGTCATTTAGTATTTTAGTTTGGCAATACTAATACGGTTGTGCGTCTTCTGCTAAATTTTTAGTGAAGCACACATACTGATCCAACTTAATTTTCAAAATGAGAAACAATTAATCAAATTAAGTAAATATAATTTTTTTTTAATCTTACCAGAGTCTTAAGTTTAAAAACAACACTACTAAATTAAATATTAATTAAGATTTTAGTTAGTTAGTTAATTAATACTCATGACTTATGAGATTACCCAATTTCTCTAATCAAAAAATTTCTTTTAAATTTTGGTATTTGAAAGCAGCCACATTTTTATTCATTCAGTGTCAAATAGATAAATAATTAAATCTAATAACCTAAATACATCATTATTTAAAACTACCATTAACGTCGTTTTCTATCATGGTCAATCAGTAAACATCAATCATTTTGTTTATTTAACTATGTATTTAATGTCTACAAATTGTGAATTAATTTTATTTAACCATTTTTCCGCATCTTTTGTTGTTTCAATATTGATTCCTATTTTAGCATAAGAACCGAGATGTTTTGTACTGTTCCGATGACACGATATCAATATGTAAGCCCATAAAAACAAACAATGCTTCCAAAAAAACATCACAAAAGAAATTGTAAAACTAGAAATGTGTTGATAAGATTCTTTTAATGCAAATCAGTATATAAAATAAGCTTGTCATATCTTCTCGCATATCCCAATTCATGTACGAGAGCGAATTTACTCACAGAATCCAAAGTAAAATTGGAATCCTCATCCCCAAACACAAACAGAATTGGAGAAATCCGGAATGGAACGCCTAAAATGCTAATTCGAACGCCTCTCTTCAGGAAGTGGTTAAACTGCACAAACAGCGTCTATTATATGCGCAATAAGACCTCTCCGGCTCTAATACGATCTCAATTTAGTTTAGTTCCGCTCTGTTACACGGGTCGCGTGGCAATCGCCACCCCCTAAGAGACCTCTGTGCCACCCCCTATTTGTCACTTAGTGTAAATGCCGATCTTATAAATTATTTTCACTAAATTTAATAAAAAAGCGTGTGAAAAAATTGTTAGTTAAAATCGTTTCTGTAATGCTTAAATATTGCAGAACGAAATTTAATTTACTACACTAGAGGACAAAGCAAAAGAAATCCCAATTCAATTTGAATTCAATTAAAAGTAGTTTACCACATAATACGGATTCTTCTTTTTCTAATTTCTATGCGACTCGCATTGTTCTTCAACATAAACAAAATCAAGCGCTGTTTTACTGTTCTGGACATAATGCGATTATAAGATAGATTGCCATTACTGTTACGTGACAATAAAACTGCACAACTGACCAAAGCTAGCTGTTTCTTAAAATATAGATCAGCAGTGCTCGTTTTATGTATTGTTTGTAGCTCTGCATTTGTATAAGTGCTATTCATTTTCCATCCATTTGCACTAAACCATTTTCCGAGTAATACTCGCTGCCGCAATGATAATAATCTCTTTTATATACTTCACTAAACATTTTTTTTTTTATTTTTTAAAACGACTAGAAAAGGATTTATGCATTCTAAAAAGTTTTCTTCTAATTGTATTCTACATTTTTTAAATTAAAGTGCACTTACAATTTTTATTTTATTCCATGCACTTTAAACAATGTGGAATTTTTAAAAAATATAATACAAGCTTTGTTTATTATTATTAGCTTTTTATAGAACATTAAAGTATATAGCAATTTATTGCACATACAAATTAAGTTTTTAGTTCTGGTTCATGACTTCAACATTTATATGTATTTGTTTACAGGGAATAATATTATGTTATATGCAAGATTATTATAGGATGCAAGGTAACGATATTAGTAAATTGTGACAAATCATCATCAGGTTTTCTAATTTTTTTCATTATGTTGATTAATTTTTAATTTATTAGTACTTATTCGAACTGCACACTTTATAAGCTTTATCAAATTTCTACTAAAAATATTGAAACATTTTATACACTTATAAACATTGTTCTTCCCACTATTAGTAGTATAGACTTTCATTATTACGTACAATATTAGGTTGTGAAGTAGCATTCTTTTAACCGCAGATAAATAATATCTAATTATTAACTACTAGTTAACATTGAAAATATTCTAACTTTTTGACAATGCTGTAACAGTTTTAAAGAAAAAAGTTTAGAAAACTATATCTAGCAGAAGCAAGTGAGTTTATTTAATGTTATTTTAAGAATTTAACCCGTTTATTAAACAAATTATTTGATTTAAAAAATTTAAGTTATTTGAAGTTCGCGCTTAACTAAATGTGATGTTATTGAATTAAATATATTGAAACGTTCGAGAAGTTATTTGCAACTTTAACAGCCTTTGCGAGGTTTTCTAGAACGTTCACCGAAGGATGTGGAACATACGGGAACGTTTTGCCAAAATGTAAAAATACTGTGCAAACAAATCCGAGGGCAGTTATTTGCGTAATGCGAAGCCGGCAGTGTTCAGAAGATTGTTACGGTGAAAATAAATAAGTGATTAACGCATGTGCGATAAGGATACGGAATACGTGACTTTAACATAAACAAGTTTGGGTGTTTAGGTAAATAGAAGTTATCTTCCTGTAAGTGATAGTGCGATATAAATTATAGTGTAAGTGTTTTTATAAAATATCTCTAGATTTAATTAGGTCGGTTAGTTTAAACGTGTATATATTTTTAGTAGTTTTATAAATTAGTAATAATAAAATTTGTTACAATATTTTAGATATAATCAATGTTCAAACTGATAAAGTTTTTAAACAATCTTAGTAATTTTAACAAAAAATTTTACGTTATCACAATTACGTCAAAATTAATTATAATAAATTAGTGACAATAATAATTCTGATAGTAGAAAAAATTGTATGAATACCACGGTTCAGAAAATCATTATAACCTTAACTTATATAGAATTTTATTCATCCACGCATTGCGATATGATCTGTCGCTTAGGTTATAACCCTTGTTTATATACATTATAGTTATACAATGAGATAGCTTTAAATAGAAACAGACTTTTTATTCATGTTAAATGGCGATAGTGAAAAGAAGGTAATAATTAAATGCAAAGCCTCAAACCGTTTTTGGTTATTAAAAGATTGCAAACGATGGCGGCACAAGTAAGCTACATACACACGCTATTAGTTTCAACATACGTGCAAAGCAATGTTTTACCAGTTAACTTGCTTTGATTCTTAAAACTCTGAGTTTGCAAAAATAATTCGTACACTTTAATTTCTGTTTATAAACAAAATATAGAATGAATAAAATCCTGCAAACGTTTCTATAAAATGATAATCCAACCAAATTAAAGATTTAAATTTTGGTATGAATTACTATTACAGCGCTTGCCGCTTATGCGAATCACGGATAATGTTTTCAATTGGGTAATGTTATCACTTTACTAAAATAACAATCCGACGCATGCTACTACATAGAAAAAACGCCGTTTACACTAATCATAGTTTCGCTTTATGTTATCAATTTATTCTCACGTTTGTTTCTATATATGATTAATAACTTATTTTGTATGCATTTTTGAGCTGAATTTTCACAATAAGTTTGTTTAGAGTGAAAAATTTTATCATTGTACCTTAAAAATAATTGTTTTGCATATTTATCTTGTATTTGCAGTGTTATTTATTCATTTAAATAATTTGACTGATTTACGAAACGATACATTATTTTAACATCTGTAAATACGTTACCTTCGAGAATTAACTTGGAAAGCACGTGCCTTCTTAGAATAACAAATTAAATTACCTACGTCTTATGTGATAACGTTATTTTGTATTTATTTTTAGTGTCAGCAAATTTCTTAGAACAGTGAATGAAGCATCATAACGTTGTTTTTGATTTCGTTTTATTAACGGTGTTAACAAACTATTTAATGCTACAGATCCGTTGGCTCAAAATGCTGCTTTTCTTAAACGTTTTATAAAAATTTTTTTGCTTGTATATACGCTTTGGTTTCACCTTCTAAACTAACAACCGGTTAATCACATACACGTTGTATGTATTTACTGCTTTCTAACAAATAAGCATTTTTTTTGTTATCAAAAACCGCAAGTCTCAACGTGATTTTATTATGCGGCGTGCACTGCATATTTAAAAACGCAGACATTTGGCCAGAAATGATACCACCATTGCCTAAATATACTAGATCCCAGATGAGTTTTTATTATGTCAATAAACAGAAACACATGTAGAATATTTATGTTTATTGACATAAATAAAAGACCATCCTTAGCTAAACATGCCTGCCTACCCAAACTAACTTTTATAATTTTTTTATCCCCAAGTGTATTCATTATCTAGTTAACTTTATCTAATTTATATCAAATTTAAATAGAAATTTTGTAAATTTGGTAGTTTATTTTATTGTTTTGATCGCTCCAATACTATAAATACAATATATACAAATTACAAACTGTACGTTCAATTATAAAATTGTGTTCTATTAGGGGAATGATTATGTTTCTCAGAATACCAGTTGTTTACGTAGACCAAATTTCATAATATAAGTGTTATCGTACATAGATATAATTTTCTTTCAAGGTTATTTTACATGTAATAAAAAGAACGTATGTCTTCCAAATCTCTGAAATTGTATCTTTATAGATTACTGTAAGCGAATATACTGATCTGTAACTGAGAAATCTGTAATATTAATAAAAGCAGCGCCACATATGTCAATTTTGAGTTTGCATCCAAAACTACTAGCGTTTTGTATCCAAATTAATGTTTTCAAATTTAACGTAGTCATTGTCTAACTATAATCTATATAAACAAGGGTTATAACACACTTCTCAACCTTAATATATCATATACTATTATTAACTACTAGTGGGTACAACCCGGGTTAGCTTAGATATAGTTATTACTTATTAAAAGTCCAATATCTTTATATACCTACAACATTTTTTGTAAATGCCTTTTCCGAATTAGCGAATAATTTGTTTTGATGGACGGTATTTAAAACTTTGACACGAACATCACAACGACGTCGTATCCTTGAAAAGGAATCATATAACTGTCCATGCGTAAATACTTGTTTAGGAAGGAATATTCCTACTTTCTCCAGAGTTTGATTGCGATTTATTGATAGTCATTGCAAACGGTAATTTCACAGGAAATTGTATTCTTTTCAAAATAAATGGAATATCAGGACTTGAAGGTGCCAATTCTACTTTAGGGGCAAAAACTTGTATTTCTGCAGCTGACCCTGTCAATATTTCTGCAAAAATCAAATTTGGCTTTAGATCTTTTACAACTAATCGAGTGCCATTACATAGTCCTTGTTTTGTATTAAGGTTTTGAAATAATATAATAATTGCTCTGTTTTTTAAATTTAATCTATGAGGAAGCATTACAGATGGAGTCAAATCATTTAAAAATTCAATAAAAGGATTTTGTCTATCCTCCTCTTTTTCATCTACAATTGAATTAACGCTAAAGTACGTAGTTGAATTTTTCTCAAGTAAATTCAGCACATCTTCATTGATTTCGTACACGGATGCATTCGCTGGGCTTAAAATAGCCATTTTTGTATATTCACGTATATTTTCAATATTTAATTTATTGCCAAAAATTTTATTGAAAATATCACTGCAAATCATTTCTACTAGGATCTCAATTAAGTCTTCATCCAAATTACCAGGTGCGCAAATTTAAAATGTCGGTTTTTTGTCAAGAGATAGCGCATAAAACCTATTGAAGTATATGTTCAACCCAAAACGCCATTTTGTTGGTAAGACAGTCCGCTACAAAACGTCATATTTGTTTAATTGTTTACGAGTTGGTAGCATGCTTCTTTTTCTTGTTAAACATGTCGAATTTTGAGCCAAATAAAGAGCATTTGCGGCATGAAATGATTTTCTTGTTCAATCAAAAGAAAAAGGCATCCGAAAGTCATCGAATTCTTGTAGAGACTTACGGCGATTTTACTCTAACCGTCAAGACTTGTGAACGCTGGTATAACGTTTTAAAAGTGGCGATTTCAATGTTATTGACAAAGAACGCGAAAATCGACCAAAAAAGTTTGAAGACGACAAATTACAAACATTATTGGCCGAAGACGATACACAAATACAACAAATGATGACGGAACAGTTGAATGTCACTCGGCAAGCCATTTCCGATCACCTGAGAGCCATAGGAAAGATTCAAAAAGTTGAAAAATGGGTTCCACACAAATTGTACGAACGACAGATAGAAAAACGAAAAACTATGTGCAAAATGCTGCATTTACGCCACGAAAAAAAAGTTTTTTTGCACCGGGTTGTAACTGGCGATAAAAAATATATACATTTTGAGAATCCCAAACGTAAAAAATCATGGGTAACGCTAGGACAACCATCAACATCGAGTGCAAGACTGGATTGCTTTGGGAGTGTACTACAAGCTTCTCAAACCGGGCGAAACAACTAATACCGTCCGCTACCGACAACAAATGATCAATTTGAACCACGCACGCATTAATCGAAAAACGCCCGGAATGGGCTCGAAAACACGGCAAAGTCATTCTGCAGCATGACAACGCTCGCACATTCAGCCAAAATGGTCAAAGAAACAATTTCTTTGCTTGGTTGGAAACTTCTACCCTACCCGCCGTATTCACCAGACCTGGCGCTTTCTGATTATCACCTCTTCTCTGAGCAACACTTCAAGACTCTCGAGAATGTACGAAAATGGCTCGATGAATGGATGTCAATGAAAGATGAAGCTTTCTTTTGGAATGGTATCTACAAGTTGCCCGAGAGATGGATAAAATGTGTAGAAAGCGAGGGCACCTAGTATATTAGTTTGATAAATCTCCCCGGCCAAGTTTTAGCAACTACTTGCTGTATTCTAAACCAATTACATTTTAATTTTTGAAATTATTTGCAATGCTGAAAAAATGTAACACTACTTTCAACATGGGCAGTCCGAAAACAATGAGGTACATCAAATAAACATTGTCTAAAGTCTCCACCAAGTAAAAAAACTTTTCTACCAAAAGGAGCAATATTATTCATGACAACGGTACGGTTTCTTTATCCTCCTTATTTAAACTTTAAGTAACACTATTGGAATCTTCTTTCAAGGAGGGGCATAAAAAAACTGCTCAGTTTTTCTTTGAGGCGACCATTCGTGCAATAAATGTGCACTTCATCAGGCCACTGCAATTTATTAATGTAAGTACAACTATCAAATCTAATAAGTTAGTAGTAACTAAATTACAGATGTAAACAGAAAAAAACAGTGAACGTAAGAACTTACGTAGAACATTTGAGCAATTACTCCGAACAAACACTATGATATGTATAATCAAACATTTATTTCAAGATAACTTGTTATCAAAATAGACTAAAAATTGAAAATAACCGCGAAACACACTTAATAATTTTTTGAAATTTTTGAAATTAAATTATTATAAACAATATAACTACAAGAAAAGATTAGTCTCTGAAATGATCTTTATCAACGTATACAAAAATAATATTAATTTTAATACGGACACTAATAATTTAATAGTATTTATAATAATTTTAATTTACGTCTGTAATTTAGTTACTACTAACTTATTAGATTTAATAGTTGTTGTACTTACATTAATAAATTGCAGTGGCCTAATGAAGTGCACATTTAGTGCACAAAACGTCGCCTCAAAGAAAAACTGAGCAGTTTTTTTTATGCCCTTCCTTGAAAGAAGATTCCAATAGTGTTACTTATTATTCATGACCTCTTTTAAAAATCATTCAATCAAGTTCAATACATGACTTGGTGGTATTCTGAATTCATCCCAGATTAATAATTTTTCATTTTTTATTTCGGCGTCACACATACAATCTTTTATTAACAATTGCATTACAAATAGATTGAAACGCTTTTATCTGTTTTTTATTTACAGTTTCCATCATTTCTAATCCTAGATCGTTTTTATTTTTTGATCAAATAATTCGGCAGATGTACAAAGTAAGTTTAAAAGAGGGTTTTTTAAATTAAAATCTGAGATTTTTCTATGTAACATTAAAATTTCTTGAATATATCTGAGTGCAAAATTTTCACAATTAATACACTCGTCAGAATGGCATTCATGAGTAGAATAATCTTTATAAAAAAATAATTTATATTTGTTAAATAACTCAGAAGCGTCAGTTGGAGTACCAAAATAACATATAAGTGCAAAAAGTTCTGTTATTTGATGAGGCATTTTTGTGAACACAGAATCATACAGAGTTTGTTCTGAAACAGCATCAGTTGTTAACAGTCCCATTGCTTCCGCTGCTGTTTAAAAATCAGCAAATTTAATTCTATCGAAGGATTTCAAGTCTTAAAATGAAACAGTCCCAGGAGTGTGCAGTAACAGTAATCGTAAGTAGTATCTTTCTGAATCTGTTACATTTACGGCATACATTCTTCCAATAACGGCTTGAATATCATACTTTTTTGAGACATTCTTAAGAGCTTAAAATTTTCTTGCGATGATACCAAATAACTTTTTATTATCTTGGTCATTCTAGTTGCAATCATTTTTTTGTATTGTCATAATGTCAAAATTTTAGAAAACCAAAAAAATTATAACAGACAAGCTCATCATTATGACATGATAACTTAATCACTTAAAACAATAAAAAATATTAATTCAATGACATGTTCAAAATGTCCCCTCATTCTTTTAAACACATAATTAAGCTGATCTTGAATTATATGTAAGCGCTTTGTCTTGCTGAAACCACACATTACGCCGAATAGCTGACAATAAAACCAAGTACAAGTAAGATGATGTAAACTGATTGGCTGGTTAGGCTACTTTGTAGTTGCTCTAAATACTTCTTAAAGAGTTTGTTTCTTTCGGCTTGTAGTTCACTGTGTTTTTGGAACAATCTGCGACATAAAAAGCAGCCGTTACAATTTTTGGACTAAACTTGGCAGAAATGTTTTTTATTAATAGTTTGTTGGACCACCCTTATTAGTTTCACACTTTCGCGCCTTTCTTGGCATGGATTCCACCAAGTGGTCGATTTCTTTCTGATGTATTGCACCCCAAGCAATCTGTAACTTATGCCGGAGAGCTTCTGGTGCCTGTAGAAGGTTGACTAATTGCTCGAGTCTTGTACACATCAAGTCCCACACATGTTCGATAGACGAAAGGTCGAAAGATCTGGATGGTCAGGGTAAGATGTTGACGTTAGTCACTTCAAAACGCTCTGTAGAATGCTTTACAATGTGGGGACGCGCATTATCCTGTTGAAAAATCGGGTTCTTCAGCTACTGCAGGAATGGAAGAATATGGGGTTATACCACTTTCTAACTATCAACATATCGGTAGGCATTTATATTGACTCGGACGAATACAACTGCGTTGTTTTTATAAATAGTAGCACCCCATACCATAACCATATTGAAAATGTCGCTCAACAGAAAACTGCACATTGTAATGTTCTCCACGTCTACGTCTGTCCATCATGCGACTATCGTGCATTCCCAAGCAAAATTGAGATTCGTCACTGAAAACGACCCTATGCTATTGCACGTCTCAATCCAGTCGCAAGGTACACCACTCCAAATGGTGCTGTCGATGATGAGCCGTCAACGGAAGCACAAGATGTGGTCGATAAGACTGCAAGGCAAAATCTTTAATTCGACGATAAACTGTACGAAGGGTTACAGGACGTCCTTTGTTTTAAAATCGTTGATCGGCTATTGATCTTGTACTCGAGAATCGGTCTCTTAATGCCATGAATCAAAATGTGCGGTCCTGGACCACATTATTTGTTACAACGTTGTTGACTTTCTCTAGACCATGCTTGATAACAGCGTACTACAAAGGATTGGTTACGAAACACAAAAACAAAAGGATTGTAACCAAAAATAATATCGCAATTGACTTAATCTTTTAACAAATTTACCCGATAATTTGGATTGTAACAACAAGTAAAACGTCAAGTTTTTCATGGTTACTAGATTATTTGGAATAAAATTTTAAATAATTACTACTTTTCACTAGTTAAATATTACTGTCAAGTTTCGTCCGAAAATTCTAACACCTTCTTGGTGTTGAATTGTTTTATGTCACAGAGTATAGTAAGTTGTAACACCCGAAAATGGCAGTTAGAACTCATTGAAATAAACAGATTTTCTTAGTTCAAATTTTTGATTTGGATCTCCAGTTCATCATTATTGGCGTTTTTTTGTTTTTCCAAAAGTCTTCATTACTTCTTATTTATTTTTAAATTAAAATTTTAAAATACAAAAACCTAGCATTTGCATGGGGATTTACAAATTTTAGCCTTGGCAACGCTGTGGCAGTACTGTGTTTTTAGCAAGGTTAGCAAAGGTGACGTAAAATGTAATTTGGTTTGTTCCCGCACACAATTTATACAAGAATTTGATGTTTCCCCTATTTTCTTGCACAGTAAAACTATTCAATTGCTTTATAATAATAATAATAATAATAATAATAATAATAATAATAATAATAATGCTTTATTGTGAAAGATAAACAAAATTTCACAAATGGAATAGGAGTTCGCTTAGTAGCGATCTTCCACCCTTCCAGTAATCACTGTGACATGCAGATAATAAATAGACAAATAAAGATATTTTCTTACTTCTTACATCCTATAGATAATTTTAATATAGTTACTGTGTACCCTAATCAAACATATTGACTTTAGTAGTCGTACAGTAAACAAGTAACTAAATTCAAATTATTTGCAATTGTACCTTTTACTTACACAATAAATGTAATATACAATTTATTAACAACTGTTTGTCAAGATGTTATGTAACTATAATTTAATAATTATTCTGTTAATAGACATAGTACAAAAAGAAAGAAAATAAAAAAAAACACTCAGAAAAACAATTAACTTATAAATACATTGTTTGGGATTATAATTAAAGCGTAATAGCTTATTTATTTATAGTTTTTATTTTGAATTGTACGTTCAAAACACCTATCCAGTATAGCTTTTTTAAAATCATTTAATGGATAAGCCAAATAATTAGAAATTTCGTTAAGCGTGGATACCATCATGTATAAAAAACTACCTCTAAACTTGTTTGTTCTGAATTTAGGTATCGTGAAGCTATCTACACGCAAGTTAATAGTATGATAATTATGACAAGATGCGAATTCCGTTTGCACAAGAAATTGTACAATGAATGGTATAAGAAACTTTATCGTGTCACACGGGCTTAAGCGATGTTTCTATCTAAAATGCGAACTTCATTACCTTATCAGAATTAGTAAACTCTATATCATTTGAAGCTCTTATATACGATCTTTTAAGTATGAAGACGAATAAAGAATCCAGAAATGTGAATCGTCAAATAATTAATTTTCATTGGCATTAATTATAACTTCACACTAGAAATAAGATTAGAGCCCACGTTTTGTCGTTTTATGTCAAATTTAGTGTTTAAAAAACAGTTTAAATTTGTAACAAAAACAGTAATTAGAAATAAAATATGTTAACGTTTAAAGAGTTAGAAGCAAAGAGTTTTTATAAAAGTAATTTAAAATTTTAAAACATTGTAACAATAATAATAAATATTAATTTAAGCTGAGAACGACGTAACAAAGCATTTTAATAATATCTATAAAACTTTTCGAAAAATTATTTCTACTTTAAACTAATCACTTGTCAGAAGTCAATTAAAAAACTGCAAAACTATTTTTTTGCGCAACGGTAAGGTATGTGTGTACAGTACGCTCAGCTGCATTCACTAATTCTAATTAGCGTATCTGATGATACACATTTCAGTAAAATATCAAAACTTTTAAGTTTATAGCCAACCGTACAACTAATGGCAAATTAGATTATCTTCACACCATCAGACGCGACTAATTAAGTTCTGAAATATGTTATTTTAGGACAGGAAACATTTAAATAAAGCACCTATTCATTAGGGTTATTTCAAAGGTTATGCTCTCAGTGCGTAGCGACGCTCTTTGAAGCGCCGCCGTTAGCGGAACTAAAGTAAAACACATGACGATCAACAAGACGGTCATTGTTTAAACAATTGACGTTTGTGGCGGGTAATTTGCGAGTATTTTTGACGTTGTGCGGTCTGACTAGTCTGGAACTAACGTAACTAAATGTTCTACACATGTGTGACTAAAATCATGTTTGTAACAGATACGCTAATGTCTGTTTTTAGATAGCGAGATGCATTCTTAATTATGTCACGCCTATTATTTTGTTAATGATTTTAATTAATTAACATAATTAGTTTTGCACGTTTAAAACTATTTGAAAATGATCTTTTTTTAATTATTGCTTTTATTAACAATACGAAACAATAAGTCAAACGACAAGTTGTAAATCGGCCGTTTATTTTTACTTATCAAGAATTTGAACTCTACTGCATACTTAATTATTATATCAACCAAACTAGTAAATTAAAACAAGATTTATGAGATAGTTTTTCTGATAGATATATTTTCCGTAATTTGTTTGAGATCAACAATATTTAAAATGTACATATTTGGAATGAAAATGTTTTCTAGTTTATATAGGGTGTCCCACTTTAGCGTACTTCCTCGATAGCTTCCTTATTAATAAAAATATCGAAAAATTATTTTAAAATAAATTTTATCCCATGAACCCAACCTTATTTTTTCAAATAAAATGATACAATTTTTATTGCATTTTTGGATTTCTCAGTAAAAATAAAGGTCAGTTTAATAAGCTTTCTTTATACTTAAAACCGTTGGTTTTTGAGATAATCCTAAAAGACTGCTTTTGCAGCGTTTTACGCCATTTTGAATATCTTGTGAATGATTGCACTTAGAACAATGCAGTTTAGACCATTTGATTTGAGAAGAAACGAATTACGATTATAACTCTTTACACAAAACCTTTCGTTAAAAAATCATTAAAATTTTTAATTGTCAAAAAAATGTTTTTTGAACGTCAATAATTTTTTTTTTCCTTAAATAGAAGTATGTATTTTTTCTTGTTTATGAAACGCAATGTTTAATTTTCTTTCTTTTGATATCAATTTATTGCCACTTATTTCCAGCGGTTTTTGAGATAATTAGAGATTTTGAAAATTTCTGTGAATACGCTATAATCTTGCATGCCTTGGATAACAGTTTGCTTGTTTCAAAATCACAAAGATGGCTTTAAGTTTAATCGAAATGATAGACATGGTCTTCGTTCTTTGAGAGTGTAATAGAAATCCTGATTATCTCGAAAACCAACGGTTTTAAGTATAAAGAAGGCTTATTAAACTAACCTTTATTTTTATTAAAAAATCCAAAAATTTAATAAAAATTGTATCATTTTATTTGAAAAAATAAAGTTGGGTCCAGATATGTCCCAGCAGATATGGGACACTTCGTATAACTGAAAATAATTTTAGAAGATGGAGAATTTGATTTGATAAAACTTATTTTAAGATAAATTTTCGATATTTTTATTAATAAGGGAGCTATCGAAGACGTACGCTTGGTATTATAAAGTTTTAAAATATTAGCTAAACTCCAAATGCGTTATCATTATTTTTAAATTTTCAGATATCACAAAATTTATTAGATGAAAATTCTGTAAAATTTGCTTAAAAAGCAAAGTAGAATAAAAACAATTGCTTACACAAGATTGAGTTGACTACTGAAATACTAAGTAAGTATACCAATAAAAAAATGTTTACTATAGAGGAAGAATAAAACAGATATTAAAAAATGTTATAGTTTTAACTATCATCAAAACAGACTGAAAACGGTAGAGATATTAAATAGGCCAAGTCAAATCATCTTACCTGCATACGTGTTACTTGTTTTGGCCTATTGTACTCTTTGTACACTTTAGTTTATCAAACTTTACACGAAATGTATCAAAATAAAAAATGCATAGCTAGTAGAAATCTTGAGATTATTCTCAAACAACGTGACCCTGTAGTATAATAACGCAGTAAATATCTCTTAAAAAAGTAAACAAAGAGATCACGTGGCTTGTAAATAATCTCGATCACCCGTTACTATGTATTTAAATAAAATTTATTTAAATAAAATTTAAATTTTAAAGTGACATCAGCCGCTACACTACAATACTTGAAAGATTTTTTGAATGTTCATCATACTTGTGTAAACGCTATAAAAGGGTTAGGCATCAACGACTTGTGTGTGTAACTGAATATGGGCTCATAAATATACTCATCAATCACGGTTCACAAATTATCGAATCTTTAGTAAGGTTACTTACCTTAAAACCGCAATTACTTTGTACATAGCTGTCAGGAATCGGTAAACCAACAGTAAAGTCTCAGGGTATCTTAAATTGCTGTCTTCGTTAAAATCGCAAAACTCAAACAAGCAATCGAAATCTAACTTGTTTGAGTTTTGTGATTTATCTCACGCCCTGATGAAGCCCTTTACGAAAGTGGGCGAAACGTTGGCAGCTTCGGTTGCAAATATGACACGGTCCAAACCCGGAAGACATTCTAATGTTAGTACCCGTTGTTTTTTCTATGAAAGTTCTACTTCAACACTTGTGATTAGGTCAAGTTGGTTGAACCGATTTGATTTCACCGGTATCGGCACTAAAAAAATGATTATTGTTTACACAAAACGTGTCCCTTCTTGCTTCAGTTAAAATCTTTTCCACATCTCTTTGTACTTTCACAGAAAGCAACTCTAATTAGGCTTGCGAGATTTTGTGATGCTTCAGAAAAAGTTATTCTGCTGGTCTGTACTTATACATTCAATCAAACAAAACAAATTTTTCTCATTTTTGGAAGGCAAAAACCAAAGTGGCCCATACCACTCAAGAACATGTCTATTCCTCGTTTAAAGTTCAGCGCCGCAGTGTTATTAGCTAACTTAATCGAATCAGTAGTGAATGTTTCCTTGACATTTTCTATTGATTTTGTCCATTTATTTTTAGATTCAGAATATGGTTTTATCTTGGATTATGACTCCGCCACATCTTTTGAAAACCTTTGTGTGTAACAGGATTGTTACGATAACAAAAAACTATATTTGGCCTTACATTAAATTAGAAAATAATCCTGCTGACTTTCCTTCAGGAGGATAACTGTATCTGAATTTGTCAATCCAGATATCACAATATTTTGGTTTAATGGTCCATTTTTGAACAAAAAAGTTTTAAAATGACCACCTTTTTGTCAAATGGATAATAGTCATTCTTCTTCGATTACGTCGTGTTTTTGTTTGGATAAGACTTTTCATTCACAACTCACATCTTTGAAATGGCGTACGTATTTCTAGGTTATTATCCGTAGCAGAATTAGTAATTTCTACATTATGTCTTACAAAAGTTTGGTAAAGTTATTATGTTCATTCTTAAATAAAACAAATCCAAAATAAAACAAATTCAAGTAGCAACCTAGCATCGTTATCTCCTTTTATTGATTATTTAGTTTTCCTCGCGGTAAACGGAATATTGCGTTACTCCGCTTTACATGAAGCATCTAAGCACCCGTTATTGCTACCTAAAAATACTGATCTCTTAAAATAAATACTGAAACGTTCAAGAAATTATTTGCAAATGCAAGAGCCTTCTAGAAGCTGTTATCCATCTTCTAGAAGATATACCGAAAAATAGGGAACGCTTGAGATGGATTTCCGTATGTGTATATATACCGACGAGACAGATCGTAAGTCAGTTATTGCTGGAATGCGAATACAGCGGTGTTAAGATGATTATTAAAGTGGAAATAAAGAAGTCGTTAGCACGCGTGTGTCTACATAAATATACCGAGAATAATCGTGTACGTGATTTTTAGTGTAAACAAGTGTGAAGCTATCCGAGGACGTTATCTTATCTTAAGTGATAGTGTTATACAACGGTTATACATAAATTAGTGTGTTTTCATTAAATATTATTAGATTTAATTAGTTCGATTAGTTTAAAAGTGTACATATTTCTAAAATAAGTAAACGTATTTTTAGTCGTTTAAATAAATTAGTTTTTAGTAATAAAATACGTAACAATACGTTATTATCATCATCTGTTATTATATTCTGGTCCTAACACTGTTCAAACTCTTATTAGAACAATATTCTGGATTTTATCGCTCCGCGGTTTGCTTCATAAATGCATACGAGAATGTCTTACCTGTTACAAAAAAAACAAAGACAATTGTAATTTTAAATAATTTAATGCCTTTCCCATATACGTAACTGTTTTTTATTTATTAGTTATTGGCGGCGACATGTTTCGACCTAACGGTCATCATCAGGCCTCTAAAATTATCAATTAAAGTAAAATCACAACCTTCAAATTCATAATAAACTTACAATTAATAAATAAATTAATAAATTAAAATTAAACAGTTTCTGTCAAAATGACATATAAATTAAACAAAATGACAATATAAATTAATCGCGAAAGGTATATAAAATAATAAATTGACAAGAAAATTAAATAAATATAAAAATAATTTAAATAAAAACAAAAATATTATTTAAGAAAAAGATAATAATTTTCAAAATTAACAACTTCATTTAAACATTCATCTGGGTCTGAGTTTTTATGTTTAACAATTTCTTTTATCTCCAAAATTTAATTTTAAACTTTTATTGCAAATATGAAGAATTTTGTAGTTACTTTTATAATCAAAACAATGGTTATATTCTAATATATGATTTATATTGTTTCTTTTTGTAACACTCCTGTTTCTAAAATTTCATCTTGGTTAAATCAAACTTTACGTTCTTACCTTAACTTTCAATTTCCTTTTTCTATTTCTAATTCACAATCACTAGCTAATGAATTAGTTGATTTAACTTTGGATACAAATTGTTTTCTTATATCTTTTGATATTGTTAATCTTTTTCCAAGCATTCCTTTTATAGAATGTCAAAATATTATTAATGAACTTCTATTTGAATCTAACCTTCCTGATCATATTTGCGAATTTTTATCTGATTGTCTAAAATTATGTTTAAATCAAAATTTTTTCAATTTTAATAATCAAACTTATATTCAAAAAACAGCTCTGCCTATGAGTAACAATCTTTCACCTATACTTGCTAAAATTTTCCTTATTAACTTAGAAATTAAGAACCTTCTTTTGAATAATTTAATTAAAAACATTTTATTTACTATAAAAGATATGTTGACAATATATTAGTTAAATTTAAAGGTAATAGACCTTAGACATTTGTTTTAATATTCTAAATTTATTACATCCTAACATTAAATTTATTTTTGAAAAATAATCTAATAACGTTCTTAATTTTCTAGACTTAAATTTAAATAGAGTTAATAATTCTGTCAAAATTGGTATTCATCGTAAAAATACTACTACTGATCATGTCATTCCTTTTTCTTCTTTTCATCCTTTTTCACACAAAATGTCATCTTTTAGATTCTTTTTTAATCGTTTATACAAATTACCTCTTGATAAATTTAATTTTAATAAAGAACTTAACATTATTTATAATTTAGCAAATAATAATAATTATCCTTTAGATATGATCAAAAAACTTCAAAATAAAATTTTTAATTCCATTAATATTAAAAACATTTCAACTCTTACTCCACTTTCAGATAACATTAAAAGACATTTTTCTCTTTCTTACATTGGTCGCTCTTCTTTTCAATTTCAAAATTTATTTAAAAAGCATAATATTAATATTTCTTTTTCATCTAAATTTAATTTAAAATCTTTACTTGTCAATAGTAAAGATAAAGTTGATATTCTAAATAAATCTGGTGTTTACAAATTAAATTGTGGTAGCTGTAGCTCTTTTTATATTGGACAAACCGGCCGTAAATTTCGAACAAGAATAGCAGAACATTTTTCTTACATTAAAAACAATAATGTTGGTATTAATTTAAATAATAAATCTTCTTTCGCTAATCATATATTAGAATATAACCATTGTTTTGATTATAAAAGTAACTACAAAATTCTTCATATTTGCAATAAAAGTTTAAAATTAAATTTTTGGAGATAAAAAGAAATTGTTAAACATAAAAACTCAGACCCAGATGAATGTTTAAATGAAGTTGTTAATTTTGAAAATTATTATCTTTCTCTTAAATAATATTTTTGTTTTTATTTAAATTATTTTTATATTTATTTAATTTTCTTGTTAATTTATTATTTTATATACGTTTCATGATTAATTTATATTGTCATTTTGTTTAATTTATATGTCATTTTGACAGAAACTGTTTAATTTTAATTTATTAATTTATTTATTAATTGTAAGTTTATTATGAATTTTAAGGTTGTGATTTTACTTTAATTGATAATTTTAGAGGCCTGATGATGACCGTTAGGTCGAAACATGTCGCCGCCAATAACTAATAAATAAAAAAACAGTTACGTATATGGGAAAGGCATTAAATTATTTAAAATTATAATTAAAAATCCCATTTTGAGATTTACAATGGATAATACAATCTTAAAAGACAATTGGTCTTTTCTGAATTGTCATGCAGTTAAAAAAACTGATCGATGTTAATAAATACTAATTTCTTTAAGTGAATTTAAGCACGTTGTTATTACAATTTAAGTAATTTCGTTATTTGATTCAGTTATTGTCTGTTTTTGGTATATCTATCAGTGCCATTTTGAATTTTTTTATTGCTTCCTTTAAGCTGCTGAAACGCGTTTCATGTAGTGGTTTTTGACTAGATTTAAAAAATTGCATGGAACTAAATCAAGTGAATTTGATAGTTGTTGGATGATGCGTCATTATGTGGTGTAATCTTCAAGTTCTCCGTGTTGTTTTTGATCATTACACGCACATTAGTCTAATATGCTCAACACAACGTCACTTTCACAACTATTGAGCTATGACGCTAAAATTTGGACAAAAATATCATTAACAGATGTTGCAACATAACAAAGGAAAATTTAAATCAGGCACTGAGAGCGCCACACGATGGTGCTTTCGGAAACTTTTTAATTAATGATTAGTTATCTATAAACAAAATCAATTTTTCCATGTGGTATAGAACACACCAAATTTTTTTTCTATTTTTGCAATAGTTATTTATCTTGGTCTTGCAAGTTAACTTCTGTCAACGATTCAAATTTCAAAATCTGATCTACTACACAATGTTTTTACTATCCTTTTCTTTGTACAGTTCTTACTTACTTACCGTCATTTATTTTGATGTTATATTTAGTATTTAAAGTCTGGCCAAGTTGATGGCATTCTTTCTGACAGTTTACACTCTGTTACGAGAATTTTCGCGTAACTTAAAGGCAAGCGATTAACTCAGTTGAATCGACAAGCGGGTCGCAAGTCTCAATGTGCTAATCCTACACTAAATTAAAAAGGCACAGAACAAGTAAATATCACCTAATACAGACCTTGTTTAAATCTGTCGATCGCTGAAAGAAACAAATTGGCAAAAGACAAATTCTAACAATAATATATTTATTTCTAACAAGAGAGGATAGGTGTTAAAACAAAAATAAAAAAAGTAGACGTATAAGAAATTAAATAACAAGATTAGATTTGTCAATTAATGTCACAGTTACAATATCAATGGAAACCTTATTAATTAGGCAACATTTTACTAATAATAGAACGGTTTGCTTCCTGGTAATTTTAATTGTTCTAATTTGATCAAATTAATGATCCCTTTTTTTAGAAGGTTGGACAGAAGCAACTACTTTAGTTTTCTGCGACGTGTTCTAGATGAACACTTCATTAAGCTTGCTCCACTGCCTTTAGACATTTAGACATTTAATTAGAAACACAAAATTTTCCGTGTCCGATATGCTTCTGTCCAATTTCCTAAAACAAGAGATCATTAATTTGATTAAATTACATCTTACCAATAAATAATCATATGCAATTACTAACAAAAAATCTAAGTGATTGATTTTAATCAAGGTTAACTAACTAACTAACCTTGCAGTTGCAAAACAAGTCGAAAATCAACATTTATAATACTGAGTTGCAAAACAAGATAAAACTACAGAAACTTACCCAACCAAAAAATTCTTTGACATCAGTAGTAACGTTTGCTACTTTCTTTTTATTTAGTATATAAACTTTGTGCACAACGTTTCTATTTTATGCTTAATTTGGCCTTGAATGCGTTTAAATCAGTCAAAGAACTTGAACGGATGTTACGTCAATTGCGACTGAAAACAAAATTGAATCTGTGTGATCTACGTAAGATTACATATAAGAATTGAGTAAAAAAGAAAGAGCATTATACAATGCAATTAAGTAGTACGTATAAAGCTGACATAATTATTTAACGAATACACCACAATCAAGAAATATGCTATGAAAAGGAAGGTGCATGAAACTGATTGACTAAAGCCTTAAACGCTGCCTTAAAGGAACAAAATTGTAGTTAAATGTTCCCAGGAGTCTGAACAATACTTTCATCTTAGTGACAAATGTTGGTAAGAAAAGCGTAGTCTAAAATGGCTTGTGGATTACACAGAACAGTTTTAGTGCTTTTGAAATTAGGTAAAGTGTTTTCTGAAATTGCTGCACTTAACAATGGTTGAAATAGCAGCTTCTCAAGTGCCAATTGTAACATCTCTTGTTTGGGTTTAGCTTCATGCAGTAAAAATCTGCAACTTAAAATAAACAATAACTTTCTTGCATTCTAAGAAAGAAGTCATTTGTTAAGTATCACTAAAAAATCAAGTGACACACTTTTAAATTCAACTTAAAAAAAAAATTTTGAAGATACAACTTATTGTAAAGATTAATAATAGAGACAGACATTGCCCTAGCAAATTAAACAAACTCTACATCACGTCTAAATAATTACTCCAAAAAAGTTTAGTTTTAATAAACAACTAAAAAATTGTAAAGCTGAAATTAAAAATTTGTAGAAGACGATTAAAGCTTGTTACATTTTGTGGAGTTAATATCTACGACTACAAAAATGGATTGATAATAAAAGAGGTCATACTTCTTATAATTTTATGTTATCTACTACTATTGTTTATTTTCACAACCAACAAATAATAATTATAGAGGAATTAGAATAATTATTTTATTGTGGTTTTAATAACACTTTGTAGGTAGCTCGTTTATTGAATCTATAAGGTGTAGGTTTGAACTGCAATTAAATCATCGTAATACTATCGTAACAAAGCTTACACACAATGGATAGGTTAACACTTTAGATGTAACATTATAGGTTTATGCATTAATCTGATAAGAAACATAAACGTCAAACACTTAATCACTATCACCAAGGCAGTGATTTTATGCAAATGCATATTTTTTAAATTAACAACTTTGAGTTTTTGTATCTAAGTAAATTGAGTATAATTAAGCAAATTAATTTTTGCATAGTATGCATATTATGGCAATTTTGTGCATAAAACTTTCTCAAGAGCATATTTAAGCATATTATTGGTTTGATAGCAAAAATGCATTATTACAACATATATAATTCGAGACATACTACAGTTTTATAAAGAAAAATCAAAAATTGAGAAGTAAAAAATTCGAACAGTTGGCATTAAAAACTATTGCGCTCATGGCATATATTGATGAGATGAGCAAAACCGTGATAATAATTTAAAATATACAAAACTTAATAAATTCCTAAACAAATTAACCAATTACACATAAGCTTAATTTATTTTGTTTTTTCTTGTCATCGTCTTTGTTTTAGTATGCATCGTAAACTTAAGATGCAGTTTTGCCACAAGAAGACATTAATTATATAAATATTTAACAGTTTTTTTTATTAGGTAATTTAGAAAAACATTTAATTATATATTGTTATAATTCGATGCAAAATAAAGATTAGAATTTCAAAAATCCATTCCATGTTAGGAATACGTTTTATATGATGAGGGATTAATTTATTAGTCTGTAATTATATTTTGTAAAAATTAAGTAAGTCCTTGCAAGAAGTTTTGTTTTAAATACATACATTCTAGGAAAAACTGTACATATATTAAATGAAAATTGTGCATATTTAGTGCATATTTTTAATGTTTTTAATGCATATATATGTGCATATTTCTAAATTTTCAAGTGCATATTAATCCTTGCCTTGACTATCACAAGCACTATCATGAACACAATAATACTTAACAAAAACAGATGATAATGATAATAAGCGCTTTCAACAAGTTGCCAAGTAGTACAGGCTATTTATGAAACTTTTTTTTTTCTATAATCTCTATCTGTGTGTTGTTAATACTTAAACGTGTTCCATCGTCAGACGGTTTGTGATTGTTGAAAGCGCGCCGTGATCTCGTAGCGTGTGCTTACTATTATTTTAGATGATTGATGTTAGTGCAGTTACCGGTTTGGAGAATTGGTGTTTTTCACTAGATGGGGCTCGTATCTTTGTTACAATTAAACAATATTGTAACGTTTATTAAATCTAATTAATTTATTTATACTAAAAATATGTACACGTTTATAAATAACCGAACTAATTAAACCTAAGGATATTTAATAAAAACACTTATTTATATATAGAACTATCACACGAAGATAAAGTCCGCGGATAACTTTAGTTTAACACTTATTCTTTACTTTAAAGTCACCTAGAAGGTTATACTCCGTATATTTATTTCGAACACATGCGTTTATCACTTATTGATTTAGACTTGAATAATCTTCTTAACACTGCCGTCTTCAAATTACTGGAATAACTGCCCTATCATTCATTTTTATCGCTTTTATATAATTTGGCTATTTGTCGAGAACCTTCTATATTCTTTTGTTAACGTTCTAGACGTGGATAGTAGCTTAGTGAATGCTCTCAAAGTTGAACGCTTCACTACACCTTTCTTAAGTTTGTTCTGTCCCAGAACAGGAAACTGGCTGTGACACCGGTAGAATGGATCGTGGCGATAGCGACAGCTTTCTCCATTTTGAGAACTTCCTTGACCATAAAAGTAGCAGTCAATAAATTTTTCTTGATCCGATATTCTCCTTGGTTGGTAACTACACACCAAGACTTAAACGCCTGTTTCCGGGAAGACGACCTCCAACATATTTTAAACTGTCTTCCAATTCAGTTGATCTAAGCCCAACCAACTAGGGTACTGCCAATTTCTTAATATTGTGAAACTCTATTTCTCTCTTAAGATTCCATAATGCTCGACACAGACTTTCGACTGCCGGTTGTGTCTTCGTAGTTCATCTAGCTGCCCAAACTTCTTTTAAAATACGACTACAACCCCTCTGGATATGTCAAGATCCTCGCTCACGCAATGTGCAATGGCGTAATCTTTTTGTGTTTGGAACAGGTCTTATTGTTCCTCGGTGGTAACTTCAAACCTAGCTTTTCCAGAATTTCTGTGTAAACTCATAAACTTATCAAACTCTATTTTATGACGTCCTTTTTGCAGTTCACCCAGTGGAATTGTTCTCAAACTTTCTCCAATGTCTTCGTAATGCGAAAGTGTTCTCCTGATGTACCATCGTGGAGATGCTTTAACACTTCTGACACCCGGCTTTTTGGCACTATTAACTATAGTCTGTTTTTCGTGCCCTCGACACTTTCTAAAGATCACCGTCTTCTAGTATTAAAGAGTCTCACTGCGCCCAGTACGCTTTGATGTTTTTGCTCAAAACACACACTTCTTCCCAGGTTGGTCTTCTTCCGTTATTTTTCTAGTTCAAGAGTAGTCTTGTTTTAGGATCGTTTTTTTGTTTGCGACGCAACTGCTCAGGTTCCCACTCATCATCAACCGTAGCAGTTCTCCGGAGCCATTTGACTTTTTCTTCAAGTCGTGAACAATGACTGCAGTCCGCTGGTCATGGTCTTTTGGACAAGGTATCAGCGTTTCGATGACTGCTTCCGCACGGTGTTCTATGTCATAGTCATATTCTTGGAGTCTCTCAATCCATCTTGCTACTTGTCCTTCTGGGTTACGGAACCGCAATAGCCATTTTAAACCGGCGTGGTCCGTCCTCAGTAAAAATTTTTGTCTATACAATTATTTGTAGAAATGTTCTATGGACTTGACGACTGCTAACAGCTCTCTCTTAGTCACGCAATAATTCCTTTTTGGCCTGGACAATACCTTGCTAAAATACGCGATAGCTTTTCTTGCCCATATTGAACCTACAAAAGAACTGCGCCTATGGCCAGATTGCTTGCGTGCGTATCCAAAACAAATTTTCCATATTCTCTTGGATAACTCAAAATCGGTGAAGTGACTAAGCCCTGTTTCAGTTGATGGTCTTCAATCCATCTAAATTCTGCTTTTTCTTCGGTCAATTTCGTTAAAAGTTTGGCAATATTGGCAAATTGGAGTACAAATCGTCTATAATAGTTGCACAACTCCAGGAAATTTTAGACCTGATGTTTGTCAATTGGTTTTGATCATGCTTGCACTGCTCGGATTTTGTCTGGTTTAGCCTTTACTTCATCTCTAGATACAACGTGGCCAAGGTATTGTACTTCTTTCTTAAATACGTGACATTTCTTTGGGCTCAGTTTGAGGTTTGTTCCACGAAGTCGCTGGAACACTTCTTTCAAATTGTTTAAGTGTTCCTCAAACGACCTTACAACCACAATGGCGTCGTCTACGTAAACCAAGCACGTCTTCCAAGACAATCCGCGCAAGATGGTCTCCACCAAACGCTCGAACGTTGCAGGAACGTTACACAAACCGAAGGGCTTCACAGTAAACTGCCAGAAACCAGTTCTAATCGTAAAAGCTGTTTTTTCACATTCCTACCTGCCATTAACCACTCTTTAAGTCTAATGAGAAAACCACTGAGATCCTGACAGGGTGTATAACGTATCGTCAATTCTGGGTAAAAAATGGCTGTTTTTTTGGTTACGACGTTTAGCTCTCTGTAGTTTACGCAAAACCTCGTTGTTCTATCTTTTTTCTTTACGAGTACTACTAGGTACGCCCACGGGCTATTTGAAGGTTCAATCACGGCTTTTCTCTCCATATCCGTAATTATTTGTTCGGCTTCTTCTCTTTTCGCCAAAGAAGTCTGCATAGATTTTGTCGTATCGGCCGAGCGTCTCTAGTACTAATTTTATGTTTCACAACGTTAGTTCTTCCTTTGAAACCACTCTCCAGCACGAACACATCTTGATACTCTTAAATCAACACTTTAACTTTAGCCAGCTGGTTTTAGCTAAAGTTTTGGCATTTGGAGGTAAGAAAGTTCAATAGATGTTGTGGGCACTTCTTCGTTACATTTCACGCATCTCACAATTTGAGATACAGACGTGCATTGGCCTATCACGATTCTCTTTTTCAACGTTACAGGATCTGAGTTCATTGGTTCACTCGGGACTATGTAGCCTTTCCAGAGATTTCCCTCCAGGCGTGTTATCGCCACACTTTCAGTCCTTGCAGGCAGAGTGACGTCTTCACTCAATAAGACTCGCACGAAAGGGAATTTATTTATTGTCAATCTTTAGGACATCGTTCTTCATATCCAAATAGAACCTATACTTCTTTATAACGTCTATTCCCAAGATAACTTGATGGTCGAGTACTCTATTTTCTAAACCAATGGTTACTTTGACTTGTCCGTGAAGAGATATTTTTTGTCTGTCACCGTTCGAAGTCGTACTGTTACTAGTAATGTCTTCTCATTTTCCAATAACATGTCAGAACGAATGATAGTCTTCGTCGCTCCCGTGTCAACCAGTAACTGAATACTTCTTTCATTGATCTTACCATTGTAATAAATGCTATGCTATTGCTCCATCAGCGATGCTATTTGAATTGTAATCTCCGGAACTTGACTAGATGAGACTAACTTTTGTCTCTTTTGGTCAACTCGTTCCAAATTTTTGAGCGCTTTTGTTTTTGGGCTTAGTACGATATCGTCCTACATGGCTTATTTCACTGCTGTTTCAAGTCGTCTGTTTTCTTTCACGAAATATTCGTCGCGCTATCTCTTTAATGCTTTCTAGTCTCTGCGCGGGTACTTTTGCAGCACAGCAGAGTCTATGATCGTCTTGTTGCGATGCTTGTTTTGCTGCTTCAAACTCCAAAGCATGCACCAAAGCGTCGTCCAATGTCTTTAGTTGAGTTAACCGGAGAGACTGCTGTGTTTCGTTGTTTCAGAGGCCGTATACAAAGGTTTGAATACCCACCTGCTTCAAAAAGGTATCTGACGCTGTAGGATACGCAAGCCGTGTTAATCTGGCGATGTCAGCCTCAAACTCTTGATGAGTTTCGGCAACATTGTGAACCCGACTTTTAATTTCAGCTTGATACCCTTGTTGAAGATGAGCATCTCCATATCTTATTTCTAAACGTGAAATTAAAATTATGTAATTTTTTTCTAGGTGGCCAGGAACAGTTTCCAAGATTCCAAGAGCTTTTCCACGTAAAGATACTATTAAAGACATGGCTTTCAGTTTGTTGCTCTAACCATTTGCTGTAACTGCGGTTTCAAACTGCTTGTAGTAGGTTGACCATTAAACTTTACTATCAACATTTGGAGGTACAACTTTAGTAGTCGAGTGGTTTCTTCCTAATGATCCATTAATAAATCTTCTTTCGTGACGCTTCCTTCGCCGTGAAAATTCATTTGGTTTATTTTTTCTTCAATCAGTTTCGTTCTGTCTCCTACTGCTTCTATTTTGTCATTCACAGATT
The DNA here is from genome assembly GCA_035610365.1 of Aquatica leii. Taxonomy (NCBI): domain Eukaryota; kingdom Metazoa; phylum Arthropoda; class Insecta; order Coleoptera; family Lampyridae; genus Aquatica; species Aquatica leii. Next base: position 60,291,447 of record CM069436.1, read on the forward strand.
CGCAAATTTTTTCTTTTAAATTTAACATATTTGCTTAAGTTTTTTCTTGAATAATTTTAATTTGGTTTTCTATACTAACTTGTATTTGCACTTTAGTAGTCTGTATGTGATTTTCAATACTTGTTCGAATTTCTTATTTTAAACTTCTAGAATTTTTTCAACAATTTTTCTTCTATTTTTCTTGAATTTTCTTCCATTTTTCTAGAATTTTTTTCTATTTTCTGAGAATGTTTAGATAGTTTTTTTTCAGTTTTCTGAGAATTTTTGCGCATTTTCCTATTATTTTCTTTCATATTTTTATTCATCAATTCGAGAATTTCAAATATTTTTGAATTCATTTTAACTGCTTGCAAAATAAAAAAAATTTAAATAACAGTAAATTTTAATAATGCCCGACACTAGTTTAACGAAATGGAACAACTAAGATTAAACGCTAATACAAATACGTAAATCGCGAACTAAAGTTTTATTTATTTACGCAATCAATGTTTTTATTACAATAAAAATCGCAAACAGCTAATTTATTTCTACGATTCTATTCGATACCCCGCACTGACGCCACTATAACGTATATTATTACTACTAATTAATTTATTTATACTAGAAATATGTACACGTTTACAACTAACCGAACTAATTGAATCTAAGGATATTTAATAAAAACACTTACACTAATTTATATCGCACTATCACTTACATGAAGATAAAGTCAGCGGATAACTTTAGTTTAACACTTATTGTTTACTTTAAAGTCACATACAAGGTTATACTCCGTATATTTATCTCGAACACACGCGTTTATCACTTATTTATTTAGACTTGAATAATCTTCTTAACACTGCCGTCTTCAAATTACTGGAATAACTGCCCTCTGATTCATTTTTGTTGCTTTTATATAATTTGACTATCTGTCGAGAACCTTCTATAGTCTTTCGTGTACGTTCTAGACGTGGATAGTAGCTTCGTGAATGCTCTCGAAACTGAACGTTTCAATAAGCTTAAATATAAAGAATAAATCTGATTTAAATGTTATTGATGTTACAAACTTAAAACTAAATTTGTTTGAACTATTTACACAATTATTATAAATATAACTAATTTACTTAACATACACACAACACAACAAGCATTTAACAATTTAATAAAAACAAGCATTTACTTTAATTCGTATATCACCGTCACTGTAGATTTATAAACACTGTCCACAGATAAAATAATTAATTACATTTATTTATACATGCCCGTAAAAACACCAAATTCTTTTTTAAGATTGGGCGCAATTAGCTTTTATGTGTTGCATTATCTTTGACTAAAATATTCTATTTGTTTCTTAAATCGCTTCGAATATTCTTGAGGCTCGAAAATCTTTCAGTAATCTAACTAACTGAATGACATCTCATAATAAAAAAAACATTAATTTATTTAAAAAAACAAACATTTTGGAAATACTTCCATATTTAATAAGTTATAGTAATGTCTTCATTCACTTGCTATAATAAAGTTAAAAAATGTCTTAAACTTGTAATCAACAAATGCTTTTTAACACAATTTATTACATTGTAAACTTGAACATAATGTGTTTTGTAATATTTAAAACTTTCAAGGCTTATTTACACGTAGTTAGAATCTAATGAAAATTTGTTCAACCAATTTATATCAATTTTTAAAAATATAATTAAGGTTTGATTTATTAGCGTTAAAGTAGCAATGGAATAATTATAACTGAATTACCATTTTACAATATTGACAAATTTGTTATTTAAAAAAATATTGTACATGACGTGTCTAATCTATGAATTTTCCATTATTGTAATTGTGGTACTCAATTCTTCTTCTGTGTATTTGGTTTATTGTCTCTCTATGTCGCGGTAATGATGTAACATAAATTCCTTTTACGCAGAAAACCGCATAACTTTCCACAACACGCATTAAATGATACAACACAACGTTATGTGAAAATTTATGCTTAGTTTATTTTTTCCAACTAACACGAAATCAGCAGTGTTTGTTTTAGTTTATAACGTTTCGATTTAATTAAAAAACGTTTTTGAATACTTATGGGCAATAAGCAAATGTTAGGGTAAACAAAACTAAATTCAACAAACCATGTTAAAGCAATTACCAATTAAATTAAATCGATGATATATTTAATTCCCTCTTTATCCTGCGAAACAAAGCGAAAGGCAAGCAGATCTAACATTCCCGGTGGCCATCCCGCGGGAGAACAGCACAAATCCCAGAGGCTTGTTGGCTTTACCGTCATTTGTCTAACAGCTGTTCACATATCGTCAAATTACGTCATTAGAGTTATTGTCGATTGTCTGCCCCTATTATTAAATGAATTCAACCCTAATGCACCTTGAGTTTGTTTAATCATTTTTACACGTATGTGTTGCTTTATTTATTAAATAGTAATTGTGATTTAATTATGTGTTTACATTATTATAACGACCTACAGTATTATAATAATGTAACAATTAAAAGTTTTTTTTTAAATGTAGAAACTTTTATTTGATCACAGTTTGGTTTGCTAAAAATATTTATTTGAAAAATCAATCTGGTTACGACCATTAAGGATATAATTTATAATAATAAAAACATTTGTAAAAAAACCTTTATCTAATTTTTGAATAATTTTTTTAATGACTACAAAAAACAGAAACTAAAAAAGTTTTAAAAAAATGATTACAGATTTGTATTGGCAAATATTGTTTTATTTTATGTACTACTAAAACTGTTTTTAGACCTGGGAATTAATCCAGTAACACTAGTTTGTGGAACTAAAATATTCATCTATTTTAGTTTTAAAGTAATTCATACTCAGTCAAAACGAAGATAATAATATCTTAATATAAACTTAATAAAACTGTTTTCCATACAATTCTCTTATATAAAAATATATTTTACTTTTATAAAATTATAAATTAAAAAAAAAATTCTTAAAAGTCAAACTAAAGAAGCTGAAATTTGTCATAAAAAATAAAGTCCGTAACACTTAAAAGGTTTAATTTGAAAATACACACAAAAACGACACAAAAAGAAAACGATAACAACTTAACTAACAAAGAGGTAACATACATCTTACAATATCATAGTCTTATATTTTTGAACCATTGGCGTAGGTACACACAGAAAATCAATTCCTACCTTTAAAACATAACGCACGGTTGCATGTCCCTTTCAGATACCGTAATAAACGCTTAGCCATCGCCCAGTGTTCATTTTGAAATCGTGAATTAAACTGACTTAGGTGACTGACTGCATAGGCAATTTTCGGTATTGTGCAGACCGCCAAATACATCAGTGACCTAATCAAAACTTTGATATGGTACATTACTCACTACACTATCATCACTATAGCTGAGCTTACTACTCTCAACCAAAAGGGTTGACACAGGGTTAGCATCTTTTATCCCAAATTTGCCTAATACATGCTCAATATAACCCCGTTGACTAATTTCGATTTTATCCTTTCCCTGTCTGATATCTATTCCTAGAAAATGTCTTACTGGTCCAAGATCTTTTACGTCAAACTCATTTGTCAAGGAAATTTGTATCTTTTCTTTTTCAACATAACTGTTTGACAACAAAAGGAAATCATCTACATACACAGCAACGATTGTTATACTATCTTTTACAGTTTTTAGATAAACACATGGTTCAAACTTGGACTTCTTAAAATTAAATCTAATTAAAATTTCCTCAACTTTCCTATACCATACCCTAAATAACTGTTTTAGACCGTATATGGTCTTTTTCAACAAGCAAACTTTGTTTTCATTCCCACCGTACTCTTCAGGCTGTTTCATATATACTGCACATCTAAAGTGCCGTGCAAAAAGGCTGTTTCAACGTTAAGATTATCAATTTGCATATTATATTTTATTGCTACGACTAACAATAACCTTAAACTACTAAATCTTATTACTGGTAAAAACGTTTCTACAAAGTGTACTCCATATTATTGAGTAAATCTGTTTGCGACTAACCTAGCCTTAAATTTTTGCTTTTTATCACAGTCGTATTTAACTTTAAATACCCATTTGTTTTTGACAATATTCGTGTTAAGAGGCCTATCAACTAATTCCCACGTATTATTTTTACTTAAAGGTTCCAATTCAGACCTAATTGCCTCTTCCCACATAGCCGCATTATCATAATTTCTAGTCTCCACTAAAGTCAAAGGTTCATCTAAATTCATGGAGGCATAGAAAAATTCATAATCATCAAGTACTACAGGGGGTTTTCTTTGTCGCGAGAGATACCTTCTTTGATCGACGTCTTCTGTTTGATCATCCCGGAGGAATCTCGTAGCGGCAGTTGTTGTTAAAGTCTCGTTGTCACCATTAGCCATAACTTCACTCACATCTAATACTTCAGTTGTATCTATAAGTTCTTTGATAACTTTTTGTGAATTTGGCACAGTGGTTTCTGCATCACTAACTATTACACAAAGTTTTTCAATGGGTTTTGTAGGATTGCTTGAAACAACTGTCAAATTGTCACTGCATTTACTACATTCACTCTTGTCCTCATGGTTAACAACATTCACATCAAATCTTTCGTTTTTGAACACAAGATTTCGACTTCTGACCACTTTGCCTTCTTTTGGGAACCACACCCGGTATCCGTCTCTTTCGCCACAATAACAAAATATCTACGAGCATTTTTTTTGTCCCATTTGTGTCTTCTCTCTTTGGGAACATGGACAAAACATTCAGTTCCAAACACTTTCAATTTGTCCAGAGCTGTATATTCATGACCATTCCATAACTCATGAGGAGTCTTGTACTTTACCAAAATTGGTTAAGTACGATTCAAAACAAAACTACTGTATTTATGGCTTCTGTCCATAACTTCTTAAGCAAATTCTTTGAATGAATAATGGATCGTGTACCTTCCAATAACGTCCGGTTTTCGCGTTTGGCACACCCGTTCTGCTCTGGTGTATACGGCATACACATACGAAAATGAACACCATTGCCTTCAAACAACTTTCTGACTTCCTTATTGTTGAATTCGCCTACCCCATCACACAGGAAAGTTTTAATTTTGATGTCTGTTGTTTTACATTCAAGTAGACCTTTAAACAACCTGTTACTTCATTCTTCTGTTGTAGTAAAAACACTCGCCGAAACTTGGAGAAATCATCCTTTAAGCATAGAAGATATCTAAACTTCCCAATTGAGGCATTCTCTATCGGCCCACACAGATCTGCGTGAATGAGTTCACCGGCAGAAGTCGGACGACTTTTTCTCTCATAAAAGGTTGCTCTTTTATGATTTCCAAAAACACAACCTTTACAGAATTCTTTGTTTCCAATTGGTGCTTCAATTCCATTACGTTCCAGCACATTTTTCACGTGATTTTTGTTCTGGTGACACAACCGTTCATGCCATACTTGTAAGGCATCCTTTTGATATGCCAACAATGCTTGTTCTAGCTCACAAGTTCTCATGTTGAGTGAGTACAAGCCGTTGACAGTTCTAGAACCAGTTATCCTCACCACACCGTTACAATCTGCTATAAATTCATAGGCTTTGTTTATTACACTTCCTATCGTAAAAAGATTCTTCGATATCTACATTTATCGATCCTTTTCCGTAGGCAAAAATGATTTCTTTATTTCCAACCTGGATCTGCTTAGGTGTTGCAAACTCTTCAAAATTTAAAAAAAATATTTCTTAAACTTTGTCATGTGAGCTAAAGCTCCAGAATCTGCCAACCAGGTTTCTGCCTCCTCCGCGATATCGGAGTTACAAATAAATGCATCACCACATGGCTTGCTTCGGTGTTCATTTTTGTTTGTTTGGAGTTTGTTTTTTTTTTGTTTTAATTCTTTGCGAAATGACCAACGTCATGGCATTTTAAGCATTTAAACACAAACGTTTCTTTGTTCTGTTTTGAATATACCTTAGAAGCTACAACAGCTACAGCTTCTTCCTGCTTTGAAACAATCAACATTTCCAGCAATAAATTAATTGTTCTGTCGGCCACAGGAACTGATTCCTACATGCTCTTAAACTCAAAATATTCAGAAGGCAATGTGAACATCACTCGACTCATAAGCAAAAGGTCAGGTTATTAATTTTCACAAACCTCTCTAGTTCATCATTCAATTCGTAAAATATCTTTCGCAATTTTCCAACATGTGTCGTTACATTATCCAAAAGATTTTTACTGATCTTAAAGAATTCGTTCATTAAACGATCAATTCTTTGTCCAGAAGTTTGTTCATATACACAACTTGGTTTCTGCCATGTCTTATATGAGTTACTGCATGTGGCAGTTAGTTCCGAATTAGCATCATTGAAAGCACCCGCAATAACTAATTGTGCTAAAACGTCTGATTTTTTAAATTCTTTGACCTTTTTAACAAAATCCGGTCCTTCTCGTTTGTCTTCGTCAGTAACAGGCAGCTTATTTACAACAGTGATATTATAGTGTAAATCATGATAGGTTAATAGAAGCTCTATTTGACGCTTCCATTTACTCCAGTTACTAGCCCCTTCAAGCTTCTCTATTTGAGTTTTAAAAGTCATTCTTTAAAGCAATGGAAAAAAAAAACAAGCAGCTTAAGACAAAATAAAAGCACATGTGGTAACAACTTCTCAATTCACAAAAATATATTAACAAAATACAACAAATGAATAGTTACTGACCAAACAATCAAAAATTGTTTTTGTTCCAATACCTAAGCGACACCAATTTTAACAAGAAAACCCTAATTAAAGAAGTATTTCATATCTATAAAACAACTGTATTAGATACTAATTTATGCAGTCAAAACAATAGCCAAAATCTCAAAGATTAAGCTAATATACTACGATTATCAGAAAGGAGTAGGGTAAGTAGGAGAGTTTTGTAACAGGAGAACAAGTACTCTTTGCTGACCTACATAAAGGAGTGGGTGGACTCACGTATCAGACACATATGAAGAAGAGTCCTCCTACACAGAGGAGTGGGTTTACCTATATATTGTTAGAATTTGTATCAAAACATTGCTACGCACCACGTATATAAAGCATGAAAGCCATTAAGCATGAATGTAGTGACTATCATTAAATAAAGTCAGTTTGTGCTGAATATTCTAACTGACCACATCCCTTTGCCCAATGCCACGTGTTAAAAAAATTGTGTTGTAATTGTTGGAATGCACAAGTATTGCTAGTAGTTATTTAGTAAATGTACCGACGTTAAAAAGTCATGAAAATTACGACGAGTGGACTTTTGCGGTTAAAATTATTGCAAAAATGCATATTCGAAGAAACTACGGATGACGCTAAAACCAAGCTGATCTTAACGATCGATACTTTTGTTTATGTGCATATTAGACAATCGAAAACAGAATGACACAGGTTTTACGACAACAATTTCGTTACTGTATGGTTTGATTTTCGTACGCTAGGATAATTGTGAATCAATGGCGTCGTATATAAACCAAATTATCGAAACATGACAAAAGCTAAGAGGTAATGGTTTTCCCATAAGCAATGAGTGGATTGGATCGTTGTTATTAGCAGGATTATCAGAAAAATATTCGACAATGATTATAGTGATCGAACACTCCGCAATTTCTATAACGGCAGACTCTATCAAAATAAAGTTGTTGGATATGGAAGTTGATGTCGGCAAGTGAGGAAGCGGTTTTGCTAGTATAGTTAAGCTTGAAAAAAGAAACATTCTGTCGGTAAGAGTAGTAACTTTGAAACCTGAAATGTTTTAAGTGTAAACAATTTGGTCGTTACAAGAACAAATGTACTAATATCACAGAAAATAGAAATAAAAGTGATGAGAAGCAAAGTGAACGCTTTTAGTGCAGTGTTTTTGAGTTTTAACAAAGAAGATTGGTATGTGGTTTTTAACGCAAGTCAACGAAGATTGGGTTAAAATTATGGTGGCATGTACTGAACACACAACTATTACGACAGTTGTGGGAAACAAATGCTATGAAATTGTTAAAAATATGTTATGTACCCGCATTGACAACAAATCTGCTTTCAGTGAGTCAGTTAATTAAAAACGGAAATACAGTTCAATTTGAAACAAGATGTAAAATTTATAATAAAGAAATTGCAGTCATTGGAATGGCGGAAATAATTGGATGTGTATATAGATTAATGTTAAGAATCCGAAAAATGTTTGTTAGCTACATAAGAAACAGCGTCCAGTAATACATGGCATTGTAGATTTGGTCATATCAATTCTGAAGATTTCAATAAAATAAAAAACGGTAATATACTACAGGGTTTATCATACACAAATAAAGCACAAAGTAGGCTATGAAACTGTGTCATTTGTTTTGAGGGTAAGTGTGGTCACGTTTATCATTTACCCACACTGGTACGAGAGCTCAAGAACTGTTACAAATCATACATCCAAACGTTTGTGGACCGATAAAAAATCGATTAGTTGGTGGTTCCAGATATTTTCGAACCTTTACTGATGATTTCAGTAGAATGATATTTGTGTATTTTTTTTAAATGAAAGATCAGGTTTTTAACTGTTAAAAAAAATTATAGAGCATCTCAGAAAAACAAAAGCATTCTAATATATAAATGTGTTTTTGCCGTTTTTGCTAATCCGACTGGTCCTGGAATTTTAACTACCAAATTATGTTATTTAGTTCGAGAACTAGGTAGCGGGTGCTTACTCCATTTGGTTTTCTTATTTTTTGCCAGAAATGTTGGACTGTCTAGATTTTCTTGAGTTAAAGGGTCGTCTTCTTGCTCCGTGTTAGAATTATGAGCGCTTTCACGGACTTCATCAACCTCACTATCGCTATCTTCTTCTGCATAAATTTTATTTACTACATTATTTTCATTCATTGTTTCCCATGCTAAAAAGATAAAATGCCTGATTGTAACTATATTTTGATAAAATGTTTTTGTATTTTCACAGCTTTGCGGATCAGTCTGGAAAATTTTCCGCAAAGCTGTGGAAATAGAAATAGAAAAACATCCATGTAATATGAACCGAAAAGACGGTTTAAGAGGTTGGCTATTAGTATTACATCCTCTAAGACAAAGATCAACCTTCTTGGAAAGAACACAAACACTTACTCCAAGTAATAACGAAGGAAGTCAAGCGGTAACGAAAAGATATTTCCGTTAATTATGCTAATCGCTAATAATATAAGTATCGTCACTTACACTTTTTTCTTCAGTGATACTTACTGGTAAAGATAAAGTGTATTATTTTTCAATTTGGGGTTAAATTGAAGAAAAATCAAATTTTTGAATAAAAATTGACTTTAAGGTTAATTTGTATTTATTCGATAGAAGTTATTAGTAGATGTTTAATTATATTATTTTCAATTATAATAAGGTTGAAGATAGAATTTATTTTTGTGCAAAATTTTGTTAATTTTATGAGACTAATATTTGTTAATTTTATATTATTTATAGATGAATATAAAATTTATATAATTCATTAAATTTTATTATGCAATTGGGGCGAATTGTATCAATTAAGTTATTGAATTTTATAAAAATTTTAGTTTGTGTAGGGGGGTACTGCAATTTTTTTTTACTAGTTTTGTTGTTGGCTATTTTTTTATATTATAATATAATTTGTTAAAATTTTGATTTATTAAAAATAAAATTTAAATAATAGGTTAAATTAATTATTAAAATTTAAATATGTTAATTATTAAAATTGTTTTATTAGACTAATTTTATTAGTTTAATATTTTATTATTTTTTATATTGTTTTTATAAAGTTTTATTTTGGCTTGAAATTTTAATTTATCATTATTTTATATGTATATTTTTAATTAAAAATTTTTGGTTGCAGTTTTTAATATTAAAAAATTATTTAAGTGAGTTTTAGTAATTGATTAAAGATTTGATAAAATTTGTGCCAGCAATTGCGGTTATACAAATAATTCAATTAAAATTTATTGGTTAATAATTAATTTTTTTGTCAAAAATTATTATTGAAATTTTTAAGTGAAATTTAAATTTCAATATATTTTTATTATTATTATTTGAAGTTATTAAAATTTATATTAAACTAGGATTAGATACCCTATTATTATAATTGTAAATTTAAATACCTGATTAGTATTAGTTATTTTCTTAAAAATTAAAAAATTTGGCGGTATTTTAGTCTATTCAGAGGAACCTGTTCTATAATTGATAGTCCACGATTAGTTTAACTTTTCTTTTATGCTTGTATATCGTTGTTTTTGAATATTTTATAAGAATTAGAATTTTCAATAAGTATATTTTAGTTTATTTCAGATCAAGGTGCAGTTTATAGGAAAGGAGAAATGGGTTACAATAAACTTATTTTTGGTTTATTATTTTAAATGGTTTTATTAAATTGGATTTGATAGTAATAGTATATATATATATACTATGATTTTAGCTCTAAAATGTGCACATATTGCCCGTCGCTCTCATTAATTTGAGATAAGTCGTAACAAAGTAGATTTACTGGAAAGTGAATCTAGGAATAAAACAAATTAAAGCTTTAAGGGAAGTTTTTTATTTACATTAAAAAGATTACTGTTCAATTCAGTATAATTTGATTATGAATTTAATTATTTATTTATCTTGATAGAATTATTTTTTAATTTATTAGTTTAATAGAAAAATTTGTTTTTATTATAGTTTATTAGTAAAGTGATTGAATTTTTATATTTAAAAGGTATAATTTATTTTTTGTACCTTGTGTATCAGGGTTTATTTATTAAAAGTTTATTATAAAATTTTCTCGAATTAAAAAGTTCTAATTAATTATATGTTTAATTTTTTCATAAATTTTCTTAATTTTTAGTTAGAAATGAAACGTTATTCGTTTTTTAATATATCTAGTTTTTTAAGAAAATAATTTAATTCTCTTATTATTTATTTATTAATTAATTTGTAATTAATAAATTTTAGCATGAAATATTTAAAGGGACGAGCTTTTATTTATATACTTAAAAATTTTAGTTTTATTTATTTTTTGTATAATTTAGATTGTTAATCATATGAACAATTTAATATTTAATTTTATTATATTTAAGATTTATATTAGTTTTAGTTTTTATATTAAAAATTTTTGTTTAATTTTGTTTCTTTAGTAATAATGATAAAATTAGTAGATTAATATGTATATAGTGTTAGATTTTTAGGTAATAAAAAGGAACTCGGCAAATTAATTTTCTGCCTGTTTATTAAAAACATGTCTTTTTGATAATAATTTAAGGTTTAATCTGCTCAATGAATAGTTAAATTGCCGCAGTATTTTGACTGTGCAAAGGTAGCATAATAATTAGCTTTTTTATTGGGAGCTGGAATGAATGATTGGACAAGAAAATTTCTGTCTCTTTATTATTTTTTTTTGAATTTTACTTTTAAGTTAAAAGGCTTAAATTTTTTTAAAAGACGAGAAGACCCTATAGAGTTTAATTTTTTATTATTTAGGATTTATTAGAATTTAAGTAATTTTATTTATAAAAAAAATTTGGTTGGGGTGACTGAAAGATAAAATTAACTCTTTTAATTATAATCAATTATGTTTGAATTTGAAATCTATATTTATAAGTTTAAAGTAAATTACCTTAGGGATAACAGCGTAATTTTTTTTAGAGTTCTTATTAAAAGAAAAGTTTGCGACCTCGATGTTGGATTAAAATTTATTTTAGGTGTAGAAGCTTAAATATTAAGTCTGTTCGACTTTTAAAATTTTACATGATCTGAGTTTAAACCGGTGTGAGCCAGGTTGGTTTCTATCTTTAAATATTTAATATATTTTAGTACGAAAGGACCAGGTATATAATAAATTATTTTTAATTGAATGTTATTGTTACTTTGGCAGAATAGTGTAATAGATTTAGGATCTTTAAATGTATTTTTATACAGGTAATATTTGTATATTTTTGATTATTTTTTATTATTTATTTCTTATATTATTCTTATTTTATGTGTATTAATTGGTGTAGCATTTTTAACTTTATTTGAGCGTAAAATTTTAGGTTATATTCAAATTCGTAAGGGTCCAAATAAGGTTGGATTTATAGGTTTAGTTCAGCCTTTTAGTGATGCTATTAAATTGTTTTGTAAGGAGCAAGCTAATCCTATTATATCTAATTTTTTTTCTTATTATTTTTCACCAGTTTTTAATTTGTTTTTATCTTTACTTTTATGATTTTGCTTACCTTTTTTTACTGGGTTTTTACATTTTTCTTTAGGATTTATATTTTTTCTTTGTTGTTCTAGTCTTTCTGTTTATACAATTATAATTGCTGGTTGATCATCTAATTCTAATTATTCATTGTTGGGAGGATTGCGTTGTGTAGCTCAAACAATTTCTTATGAAGTAAGTCTGGCTATTATTTTGTTATCTTTTTTATTTCTTATTATGAGAGTTAGAATTTTTGATTTAATACTTTATCAAGAATATATTTGATTTTTTTTTATTTCTATTCCTTTAGCAATAATTTGGTTTACTTCTAGATTAGCTGAAACTAATCGTACACCTTTTGATTTTGCTGAGGGAGAATCCGAATTAGTTTCTGGGTTTAATGTTGAATATAGAGGTGGGGGATTTGCTTTAATTTTTATAGCAGAATATTCAAGAATTTTATTTATAAGAATGATTTTTGTATTTATTTTCTTTAGAGGTTGTTTGACAAATTTAATATTTTTTTTTATATCAGTTTTTATGTCTTTTATATTTATTTGAGTTCGGGGGACTTTACCTCGATATCGTTATGATAAATTAATATATTTAGCTTGGAAAAGGTTTCTTCCTGTTTCTTTAAATTTTTTAATGTTTTTTTTGGTTTAAAAATATTTATTTTTTCTTTAATTTTTTAGTTAATTATTTTTAGTAAAAGTTAATAAGATAATTAATCTTTTTTTATATTTTCAAAATATATACTTATACAAGTTCATTAACTAATTTTTGAATATTATGTTATCCCATATTTTTGATAAAAGGAATAATATTGGGAAAAATATGAAGTATGAAATTGTCAATAATTGTCCTGTTAAAATGTAAGGTTCTTCAACTGGTTTAGCTCCAATTCATGTTAATAAGCATCTTGTTATAGTAAATCTTCAAAATAGAATTTTATTTAAAGGATAAAATGTACTGTTTTTAATTTTTTTTTTAAATAAAGGTATAATTACTAGAATTAAAATTGAGCAGAATAAGGCAATAACTCCTCCTAATTTATTAGGGATTGAACGTAGAATTGCATAAGCAAATAAAAAGTATCATTCTGGTTTAATGTGGGCTGGAGTTACAAGTGGATCAGCTGGAATAAAGTTGTCAGGATCTCCTATTAAGTATGGAAATGTTAAGATAAATAAAGTAAATATTATTAAGGTGAATATGAATCCAATTAGATCTTTGGATGTATAATATGGGTGAAATTGAACTTTATCAATATTGTTTGTTGTTCCTAATGGATTAAAAGATCCAGTTTGGTGAAGAAATAATAAGTGAATTATAGCTAATGCTATGATTACAAATGGAAGGATGAAGTGTAAAGCGAAGAAACGTGTTAAGGTAGCATTATCTACAGCAAATCCTCCTCAAATTCATTGAACAATATTATTTCCTAGATAAGGAATGGCTGATAGTAAATTAGTAATTACTGTAGCTCCTCAAAAAGATATTTGTCCTCAAGGTAGGACATACCCTAGGAATGCTGTTCCTATAATTATAAAGAATATAATTACTCCAATTGTTCATGTTATTGGTTGTATAAATGATCTATAGTATAATCCTCGACCAATATGTAAATATAAACATACAAAAAATAGTGATGCCCCATTTATATGAATAATTCGTATTAATCATCCATAGTTTACATCTCGACAAATATGGACAACACTATTAAATGCTAATGAAATATCTGAACAATAATGTATTGCTAGGAATAATCCTGTTAATACTTGGATAATAAGACATATTCCTAATAATGATCCAAAGTTTCATCATCCTGAAATATTTGAAGGTGAGGGAAGATCAATAAGTATATTATTTATAATTTTAAATAATGGATTTTTTTTTATAATTTTCATTATACATTTTTTCGTAGGGGCCCTCTTTTGATATTAGTAATTTTACTTACAGCAATTAAAGCAATTAGTAAATAAATAATAATTACTATAGATATAAGTATTATTGGGTATATAAGAAATTTATTTAGAGATATTGTAAAAAAAAATTTACTTTTAAGAGCAATGTCTAAATTTATTGAATTTATATTTGGAAAAAGTTTATCTTTGAATAGAAATATTCTAATAAATGGAATTGCTGTAATTAAGGATGATTTATTGAATCTAAATTTTTCATTTGATGCTACTCTTGTTATATAAATAAACAAAATTAGTATTCCTCCTACTATAATAATAAATAGAATATATGAGTATCAGAAATTTATTGATAATAATCCAATTCATATGGAAATTAATAGGGTTTGTGTTAATAAAATTAGTCCTATAGATAATGGATGAGAAATTATTATAAATATTATTGTTATTATTATTATTAGAATTAAAATTATTATACAGAGAATAGTTTATGTAAAATGTTAACTTTGGAAGTTAAGGAAGAATAATCTAATTTTTCTCTGAAGTTTTAAAAGATTACTTATTTTTGGTTTACAAGACCAATATTTTGATTAAATTATTAAAACAATGTTAATTTATAGATATATGGTTTTTATTTTTATATATTTTGTAGGTTTATTAGTAATGTGTTTAAAATGTAGTCATTTACTTTTAATACTTTTAAGATTAGAATTTATTGTTTTATCTTTATTTTTGGGTATAGGAGTTTTTGTTTTAGGCTTATTATATGAAAGTTATTTTATCATAATTTTTATCTTTGAGAGTTTGTGAGGGCTTTAGGTTTATCAATTTTGGTTTCTTTAGTTCGTATATATGGAAATGATTATTTTAATTCTTTTAATATTTTATGGTAAAATTTATTATATATATATTTTTATGATTCCTTTATGTTTTTATATAGAAATTTTTGGGTTCTTCAATTCATATTTTTTATAATATTTACTTTGTTTTTATACTTATAGTTATAGTATGTATTTTTCTTCAATTAGTTATTTTTTTGGATGTGATTATGTGATTTTTTTATGATTTTTTTAAGAATTTGAGTTGTGTATTAATATTGAGGGCAAAAGAAAAGCTTTATTTTTATAATAATTTTTCTCTTTTTTTTAGATTCGTAATTTTATTTCTTTTGATTTTTTTATTTTTGACTTTTTGTTCAATAAATATATTTGTATTTTATTTATTTTTTGAAATAAGATTGATCCCCACTTTATTATTAATTTTAGGATGAGGTTATCAACCTGAACGTATTCAGGCTGGGATATACATATTTATATATACATTATTTGGTTCTTTTCCTATAATAGTTTCATTATTTTATTTATATTATTATAATAGAAGATTAGACTTTTTTTTTTCTTATAATGTTAATTCTTTTTATTTATATATTTGTATGATTCTAGTTTTTTTAATTAAGATTCCTATATATTTTGTTCATTTATGATTACCAAAGGCTCATGTTGAAGCTCCTGTTTCAGGTTCTATAATTTTAGCAGGTGTAATGTTGAAGTTAGGAGGTTATGGATTTCTTCGATTTATAAAAATTTTTGTTGAGATCGGTATAAAAATTAACTTTATTTTTATTACTATTAGATTAATTGGGGGTTTCTATATTTCTTTAATTTGTCTTCGGCAGATGGATATTAAGTCTTTAATTGCCTATTCTTCAGTTTCTCATATAGGATTAGTTTTATCAGGACTAATAACTTTAAATTTATGGGGATTTTATGGTTCATTTTTAATAATAATTGCTCATGGGTTATGTTCTTCTGGACTTTTTTGTTTAGCAAATATTTCTTATGAACGATTGTCTAGTCGTAGATTATTTATAAATAAGGGGTTAATTAATTTAATACCTAGAATATCTTTATGATGATTTTTACTTTGTTCTTCTAATATAGGCGCTCCGTTTTCTTTGAATCTTTTTGGGGAAATTATACTAATTAATTCAATTATTTCTTGAAGATGATTGACTTTTATTTTTCTGTCTTTAATTTCTTTTTTTGGAGCTGCTTATTCTTTATATCTTTATTCTCATACTCAACATGGAATTTTATTTCAAGGATTTTATTCATTTTCTTTGGGTAGTTTACGTGAATATTTATTATTATTTTTACATTGAGTTCCTTTAAATTTAATTTTTATGAGTGGTGATATTTTTATATATTATTTAAATAGTTTAATTAAAATATTGATTTGTGGTGTCAAAGATATACATAGTATTTTAAATAATTTCAATTTGTTTTTTTATATTTATTTTTATATTTTTTTTTAGAATTTCTTTTTTTTGGTTAAGTCTGTATTTTATAATAATAGATTTAATGATTATTTTTGAATATGAATTAATAACTTTAAATTCTAATATTATTTTTATATCAATTTTATTTGATTGAATATCTTTACTTTTTATAAGTTTTGTTTTATTTATTTCTAGAATAGTAATTTATTATAGAGAAGAGTATATGTCAGGTGATTTAAATATTAATCGATTTATTTTTTGGTGTTTTTATTTGTTATATCAATAATATTTTTAATTATTAGTCCTAATTTAATTAGAATTTTGTTAGGTTGGGATGGATTAGGTTTAGTTTCTTATTGTTTAGTCATTTATTATCAAAATAATAAATCTTTAAATGCTGGTATATTAACTGCTTTATCTAACCGAATTGGTGATGTAGGAATTCTTATATCAATTGCTTGAATAATGAATTATGGATCTTGAAATTTTGTATTTTATTTAGATTTTATAAAGGAAGATTTTGATATAAAAATTATTAGTTATTTTATTGTTTTATCTGCTTTTACTAAAAGTGCACAGATTCCTTTTTCTTCATGATTACCCGCAGCAATGTCAGCACCTACTCCAGTATCATCTCTAGTTCATTCTTCTACATTAGTTACTGCCGGTGTTTATTTATTAATTCGTTTTAATTTTTGTTTTAGAACGGGTTTAATGTTTTTTATATTATTTATTTCTAGAATAACAATATTTATATCTGGTTTAGGGGCTAACTTTGAGTATGATTTAAAAAAAATTATTGCTTTATCTACTTTAAGACAGCTTGGATTAATAATAAGAATTTTATTTTTGGGGGATTATAAACTTGCTTTTTTTCATTTACTTTCTCATGCTTTATTTAAGGCTTTACTTTTTATATGTGCCGGATGTATAATTCATAATTTAATGAATTGTCAGGATATCCGTTATATAGGGTCTTTAATTAATTTTATACCTTTAACTTGCACTTTTTTTAATATTTCTAATTTTTCTTTATGCGGCTTACCTTTTTTATCAGGATTTTACTCTAAGGATTTAATTTTAGAAGTTTTTTCTATAAGTTATATAAATATATTTATGTACTTAATTTTTTATGTTTCAATTGGTCTAACTGTTAGTTATTCTTTTCGCTTATGTTATTATTCATTGTTTAGAATATATAATTTTTATATATTTAATAATTTGAATGATCAAGGTTTAATTATATTAAAGGGTATAGGTGGTTTAATTTTCTTAGTTATTTTTGGAGGGGGAATTCTTTCATGATTAATATTTCCTACTCCTTATTTTATTTGTTTACCTTTTACATTAAAGATAATAGTTATTTTTTGCATTATATTCGGTGTATGACTCGGGTATGAATTTTCTAATTTTGGTTATCATTATGATTTAAAATCAATAAGTTGATTATCTATTAGCTTATTTTTTTCTTCTATATGAAATATACCAGCATTATCTACTTATTTTGTTAATTATTATTTTTTAAAGTTTGGAAATTTTTATTATAAGAATGTTGACTTAGGATGATTAGAATACTTTGGGTCTCAAAATTTATATAATAATATTATGAGAGGTTCTAAAATAAGTCAATTATTATTTAATAATAGATTAAAGGTTTATTTTATTTTATTAATAATTTTTATTTTATTATTAATTATTTATTTTAATAGCTTATTTAGAGCATAATATTGAAGATATTAAGGAGATATTTAGATCTTAAAATATTTATAAAACGTATGTTTAATTTTACAATGAAAATGTAATGTTTTATATAAACTATATAAATAGAAATATAAACGGAGTTTCACTGCTTAAATTTGAAATTAGAAGTTTCATTTTGAATCACATATTTCTTTAAATGGAATTTATATTCATTTTTATCATTAACAGTGATAGACCTCTATTTTGGTTTCATTTAAAAATAAGGATGATAATCATCAAAGGACTAGGTCGAAACTAATAACAATATTTTGTTTCTTATTTAAGATAAATTGATGATCAATATTTTTAAGTGCAAATTAAATGTTAATTTTAACTATTATCCTAAATTGCTCAATTTAGTGCACCTTGTTTTCATTCATGGTAAAGTCCTAGTAATAAAATTACAATAAATATGGATGTAATTATTGAGAATGTAATAATTCTTGTAATTTTTAGTGTAATTACTAAAGGTAGTAGTAAGGTAATTTCTACATCAAAAATTAGGAAAATTATAGCAATTAAAAAAAATTGAAGAGAAAATGGTATTCGTGCAGAGGATTTAGGGTCAAAACCACATTCAAAAGGTGATCTTTTTTCTCGATCAATTAATGTTTTTTTTGAGAGGAATCTTGCTAATATTATAACAATAAATGATAATATAAATGTAATTAATGCAAAATTTCTTATAACAATAATTACTTACACTAGTTAACTAGATCTTTTAATTGGAAGTTAAAAATAATTTTTATACTATATAAATATCTACCTCATCAATAAATTGAAATATAAAGGAATAATCATACTACATCAACAAAATGTCAGTATCATGCTGCTGCTTCAAATCCAAAATGATGAATAGATGAGAAATGATTTTTTATTTGTCGTAGTAAACAGACTCCAAGAAAAGTGGTTCCAATTATTACATGGATTCCATGGAATCCTGTTGCTATAAAGAATCTTGATCCATATACTGAATCTGCAATGGTAAAAGTTGATTCTATATATTCATATGCTTGAAGGATAGAAAAATAAATACCTAGTAAAATGGTAAGACCTAGACTATAAATTGCTTGTTTAAAATCATTTTCTATAAGACTATGATGAGCTCAGGTTACAGTAATTCCTGAAGAGATTAAGATTGTGGTATTAAGTAAAGGAATTTGAATTGGGTTAAAAGGGATAATTCTTTTTGGTGGTCAAATTATACCAATTTCAATTGATGGAGCAAGTCTTCTGTGAAAGAAACTTCAAAAAAAAGACACAAAGAATAAGACTTCGGAAGTAATAAATAGAATTATTCCTCATCGAAGTCCTTTGACAACCTTTAGAGTGTGTAGTCCTTGAAAAGTTCCTTCTCGGGAAGTGTCTCGTCATCATTGAATTATTACTATAATAGTGCATAGTGTTCCAATTATAAATAAATTTATATTATAAAGATGGAATCATTTAATTACTCCTGTTAATATAATTATTGTTCTAAGAGCACCTAGAATTGGCCAAGGTCTAATTTCCACAAGATGATAAGTATGATTTTTATTTAACATTAATTAACTTCTCTAGAATATAGTGTTCTTAAAATAGAGAATACATAGGATTGAATAATTGCAACTGCTGATTCTAATAATATAAGAAGTAATTGTGATAATACTAATATATTAATTATTAATAAAGATAATTTATTACCAGTTCTTCCTATTAAAGTTAAAAGAAGATGACCAGCAATTATATTAGCAGTTAGTCGAATAGCTAAAGTTCCTGGCCGAATAATATTTCTAATGGTTTCAATACATACCATAAAAGGTATAAGAACAGGAGGTGTTCCCTGTGGAACAAGGTGGGCAAATATGTGGATAGTATTATTAATTCACCCATAAATTATAAATCTTAATCATAATGGTAAAGCTAAAGTTAATGTTAATACCAGATGTCTAGTTCTAGAAAAAATATATGGGAATAATCTTAAAACATTATTAAATATAATTAGAGAGAATAATGATAAAAAAATTAAGGTAATTCTTTTTATTTCTTTAATTTTTAAGATTACTTTAAATTCATTTCTCAATATTAAGCATAACTTGACTCATATAAAATTGATTCGTGAAGGAATAATCCAGAATATAGTTGGTAAAACAATTAATCCTAATATAATTCTTATTCAATTTAATGATAAATTTATTCTTGTTGATGGATCAAATCTGGAAAATAAGTTTGTTATCATTTTCAGGAAATTATTTTATTTTTTTTTGTTTGTTTTATTTCGTTATTTTTATATAGAATGGAGAAGTAATTTATAGCATTAAATATAACAAATACTATTGCAAAATAAATAAATAGGTTTAATCAACTTAATGGGGCTATTTGTGGGATCAAAAATTACTATTATAGTTATTTTAACTTGACAAGTTAATGTTATAGATTAACTAAATTTTTCATTAGAAGTAATTGCTAATCTACTATTATGTGGTTTAAGAGACCAATACTTGCTTTCAGTCATCTAATGAAAGATTTTTTACTCATTCAATAAAATATTTAGGTAAAATTCTTTCTACAACAATTGGTATAAATCTATGGTTTGTTCCACAAATTTCTGAACATTGACCAAAAAATACACCAATTCGATTTATATAAAAGGTTGTTTGATTTAATCGTCCAGGTGTAGCATCAATCTTTATTCTGGAGGAAGGAATTGTCCAGGAATGAATTACATCTGATGATGAGACTATTATACGAATTTGGGTATTAACTGGAAGGATTAATCGATTATCTACTTCTAATAAACGAAATGAAAAGTTGTTTTGCTCATCTGAGGGAATTATATATGAATCAAATTCTGCTTTTTTAAAATCTGAAAGTTCATATGATCAATATCATTGATGTCCTATTGATTTTACAGAGACTAAAGGTAAATTAATTTCATCTAGTAAATATAATAATTGTAGTCTTGGGAGTGCAATGAAAATTAATGTAATTGCAGGAGCAATTGTCCAAATTAATTCAATTATTTGTCCTTCAAGAAGAAGTCGATTAATATATTTATTGATTATAACCGATAAGATGATATAAAGAACAACTAAAGTAATTATTACTAGAATTATTATTGTATGGTCATGGAAGAATGTTAATTGTTCTATTAAAGGAGAAATTCTATCTTGAGAATTAAAGTTTATTCAAGTTGCCATTTTCTAAAAAAAGTTAAACTTTATATATGGGTCTTAAATCCATTGCACTATTCTGCCATATTAGAAGTTAACTAGCATTGGCAATTCAGAATAAGTGTGTTCTATAGGAGGAGTATCTTGCATCCATTCATTAGAAGTTGGTATATTTATCACAAATACATTTTTTCGTATTGAGTTTATTCCTTCTCAAATGATGTAAACTATAAATAGAATTCTTGCAGTTCTAATTAAAGATCCTACAGAGGATACTAGATTTCATGATAGGTAGGCATCTGGATAATCGGAATACCGTCGAGGTATTCCTCTTAATCCTAAAAAATGTTGAGGGAAAAAAGTTAAATTTACACCAATAAATATAGAGTAAAACTGAGTCTTTAAAAGTTTTTCATTCAGTCAGAAACCAGTAAATAAAGGGAATCAATTTACAATTCCTCCTATAATTGCAAATACTGCACCTATAGAAAGAACATAGTGGAAATGTGCAACAACATAGTAAGTATCATGAAGAATGATATCAATAGAGGAGTTAGCTAGAATTACACCAGTTAATCCTCCAATTGTAAATAGGAAAATGAATCCTAAAGCTCATAATATTTGGGGTGAATACTTAACTTGGGTACCATGAATTGTAGCTAATCATCTGAAAATCTTAATTCCAGTAGGGACAGCAATAATTATTGTTGCTGAGGTAAAGTATGCTCGGGTATCAACATCTATACCAACAGTAAATATATGGTGTGCTCATACAACAAATCCTAAAAGTCCAATTGCTATTATTGCATAAATTATACCAATTGATCCAAATGTTTCCTTTTTCCCTCTTTCTTGTCTAATAATATGAGAGATTATACCAAATCCTGGAAGAATTAAAATATAAACTTCAGGATGTCCAAAAAATCAAAATAAATGTTGATATAAAATTGGATCTCCACCACCGGCAGGGTCAAAAAAAGAAGTATTTAAATTTCGATCAGTTAATAGTATTGTAATTGCTCCAGCTAATACTGGTAAAGATAGAAGTAATAAAATAGCTGTAATTAAAACAGCTCATACAAATAATGGTAAGCGATCAAAGGTTATACCAATTGATCGTATATTAATAATTGTCGAGATAAAATTTACAGCACCTAGAATTGAGGAGATTCCTGCTAAATGTAATCTAAAAATAGCTAAATCTACTGAGGATCCTCTATGAGCAATATTTCTTGAAAGAGGGGGGTACACTGTTCAACCAGTTCCTGCTCCATTTTCTACCAGTCTTCTTATAAGTAAAAGAGACAGAGAAGGGGGAAGAAGTCAGAATCTTATATTGTTTATTCGTGGGAAAGCTATATCAGGAGCACCTAATATTAATGGGACTAATCAGTTTCCGAATCCTCCAATTATGATAGGTATAACTATGAAGAAAATTATAATGAAAGCATGGGCAGTTACAATAACATTATAAATTTGGTCATTTCCAATTAGTGATCCTGGATTACCTAATTCTGCACGGATTAGTAAACTAAGGGAAGTTCCTAGTATTCCTGCTCAGGCTCCAAAGATAAAATATAAAGTTCCAATGTCTTTATGGTTTGTGGAAAATAATCATTTATTAAGTAAAATGACCGAGAGTTAGGTGATAAATTGTAAATTTATTTACGGAGTAAATCCTTTTACTAGTTTTGTATTCAATTATGATTTTAAATTGCAAATTTAAAGGTGATTTTTAAATCCAAAACTTAAATTTACTTAGTCTTGAAATTTCTACTTACGTTACAAGTTGCAAGCTGTAACGTCTTACAAAACGTCAGTTTGTTTGGGTTCACGAACGACAATACGGCAAAGGCCAAGTTTTACTTCTTGTTTTAGCTCTCAAGGAAAGACTAGGATCAAGTTTAAAAAGTCTAGGTATTTAACTACAACGCGGTCTAAGCCGAAAGTCGCTTATAATCATAGATCTAGACATTCATAATTGTGTGATGTGAAAACAGCGTTTTTAAACGGATTTTTAGAAAAAAAATGTATATATAAATCACTGTAAGGTTTTATCAAATCAAATGATTGTAACAAAGTTTTAAAGTTGAAAAAAGCAATTTATGGGCTAAAACAAACTTCTAGGGCTTGGTAAAAAACGATTAAAAAATGTTTAATTAATTTAGAATATAAGAAATCAGAAATAGAACCTTGTTTGTTTATAAAAATTCAAGTGTTAGTGTTAATATTCTAGCTTTATATGTTGACGATTTTTTAATTTTTTTAAATGATAAAGAAGAAATGTTTTTGAAAAAGGAATTAGGTTTAAGATTTAATTTTGATAAGGCTAATAATGCATTTTCACATTTACATTGACATTGTTTGTTACCTTACAATGTTTATACGTTGTGATTTTAGCTCACGGTTTATTCAAAACTTTTTTGAATTACGCGGGTATAAAATCAGCTTTCAACGTTTCCATCTCTATAGCCATTTACTTACTATGAGTTTCTTTCTAATTACATAGTAAAAAGAATATCTTGATAAATTTAGTTTAAATTACATAGCAACTCGTTGAGCGTAGAAAAACCATGTTGCCAAATAACAAAAGTATCATAAACGAATCTGTAGCAGCACTTTGGTTTTAGTTAAAATGTGGATAAAGATGTTTTCTCAAAATCTTCCATAAATGCATTAGCAAAAGTCGGTAAAAGCGGAGAACCTGTGAAGGCTCTGAATATTTGTGAGTAAAACTTTTCTTGTAAAGTAAAATATGTAGAGGACAAACATTTCTCAACAATAAGTACTACCTCGCTTGAAATATTGTTCTCGCTGACTAAAGATCTAATAATGTTAATTAAATCAGGTACCGGCACATTAGTAAACAAAGACTTGACATTAAAACTAACCAGATTGTCAGTCGGTTGCTAACGAAAATTGTGCAACTTCTGAACAAAATCTCCCGAATTGAGTAGAAATAATTCAATCTTCCCTGCTAAATGTTTAATAAACTTGCAAGATATTTAGATACCTTATAAGTAGGTGAATTTATCGCGCTGACAATAGGTCTAAGAAGAAAATTAGCCTTATAAATTTTAGGTAATTTGTAAAATCAAGTTGTTTTAGATCTGGTCAGAGGCCGGTCTATAAAAGCGAGACGTCACGGCGCAATCAATCAGTTTGTTCCGGGTTTTAAAGATGTTCGCTGCAAAATGTAACAAAAGTTTACCTTGTCTGATAACGACAAGACGGAAATTATCCAGAATGGAAAATTGTATTACTAATGCAACCCGTAGAAACTTGAATGCTAAAATAATAGTATTTTCAAAATTTGGAAATTGAACTATACAGGGCGAGGCGCCGTATACGCCACGGTCATTATACCAGAACGTGTTTGAATTTCAAAATATTTTTTTTACAGGTATATACAGAATCTTTGAGACACAATTTAAAAATATTTTTGATGACACATGGTGTTTATAAAAAAAGATCCATATCAAAGTTATGTTTTTTTTTAATGGAACACCCAGTATTTTAATTATTTTATAGATTCTAGGGATAAAATAAATGCAAGTTACAATAAAATTCCATATGCCTAAAACCTACTGTTTTTGAGAAATAACAATTTTTAATTAAAATTTGAATTAAAAAAACTGATTTTCATCATCTGCTGAAAGAAAAAAGATTAGACCGTAACTAATGTTTACATGAGAGATGTATGCATAAAATGACATAGATTTTTTTATTATAAAATCATACACGATAGTTAAAAAAGTACCAGTAATTTTGGCACAGATTTTTACTAATAACTGTCTTATTTCAAATAGCACACTCTGTATGTAATGGCATAAAAAACTTGAAGTTACGATAAGTCATTTGAAACTTTGTATGTAGGTAACAAAGGAGGAATGTTACTAGGTCATTTACTTTGTGGGTAAGTAACGGAGGAGGAGTAAAACACATGCCTAGCACACGCGGAAAAAAGTCCCTCTTCCTCCTCGTCCTGTGTAACACGTAGATCAATCCATAACTCTGTGTAAATCAATCAAGAAGACATACTTCATTAAGTAGGTCAAAAAGAAGTGCTTCTTTTTCTGTCACAGAACTTTCCAACTTATCCTATTAAAATGAGAACATTCCAACTTACCACAAATGTCATTAAGCAATAGAATCAGATAATAAAACAATTTGGAAATATGTGTCAGAGCAAATATACCACACACGTATAAAATATGGATAAAAATCGGTTACCAAACTCATTCTTTTGCCAGATAATTTTACCGCTCATTACGTCATTACATTTCATGCAGTTTATGTTGTTTTAGTCCTATACAGTGGCGTAGCTAGGAAAAGAGTTAAGGGATTATTTTATTCCTACTGCATACTTAGACTTGTATTTTTTCGAACTACTAGTCTTATATATAATTGTGCAAATTTGCTGTAACTAATTTTGTTAATTAGTTCTAGTGTCGCATTACCAGTAATAAGCTGTGTACTTTAAGTTTTTTTTTGGAAGTAGGGGAGGTTCACAGGAAGTATGCTTAAGGGCGCCAGAGCTGATCCAAAGTAACACTTCTGTCTTGCTCACGACAGACGGTCCAAACTTGTAACCCAATTAAAGGTTCGTACTCCTTATACTCGGCTGTTCGAGTAGCCCAAATTAGTTAGTCGATAACAATAACCACAGGAGAGAGAAAATTAACAAGAGAGCTTAACGATTTTAATCACTTTAAGATGTGAATGACAAGCAATAACAAGAATATATGAACTTTCTACATTCATCCGTACTTGGAAGATTTTTAAATATAAGTAACAAATATCACAGCTTTAACTTAGTAGAGTAGCAGATTAACCGCTATACATTAAATTCTCAATTCATAAATACTAGAACTAATACTAAGCATTAACAAGTGTAGCAAACTTTGATTTCGAAACACAAACGGTTTACAGGATTTTATAGAAGATTTAGTACGTGAATGCCCGCAGTATCGGCAACACACAATACACCTTTAAAGTAAGTCGAAGTAAATATTCTTCACCCACACACAGTATGCGATACAGTAAAATGAATGATTACAGTTACCTTATTGGTAGATAAGCAATAGTACATATATCTACGATCGTTAATATGGATCAAAATTCTGTGAGTAATTTTCGTGACAACGATATACACAAAAAAATCAATTAAATCAACTCACCCGAAGTCCAGTTTCCACTATCGTGAAGAAAACGTTTGCTCCCTCCAGTGGCCTGTGATAATTATTTAACCGCAAATCGTGTCACACACCAACTCACAAAGAATATTAAGCTAAAACAATTAGTATTAATAATTCATTAAGTATTGTATAAAAACCCGGTGCATCGAATACTGTACGTAGCAAATCAGAACAGGTGGCTGATAACACAATCGACGTCTGTATTTAACATTATATAGGACCCCAGTGCATCGAATAAGGTAAGTAGTAATTTAGAACAGGTGGCTGATAACACAATCGACTAATACACAGGTAGTAACATCTCCCACGATAAGGCTTATCGAGACCTCGTTTTCGTGGCGTAGAAAACGCTTTCCAAAAGCGTATGTGTGCGGTAACGTTATTTCTTAGTAAGAATTACTATTCACCATTCCTTTATTGAAAACGTACATGTGCTCGAAGCGGATAAAAAATGGCTGTTCAAGGAAGAAAGAATTACAAACTAATTTTAACAAAACGACACCAATTATCTTACCCTGTGGCGACTCAAATATTTTATGCACTTAATGTAATTACAATTTGATTTCCATTATTCCGGATGGTATTGGAAGAAATTACTTAAGACGCACCGACCATTTTAGACAATCGACAGCTTCGCAAGTTTGTCGTAAAAATGACGAACAAGAATCGGTAGAGGGCGTCAAAACCGGAATCTAATTTCAATTCAATATACAGAGTCGTCCGTAATGAAAATTTCGTACGTAACAAGTTACATTCTAAAAAAACGTAAAGAGATACTTTTGAAAAGATACCTTAACTAAATATTTAAATTTGAAAGATGCCGATCAATACACAAGTCACTGTTTTTGAAAACCATCAGCTATTTTACTAACGCATGCAAGGGCTAGTATGATTACATTAAAGAGGCATGGTAGCTGTAGGAACACCAGCGTTGTGGAGGGATATTTAGAAACAATATCGCATTTAAAGTAAGAGTCTCAAAAATTCTAGCTGGAGAGTCTTCTGTTTCATGCTTGCATATCAAAGTTATTTACTTATTAAGACAGGGACTTTATTAATATCCGTAACTCACTTTACATTGACACTCTTAACTATTCAGAAATATTTGTGTTTTCTGTGGGTAAGTATTGAATAACAGCTGTAATTTTGAGGTTATTTAATTTTTGTAATTTTATATTAACATCATTTTACAATGTTTAATATTTGACAAGATAAAATTATTGTAATGATACATTTTTGCAATGATACCCACATTCCCAATGGAACTTAGTCGTACCTTAAAGTTGCAAGCAAACTTTACAATACTTTCCGACAACATAAACAAGTCTTAATAAATCGGTATCAAAATTAGCTGTGGCTATAAGTATAAGCTCATTCTAAATTAAATTTTTAATTTATAAGCATTCAATATTTTGGATTGTCAGTAAAAACTTGACACAAAGCATTAAAAAAACAAGGTTTATTAAGAGCTACGTGTTTTCAACTTTTTGTACCGCGTACAATTTTTGTGAATAGTTTAATCACCATTTAAATCACGATAGCTGTTGGATTTAATTTTCTTTACAAACAAGACATGGTTTCATTTAAGTCAGCTCAAAATTATCGTACTTATGCAACCGAAAATTTACATGCATTTGTGAAAATTACGATTGCAACCTTCAAAAGTTGGTTAATGGATTGCAATGTTAACGAGAAAGATAATTGGTCAAATAGTTGTTTACAATACTGTAAACGAAGAACGTTATCTTGATATTTTAAGTCAATTTTTTAAACAGCTAGAGTTATTGCTTCCCAATCAAATTGCAATTCATCTCGGAGAGCTTCCTGTGTCTGTGGAGGATGCGCCAAGTTTTTGAGATTTCTAACCATAATATTCCATACGTGTTCAATAGGCGAAAAGTCGGGAGATCTAGATGACAATAGTAAAAGATTACCATTGGCTTCTTTGAATCGGTTCATAGAGTAGCTATGTAGAAACGGGCATTATACTGCTGGAAAAGTGGGTTTTCTGCCTGCTAAAGAAATGGAAGAATATAAGGTTCTACCACCTCGTTAACATATCGCTAAGCGTTTATGCTTTGGATAAATAGTAAACGAGACTTACTACCATAAGGTATAGCACCGATACCATAATCCCCTTAGTATGGTGTACATAGCGCTCAATAGAAAATTGAACGGGCATTTTTCTGCTAGAGTTCAGAATCTTACAATTGCTTAATAAATGGAAGAAGTTCGGTTAAAACGATTTGCAATGTCCTTGTACGAAAAACCACTTTTACTTATGCCAACAGTTCGACTTCTGTCAAATGTACTTAATTAGTGATAATTTTTACGTTTTTGCACTGTAGGCATAAACGCACGTTAAACAGAAGAACCACAAGAAATAATATTTAAATTAACCAAGACTCGCACGAAATACACGCAACAATAAAGTAGTAGAAATTAAAAAAAAACAGATATGCCATTACCACTTGATTTGTTTGAATAAAATTTTACTACCTCTGAGTAGCTAAATCTTTTGTCAAGTTTATTTTATATCGTTTTTAAGCTAAAACTAACTCGCATGAAACATTGTTCTTTTTATGTTTCCGTTTGTTTTGATGTATTTTACAGGCATCGTCCGGAAAATTTATCCAGACTAGGCCGGCAAGTGTAGTAGAATTTTATAACTAGAAGTTGGCACTAATGCAAATCATTAATGTATTGCGTTATCTGCCATTTGTGTCAGATTTATTATTACTATCATAAATCTAAGCTTGGAGACTATGAGCACGAACAACTACTTTAGATTTTTTTTCAATTAAGACAGAAGATAAAAATAAACAAATGAAGGAAATAAATTAAACGCGTCATAATTTATCAAAAATAAATTTTGTTTGAGAAATTCATAAACGTACTACAGAAACTTATAACGTTAAAGTTTAAACAGGAGCATATAAATTTACACTCCAACGTGTTTCTATTAAACAATAAAAGAATTTGGCAAACAGCCGCACCTATAAATAAAATAAATAGAGCAATAGTGTAGTAATGGCCGAAGTTAGCCTCTAATTACTTTAATCCAGCATCGTAATCAATCTATTATAGTTCCGTGGGCTACATCATTGCTACACGGAGCTAACTTATAGCACGGTTAGTTTACAGAGAACATTTTAATTAACGTGATTAGGTACTCCGTTCAGACTTGTGTACACAAATAAATTAACTTTAAAACTGAATTAATTGCTTCTTGCGTTTAGGACGGCGTAGAGAATTACGAAGCTTGTTGAGAATTAGACTTGTTGAAATTTCTCATTCTGTCTTGTTGTTGAACTCACTTTAAACCAACTTCTATTTACTTAAATACATTAAACATTACTACACAGATCAATTTAGATAATACAATTTAATAAATTGCGCTACTTGAGCTTGTTTGCCAAGGAAATTAATTAAAGAGCGTTCGCATTTATATTTCCACAGGCCAAAGTTAAAAAAACCGCCTAAATTAAAACAAAAACTCTATTTCTGCAACCACCGAAAAAAACCACATCTAAATGCCAACATCAGAACAAATTGCAGGGTAGAATATTTCCTCTTTCCTTGTTGCCCCATCTCAGTACAAACCAGAGCAAATATTTACTCAACTCCGCTCACAAAATTAAGTGGAATTGAAATGGACTCCAAAGGTAAACTGACGAGGTCTGCGTTGAATAGACGAAGTTGGAACGACGAGCAATGCAAGCGAATACAGTTACAAAATTTAAAAAACATTTCATTTCGAAATTAAGTACATTCAAAATACACAACTTCAATCTTTAATGCACCAATCTATTTCATAACACTACTTCGTCACACTTTTAATAGTAATTACATTGATTCTGCGTTAAACATTAAACCAAAACATTTCAGTTCTTTGTTCTAACTATGAATAATTTTTTAAACGCTTGTTTAACATTATTTCTTCCCTGAATTTCATTATATAAACCGTTGTTTGCTTTGGAAAGCTCTCGGCTTATATTAATAATGGTTCAAACAATTAGTTAAACATTAGGCTGCTTTACTACTCGGTACTTGTAATTAACTGTTGAATTAATTATAAATCTCGTATTAAGTTGGTACCTTGCGGGTATTTCTATAAAATCAAACAAAATAATCCTTAATTAGAGTAATTTATCTTTATTAAGAATTTTTTCTTTTTTATTTATTTTGTTTGGTAAAATGTTATAATGCTATTTTATATTTATCACTATAGGCCTTAATTTATGTGATTGCAGAGTATTTCTTATATCACAGTTATGGTTACTACCACTACTACTACTATATAGATTTTCTTAACCTAAGCGTTTCCGAACAAAAAACTATTAGGGCTCTTATTAAAATTTTGAGGCCCAATATCATACCTCGTTTGTGTGAAAGTAAGTTAAATAGTATTTATTGTGTGTGATAAATTGACTCGATTAATTAGTTTCTACTTCTTCTTCCTCTCCCTTTCTCTACTCTAATAGTTAGTTTGAGTATGACCTTGATGTGACCGTCAAAAATCACCGTGAGTTTTACTTGTCATATGCCATTTGACCAATTAATTACCTGAACAACCTGACTCTTATTTTATTATTATTCTATTTGTGTTAACAAACCTACCGCCTAAACTAGTAGTAAATGTAAATTTATAAAAGTGACCAAATATATTATACCGTGTGTCCCGGAAATTCGGAACATACAGATTAACATGAAGAATTTGAACATTTCGATTTAGATGTCCCTAAAGTGTGTTTAAGATATTGCTAGTATCAGAACATATGACTATGTGTACCAGAGAACGTTTTGCGTAATAATTTTCAAAATTCAGTAACAAATATCAAATATATTTACAAAAATGTATCGCGTGGTAAAAAGCTTAGTTTAAAATACAGATGAAAAAACGTATTAGTAATAGTCACTTTGGTCTAGTGACATCAATCGTATGACTGCGGTAATATCGCCGCTACGTACGAAGGTTCAAATCCCAATCCAGTTTTTTTTTAGTTGTATTATTATTTTAAACGAACGACGATTAATTTTAATAGTAAAAAAACATAAATAAACGTGTAAATTGTTTTTATTAAACTTATAATGGATTTATTAAAATATTATTTAAAGTTTAGTTACAATGAAATGATACCTGCTATTTTTTATAGTTATTTATTTGCTTAAAAGATAATAAAATTTTTTTGGTAGGTACATTTTAATTTATAACAATAAATGAATTAAATGGTTGACATTAGTAAAGACAGATACTAAGATACTAATAGACAATCATCATCGTGTTTGAATCAACTCCCAGATAAATGTTTATGGTGGTTCTGAAAATAACCGATTAAGATGGTTTGCTTAAATCAAATGTTTAAAAAGCTCTCCGTTTTATAGTAGACAGTAGCCGAGCTGCCGAGCATTAATTTTATGGCATTTTTCGTGAAATGTGATCTTCAAATTCTCTAAAAAATGAGAGCGATTTTGATAAATCCTGTTTTTAAGATGACCCCACAAAAAAATCGCAAGGTGCTAGGTTAGGTGATCGTAGCGGCCAGTGAGCTTGCCCGCGTGAGCTAATAACACCATGGAAGGTATTTGCTAAATATTGCCGAATAATCACCAAGTTGTGTGCGGGACAGCCGTTCCATTGGAACCAAACTTTTTGCTGCAAATCTTCCACTGTCGTTTGTAATGCTGGAACTATCCTATTCTTGAGCAATTTCAATAAAGAAGTGGCCAAAATTTCTGTTATGGAACAATCCGACCCACACATTTACTTTTTGAGTATACTGGATCCGCAGTGCCACCGTCATGTTAGGGTTTTCACGTGCCCAGATTCTGCAGTTTTGTGTATTAGGTGTATTGTGTAAAGTGAATGTGCTTTCACCGGTGAAAACAACGTTACGCGAGAAATCCCTCTTGGCATTGCATGTTTTCTACATTTCTTCACAAAACTCTACCCTAGAGTTGTTATCGCCAGTTTGCAACTCTTGGCATCTACGAAGTTTGTAGAGTTTGTATCGTTGTTTTCGAAGAATGCGTTGTACCACTGATTTTGGAACTTCCGTTTTTACCTGAACACTATGCACCGATGTTTTATTTATAATGGAAACTGCTGTTAACACAACTTTTGTATTCCTTACTTCTAATTCTTGTAGTGATTTAGGCACATCATCACTACGGATTCTAACAGATTCAGTTAGCAAAAACTTATTCACGATTCTTTCGAAAGTCGAGTAACTCGGCATATTTTCAAACATTCTTGCGAATTTTTGTTGTATTTCACGGCAACTGCTTCCACCAAAATGCAAACGAATAACAAATATTCGCTGCTCTAAAGATAAACTCTCTATTATTTATACAAATGTATAACACAATATTGAAACTAATTACAAAGCGCATACTATTTAAACAACAAACAGGAAAAACTTTACACGCAGTGTAAAATCTACTAAGTATCAGATATTTCGGATGTTCCATTGTTTTTCGACGCCTGCAGCCGCCGCCTTACGTTTTGTTTAATTGTAGGTAGACGTAATTTCTGATTTTTCATGTCATACCTACAATAGGAAAGAATGGAATTTTTACGCAAATGTGAGCCGGTACAAAACGAAAAGCTTTTTGAACACTGGATTTAAACAAATTTTCCCAAACGGTTATTTTCAGAACCACCATAAATATTTATCCGGGGCTTAATTCAAACACGATGATGATTGCGTAATATTATCTTAATATATGTTGTTTACTAGTGTCAAAAATTAAATTTATTTATTGTTATAAATTAAAATGTACCTACCAAAAACGTTTTAATAGCGTTTAAGCACATAAATAGCGATAAAAATAGCAGGAATCATTCATTGTAACTAAATTTTAAATAATATTTTAATAAATCCATTATGAGTTTAATAAAAACAATTAACACGTTTAATTATGTCTCTTTACTGATAAAAATTAATCGTCGTTTATTTAAAATAATAATACAACTAAAAAAACATGAACCGCATTGGGATTTGAACTTTCGTATGTAGCGGCGATATTAGCGCAGCCGTACAATTGATGTTATTAGACCAAAGTGACTATAACTCATACATTCTTTACATCTGTATTTTAATTTTTTTAAACTGGATATTCATTATTAAATTTTGAAAATTATTGCGCAAAACGTTCTCTGGTACACATTGTCATATGTTCTGA
Source organism: Aquatica leii (assembly GCA_035610365.1). Lineage (NCBI taxonomy): Eukaryota > Metazoa > Arthropoda > Insecta > Coleoptera > Lampyridae > Aquatica > Aquatica leii. The sequence goes on from CM069436.1 coordinate 60,325,036, forward strand.
TACTGGAAATATCATAAAAACACTTTGGAGACATAAACCGAAATTTTCAAATTTCCCATGTTAATCTATATGCTTCAGAATTTCCGGGACACGCGGTATGTTATTACTAGCTAGGTTATAACGCCACATTATAAACCTAATCTAAGCAAGCTCTGTAAAAAATTTATTGTTTTCTTACAAATATTTCAGTTATTGTATAAATTATTGTTTTATCAAAATTATTTAACACTTAGTTTTAAGTTATAATTGATATTTTTAAAAATGAAGATTTTGTTTGTCCAGTTGATAAATATACGTGCTTGCAAAATTTTCGCAATTACATTAGTCTGTTTTATAGTTCTAACGCAATTCTTGAGTTATTGTTTGTTTGTACTCAAGAGGCTGGCAAAAAAAGTTACGTAAAACTGTAAAACAATGATAAAATTGAATAATAATTAAACCATAAAAATATTTATGACAAAAAACAACAAAGTTTATCAGTTATTGTTCAGTAGATAGCTATCATGGTACATCAGTAACTTTACTTTCAAACTTTCAAGAAGTGTAAGCTTACAATCATCGACTTGCCAAGCTCTGGTCTTGATTATGGTTAAAAATTAAGGATACTTAATAGGATACAGTCAACGTACCCAGTAATTATTTAATTACGCACCACGGCTAGCTAAGATTTTCACTGTAAAGTTAGAATCCTTTGTTTAAAGACAATAAGGGTACGTATCGACCAACTCTCAAAGAGATTAAAAAACAAGCAAACAACAATCGACCAAAGAAAGTATTAAAATGTGCACATATTCCTTTTAATCAATAACAAAGTACCACTTTAAGGTAATAAAAAATTAATGAATGCTAGATAAGCTAAATCGGTTAAACAATCACATAGTAGTTATCGAAATGTGAGACGTACACGTTTAATTATAGAAAAGCTTTAAATGCGAACGCTCGATTTTATTCTATTAGATGATTCTGATTACCCTTTAAGAACGTGGTTATTGACACTTTTTAGTGAAGTAATTGATGGTAGTTTTGCTATAACTTAGTTCACAAGAACCAAAATAGATTTAAATTGATATTTATTGGCAACATTTGAAATATAACTGTTTAAAAAAAGGATATTATCAACATTCTCATCATCCGTCAGAAATGCGTCAAAATTGTCTAAACAACTGTTGCGCATGTCAATTATAACCGCTTTACCATGTTGCTATGTTTATTTTAAACAATATTAAACGTATACGTTTTTAAACACTTATATTTTGTAAGGGTTGTTCAAAAGTAACTTTTAGGATTTTTAATGTGCCTTTCTTAAATTACTGCAAGCTTTAATTGAATGCGGCTAAAGCATCAAACCCATACGGTCAAACGCTAAAAGAATACGTAATTTTTATAAAAGAAATTTGGTACTATGAAAATTGTGTATGAAAACCTCTCATTAAAAATGAGGGTAAAATTGAGTTACAGTTTAATTAAATTCTAATTACAAATTTACAAATAAATCATAATGAAAGTTAATTACGGTGGCGGCAATATACGGGGTGTTGCGAATTAGTTCTATTTCTAATTACAAATTTACAGCGGGCATTGACCACTGGTATTTATTAACATAATCTAACGATAATCTTTACAAATAGATCATGATAAAAATTAATTACGGTGACGGCAATATACGGGGTGTTGCGAATTAGTTCTACTGACAAACTAAATTCTCCACTGTTTTAATTAAGGTAAGGTAAGGGGTCTAAAAGTAAATTATTGAATTGAAGTATTATTTTAGAAAACACGTTCAGAAACCAAGTCAGTTCATAGCTATGTTAATTGTATTAAATAATTTTTAATTTTTCTAGTTTGAGTGATTATATTGTTATTATCAGTTCACACTAATTAATTTAAATCCACAGCACATTTTCATTGGTTTGGAATTGACACTTATAAAGCAAAAATCAGACGGTAGTAAAGTTACCACATATTCTAATTTTGTTTTAGGATTGACAAACGACACTTGCTGGAGCCGTCGCTAGATGGAAGTATTTTTACTGTTGTCAAAAGTAATATACAGGAGCCACTAAATGTAGCTTATTCAAAAACACCGTTACAGTTTCTTTTCTTATTACGTTGTACACCGTGCTATAATGATAACACTTAGTACCATTTAATGAGTTATGGCTTGAAATAAATTTGAAGAAAATTGATCAGGCACTGTGTACTAGTAGTCGGTAGTAGCTCACCTAGGTGTAGTCTGGGTATCAATTTTTAATTAACTGCAAATTGGTTATATACAAGGTTATTGCGTTAATAATTGTATTTACAATAAAAATAATTATATGACGTTGTTTTATTCGGAGTTGTCCAGTGCAAATCTACTACCGTTAAAACAACGGTATTAGTTTTATAAATAATATCATTGGTGTTAATTGGATTTAACAAGAGGTAATTAAAATAGTACGGCGTTTAATTTGATTTAATTCAGGTAACTATTAAGATATGTGAAATAAAATGTTAACTTAGAATTTCGTTTAAGTAGATTGATAACCAATAATTACAAACGTAACAGCGGATTTAAAGCATAAATATAGTGAATTATTTGAAGTACATGGTGTTACCAAAAGTTGTAATAGCTAGGGTTCGAAAACAGATTTTAAATGTTAAGAATGGAGATGCAGTACCAATTACTTTAACGGAAGCTTGATCTGGTTAATTTTTTTACAAGAGGATATATTACGCTTTTGGTACAATGAGTTCTTCAAAGAAAAGCAATCATAGATGGATTCAAGTCTCCCGGGCAGTCACTGATTAATTTTGTAAAAGGTAAGTTAACGACTGACAGCACATAAGGCGTCGCAGACCTCGTGACACTTTATTTATGGTTTGATGCCTTATTCACATGTATTCGTAGAATCGGCACCATGATTTTTGATAGCGGTTGTCAATCGAGACCAAGAATAAAAATAATTACTAGAATGAGCAATTATAATAACAAAATGAGTCAAACACTACAAAAGTTAGACTGAACACAAAGTTGTAATTGTAATTCAATTTCACTATTCACTGATTTGCGTACAACACTGATTGTGTTCCAATTATTCGACACTTGCGAGAAAGGATTGCGACAGTGGCCATTTGTACTTTCGCTTACATGTTCTAAGTTGTTGTGAATGGTGGATTTTGATAAAGCATTTGTCCGCTTAATTGTAAGTAATTTTTGTTTCTACAGTACACGCCTCTTATTGAAATCTCGGATAATGTTATCAGTCGGGTAATGTTATCACTTTATTAAAGAACGTGTCGGAATTATACTACTACATAGAAAAAACACAGTTTATAGTAATCATAATTTTGGTTTACGTTATGAATTTTCTTTTCATATTTTCTTCTATACATAAGCAATAATCTATTTTGCATAAATTTTTTAGCTAAATTTCTACATTACGCTTGTTTAGAGTGAAACATTTTATCATTGTATTCTAAAAATAGTCGTTTTGCATATTTAGTTTTATTTTTGCAGTGTTATGAATTTATTTATTCAAAGATTTTATAACCATGTGGATTCTTAGAATAACAACTTCGTTTAATTACGTCTTATGTGATAACGTTATATAGTATTTATTTTTAGTGTCAGCAAATTACTAAGAAGAAATGTGTAGTTCTTCGAAAAGTAAATTAAAGATCATTATATTTTTTCTTTTTATTAACGGTTTCAACAAACTATTTAATGCTACAAGTCCGTAATTTTCGATTTATTTGACTCAAAGTTTTGAATTTTTTTAACGTTTTATAAAAAAAATTTTGTTTCTAAATTAACAACCTGTTAATTAGATACACGCTGTATGCTTTCTAACCAATAAACATTTATGTTTTTTTTAATTTTTGGATATTGTTATCATTCGGTTATTGTTATCAAAAACTCCAAGTCTTAACGTGATTATGTATGATGTTATGAAAAGATTTAAAAGAAGAAAGAAATTTGTAGGTATTGACATCAAGATCCATTAGAAAATTCGTTTTCAATGATCCGTGCCAGAAGAGGATATAACTCCCAACCATCTATTTGTAGATTTAGGATGCGTTACAGCACAACATGCACATTCGTTTACAAGTACCAATTTAACAAACAAACTGTGAAATAAATAGTTAGATAAAACAATAAATACTAAACCTAACGTCAAAAAAATAATAGAAGAGAAGAAACAGGAAGACAACGCAATAACTGAAGACATGGAAGTATCGTTTCAACGTGTCAAGAATGTTAAAATTTTTTTAGTATTTTCTTTCGTAGTTTATTTATTTGTGTAACTATTTATATAAAAAAACTAAATACAAAAATTGTAAAAAAATATGTTGATAAAACAAATGATATAAAAGTGCATGAAAAAGGAAATAAAGTTTTTATACAGACCAATTTCGGAGTTTTCAAAGATTGTGTACAGTCTATTAATATTGTTTAATGAAAAGTTTTATAAGTTACATATGGAGTATGGTTTAGTAGCAAAAATTAAACAACGATTAAAAAATAATTTAAGATAGACAGAAAAGTTGTGGTTAACTGAATGCAGTTCACATAAAACAATAATTATTGACCAATTGATTATTATGAAACCTTATAGAACGTTAAAAGCGTCAGTTGATAATACCAACACTGACACTGGTAAAAATCTTACGACACTTAAAAAGCCTCATCGTAAGATCAAAATATTATCAATGTAAATTATGTTATTTTTTTTATATGTATGTATTGTAAATGTATAAATATTTGTAAATGAGTAATTAACTACTCATATATATATTTAGATACATAATTTACTGTTGGTGATGTTAATTATTTTATTTGATTTGATGTAAATTAAATGTAAAAGGATTACATAAATAAATTATATTTAACGATATATTTTTCACTTTTAGAAAAAATAATAAACAAATACCATAATCGACATCGCAGATTAAGTTGATAATGAATAATTAACTATTGTCAAAATACTAGTTATACATACATGTCATTTCCAATTCAAGAAATTAGCAATAATTTAATAATAAAATTTGTTACTTTTTTATAAAAAAAATGTTAAGATTATTTAGCAAACGTTTACTAAAAAAATACTAAAATCTAAAAAACTTGCATACTTTAAAAAGTATTAAATTATTGTTTTTCATTTAATAAAAAGCAAATTTTTTAGGTAAAATTATATATTTTGATTTTGTAATTGTTTATAAGAAGTAATCTGCAGTTATAAAATTTAAATTTTCAACAAACATTGCAAAAACTTTCTTAAATTATAACGATTACATTATTTAAAACTTATTACAGTAAAACCGGTCGTTTGTGATACTCTTGAAAATCCCTAATGATTTCAATAAACATTATTAATGCAAATAAAACACTTTATTTTATATTAATACTTGCTGTCATTACAAATACCTACTCTTTTGTACACAAAATTTTAATTAACGGTTGTTACAAAATCCCATTATTAATTCATTTTCTAAAATATCAATGTAGTTTTTCCGTATTTAATTTTTATATAGATCGCAAGTGCCCAATACTCTCTCTTTATGTATCGTATAATAATAACGCGTTGTTATATTAACAGATAAAATTGGAGCATAAATACAAGAAAATAATGTCAAAATAAAAGCTTTATTAAAACATTAAAAAACTCAAAATTTTTAGCAAAATAAATCGTAAATTACAGACATGTAATCTCCTGAAGCTATTGACACCACGAATAAGAATAAACTGTTTAAAGAAGTGCAAATTTCTTCTCAGCGGTTTGCTGACACCAAAAATTAAAAGAAATACAAAATAATGTTATCGGATAACACGTAGTTAAATTACTGTAGTTAAATGAAATTGCAATTCTCATATTATTTGCAAGTACACTAAATAATACCTCCTCCATTGGATAAAACACAAACGGCTACACGTCGCCGAAAATTGTTTGTTACTCGCGTAAATAATTGCACATTATATCTAATTGCAGTTACAGCTGCAAAAAATCGATTTTGCAGCACTTATTTTTTACGAGGGTTTTGTATACTTCAGATTTCACATAGCTCCAGAAAAAATCTAAAATGTTAATATCTGGCCTACAGCCTAGTGCCGTTTCTTCCAATCCAACGACCCGTAAACATTATTTTGATAACATCGCAAACGGGGCAACTTACATGCGGAGGAGTTGCATCGTACATAAGTCATCAAATTCTTGCGCAAAAGTTTCTTGTAAAAGTACAAGTCGCCTGTAAGCCTTTTGCCACGTAAAATCTGGGAACTGATGGCAAACTTATATTTTTTTCCCCGAAACTACACAAAACCAATGAAAAGAAAAATTCGCCACGAAGAAATAACCCGTTTCTCCCAAAATAAAACTTGCAATAAAAAAATAATTTGCTAAATTGGCATACTCGGTGAATAGGACGTTTAACAAATGGGAAGTTCGACAAAAATAAATTTTGATCAAAAAAATTATTACACGCACGTTTAAAATTTGTGGTTATGTATAATAAGTTAGTCACGTTTTTATGTTGTCGGTTTTCTTTTTATTTTATATGCTTAGTTTTGTTCTTATTTTTCGGTAGTTAGTGTTAAGTTTTATTTTCTTTCCGCGTGTCTTTTCCTTTTTTTTTAACCAGAATGGTACTTTATTTTATTTACATCTGTTACCGTGCACTACGTGACTAAACTAGTTATATACCTCGTACCGGTCGCTGACATGGTCACTTGTGGTTGGAGAGGGCATCCACTAATAAGTTCTGCTATCCTAACGTGTAAGTAATTGCTTCCAATTGTTTCAATAAAATATACTACAACATGGATTTTGACAAGACACCCAAGACGATCGAACCATACGACAGTTTGCCGCAAGCCCCAATCGCACATGAAACTTTCCCGAAGTAGCCGGGTACGACTAAACCTAACATAAGTTGCTATAAACAAACATTGGGTTAACTTTCGAAGCTACCGAGGAGGTGTACATACCCAGGTGGTGATAAGAGTTGCACCGTTTGGAAGCTTAAAAATCCTCCAAAATTAGGTATGTCAACTAAACAAATTTCTAATTCAATCCAAATAATTGCTACTAATTGACTGTTGCTTTATAGCATAATCGGATGGCTCGAGATTAATTTAATTTTTAAAACTACATAAGCTGACTTCCATACACTTTGGTGAAAGCAGGAAAAGTGAAGAATCTAATCACAACGACCTATTAGGTTAAATAACGTAATTTCCTGTCTGATAAAACTATTTGAAATTTTAAAACTTGTGCAGGTCCGGATTTTAACGTTACACTTTTTAATAAAATAAGCGGTCAAATTAAACTGTTTCTGAAAACACTCGCTCGAACATTAATTGAAAACAGCCACTGAAAGTTGCTTTATTAAATTTCATGAGGGTTATTTTTATTCGTCAATCGTTTTTTATAATTCAGCACTCCATTTCGTGTAAAACAACACTCATCTGAAAATAATGTTTTGTCACTAAAGTCAGGATCAAAAGTTTTGTGTTGCTGCAACCACACACAAACGTCGGTTAACTGTTGGACTCGTTGAACATGGTAAGGGTACAAAGAATAATTCTTTAAAACGTACCATGGAACACGTTAGCAGTTCTAAAAAAGATGAATTTTGCATTTAATTATCTGAAATTTTGTTTTGGTTATTACCAAAGATAAACGTGATCGTGTACTACACAAAGTAGATTTTGTTAAGCTAGGTCATTAATAATGCTAAGAAATAAACATTACTATTTGTTTTAACTACTTTATTACTCTGTAGGTACTTACTTCTCATAATAATGTGCAATAAATGAATTTTCCTCATTTTATAACATGTCAATCATGGCATCAGTGTTCAATGCGCTACCTTTAATCTGCCGTTTAAACTTAACTACTACAGGTGAAGTATTCTTCACATTAATAAGTTGCGCTTCAGTACAAGCAAAAAAAGTAAACAAAAACTCAATCATACATGCATACAAGAATTGCATTCTTATTACATGAGTTGACTATTTTTAAGAATATTTCAATCAACGGTAATACGCCTATTCTATGTATTAGCAGTTCGGCACCAAAACCATACCACAAAAATAAAATCGATAAAAAGCTTGCGAGGAAATCTAACTAACACCATAAACATAAAGCAATGGCTAAAACCAAACAAGAATGGATACATTACTCTGCTATTAGAGTTACTAAGAATAGATAATTCATTAAAAGAAAGCAAAAACATATGGGTAAAAATAGAGTATAAACCCCGAAGTAAGTAAACAACTTTTAAATTGAAGACATTAAAGCAAGTGGTAAACAACAAAAATGATATATCAAAACTAAAGACCAACCGGAAGCGTTAGCATAATGTGACATCTTTACTAAGAAAAAAATTATATCAAAAACTAAAAAACAAAAATGCTATCACTAAAAAGAAGTCATGTGACAGAAAAACACACAAGATCAAGTAACTTTGTTGAAGATTGAAGGAAAAAAATTAATGTGTTTAAGTGAACATAAACAAACTCTTTTTTGTAACAGTATTATCTAAATTGATTGATTGAATTAGAAGAAAATCACAGTAGTTTTTATTGCACAATAAAACATTTTATTGACAATGATGAAAATAGGTTTTTAACATCTTTCAATTATAAGAATGACAATAAAAATGTTTTCTTTTGTTTTACAAACTTGAACTATTGCATGCTTTATGTGTAGTAGCGTGGTTCTTATTTGAATCAAAAAAAAATTTTTTTTTATTTGACGGGGCATCACATCATTTTGTTAGATACCTTAAGGAACTAATCAAGTAGCTTTTCCCAATTTTTTAATAATGATATTTAGGGGTTGCTACCAAAGTTTGAATTTTACAAAAAATACTACATTACTTGGAAAATATTGCTTTTGTTCTTCATCTGTGGTTAACAGTTTATTAAATTCCTCAATTAAGACAACACCACGCTCAGCAATCATGTACTACTCGCATAGAATGAACAATTTTCTTTGCCGCCTCAAAATCAGCGTCTGCAACCCAAGTTTCAACCTCTTTATTCAAAAACTCTAATGAGATCCCCATGATCTGGAAAAATCGTAATGAATTGCTCGTCATAAAGTCTTCAATTTTCTTTTCGCGGATGTGTTTCACATCAATGCTTTTTCTTTTTGGGCAATCTTTTGTGGCTTTGATTTTTAGTGCATCTACCATTCGTTTCTTATCTTGAACTGAAAGTTTGTCGTCGAAAAATGCGAAAGACACCAGCTCTTCCGACAAGTACCACAAATAGCCCAATCTTTTCTTCAGGGCAACAGTAGCAATTTCCGGGTTTATTCCATCAAAGTCTTTAAGGTCTTTCAATAATTGTATGTCGTTTCTCGGGGCTGACCATCCGACAGGGGCTGAAAACCAGTATTTTATATATATTATCACCGTAACAATTAATATTTCTCTCACTACTTTCTCTTTCTTTTTTGTCAGTTGAAACTGATGTTTAAATAAGAAAATTTTCAAGCAGTACAAAGCTTTTGCCATCCATCTAGCCCGGTGTAGCCCAGCTGCTCTCCTAAATAGAATACTTTTTTTCGGGTACTCCTCCCAAGTAAATGATGTGAGATGTAACAATTCTTTATAGTCTTCTCGAGGTTGATGCACTTGGAGTTGTTTTTGCGCAAATGAAATCCTGTTAGCGACAACATTTTCCTCGATGTTTGAAGTAGTGTCATTAACTATTGTGTTATAATCTTTTTGGTCAATGTTGTTCTTAAACCTTTTGAACAATGGAATATCAGGACCACTAGACGGTCCGAGCGATTGATCCACTGCAGCTGATAACATATTTTCTAAAATGTGATGGCGATAAGAAAGCCAAAGTATATCTTTCTCCATTTTTCTCTCCAATTGAACGCATGCTCCATTTTTCAAACCGGTGTTTACAGCTGTAGCGTCAAAACATAAATATTTTACTTTATCGCTCAAGTCCCATGAATTTATTGCTTCGTAGACAGCTGACGCACAGGCTGTACTTGTTCCACGTTCCAATTTTGGAACGGACAGAAGTTGATCAATCCCATGCCTAGATACCAAAATGGGCAGACGATCTACAGTTTTATGCCCAGTAATATCTTCAATTAACTTTCCATCCCAATGAATTGTTAATGGCAAATCATGTTTGAAATCGGTTTTCAGAGACTCTGCTACTGCTTTTCGATTTTTCAAACAGTACCAACGAATTAAAAATCTATTGACATTAAACTATGATGGGTCACATCCTGCACTTTTCAAAGTAGAGACGACGACCGTAGTCGCTTTTCTATCACTCAATTTACAGACATCAAGGCTGGAAGCTAATTGGCTATAAAAAATATCTTTTTGAGCTCGCTTTTGGGTGGTTTCCTTTGCGGAGATTCTAATGCAACTTCGAAATCAGATGCACTTGTTTCATCGCTACTGGAGAACAATGACGAAGAAAGGAGAACCTTTTCGGTCAAAGATGATATATTTTTGCTTTCACGTCCTTCTTTTTCTTCCATACTCTTCCATTTCATTAAACTTTTTCTGTCTACTGAACCAATTACACCCTGTCGTCCTTTCTTTTGTTGTCCTAATAAAAATTGCTTGTCCTCTTCAACAGTCATGATACTTAAAGCATCACAATGAGCAATATCAAATAAATCTTCTAATTTTTGTTGCTAATCTTGTTATTTGTTCTTTAATGCTTCGGAACGTTTCTTCTTGTTCTCTTTATTTTTTTTTCAGATTCTGCCATTCCTTGAAGTGTTTTCTTATTTTACTAATTACCTGTTTTTTTTAACTTTATCGGTATACTAGCTTTTTCCTACAAACCTATCACTTCGCATGCAGTTACAGTTGCAGATTCAAGAATGGTTTTTCTTTCTTCGTTTTTGTAGTAAAAAACTAACGTAATACTTCACTAATAGAAGGCAACTTTGTCGGGTTTAGTTTAGGCAGTGATTGGCCGATCAGCCAAATGTTGATTTTATTTCGAGTAACTACACTGACCCCGGAACTTGTGGATGCCATTGTAAATCAAAACAAGTTTATATGCTCTATAAGAAAACGCGCGCGTTCTTTCGTTAATGACTGAACTCCAACTGAAGTTCTGAGCAGGCGCACTGCTCAATCTCGACGCGCATGAGCAGTCTACTTTAAATAATGATCAAAGATAAATATAGTTACAGGAATCAATTAGAAAGACTCATAGTTTAAGTGGACATACAATGTTTTTGTTAAAGTTTGTAGCAACTCCTAAATCATGTTCAAAAATTTAAAAAAAAACGGTTTCATATTTTATGGTAAAGAATCGTATGGTAAGGTGCCGCGATAATATTTCGAAAGTCGAAAATTAAAGACCACACTAAGTGTAGGTTTATTTTGTTTTTTAATTTGAATTTACATCAATATGCATAATTAGATTATTTTACAAAACTCTTGACATTGAATCTTTGTTGCTGTGTAATGTACCAGCAATATAACAAAATATCAAAATGGTTTTGGAAATTTCTTTGTAATAAATTCTTTTCAAATAAAGTATTTTTCTGAAATTATATTTTTGTGACTCACCAAAAACTTAATAATTTAAGCCACATGTTCGTAAAAATTAGAATTATATTAAATAAAACTAACTCAAATATGAACGCTTTCTTATAATGTTAAAGAATCAATGTACTGACAACAAATTTAATTTTATTGAGCAATGTTATTTTATTTTAATTAAAACTATACTTATCGTAAAATTTAATATTTTTTTTTAAATACTACTATCTCATAATTACTTGTTTAATAAAGAAAAAATTTTCTGTTCAACTCAAATTTTTATTAAAAACGAAAATACGCACGAAAACTTTTGTAATATACGACAAAATTTGTTTTAAAAAAAAGCTATAAGGTTTTTCGTCCTTCCAAAAATCTTTGGAGAAATTGGTATTCAGTATCTAATTATTATAGTGTTGTTTGTCATTGTAAATTGTGATTCATTTTATTGTTGCTTCGGTAGTTTACCGAGTGGTTAAATTTTCTAGGAAAGCTATAATTAGGTAGAGATAAATTAAAACGGCAAACTAAAATTTTCTTTCATGCTCGTACCGCATGGGTTGAAGTGTTAACGAGGACGTTAATTTAGGTATCAGTTACAGGAATAGTCTCTAATTAAACTGAGATTTTAAATGCAAAATTAATTCGTATCTAAGACGGCGTTGAATTCGCGAATGCAAAGCAGGTAGGTAAGTTGACAATTATCGTCTTCATGACAATATAAACGGGCCATAACTTGGACTAATTATAAGTCCTCGGTTGGATTCCCGACAGGAATACAATGGCTTCGAACGGACCTGGCGTTAACTAACCGTACTGAGCTTATCCTAATTACCGCTATAATTAGTATAGCGCTAGTGTCACTACCGCACGACGTCGTTTTGTCACCAACACCGTTTTGTCACCGATGTCACGTTGCTTAGCAACCATAACATGAACATCGCACTTGATTCGCCCGTGTTTTATGGATTTTTGACCGCCCGTTTTTTATGCAATTAATTGCTTTCGAGGGACCGACTTGCTTACGTTTGCTTTCATAAATGCCGTGCATGAATACTTGTCATTTTCAAGTGGTTCAAAAATTGTTCAACAACAAACAAACATAAATACTTTCTTGTAAATCACATAAACATATCATACACTGCATGTAAGTAATAATGTATTATCCACTTGACTGTCGTGGTGCACAACAAAAGCAAACGCGGTTATTGTGTGCGTATGTATGTGTAAACAAACTAAGTTCTAAGGGAGCGCCATATGGTAGATACATAAAATAAAAATTAAGTTAAGCAGTCACTTCAACAACTTAGAGAATTCAAAGATGAATAACCGACAGAGTTGATTAGAAGCTTTATTAATTAAATATTGTATTTATTTTAAAATCAAATTTATAAATTATATAAAAAATCATTTTTTGTTACATAAGCACATTGCAAATAATAGTATTTAAAAAAACCATTTTAAAACAAATAGTATAAGTACGTTTTTTAATTTGAAAGCTTAAAAAAAACGTAATTGTGCCTATATAAGAACTATAAAACATGTTTAAGTTTCTTAACTCTCTCCTTTGAATTTGAGGTTTTATTAGTCAGTGAATACAAACATGTGTAGCTTTGTAATCAGATTACATTGCAATGTAACGTCAAGAATATCTATGGATGTTTATGGAACCGGAATACTACTATATTGAAGCGAGTAAAGAATGGTACTTACTTTCAACCAGTACAAAATGAATTTCATGCAAATTATAGAGCTTGTTATAGAATTTGTTTTGGTAATAAAATATACTTAATATTTTTGGTTCCTCCAATCACGATAAAAAAATTGTAGTTTGTCTGTTTTTATATTACCTACTAGTTAGAGCGTTTTTTTTTCAATGTTTGATTTTGAGATATTCGTCTTTATTTGTAGAACGGTGAGTATAATTTACATGTTTTAAATACATGCAATGTTACTTAACTTCAAATTATTTGCGTTTATTTTGTTTTTTTGAAGTGAAACTTCTTTATCGGCGTTGGAAAAAAATTTACCGTCACGTTTATTCCGTTACGCGTCACATTTTTTTTCGGTTACGCGTCACATTTTTTCTGAAACGCAATAGCGACGTGATAAATAATATATCAATACTAAAGTGATCAACAAAATCAAAGGCTTTATTTTAATTCTAATTCCAGTGGATTTTTAACAAAAGTAAGTAATTATATCTATTTTTCTAATACTTGGGTGGAATTAATTGACATAGAGTATAATTTCTGAAATATGTTATTAATTTAAATTTAAAATATTTAAGGTTAACCTCAGTTTCTGATTGAACGATGACATTTTAAATTTAATATATTTAAGGTTAACCTCAGTTTCTGATTGAACGATGACATTTTAAATTTAATATATTTAAGGTTAACCGCAGTTTCTGTTTGAACGATGACAATGATAGTAATAATTCTATTTCAATTAATGAAATGCTGTAATAATCTTAGTAGCAAAAAGTTAAAGTGAAATAATTGTATTATTTGTATTCATGTCTATTATAATAAAATCCTTTTGTTTAAAATTTATCTAATTTTAAATTTAAATATTTAAGGTTAACCTCAGTTTCTTATTGTAACTATCGGTCAATGTATATGATTTCATTAAAATAGTATTTATTAATTAATAAGACTGCTAATTTAATGAACATCAATTAATTGATATACATGCAACTTTTCAGAAATTGGTTAAATAAAGTTAAATTAGATAAATTTTAAACAAAAGGATTTTATTATCATAGACATGAATACAAATAATACAATTATTTAACTTTAACTTTTTGCTACTAAGATTATTACAGCATTTCATTAATTGTAATAGAATTATTACTATCATTGTCATCGTTATTATATATTTTTGTAATTAATGGCTTATGGTAACTGAAATATGAAATTGAATCTACAAAAATTAGTTAATTGATTTACAAAAATTTGTATTCATGTCTATGATAATAAAATCCTTTTGTTTAAAATTTATCTAATTTAACTTTATTTAACCAATTTCTGAAAAGTTGCATGTAGATCATTTTGCGAAAAATAAGGCCATAAAGAAGTTTCACTTCTTACATGTGTACACTAGTACACGCCCTAATTTTTTTTAATTCAAGAGGTGGTTCGTCTAGCGCCTCTGCACTGCGGTTTCCTAGGTCCTTTTGTGCACCTCTGATTTATTACTCTGTCATCAGTTCTGTTTCATCAATGAAATCCAGAAGTTTATTCTAAGGGGTTTTTTTCAACTCATCATCGGTTAGCTTTGGTTTTCCGAGAATCGTTGTGCCTTGCATTTGTTACGCTTCGCATTTGCACAGCAGATGCTGCGGAGTCTCGTCGTCTTCCAAGCATCCGCGGCATAAGGGGCTACTTTGCAGTCCTATTTTGTTAAGGCCACAGTGCCCTGTAATCAGTCCCGTGAGTTTCTTTAATTTTTGTCGACTCATGCCTGATGGTGCAGTTTGAGCGTTTAATTGTGGCTCTGTAAGGAAAAGTTTTGTCTGCCTCATCCCTGAAATATTTTTCCATAGTTTTTTATACTCCGCTGCAAGTTTGCTGCGAATTATTTCTTTTCCGGTCTTGTATGCAATTCCGAAAACGGGTTCAAGTCCGATATATGTCCTTGTTGTGTTTTTTTTTGCTAGTGCGGCCGCCATTAGGTTATCCTTTACATTTTGGTCTTTTGGTATCCAAATGAGCCGCCAGGTTGGCGATTTGCCAATATTTCCAGACTGTTTATGCATGCCATAATCAGTTTGGATTTTATTACTGGTGATCTTAGCGCCAGTAGTGCTTCTTGGCTGTCAGACATGATCGATGTCAGCCCATTTGTGAATGATTTCGAGTCGATAATGTTCCTGACACACCAGTCAATAGCAGCAACTTCAGCTTGAAAAGCGGATGCATATTTACACAAAGTCAGCGAAAATTGTTTCCCATGGTGCTTGTCTCCATATACTCCTACTCCAGTACCGTTGCGATTTTTGGCCCCATCTGTGTACCAGATAGTTTCTTTAATTTCTTTAAAATGTGATAATTTTTTGTGAAGTTGGATCTCATAGTTAAGATTGTTTCTTCACGCAGCACGTTGTATATACCCGGTTTGTTTTTCCCGGTAATTGACGAGTGTCTATTAATCTATAGCCTGTATGCTGCTTGTCTTGCTTCCATCATTACAACGAGGTGTAATGGTCGAAGTGAAAGTAGTGCTTCCATGGCTGCTGTGGACATGGTTCTCATCGCTCCTGTTATCAGTAGACATGCCAATCTCTGTACTTTGCTTAGCTTTGCAGCTGTGCTTTTCAGGTTGGTTTTCTCACCCTATACAAGCGCGCCGTATGTGATAATGGGTCTTCTTACCACAGTATATAACCATTTAGTCATTGTGGGTTTCAATCCTCATGTGTGCCCGACTATCTGTTTGGTTGTATTGAGAACCCTAATAGCCTTTGTTGTAACTTTTTCTAGATGAACATTGAAAGTCAGTCTAGTATCAATAGTAAATCCCAGATATTTGACTTCTTTTGTCATCGAGAGCGTAACTCCGTACATCGTAGGTAATTCTATGTCATCCGTTTTCCGTCGTTTGGTAAACGGAACAATTGCCGTCTTAGTTGGGTTCACTAATAGTCCCTCTTTTTTGCACCATTTTTCGACGGTGTTTAGTGCACTTTGCATTATGTTCGATACAGTTGCCCCAAACTTCCCGTTTGTGATAATGGTGAGATCGTCGGCGTAACCTAAAGCAAACACCCCCGTCTTCTAGTTCCTGTAATAGGCCGTCCATGACAAAGCACCGCAGTAGGGGTGATAGCACCCCGCCTTGTGGGCATCCGCCAGCCACTTTGGCTCCCACAGTGCTACCCTACAAAGAAACTGTTGCCGTCCGATTATTGAGCATTGAGTTGACCCAGTTTTGAATTAGAGGTGTAATTCCTTTTTTCTTCATTGCCTTTGCCATTGAGGTAAAGGTAGTATTGTCAAATGCTCCTTCAATATCTAGAAAAGCACCCAATGCAATATCATTGTATTGGATTGCATTTTTGCATCTGCTTACTAGTTGGTGAATTGCTAGCTCGCAATGTTTTGTAGATTGGTAAGCATACTGGTTTCGGTGCAGAGGCGAAGCCTTTAGTGCCCCGTCCCGTATATACTTTTCGACTACTCCTTCAAGTAGTTTTAAGATAAAAGAAGTTAAGCTGATCGGTCTGTAAGATTTAACCTGGGCGTACGTCGATCTCCCTGGCTTTGGTATAAATACCACCTTGACAATCCGCCAGCTGTTTGGTATGTGCAAAAGTGCTAAGCTGGTTTTAAGAATTTCGCATACAGCGCTTCGAAGAGCAGTAAATCCTTTTTGCATGATGCGATAAATTCGATCGGCTCCTGGTGACTGAAAAGGTTTAAACGTTTTGATTCCCTATTCTAGGTTTTCAGAATTGATTATTTTCTTCTTCTTTTTCTTTTTGGGTGCCCTTTTGTTTGGTACCTCTAGGTCCTGGTACTTAGGAACTTCAGTTAACAACGAACCCGGGAAGTGTTTTTGCAGTAGTTCTTGCAAAGTACCTTTAACCGAGTCTGTAAACTTTCTTTTTTTGGTCAGCAAAGAACCAATGTTTCCAGTGCGGTCTTTCCTCAGAGCTTTTTGGAGTCGAGAGCTTGTAGGTTTGTTTTTTACGTCCCTACAGTACCTTCTCCATGAGTCTCTCTTTGTCTTTTTAATGGCATTGTTGTATGTTGTGAGGCTGGTTTTGTATTCATCCTAGTCTCCGCTTTTTTTGGCTGTATTAAATAGCTTTCCGGTGCGTGCCCTTGCCTTGTCAAGCTCTCTGTTCCACCAAGTTATTTTGTTGGGGGTTCGTTTGACAGTTTTTGGGCAGCAAGCTTCAAATGCAGATTTTAATGAATTAACAATACTATCCGTCATTAGTTCTAGCTTGTGCATTGATCGTGCAACTGCGGGACAGTCGCTGATTTGGCCCGCTAAAGCTTCGTTGAACAAATCCCAGTCGATTTTTCTAGGGTTTCTGTACTCCATTACGAGTTCCCTGTCTGATTCAATGTTGAATCGAATGTATCTATGATCAGATAAAGACGGTTCATCTGATACATGCCACATTTTTATCACTTTGGACTAGCAAGCGTAAGGTCAATAACTTCACTGCGCGACACGGTTATAAACGTAGGCGCATCTCTGTTATTTATTTTGTTTAAATTGCTCTTTAAAATAAATTCTAAAAGTGTTTCATCTCTAGGATTTGTGTTTGTGCTCCCCCATAAGATGTAGTGTGCATTAGCATTACATCCAAGATTCAGCGGTTTGTTGGCCCCACTGTTAATCAGCTTGTAGATTTCCTCCGGCGGCGGCGATATTGTCTGGTCGTTGCCTTCCTCTACTACAGATATTTTAGCTGCCACAAGGTCTTTAGAACATAAGTCCTACAATGGCATTATTTTGTTTGCATTGATTTAAATTTTATAGTTTGACTGTTTATATTTCCAAATAACTCATTTTACTATCAAAGTACAAAGTATCGAGCCTAACTTTAAAAGCTTATATTTCTAAAACTAATAAAAACCAAATTACAGCGCAACTCTATGTTGTTACAGTGTATAAATTTTATTTTTATGTACAGCCGTTTTGAAGATTTTGTAAATGTAATAATAGTAGTAATAATAATAAACACAAACAACTGCATACTATACGGCTCCACTTGTTTTTGTGTCAGTTGAACTGCCGTAAATGCTGCGATTTTGATTCTTACGCAGTTTGCGCTACGATTTCGAACGGAACTCAGTTCATTATCAAACTGATCAAACTAATTAATCTATAAAAACTAAAATAACCATCATTTAAAACAATTACATAATTGACATTTGAAAACATTCAGTGTCGCCTACTACAAATAGTTCTCAAACTTTTATGACTTTATACACACTTTTGAACTTAGAGATTAACTTTTAGTTAGATCCTACAATCACATCAACATTTATTATTATTTTTAAAATTTCTTTCTGTTTTTATTATAAAACAATGCATTATGTTCCTGTACTTGAATTATACTTTGTAAAACATCACTACGCAATTTAATAAAGTTACTGCAATGATCTAAATTGCTCTCTAATGCAATGCATTAAACGATACGTGAATTTATGTTTTTTTTAGCTACAGTTAGACAAAAACTATTGCAATCTGTGACTAATTTAAATTTCTTCTGTGATAAGTAAATATGCAATCTTTTAATTGCATTTATAGCAACCATGCACTCCAATTCAAAACTGTGGTGACTCAAATAAATGCTGTAATAGAAGTAAATTTTATTTAATTGAGTCCATATCAAATCTTATAAAGAGAAAAATTGCATTGAATAATATCGCCCAACGATGTATTGATATTAAAAAGTTAGTTTAAAATGCATTTTCTGCTTTATCAAATAAAGCTTGAAAAAACCAGTGCAATCATATGTTACATCTTTGTGAAGAAATGTAGAAAGCAGATAGTTTAGTTGATAAAGTTATAAAAAGTTTGACGTTTACAGTGAATAATGGTGATTCATCAATATTATTGACCTCAGTCATATTGTATGTTATTTATTAAATAAAAGATAAACATAATTTGTTGTATTTTGTAACAAAATGAGTACTTTTTCACTTTTTTGATTTATAAAATTATTATAAAGAATTTGTTAAAATGCCGTACTTGTTGTGATTATCATAATTGTGATTAATAATTAAATTAAAACGAGATATTACAGTACCGTGATCAAAATTGTTCATAAGTTATACGAAAACATTTTTTTAACTACGCATATGCAACCAATTCTACATTCGCGTATTGGTCATTTAGGTTGCATTTTCTAACTTAAGATGGCAGACTCTCGGGAACGTTTTACTCATTCATCAATAAATAAAAATAAAAGAAAAATAAACAGCCTGAAATAATTTATTTGAATTTAAGTTTAATCTTTGCAGTAATATCTGTCACAAATAACAAAAAAAAGATAACTTCAATCGGTAAAAATTACGAGTATTTTTTTGCAGTATTAATCGTATCTTCTTTTAAAAAACAAATGAGCTTCACTTACATAAGCTCACAAAAAAAGTAAAACTTTTTTACTAGTTAATTTCTTTTATTTTTATTTATTGATAAAAAAGTAAAAGGTTTCAAATGTCAATTAGAAATTAAAAAAAAAGTGTAAAACAGTGCTTCATAAACACGTGAAAAGTCCCAACGAAATTAAAGGTGCTTCTTCTTTTTTCATTACGATGCAATTTACCAAAATTTCAGATTTACTCTTGCTAAAAAAGTTTCACTTTAATAAAAAAAAATACAGAAAAAATTATTGTCTCTTACAATAAATGTCTTGTGATTAGAAAATTAAAAATCAAATACATTGATAGCATTATTTATAATAATTATGGTTTTACGTTTACGTTCAATTTGGTTTATTACATTTATATATTATATTGTAACATTATCAAACTTTGAGAATATTCGAAGCAATTTAAAGCACGAACAAATTATTCTAATAGAAAATAAAACAAAAATATAAATGGTAATTGCAGGAAATTAACTGTAGTCAGTCTTAAAAAAAATTGGCGGTGTAAATAAATAATTGAAAATTCGTAGGATTTACGCTTGTAAAAATAATTAAAAGTGATAGTGGTTACCTTATTCGCAGATGCTGTTTATAAATCTACATTTTATACGTTTTGACATGCAGAAACTTGCAACTGACACAAATAATTTCAGACACAGCAAAGTAATTTATTATTACTCTGAGTTAAACTTGCAATTTACATATTACAATTACTACAAAAACCAAACGTTCTGTGAGAGAGTAATTAAATTATTAATTTAATTACTGAAGTAATGCGTTATGCACCAAAAACTTGTTCTTAAAACTTGTCAACAAATTGAAAGTAAGTGGACGATAAACACTTTTTAATAAAAAGAACCAAACTAAAATCCTTGTCATGGTGAGACAGAATTTGCTCAATATATCTAATAGGAACTTTGGTAAAAAAGGAATTTACATCAAGACCCACAAGAAGACCCTGGTAAACAAACAGAAGAGGAATATCCGTACCAAACAAGCCTTAAAACATACTTAAAATAATATGAAGCAGCAACACAGAGATTGACATAGTAAAAACTAATGTTGGCACTATCGGGTACAGTTATTGACAAATCGTTGTCTCTCATGTTTCTGAATAGTTAGAAAAGGATAAGACAGGGTTTTTCAATGCACAAAAATGTTATTTAGCCCGTTTTTTACAAGTGTTGAATTTAAAAATAGTATTTGGAACTGAGATCCTATCAAGTAAATTATATTTTAATAAACATTTGATATTATACTTTCTTGCACAAGAAATGCATTTAATACCATTATTCATAAGATTTCTGGTGCAAATATAACACAGGCCCTTGTAGTCTTGCGTATTATTCGAAATTTTTTCTTTACAATAAAAAAACTCGATTGTTTCTTTATCAAAACTTGTAACTTAAGAGGTGTGCATGTCAACATTAGTGATTACTCCACATGTAAAACAATCCAATTGCAAACGTAAGTAGTTACGTATATTTAGACTTCCGCTATATCAACACTTTGCTAAGAATGTGTTACATTATAGTAACCCACATTTGTAATAGTAACCATAGGTGTGCTTTGTATTTCACAACAATTAGGCTCCTCCGTGTCTTGATTGCTTAATGATTATTCGAAACTTTTGTTTTTTTAAATTATTATGTTAGAGATTATTTTGACATTGCTTGAAGTTGAATTAGTAGCTGCCAGGTTTATGTCTCTTTTCTTATTTGTATATTTAGCTACCAGTTCCGCCTTTCTCTTCTTATTTCCATTTTCTTGTTTATTTTCTAGTATATTTTCATTTTTGCTGCTTCCTGGGACTGATTTTTTTATAATCTTGGCAGTCCTTTTCTTCCTTGTTGTTGTTTTTTGTTTATTTTCATCTGGTTTTGTCTTTTTGCTTGAATTTTCTTCTTGCGTTGCTTGTTTTTTTGTCTTTTTTCTTCTGCTTCTTTTTCCTTTTCTGGTTTTACTGTAGTTTTGTTAATGTAAATTTTTTGCCGTTTAGAAGAAGTTATTACAAACGGAACTTGTTTGATATTCCGTTTTTCTTTTCTTTCTGGCGTCGCTGCTTAATATAAAATATCATCTATTTTACTCTGAACATTTGATGTCGATTTATTTGGTGTGATTAATTGGGATTCCTCAACAGTTTCATTCGATTGCACTTCTGTCTGGATTAAATGCGATGCCGATTGGTATTCATGTCTTTCTGCTGCAAAGTTCTTATTTGAGAACAAATTTTCAAGCTCGCCGTTTTGTTCTTTTTCTGTTGTATCAGGAAAATTAATATCATTTATTTCAGTATTTAAATTTGACGCTGACATAGCCGGTTTGTGTTCTTCTTGTAGTCATCGTTATATTCTACAATTAATAACTGTGAAAACGGCGCTGCTGATAACCTTCTTCCAAATAAATGGGCACGTTGTTTATATGAAATAGTTGGAAGAAATTATCATGTTCTTTTGGGTTCTGCTTCGCTTCATTGTATTGTTTTATTTTATTGTCTTTTATCCAGGACATCATCTACTCGGTTATCTACATCAAGATTTTGTAGGACAGCAGTAATTTGAATTAGATGTTGTTCTGGTCGGTTGTCTTGGAAATATTTCCATATGTTATACAGCTTAGTAAACATTTTATCATTTTAGATTTGATCACACCTTTGAAACATATAAATTGTTTTTTCGCTAACAATATACCTAATCTTTGATTATGCATTTTCACATTTGACTTTATAACTCTTTCAGACTAAGTAGATTTTCTAAACATTTAGTGTAATCCAATGCATCTGCATTCCAGAGGAATAGACCATAGACCATATTCTTATTAAGTTGATTACCGAAAGCAATTTGTAATATAAGAGCGACTTTTTTTTGTTAATGACTCTGATTAATGATATCTCCTCCATTCCGTTACTCCTTTTTTCCAACCAGTTTTGAGAGGTTTGAAGGCTGCCACATCAGCTGGTTGAAGTATTCTTGTTGCATTTGGGTAAAAAGCTACAAGTATCATTTCCAGTTTAGAGCACAAAGTACTTAAAGCGTATGTCATATGTGTCACATGCCTATCTACAAACAATATAGCTAGAAACTTCGTTCCATGATTTTTTAAATATGGATAAAGAACATTAGACATATTCAAAAAAAACTTCTTTCTTTTTCCGCAACCATTAACACCGATTTCATATCTTGTACCTAATAAAACTGCATATTTAAAAAATATTTATAATAAATAACACAAGATAAATATTACAAAAACAATCAGTTGTTTTGGTGTCAATGTGTTTATAGAAAATCGTTGCCTACTGGCAGTTCTAGTTTTGTCTATATCAGTTTTTGTAACAGTGCAGAGATAATTACAATTTCTAAAAGTAATGGCTGCAACCGAACTTTGGCAAGTTTTTTAATACTTTTCAAAGTAAATATGAAAGACATCGTTCTATCGATTGTGCATAAAAAAGATAAACCAAATTGTAGCATTAGCTGCAGATCAAATTGAGTCAATAATGACAATAATGTGCTTATGGTATCTTTGAGCTATGCTTTATTTTTGTTAATAGCATTTATAATAATAATATAAAATTAAACGCAAAAACTACACGAGAAGTTATCATCGGATGTGTATTTTTTTCTTGTATTTTAGTTAGTGACAACAAGCGAGATGACGCAAAGTTCTACCTTACACTATACAGAGTTGTTTCAATATACATATTCCAAAAATATTACAAATATCTCCAATAAAGTAAAAGCTAGAGTTAGGGGTTCTTGCGCTAGGTACGTTGGTCAATTTTATACAAAGTATTAAATAAGAACTAATCATTTATATAGAAACAACTGTAAAATTCTATAATGATATAACAAGGAAGGCTAACAAAAATGTTCGCTTCGCAGGCGGTTAAAGGAATTAAGGGGGAAAGTGGACCAATTGAAACGCAATTTATCATCGTCGCAGCAGGCAATAGTTGACAAAAGAACGGCGACTGCTCGTGGATACGTGTTTTGTTTCGGCCTATGTTTGCCTGTTTTAATGCGATATCAGAAAATGACATTTAAACAAACTTATCTTTCTTTACTTTTCATTTATCCGCGTTGTTTATTTTACATTTAATTCTATAGAGAGAAAAAATCGCAACAAAAAGTGACGTTACAATAATAGTAAAACATCTTTGGCCGTAAAAACTTTTTGATAAAATCTCGAAACCCATTAAGAAAAACGATATCCTAAAATCCAAAGCTAAACTCCCGTATCTGATCTAGATATTATCATAAAGCTATTTTTCAAGTGAGACATTTAGAGTAATTTGTTTCTCGCGGCGTAATGGAGCGTTTAATGAGGAGCTCGCCGCCGCCGGTGGCCAAGGGACCGGGAAATTGAATCGTTCCCGGCTTAGACACTTACATCAGGACACTTCTTAAGGATATGCGTCTTGGCAAGTTAAGGAAACAGAACGAAAAATCTAACGTTTTTAAGCGTTTTCTACTTTACTACACATACATTTTCTTTTCCTCGGCAATAAATAACAAGCAAATTGTTTTTGTACAAAAGGATTATTTTGTTTCGTCATTATTTCTATTTATCGTCCTTTAAACTTTTTTTGTTAGATACCGCAAAGTATATTACAGGTTAAATTAATTGTAAAAAACTTATCATTTATACTCCTTAGTAAATATAATTAAATAGTTTTCAATGTACCTACAAGTTTCTTATAAGATTATTTTAAGTAGTATTATAAATTATTGATGCTACTATATATAGTGTCGCCATCTTTTAAAGGCTCGTGTCGTTTCACTAATAAATGTATATACAGTTTACGCCTTAAGTGTCTAAATAGAATTTCAGTTTAGCAATAATATACAGAACAGTGACTTTAATTTTTGCGATTACAATAGAAAGTAATCAATAAGTGTTAGTATAACATTTCAAAGAGCAATGATCGTTCCATCTAATGGATTTATTTTTATCTTTTTTTGATTCCTTTCACTAGAAGAAATATTGTCTCAAAATGAGGTCAGTAAAGACTAATGAATTATAAACTAGAGCGAAAACTAAAGTTCTAACAATTTACAAGGGTAGAGTGACATAAAAAAGTCACTTTTAAAAGAAAGGACAAACCATACAAAAGAAAATAAAAAAACAGTAAAACGTATCATAAGTTGCTATTTTTTTCTTTATGTACGTAATGTGATAAAACATTTTCTAAAAGCAACAATACTCTTTCATAACACATTGAAAGAGAAAACAAAAGGTTTTAAAAACCCAAGTTCTTCTGATAAGGACTTAAACTGTAAATTAACAAAAATATTATTGAAAATATTTATTATTGTATAAAACATTTTATATAACGCAAACTTAACTCAAAACTTAAAAAAGCAGTGACTTACTCAGTTAGTTTCGAAGATTGGGTCGTAAACTTCGTGGTGCTAAATTGTCAAACATTTAAAAATGCGCCAAAACGATAAAAAATTACGATGAGAGACACCGTTTAAATCTACCCAAAGCTGTATTAGAGCAAATGACAAGACAAAAGTTGTAGCAACGTAACGTAACGTAACAACGGACAAAAGTGGTTACTGGTACAACAAATTAAATTTGTCGGCCTAACATTTTACATTTCGAAAAGAAATAAATTTATATTTGTAAATTGTAACACAAATATACAAATCTCGATGATTCTGAGAACCAAAGCGTACCCAGGCCTGCGCCCTTGTGCAAATTTAAAATAACGCCTCAAATTAGTATTACGTTCATATGTGAGTACAGATATGGGTTAAGTTAGGTATTATTATCCTCTATTAAAAAATAATTTTAAAAAGTATTTTTATAAATTTATTTTAATTTTTATATTTTACAAGTACAAGCCATAAGCCATACAAGTATTTTTGTATTGAGGTACATAACATAATTATAAACTTATAGAAAACAGAAATATATTAGTATTACAACTCAAAATTTTTGTATTTTAGTTTCAAATGCAATATATGATACAAAAGCACAAGAAATAAAAGAAATATTTAAAACATTAAAAATACTCGTTTATATATCACAGGACGAAACTGATTGACAAATAAAAACAAAACAATATATTATTTTAATAATGCAACATGTCACCTTTTAAAGGTTAATATCCAGGTATTATGTATTGTTATTAATATTTTAACTAAGTAAATTGACCTTTCCGTGCTTTAATCTTTGCAAATTGTTTAATTAAATCTTCGGTGTCTAATTCTTTTCAGTGGTCCGTTTCTATTGAAATGATAGCAAAATTACTTAATCGGTTTTGCCCCATGGTCGATCTTAAATAATTTTTTATTATTTTGAGTTTTGAAAAAGATCGTTTTGCGGTAGCAACAGAAAAAGAATCCACTAAATTGTTAATTGTTAAATTGTTAAAAGTTTCTTCTGGACACGTAATAACTTTTTTATCAAAATTTTGTAAATATTGCAATTCTTTAACAAGTTTCACGGCAGTTATGTCTCGTTTATTGCGAGTTTTGTCGTTTAATAAATTTTCAATTTTTTGACATAATTCTAATTGTTCGTTTTTAGAATACTTTTTAAATTTATTAATTTTCCATAAAAACGCGAAATTATTAGAGTAAGAATGTTATGATTACATCTAGAGCATTTAAAAAACAATCAACTTTGAACTTCAAAGTTTTGTCGTGGATAGGTTCATCGTCACATTCATAATCAAAATGTTTTTTTTTATTTTTTGCGGTCTTAGACCTCTTTGTCTTTTGAATTTAGGTTCTATGTCTAAGCTGGATGCTATTTCTTTAGCATCAATCAATAGATCATTAAATCCTTTATCGGAGCGATAAGTTTTTAAAAAATGATTCAAATTATTTAAATGGTTACAACACTGAGCTACATCAAAGTTCGGTTTTTGAATAATTTTACTAACAATGTTAACTTTACTTGAAATATTAAACCACAATATAAAAATGAAAATGAACTCAAAATTTTGCAATTTTTTGGCCAAATTTTTTACGTAATTTTCAAAGTTTTATTTGCTTATTTCAAACAGAGCATCATAAACCTCTCCAAGTTGATACATTAACCCTTAACGGCTACGGTCAATAAATTTCGCTCAACCGCTACAGTGAGGTTCCACAGACCTATATCTTTTTCTGAAGTAATTTCACCACAAAATTTTTATTTATTCAGTTGTTTCGTTTAATTATGTATTAAAATATGACTAAAGCAAATTACGGAAATTGACAAAAATACATTGGAATTCAAAAATTAAATTTTATTCAAAGAAATATTTGAAATTACCTTTCGAAGTATGTATATTGTTTCAGAAGTTTTTGTTCCTACTGCATTCTAAACAAATTTTTCTTAAACACTGCAGGCATATTGGTCTTCTACAGGTAATACAGAGGTACTGTGTCTTTCTTTTTAATTTTGAAGGACAAATATAACAAGCACGTCGTGTTTCCAGGCGCTCTTCCTCATCTGCATTCTCGGTTGATGTGCTGGATTTATTCAACATTCGCTCCAAGGTGAGTTTCAGTTTTCTCGGTATTCTTTTACTTTGTAATCTCCTTTCCATCAGCGGATATGCTAAAGATTTGGCTAACTGTTTTAGAAAATCATGACTTTCCATTTTGCGGGCATTTTTTTAACTTTGCTGGATAATATATGCATTTACCGTAGATACATCAAGCATTTGAAAAAATACAGCCATAGGCCATCGCTATTAGCACTATAGCCAGCACACTTCTTATCCAGGGTGTCAACACCACCTTTTGTCATGTTATAATATTCTATGATTGCGGGTTTTCCGTTATCAAAGTTTTTTAAGCTGCTGTGGTGCATTGAGGAAACAAGTAGGACTGCTTTGGATTTCTTGGGACAGGTGATAATAGTGTAATGTCTTGGTTAAATCCATATAAAGATGTACATACTGTTCTAGATTTGTATGGAAGGAACTGTGGTGGAACTTCAGCCATACTTTTTTAGCGTTCTTACATAGATTAGCCCTCTCTTGGACCAGCTATATAGAGCTGAACCAATTGTCCCCTGTTACATTACGATGCAACTTTTTTAGTCCTTTACAAAGACGAATTACTGACTGTGTAGGAACACTTAGCCGTTTTTCTTCTGGAGAAAGTGTTTGGCCATCGGAATTTTATATGCGTTGTAAAGATAATTGTTTCTAGCATCTGTTAGGCATTGCACCTTGATGCCATATTTCACCGGCTTGTTTGACAGATACATTTTAAACTTGCACCTTCCTCGAAATGATATAAGAATTTCATCAACCGTAACGTTGGCTCCTAAACTAAAACATCTTTGAACATTTTTGATAAGACTCTGGAAGACATTCTCTCATCCCTAGTTTCAGCATTATCGAATATGAGACAGGCAAGTAAAAATTCAAAACGTCGTTTCGACATTGTACAAAACACATCCCTGCCTGTTCCATCAGTGGCAAATAGACAATCTATATTTTCGTTGCCGGACCGCAGTGTAAACCAACAACCCAAAAACTGCTCTCATTTCAATTTGTTCGACATGCTGAAGTGTGGGGTGTGACTAATCTTTGTAATAATTTAAACCAATCTATTAATCTTTGTAATGTTTTTTGTTATTTTCTTATTTGTATAAAAAATAATTTTGTTGATAATTTCTGTTGAAAATAAAAGTCTCCATACTTTTTCAGGATCTGGACTGTTTCCAAGCTTCATTGCACTGGGTTTAAGCACTGGTAGTTTTATAATAATATTGTGCTGTCATGTTCGCACGTTAGCAGGAGGTTGGTTCTTGGACCTAAAATTGAAAAAATAAAGCGAAAACGGTCTTCAAAGCTAGTTATGTTACAAATTACCATGTAAAATTATTTTTTCGGAAGTAATAACCTACTTTTTCTTCATCAATAATTTCTTCTCCTTTTTATGAGACACTTTTTTCGCTTTGTGTATCGTGATCATTTTTCGATAATCGATTATCTCATCTTCTTCTATATTTTCAGAAATTACAAACTCAGAAAGAATTACCTCAAAATAGAAATATACTTACGTAATTACTACGTTGAGGTCTAGTAGACTACGAAAACTGTTTATAACGTAATAATTCGACACTAACAACACGTACGAACTTTCTTATTCCACTGAACTGTCGAAGGTGTATAGACTTAAAGGTACATAAATCACCATCACTCGATTTTCAAGCGCATGTAAAATATGCTCAAGAGAAAGTTTCGCGGAGTCCGAGAGACCCCTCCGTAGCTGTTAAAGGTTAAAGGAGTTATTGCATCTATTCTATTAGACCATCGAGTATCCGATAAAGATTTTAAAGTTAAACTGGGTACATTAAATAAATTAAATTTCAGAATTAACCAGCGTTTAGTAGAAGCTGAAAAAAATACAAACAGTTCTTGAACTAAGAAAAAGAAATTAAAGCTTAAAGTATTTGATTTTGAGGCATCATTGACGACTAAATTTAGGGTATGATTGCAACAAGGAACAAAGAAAGCTCGCGGATTGAAATCCAACATTTTTTTTTGTAGATTATTATGTCTACCACGCATATTTGCCCCATTGTCGTAACCCTGACCTTGCAAATCGTTGATATTAAAAATTTTGCAACAAAAGCAGTAAAGAGAATTTTTTGTTTCGGAATACAACAACTAAAAACGCTCAATTTTTTCTTTGTTCGGTAAAATTCTAAAGAAATAACTATTGGAAAACTTACGCTCCGACTCCGAACTATCTCTCGGATAAATGTCCTTTTTGTTTTGATAATGCGCAGAGCCACGTTCTACTAATTCTTGAATATTATTAGAACGTAATTTTTTTGGCCATAGTGCACCACTTTTCGAAAGTTTACTCGTATTTGCCGTTGTGGTAATTTTTGAAGGTGCTGATTTCTCCATATCAGCGGAGCTTGAAGATGTTGATGGATTGATTTCTAGAAGATCAGTTTCTTGTCTGCTGCTGATACTTGTTTTAAGTACAGGTTCAGAATATTGGGATTCGGTTGTATTTTTGTTGTTATTAATATTTGGCAAAATAAACCTGAGTCTATTTTCCAAATATTAATAACCTAAGTTTTTAAAAAAAATGCGTAATTTTGATATGGTTTTCCAGTTTTTCCTCTCTTTTTCTTTTATTCAGCAAATGTTGGTATCCAGACAATTTCTTCTTTTTTTCTGACATCCTGTATACAGTAAAGAAATTAATACGTAAGTAAACAAATTGACAAATTATTCATGAAAAATGGAAATGTTTCGACGTCTAAAACTCAAACTCGAAAGTATTTTCTCAACATTACTTATTTCAAGTTATTTCAAAATTTATAAATAGTAATATTAGTAATTACTAATTTGAATTTACTTCAGTTAACAATGATGTTTATATAATCAAATATAAAAGGATGTTTGAGGTGCAAGTTTTTGGCTTTTAATGTTTTAATAAATCTAAAATAAAAAATAAACTTTAGATGAACTCATCTTAATTCACAACACAAAACACATCATTATAAAGTCAAACTACAAAAAAACTAAAGTTTCAACAGCAGATATCTTTTACCCCATGCACCTTTTTACTTTGCTAAGTTAATTATCGATTGGGCATCAGGCAACAAATAAAATCGCGACCGATGCAGCGCTTAAATATATAAAGTTTTGTACATTGCAAGCTTAGACAGGAAAAAAACGCTTGTTCGCTCGTTGGCTCGTTGCAAGCGAAATTTCAAGCTCAAACATGAATAAAATCAAATTTGTTTGAGTTCACACAATTCATGATATTATGTTACGTATTCGATCAAATAAATGCTATTATTGCGTACTTTCATTTGAAAAATATATTATTTTCGAGAAGTAATTTGGTTCCCTCGTCTCAAAGAGTAAAATTAAAAAACAATGTAATAGCTAGCAATTCTTTACTGTTTTTTTTATCATTATAAATTTTGTTTTGACAATGTTGTTTGTTGTTTTATCGTTTTTTTACTTTTGAGTTTTGAGGCTTTTTGGCGCCTTAGGCGCCGTCGTGCACCACGCGATTTTGCCCTTATGCACGGCGCGGGACTGAGCATACTATCTAATAATATGTGACATACAGCAAAACAATTGTATAGTTAATTGTGATAACAACCTATTATGTATGTATGTATGTATTTGACTGACCACAAAAATACAAAGAATTAAAATAGGAGGTATAATACTTAGTTCTTATTTTCCTTTACAAAATGAGACTAGCTAGCGGCACCTTTTCAGAAATTTCTAATATTTGCTAAAATAAATAAATCGTACATACAGTGTTATCACAAATAAATTTTTCTTTGGTTCATACGATCAATGAAAACAGATCAAATGCACCGAGTTTCTTTCAAATTAATTATATTTTTGCATTAAGTGAGTCCTCTAATACGATTAGAATTTTTCCAATACTCGATATCTTCAACGCAAATGATGTGACGTTATCATGGAAATTTTCCCAATAAATGAACCCGCCAAATAACAATTACGGAAGAATTAAATTAAATCACAAAAATAAAGAACAAATCCTTACCCCAATAAAAACTTTGACTCAAGTCGTAATCTAATACTCGCATGGATGCGTGTGAACGATTAGCAATGAAAGCCATGCAGAGCACACACAACGTTAGATGGTGTCCGCGTGATTCGAACATTACCGGGAAAATGATTGAAAACACTTACTTAAACCTAAGAAACTCTTTCAAAATCAGCCGTTTGAGATTAATAATTGCCAACTAACCAGGTAATTTCTTTAAAAACATTTAAACTTAATTAAAAACAAAAATAAAACATTCAGCAAACTTAAAAACATTTTTGGAAAAATTACGCAATCTCCTTTTATAGCACGGAAACTGATAGAGATGCATGTTTCACAAACTGTCCAATTTGGTAAATGATCACAGTTTGACTGGTATTAGGCAACATCGATTCATTCATATCAATTCTATACCTGATTTTGACAGGACCATATACTGTTACAACAACAAAAAATGACTATAACAATAAAGTTTTTTCTAGCAAATTGAATTACTCTGAGAGTAACATTTGAACTATGATTCTCCATTTTAATTAATGCCGAATTTACTATCAAGGGCTTTACATGCACTACAATATTTTCCAAAGCTTTAATGAAATATTCTTCATCCATTCATTTAGAATTTTTTTGCCAATCTAAAAGCTCCTGGTGGAACACTGGCTAACATGACATTTTTTACTTTACTCGCAGGGACGCAAAAACTGGTTGTAAAAAAACACCAACAGCATTAATGGAAAACACAAACTTTCATATTTACCTAATGTCAATTGTACGATTTGTTTCGATTCTTTCTCAGCAATAACTTTGAGAAGATTGGTTACAGTGCTGCAGCGTGTTTCGTCTGAGTTAAACATCTTGTGCAGCAGAAAATTATACATGTTTTGTGGAAACATCCCTAAGTTTTTCAAAAAACGTGTTTACGTTTCTATATTATTAAAACTGGTTGCTCTAGAAATTACATTCAAGTTTTCTAACTAATAATTCTTTGGGTCTGCTCATAAATCCTTTCAACCAATCATCTTTTAAATTTTAAGAGTTTTTTTATTTATTTTGACAAAGCGAAATGGCTTGTGCATAGCACATTTTAGATGCAGTTATTATTTTCTCGTAACTTAAAGGCAACCGACTAACTCAGTTTGATTCGGCAAGCGGGTCGCAAGTCTCGAGGTGCTAATCCTACACTAAATTAAAGAGGCACCAAAACAAGCAAATATGACCCAAAACAGACCTTGTTTAAATCTGTCAATCACTGAAAAACAAATTGGCAAAACACAACTTCTAACAAAAATGTATTTATTTCAAACAAAAGAGAATATGCGTTAAAATCAATAGAGAAAGAAAGAGATGAATAACAATTATAGATTCGTCGAATAGTATAGTAATATCACAGCTATAATATTGAGTAGGCCGTTATGTTCAAGCAACACAGTATGCAACTAATTATATTCAATTGCGAACAAACGTTATGAATGATTTATTTTAATTTAAATATAAATATTACTCGATCGAACTACCTCATCTGCTATGCAGCCACAAAACAAGTTGACAATCGACAATGATAATAATGAATAGCATAAAGTAAAATATAAGCACAAAAACTTACCAAACTGACAATTCTTCATAAACAGTAGTAACTTTCACTACTCCCTTTTTGTTTATTTAAGAACGAAGGTATGCGTGGCGTATAAGCTTATGTACGACACGGTTAATCTTATTTTGCTTTTGGCTATGACTGCGTTCAAATGATTGAATAAACTTGACGGAAGTTACGTGTACGCACTCAACGACAATACATAAGATTACAGCTGATTGTTTGCGACTAAAAGTAAATTTAAGTCAATATGATCTACGTTATGTAATTACAGAAGTAAATTACAATACTGATATTTCAGAAACAGGTGTGAGTCTTCTCTCGTCTCTTCTGATTACATTGAACATGGTGGACTCCACAAGTTACCAACTTGCTAAAAAAAAGTTAAAAAGATAACATGACGATGCCATCTTTGGGAATTGTTTTCCTACCTCGAAGGTAGCAAAATTAACCCAATCGCCAAATTCGACTAATACCTAAAATACGTTTTCTCTAGCACATCCGCTAAAAGCGTGATAGAAATCACTACCGAGAAAAATTCAGCATAAAGAAAACTACTTACAAATCGTAAAATAACACTCAGATACACGAACGTTCACAGCGGTTTCGAAAAGGTAAAAAATGAGTAAAATGACCATTAGCCGCGTTTATCCCCACTGATAAAGTGAACTAAAAATCAGTAACAGCCTGTAAACAGTGCAGTCATTAATTTTAATTTAGAATAAACATTTTGAAAAATACAAAGTAATGACATGACACAGTTTTTAAATAATCTGCTAGCAAACCTTCTTGTTCCACAGTCAAATATGCCTGCAATCTATATTAGAATTATGTTTGTAAGATAATTCGCCAGAAGATTGTCACCTGCGTTTGAATTTTTGTACCTATTTTATGACAAACCCTCATATCTACGTTCGTTTTGAATTTACGTTATCAGTTAACAATTTTTTTTAAGTTTTTGATTGAAGCCTGATATATATGTTGTTTAATTAACGTATTTCAAATCATTTTTGTTAATCGAACTAAATTTTTGGGTTAAATTACCTGATTTACGGTTTTACGTTACGTTAATAAAATTATTTATAATTTATGTTTTCTTTTGACATTCGATCTTATAGTCGCTTGTTTATTTTAACACTATTAAAACTTTTATTTATGTTTTGTTATCATTTGATAATTTGGCGGTTGTGAGAATCAATTTTTCGTTGCTAATGTTAAATTAAGTCTTAACTTTGTACATTTTGCGTCTCTGCTGGCTGCTCTTGATCATATGCGATCTCTTTCAATACTCTTTTTTGTAAAATTACTGTTGACGTTTCTTTCTCAACAAAAAAAATAATAGTGAGGTTACAAATTAACTGCTTTGATTTATACTAATTACCTGAAATTTAGTTTTTGTAAAATATATTTACATGTAATTACATGAAAGTTATCACTAAATACCAACGTTTGCAAATATAACCTAAAATATTTAATTTGCAAATAATTTTTTTACTCTATACGTACCGTCTAAACAAATGAAATAGCATCCATAAGGTTCTAAAGGATTTTCTTTTCAAATTGTGGTGCACGGAATATTTGTACAAGTTTTCTAAATTATGTTTTTATAATTCATTATTGTGCATAGTAATTTGACTTGTACGGAAATGAAATTTATTAAACCAAATGCAGAACGTTAAAAAAATTAATTTAATTTAATATATATACATTTTCTAGAGGGAAATTTAATGTCAATCATTTTGGCTCACTCCGTGATATGTATACTAAAGTTTATTAGAGACATTCGCAAAGTTAAATCATTAACCACCTTTTTAGCTACAGTTAAATCTTTAACTTTGTAGCATATCTCTACAACACAAATAAAAAATGAAAAAATTATAAAGGCGGACACAGTAATGATCGGCGATTCTGTTTTGTGCACATTTGTTGGTTAGACAAAGCTAAGTAAAATATCACAGCAGATGCGGTAAAAATGTGTTTTAAAGACTTCCGAATTCAGTTATTCAGGTTGAAACTAATTACAAACCACAAAACCTTTCTATCGACCAACAGAACAAGTAAAGCTGTGAACAGTATCTTTTATAGAGCAATGCAATGAAAAAATTTTTTTGATTTACTTTCGTAATCATTAAACATCATCTAATTGCAAGACAAATTTGGTATAACATGAATAAATTTTCTCTTTATGACAAAAATGTAATTATCCTGACTATTTTTATTCATCTAACAAAATAACTTGTAAATAAAAAAATTATTTTTCACTGAAAAACTATAAAATAACGATTGATTTTTTATTTATTATTAATAAAATACCTTGAATTTTTATCCATCACTTTGAAACGATTAAGAAAATACATTATGTTCATAATTCATTGACTTGAATAATGAATAAATCGTCACTAAAAAATTTTAATATACAATAAATTGGTGAATATTATTGGAAGTTCGTTTCTGTTATGTGTAATATATGTAGTACATATTTACCGTTCGGTTCACGTTTATTATCTAACAAAATTAAGGTTGATTTGAGCATTGTTTTATTTGAACCGATTGCTACGTGTCTTTCGAGTTATTTACTTAATGTTAAGTACTGCTTAATTACTATAGAAACATTTGTATTTTATATTAAAATTAAACTTAGTAAAATTTTGGATTTTTGTTAACTTTGTAAGTTAGTATATACCGTTCTAATTTTCTTTAATAAAATGTGTGTTTTGCATTGAATGCTATAACTATATTACTAATATATCTCTAAATAAAATTAATAAAGTTATTTGTACAAATTAAGAAATATAAATTTTCTGTATTACTAAATTAATTTAACGAAAATGCTTTTGTGCTAATTATATTAAATACGAATTTGTGTATGAAAGATAAATTAAAGCGATTGACGAGATTCGGGCAAGTTCAAATGAATATAATTATAATAAGTAATTAATAAATCGACGTTCCAATTAAGTAAGAGCACTTAATTAACTTACTAATCGGATCTGGAGCGCTCTAGTTCCGTCTCCGGCGGCGCGAAACGCCCAGGGGATCTACAAAACACTATTAGAAAGCTCAAACTTTTTTAAAAGCTTATTATCGGATCCCCTTCGGCGAGGCTTTTATTTTTTCTCATGTTCTTAACACTTTTTAAAACTATATTATACTTTTTTATCCCGGAAAAACGTCCAGAGATTTTTAAAATGTACCGTGCCCACGTTTCTTGCCGGGGAAGTGCAGCTCGAACTCTTTCGAATTCAACGAACTTTCCGTTTCAATTATCTAATTAATTAATCATTTGTTTCGTTAATGTTTAATTTCGATTTAAATGGATATTTGCGTTTCAGATGAATCTAAAAGGCGTTCGAACGGTTTGGCACTGGAAAATTATCATCCTGTATAAAAATGTAGTCGAAAGTAAAATGTGGTTAGAATGAATAAAAGTAAGGAAAATATATATGTAGCTTGGGAAGACTGTGGGAATTAAAAATCTGCTGTTTTCTCGGCTAGAGAAAGAGCGGCGAATTTTTCTCTTAAGCTTGAAGAAGAAAAAAGCAGAGCTACTTAAGAATTTAAAATTCTTTTAGGTGAAATCCTGCGAGTGTAGCACTTACAGAGGATGGAGTCGGATCTATGAAATGGCATTTTAAGTTGGATTAGGTTCAAATTTAAAACACTGCCAATAATACGCAGCCAAAAGGAATGAATACCGTCACAATTTTACGGCTTTTTATTTCTTTTAAATAAATTTTATCTTTAATCGCGTTTAAATAGAAATTAATTGAATTTTTGATCAGATACAGCTTTGTTTACTGTATATTATTTGGAGCGGTTCAAAAATTATAAAAGCACGTTATTTACTTATGCATTAACACAATGTTTTTTTAATAACATGCTAAACGTTTGTACTATTTCTATATAATTCTGTTTTTGCCTAAAATGATTTAAACTTTTTTAATGCTCTATGTTTTCAAGTCCAATTTATCGACAGCTTCTTTAATAATTTCAAACTTTTTGGCATAATAAATGCTACTCAAGTTTTCCGTCGAGTAGCAATCGGTGTAAACGAGAACTGTATATTTTTGTCAATTTCCCTAAACGTTGGAGACGACTTAGTGCTTTCAAAACAACATTTTTAATATTTGAGGTCAAGTTGTTCATTTTAGTATACTTGAGTAAAAGTTTCTGTAAGTCGCTGTAAACCATGTGCTAAGCACGTAATATGTATCATTTTTGGAAACAACAACTGACAGGTTCAAACTGTACAAACGGAATTGTTCTTTTTTTGTCAACTCATAAAATTCTGAAACAATTTTGCAACGCATCTTTGTTTTACGTCAGTCGTTTTATTCAGATACACTAAAATTTTGTGATTTGCCACTTTTTGCTTTAGTTTCTTTTAGATTTTTTAAATCGTTCTAAAAGATAATTTTTTCTTACTGTAGAATAGATAGTATTATTCTGTTTGTTAAACTTTTTCAAAAAATTACAGAATATCTCATTTTTTCATTTTGCTAACGGCACTTGCCATTAATAAAAGTTGCACACAATTCTTCAGTAAATTCTAAACGTTTTCAACTGGTTTTTGACATTGTCGTAACTGAAATTTGTGTTTTACTTTGACTTCTTTGATTTGTATTATTCCGTGTTTTCTATTGTAGTACATATGCTAAATCACTTAAAACTTTTTGATGCCATTCACAGATACTTCACAAAATTTCTTGAATAGCATATTTCCATAGGTTGTAAAATTCTTCAAGTTTTTGGCAAACTAGTATAAAGTTACAGCTCCACGAATGCCAGTAATTGCTAACAATTGAAAACATGCAATTACAATTTTGTTAATTCAATTTATTGTACTAACTTCTTGCTTATTGATCAATTCGTTTACATATTAAAATTGAAAAACTGATTTTTAAAGAAAGGTGATTTTGTCTTTATCCATTTTTTACCTAATCACTGTCATTTACTCATTCATCGTTAATTTTTTACTATTTACAAGAAATCATTTAATCATTCAATATGACAACGATTACTAGGTAACAACAACAAGATTTTTTCTATAACTAACCTATAATACGATACATTGTATGTTTATTGGCGATTAGACATTATAGTGCATTACGTTTGACCAATTTCATTTCCGTACAGGTCAAAGTCATTTTCGTACAAGTCAAAGCCATTACCGTACCGCATAATGAACTATGAAAGCATAATTTAGAAGACTTTAAAAAATAATCTGTGCACAACAATTACAAAATTTAAAAATAAAATTATTTAGGACCCTGCGGATGCTATTGAATTAGTTTTGACAGATTAAGTAACCTAATCAGTTAAATAACAAAATTACTCAATTTACAATAACAATTTGTTT
Source organism: Aquatica leii (assembly GCA_035610365.1). NCBI lineage: Eukaryota > Metazoa > Arthropoda > Insecta > Coleoptera > Lampyridae > Aquatica > Aquatica leii. Next base: position 60,363,135 of record CM069436.1, read on the forward strand.
AAATTAACTTAAGGAAGTTATTTATTGACATCGCTCAGTTTTTTTAATAGTGGCCCTGTTTGACGAATACCTGAGTCAAATTGTAAGCCCTGTAACTTATGGATTTTTATAACCCGTTTGTTGACGTTTGGGTCTCTAATAGTTATTTTTCGAGTCGAGTAAAGTGAGGTGTTTCAGTTGCCAGCAATTTTTTACCGAAGTTTAAAAACGCCGCAGTAAATTTGGTGAAAGTTGTTAATAGCAAAACTACTAATCTCAATCGCGTTTGTCGGACCTAGTTCTCCGAGAAGTCATGGTTTCTATTTCTACGACGTCAGTAATTCGCTGAACGAGGTTTGTTTAAGTGTATATAGGAGCATGATGGGTAATTGTATTCCCAGTCAGTCTAATTCTTGTTAGAAATTGTTCAAGCAAAACCCGCTGATGAAGTCCCATAAATAGTTACTTTAGAAAGTGAATTTTTCCTGTAAGTAATTCTGCTTTTTTTGTACTTATTACAACTCGAACATTTTCGCACGTAGTTCTCAGGAAACTCTATGCCAGTAATAATACAAGAAAACTCGTGTTAGTGTTTTTTGCCACTCTTACATGTATGGCGGCTACTACTTCGGTCTGTACTGTGTATGGTCTAACCGTTCTAGGTTTGGAAATCACTTCAAAGTCTCTGGCCAATTCTACAAAGTTATTAAAATATTTTCGTTTAATGTAAAACTTGTACAAACCATGGAGATTTTTAAATTTTCTTTGGAATTTGCCTTTTTGGAACATTGGCCTGTAGCATCTCATGAGCGTTCTTATTTTGTTGATATAGTCGCTGTTTTTTCTTTGCTTTTTTTCCAAAAGCGATTCCGTATTGCTTTTTTAGTTTGATGCCGGTGTCGAGGACCTACAAAATTAAGTTTAAATTAGTTAACAAAATATTTTTATTTTGTCCACTGGTCTGTATTGTTTTGTTACGACAGGAGTACTTCTTCTTTAAAGACTTTTGGTAGCGCTTGTAGGAAAGTTGTTTTAGAGATTTTTCGATGTGTTCTACAAAAGAGACCATCAAATTTAATACCCCATTGCAGAGTTGGGCGGTTAAGGTTTTCCCGGTGGTTGAGATTGTTAACGGGTTTAATGACGTTGCTCTGAATGCGTTTGGATTCTTAGGACACGATATCGCACTGGTGATACATTTTCCGGTGCGTATGAAAATAATCAGGAAAATTTTTAATTCATTAACACTTCCGCTTGCGCCTAATCTGTATGTTTGTAACTTGCTGATTAACTTTTCTTTCTTCATATTGCAGATCCAATTGATACTAATAGGTTGCTCAAGCGCCACCTAGAATGCCTACAAATAGAACTAATTATTTACTGACATATGTTGGAGGCCCTAGTCTCTTCTCGGAGACATCAAATGTAACCCGTCTTTTGGAGTTACAAAATTGCTATGTTGGCGACATTCTTAGGTATCTGAATGAAGAAATAAGTAATTGAGACACAATTAGAATTTATAATGGTTACCCGTATTTACAACATTAACTTAAATAACTAATTCGGTAGATAATAAAAATTAAAAAAAAAATGAAATACAAATTAGCAAAACAAATTTTCTTTTCTTTAACATAAAAAAGTTAGTATTTATTAACATCGACCAGTTTTTTGAAATGCATGACAATTTAGAAGGGACAAATAGAAAGTTTTATTTGAAACACGCGAAAAAAATATATTTCTACTTTTCTGCGAAATTATTTTAAAATTCAATAAATAAAACAATTTTGTATTATTAAAAAAAAAAGAAATATTTTGGTGATAAATAGTTTTGTGTACGTTTAATCATATGTTTTATTGTGCAATGTTGTCAAATTAGAAATTTATACGTAACATAAAAATATAAAAACAAATTAAGAATGTAAGGTTATTCTTTATTATTTAAGTTTATATTCTAATTAAAATTATTCTCTCCGCAACTAAAGTTTGTTTATACTCTAAATTTTTTGTGCTGTCAACTTTACAAACGTCAATATTCGTTCGTTAGTGTAGTTACGTAATGGAGGAAAAACGCTGTAAAGTGACAAAATAAAATCTGCATAAAACTAAGTTGTTTCAATAAGAACCTAATCCTGCAGCAAGCTGCAGTCACTTATCAGTGGTGAAATTACCCTAAAGGAAGTAGGGGTAGCTCAAAACGTCGGAGAGTGAGTCGTAGGTGTATAAATAATAAGATTCAGTTCGATCTTTGATGTGCCGATTATAATGAAGAAGATTACCCAAACCGTTTATATATACACTACAGATGCTCGTTTACATCTGACAACGGTTAAGGTAGATAAATCTACTTGCGCAAGTATAACAACGAGTATATGTATTTCAACAATAGCATGAGAGAATAAAAAAACACAAATAGAAATATCTAACAACTAAGGGTTCGCCAACAATATCGCAATATAGTTATTAATACAGAACCCTTAAATTAAGCAACACCTCGTACACATTATCAGCAAATGTAAATAACGTAAAGTTACATTTAATAAATTAACGGTGAATACAACAAAAACACTGTCAATTACCATAAAATTATAGTGATTGCACAACATTAAAACCAAGCGCACCGTTAAAACTTATTACATAACAACACAAATTAAATATATGACACAGTGTACTTATTTAGCGTTCCAAATATGCGACTAGCTAATAACATGTCCAACACAAATCCCTTAAAATTTCTGCAAACTAACCTAATACATATATACACAGTTATCACAAATAAGTTGCTAAAGTACATCCAATTCGTAGTAATACTTTCTACAGCAACAAAACTTTAAACGGTGGTGTAGATGTCCTCCTCTAACGCAAATTAATAGAATATGCATCCAGTATAGTTTTTATCTTTTAGGCATGCTTAGCTCGTCATATAAATTTTCCCAAGTAAAAGAACATGTGTGGGTGACCAAAGTTGCAATGATAACAAAAGAGAAATCGCACTGTAGAATAAAAATGTATCTTTACCCCAGCGAATTTCTCACAACTAACGCATCCACAATTGCAATTGATTTACTCACTACCAACATGTATGAGCTAAGATACTTAAAATGTAAAAACCCTAGGACTTGACATTAACACACGTGTTGCTTGCTTAACATTCGAAGCGGAAATATATTCATCAATGACCTAAAGTGTGTAAATGACATTTATTACTGGTCGAAATTCTTACAGCACGAAAACCACACCAAAATGTTTTTAACATAACAAAGTGTCAATTATTATTAAAACGAATATGTGACAAGTGGAAAAATTATTTTAAAAATCTTTAAATTCAGTTAATATTGAAAGAAAAAGACGTTAATGTCAAATTTGACAGATTTAGTAATAAATATAGTACCAACGTTATATTTTTAGTGATTTCAAAATTTTTGTTATTAGTAGTGTCAGTTCAATATATTATATCCAATGCTTCGTCTTTAACACTAGAACTATAATTTAACAGTTTCAAGTCAGAAATAGACTTTATTTTAAACAATATGTTTATTGAACGTCTATTTCAAAAATCTAATACTAACAAATAGTACAAATTTAAGTTTATAGCAATTATAAATTCTGTAAAAAAAATTATGCAATGCATCATTTAAACATTTTTACATATCAACTATTTTGTGCAATCCAAACAACTAAAACCTTTTTTCATAGATCTGACATATTTTTCACAAACGTATTTGTTACATATTATATACATTTCCCTTCTTTCTTCACTCCACACTTAGTTCCACCATTTGTTGACAGAATTTGTAATTTCTCTTCTGGAACCATTTACTGTTTCCACTAACGTAATATTTTCTCTTGTCAGCTGTTTTGCCAACGACAAGCTGGTAAAAACTTGTTAGTATTAATATTCCTGCCTTTATTGAAAAACGGTTCCATTAGTTTTAATATAACGTGCTTAGCAAGACATTGATTTCTGTTTGGTAAGGAAATCTATTTCTACATATTTGGAACTTAAAACAATAGCCAGCCAAAACATGCCAAATTTATCTGGTTTGTTGGCCATGTATTGAGTGAAACGACATTTTGCTTTTGACGGCAGAAACTGTTCATCAATAGTAATGTTTTCCCAAGCCTGTAACAGCTTTTGCAATTAGACATGAACCTGTCCCGCACTTCTGACACTAAATAAAATTTGTCATTCTTCAAAAACTTACTTTCAGTGGATCGAGTGTCAAATCTTAAACACCTCACAACACCAGAAGCTATTCACTTCTAAAGCAAGAACATCATAAGCCCTACGAGCAAGTAAAACAGCAATGAAACTTTCAAGTTCTGAAATAGATATGGTCGAATCCTCATCTTTCAGCTGTCTCTTGGCCTCGATTCCAGTGCAGTTTTAAATATGATTTAGAATATAACTGTTAATTAATAAATAGAATGCACTAAATGGGAAGTTCAACTTTGTTTTGTAAATGAAGTTAGCTCAGGAATATCACGAATTATTTTCCGTTGTTGTGCACGTCCAACATTATGCTTATTACATTCTATAACTGCCCATACACTCACACTTTTCCTATTTCTAAAGACACACAGTTTCTAGAAATTTTTCGTTTTATTTTTCTATCTTTTACAGTCTACGTGGAAGTGAACGGTTAAGAACTAAGATTGCTTTTACCTGTATCGGATGTAGAGAAGTTTTTATATTCACTATTTACAAATTCTTTATCATTTTCAGTGCAAATATATCCATCAAATGAATCTTTACTAGAATCACCGTTACCTTCTGACAATTTTTTCAGTTTTTCAAGTATTGTAATGCTTATTCTGGGGTTCACAAAAAATCCACATCTTGATAAATTTTATTTGTCAATAAAAATTTCCAAACACTCTCGGCACAAATTTATAACATAGTGCGCCAAGCTTCTGCGTAGCAGATCAAAAATTTCCTATCTTGATTCCTCAAATTACTTTATCAAGACGTTCCAGTTTTTACCATCCTATATTAATTACCAGTTTACTTTTGATTGATTTTCTGCGTAGTACTTTTTCATTCTAAAAAATTTTTAGTTACAAATTATTAGATGGTGTAGATACGGCTAATCTTCTATTTTTTTAATACAAATGTTTATTTATTAGTAGGACCAAGCCTGATTAATCTTTTTATGTCTTTTTTTTTTTAGCGTTTTAATGCTTAACTTATTTTTATAATTTTTATTTTGTCGTATCATATTTTTTGTCAGTGCTAATTATTTATTTTTTTTTCAAACTGCTGTGTTTTGGAGTTGTCTAGTTTTTTTTTAGTCGCGTAACTATTATGAATTTCTATTTTTTTGCATATATGTATATGTCCTGCTTCTTGGCTCTGTGCTTTTGGTTTGTGCAATTCATACGAACGTCTGTCTGTATTAAATTGATCAAAAATATTTTGATTTACAACACCTAATTTGCAAGTACCAATAGCATCGAGGTTTGAAAACAAATGCTAATAGAGTTTCGAGATTGTCCTTTTGTTGTAATAATTAAATGTCAGCCCTTAAAATTCCGACTTTGTTGGCAGTCTATGCGCACAACCCACATCAAGAAGGCGAGTATCTCAGAGTAGCTCACTCAGTGACATTTTCCACTCTGAAGATGCATGCTGCAATGTCTTGCGAAACGTCAGTTTGTTTGGGTTCATGAACGAGAATACGGCAAAGGACAAGTTCTACTTCTTGTTTTGGCTCTCAAAAAGAGACTATAGGACCAAGCCTAAGTCTGGGTGTTTAACTACGACGCGGTCTTAGCCGAAAGTCGCTTATAATCATAAACTTGTTATGTTATTTCACAATAGTTATTTGTATCACTAGTCCAGATTTTATTTTGCGAGTATGAGCATATTTTTAGGCCGAGGTAAAGCCGAGGCCTACAAAAAGCGAATACTCGCAAAATACTTTTAGGACGTGTGATACAGAAAATTTTTTGTGCTGACTTTTATAGTATAAATTAATTAAAAGCAGTTATTTAAGTATCTCTTTTTAATAATAGTATATTACACTACGAGGGCCGAAAGTTGAATTTTCGGCCCTGCGCGTCATGATGCCCCGATGTGAAGCCGAGGGCATCATGACGCGCAGGACCGAGATTTCAACTTTTGACCCGCGTAGTGTATACGATTTTTCTTCATAGCCGGTCGAAAGTACGTTATTAATTCTACTTTTTTTAACTTTAAATGTTGATAAGCATGTTTTTGATGCCTGCCCCCCGACATTTGCGGCACGAGCGAAGCGAGTCCCTAGTATTATATACGCATGAGAAATTCTTTCCTCCCGGCGTTATAGAGGGCGTGCGTGTACTTTTCAAAGGGAGTAAATGTTCAACTTTCGTCGCTGCTATTAGGGACGAAAGTACGTACTTTTGACCGAGGTATGAAGAAAAATTTAATAACATATGTTGATAAAACTGAAACCTGTAATGACGAAATACAATTGTTTTTGAAATTAATTTGACAATTGCATAATATTATTACAATTTCACTTATATGAAAATAAAACCATTGTTGTTTTTAGCAATTGTGAGATATAAGCAATTTTTTATATTTGTTTAAAAAATGTTGTTAGTGCTATTCTAAACAATAACACAGTGTATGTTAATAAATCTGACAAATTGACAGATGACGTTTAATTAATTAATTATTACTAGTGCCAACTTTTAGTTATAAAATTCTAATACACTTTACCGGCCTAGGCCGGAGAAGTAAAATTTTCGGCCGATTATGATGCCTGTAAAATACGTTAAAACGGACGGAAGCACAAAAAGAAATTTACGTAAGGCTACAAACAGGGATTTTGAACTGGATCCCAAACTCCGTCAACGCCATGAAATCTTGTTGCAAAGGGTTTAACCAGATTTATTTATTTAATACAACACTGTGTATGATTTGAAAGCTACAGTGCAAAAAGTATGCAGTCAGATCCCAAGAAACGTGATACAAAGCGCGGTAAGGTCAACCCTTCGTAGAGTTAACATTCGCGTTCAAAATAATAGACAGATATTCGAACACCTTCTGTAACTACTGGGCGTAAGTTAATAGAAAACTTTGATCTTCTATAACCTTCAAACCAAGTCTTTGCTGATGCTCTTATATAAAGAACTAACAAAGCACCAATTTTTATCAAACTTTCAGAATTAGTGCTCAACATTTTCTGCTTGGCGTAAAGTTAGCAGCAAACTTTGACTACCTATAACTTTGAAACTAAGTGTTTGCTGATGGTCTAATATAAAACACTAATAAGCATTATCAAAGCATTAATTCATAACAAATTTTCAGAATTAGTGCTCAACATTTTTTGCTGAGCAAAACTTTAACAGAAAACTTTAACTACCTATAACTTTGAAACCAAGTGTTTGCTGATGCTCTGATATGAACCACTAATAAACACTATGAAAGCACTTTCAGAATTCGTGCTCAACATTTTTTGCTAAAGCATGAAGTTAGCAAAAAACTTTTACTCTCTATAACTTTCAAATGAAATGTTTGCTGATGATCTAATAAGAAACCCTAATAAGCACTACTTAAGCACTAATTCCTTAAACATATTCAGAATTAGTGCTCAAAATGTTTTGCTAACTTCACGGACATACGTTCTAATGCATTTAGAACTGTGGGCTTACACATAAAAACAAACAAGCTCAATTGGGTAGGCACATTCTAGAAAATAAGAATACTAAAACGTTCAGTTTCAAGAGCATTTCATCCACGTCTAAAACGTTCACGAAAGAATATAGAAGGTTCTTGACAGATGGCCAAATTATATAAAAGCGACACAAATGAATCATAGGGAGTTATTCCAGTAATTCGAAGACGGCAGTATTAAGAAGTTAAGGGAAATATCTCTTTGGAGTAGTTGGCTATTCAAACTTTTGTAGACGGCACTCGAGACAGCAACACGCAGCAGACTCTCCGGTTACCTCGACCAAAGATATTGGATGACGCTTTGGAGTTTGAAGCACCAAAACAAGCATCGTAATGAGACGGTCATAGACCCTGCTGTGCTGCAGAAGTACCCGCGCAAACATTGGAAAACATCGAGGAAATAGCGATACGAATACTTCGTGAAAGAAGAGTGACGGCTTTGAACTGCGGTGAAATAGGTCATGTACGACGACATCGTACTAAACCCAAGAAGAAAACAAAAAGAGCGCTCAAAAATTTGGAACGAGTTTGTTACGTTCGAAACGTCCGGTATATTAAGTCACCTTGTATATTATGTGCTTTCGACACGCCCACCGTTTAGTTAATCGTCAAAACGTTAAAATGCGCAATTTTGCCATTATGGCATTTCCATTATTTCTCACAAGTCATTTGTGCCCAGGTGACGTTTTCTATTCACTTAGTGCGTAATTAGGCTAAATTAATTGCCAAGCGCTTTGGCTAAGTTGGACGTTATCTTGGGGTGAGTGATTTTTAGATATTACAAGGGTGTTTTACAATCGAACTAATTCCGGTTGTAATAATTTATAGCGGCTATCATAACCGCACGAATTGGCGAATGGTGAAAATTTTCCATGCCCACCTGTCAGCGACGATAAAGCATCATCAAAGAAAAAAACTTTCTACGAGAACATCCTACTTGCGGATATATATTTTTGGATTCTCTTTAAGGTTCGCCTCTTGAGCGATTGGATAGGCATTGAAGGGCTGGTCACTCCCTTTCGTTTCTTCTACGGAGAGAAGAACGAATCAGACACTTACATCTTTCTCCGTCTGTCTCTTTTCTTGTTTTCCTTACTTGTCATTTTTTTCTTCTTCTTGATTAATTGATCGCCTGCATGCCACATCTTTTTCTTCCTTCTTCTTCCTCTTGAAGGTTTACCCTTTTGGGCGGTTGGATGGGCACCGTAGGGTGGTCTCTCTTTTCGTTCTTCTACGGGGTGAAAAACGAATCAGGCATTAAGATCAAGCCTTATCTTTCTCCGTCTTTGTCTATCTCTTATCTTTTCTACTTTTTCTTTTTTTTCTTTTTGGGGTCTATCTATCTTTTCTAGGTACCAACTAGTTTTCTTTCTTTTTGGATTCTCTTTGTGGTTCGTTTGATGGGCGGTTAGTTGGGCATTGAAGGGCTGGTCACTCCCTTTCGTTTCTTCTACGGAGAGAAGAACGAATTAGATACTTACATCTTGTCTTATCTTTCTCCGTTTCCGTTTCCTCCGTCTTTCTTACTTTTGATTTTTTTTTCTTTTGCTTTCAAAGGTTTGCCTTTAGAACAATTATCTCTTTTGTCTTTTTTCTTTTGTCTTGGTTTTTGCTTGAACACTTTTTTCTTTTTTTCTTTTAGTAACTTCTTTTTTTAGCGTTTACGTAACTATGTCTCTTTTCTTTTATTTTTCTTTCTCAGTTACTTTTCTTGCTGTATTGGGTTTTTGTTTCGTTGTTTTTGGGTTGAAGCTTGGAATAGACTGCAACGTCGCTCTTTGTACTTTGTGCTTCCGCTTAGTCGGCATTTTTGATGTTGTCAGTAACTGTTAGGATATTTCTCTTCTTTGGGTTTCTTTTGCTCTTGGAATATTCTAATCCGTTCTTCGGCATTTACGTTCCAATGTGACATTCCAACACAACGAGCACAGACTCACCAAGTTCAATTGGCAAGTGAAGCTTTCTATTCTTTATTGGCTCTTACTTCTTTTTCTTTCTTTCTTTTGGTTTTGTTTTGGGTTTCGCGGTTTGGATTTCTCTTGGATTACTGATTTTTTTTCTCTGCCTTTTAGGTAGTCCGACTTATGTAAACTTTTAATCAGAATCTTCTTTTTGCTTGAGATTTCTTCGTTAGGCTTCTTTGCTTAGATCTTTAGGGTCTGTTGGGTTTTTTTGGTGGAAGAATCTTATATCGTCTGTTGACGACTTTATGGGGACAACTGCATTAGTTTTTCTTTTTTTCTTCTGCGTGCCACAATTCAAAATCAGCTAGATACTTGTTTTTTCTGTTTACTTCTTTAGGTTCGTTAGCTTTGGAGACTTATATTTAAAGCGGGATTAGTATTCGTGAGCTGGGGTTTCATGGGATTTTAGGGTGTTGTCCTTGACCGTGGTCTAAACTTCTTTATTTTCTATACTTCTTCTTTTTTCTCTTGGTTTGCTTAGTATTGTCCATCAGTGAAGTCTGTGGGACTGCGTTGTTTTCTTGCTTTATAGCGTAACGACTGATGTCGACTTTCAACGAGTACCTGTTCTGATACTTTTCTTCTGTTGGTTAGAGTTTTTGGTTCTTTGGAGTATCATTCTGCTTCATGCGATTTCTGAACACATCTGGTTGGTGATGCTTAGCAAGTTGGAAAAACCTCTTTTGTCTACGTTTCTTCTTGGGTTGGGTGTTAATGTATTCGGGTTTTCGGTTTTGGATTTCAGGGTTCTGTCCTTTGCGTATGTCTAAATTTCTATTCTTGATTTTAGCTAGTGTCTACTGCCAGGTTTTTATTATGCTGGGGGCGTATTTGTTACGTTTGAAACGTCTGGTATATTAAGTCACTTTGTATATTAGGTGCTTTTGACACGCCCACCGTTTAGTTAATTCTTTTAGGCTTAAAAGTTTTCTCAAAAGCTGGATAATTAGTTATCACGTTTGCGGGACCTGTAACTGTGAGTACTTTTTCTTATTGCTATTACGATATAATTTTGTTCGGGATATGCGTCGAGCAATAGTATTATCGACGTGCGTACATCAGTAGTGTTGTACACAATTCATTCTTTTTTTTATTTTGAGTTTATATATGCATATAAATTAACTTTACGGTGCGTTGCAATTCTCTCTTAGAGAATTACCGTTCCAACTCTCAAACGGCTATTTCTGTCTTTGTATCTTTTGATTGTTATATAAATTCTCAGATTAACAAAGCTACATTTTTGTACGGCGTGTTGCTCACCTACTAGGGGTGCATGATTACTGAATATTTTGTGATATTACTATTTGCGCCTTCTGTGATAATAAACCTACTCTGTGTTATTGTTTATGTGTTGATTTTTATTCTTCTACGCTTTGTGATAGATTTAAGACGGAATCTATCTTCTTACTTCTCCTTTCTTTCCTGAGATGTTATTGGACGAATAATAACAAAATTATTAGTATTCAGTGAAAGAGTGTACGACGGTTTAAATAAAGAACAAATTTTACCGGCATTATCAATCATTGGAATTGTCGTCTTCATAATTTGCGTTGAATACTTCATCACAGATTTGGATGGAGAATATCGAGTCAAGTAAAATCCATTGACTGCTACTTTTATGATCAAGGAAGTTGCCGAAGCTGCCGCTATCGCCACGATTCATTCTACCGGTGTCACAGCCAATTTCCTGTTCTGGGTCAGAAGTCTTAAGAAAGGGGCAGTGAAACGTTCAGCTTCGAGAGCATTTACGAAGCTACTATCCACGTCTAGAACGTTCACGAAAGAATATAGAAAGTTCTCGACAGATGGCCAAATTATATAAAAGCGATAAAAATGAATCATAGAGAGTTATTCGAAGACGGCAGGGTTAAAAAGGTTATTCAAATCTAAATAAATAAGTGATTAACGCGTGTCACGATAAATCTACGGTGTACAACCTTGTACGTGACTTTAATGTTAACAAGCGTTAGAGTTAAGTTAAGTGATAGTGCAATATAATTTAGTGTATATGTTTTTATTAAATATCCTTAGATTTAATTAGATCGTTAGTTATAAACGTGTACATATTTTTAGTTCAAATAAATAATCGGTGCAATACGTACTAAAACTGAGAATTAGATATAGACTTAATTTAAGGATTTTTTGTATTTTTAGTTCTTAAAAAGTTCTTTAAATACCTACTTACATGATTTTTAAAATAAGAAAAAAAGACTTTTAGCTGAAAAAAGATAACTAGATTCTTACAAATAAAGCTTAAATTTACTTTGAATCAAGAATTACTTTTCCTGTGTGTATCACAAGAACTAAAAATAAAAACGAATAATGCCAATAACTATCTGTAGCAATCTAGGCCAAATGCTAGGACTTTGGCATCTTACTTAAGAAGCCTCTTAGGGTACGTACACAGTAAACCATGTACAACATACATACATAAACTCAGCTAATTACAAAACTAATAAAAATGCTTAAAAAAGCAAATAGAATACTAGTTAATTCAATGTATTAGTTATTGATTTTATTAGATATATGGTATCTCTTTTGATTAAAATAAGTGATCTTACACATCTGTTTTGACTTATAGTACTGCCTAAACAACGTTTTTGAAAGAAATATTTTTACCACCTACACGGAAAGTGTCAACAAAATTTGATTGCTGATCATTACGTTGCAAAATGAATTTACAACTTTATTTGTTTATCCAACCAATTCTTAAGACAATAAGCTTAAGAAATTAAATTTTCGTCTGATGATACTATTGACACTTATTTTGAAAAAATAACATGCAAAGGAATCATAAATAAATCATTTAAAAAATAAAATTATTTAAATGTCCGAGAGAGAAATGTGAAGTGAACTTAAAAGTTAATGAAAGAAAATATAAAATTATAAATAAAAAATAGAAGGCAGCTGTATTACAAAATTTGATGTTGCGGAAGTGTGCAGTAAGTATACATTAAGGAAGAACAGACTGAAACAACCAGCCTAAACAGAACGTTAACTGGAAAACATAGAAACAACGATCGACTAAGGACAAGCTGAATTGACAGAAAGCGTTTCTCCTGATAAGCAGTAAGAAAAGACGATTATTACAAATTGGCAAATGGCGTCATTACAGATAAAGTAAATTGAAAACAGCAGTGTAATTAAGAAGTAACTTAATTCGTAAAATTACAAAGCATCAATTTTTTACATAAAAGAACTAAGATAACAATAAAGTTAAATACACTACATTTGGCTTCGTTTACTTTCAAGTTTGAAAGAATTTTCTTAAAATTGCCCCATCTTAAGCAGCGTTTACACCAATCCGTCGTTAAAGGGCCGTAAGGTATCGTTAAGGCAAGGCCAGTCGGTAACGTTTATCTGTTAAATGACCCAAAACAAGTAACAAACTAGTCTTCATAGCGGCCATTTTCATGCTCTTTGCGCTCAATCTTTTTTATCGAGTTACAATCCAACCGGAAAATGAACACTCCTGTGGTGACAAAAGAACATTCCATCATTTCCAGTAAGATGGCTGCCATTAGAAATGCATAAACGGGGATTCTTTGACCGTATTTTATGTTTCGGACGTTTTTAAGGGTTATAACTAGCAAATGAAGTGGAAAATTGGATGATCTTTTCTCCATTTTAGAAAACGCTTTAATATGCATTTTTTTCCAACTAGTTAATGTTTTATTTCGAAATAATGTATTGTACGTGGTATAAAAATTTAAAAGGATGTCTTAACTAGCGTCATTGAAATTAAATGTCAATGTCTTTACATATAAAATTAAACTACTGCGTTACCAAAACACATTTAATTAAAAGAAGCTATAACGTACAAATTAAAGAATTAAAGCGATCACATTATATTGGTATAAGTATAAATGATTAAAAAAAACATGACAAACGTTTTATATTTTGAAATAAATATGTAATTTAAACTGAGCATAAATAAAAGAGTAATCATCCGTATTCTAAACAGAAGCAAATCGCTCATCTTTGAAAATACTTCGAACTTTTTATAAAAAAATACAAAATGTTTCAAGATGAATAATAAATATACTATAGATTATTCAAATAAAGAAATCATAAAAATATTAGATTTATTGATTATTTCATTAATTGTATTGGTACAAATATGCTAAATAAAGATTATTATTAACGCATTATTGCGCAATTAATGTCAATCAATGTGTCTTTAGTTGATAGTATTTGTAGTTTTTCTAAAAACATACACGCATAATACGATTGATTTCTTTCTGGTGCTTATTTTTTCTTTGCGAATTTCAACCTTTTAAACTAAAATCTAATAAAACAAAATTTAGGAATGTAGTGGCCAATGTACAGAATAACCCCATATCATTCTGGAAATTTACAGTTTGGGGAACCCGAAATTTATGAAAATATTTTTTTTTAATGTAAAACCAAAATGTTTTCAGCAGTCTTACTTTCCTTGTGTAAAAACATGTACCTTAGTGGCAGCTCGTGAAGTCTGGCTTAAGATGGGTTACATTTTTTATTAAAGTGCTTGAGGGTAATGTGAACGTTTTCAGACATCATTATGGCAATATGTAGGTTACTACCAAATGTTTTGAAGGTTTATTGGTTCCAACGGAATAAAACAATAAACATGGGAAACAAAACAAGACATTTATCGTATTACATCTACATAACCACTTATTTTTTTACCGACTTCAAAAAAGGATACGGTTCTTAATTCGTCAGAATATTTCTTTTTTAATTTATGCTATTTTCAGCGATCATTCTTTACGACGCTGGCCGATTTTGATTATTTTTTTCTATCACAAAGAGGGTATCTTAGTTGTGGTCCTATTTCAATTTGATCAAATTCTGATGATAAGATCCATGAGAAAAATATAAACATGCAATTATCTTAAACAATGTGAATTTTTGAGTTTTCCAGTAACTACAACCACTACCATTTTCAATAAATGCATCAAATAAAATGAACTATAAACTAAAAAATGGCGGCTGCAAGAGAAAAGGGGTATATCTCAAAAAATATATAGAGAAATAAAAGGTTTAATAATCTAGTTGATTACTAACAAAATATAAAATTATTTTCTATAGAAATTTAGTAAATTTTGTTTTGTGGTTGACAGAAAAATGAAGTGAAATCAAAGTTTATTATAATAAAAGAAATACTACAACTTAAAACAAATAAATGCGCGAGTACAACTGGCATGCGACTTATCCGTGCTTAACGCTCTTTATTACTACTCGCTGTATTCACGCATGTATTAACAATGTACCTACATATATATATTTTTAACGGCGGGCACGTTTCGATTAACTTATTTCCAACAGTGGTTTTTTAATACATAATACTTGTTGTTTTTACAGAAAAAATAAATTTGTTTTTTCATGGTTTGGAGAAAAAATGTAGTTATACGCCTTTTCACAAAACTTTATTAACAGAAAATAACGATATAAGTCATGTATTATGCATATACCGGGTGAATCCTTAATTCATGTACTTTACAACTATAATAAGCTCACTATGCCTTTCCATTTAAATTTTTTTTAAATTGCAAACATCTGCGAGTCTTCACTAAAATGCGTCACCAATTTAACAAGGAAATTTCAAAAAAGCGCCATATGGATATGGTATTTCTAATGTAGAATCTTTCGTGCTATACGATGTATGATTTCATAAACAACTTACGATACGAGGATGACACGATTTTAATAGCCAGCAACATAAAAGGATGTTAATAACAAAAAGCAAGTATTACATCTGAAGATCTGAAAATTAGAGGAAATGACTTAGAACGGGTTAAATATTTGGGTAAATGAAAAATGGGATCCAAGAAAAGAGATAAACTTTAGAGTTGCACAGGCTCTCATGACGTATATAAATATAATTAGGTTGTTCCATAGTGCACGATTTAATGTAGAATTTTGAATGAGAATAGTGCGGGCCTATGTATTTTCTGTGTTTTTGTATGGATGTGTGTTGGACCCTTGATCCCTAGTCCAAAAAAAAATAAGGATTTTGAAATGTATATATAGGCGTCTTCTTCGCATTTCCTGGGCACAGAAAGTGAGAAACACAGAGGCCTTAACAAGAATAAACAAAAGAAAAGGACTGTTAACATCTATAAAAATTAGAAAAACCCAATACGTTGGGCATATCATGAGAGGTCCAAAATACGAGATTTTACGTCTAATCATTGAAGGCAAGATAAACAGGGGTAGTTTGGATGTTCGTCAAATGATATTTTTTGAAGAGCCATTTTTAAAGCTCGTTTAACTATATAGATCGCTAACCTTTGTAAAGATAGGGCGCGATAAAAGGAAGATTCTGGCTGACACAAATATCAAAATAAAAAGTTAGATTTTTAATTCCCGGCGAAATGTCTTTGATGTGTTTAAATAAACAAGAAGCTATTTGATTCGCTCCTTTAGCTGTCATAGTTTTGTGCCACATGAATCAGAATGAGTGATTGTCACTGCACCTATAAAGTGTAAGATTGAATGTCCATATTCATGTGTATGTGTGAAACAAGCCTTTTTTTGTTTCAAGATAGTTTCAGTTTAGGTTCTTGTACTTTTTTTTAGTTCTGTTGTTATTAAACTTGCAATAAAGGCTACACGTTTATTGAAGCTTTCCACAGCCCGGTAGTCTCTAAACAAATTTTTTCTGACTTCTTTCTTACTCTTCTTGCGCATTGAAGTCTGCAGTTTGATAAATCTTTACAACTTTTAAATTTTATTGTTTTACCGGTTTTCGTTTTATATTCAAGAGCCATATTTCTTTTTCTTTTTCTATCTTTTCAAATAACTCTGATTTCATTTTTTATTACTTTTTTAGTTTTTTTTTAGATCACTGTCATCTATAGACTTCACTTCAAAATCATTATCATGTATAATCTGATTTTTGCTTTTGTCTTCAGACTTTCCATAAACAGATGACGTGCGAAAGTCATGTTCATCTTTAACGCAAAAAGTTTTTCTCACACCAGAATGAGTTTAGTTTCAACCATCATTTTGATCAGATATATTATCCCCAGAAACTGTTGTAGAGGTTACATCAGGTACTAATGAGATTAGTAATTTTTTATGTTAGTAATTTTTAATCAAAAATAGTAACCAAAATTTGATATATTTTCATAAGGCTGTGCTGTATACTCTTCAATATTCTGCATATTTTCTTATAGCTGTACTGTAAACTCTTCAAGATTCTGCAAGCTTTGACCATCACTAATACTTTAATCGAATGGTTCTAGACAGTGAGCTTCCAAATTGTCAGTGATATCAAAATAATAGTCAACACTTTCTTGGAGAAACGATTTCTCGCCGCCTGTAAATTTATTATTTGTGGATATTTTCTATCGAAATTCTAGTATACTATATTCAATATTACCACTATACAACGAATCTGGGTTTTTAAGAAATGTCATTATTAATAAAAATAACAATGAAAGGTATAATAATATACAAGAGCGTGTAGATAAAGCAAATTAGCGAAAATATAAACGAATGTATTCTTTACTGAAGCTGATTACTTTGTGCTAATGATAATTGCAAAATAAGTCTACTTCTTCAGGAATACATAATTTTAACTAGCAATAATAGGTTACATACATTTCAAAACAAACACTTATTTAAATTTTGAAAACTCTGTTTAAAATAGTCGACACGATACGATAAATAACACTGATTTCCAAAGTAAACACTCATTATAATACTGATAACACTTTCTTCTGCGATCAACAACAACACTAGTTTGCCGAGTTTTCCAACGAACACAAGCAAGCAAGATGTCCGTACTTATAAAACGAATTTTTGTTATAAGATGTTACAAAACGGTTACAACATCAAACGAGATGCCACCTGAGATATGAGATACAGAAACAAATTTAAATTCAACTCTACACAGCACTGCTTGAAGAGTGGTATATGTGAAGTTATAAATTTATAAAATGTTATATTAGTATGTGTAAAAAGATAGTACATATACCACTTTTCTCAAAAACGTAGCGGTGTTTTTGTGTAAAAATTAATGCGAAAAGGGGTACAAATCTACTTATTCTTATTTTCAGGAATATTTGGTCACACGCAATATGTACACATATGCTTTTTTGCCCATATTAGATATTCGCTAAGTTGTCAACTTTGGGAACGTTCACGAAGATACTATCATCTTTGAGAACATTTACCGAAGGATGTAGAAAATTCTCGAGACAGATAACAGAAATATATAAAAACGGTTCAAAAGAAGCAAGGTCAGTTTTTCGCAGTCGGAAATATTAAAAAGGCTGTTTAAATAAATAGGGGATTAACGCGTATGTTAAGATAAATATAACGGCGTTCAATCGTACGTGCCTTTAATGTAAACAAGTATCAGTTTTAGATAAACAAAGGCTATCCGCGGATAACATTACCTGACTGTTAACATTATCCGTGATTCTAATAAGCGGTGTACACTGTATATTGTTTAGATCGTTTGCAATGAGAAATTAAACAATAATAATGTAAAAATATGTAATAAGTTTTATACTCTAATGTATATCTTTTTAACATTTATACCACCGTTTTAATTGCTTATAAATTAATTCGCCGTGTTATTTGTTTTATTTAAAATCTAACTGAAAAAATGTGGAAGATGCAGGAAAAAAGATAAATAATATTATTAATGAACACTTTTCTGTAACTTTATTGCATTTATATCTTGTGTTTAAGCTAACGTAAGACAAAATAGTTATAACAGTTTTTTAACCCTTTGTAAGAAAAATTTGTATTAATTTTTTTTTATATTTTGAATATAGTTTTGTTATGTATAACATTAAGTAGTTTGATTGATGAACCTCCTACAAGTTCAGTGTTATAACAAAAAAACTAATTATTTTCTGTACAATGTGATAAATGTATTATATAAATAATGTAACGTTATACCACCTCAGCCTTCTTGTAATTATAGGATTATTATATCATATGTATAACGTAATAGAAGTGTTGAAGGTAAGAGTGAGATTGGGATTAAATATTAATAATTAATAATAGACTATTTGTTTTTTTTTTCAGAATTATAATAAATTAAGAACATTCGCTACTTGATACAAAACCTTGCCAAGACTGATAAAGAAAAGGTTGATAAAACTTTCTTGTGTAAAACACGACACTCCACATTATCTGCATAAATTAGCTAGAACCCTTTTAAAAAACTAACTTGCATAGTTCACGTAGTGTTAAGTTTCTTTTTAGTATTTACAATTAGCTAAAATGACACGTGTTAGTTCTTTAACAACAGAATTAACAAGCAAGTTATATAAATTCCTTTAGTATATAAAATAAGTTTCAAAAAGTTACTATAAAAAATTATTTTAATAAAAGCGTGTTTTTTAGTGTGTTATCACTTTATAGTTGCTTGTAAAGTTAGTCATCAGTATATCACTTACTTGATTACAAAAAAAATTATTCTTTATCAAAATAATCCATATGTTAATAGAACAACACGACTACTTTAGCTAAATAAAAATACGTTTTCAACTTACTGATATAGTACACTTTGATCATTTGTGGTACATCTTACCTACATTCGTATAAGTCCAAATATGTACATACGTAATACTAGTAATATGACTACAAGAACCGATTATAATGTGTACTGACACTACAAGCAAATATTACAAATGTTAGCTGTAAAATTATCTAAAGTTGCACATGTTCATATTTATTTAAGAAAAGTTTAAATTAAACTTAATTTTTTTTAATGTGAAGACTTTAAATTCAATTTTGTAACACTACTTTTAAAATTAAGTTTAATTTTCACCTACTCTGTACATAAAAAACTCACAAGCTAAAATAGATTTGGCAACAGTGCAATTACAACTATTTAGGTTATGTTAGTTCTGTAGTTTTAAAAATTCTTTTTAACAAAATTTTAGTGTATAGTAACGTAATGATCCTTAATTTTGTATTTATTACAACTGATGAAATTTTAGATTTTTAGAACCCGTTATGAAATTTTTAAACAATTGCATTTTACTGTTAAAGGCAGAGAAATCAGACACTGAAGATAAGTATGATGCAGCATTAAGCGGTAAAGGATTTTTAGTAAAGCATATAAAAACATTAGAATTCAAGTATAACAATTTACAACAACTATACACAAAAATATTAAGAGTAGATGATTATGATGGAATAATATTCACTACCCCACGGAGTGTTACAGCATTAAAAGAAGCGCTATGTAACGATACTATAATCTCTAAATGGAAAACTAAGTGCAATTATGTTGTTGGTGAAACTACATACGATCTGGTATTGAAAGAGTTTAATTTAGTTTGTAAAGGTAAAGAATCTGGAAATGCAAGGAATTTATCGAATGTAATTTTAAATGGTAATACATGATACATTCTTCACTCTAAGTAAATATATAGAAGTTTTTAGATAAGAATCAAATAACGAAACCACTATTATTTCCTTGTGGTAATTTCAAGACTGATACGTTGATTGAACTTTTAGATAATGATGGTATCAAGGTAGAAGCAGTTACTGTATATGAAACAGTAGCAAGTTCTACTCTAGAAGATGATTTTAATTCTGTAACATCAAATTGGACTAACATTCCTGAGTTTTTTGCATATTTTAGTCCTTCGGGTGTCAATTATACATATAAATTCATTACCAAAATGCATCCTGTAATAAACGATATAAAGGTATTTGTAGAATTTCTTGTAATAGAACTTAATAGTTTTTAATTGGTAGTTTATTGCAATTGGACCGTCCACTGAAACTGCCCTGAAAGAACAATGTTTAACAGTAACAGAAGTTGCCAAAAAGCCCACTCCTCAGGATCTATTGAATGCTGTTTTAAACTGTAAATAATTATATTTTAATAATGAGACTGTTCTATTACTGTTATAATAAACAATGTTTTGTTTTGGTTTAATCATTTTATTAGTCTAATTACTTTGGGGTTATTATGGAAATAGTGAATATGCTATATTACAAATTTAGAATTGGTTCATTATATTCAACCTAAGAACTTCCAACGATTGTACATTGAAGAATTGCATTCGCCAAATACCAATGAATCAAAAATAATCTATGGATAAAATGATACATAGAACAATCAAATTCATGGATATTTTTTTATTATTCTTTATTGACTGGAACCTTGTTTGATAGTGACCAATAGATTAAAGCAATAATTAAATCAATATATGCCGTTCCAAATTTATCTAAATTATATATAAAAAAATAAGGGTTTTAGGAGAATTGATGAGTTTCTATAGAAATCACAGTACCTACATAGTGACCTACATATATAAAATATACATACAAGCAAAATCTTTAATATAAGTATGCTAATATTATTTTATTTAAAACATAATTTCAAATTTACTTTCCTAGCTACAAAAACATAATTTTCATATAGTACATACTTTTATGTAATTAAAATACTGGCCGGCTAGTTGCTTATGTTATTAGCGGACAAACGAATATTTAGGTCACTTTTGGGCTTTACATATAAAACAGAATGAAACAAAATTTCTAACAAAAATCACCATCTTAATAACTCTTGTATGACTCAGTTTACAATTTGCTTTTCAAATAACCGTTTGACGGTTAAAAGTTTCAAGTTGTCCGCCATCACTCGTTTTACTCAAACTTTTAATTTATTATGCAGCTCTGATGTTTTATATTTAAAAATGTTATGTAAAAACATCTACTTATCGTATTGAAACTGTAGGGATACATTCTTTTGAATGTTCCCACCTTACAAATAAGGCAGCAAAAACGTACTTCGCATAAAGTAGGGGTAATATAATATAAGAAGCGGTGACCTGGCGGAAAAGACATCTTTTTCTTCGCTTCGCCTGGCTTCGCTAAAATCGTTGTACTGTAAATAAAATGTATATAGAGGAAGAGTGTGTTGTGTTTAATATACTAACATATCGGCCCCTTAGTACAAAATTACTACAGACACTCTTCGAATTCCTTGACATAGCATATATTATAGACACAAGATGCGCAAAGCTACTCTCTCCCCAGGCAGCACATTACGTTTTATTGACGTCAAAATTACGTACTAGACGTCATTAAGACGTGTCAATGTCGTCATGTGACGTCAGTGTGCTGCCATTACTAAATTAAGACTTTGATTTGAGCAGAACAGAGCTATATCACACTAATTATTTCATCGTACCGAAAATGAAAAAATTGTATCTATCTACTAAACAAACTTAGAAAAGAAAAAGAGCGAGTAACAATCCATCTATGATAAAATATTCAGAAATTAGCGTGGACGGTTTCAGGACCAAAATGCAAAATAATACAAGATGATAATACCAACATATAATACTTTAGATATCTGAAAGGTTTTTAACCCTAAGACAGAACATATGTTCGATATACAACTTTATACAACACGGGCATGGAAAGCCCGTCTTTTTTTGCATTAGACTTCAATAAAACCTACATGTATTTATGACAAAGTTGCTTATTGACTTAGTTTTACAAAAGTACTTCAAACAAACTAAAAAAGAACGTATAAAAAATTAGTTTTGGCAGTAACAGTTGCCGCATACTGTAACACTGCAGTGCTCTTACAAATCAGTGTGCTTTTACAGTCAATACGAGTTGGGCACAATAAACATTTCTTCCTCTCACATCTCTTAGTTTTTGAACCCTCGACGAACTAGAATATCAATAAAATCCTTCATTGCTTCTAAAACACTTTTTTGTAGTTTAGAGTTTGTAGACTTCTTATTCTGCCATTGTCGTTATTTAAGAACTTATAACAGTTGCTTGTTTATAACAATTACGGTTAACGGTTATCGATATATCATTTCATCGCTATACATTTTACACCAATGTCACTTGTTTAATCGACAATAATTACATCAACCGAATGTGGATTCGAACAGATACGGGTTCGTTTCGGAGGGTACATGATAGTATTGCAAATGAAAGAAACCCAACCGTTTAAAAAAACCTATTTTTTTAAGTAAACTTGTGAGTTTTTTCTAATTATCGTTTTTTTTTTCCTAAGTCTAAAAATATTGAATAAGATAGGCTATTTATAATAACAAGCGTTTGAGCGTATTAAGTAATCGCAAGAGTGCGAAATATGTATTTATGTGTAATACATTCAAATTCTTATTTACTTCCATTCTGTTTATAAAATAACTAATAATAAAACGTGTCGAACAAATAGATCAAAATACTGAAACGTTCGAGAAATTATTCTCAAGTTTGAGAGAATTCACAAAGTTGTTATCCATTTTCCAGATCGTTTACCGAAAGACATAGAACACTCGCGAAGGATTACCAAAATGTATAAATGCGGGTAAGTTATTTCAGTTATTCGATGTCGGCAGCGTTAAGAAGATTATTCAAGTTTAAATAAATAAGTGATTAACGCGTGTTGAGATAAAGATAACGGAGTATAACCTTGTACGTCACTTTAATATAAACAAGTGTAAGTGTTTAGACAAAGAACTTATCCGCGGACTTTATCTTTCGGTGAGTGTACTATATAAAATTAGCGTCAGTGTTTGTATTAAAAATCCTTGGATTTAATTAGTTTCGTGTAGTTACAAACGTGTACATATTTTTAGTATAAATAAATTAGTAGTTTTAATAATCGTTACAATACTCTAGTCATGGTTTCCATTTTCACTTACTAAGTCTACTAAAGAAAATAAACAATTTAAGTTATATGCAATTGTAGTAGATAAATTACGCCAGGGCATTGCTTTTTCAATCACACGATCTTTCCTATGCTTCTCAATACAACCAAATTTAATAATAATATCTAGACGTGCACACTGAAAGAAACATTGTACATAAAGTCAATGTACGGTATACATCGACTGTAGTATATTAAAACAATACGTTTTCATTGAATTTATGGAATTGACATTATAAGTACATAGTTTTTTATGTACTTTGCATTAATTCAATGTATAAAATTGTATTTGTTATCTTTCCAAAAAATTTGTTATGAGATCATGCACAGTGAACTTTTGAATGTACCATTACGTTAATTTATAGTATGATGTACATTAATTTAACTTTTGAAAAACATTGGGTTAATATAATCGTATGTTGTACGTGTAGAGTTTTTATAGAACTGTAGTTTTATAGGTTTTATTAACAGAATATACAATTACTTATAATTAACGAGAACCAAAGAACTATGAATATTAAAACTACTTAACAAAAATTAAAACTCGTTAGTTCCCTCGGTAGCTTTTGGCAGGTTGTTACGGACTGCCGATTTTTCACTTCCGTATGCTACTACAGCTTCTGTTTACCATAACGCCGACGCAGTCGCCACATCACCCCCTTTCCAGTGAAACACTTTCATTTTTCAAAAAGCGTAAAGGTTGACGAACTTGTCTACCTGAACGTGTTTGTTTTGCAGATATTTTCGCAAATACAGTTGTTTCTGACGGCGGTAATGGTTGAAGTAGTTTTGTACAATGGGAAGAGGTCCTATAATATCTATATGTACATGCTGTAATCTCTGCTCAGGAAATGGAAATGCTTGAAGTGGGCTCTTCGTATGGCGATGCACTTTTGATTTTTGGCAATCAAGACATTTACGCGTCCATAATAAAATGTCTTTGTTCATGTTAAACCACACAAACCGGTCACGAATTAATCTGCTCGTTGTACGTCCACTGGGATGCGATTTATCATGAAACATCTTGAAAATTCGATTCCTTAACGATTTAGGTACGTACGGTCGAATTTTTGAATGAGATGTATCACATAAGATAGGTGTTACTTCACCAATAAAGGAAAATTTTTCTAATTTTAACGATGTGTTGTCTAAATTCTTGAGCTCTTCGTCCTTGTTTTGTTCTTGTGCAAATTCTTCTGTTGCGATAATGGTAGGAATGGTTATTTCCTCTACACGTGATAACGCATCGGCTATAACGTTACTATCACCCACAATGTGTAATAACGTTGTTGAAAATTGACCAATTAAATCTAAATGGCAAAGTTGACGTGGTGTTGCTTTCTCTGATTTTTAATGAAAAGCGTAAATGAGCGGTTTGTGATCCGTTAGTATGACCAATTCTCTTCCTTCGATTAAGTAACGAAAGTACTTAATAGCTTCATAAATGGCAAGTAGTTCTCTATCGTAAGCGCTGTATTTTTGTTGCGAAGCACTTAACTTCTTTGAAAAGAATCCTAACGGTTGCCATAAGCCGTTTATACCTTTTTGCTGCAATACCGCACCGACCGCTTTGTCCGAAGCATCCGTTGTTAGTGACAAGCGGGTATTTTCCGCTGGATAACATAAAAGGGTTGCGTCTGACAGCTTATTTTTACATTCCTCAAATGCAAATTCTGCTTCTTCTGTCCAAATAATTTCTCGTTTGTCGTTCTTTTTACTGTTCTTGAGATATTGATGTAAAGGGGCTTGTGATTGGGCAGCATTCTTTATAAATCGACGGTAAAAATTAATTATTCCCAAAAATTGTCGTAAATTTTTAATGGTTTTTGGTTTTGTAAAGTTTACAATGGCTTCAACTCGTTGAGGTAGCGGTTTAATTCCATCGCGAGACAAGAGATAACCCAAGTATTCGATTTCTTGCACACCTAATTCACATTTGGAGGGATTGATAGAAATTCCGTATTCGCGTAAACGGTTAAACAGCGTACGTAGATGTATTTCGTGCTCTTCAAAACTTTTAGATGCAATTAATATGTCGTCAATATAACAATGACAAAAGTTAAGTCCTTGAAGAACCGTGTTCATAAAACGTTGAAACGTTTGTGCTGCGTTACACAATCCGAAAGTCATATATTTAAATTCAAATAATCCAAATGGTGTAATTACAGCTGACTTTGGAATATCTTCTTCCGCGATAGGAATATGATGATATGCCCGTACGAGATCAATTTTAGAAAACACTTGTTTTTCGTGTAATATGTACGAAAAATCTTGGATGTGCGGGATAGGGTATTTGTCGGATTCGGTCACAGAATTTAATCTTCGGTAATCGCCACATGGACGCCAGCTACCTGCTTCCTTTTTAGGCACCAAATGTAACGGACTTGCCCATGGACTGCTTGAAGGTCCGCAAATCCCGTGTTCAACTAAGTAATCGAATTCTGTTTTAGCAATTTTTAATTTTTGTGGTGGTAAGCGACGAGCTTTTTGAGCTATTGGAGGGCCCTTTGTTATGATATGATGTTGGATTTTGTGTTGAACTTGTATTCCGTTGCTACCTGTTGTTAGAATTTCTGGAAATTCTGCTAATAACGATCGGTATTTGGAATCTTTGTTTATGACAAATACTGTATCTTGAGGGGATTTCAATACTTGCGCAATGATTGATAGCTTTGTAATACCATCGATAAGGCGGCGATTTTGTAGATCCACCAACAGTCCATGACGTCTTAAAAAATCTGCTCCGATAATAGGACGAGCAACCTTAGCAATACAAAAGTGCCATTTGTAAGGTCTTCTGAGGCCCAAGTTTAAGCACAGTAACTTTTCGCCATAGGTATCGATAACTGTACCGTTTGCTGCATAAAGTTTGTATGCCGTCGGAGTAGGTCGTGCGCCTAAAGTAGCAGGTATAACTGACACATCAGCACCTGTGTCAATTAAAAAACGAATTTTAGTATTTTTATCTGTAACAAAAAGACGGTTTTGTTGGTCATTTCCGTCGATGACCGCCTCCAGCAGCGACGGGTGTATTAGTTTTCCGAATGTTCGTATTTACAAGGTTTGGTGCATTTATGCGCCTTGTTGCGAAATCTTCGGTGATAGTAGCAAATGCCCTCTACAGACGGAGATCTGTGGCGGGAGTGAGAACGACGGCGTTGCTTTCGTTCGTAGGAATGCTTTTCATGCAACATTGATTCCATAAGCTTAGTTAATGTTGTTACCTGTGCTTGCAAGGCAGCAATGGAACTTAGCATTTCCGATGATTGAGATGCGTGCGCCGATGTGAACGATACCGATGGATCAACTTTGCTACCGGATGGCATGCTTGAATGCACGGCAGCTATCGTTGGAAATGTAGGCGACTGTACCTCGTTAATTTTATCCGCTACGTCAGCCATCTTATCTAACTCTAAGGTATCACTTACAGTAAGTATTGCCTGAACGGACGCTGGCATTCGCTGTAGCCATAGCGTTTTTAATACTCTCGTCGAATCTTGTTCCTGCTAATAATTTCATTTCCCGCAATAATTGCGATGGAGTTTTATCGCCGAGTTCAATTTCAGTTAGCACTTTTCTTAATTGTCTATCTTCCGAGTCCGAAAACCGTAAAATAATTTGTTTTTTTAATGTGTCATATTTGTCTTTCACGGGTGGCGTTGCTATAATGTCCGACACTTCTTGCAAAACCGCACTATCTAACGCACTAATAACCGTATAGTATTTAGACGTATCCGCCCGTATTTTATAAGTTTCGAACTGAGCTTCTACTTGCGCAAACCATATAATTGGATTTTTATACCAAAATGGCGGTAAGCGTACCTGCCTCACTTCCTCTACGTGCTGAATTGGTGTAGCGTGGGTATCTGAAGATTCTTCTGTGTTCATTTTTCTTCGGGGTCACCAATGTAGTTTTATAGGTTTTATTAACAGAATATACAATTACTTATAATTAACGAGAACCAAAGAACTGTGAATATTAAAACTACTTAACAAAAATTAAAACTCGTTAGTTCCCTCGGTAGCTTTTGGCGGGTTGTTACGGACTGCCGATTTTTCACTTCCGTATGCTACTACAGCTTCTGTTTACCATAACGCCGACGCAGTCGCCACAGAACTATGTACAGTTTATAATTTCAATGTATTGTTACATTAAATCTATCAATGTATACATTGATTCAATGTACCTAACATACACAGAATCAAGTCTTATCACTATCACACGTGGCACCAAGCATTATCTTACTAAGAAATTTGAGTATGTGTGAACCTCAGTGTCAGCAATAAATTAATTTTTATATACTAGCATGTCAGTGCATTAAGTTAGTGTATTTTTCTTGGTGCCATTCCATAGTGCAGTAGAACAGTAGCAAAAACATGTTTAATACGCTGTTAATGTTTTAGTTACTAAAGTTTGTTCAATAGGTGAGGTGTATGCATTTCATTATTTATTAATAATCTCTCAATTGTACTGTAATTTTCAAATGTATCTAAATAATATTGTTAATTAAGTATTACCAATAATAACTTACGTTATTAAATTTAAAACGTAAAAGAGAAATTAACTAAATAATTATTAACAACTTTAATTATTTTAGCCTCAAAATACGATGGCGAAGCTTGCATCAAGTCGATGAAATTTGGTAAATTGTCAACGGATGAGTTGGATTCCTACTGGAATGTACTCAAGTCTATCAACGAAATATTTGATCAATGGCCATTCTACAAAAACCATCTGATTTTCGTTTGGTAAGAACATTGATAAAATAATGTTTTTTTATTGTAAATGCAATATTTTTTAGATTGATGTTGACTTTACCTATCTAGAGATGGATTACCAAAAGCATCAACACGAATAACAAGGTATTTTTTTTTAAATTTTATTTGTTTGATTGATGTGTAATAAAATTGGATTGCTTTGTATAATATCCAAATATATATTCTACATACTACTAATGTTTAATACTTTAATTTGTTGTAGTGCATTCATTAGATTAATGTAATTGTAAATATGGTTGATGTAGAGTTTACACTAATTCATGAAATCTGGTACATCAAAATAATGAAATACATACATAAAATTAATGTAATTGTACATCAAATTAATGACGCACACAAATTGCGTCAATGTAATCGTACATTGTGTTTATGAACTTTTACATTGATTCATGAATGTTGGTACACGAAATTGATGAATCATGTACATTCAAATAAAGTAATAATACATTGTCTTGATGTACACATTCTTGTTCAGATTCAATGCTTTAGTACATTACTCTAATGTAACAGATTCATTGTGCTGATGTACCCATTCATCGAATAAATTTTTAATAACACACGAAACAAGATTGTTCGTAAATTAAATGGTTTTCAAAATTTAAAAGGTCGTCAGAAGCAAAAACGTAGTAGACTTTTTGCCGTAAGATTTCTTAGACATTGATGACGAAAACCTAAAAGCTAATGCTGATATGATATCAGAATAGGTACCGTAAACTGGGGATACTTTGATCAATATTTAACTTTTAAGTTAAATAACTCCTTTAATTTGATAATTAAAATCAAATAAAGAAAAATAGAACATCGGCTTTTCGTCAGCTACCAATTCTGAAAAAATGAAAGATAAAAATTCAAAGAATTTTAATTTTTTTAATTTATTAAAAAGACTACTGACCTTATGGGCTAACTCTAATAAAAAAAAAAACTAGCCTTTTGTTAACTAATCTTTATGTAGAAACAAAATCGAAACATTTTAACTCATAAACTAAGAACTAGATCATTAAAAATATTAAGCAAAAGCTTAAACTTTAACAACTTCAATGTCTATTTCAAATTTATAAAAGACGCTTGCATCGTTGTCGATTTCCGATGACGGATATGGCAAAATCTTAATAATGTCACTCTTCTTGATTTCGGAAATGTCATCAGCAATAAGTTTGAATTCTCTTTTATTCTTTCGAATTGATTTCAAGCCGACAACCACAACTTCTGGAACGACTTCTATTATTTTACAAATGTATTTATATGTTTTTTCCCTCGTTGTGATGCAAATTTTGCCAAAATATATTGATCAACTACCAAATCTTCTACAACTACAGCTTGCTGATTTTGTTGTCCAGTTTAGAGGTTGAGGGAAGGTGGTATTCCTCATGACATTCTTGAGCATGATTTGCGGATACTACTGTAGACACACTGCATCTAGGTGCAATATCCAGTCTCTTCTTCTTTCGCTGTGGCCAATTTGACTCTCCGAATCGTTGTTCTTTCAGAAGTGCTGTCAGTGCGTCTTCGACGGCGTGGTTAGGGTCGTCACCTGTTACTGGTGGTAAACGTTTGAACACTTCTTGCCGATTTAAGCGATAAATCCCTGAAGCCCGGAAAGAGCTGTTCAAATTTCTCTTAATTGCAGATGTTGTATTTTCGTTTTGATTTCGTGCAACTACAGCGTCCATTTTATTTAAGCTTTTCTTCAAGAGTGTGGGAAACATATCTTTAGAGACAGTATTGATGCGGATATTTTGCAACTTCCACTCAGTTAACGTAGCACGCCATGCCTCTTTCATTGGTCTGAAAAACTCTACGTCTGGCAAAGGTGTGTTGAGTGTGGTACCAGACATATGAAATCAATCTCGTTTTTAGCACACATTCTTTAAACGTCAGGGTTCATGTGTGATGACAGATTATCACCAATGAGGACTTTTCGGCCCTCTAAACGTTTAGTATGTGGCAGAAATGCACTTGTGAACCAATCTCGAAAAGTTGCACCGTCCATCCACCCGCTTGCTGTGCGATTTTATCTTCTTCCTAAACTACAACACGGCTTAACGCAACATGGAGATCCTCATGGACCATTTTCTTTCCACGAGTCATGAAGGTGAAGACTCTTGTAGACCACATAGGGCGGCAATAATGTCCCATCTGCAGAGCCGCAAACCATAATCGCCGTACAACTTTTCGAGTGGTTCATAATTTTTTCCGGGTATTTTACGCCCGGCCTGTAAATGCCACGTTTCTTTCCGGGGTCGTCTGACAAGTTAGACTCGTCATAGGTAAATATGTTTGAGCTTGGTAGATCTTTTAATGTAGTTTCCAAGTTATCATAAAATTCGTTTGAGTTTCTCTTGACACCGACGCTCTAGCTCTCTTTATATTAGAGGCTAATCGTTGTTCATAAGAAGTTTTGTGTCTTTCAAGGAGACTGTAAGACCAGTCAACACCGGGTATATTATTTTTGAAATTGCTAACAGTTCTTCCTTTTCTGTCTAAATAATATTTGCCCATCATTTTGATATCCAATAGCGTTAAAGGAAATCCCCAGTCCGCACACTTGGCTGCTGCTTTCAGTATTGCTACCTCCTCCTCAAAACTGAAAATTGTGGGACGGCCTGGTGTACCGCCATGTGGATGCTAAACGTTCTTGATGCCTCCCAAATTGTGAACCTGCTTTCCACCACGTTTTCCAGTGCTTCTTACAACTTCTCTTGCGAGAAATCACAATATCTTCTTGATCCTAATAAACGATTGTGTTTGCGAGGCATTTCTGTAAGGGTAAACAATCTGGTGTAATCGTTTTTGTATAAATATTCATTATATTCTACTTAAAGGGACAACTTTGATCAAGTGATCAATGTTACCCCAGACGCTGATCAAAGTAACCCCGTGAAATAGAAATAACTACCAAGAAAAAGTGTAATGGAAATATACTGTACTTATCACTTACTTTTATTTTAAAATACATGCCTTACATGGTATAATAGTAACTAATGTGGTATTAAGCAAACTTACTGGTGTGTTTGTAAAGTTCTGCAAACAAAATAAACACAAAGAAAAATTAACTGTACGAAAATCTCGTTTACGATATCAGCACGTGTTAACTTTGCGGTTGAAAGCATGCGACTGATTGACTCCTGTACCTAATATGTAACTATCTGGAAACATGGACCGTGCTGGTTGCATAAACTACTGCAACAGGAATTCCTTTAAGTATAAAAGAAGTTTCGATCAAAGTATACCCAGGATTCAAAGTATCTCCAGTTTACGGTACTAAAAAAACCTTAAGAGGTTTATTTAATTTATTTCATTGAATCCAAATTAATTCTTACAGGAGTAAGAATTTAGAAGCGTTAAACAATGAGATAAATCACTATAACTAAAGTGTTTAGAAAAGATATTATATATTTATGAAAAGCATAACCAAAGCCAAAACTATTACAATTTTTTTTGCACGCTGACGGTGCAGTAAATATTACTTGTAGGTATATCGTAAATACAAAACGAATTATCGTTCTTGTTATCACGATTTATTGCAAACTCGAGAAGAGATATATAGGTACAGACCGAAGATTGTGATTACATTTACAGGTAAGCTGTAAATTACCGCATTCATTTTATTTTATCTTTGCAAAACAACATTCCCACAGACTACCATGAATGCAGTTTTAAGTTTTTTCAGTTTCAACCGAATTCTACTGGCTTCTGGCATCTACCAAGCATGAATCTTTTCCAAGAACATAAAGAAGTATAAAGCTCTGTGCAAGTCGAAATTTTCGAGACACGAATGCGGCGCTATGGACGTCAGAAAAGCAGCACACATCAATCACTTAGGAAACGAATCTTAAACGTAGATAAACGAATGTAAGAATTTATATATGTAATTACAATTAAATTCTACATCAAAGTAAGAATAGTATTTCTAAATAAGTTGCTTTTTTAAAGATTAATAATTTAGTTACTTTAAACTAACGCTTCAAATTGGTTTAATTTTAAATCAAATCTAATCCAATGTTTGCTTTTTCTAATATTGTCAATTTTAATCGAAAGAGTACTTAAACATACTATTAAAAATCGGTAAAAAAATCTTTAATTGGATATTTCCATAGAAACCAGTCTGTAGAACGTATTCGTTGTCAAATCTATCACTTTTTGTTGTATAATAATCGTATA
Source organism: Aquatica leii (assembly GCA_035610365.1). NCBI lineage: Eukaryota > Metazoa > Arthropoda > Insecta > Coleoptera > Lampyridae > Aquatica > Aquatica leii. The sequence goes on from CM069436.1 coordinate 60,395,323, forward strand.
ATTAAAATTATAAAATTTTTACTAACACTACATCTTAAGATAAAACGATCATTAAATGTGTTTCTGCTCCTTGCTTTTATAACAGTCCGATTTATGTTCATTATGGACGATTTCTGTTTAGCCAAATTGAACTACGGCGGTTGGTGGTTATCTTCCAATTCGATGTCCATCGCCATAGGTGGTGGATCCGGTACACCAGGCAGTGCAGGATTTTGATTTTGCAAATTTGCGTTTAATTGCTGTAACATATTCAATTGCTGCATATTTTGAGCATGAGCTATTTGAACGTTTTGTGCTGGATGAGGATCATTTACCGTATTAGCAGCGATTGACGCTTGTCTCTGAGCTTCCAATGCGATCATTTTCTGTCTTTTTTCTTCCATCAGCTTTTCTCTGTGTTTATGAATATAGTCGTGAACATTAGGAAGACCATTTATAACACAAGCGGATAAAGCTGAACGATAAATATTCATGTCAGTCGCTTCGTACCATTCGTTCGTTTTTTCGTCATAACATTCTACATGATAAATAGTTGTGACACCGTTAAAACCGCCAATCGCAAAAATCATATCGTCTATAACCTCAATCGCAAAATTACTTCGAGGGTTATACATATCTGGAATCTGGGTCCAAGTGTTGTTAAGTGGATTAAATTTTTCTCCACTACACATACGGGATATACCATTAAATCCACCAATCACGTACACATGACCGTGGTACGAAATACAAGAAACTCCAGATCTTCTCGAACGCATAGCATTAATCATCGTCCATTGATTAATCTCTGGATCATAAACTTCCGCAGAGTGCATACATTCTTGTCCGTTAAATCCGCCAGTTATGTAAATTTTATCTAAAATGAATCTTATTACGCAACAACAATACAAAATAATTAAGAATTAATACCGTTGAGCGTGCAAGCGCTGGCATCTGATCTTTGCATATTCATAGGAGCTATAAGCGACCATTGATTGGTTTGATGATTATACTTTTCGGCAGTATTTTGTCTATGATGGCCATCGTACCCACCCATCGCATAAATTATTTCATTTAAAACAGCTGTACTTACGTAACAACGACGCGCATTCATAGGAGCAATCTCATTCCAAGTTTTTTCTACCGCGTCAAAACATCTGCACGAGTTAAAATAATCCATTCCGTCAAATCCGCCAATAACGTAAATTTTAAATGCAACTACAGCAGTGCCGTGATAGGCTCGGGGTCCCATTGGATCAACTTCTTCTACTTTAACCCAGCGATCGGCTCGAGTATCGTAAGTCTCCATGTAATTTGTTGGCGAACCACCGCTCCAACCACCAATGGCGAACAAAATTTCGTGAGGTACTCTAGGTCTGGCAATTTCAGGCGTCGGTACTTCACCATCTCTGTGCGTAATCATTTCTAAATCGTATAAAAATTTTAATGTTTCGATGATCATTGGTCTACTTTCTTCGCAGTTTGTAACATAAGGATGGTCCTTTACGTGCTCCAAAAAAAATTGTGTATCCAACAGACCTAAACGAATACCTTTCATCAACGTTACTATATGTTTTTTTCGTTCTTCCGAATCATGATTAATCCAACGTAAAAGAGCGTCCCAGACGGTTTCTTCGCTTTTAACGTTTAATTCGTCCGCATTAATAATTTCTTGTAAATCTTCTAAAGATAAATACAAAAGTTCTTGACTTTGTTGGCCAACAAGAACAAAATATCGCATGATGTATTTCCAAGCGTTTTGTGCCAGTTGTCTGCAAAAATGCGATCTGGCAAAGTTTAAGATTCCTATACAATTTGTGGGACTAAGTTTGGATTCAAGAAATTGACAGCAAATGTGTAAAACTCCAAGAATGCAAAGGTAATCAGCTGTCATTAGAAGCTGATATACATTATCCTCGTTTACATCTAATTTACGCATATATATGTATGATAAAAGTGTTTGCATCATTTCAGAGGAAACTCCGGGAAGAAGTACGTTTGTTTTATTTTTTCCATGTAACGACGTTGTAAACAACGCCCTAAAAATTAAAATTATAGTTACTATACGTAAATAAAAATGTAAACGTATACTTAAAATAGTTACTACAAGCGCACAAAATAGCTCTATGAACAGGAATCTTTGAACCGTCATCTAAGACGATAGTGGCATCACATAGTTGACTATTTTCCCGAAGTTCATTAAGTTCTTGCATTGCTTGAATGCTCATACATCTGCCCCCGCCTATAAGTGGTTTTCCACATGTGTCTGATTCGGCTTCTGTCATTTCTCTAAACTTTCTTACAATTACTTAATACTAATTAATTTAAATGAAACACGGGTAATTTAGTGAATAATGATGAACGATAAAACTGATGAAAATACGAAAAGTCAAATTGATATATCAAAAAATTTTGGGCAGATGTACTGGCCGTTTCTAAGTTACCATCATTTCATAACAAACGTTTCTAGATGATGTTCTGGCTTAAACAAACATTTTTTTTCTGTGACAAGTTAATTTTAGTTTTCCGGACAGTTTTGGTTTATGTAGATAGGTATTTACGTCAATTTATTTTCTTGAGCAGTATTTTATTCTTGTTTGCTTCAACACCGTTTCCTTCAAATTTTTGAAGGTACTACTATATATAAACATGCCATAAAATTTCACTAATTTAAATTAAGTACTGGTAATTTAAATAACCGAAATATGTCACTAAACTGTCGGTGACAGTAGCGCCACTTTTTTAAAACTACGTCACAATCTCTCACTCGTTTAGACACATTTCAATGGTTTTTATATATTACAGTGATTTTATTCCCTGCTTTTACTTTATTTTAAATTTTAGTTTTTAGTTAAATGAAAAATTCAAAGTAGATAACACTGAAATGTGTGTGACAAGTTATTTACAAAAAAACTAATCAGAAATAGTTTGCGAAAAATATTTGTAAGAAGAAAAAAATTGTTTAAACAATCAATAATTTAAATAAGATAATTAACTAAAATTAAACCGTGAAAGATTAACAATAAAGTGATTTTATTTTAAAAAAAATCCATTACTGTCGCTAGGCTAAATACCAAAACTTACCGCCTGGGAGAAAGGTCACCGACGTTATTAATATGCAGAAATAAGAAAAATCAAAGGAACTAGAGCAATAAAATAAGAAGAAGAAATAAAGACAAGAACGAAATGAAAAAGTTTACAGGTGTACTGGAAGAAAGCACAAAGAGAAAAATTAAATTATAGTTAAGAAAAAAAAAGAAGCCTCATAGTAGAAAACTGTTAGTATGGAAAAATATTGTACTAAAAGCCACGTTCAACAATAAGAAATATAGACAAAAATGCGTGAATCAAGTATAATAAAATATATAGAGATGTATGAGCAGAAAATCTGAGAATTTATTTAAAAGAAGCGATGAAAACAGAAAAGAATGGTAGCAAGGTTTAGTTGTGAGAATAAAGATAGAGCGATTAAGTATTGAATGTACAATGATGGATTTAGACCAGTGGTTCCCAAGTAGTCCCTGAACAACATCAGTGGGTTCCGCAAAAGTTTAATATAAAATTAAAAAATTGTGACACATTTATATTAATATGGAAGTTAAAATAAATAACAATGAAAAATTATTAGCGATTTTTACGTCCTAAATAATATATAAATGTAGACAAGTGCATAAAATACAAGTAATAAGAGGCATCGCGGTGAGTCAGGCGTATCTATACAGATTTACACATTAACGCAATACAGCCGATATCTGCACAACTAATCTATGATATGAACTATAAAAGAATCATGCATCTAATCAACAATTTAGTTCTGTGTTATGTGGAATGTGAAGTGCATACAACAATTTTTTTTAGTCTTAGACAAAAAGAAGTATAATTTTTTGTATTGTTACGCAGGTAGCGTGCTTTCGTTACATAAGTATATATGAATAAAATTCATATTCCTTTTTAATTTTAATTTATTTAATCAAAGTTATACTCTTGTTTCAATTGATTAAAAAAATTATATATCACAGTTATCAGTACAATAATCTCTTAATATTCATTAAGGATTTCGTTTTTATTAATAACTTAAAAAGGATTGTAAGTTTTTCTAGCAGAGATGTGTTTCTAAAGAATATATTATTAATGATTACGTACTGCTTATTTAATTGTACTTGTTTTGAGTTCAATTGTGCCATTATTATTTTGAACCAAATTTAATTTTAAATTGGCAAAAAAATTATAACAAACCCGGGAGCTAACTTAACTATCAGTCCCCCGTTAATGCAATAGCGAAGGCTTCTACGGCCGGAATTTATACTAAGATAAGAATATCTTCCGGGTTTGGACCGTGTCATTGTTGTTGTAACTGAAGTTGCCAATGTTTCGCCCACTTTCGTAAGGGGCTTCATCAGGACGTGAGATAGATCGCAAAACTCAAACAAGCAACCGAAATCTAAGTAAGAACTTTTCAAAAGTTAGGTTATCCACTTGTGAAACAAGCCATAATCTAAAATATGAAAAGGTAAGAAAGAAAACGATAATTTGAAAAAGCAAACGAAAATCTAACAAAGAACTACTACCGAGTTAGGTAATCAACTTGTGAACCAAGCCAGATTCTAAACTTGCTAAAAGTGACTTAAGAAGAATTAGTCTCGGTATATAAAAGGAAAACGATCGTCACGGATGTTGACGACACGTTTATTGTTTGGTCATCTTGAATTGTCTAAGTTTTTTGATCATCTTAACAATCAACACTTAGATATCAAATTTACTATGGAAATCGAAAGTAATGGTTCTGTTCCATTTCTTGACGTTCTTGTGACTCGTAAGCCCGACGGACAACTGAGCCATTCTGTTTATCGCAAACCCACCCATACGGACAGATACCTTCATGCTTCGTCTCATCATCATCCTGCACAGAAACGTTCTGTTATTGAATCTTTGGTTCATCGTGCCTTTTATATTTGCCAACTTGAGAATCTAGACTAGGAACTCCGTCATCTTTCTAGAACCTTAGTGAACAATGGTTATGTAAAGCGAGATATTCATAGAGTTATTAATCGTCGTCTACATCCACGTACTTAATTACCTAAGGACATTTCTACTCACGAATCCAACCCGAAATTGGCCTTTTTACCCTACATTCACAAGGTTGCAGATCAAATAGGGAAACTTCTTCCTAAGAATGGTATTAAATACATATTCAACTCGAAAGGCACGTTCCGTCATTACTCGCATTTCAGAACATGATCGTTGTATAAGGAAAAGGTATATTTCCAAGTCTGCGGTTGCTGAACATCATTTTACTACAGGTCACAGAATATATTTTTATAATGTTTCGTTGATTGCCAAATCTCCATTCTTTTTCAACAGCAAATTCTGAGAAAGCATAGAAATCAACACCCCAATAACTTCAATCGCGATCATGGTTTCGAGGTATCCTCTCTTTGGTTCCCGGTCATTAGTCATTTATCGAAAACACGCCCCTTATCAACCGTAACCCAACCAGAGTCGAGCTTAACCATTCGTGACGATCGTTTTTCTTTATATACGGAGACTAATTCTTCTTAAGTCACTCTTACGGAGTTTAGAATCTGGCTTGGTTCACAAGTTGATTACCTAACTCGGTAGTGGTTTTTTGTTAGATTTTCGTTTGATTTTTCAACTTATCGTTTTCTTTTTTTTCACAAGTGTATAACCTAACTTTTGAGAAGTTCTTAGTTAGATTTCGGTTGCTTGTTTGAGTTTTGCGATCTATCTCACGCCCTGATGAAGCCCTTTACGAAAGTGGGCGAAACATTGGTAACTTCGGTTACAACAACAATGACACGGTCCAAACCCGGAAGACATTCTTTTCTTAGTCCCCCGCTTTTTTATTCATTTTTTTTACAATATTGTTTAAACGTCCAATTGTGCTCGTTTTGTGTTAAATGTTGCTAGCATTAAATTTAATTAAACTAATAAAAAAATTAGGTTACATGGCTACCAACCAACTGTGTCTTAAATCAGTTACACCATTTCTTCCTTATTTTTAAGTTAGTAAGAAAACTAAAACATGTATGAAGGCTAACTTAACGAGCAACCCCCCGTTTTCTATTCAGACTTTTACAATATATTGAAGCACATTGAAATTTTGAGACCATTTAAGATTATTCAACTCTTAAAACTGAAAAAATATCGATGGGTCTAAATAACTAAATTAACGCGTGTGCTAGTGATAATAAGTACTAGTAAAGATAAATAAAAGTGCAACTTTTATCTGCGTACAGCGCTTGTGAATATTGAGTGAGTCATATACTGATAAGTTGTTTTTCTTAAATATCGTTAGCTATAAATTTTATTAGTGTTAGTTGTATTAAAAATTAGTTGCATTTATAATAATACAATGCACGCCGCTTAATAGAATTACTTTGGGAAATGGGATTTTTGATAACAATAACCGAATGCTAACAATATCGAAAGTTCAGAAAAAAATGTTTATTGGTTAGAAAGCAGTGAATACATCGTGTATCAGTTGTAAATTTAAAAGGTGAAATCATAGCATCAATACAAGCTAAAAGTTGAAAATTACGGATCTGGTAATAGTTTGTTGGCACGGCTAATAAAAAAAAATCAAAAACAACGTTATGATCTTTAATTCATTGTTCTAAGAACTACACATTGCTTCTCAGTAATTTGCTGACACTAAAACTAGAAATAAATACAAAATAACATTATCACATAAGACGAAGATGAAGTTGTTATTCTAAGAACGCATATGCTTTCCAAGTTAATTCTCGAAGATAACGTATTTAGAGGTGTTTAAATGATGTAATCTTACAATCAAAATACTTGAATAAATAAACAACACCAAAAAAAAGCTATACCTGCAAAACAAGTAGTTTGAGGATATTTTGAAAATTTAGCTAAAAAAATTCATGCAAAATAGGTTTTTGTTCGTGTATAGAAACAAACCTGAGAAGAAAATTGATAACATAAACCAAAATTATGATTATTATAAACAGTGTTTTTTCTATGTCTAATATACGTCCATCTTGTTTTTTAATAAAGTGATAATATTACCCGATTGATTGTGATTCCAATAAGCGACGTGCACTGTATCTAAATAATGTGTAAATAGTTAGTCCAAATAAATTAGTTTTAAAATTCGTTACATTGGTCACAGATGTCTGGTAATTTAAAACCATTAATAAATCCTTGTGTATTAAACAAAGAAAAAAATGATTAGTACGTGTTTCGTGTGTGTTTATTTTTTATCAATACATATAATTTATATATTTAATAATAAAGAATCGTTTTAAGAAAAAGAAGGATTGTTTTAGAAAAAATGTAGTGCTGAAAAAATTAAATATAATATAAAGTGAACAAACACTAGCGACAAAGAGACTTTGTGATTTAAAAGTAACGGATAAATAAGGGGTACTAAAATTGTATTGCAACAACGGCTTTGTTCAAATTTTCAAAAAACGAAAAAAAATCTAGAAAAATAGAGAGAAATGCGTACTAGTATTAGCAATCAAATAAACACTATAGAAGTACAAATACAGATTAGTGTACAGAACCAGATTAAAACTGTTCAAGAAAAAATGCAAAGTGAATCAGTAGAAAACAAAATAAAAGAAATAGATGACAAATTAGAAAAAACAAAAATTAAAAGAAACAATGCAACTGTTTAAAGAAAGAATGAACCAAATCAATTGCCATGAGGAAGGGAGTGTCACGCGCAAATACTTATTAAAGGATTATCGCGAAGAAACCACTAACAAGTTTAAAGTTGTACCTCCAAATTTTGATTCTAAAGTTTAATGGTCAACCTACCAAAAACAGTTTGAGACGCAGCTATAGCTAACGGTTAAAGCAACAAACAAAAAGCAATGTTTTTAATAGTGACCTTACCGGAATAAGCGATTGGAATTTTGTAGGCTGTTCTTGACCACCTCCAAGAAAATTACGAACTCTTAATTTCACGTTTAGGAATGAGATATGGAGATGTTTATCTTTAATAGGTATACCAAGTCTAAATAAAAAATCGGCTTCAGAAAGCTGCGGAGAGTCTTCAAGAGTTTGAGGTTGATATCGCCATACTGACACGGTTTGCGTGTCCTTTAGCACCAGATACTTTCCTAGAGCAATTGATTGGTCTCTGAAATAATAAAACGCAGTGGACTTTACGGTTAGCTTGACTTAAGACGTTGGATGACGCTTTAACCCACGTCTTGAAGTTTGAAAGCGAAACAGGTGTCGCCTTGAGGCAGTTATAAGCTCTTCTGTCCCACAGAAGTACCCGCGCAGACAAAAAAAAGAGTATCGAGGAAATCGCGCGACAAATGCTTTGAGAAAGAGTGACGACTTCAAACTGCGGTGAAATAGGTCACGCACGACGACATCGTAGCAAACATAATAAAACGACAAGAAAAGCGTCTAAAAGCATGGAACTAGTTGACCAAAAGACACAAAAGTTAACCTCATCCAGTCATGCCCCAGAGATTACTATTCAAATGGCATTGCCTATGGAGCAGTTGCGCAGCATTTACCTCGATGGCAAACAAGGTGATCCTAATTTTTCAATTTATGTAGCAGTGGCGGTTGGTTTATAAGGATTCTAGAGCGCGAGCTTTCCAGATGTTCATTAAAATAAAAAACGGTACAAATTATTATGAAATAAAATATTTAAACATGTTTATAGAATATAAGTATTAGCTGTGGTATTAGTGATGGACAAAATATCGTTATCGGTGACTTTATCGCTGTTAGTTGTTGATCACTAAAATATCAGCGACTAATAAAAATACAAAACCAGTTACCGGTGATTCCGTAACTACTGCACGGTTGTTGGTCAAATTGTTAACTTTTTCATTGTCCTCGTTATGTCAAAATTTTTAATACTTTTTTTTAGTTACGGACTTATAAGTCGCTTCTAGAAGTAACAGTCACTTAAAAGTAATCGTCGCCAATTCACCGGTGACCAAAAAGTAGCCGGTAAGAACATCACTAATAGGTAATCATCTACTTTTTATTACTTTAAAACATTAATTTAATGTGGTCGCCATTCAATACAATTTATATTAAATAGGTATTTCTTTATGTTCGGGTTACAATTATTGGCGCCCATACCTGTATATAAAGCGAGCATTGTAACGTGACGTTGGGATCCCTATCAGGAGATTTTCTCGTGCGAAAGAGTTTACGCGCTTGTTTCCCGCGATGGTTTCAATCTTTCAATTCGGTAATCATTAAGTGGTAGGACTTGTATGACGTGTTCTAAGTGAAACGGCATACTTGAACGTAATTTTCGAAAAATGCAAAAAAGTGCTGTACATTTGTTTAATGAATCTGTAAGGCTGTCGTCAAAAAAAATGTTGAAATAAAATTTCTCGGAAGAATATAAAAATACCGCATGGTTTTGGATTGAAACTAGTACATTAAAGAAAAACGTAATTATTATTGCTTTATTGCCAAAATTTCTCTATTATTAAAAAAAAAAATTAAAAACACATTCTTTCCGGTCTTTGATCGGGGCTGCCATTTGTAAAATTACGAAACCAGGACAAATAGGTTGTAAACCCCAGATTTTTAAACTGCAAACTTGGACAACTTTTTAAATCATTATAATTTAAATTATTTAATACAATGTACTATTATAGATATATAGAATAAAACACAGTTAAAAATAGTATTAGCACAATTTAGAACAAAACGAGCACAATTACACATACCAAAAGAAAAAATATTGTAAACAAATTGAACTGGAAACGGGGGGTTAATAGTTAATTTAGTTTTCGGATTTGTTTTAGTAATTTAAAAATAGGTTCAGGACAAAATAATAATGGCACAATTTAGTACAAAACAAACACAATTAAATAATCAAACGAAATTGTAACCAAATTTAAAGTACAGGGTGCTGACGATCAAGTTAATTGAACCACGTTTTTTGTCTATTTAGAATAAAACACAGTTAAAATACTATTAGCACAATTTACCACAAAACGAACACAATCGAATAAGCAAAATAGTGTAAATAATTGGGTAAGTCTCCGGTTTTTGTTTAATCTTTTTGATCGATTTAAAGATAAGTTTAACTGAGTTTAATGTTAGCAACATTTAGCACAAAATGAGCACAATTAATGAAGCTAAAAGTATTGTAAAAAAATTAAATCAAAAAGGGGCACTGAGGGTTAAATTAGCCTGCAAATTTTAAAATTTTATTAACAGTTTAAAATTTAACACACTTAAAGATTTTTTCCACAGTGTCCGCAATGTTCTACGCGATCTCTAGAACACTTCAGTTCCCATAATAAAAAAAATGAGGGCGTGTACTAGTGTACACACGTAAGAAGTGAAACTTCTTTATGGCCTTATTTTTCGCAAAATGATCTACATGCAACTTTTCAGAAATTGGTTAAATAAAGTTAAATTAGATAAAGTTTAAACAAAAGGATTTTATTATCATAGACATGAATACAAGAAAATGATCTACATGCAACTTTTCAGAAATTGGTTAAATAAAGTTAAATTAGATAAAGTTTAAACAAAAGGATTTTATTATCATAGACATGAATACAAATAATACAATATTATTTCACTTTAACTTTTTGCTACTAAGATTATTACAGCATTTCATTAATTGTAATAGAATTATTACTATCATTGTCATCGTTATTATATATTTTTGTAATTAATGGCTTATGGTAACTGAAATATGAAATTGAATCTACAAAAATTAGTTAATTGATTTACAAAAATTAATAACATATTTCAGAATTTATACTCTATGCCAATTAATTGATGTTCATTAAATTAGCAGTCGTATTAATTAAAAATGTGACGCGTAACGAAATAAGCGACATGCTATCCCTACTGCGTTGGAGAAACTCTTCGTCTGAACGTGGTCTGAACCAACCGTGGTAGGGGCAAGAAAAAGATGGCGCGTAACGGAAAAATGTGACGCGTAAAATGTGACGGTAAATTTTTTTCCAACGCCGATAAAGAAGTTTCACTTCAATAAAAGTGTATGTTTTTGCATTTCATTTTTAGTCACACGATTTTTCTCACGTTTGTCAATATAACAATGAATCCTTATATTAACCTCGTTTATAAGATTGTTGTAGGTGTTTTGTCTGTATAAAGATTATCGTAAACATTATTTTCTTTTTCATAATACAACTTTTTTTAATTGAATAAGAACATACAAGAATTTTTTTAATACTATTTATAGTTAGCCAAATATAATAATTTATGATAAAACAGTTACTATAATTTATTTTATTTTACGTATATGCAGTATTTAACTTGATATTACATTAATCTGCCAATTAGATAAAGTTTATACTCATATTATAGAACTTATATTAACATTTTTAGAAGAACGTTTTTAATGTTATGTGATGTTTTAGTTTCTTTAGCTACATACGGTTCTATAAATAATTAGTTAAATAAATATACTCTTTGTGTAAAATATAAAGCATAGAAAATAAGTAGCAATCATTTTCTTATATTTAGAAATTTTGAATCAAAAGTTTCTGAATCACTCGATACATAAGTAAGATAAGCGACATCTATTGCAGTTTAAATTCATTAGTTACAGATAATCAGCTGTTATTGACATTTAAATGAGTGTGTTTAGTTATATCGTACATTAAAATTCAAATTGATAAAAATAATGAAATGGAGTTAGAAGACTGTGATGACGTTCTTCATCATTTTACAGGCGGAACACTGGAGTTAAATTCCGAAGAAGCGAAAACACCTAGTTCTGAACATAGTTTATTAATTCCAAATACTGATAATCACAGTAATACACCGAACAACAATAGATGGGGAAACACTATTATAACTCCAATTGCATCGATACCACAACGCAGTATGTTATGTACCTGTATTGTAAGTGTTGAAAGTAACTTTGATTTTATTGTAGTATCTGATAAAGTATGGCCTAAAAAGAATAACGAGACGAATGAAAACATGTCAATTAAACCTGCAATGTCGATGTTAATTGCAGGAAATGCTAATGATTTTTTTACTTTTCGTCAGAGCATTATTGAGCAAGCAGTGAAAGAATGTGTAGATTTTTTTTTAGATAATGGAGATGACTCATTATTCTCAGCTTTTCTCTTAACAGAGTAAGTTTAATCCTAGCTATATAAATTACTCTTGAATTTGTTATTAGGATAAGTTTATGGGATGCCGAAAAGGAACGCTTAGTCCTAATATCTTCGAAAAATATGGTTGTTGTTAAATACGATTTTATAGCTTTACGTAGATTAGATCATAGAATAATTCCATTACAAAATATCGACACAATATTACTTGGTGATCTAGTTTACCCAACGTCTTCTATTGTACCGTAAGTTAAATTTACTTTTTTTAAGGTGTTCTAACTATCAGGGTTTTTACTAATTTAGACGTATTAATGGCTTTGTCGAAGGATTGTCTGCTATTGTGCAAAACTGCTTATTTGATGCTTGGACTAAAAATAAGCCTAATAACGATTTGTCAAACTATTTTCATCCTAGGTATATATATTATTTCATTTGTTAGCTTATTCATTTTTACTGCTTTTTGTTTGGTTTTTGAGAAAGAAGTTGTTGTACTGTGTTCTAATTGTTTATCTTTATGGTTATGACACATAATAAGCATGTAAATATTTTTTAAGAGTAACATTATCTGCAGTGATATTATATCTGGTATTAGAAGTTTAAGTTGTACAGTACCGTTTGCTCACACCACTAATTTATGTTTTGTCTAGCCAATACTCAATCTACACTCGTGTTGCCATGATATGTATAAAAATTACAGGCCACTGACCAAGCAAATGTCGAAATTTGTTCAAGAACAAACAAAAACAACTTGTTTATTCATTTTGTTAACATATTTGCAGTTGTATATGCCTTGTAAATGTGATAAATGTTAAATTTTATTGAATTATTTTGTAAGAGATAATTTTGAGGTTTTAAGTATTTGCACAGAAGCAATTTCTTATCCAATTGTACGTTGCGCGTGTCTGCTCATCCAGACACATTTATTTAGGTTTTTGTTCAAGCTTGGTCAAACCGTATATATAGTTACGGTTACATAATTAAGAACGACCTAAAACCCAGGTTCAAGAAAAACTAAGAAAGATTAACAATAGATAGAAACCATCTTAGTAGATATTTACTTGACAGAAGCCTACTTAAAAACTGTTAATCGGGTAGTTCGTCCAAGTACAAAAAATTTGTCATAAACATAGCTTTATTTTAAGGGGTCATATAATTAGGAATGACAGATTTTTAATTTACTAAAAAATATTTTTGTTAATTAAAACGTTTCTAATGTTTTTACATTCAGTATTTAGTAGAATGGCCTTTATCTTTGATTACTTCATCTTATAAGTGCCGTGCCGATACTTAGTGGCGCTTGTGTGCAAAAAATTTCATGGCGCCCATGAAAATTATAGTTAAAAAAATTGTTTGCTATTGTTAAATAAAAAGTTAAGAAATAGCAAACAAATATGTAATCAGATAATAATACAAGAAATATAAAAATGGTAAAATATACAAATCAAATACAGTATACAAAGTATGTTAATACATGTAAATGCAATGATACAACTCTTAAATATAACAAAAGATTTTCCAACATGTAATTAAAACAAACTCTCCTTTACAAGCTACTTCTAACAAATAAAAATAAATAATAAATTCTTTATATCCGAACTGTCAGGTAGACCTATCTAATAAATAAAATCTATTTTCACAAATTTAAAAATCGGCAATTCACAAATTTCGAGGCTTCATGTTGGCAATTTTTTTTTAATATGGTGAATATCTATTTCTTCTAATATAGATGATTATATTGAGATGATAGATAAATTTGATAACCGTTCGTACCTCATGATCGTTCTTAAATAATTTTCTATTAGCTTTAATTTGGAGGACAGATCTGACAACAGATACAGGTAAAGTGAGCCCGGAGGTCATTCCGCCTACTCAGTGGGAGTGCAATGCTTATGTGACTTACGTCATTTATCATTATCTTCGCAGCACGTGTGTATAAAACACAGATGCTAGAATGCCCATTTCTTATCACATATGACAAACTTTACAGTCAATTTTCTTAGTTAATCTATAATATTCATTTGTAATAGAAAACTTATCGCTTTTGTTTCATAAGGACGATGGTACAAGACATTAAAAATTAATAGCTAATATTAGTTTAGACGTTCAGAATTTAAATTTAATGCTCGCAATTTCAGATATTTGTGGTGGGATCGATTCAGATGAAAGCTATTGTTTACTATCAACTGCAAATAGATTGTATCGATTGTACGTGCTAATTTTCATTCGGAAGACAGGAAGTTTTAGAAATAGGTCGGGTGACTCATATATCGAACTGTCAATATACGGACCAAGATTTGTTATTGTGCAAATCATTTGAAAGCACGTTTTGTTTTTGTATAAAACTTTGGTTTAGTTTTTAATATCATACTATACAAATACAAACAAAGACAATACAACAAAAAAATACATACAAAGACCATACTTCTTAACATTTTTAGACTTTAATTTAATTCATAGATTTAATTGACATTGCGTTGGTCATTCTGTTTTTTTATATTTCCCTTACAAAATCTATCTAATTAGTTCTTAAAATATTAGATTTGACTTTTAAACGTCTTTTCAATAGGTCCTACATAAACTAAAGTTTAGTGAAAAGTGCTACTGTCAAATCAAACTGTATGACAGAGGACGGATAATGCATAGATTGTAATATTATTGAAGTTTGGTTTTAGAAAAAACGAAGTGACTTCTATATGACAATTTTACAGCATTCTGAAATTGTCTATTCTTTCGAATCAACACAAACATATAAGTTATAGGTATTTAAAAGTAAAAATCTGATGCCAATTAGATGAAAGATTTTGTATTGGAAATTTAAAAAGAATAGAATTGCCAACTCGATGTCAATAAAATTCATGTCCGAAAATGTTGGTCAATTACGTTGAATTTTAATAGAAACATTTTTAGATTATCTAATTATAAATGCCATTTTTGCAATAAATTTATGTTTACAATCTTAGTTAATAGCGCTTTTACTGTAATTGAGTATAATGAATACAAATTTTAAGTCCGTTTTGACTTAGAAACTTATTGTACGGCATGTTAAACTATAGCTTAATTTGTCGGTGTAGTTTAAGCGTTGTTTATACGTCTCAAACATTCTTAGGATTAAAGGCTAGCTTAAAAGATACCAACTGTCTATGATTGCACTTGGCTTGCGTAATTTATTACTGGCAACTGATTATGACAATAAATAATAATTTCTTTATACTTAACAAAACATCGAAATAAAATAGAACTCGGTAAACATAGAACTTTTTTTTTTCTAATACAGTTTCAACTGTTGCTTAATTGCGGTCTTAATTGGAATTGGGTACTCAAATTAACAAGCGCAGGTAGACCTATCAAAGGAAGATATAATTAAACCAAGTTTCTGATCTACTCAGAACAGGTTGTGATGAGCGGAAAATCACATGTGTTTTTGCAGAATTCTACATCTAAGAGTGCTTTAAAAAAGAGTCTGTTTTTGGTGACACATGGCGGATGTGTTCTGCAACCCTGTGCCAAACATGTAAAGTGTAAAATGGATGGGTCAAAAACACTGTAACGCTTAAGCTGCTTTTAGCATATAAAGAGCTACGTCTCAGTACATCATTAACACTTTTTCCTCTATATTTTCGTACGGTCAAAGTATACGAAGTGTATTGTTAACAAATCTGGCACACTTTATATTTAGTCGCTGTTAATTTACCCACCATCATATTCGCTGTAGAGGTTCCTGCATCATCCGTGATTTTGTCAACGACTAACTAAATATATGCACCTGATTTATTGTTCGATGGGATTTAAATCCGGTGAATGTGGTGCCCACGGCAAAGTATTTACGCTTGCTTCTTGAAAGAAATCCATCGTTTGACGTGTAATATGGGGACCTGCGTTGTCTTGCTGAAAAAGGATTGTGGGCGGCTATCTAGATAAGGTAGTGATGTGGTTTGTAGGACATTATCAACATAACGCGCAGCTGTCATACTGCTTGGAATAAAAACAAGTGGTTATCGGTTACCATAGGAAATAGCCCCTCAAATTATTACTCCAACAGTCATGCCTCTCAACAACAAACCCAATATCACGTCACTCCCCACGGCGGCGTCTTACCCTTCTACCGCCATCGTGCTTACCTTCGACTCATAGTAGCAAAACGGACTTGTAGCGCCAGTTGGTCTTCTTCGTCTTCCTCTACTTTTTTCTGTCTACACACGACACACGCCCATTACCGCAATGCAGTACAATTAACACGGCAATTAATGCTACCTCTGTCAAAGTCGCTAACATGGTGATAATTTTGACGTGTTCGAACTCCAGGCATTTTGTAACGCTTAACACTAATAGACGGAGACACAATAACTTAATATCTGTACTAGTAAACTCTCATAAACCGGTTACTTCACAAAATACTAATAGATAATATAGTTTCCATAGCATGCTTTAAATACAGCCATTCTGTTCCCAAAAAATCAAGTTGAAGAAATTATTACTTCTGGGTGTAACACTTATTCTGTCACCGAGTATATCAAAAAAGGTGTTTGAATACGATTTAGATCACTTTCTTATAATTTTTCTTTTCTATAATAACAAAATACGTTGCATTTTAACAACTAAATAATAACAGCATTTACATGTACAGCAATCTTCCTTCTAGCAACTTTTAATTTATCGTTCTTGTGTTTCTAATTATTATATTATACTAATATTTTCTTTATGTAGTAATAGAAACGTGCAAGGAGTTAGATTAATGTGGAACAAAGGTAAGCCTCTCAACTTTGGAAATAAATGGAACCCTTTGTCTAGTGATGTTCCATTTATTACATTTACATCGCATCCTTTATTCTTTCATAAAGGTAAACATCGAAGAATTAAAAACCAACGAAAATTAACTCATATTTTACAGAATGTACAAGCGATGATCAAAAAAAGATATACAATTTAGAAGAATTTACTGAAAATATTATTTCATCTTTAAACCGCAGCGGAAGCAATTATATAATACACCACAAAAACATATTGATGGAAAATTATGTTGGCATTGGATCTCTAATTCATAACAGAAACGGATTAGGATTTTTTAAAGTTAGAGGAAGGTTCAGCTTTTGAATATATTTTTTGATTGTGAGTACAAATGTGTCAATTTAGTGAAGATGAAAGTTTTCTTTATATTAATTTTTTTATTATTTATAATTGTGCTTTATAAATTAATTTTTATTTTTAAATTTTATCAGAATATGTGTTCATATTTTATTAAATTATATAAATGGCGAATGATTATTAATTGTTTCGTATAAATAATAACGTTTATTGCCTCTTTTAATTGTAGTTTTATTTCATTCCGAAGAGTCCCGGCGTCTTAAATAAATTGTATAAATTAAACCAATTTACTACAAGAATTCGCAAATTAAAAAAATTACTAAACAATTTGTTTATTTAGACAACAACCAGAGTGCAATCAGTAGATATTACAATTCAGAAGTGGGAGTTGTGTGAGTTCTGTAGTGAAAGTAACAACGGGCATGCACTGATAAACCAAGCTGACGTAGAGATGCGTAATTACAAGTACGTACAAGAAATACGTGCAATTTTAGCAGCCCAAAACGAAGCGATTGAAAATGGCAATGGCGACGATGCAACGACCACAGCCGACGGTGTTTCAGGTAATACCCGATCTGACGAAAAATATCAGCACGTAGGACGGAGAAGAGTACGGAACCGGGCTATGGACTGACTGGACGGCATCATCAGCCGAGTACTCCTTCATCAATGGTCAGACTCGATGAAGCTAGAAATAGCAAGAATGCACTTGAGAAAAGCGGCGAAAACCTGGTACGACGCTCGACGAGCTGAGCTAGACACTTGGAACAACTTTGCGGAAGCTTTTCGGACGCGGACACTTTCTTAGACGACATCGTGAAGTTGGAACGAGTCCATAAAACGCGAGCAGTTGTTTACCAGTGTTTCTCATAAAATAAATTTGAAGAAATTTGTAATCTGCGTTTCGCAGTGGTAATATAGATCCAGCACAATGATAAATTTGCTCTGGTATTTTTAATGCTAGCATATAATTTTTGCGCACAATCTTTGTTGCGCCGAATATCATATTTGAAAACATGAATTATACTTGCATATGTTTGCAACGATTTGCTTCTATTATCTGATACCAACTTTTATAATGGTTCAACTGGCGAATGAATTTATGGGCACTGTAATATACGCATACTTTATCCATTTTTCTGACAACGACACTTGGATGAAGACTGTAATCATAATTAGGATTGTAATTGAAAGCACTAAGATTTAAATCAATGTACAGTAAATATCTTTAAAGACCAAATGATGTATCATATAGTATAGTTATATATCCGTCGTGCTTTATTGTATACTGCACAGTCTTTGTCTGCTCAACTTTGACTAAACGCCGGATTCGTTTGATTATTATGTTTTAAACACAAAGAAAATTAAGCTATTTATGAACCTTTCAAATCTTTATTAAATAAGGTAGCAAATACAATTTATTACAAAGAATTAGCGCAGCAAATACATTTCATAATCGTTTATAAACCGACACACTCTTTGCATTTACAATTAACCGCTACAGGAATTTGTCTTTTAATGACATTTCCGTCTTCACATTCTAATTCTACTGTTATATCTTTAACCTCTTCCACTTGGCAACATGTGCACTTTGAATTATAATTCATATGGCCTGAAAAAAGGTAATACTATGAAGGTTAAATCAGTACTTAATACTTACTAAAATCAAATGAAGCTAAAGATTCGCATACACCATTACATTCTGCTAGGTCAACGATAGGATTTTTATTAATGCATATACCATGGCCAAGTTCTTCTATAGAAATTTTCCCAATGGTGTTAGTAGCATTTAATGGGACAACAGCGCATGTACCTAAAATCATTTAGAAGTTATTTTTGTTAAAATTATTATTAAAGTCGTACTTATGGGCAAATTGCAATGTGAACAACACTCAGATTCAACTAAATATTGTGATGGACATTTGCTTACATCTGGGCAAGATTGTTGTTGGCTTACTAGTCTAAGTTGCCCTTCGTTCATTTCACAACTAAATGTCGTACAGCCATCTTCAGATTTCCATTGTTCTCCCAAGAATTTCAAGTTTCCGTTTATAACACAGGCAACCTGTACACACTCGCCACAACATTCATAATCGGATTTTTTGTATTCCCATCCTTTAGCACATTCACTATTACATGTTTCAATTGCTTCCTGTTTTGTAATTTCGTCTAATGAATTTTTCGTACATACTATAGATTTGCACTTGTCACCATCGGGAGCTGGCCAGCTCTCGCCAACTTGATAAGTTTTACCGTTAGCTTTACAAGCCGTCAATTCCAGGTCCATGCAACAGTTTCCTTCTTTAAACTCTTGTTCAATTACATAATTCTCCAAAATTTCTTTGTCAATTTCAGGACAAGTTATTTTATCAGTTTCTACATGAACCTGACCATTATCATTAGAACAATGGTAATTAATACAATTATCGGACGATTTCCATTTTTCACCAATTACGTAGATTGTGTTATTGACAACGCAGCCAGTTGGTTTACACTCTCCACAACATTGTTTAGAGTCTATAGCTGGCTGTGTATATGACCAACCCAATTCACATGTTTCTTCGCAATGGTTAACTGAAATTATTTTTTCTACTCCACCAAGTACTTGGTCGCATTTGTATCGTGTGCAATAATCTTCTTCTTTCGTCCACGTTTCTCCAACTTTGTGTATGATATCGTCCATAACACACGAAACTTTTTCAAACATCGGACAACACGTTCCTTTGATGAAAATAGGTTTATAAACATAATCAGTTTCTTCAGGTTTATTTGGACACGTTTCTAAAGTGCATGTATCAACAAGCGTGTCAGTAACCAAAGATTGGCATTGACACGTGCGACAAGGTCCGTCTTTCCATGTTTCGTTTACCTAAAGAAATAATTTAACCTCAATCGTTTACACTATAAGAAGACCGTCTTTTGAGATTACATCATGTCAATGTGTCAGCCGAAGTTGCCAAAGAAATCTCATGATAATATAATCTCGAAAAACGTTCTTGCATTGGTTTTAATGATTTTACGTAATCGTTTACGATTTATTTAATACCTCTTTAACAACTATTCTTTGTTTCACTTCTTTTTCTCCTCCATTTTCGTCATCTTCGTATTTTAAGGCCACAATACATTTGTCTTTTAGAGGATCGCAAGTGTAAAATTCGCAACACGTTCCATTCTTGACACTAATTGTGTGGAATTCTGGACAAGTTGGTTTTGTGGGACAGAGTTCTTTTTGACATTTTTCTACTGCAATTGGACAGCAACCGTTATTGTCAATTTCATGAGTAACGCCAGTTTCGCTAGAAGGAATGTTGTCTAAATCAATCTTTTCACATTCATCAACCGGTATGCATTCGCACGCATATTGCATGCATCCATCTGATTTTTTAACTATGGTCATAATTTGATTTTCGCTACAGGTAATTGGTTGAGGAGCTTCACAAGGTACTTCAGTTCCAGTTATTGGTACTGCAATTGTCTAATCAATTTATTGTTTTAAAATATGATTACTTACCGCACACATATTTGTCGCAGCATTCGTCTTTAAGTGGAATCATTTCTACTTTATAACCATCCTGGCAAAGGCTGTCGACAGATGGACATGTTTTGGTTTCGCATGTTTTTGATTGACCATTACAACTACATTTAGTACATTTATCAACTATCCAAGTGTCTCCCGAATAGTGCTCTTCCTCGTCACACGGTATACATTTATTGTTTGGCACGCAAGTGGTTGAATTGAATAACACCTTAACAAAAATGTATTAGTGCAAATACAATATTATAGTCAAAGAATAATACTTGGCCTTCTGGACAAACACATCCTTCTAACGCAGTTTCGCTGCAATCGTTACTATTATACGTTTCGCAAGTTAAGCTACAGACTGACGGACACGATTTAAATTCTAAACCAGGTGCGCATTTGGCTGGACAAATACTTGAACGCCATTCAACGCAGTATCCAAGGTAATTACATTCCTTTGCGTACGCTTCGAAAGCTTCGCATGCGATTGGTTGTTCGTTGTTGCAAATATCTTCTTTGCACCATTCGATGAAAATACTTGGATCTAAATCTTCGTTACACTAAAAAACACATAGTAAAAAATAGGGTATCACTAAAATGGAAAAATACTTCATGGAATGGTTCCGACAGCAGATGGTTACATATACTCGATTCCTCTTCAGATAACGTGCATTCCTTTAATGGCTTATTTTTACATTCTTTAGCTTTATTGTAAACCCAGCTTTCTCCAAACTCGTCAATAGTTTTAGGAATAGTTTTGTTGGAGGTGATATAATCGTCTTTCGGATTTTCATTACAGTTTCCACAGAGGCCTTCTAATTTACCTCCGTATTTAATGGACGGCAGAGAGAAAGTTGCAGCTAGCTTTGGATAATAAATCTGAATCTAAGAAAAATATGATGAAGAATTGTATATTACTTAAGGAATAAATTACTTTAACTTGAATTTCTGATAGAGAAATTTCGAGGTTTTCGTCCGGGTTCATTTCAATATTAACCCATTTTTCTATGTCGTCGTAATTTTTAAGTTGGGTGGAATCCAATAGAAGTGCAATTTTATTTTCGTTCGTGTCTCTTGTTATTTTGAGTTCGTGATTGTTGTACAAAATTCTGATCGAATCTACGCAAGTTAGATTTTTGTCGTTAGTGCAAGGGATAGTTTTAGCTAGAATCTGTTTAAAAGTTAATGTAGGAATACACACTATGGTTACTTACGTTAAATGCTTGTTCACCATTTTCGTTTGTTTGATCTTGCGTTATGACGTATTCGCAATCTCCATCGATGGTATAAGTTTCTTTGTCGTAAGTGACGTATTTCAAATGTGGTAGTAAGTGACAGACGCAATCTTCACAATCAATTGGCAAGACGCATTCTTTTCCTCGTCGTACGTAACCTTTCGGACAATAACATCCAGGGAAGCAAATGTTGTCAATTTTGGGACACGCACTGTAATCAGCTAGATTTCCACAAGTTGGCTCACAGCGTCTTTGATAGCAATCGTAATGTACGAGCGGTTCCTCGCATGTTGTGGCTGCAAATACGTTTAGTTGATTTTAGTTGTTTTGTAAATTATAGACTTACGGCAGTTATAAAGAGTTCTCCAATCAAAAAGCTCTACTGTAGAATCTTCAGATAGACATTCCACAACAAAGTTTTGCATCAGTAAGCAGCGGCATTGTTCTTTTTCCATTGGGTCACCATTAGCAGCCTTTAAGCAATTACACGTGCTGTGAACACATTGGGATTTAAATTTGTCTACATTAACGGAACTTTTGCACGATTCAAATGCTTCCTCGCTGAAAGAATTATTGCCATCATAAAAGTATTGTAAATCAAAAGATACGTACTCAATGGAGTTACATAAATCAACTGCTTCATTTCTAACATTGGCGTTACATGTTGTAACTACTTGTGTTAGATTTGAATTCGGAGTTTTCCAGCTGTTGACAAATTCTTCAGTAGTCTTTCCAACCTCACCATCTGGTTTCATTTTATCGTCACCTGGATTTTTATCAAAGTAACCACACAGTCCGTCAACTTGACCCGATAATTTTTGTGTCATTCCAATTTTTCCGTTTTCTTGTTCATCCCAAATAACCCAAAAACCATATTTGTTCGATATGAACAATACTTGATGACCCAAGTGCGTAATATCAAAATCTATCGTATTAGCTTTATACATAAGTTTTTTTATTTCGAAGATTGAATATCGACGGGTGTTAAATTTAATTGATAAGTCTGAGTACAAGACAAAAACATCTTCATCGTGTTCAATGATTATGCGACTAGTGCAAATCTCTATACATTCTTCTTGTACTGAAATTTAAGGTTTTGGATGAGTTTCTTTGCTAAATAAGCACTTACATGTGATTATCCAAGCACCATATATCATATCTCTTGCAAGGATATGATCGAATATGTCGTATTCGTATACAACTCCATCAAACGTTTCAAATGTTGAACCACTTAATTCACATACTGCATCTTCTGGTTGATCAAGTTCGCATATGTATTCCTGGCAGTTGTTGTTACTTTCAATTAGAACGTAATGTTCTCCAAGCGGACATTCGATTTTAGGACATACTTCCTCATTTGGATATTTAGGCTTGCACTCATACAATGGGCATTCGGTCAAGCTAATTTGGTTTTTAATAACTTGTTTTCGTTCTTGGGTGACTAAAATGCCAACTTTGTATTTGACTATTTTGCGTCAAAATAAAAATTAATTACCTCCTGGGGTTTTAGAGGAAACGGGGTTTTTAGTAATTTTTGCGCCTGTTTTAACGCCCGAGTTAGCTGACTTGGTAGTGAACGCAGTTTTTCGATTCCACGGTGTAGAATCAGAGTCACTCACTTTTACTGGTTCGTACGTTTCTATACACTTGGGGATGATACATTCTTTTTTAGGTACAACACTGGTGGTTTCAATTAGTTCAGGAGTAGTAACGCAACCGGTTTCGTCGTCGGGACAGTCTTTAACACCATTGCACCAACTGTCTTCGTCAATACAAATGTTACTGGTAGGACATAAAACGGTTCCGACTTTACAAGGTTCACATACACAGTTACATGTACTGGTAAGCACACTTTTTAAGCCATGAGCACAAGGATTGCAAGTTTTCTTGGTGCAATGCACTACACCTCCTAATTTACAAACGCATTCTTCACATTCGGCATTTTCAAAAGCTCCTCCAACTGGGTAACTATTGGAAACAATGAAAACCGAAACTAAACTTTTTTTAATACGTACGTTATGTGCTGATCGATGCAAGGGCAATAACTTCGTTCTACACATTTATCTCCATCCCACCATGCTTTATCGTTACATAGACATTCGTCGTTTGGTAAAGTGATGTCCGGACACACATTACAAATCTTTGACGTTTGAGCACTTGGTGTTTGAGTTGTAGGTATTACCGTTGTTGGTTGCACTGTTGTGGATACTTTTGCTACGAGTATTATAATTACGACAATTAAAAAACTGTAATACATCACTTACGATATGGCACGAAGCAGCCTTTAGGTTCTATACGCATCTGAATGTTTTCGTGCCAACTTACCGGATAAACTCGAATGTATGTAGCTTGAATGGTTTCGTCAAAGTAATTTGTTTCGATTGTATTTTGGTCTACGTTTCCGTAAAATGTTTTCTCGTTTCCATTTTTGTCGATAATTGGATTCCAATTTTTACCGTCTGGCGAGTATTTAACAATGTAAGCGGTCACCCAACCAACATTACCACCTTGCGTAGTGATTCCAGTTAATTTGCGTGGTTCCAAAAAGTCAAACTAAAAGTACTTTGTTATAAACGCATTACGCTCAAGTACTTTATATACGTACTTGAACCCACTCGGTTGGGTTATTAGTGATAGTTTGCCAAGCTGATTTGCCATTGATTTTTAAGTATTCTTTATTGTGTTCTGTATTCAGCTCTGAACTAACTGATATTTGGTCTAATGACAATAAACCGTTTTCTACTCCCATGGGGTCTTTACATAGTGGTTGTGGTAGAATAGTAGTAGTAGTAGTAGCTGTTGGTGTAGTAATTTTTTTGCAACCTATAAGTTCTACTTTCATTGCAACTCCATTATTATTAGTGATTGGATGAATTTTAATGTCGGTAGCTTCTATAGGCGCAGGCAAGTATTGAGTTGATACGGTTCTTGAATCTATACATCCTTTGAAGTAGTAAAGTTGCTTATTTATGTCTCTGATGTAGTGGTAAGTTTTGCCATTATCAGGACTATAAGAAACTGCGTAACTTCTTACAAATTGATTTAAAATTGGATTGCCTTTAATCTTAATTCCGTAAATTAGTTCTTGTCGTTCAAAATGGATTTGTAAGAATGGTTCTTTGTCATTTTCTTCTGGTGCCCATACTCCAGCTTGAATAACTTAAGTAAGTAGGCGGTACACTTAATAGATCTGAAGGAATGGGTTAGTTTTTACAAGGGATAGTTTGCTGTGGTCTGCAAATCGGTATAGACGAGGTTCAAAAAACAAAGTAAACATGCTATACGAGAGCTCAGTATACAAGCTATGCTTATTTGGGTGTTATTACAACAACTTGTATTTTAGTGTTATCTCAGGTTGTGAATGCACAAAAATACATCTCTTAATATTATTAGTTAAAGAGCAACTGGTATATCATCTGTAGTTATAAAAATATAAAATTGAGAAGTTTTAATTGATATTATGCGCTTTGTTACTTTAAGGTAAAGTCAGAAAACCGGTGTTGTGATCACTAAATTCTGTTCTAATCTAAGCTTCAACTTTTATAACATGAGTTCCGCTAAATGAGCGACAATACCAACTTTAACACACAAAGTATAAAAAAAGATAGAATATAACAACAACAGACAAATTAAAACTGAAAATGAAGAGTAATATATAAATGCTCAAAATGATACCGAAAACAAAAAACTGAACCAAAAAGTAAAAAAAACATAAATTTCATTACAGAAATAACGCAACGTTACTTAAAACATAAATAAAAAATTTGAACAATTAAATTCACGCGGGAAAATGGACTACTGTGGTTGGTGGATAACGTATGTACTTACCCGATATATCTTCGAATTTAACGCTAAATCGCGCGTTGGGTGCAGAGTAGTTTATATTTTTTTCGCTACTGGCGGTTAAAGCTGTATCACGAAGCGGAAGTTCTCCGTCAATTAAATCAATCAAGCTAAAATTCGAATAATGACAAACTGTGCAGTTATGTAATTTTACTTACTTTTCTTCAATACACTCAGGAGGTGGCGTAACGATTGAAATTGTAGTTTTTTCATATGATATTGTGGTCGTTAGTTCAACTACCGGTCTTGTTATTGGTTTTATTGTAGTTGTTGTACAAGCTGATTCATCACAAGTATAGAAATTATCAACACACTGGCAACGTCTGCACTCAGTTTCGCTCGTTACAACACCAGGCTGACAATACAAAATGTTATATTAAACTAAAACGTTTATTTAAAAAATTACTTTGACTGGGTATCCATCATTAGTAGTGCACATGCAGTCTTTTTTCGGCACACAAGTGCGCTCATCCTTCCAAAACATATCGGGACCGCAATTAAACAAGTTAGGGACACAACCTGGTTCACATTTGTTATCAATACACATCTGTTTATCTAATAAAGTTTGTTGATATGACTGGCATAGTCTAGTGCAATCAATAGCGCATTCATCATAATGTTCATCATCGTCACATATTTTTTCTAAAAAAAATTTTTTTTTAATTCACCCGCAATACAATCTAATCAAATCACCTTGTTCTTTACATTCGGGTCTGACTAACGTTACTTTCTTTGCAAAATCGCATTCGTTTGTTTTAGGATTGAACATCATGACTGGGCCACAACTCTTCTCTTCTAATGTTGCTCCAGATATACTTGCCGTACATTCGTAGTATTTGTAGCAGTTAACTGGATGTGGTCTATAAGGTTCGTTCACGTTGCAAATAGCAGTAGTACTTATAGTAGTCTCGGGAACCGTTGTTAACTCACATTCTGGTTTAACCGGGATAACGTTTTTGGGAAAATCGCATTTCAGTTTAATTGGATTAAACATTAGCATTGGTTCACACGTAGCCAATACTAACTCGAATCCTCGGTCTGTTGCTTGGCATTGATAGTACTTGTAGCAGTCATTAGGGTATGGTCTACTTGGTTCATTTAAGCTACATACTAAAGTTGTTGGAGTTTCAGTCTGTGGCGTTTGTGTCGTTAGTAGTGCACAATCCGACCTTATCTCAGAAACTTTTGCTGGGAAATCGCATTGTAGTTTTACTGGATTGAACATTAAATCCGGTCCACAAGTTTTTCCAACTAACTGTGCAACATTCTCTGTGATTTCGCATTTGTAATATAAGTAGCAATCGGACGGATGCGGTTTATTAGGTTTGTTAATGTCACACATTTCAGTTATGGGCGCTTCTGTAATCAGTGCATTAAGTCATTGTCTCTTGTTTTTACCGTTTTCTTACCTGTTGTTTCTTTACATATGGGCTTGATAAGTTCAACATTTTCAGGGAAGTCACATGTTAAGTTTACGGGATTGAACATAAATTCGGGGTAACAAGTTTTTTTGACTAACTGTGTTTGAAATTCACGTTCTTCGCAATCGTAGTACATGTAACAGTCATTTGGTTCTTCTATCTTTGGTTGATCCACGTTGCATATTTGCGTTACTGGTTCTGGAATAGTATAAAGTTAACTAACAATTCTGAAGGTACTTACATACGTACTTTCTGTTGTAGCAGAGCACTCTGGCTTAACCTTCTCTACATTCTTAGGGAAGTCGCATTTAAGGATTAAAGGATTAAACATTAATAAAGGACCACAAGTTTTTTCAATAATATCTTCTCCCGTTTCTGTCATTTCACATTGATAATATTTGTAACAGTCCACCAAACTTGATCTTTTGGGTTCTGTTACATCACATACTTTGGTAACTGGTGGTGCTGTTGTGGCTTCTTGACATTCCGGTTTAATTTTAATTACATTTTCCGGTTCATCGCAATTTAATTTAATCGGATTAAACATTGAATTAGTTCCACACGTTTCACCAACTAATGTTTCTCCAGTTTCTGACTTTTTACATTTATAGTACAAATGACAGTCATTTGGATGCGGATGGTTTGGTTCAGACATATCACAAGTTTCTATCGTTGGTATTGTAGCTAGAATAGGTTTCAAATAAACAGTTGTGCTATATAAAAAATATACGTACTAATTTCTTGGCATTCTGGTCTTAACGGAACGACATTCTCACGGAAGTCACATTTTAACGTTACTGGATTAAACATAAACTCGGGATAACACGTTTTTTTAACAATGTCATTGTGATTTTCGTTTTTTTGGCAAATGAAGAATGTGTAACAATCTGTGGGATCACTTTTTGACGGTTCGTCTATTGAACATACTTGAGTAACACCAGTTATAGCTGTTACGCTTGTAGTAGTCATTTCACACTCTGGTCTAAATTGAGCCACTTTCTCGGGAGAATCACATTTTAATGTTACCGAATTAAACATAAGCATTGGACCACAAGTTTTTGTTACTAAATCATTTCCATTGTCAGTTTCTTGGCATTGGTAGTAAGTGAAGCAATCTTTTGTATTTGGAAGTTTCTGGTCAGACATTTCGCATACTTCAGTGACTGGTTCTAAAATAATTTTACAGTGATTTGTGGCCAGATCTTAGAAGTTTCTACTTACTAACTGTTGCTACGTGGCATTCTGGTCGAACTAAAACAACATTAGCGGGGAAATCGCATTTTAGTTTGATTGGATTGAACATAAGATCTGGTCCACAAGTATTTCCAACTAATTCTGCTCCATTCTTCATTTCTACACACTTGTAGTATAAGTAACAGTCTGATAGATGAGATTTACTTGGTTCGTTAATATCACAGGCTTCAGTTGCGATGGAAACTGTAAGAATATTATTTTAATAGTCATTTTGACAAAACTAACATTTACCTTCAGCGCATTCAGGTCTAAGTAGTGAAACTTTATCAGGGAAGTCACATTGCAGTGTAACGGGGTTAAACATAAATTCAGGATAGCATGTTTTTGTACTTAATTTTATATCGTTTTCTTTTTCTTCGCATTTGTAGTATAAGTAACAATCTGATGGTTCTAGTAGATTTGGTTCAGATACGTCGCAAACTTTAGTTGTAGGTTCTAAAAGTTTAAGATAAGACAACGCTTAATAATATATAGTAGATGTACTTGATGTGATTGGTGCAGGCGTTCCTTCAGGGCTAGGAGTTTGAAGTGTACAATCTGGTTGAACTTTTATAACGTTTGTAGGGAAATCGCATTTTAGTGTTAGTGGGTTGAACATGAGCATTGGACCACATGTTTGTTCAACCAAATCATTTCCGTGGCTAGTTTCTTCGCATTTGTAATATAAATAACAATCAGATTCGTGTGCTTTGGTTGGTTCAGTTATACTGCAAGCTTCTTTTGGCAGTTTTGTTGGTAGTTGTGTAGGTTCTAAAGTTACACTATATATATGGATTATAACAACACAGGATACTTACGAATTTGACACTCTGGTTTAATTTTGATAACATTATCAGGAAAATCGCATTTTAGTTTTACCGGATTAAACATCAACATTGGGCCACAAGTTTTACCAACTAATTCAGCACCATTTTCTTTATCTTCGCAGCGGTAATACAGATAACAGTCGGATGGATGGGGTTTAGTGGGTTCATTAACAGCACAAATTTCAGTAGTGATGACAACTTTTTGACATTCTGGTCTTAGGATAGTTACTTGTTCGATGAAGTCACATTTTCCACTAATCGGATTAAACATGAAATCTGGGTAACAAGATTTTGTAATAAGTTTTATTCCTTCTGGTCTTTCCTCGCAGTCATAATACAAGTAACAGTCAGTTGGGTGCGGTTTATTAGGTTCGATAACATCACATTCTGGAGTAGGTACTAAAATGTTTTGAATAAATTGATAATCGAGTGTAATTAGTTGCAGACGTACGAGCTGTTGTTGATACTTTGATTTCACACTCGGGCTTAAATTGCACAACCTTTGCAGGGAAGTCACATTTCAAAGTAATAGGATTAAACATTAACGTTGGACCACAAGTTTGTTCTACCAATGCGTTGCCAGTATCAGTTTCTTCGCAGTTAGTGTACAAAAAGCAATCACTTGGATGAGGACGTTTTGGTTCATTTATATCACACACAGGTACGGGTAATGTTGTTGATACTGTCGTTGGTGTTGCTAAAATTAAAAGTGAGAGTGCGTAATTATTACATAAAAAAGACTTACAAGGCGTTGTGACTGCTTTACACTCTGCTCTAATTTGAGCAACATTAACAGGAAAATCGCATACCAATTTTATAGGATTAAACATTAGCATTGGCCCACAAGTCCTTCCAACTACTTCATTGCCATTCGGAGTTTCTTCGCATTCATAGTATAAATAGCAATCTGATGGATGCGGGTGTTTAGCTTCGAATGTCTCGCATACTTGCGGTTTTAAAGTAGCTAAAACTGAATGAAAAATATTACGTAGATTATTTACTTTTTACTGCAACGCTTGCCTTGTTCTTCACATTCAGATTTAACTTTGATAACATTTTCTGGAAAATCGCATTGACTAGTTTCTGGATTAAACATAAATTGTGGCTTGCACGTTTTCAACACGAACTGGTTTCCTTCTTTTGTTTCTATACATTTATAATATTGATAACAATCATTTGTATCCGGGCGGACTGGTTCTGAAATTGAGCATTCTCTGGCCAACTCTGGCACTAAATAAAGGATGGTGAGTGTTTAACTTGTTTTTGTATGATCTACCTACTTGTAACATTTTTTTCACATTCTGGTTTGATTTCAATAACATCGAGTGGATTCGCACATTTCAACGTAATCGGATTGAACATCTCTTCCGAACCACAAGTTTCTTCTATCAAATCGTTTCCTTCTTTCGATTTTTGACACTGATAGTATCCGTAACAGTCATCAGGTTTTGGTCTATTCGGTTCTCCCATTTCGCATACTTCTGTTACCGGCTCTAAAATTTAAAAAAAACGTTAAGATACCTCAAGTTTGTAATAAGTACGTACGTTCAGTTGTTGGTTGGCATTCAGGCTTGACTTTGACAACATTTGCTGGAAAATCGCATTTTAGTTTAATGGGATTGAACATTAGCATTGGTCCACAAGTTCGCCCAATTAAGTCATTCCCTTTTACTGTTTGTTCGCATAGGTAATATAAATAGCAGTCGGATGGGTGTGGTTTGGATGTTTCTGCCATATCGCAAGGTTCTGCTACTGGTGGTTCTATAAAGTGGTTGTGAAATCCACATTGATATTTTGTTTACAACTTACTTTTTTTACATTCCGGTCTAATAACAGAAACTGATTCAGGGAAGTCGCATTGTAATGTCACCGTGTTGAACATAAATTCAGGATAACATGTTTTTTTCACTAATTGTACTTCATTTTCTTTTTCTTCGCATTTGTAATACAAGTAACAATCGTCTGGATCTGCAACGCTCATACCAGCGACGTCACATTTAGGTGTCGGAGTTGTTTCTAGGTTAATAATTAAAATTATAATAAACATGGAAAAAGAAAAATATACTTACTAAGAGTGGCTGCTGGTGTTGTGCTTGGAGATTTAGTTTCTAGTGGAGCGGGTGTGCTTGATGAGCATTCCGGTTTTACTTTTACAACGTTTTTGGGGAAGTCGCATTTTAGCGATACGGGATTAAACATAAGCATCGGTCCACAAGTACTTTCAACTAAACCTGGTTTACCATCACTTTCTTCGCAGTTGTAATACAAGAAACAATCACTTGGGTGTGATCGTTTTGGTTCGGTGACATCGCATATTTCTGTAGGTGCTGTTGTGAGAACTTCTATAGGTGCTTCAGTTGGTGGTTCTACAAAAAAAGAGTTAGTTATGTTTGGTATCAACTTTTTCAATTTACTTACTAGATGTTTGCATGGCGCATTCAGATCTCACTTTAGCAACATTCTCCGGAAAGTCGCATTTTAGTTTAACTGGATTGAACATAAGCATTGGGCCGCATGTTTTTCCAATAACTTCATTTTGGTGTTCAGTCTCCTCACATTGATAATACAAGTAACAGTCGGATACATGTGGTTTCTTTTCATCAGTCGTTGAACAAACTTTTTCTATTGATGGTTGAGTTGTTGGAACTAAAGTAAACAATTTTGATTTATCTTTGACAAAACAACACGTGTGTACTACCTTCTTTTTTGCATTCGGGCATTAATAATTCAACCGTTTCTGGGAAATCGCATTTTAAAGTAACAGGATTAAACATAAAATCTGGTTTGCATGATTTTTCAACCAGCTGTGGTATATTTTCTTTCTCTTCACAGCGGTAATAGGTGTAACAGTCGTTAGGCATTGGACGATTTGGTTCAGAAATAGCACATTCTTCGGAGGGCGGAAGTTCTGTAAGTATTTATTATGGAGGGATATGGTACAGCTATAAGTGGACGCACTTACGGCTTGTTATAACTTCACACTCCGGTTTTACGTTTACGACATTTTCAGATTCATCGCATTGTAAAGTAACAGGATTAAACATATTCCGTGGGCCACATGTTTTTTCAACTAAATCATTTCCACTTTCCGTTTTCTGGCATTGATAGTATGAATAACAATCATTGAGTTTGGGCCTGTTTGGTTCGTCTACTTCACATACTTCTGTCACTGGTTCTGTACAGAAATAGATTAAAATTGGCGTTCATCGCATACTTTAGAAATATTACTAAGAGTTGTTGCTTGGCACTCTGGTCTGACTTTTGCTACGTTTACAGGAAAATCGCACGTAAGTTGAACTGGATTAAACATCAACATGGATCCGCAAGTTTTTCCAACTAATTTATTGCCAGTTATAGTGTCCTCGCATCGGTAGTACAGATGGCAATCAGATGGATGAGGTTTATTTGGTTCAGCCACATCACATGCTTCAGTAGGCAGCGGTTCTGAAAAACACGTGTAAACTACATACATTAAAATTATATAACACTTACTGTTTGCGCATTCTGGTCTAAGCACACCAACTTGTTCCGGAAAGTCGCACTGAGAAGTTATTGAGTTGAACATAAATTCTGGGTAGCAAGTCTTTTTAACTAGCTCTACGGTATTATCTCTTTTTTCGCATTTATAATACAAGTAACAATCTTTGGGATCGCTTATGCTAGGACCAACAATATCACAAATTGGCATTGCGGTTGTCGTAGGCGCTTCAGTTCGGAATGTGGAAAGCGTAGTCATTTGACATTCAGGTCTAAATTGCACTACTTTTTTTGCAACATCGCATTTTAAAGCCACCGGATTAAACATTAACGTTGGCGGACAAGTGCGTTTGACTAATTCGAAGCCGCTTTCAGTCTCTTTACATTTGTAATATACAAAACAATCGCTTGGGTGCGATCGTGGTGGTTCTGCAATTTCGCAAATTGGTTTAGGTGTTTCAGTTTGTAGTTCTTTTGGTACTTCTGTAATTAAAGTTTAGTATTATTTATGGTTTATATATCTTGAAATAATTTACCTGTAGGTATTTGGCAGTCAGGTCTAGTTTTGGCCACGTTATCTGGGAAGTCGCAACGTAACTTGACTGGGTTAAACATTAAGCTTGGTCCACAAGTTTTACCCACTAAGTCAGTACCAGTAGTACTCTCTTCACATTGATAATACAAGTAACAATCGGAAGAATGTGGTTTTTTAGGTTCAGTCATATCACATACTTTAGTTACCGGTACTTCTGTTTCTGTTACTGTTACTAAAATTGTTATAACATTAATGTTTATACTTCATTTCACCAAATTTACCTTGTTCTTGACATTCCGGTTTTACTATAACTACGTTTTCAGCAAAATCGCATTTTAATGTAACCGAGTTAAACATAAAGTCGGGTTTGCATGATTTCTCAACTAATCGAGCAATACCATTTCGTTCTTCGCATTTATAATAAGTATAGCAGTCGAATGAATCAGGTCGATTTGGTTCTATAACGGCGCATTCTTCAGTAACTGGTGTTTCTATGAAATGATTCATGAATAAAAGCTTTACATGCTTACGTACTCACATACCGGTAGTTACAATCTTGCATTCTGGTTTAATATTACCCACATTAGACGCATCGTCGCATTTGAGTGTCATTGGATTGAACATCATCTGCGGACCACAACTGTTTTCTACCAGTTCATTTCCTTTTTCACTTTCTTTACAGTGATAATATGAGTAACAGTCATTGGACTTAGCTCTGTTTGGTTCATCCATGGTACAAACTTCAGTAACTGGTTCTATAAAAAAACAATTGAATTGATATACGTTTTTTTCTTTATTTAACATCTGTAACGGTTAGTAATCTATTCGAATAGTAACACGTAAATCATTTGTCTTACAATATAGTGTAACATCTCATAATAATCTCAGAAATTTGATATTGTTTTGGAACGTTCTACGTGTAAAAGGTGAACTTTAAAGGTATTTTTACTTATAAAAATCACACTCTATCTAGTACATAAAATTAAGAAACCACAAAATGATTAAATTAGGTGGTTTTATACAAGTATTTATCGAGGCATTGATGGTGCTATACTAGTAGTAGGTATTTCCCGATTCTCTAACCTCTTTCTAAAACGACCTTAACGTTGGTTTAGGAGGATGTTCAAATAGGTGCGAAGGTTGCGTTGTTATTACTGAGGTTCTAACATTGTCGAATGAAAAGGTAACGTCCGCACAATTGTTATTGTTGCAGGAGGTAATTAGAAATTGAATTGAGTTCAAGAAGACCGTTGTATACAGTTATTGTTGCAGAAGGTAATTATAAATAACTTTATTGAGCTACCACTACACTACTATGTTTATTCTACGATGTCCATCGCAATACTGATACATAATTATCGATGCGGTTTAATTGTATCAAATGTACAAAAGTTATTACAAATGCTATTTACCTTGTATAATTGTAAGTGTTGCAAAAGGTAATCAAAATACGTTTGACTTCAAGGTGACTTGTGTACTTGCACATTGTATTGAGGTCAAACACCGGTCGTTAACATATCGGTAAAACTTGTTTTTTGTTTGTCTTTATTTTTACCTTATATTCACTTGTAATGTAGAATAAGTACTCTCTCCACTTAGTATACGAGTGTGGTGCTACTATTTAAGTTCAACGGAGTGAGGTACCATTTCAGTTGGAGTGGTGGTTTAATAGTGAAACAACGCAATTTAATTTTTGCAAAAATGGAATGTGAAAACTGTAAAAAAGCATTTACCCGTCGTGATAATTTGAAGAGACATCAGATGTGAGCGTATGCCGCAAAGAGACTCAAAGTAGAAGGTGGTGGTGGTCATTGTTTGAATGACGCGTGGTGCGAATTGTGTGAGGAATACGTAAGAAGACAGTGTTACGCATTTACGAAGCAACGCTCATAAAAGAAGAGCGTCTACCGTTATCGATAATGGACTAGAAAAAATTGCTGGTGCGTTTGGAGATCAGAATTAGCGAAGATCGACAGATTGTGGACATCGACGAATTTAGCTATGTTATTCGAGAAAAAGCTCTAAGTTACATTCTATACACTTATAAAAGTTAATATAGAGTGTTTTGCGGTTTATTTCTTTGCAACGAAAATGGATACAGAAATAAAATCGTTTAACATCAAAAATAAGATTATTACTATAGCGTCCAAGTTATACAATATGTATGGAATGTTTTTGGAAATTAAACAGAAAATGTCGGAATTCCAAGAAAGAGATTCAGGATGGTCTTTAGTGA
This sequence comes from Aquatica leii, assembly GCA_035610365.1. NCBI lineage: Eukaryota > Metazoa > Arthropoda > Insecta > Coleoptera > Lampyridae > Aquatica > Aquatica leii. The sequence continues at coordinate 60,430,794 of CM069436.1, forward strand.
AAATTACATATATGGAAATTAACTTGAACAAATATAATCCAATAAAAGGATCGAGTTATATTGATCTTCCGTATGCCATTAAAACAAAGTATGCTGTGATTAATGTTCAAAATGCCGACAATGCTCGCTTCACATAGACCGTAACGTCTGCTTTGTACGAACCAAGATTTTACCTCAAAGAACTATGTCTTATTATGATTATCGGCAAAATGAATTGACTTTTTCTAATATAACGTTTCCCATGCAATTGTGCAACGTATCTGCGTTTGAAAAATTAAATAACATTTCGATAAATGTTTTTTGAACGAAACGAATCTTATTCAGCAGCAAAATGACGATTGGAATAAAGTGAAAGCGACTCTGCCAACCACAATGACAAAAAATCAATAAATACGGATGGATAGTGAGAGAAAACATATTACAATTCAAAATTTTTGAAAAACAAATGAAGTTACCGTTTATAGTGTATGCCGATTTTGAAGCGATATTAAAACCGATTGTAGAAAACGTAGAAGCAAACATGAACATTGACAATAATTGTACCGATTTTTTTTTACAATTTCTTTAACTACGACAGTCACATGTTTGTAAAGGATATCGCTTTAAAAAAAAGAAGAAGTAGACGTGATTGGTCAAAACAAAGAAAAATACATAAGTATTTCGAAAAAAAGTGCACTTGGATGATGTAACCAATTGTAATGGAAAAAGGCAGAAACTTATTTATAAAACTGAGATTTGTAAATTCGTTTAAATGTATGGCTTCCTCGTTAGAAAAACTTGACTCGTATCCACAAGACAATCAATGTTATAAAAAAATAGCAAATATTTTTCCGAAGATTTCAAATTTCTTCTAGTCCGTCCGAACGGAGTATTTCCGTATTCCCATGTGGATGCATTTGAAAACTTAATGTTACAAAATTACCCGATATCAAATACTTCTACGACACATTGAATGACGAACACGTTTTGGAAGAAAATTATGTACGAGCCAAATTGGTATGGAACATTTTTGTCGGGCGTATTGATGTTGGCAGACATTTTTGAATATGTCTCCAATATTATAAGTTAGATCCTTGTCATTATTTTACGGTTTTCACGATTCTAGGATTTGGTTGGGACGCTTTATTACAAATGATTGGTGTAGTAGTGTTAAACTGGACTTGTAAACCGATATTGATATGTTGCATTTTTTCAAAAAGGGTGTGCGCGGCTGTGTGAGTATGTGTAGCAAACGTATGGCTAAAGCTAACAATATCTTTATTCCCGACAACGCAAAGCCATCATCTTACATACCGCACTTAGACGTACAGATTTATATGGACACGTGATGCGTCCTAAATTACCAACCGTATGGTGCACACGTATGATATGTATTCGAAGTAGACTTGCAATATCCCAAAGAGTTACATAAAGAACATGACGATTTACCGTTTTGTCAGGAGGATATGGTTCCATCTGGAAGAAAGTCTGCCAAATTTGTATGTCAAGATAAAGATAAAATATATAATACATTAGGTGTACGAAGATATGAAGAACGATATAAATAAGTTTGACAAATCAAATTATTCTGTCGATAGTATTCACAATATGCCTGGTAGAAAGCCAGTATTAGGAACAATGAAAGATGAATACGCTGGAAATATTGTAACGTTATTTTGAGGAACTGGAGCCACAGCAGATTGTGTACAATTGCTGTCGAAAATAATTAAAAAGGCTAAATGTGTAAAACAATACGTAATAAAAAATTATTTAACATTGAGTGACTATAAACAAGTGGTAATAGAAGGAAAATGCATTTACAGGAAAATGCACGTGTTCTGGTCACATATATATACTATGTACACCAAACTTAAAAATAAAATTGCACTTTCGGAACGAGATGACAAGCGATTTGATATGGCGTGGGGTAACAAGATGATAGAACAGTTATACAAAGAAGCTGAAGAGGAAAAAACAGTAAGAAGATTAACATAAATTCTTAGGTGTTATTGTGTTATTTAATAATCTAGTACTAAAATGTAAATGCTTATTAGGGCTGTTGTTGTTGGTTATATATTAAAAATAATACATTTGTAAACAAATATAAATATTAAATAAATAAATATTAAACTACCATTTTCAACCATTTTACATAGACTTTGTTTTGTCGAAGTATTTTTTCTACCAAATTGCTAACTCGGACGTAATCGCCTTCTTTAAATTTAGGAATATTAAGATCCGCAATTTATATAAAACTATATGCCGTTTTTAAAAGAAGAGAATTTGTTGTTATTGTTGTTTTTATTTGTTAACGGTGTTGGGTTTCATACCGATCGTTCTATAGATATATCTATAGTACTGTTATATTGTCGAAGCAGTTTAGACAGCAGTTCTAACAAATGAGAGTTTTTCTGCATGCTTAATTCTTTCCACATTCGTCCTTTTAAAGTTCTGTTGAAATGTTCGACGATTGAACTTTTTACATTTGAAGACGTACTGTATTGATTGATTCCGTATTGCTTCATTAATTTCTGAAAGTCGGCGTCATAACATTCTTTTCCGTTTGTAAATTTTGGGAAAAGTTGTTTTTTTTTGTCGAGTAAAATTTGTTTCATAGCAGCCGTTACTTCTGTAGACGATTTATTTTTTAGAAGTAACGCCCAATCGTATTTCGAAAAAGCGTTAATCACAAATATGTATTTGCATTCATTCAACCTTTTAGTATTCGAATAAGCACATTGAAGACACATATAGTAGTCTGCAAAATTGGTTTAACTTAAAAAACTAAAATTTGTTCAAAAATGGAAAAAAACGTGGTGACAGTGATTTGAAGTAATTGAAGGTGTTTGTGTAGACTTTGTTTACTGCACCTATAGTGTTAGGAAAGGGCGTGTGTCATTCACTCGTAGAACGGGTCTCTAATCGTAGAAGATGCGAGATTGATAGACTACCTAGCGCGGCTGTGGATGAACTATGCGCAAATGGATGAAATCGCCGAGGACGTAAAAGGTGTCTTTTCACTGAGGTTTAGTTTTTGACAAAGTCACAATACGTGACTCGAGAGGCTCAAGAAGTTTAATTTAGCCCAACAATTTTAAAGATAATTTTATAGTAATTGTACTAAGATTAAAACGTCTTCCGGGTTTGAACCGTGTTGATGTTGTAACCGAAGTTGCCAGCGTTCTGCTTACTTTTGTAAAAGGCTTCATCAAAGCGTGAAAAAATCGATTACATAAAGAATTAAACAATAATCTAACAAAGAAGCACTACTTCTTTAAGTATTCGATTTTTTTCACGGCTTGATGAAGCTCTTTACGAAAGTGGACGAAACGTTAGTAACTTCGGTTATAACATCAACACGGTCCAAACCCTCAAAAACGTTCTAATCTTATTACAGTCGATGGTGGTCGATTAACTATAGACATTATTGCGATAATGCAGCTTATAATCGAACACATCAATTTGACAATGTGTCATTCAATTCACATAAAAACAACATACTAAAAACTGTCGATGGTGCTAGAGCAGAATAAAGCAAAAAGTTACTTAGGATTCTAATTCATTTAAGTTAGTTAATATTGTTCAAAGACATTTAACTATTTAGTAAAATACGTCTTTAACTAACGCAAGCTCTTGGTCACAGTGTAACATTGTTGGTTAAGCACAGGAGTACTGAAGTATTTTGGATTTATAATTAATATGGGAAAACACTTACTTGATGTTGTGACTTTACATTCTGGTCTATCTTCAGCAACATTTGCTGGGAAATCACAAACAAGTTTAACTGGGTTGAACATCAGCATAGATCCACACGTTTTGCCTTCTAATTTATTGCCGCTTACAGTTTTTTCACACCGATAATATAAATGACAATCTGAAGGATGTGGTCTGTTCGACTCGGTGACATCACAAACTTCGGTTACCGCTACTTCTATAAACGGCATTAGAACAAACGTTTTTTTAAATATTTATACGTACCTTTTTCACATTCGGGTCTCAACACAGTTACTTGCTCAGGAAAATCACATTGTAAAGTTACTGGATTGAACATGAATTCAGGATAACAAGTTTTTTTGACCAGTTCGAAATTATTTTCTATTTCTTCGCATCTGTAGTATTGGTAACAGTCTTCTGGGTCTTCTATGCTTGGTCCCGAAGCGTCACATATTGGAGGTAACGTAGATTCTAAAAATTATTTTTCAATTTAATTATAAATTATTTGAAATATTTAAGGTATTTGTCTCTTAACTTACTAGAAGTAATAACTGGAGTTGTAGTAGTCATTTCAATTGGCGGAAGTGCAGGTGTGGTTAAACCACATTCTGGCTTAAACTGAATAACCTTTTCGGAGAAGTCGCATTTTAGAGATACTGGGTTAAACATAAGGTTTGGTCCACAAGTTCGTTCTACTAAATCGTTACCATCTTCATTTTCCTCGCATTCATAATACAAAAAGCAATCTCTTGGATTTGGTCGTTTTGGTTCATCGATTTCGCATTTAATTGGTTTTTGTGTAACACCTTCAGTAGATTTTTCTGTTGGTGGTTCTACAAATTTAAGTTTTAAAGTATTGGTTTTAGGTAGTGTCAAAATCTTTACGAGTCGGAATTGCACATTCTGGTCTGACTTCAGCTACATTAACTGGGAAATCGCATTTTAGTTTAACCGAGTTGAACATTAGCATCGGACCGCATGTTCTTCCAACCAGATCGTTGCCTTTTTCTGTTTCTTCGCACTGGTAGTACAAATAACAGTCGGATGGATGCGGTTTTTTGCTATCAGTAATATCGCACTCTGACACCGATGGCTGAGTCGTTGAGACTATGTTCAAAAAACGTTTATTAAATGTTATAGAAACGCTGATGTAACGTACCTTCTTCTTTGCATTCAGGTTTAATTTCAATCACTTTTTGTGGAAAGTCGCATTTTGATAGTATTGGATTAAACATAAAGTCGGGTTTGCACGATTTTTTAACTAATAGAGCAACATAATCTTTTTCTTCGCACTTATAGTATGTATAACAATCATTTGGGTTTGGATGATTTGGTTCAGAAATCTTGCATTCGTCTTCTTCAAGTACTCCTTTAAAAAAAATAATTAATAGCTATTTACTAAGGTTTTTAAAAAACCCACTTGGTTTAAGTCCACATTCAGGCATTATTTGTATAACATTGTCGGCGTTGTCGCATTCTAACGTAAGTGGATTAAACATGTCAAAAGGTCCACAAGTATCTGTTTCTAAATTGTTTTCTCCTTTTGTTTCTTTGCAATAAAAATATGAAAGGCAATCGTTAGGATTGGGTCTTTTAGGTTCATCCGTTTCGCAGACTTTCGTTACAGGCTCTAAAAGAACAGTTTAACTAATGTTTAAAAGTGCAATAGTCGGGTTTACTTTGAGTCGTAGGTTGACACTCAGGTCTAACTTCAGCTACATTAAAAGGAAAATCACATTTAAGTTTAATGGGGTTAAACATTAACGTTGGTCCGCACGTTTTTCCAACTAACTCATTTGCATTTTCTTTTTGTTCGCATTTGTAGTACAAGAAACAGTCAGATGAATGCGGTTTGTTCGGTTCTGTCATATCACAAATTTCCGTAACTGGTGCTACTATATTAAAAATGTTTAAATAATTATAAAGATACTATAGTTGTAATAGTACGCACTTGTTTTACATTGAGGTCTAATAACTTCAACTTGTTCCGGAAATTCGCATTGCGACGTTACTGGATTAAACATAAATTCGGGATAACAAGTTTTTTTAATTAATTCCACTCCGTTTTGATTTTCTTCGCATTTATAATACAAGTAGCAATCGTTAGGATCGGCAATGTTGGGTCCAGCAATATCGCAAGCTGGTGTTAACGTTGGTTCTACAGAACATAAGTATATGCGTTTTAATAAATTTTTTTTCAAAAACGAACTTACTTGGTGTAGCAGTTGGTGTGGTCGCTGGCGATTCAGTTTCCGGAATAGCAAGCGTGCTTAATGAACATTCTGGCTTTACTTTAATAACGTTCTTGGGGAAGTCGCATTTTAATGATACTGGATTAAACATGAGTGTAGGTCCACACGTGCGTTCTACTAAATCATTTCCAGTTGTAGTTTCTTCGCATCTGTAGTACAAATAGCAATCATTTGGATGTAGACGTTTTGGTTCATCAACGTCACATACAGTTACTGGTTTTTCAGTTGGAATTTCAGTTGGTGGTTCTGTAAATGATGGGGTTGTAAATCGTGCTTTAATTGTGTGTTATTAAAATTACTAGTTGTTTGGATGGAGCACTCAGGTCTTACTTCAACAACATTTTTCGGAAAATCGCATTTCAGTTTAACTGGATTGTACATGAGCATTGGACCGCAAGTTCTACCAACTATTTCATTGCCACTTTCAGTTTCTTCACATTGGTAGTATAAATAACAATCTGATACGTGAGGCTTTTTCTGATCAGTTATAGAACAAGCTTGTGTTATTGCTGCTTCTGTCGTGGATACTAAAATATAAAATCGATTTTAAATGAATAGATCTAAAACAGGAGAAGGTACGTACCAACTTTTTCACAGTCTGGTTTAATCTGTATAACGCTCTCTGGAAAATCACATTGCAATGTAACAGGATTGAACATGAAATCTGGTTTGCATGATTTTTCAATTACTCGAGTATCTCCGTCTCTTTCTTCACATTTAAAGTAATTGTAACAATCATATGGGCTGGGTCGGTTAGACTCCATGACATCACATGCTTCAGTTTTTGGCGGTTCTGTAAGTACGTAGTAAGAGTTTTTCTTTTCTTGAATTTACTTACTAGTTAGGATTTTGCATTCTGGTTTAACATCGGCAACATTGTCAGGGTCGTCACAACTTAATGTCATTGGATTAAACATCTTCGATGGTCCACAAGTACTTTCCACTAGTTCATTACCTTGGTCCGTTTCTTTACAATGATAATATGAGTAACATTCACCAGTTTTTGGTCGATAGGGTTCATCCATTTGACACTCCTCGGTAACAGGTTCTAAGAATTCATTTTAGAAGCATTAATTTAATGTACATTTGTATTTATTTACTAAGTGTTAATGCTTCACACTCGGGTCGAACTTGAGCAACGTTCGCTGGAAAATCGCATTTAAGCTTGACTGGATTGAACATCAACATTGGTCCACAAGTTCTTCCAACTAACTCATAACGGTTTTCTTTTTGTTCACAGCGGTAGTACAAGTAACAGTCAGACGTATGTGGTTTATTTGCTTCAGTAATGTCGCATGGCTCGGTTACTGGTGGCTCTACGAAATAATGCTATTACTTTTGTTTACCTTTTTTTAACAAATACTCACTTTCTTCGCATATAGGTTTAAGAACGCCTACTTGTTCTTTGAAATCACATTCCAAAGTGACAGGATTAAACATGAACTCGGGAGAACACGTTTTTACAACAAGTTTAGGTCCGTTTTCTTTAACTTCACATTTATGGTATAAATAACAGTCGTCTGGCACTTCAATATTTTGTGCTGTGACATCACATGCTGGAAAACGCGTAGGTGCTAAAATTAATTAAAAATAATACGAGTTTATTCCAAATTGCAAATGTTTACTGGTTAAGCCTGGTGTAGTTACGCCTTCTGGTGTAGTGACTTGACATTCTGGTTTAAACTGTATGACTTTTTTAGGAAAATCGCACTGTAACGAAACTGGATTAAACATTAGCATCTGGCTACAGTTTTTTTCGACTAATTCAAATCCATTCTCAGTTAACTCGCATTGGTAATAAATGGAACAATCGTTGGAGTTAGGGCGTTTTGGTTCATCAAGCTCGCACGTAGGTACTTCTGTAAAAAATGTATTAACTTACATATAATAGCCATTTTTTTAAACTGTGATTTGCTTCAGATGGTACGTATGGAAATTATGTAAATTACTTATGCACTATTAGATAGCGGTCAGGTGTAACGAAGAATGTTCGCGCGTAATCTTGTCATCGTCGCAAGAAGAATTACGTCACGGTACAATCGGAAACCAATGACGTTTATTCGCCGGTCAATAAACAATGTTTGATACCATTGGGGAGGAACTACAAAAATGATTTGAGGTGAGGATTTTGACTAGATTCTATTATCGTTTATAAAAATGCTATGATTTCTTGGATTATCCCATACTATAAACAGTAATCGCTAATTATCTGTGTTGTCGGTTTTTGGTGTTTTGATTGTCAGTCATTTTGTCTGTTATGCGTTTTGTGCACTCTTAGAAAGCGATATCTTTTTTTCTTATCTGTACAATACCATCTTTATTGTTTCTCCATATGGCTCTTTTTCATAATATTTTGCACTCTCTTTTTAGTTTTCTGGTTGTTTGTGTTTTGAGTTCTCTAGCTCTCTGGCTCTAGCCTTTCTGGATTCATTAATTTAATAGTACTTGATAAAATTTATTTACTCTTTTGATGTGAAACAGAAACCTTATTGAACACCAAATTCTCTTGGCAGTATCTTCTGCAACCGATCATGGTTTATTCAGATAATTACATTTTTCTAATATGTAAAGGTACCAAGAGTAAAATGACGATTCATAGAGAATAAATTTTACACATTTTTCTTGAAACTTGACGACAAACAGTAATAGAAGCACGAAATTCTGCGACGTTTCATAGTTCTACAGTTCTTGATACAAATTTAAAAAATGTCATAACTTCGCATATCTAGCACGTAACAATTTTCTCTAAAGTACAAATACGCGTTAAACATTGCTATTTTTTACAAGCGTTCTAAATATTAAAAGAAGATTGAAAATTATTAATTGGTAAAATATCAATTGAAAATTGCACATTCATAACATTATTCAGAGCTCTTGTCAAAATTATTAACGCGTTCTAGTACTCTAAAGAAGAGAGTGTCGTCCTAGATTCGCAAAGTTAGCACTACTATATTTTCAGTTTCTAATTTTTAACGTAAGGAATGTAAATTTTTTTTTAATCTTTTATCAAGAACTGTAGAACTATGCAAAGTGCTATTACAATTCTAATTATTTTTTTAAAATTTGTAGAATGTCGTGTCAGCATCATAAGCACTACCGATACGATAGTATAAGGTTTTAAAATAATCCGAGAAATTCGATACTGTTCGAGAACATTCTAAGCTAATTAGGAAAACATCAGAATATTCTAGAAAACAAAGTATATAAAGTAGGTAAACGCAAGTGCAAATTCAGTGTTTTTACGCGAGTGCCGTAAAAATAAATAAACGTAGGTGTATTTATCGCGAACGGTGATTAAACATTAAACACTATTAACTAAATTAATTTAGTAAGTAAAATTACGTTTTACGTGTCAATTAAAAAACATCACTCAATAAAACGCGTTGTTTTAAACTTAACTCAATAACCATTCAGACAAAAAGTGACACAACTTCAAAGTTTTTCGAATATTTGGTACGCGTACTTATAATTTTAGAGATCATGTTTAATTGTCTGTCATTAATAAAAAATACTAACCAGTAGTTACAGGAATAACTTGACATTCTGGTCTAACTTGAACAACGTTTTCTGGTAGATCACAAGTTTTTTTCGTAGGATTAAACATCATTGAAGGACCGCAAGTCTCTTCAGATAAAGTATTTTCTAATTGACCTTCTTTGCAGATATAATACAAATAGCAGTCAGTCGGATGCTCATTCTTTGGTTGATCTATTTTACACACTGGAGCGACTTCTGCAAATGTTTGATTAGTAAAAAATAATTTTTTTTTAGTTTTGACGTACGTTCTTCGCATTGTGGTTGTATCGCTTGTACATTTTTTACTAGATCGCATTGTTTTGTTTCAGGATTGAACATTAATTCAGGATAACAAGTTTTGGTGACCCAATCGATACCCAATGAAGTTTTCTCACAGCGATAATATTTGTAACAATCACTTTGACTTGGTTTGCTGGGTTCTTCAACACTACATACCGGTGTCGGAATTGGTGCTGTTGGATTACTGTTAAATACGGTCAATTTTAACCGATTATTATTTACCTATTGTAGTGGTTCTGCATTCTGGTCTAACTTTAACAACATTAGCAGGGAAATCGCAATGTTGGTTTATTGGATTAAACATCAGTTCGGGACCACAAGTTTTGCCAACGAATTCTGCGCCAGTTTTCTTTTGTTCACAGTGATAGTACAAGTAACAATCTGATGGATGAGGTTTGTCCATTTCGTTGGTATTGCAAACTTCCGTTACTGGCGGTTCTGTAAATCTTTTGTCATTTCTTTATATTTTTATTTTTTCTATACTTACGTGTAATGACTTCACATTCGGGGTTGGTAAGAACTACTTTTTCAGGAAAATCGCATTGAAGGGTATTTGGGTTGAACATAAACTCAGGTTTGCACGTTTTTTCAACGATTTGTGTACCGTCATCTTTTTTTTCGCAACGGTAATAAGTGTAACAGTCATTTGGTTCTGGTTTATTTGGTTCGTTAACGTCGCACTCTTCACTTATAGTGATAGGTTGTATGGTTGTTGCGAACTTACAATCCGGTCTAACTTCTGTAACTTTCTTTGGAAAATCACATTTCAGTATTAAAGGATTGAACATTAGCATCGAACCACACGATTTCTCAACTAAATTGTTGCCAATATCAGTTTTCTCACATTTATAATATAGATGACAGTCGTATGGATGAGGTCTGTTTGGTTCTTCAAGGTCGCATATAGCGGTTATAACAGTTTCTTTAAACGTATATTTTGATTATAATATTATTGGGGAAAGCTTTAAGAACTTACCAGTTGTAGTGAGAGTAGGTTGGCATTCAGGTCGTACTAGACCTACATTCATAGGAAAATCACATTTTGCTTTTACAGGATTAAACATTAAGTTAGGGCCACAAGTTTTTCCTACTAATTCTGCTCCTGTCTCTTTTGATTCGCAACTGTAATATAAGTAACAATCGGATGAATGTGGTTTATTCGGTTCAATAATATTGCAAGCTTCGGTTACCGTTGGTTCTACAAATTTCAAGTTCAATAAATTGTTTCTAGCAAAATAATTAACTTACGTTCTCTACATTCTGATCTTACTTCATTCACATTACTAGCAAAATCGCATTGCAGGGTTTTAATATTAAACATGAAGTCGGGATAACAAGTTTTGGCAACAATTTCATTGCCACGATCAGTTTTTTCGCATCGATAATATATATAACAATCGGTAGAGTCACCTTGGTTAGGAGATTCCAAACTACAAGCTTCAGTGATCGGTGCTAAAAGTTGTTAATTAGCATGCGATTATTGTCGTTTTTAAAGTTTTATGTACCTGTGGTGGTGACTTGACATTCTGGTCTAACCGTATAAACTTTTTTAGGAAAATCACATTTTCGTTTTTTTGGATTAAACATTAAAGAAGGTCCACAAGTTCTTACAACCAGCTCATTACCAAATTCAGTCTTTTCACAACGATAATACAAGTAGCAGTCATACGCGTGCGGCTGATACGGTTGATTAACCTCGCACACTTCAATAACTTTTTCTTCTAAAATGAATATGATATAACTTGCAGATATCTTGTTATCGGTAACTTACGACATTGACACTTAACTCTGATTTCAAAATCAGGACATTCATCTGTGTCTCCACTTGATGTACAAATAAGACCTTTCTCTAAACTACATTCAACGTTGAGATTTGTTTCCTTTGCAGATAAATGACTATCTGATGTACGACACTCTATATCTACCATCATATCTTTGTGACAACGTGTTTCTCCCAATTGGCTCTAAAATATACTTTATTGTAAACAAAATAAAGTTGTTAATGTATTACCATTATAATAGTATTAGGTAATGGTTCAAAGTCGGATTCTTTAGGTCCGTTTTCTCTATTTTCATTGATCCAAGCAGTCCACCCTGGTGTACATTTCATTTCTTGTATCTGGGGCATCGATGTCGTTAGAATTTGTTTCTAAACATACAATAATTCAGTTATGGGAAGCAAATTATTATGTTTATTATTACAGTAGTTGGTGGTAGCGTGGTACAGGGTTGTCCTTGACAAACTTTATTTCCTCTTGAACAATAGCAAGTGTGGCATTCGTCTTGTTCAATTAAATCTCCTTCGAGATAAGCTATATTTCCAATTTGTAGACACACGGGATTGCAGTTGGATTTTGGTACACACTCTAATAGCGAAGAGTTTGTAAATACTTCTCCCTCCGGGCAAGGTTTTACTTGACATCCTTCAATGCAAACGTCTTGTTTGCACATTGACATTAATTTTCCAAACACCATCATGTTATCGCAAGTTTCATGAGGACAAGGTGAAAGACAAGCTTCGTAGTTACTACAACGCTCATCGCACTGCATAGCTGAACATATTACTTATTAGCTTCTTATGTTTTAACAGAAAATGTACTTACGACACAAATCTGGTGTTCGCCATTTAACGCTGATTCCTTTAACGTCGCATTCATGTGCGTATGCGGCTAAAGCCGTGCACAAACAGTTACAATCGCCTCCTTGATCACACGCGCAAGTGTCAAAAATACAACGTTCTAAATATGGTTCAACTGGTTCTTCACTGTGACACGATGCAAAAACTGATGTTTTTAAGATACCACATTGTTTCATTGCCCATAGTTTCCTGTCGGGTCTTAAAGTGCAGGTATCCTATAAATCATACATTATAAAGGACATTTTAAGTTTACCACTTACAGTTATTTCAAATGATTTGGGGCATAAATGTTGTAGTCGCCAAGAATCGCCAAACGCCATAGGAGACACTTCGGGTATACCACCAGAAGGTGTTTGGAAATCATCGAGTTGGTCGTCATTGAAATTACCGCATAAACCTTCTACTTTATTTTTCCAAGCAGCTCCTAACTTAATATAAACACGCGTTCCTTTATCCCAGTGAAGTATTAATTTAATTTCTGGTATATCGATAATCACAAAATGTCCCATTTGTTTTAGAATCATATGTTTTAAAAGCGCGTAACTAGGCATCTCTTCTTCTTTTGTCAAAGTTATAGTTTCTTGGTTTGGCTTTATACCAGCTCGAATTGTAATCGACTTAGAGCAACTTACTCCTAATGTGCTGCATGGAACGTTTTGTATGGAAACATCAAAAGAGTATTTATTTGATAAAGTTCCTCGTGCCAAAATGTAATCGCATTGACCTTGGAAGTCAAAACTTCTCCCGTCGAAAGTTTTATAGTGGGAGTCACCCCAAGCACTACACTCGCCCAAACATTCTTTATCTGTGCATTTCCATTTTCCTTGTACGCATTTGCTGTAACATGATTGATGATTTAAAAAAAACATTGATTATTTACTCACCAAAGATTGCAATCGTTATGAACAATTGAATCTTCTTTGTAGCTTTGCCCACCGTGATGACATGGACATTCTTCTGGTTTAACGCATTTGTTCGTCTCTGTATCTAAAACATAATCCTTTTCACATTGGCATCCCGTATGGCATACTATTGGACTACTCGAAGTGGCGGTAAATGTATGCATATTCTGCAAAAGAAGTATTATTGACACAACGTTATAAAAATATACATTTTAATTACTTTGCAAGTTTTATATTCAACTGGTTCGCATGGTGTATACTCTTTGTGTTCGTTTTTATTGCATGTATCTTTGAGGTCATTTGGATAGATGTCAATTTCATTTGGAGTTGCTGGGCGACATGTCCATTCAGCATCTGAGCAGGTACTAAATTTTTTTGTTAAGTTTGCTATTACACTATTTTTAGAACCTACCATAAACTGAGTAAACCCTTAATGTCTCGTATTTGTTTATAATCATTATTATAATGTTCTGTTTTATAATAACATCCGCATTTTTTTATCTCAACGCAATCACCATCAACATCTAGAGATTGGCCCGGTGGACAATTACATCCTTCGACGCAGGATTGTATACAGTTGGAAGTAAATTCAAAATTGGAGCAAGATCTAGTGCACGAGTTTCCACATATTTGGTACTGTTGTCCTTTAGTGCAATTCATACTACATTGAGGAATGGCTTCTCTCCAATTTATTATTACCCCTTTAGCAGCACATTGGATAGCATACGCAGATACCATAGGACACAAACAATCTTTCAACTACCAATTAAAATTATAAATAATAAAGTTTTAAGTTTAAAATATAAGTTTGCTTACATCTTCTTCACAATTACACATATCGTGCATGCAATCGGCAAAGAAGGGATCAGGATCAACGACTAATTGACATTCTCTGAATATCGATCCTTTTATAATCTGGCAATTTTCTGTGGCAATAGGAAGTTTGTGAATATTCACCGAACATGGATTTTTTTGAATTGTATGAGCAACATCTTGACAGGTTTCTTCAGTTTTCCATTTATTAGCAAAAGGTATTGGGTCATGTTCTATATCGCCGTCTGGCGTTAAGAAATCGTCTCTTTGGTTTTGATTAAATACACCACAAAGACCTTTAGTTTCTCCGACCATATTTGGAGATACGTCAATATATGCAGTGTTGCTTTTACTATTCCACCATACAAACACGTCGTTTGGTAATTCAACTATAAATTAATAGTCAGCGTTGATACTTTCAAAATAGTTTTACGTACCGATAATGAACACTGATGATGCTTCACGTATTATAACTCCTTCTAGATTGAAAGGCAATTTAAAGATTTCTTCTCCATTTACAGTAACTTCGTGGTTTTGCTTCAAATTAATTACGTGTTCTCGGATTTTAATAACTATAGATCTTACGCAAGAACTGGTACTGAGACTATTTTGCTGAAAGAACGGTGCTGTCAATAGATGTTTTTGTTTCTATATGCACTTACGACTAGTGATGACAAGCAAGGTGAATTTTTGGCTTCAATTGTAAAGTTATTGTGTTTCAATAGGTAATACGAACAAGTTCCAACAAAGTCGTAACGAGCTCCATCGAATGTTACGTAATGAGGATCTCCAATAATTGAGCAGCGTGCGCCACAAGTTTTCTAATTTTTTAAATTTTAGTTATTGTTATACATAACTATTAGTAACTTACATCTGTGCATGTCCATTTACCTTTGCGACACGTACAAGTGTTACAGTCTTTTTGTATACTTTCTCCATTAGTGTATTCTTTGAAGTTGTTCATACAAGGACACGACTCGATAGGGATGCATGTGTTTTTATGAAATGCAGTTCCTTCTGGACAATAACAACCCTCTTCACATTCAGGATTTGGGACCAAATTCTCACTTAAACCACCACACACTGGTTGTCCTCCAGGTGGACCACAAGGCATGTAGACTTTTCCACCAGAACATTTATAAGCTAGAAAGAGTTATGACAAGTCTGTGATTGTTGCGTAACGGTTACTTACGACATGTTTTATCATCTCTCCATTTTATCAGAGAAGTTAAACCTTTTTGAACGCAAACTCGACTTAAAATGTCTAAAGTTTGGCAGGCACAGTGTTGCGGATTTGTTTCTTGACACTCACAGTAGTCCCAAACGCAAGTGTTTTGTAACAATTGTAAATCTAGTGCCTAAACAATGTTTTTAATAAAAGTTTCACAGTTTTTAAAATACATACGTGTTGACATGAAGCAAACTGGGCGTTTGTCAACAAATTTTTGCAAAATTTATTGGCGAGTTGTTCCAAAGAAAGCGGGTCCGTGTTAAAAGCGCTCTTTTTACAAGTATTTTTTTCCGTTGGTATTTCGGTACAAGTCTCTGTAAAAAAAGAGCTTGACTATGATTCGTAAAAAATAGTAACGACGCACCTCCAATATTATCAATTTCCCAACTTTTTACTAATGTGGCAACGTTTTTAAAGGATCCACCTTTTTTTGAAGTTAAATCGTTGGTTTCATCGCTATCGAATAATCCGCAAAGACCGGCAGTTTTATTCCACATGTCTTCCGTCACAGAAACTTCGACAAAATGCTGTAAAGACAAAGATGTAAAATACGTTAGTATGTTTATGTAAAAATACCTCTGCGTCCCATTTAATTTTAAGTCCGATTACGTCAACGTTGATAACGATGTAATGAGCTGAAATCTGTGTTTGGATTCCTGGCAACCGACTTGGAATTGGTAACATTTTCCCGTTATTTGTGAGAATAGGAATGCCATCGTCTGAAAGATACACAATGGGTAAACGCGGAAAGTTATCATTTTAAAAGTATTTACAAGTTCTACTTAGAATGTATTCTTTTTCTTGTAAGTAGATTTTAACCACTGTGTAGCATGTTTCTGAGTCTTTACACTCGGCATTTTCAACACTGACTGTGAAGGTGTTATCCACATTGTCTCTTGCTAATATGTGTTCACAAGTAGACTTAAAACTGATTTGGAAAAAGTTAAGTAATTGTCAATTAAAGAAATGGTAAAAAATACCTGAAAACTTCTCCGTCAAACGTTTTTACATGAGAGTTGCCCCACATATAACAACTACCTGGCCGTGGTTTTGCTGGTGCTAAGTCAAACTCTTGAGTGTTCTTGCTAAATATATTCAGCATTGGAATAGATACATCGACTGTAAAATTAGAGTATTTTCAAAATTTTTAATCCGTTCCAAGGGTTTTGTAGTAATTTTTGTTGTTAGACATGAAGTACTTACCAATTGGAGTTTTCAGTTTTAATAGAGATTGTCCTAAAGTCCCTACATAGTTGGGTCTAAAAACAGTAATTAATTAATACCTTAAAGTAAATATAACTCAGTGTCAAATTTATTAGATTTAATTTTGAAAGTAGCAGATTTATAAAAAAAACATTGCAAAATAGAGTTTTCCTTTTATAGTAGGTACTACCTGTTGGAGTATTTAAGTACAACAAACTACAAAATAAATAGAAGTTTAACATTTCTCAGAAACATTTAGGTGCTTACATAAATCGAACAAGTAATGTCGAATGTGCTCCATTAACAAACACGGCTATGGCTTTCTCATTAAAGAGCTTCATAACATTACTTTGTTAAAGCGTTCTCAACTAAATCATTTAATTCTTCTTATAATGATAGTATTATTATTTAATAAGGAAACTGGGTTGAGAATCAATACGAGAGGAAAATAGATAGCAATACGTATTAAGATGCAGGGAGAAGTGCGAAAGCTGGCGTACGATTGTGTGTAAAGTTTAATAACCCAAATCTTCTAGATTCATGGTGCAAATCAATTAGTCGGAGCCGGCTAGTTTACTGAATTCACAAAAGAAAGTCTTCTCGATCAACAAGAACTTCAGAAAGAACCAACACTGGTCGTGCATCTGCATTTAACAGACAAATTTTTATTCACTACAGGCGTGTACTGTGTTGAAGAAGATAGTTGCCCAAAGATGAATTAAGCATGTTGGTGCTATAGTTTCTGCTTTGGTAACTTCGGTAACTGTCGACGTAGCAGTCAACGCAACGGAAATATAATACCGCCGATGTTAGTATTTTTCCGCTTAAAGCATAAAGACGCTTTTTTACGGAATAACCTTTCTGAGTAGCTAGTAGCCAGGAATAACTCATCGTAGAATACCGCTCTTAAATTTCTTATATTGTCTGTTTCATCAAATTTACAAACCGAACTTCAAAACCGTCCTGTTTCTGCTGGACAACCATTCGTTGCACATCGTCATTAATGTACTTGAAAAAACAAATTTTATTATTATATAGTTTTACCCAATTTTGGACTCATACATGTACGTACACTTGTGTCAACGGTCAAGCTTTGTTGAGACTTAATATGCTAGTAAGAATTTGTTCTTTCAGTGATCTAAGCGTTTGGGTGGATACCGATTATGGTTCTACAACATGTGGTATTAGGAAAGGCCCGATCTTAGTTTCTGAAAGGAGGTAAAGATGATGAAAATAGTGAAAGTTGCGAGGACGACACTTATGTCTCGGGTTACAATATCTGATATACATAAAAAGCGTCTCTTCATCAAGAATTTGGTATCGGCATGTCTCCTAGTCAGTTACAATGTTGCAGGCGATTTGGGAGGCTCCCGAATGATGGGTTTCTATTGACTCATTTTTCCAGACAAATAGTAGCTGGAATGTAAAAAATTGAACGTAGGAGCACGTTTATTGCTTAGGAACCGATCTGTTTAATTCGTACAATTTAGATAAGGCCTGGGTTACGCCGTGGTTGTCTACAGACAACGCGTTGTTTGATCTTATCCTGATTTGAGGTTGAAGAAACCTATGGTGTTTAAATCTAAACAGTAGTTGGTCCTCGTATAAATTTACGGATTCTTTGTTCGTTACTTATAGGTCATTGTCTGATCTTAATACTTCTCAGAAAGGTGTACACCATAATGATGATATTTAGTCAGAGTCTTTTAATGTAACAAAATGTAGAGAATTAAAAAATTTTCTTGCTTAATTTAAATGTTAAGCAATGAGTATAGACCTGGAACTTTACTCAAAACCGTCAACATTATATTATGTAACATTTTCTCCCGAAACTGTAAAACCTTTCCGAAAAGAGCAGGTTGCAGTTTTGGCTAGAAAGTCTTCAAAGAAAAGACGGTGGAGAATAATTAAAAATATCTGAATAATAATAAGAAATGAATATTAAAGTATTAAAGACAGAGTAAAGCACAAAAAGTGAAAAAGAAGAACAAAAACAATTGAATGTGCAAAAATGAATAGCTTCTCTGGCGGGTTTATTTCCGTTATTATCTGTGTAAGTCGTAGAAATTTTCTAGTTTTTCAAAGTAGGAGCTTTTAGCCCAGCTGTTGGAAAGCATTTGATTTATTTAGTTTTTAACACCGTATAATTTTAACAAGTCGTCTGATTTAAGTATTTAAAGTTCCGATAAACAAACAATTAAATCAAAAATCTGCATTCGAGTTTTCTAAAACATGTTTAACTTGCTGAGTGTGAAAATTACTAATTTAAACTCATTTATGTTTAAAGCAAGGATGTTTACCTCTACTACTAATATCCTGGTTTACTAAATCAAGTATCAGCTGTATATAAAATATTAAGCCAAAATCGGCCCTTTGCAAGGTAGGCAAATTGTTATTATTTGTCAGTTTGAATGTGAATGTGTTAGTTACATATAATGATGACTATCATTTTGTGGGTATCTTACAAAGTATTATTAAGAAAAACCATTAATTACGTGTATGTAGTTTTCTTTAACAATAGTTCTATCTCGTAATGGCGTTAACCAAAAGCATAACAATATTTTGGCTACCCGGCAAATGGTGGATTTCCAGTATATAGGAGATGTAAGAATAAACATCATTGGCATCGAAAAATGTATTTGTTTTGATTATAAGAAATTTTGCTAACGTAATAGTCCTAAACTTACTAAATGGTTCTGAGACTTTTTCTTGAGTATGCTTACAAATAATTAAAAAAACTCAGAATCTATTTCGTCTAACAGTATATTTCCTACAGGACTATCAACTGATCATGGATTTTTTGAGACAACAAATTAAGATACCAACGTTTGTAAAAATTTTTTTAAAATTAATATAATCAGAGTATTCGATGATATAATTAATATCAAACTTTTTTTGTTGTTGCAGATGGCCTACGCAAAGTTTTTGCATCAAATCCGACATTGGGCACATTAATTAATTTAAAGCGATTGGGTTTAATATAATAAGCATAGCATAAAAAATATATTGCAATAATGAAACATAAAAAAATTAAAATAGTTTTATCAAAAAGCAACTCACGTATACATAAAACACAAAACTATGACCGCACTTGATAAAATCAAGTGCAGGTCCATTTTCGATTTGAATTCAATAAACTGCAAACCAAAACTAATCGCAAAAATTTACGAGAAACCTTTTTAAGAAGTCTCTTATTTGTTAATTAACCAACTGGTAAACCACATTACAATTGCAATGATTAAATTAATGTCGCTATCGATAATGTACAGAAAAAAATTACAGGAAATACAACAATGGCATTTCCTATATACATGTAATGTCTTTGCGTAGACGTTATTAATGTTGAATACAATTTATTTAAATAAAAAGTTACTGTTTGCTGTAGTCTTAAGACTTTAATCCAAGTTAGAACTTAATATTTCATTGCATTTTTGAAGTTTTATCTTTAGTTGACGAACGAATCATTTACTTTAAGACTTAGTACTTTGAGTCTAAAACTGTCAGTTTGTTTTCGTAAAACTGGGCGAATTTGACTGTCGTGGCGAAGTTGGTCAAAAATTCGAAAAACGTTAAAAAGTTTTTTTTAAACTATTGACAATCTGTAACTTTGCAATACAATAGGTTTTGGATTGATTATTCAAGTATTTTACTTTATATTAAGCTAGTAGTTGATTCGCCTCTTTTTTTCTTAGTTTATTTATACGTTTTGAACTAGAAATATTTTCTAAACTTGAAAGGTAATTTTTAGTAGTAAAATAAATCAATGAGACGTCAGCATAGTAAATTTGTTTGGCATATCTAATTTGTATCTACAAAGAAAAATAAAAATTGTTTAAATACCACAGGGAGGAGAAACCATATATTTACAGCAAAAAATATAGAAAAGCCTATGGTAATACTTGGAGACTTGTCTCTTCACCTTTTACCCAAGAAATTTTAGAATCATGGAGTGAAAATATACGTTTTGTATGTCTTCCAGCAAATACTACACATATTTTTGTCAACCACTAAACGCAAATTTGTTCGGTTCAGTACAAAAGTCTTCGAGAAATACATTGCGAACCTATAAAAAGACAAATCTTAAACACTCATCTGTAGAAAAAAAACGGGGTTTTAAGCTTACTCAAACTGATGAATATTAAACCAAACGCTATAAGTGACTTCGCCGCTTGTGGTACATATCTACTTTCAAATGAACGACTACTAATAAAAATTTCTTCAGAAGCGACAGCAGCAGACACTGACTAAATGTCAGTGTTACTTGACTAAATTTAATGAATCAACGAAATCCCACTAAACACTTATCTGGACGTTCTGTAACAGATGATGCTAGTTTTGATAATGACATAAAGCATTCGTCTACCAGTAGTGTAAAAAGAGAAGTTTTTGAACTAGATTCTGGGCTTGATTCAGAAGTTGGAGGTTATCTAAAGAAATCAGCTCTGTACACTAAAAAATTCACTACTGATAATTTTTGAGAAGGGTGATGGTAAAAGCTAGACTTTACGGCGCAATCAATCAGTTTATTCCAGACTCTGAAGGTGTTTACTGCGACGTGCGATGAAAGCTCAGCTTGTGTGATAACGAGAACACTGGAATTATCCAGAATGGACGTTGTCGTGATAATCCCGTCACTTCTAAGTGTTTAAAACTACGTCATCATATAAAATCCGAATCTGCTTTAAAAATATTAATTCGCGCAAGTCTTTTGTTAGTTAGAGAACTAAAACAGAAATGATATCAGTTGTATAAGCTTCTATCCAAGCAGTTCTCCATCGGCTTGCAGAAGAAAACCGCTTTGAGACTACAAAAACTCTTCGTGAAGTTAAGAATTCTCTAAAATAACATTGCAAAATCGGAATTTTTTGCATTAAAATCTCTTAAACAAGATAAAGCTATAGTCATTCTTAAAGCTGGCAAAGTGAACGCCACTGCTATAATGAACCAATCAGATTATGATAACAAAATTTACAATCTTCTCTCAGACGGTTCGTATAAAGTCAAAGGCGTAGCTACATATTCAGCGCCCTGGAGCAAATTAGATCTGTGCGCCCTCCTTTTTTTTTTCTCACAAATGTTTCAACAAAATACTAGATTTTCTAGTCTTTATTTTTACTTTACTGTAAGAAAAGTATAGCGATCGCAATTTTTTTGCAAACATTTTTTTGCAGAATTTTACGTTTTAAGGTCTCCTTAATCAGAAAAATTTTTGACAAAAAAATTTTGGGTGTCTGTGTATGTGTAACGATGTACCTACGATAACTCTTGAACCAAAAAACCTAGTAACTTGAAATTTTGTATATAGCTGGCTTTTCATATCCTCTGGGTGAATGTATCCGCCATTTTTAACAGTTTATCTTATATAATTTTATAGGTATGTAAATTATTTGAATTATTTTTACAGTTTCTTATAAAAATAATTCTTCCTAACAATTTGTTCAAATGAAAAAAATTTCTAACATTAACAGTTTATTAGATATTTGATTTATAACTTAAAATGAATTCAAAATATTATGTAGGTTCGAATCCTGCCTGCCACGATAAAAAAAAATGATTTACTAAAGGGAAATGCAACATCGAGGCGACAAATATAGAAGTTAGTCGATATGGCAACATAACCTCAATTTACCATATTTTGGTTATATCTTAATGAAATCGAGGAAACAAATTTCAAAAATATTATAGCATGCTTAGGAAGTCAATACAAACGTGTACAAAGTAAGTAGAATAAGAAAAATTTAAATAAAAATTGTCTAATGTGTAATACTTAGTACTTTTACTATTATTGCTTTTAAGCAAATAAGATTATAATCCTAAGCTTTCTGAATTCTCTATATTCCTTTGACTTGGATGTTTTTCTTTTTGAAAATATGTAGAAATTTCTTATAGGAAAGTCGTGTGGTAACCACGCCTGTTTTTTTTTAAACCGTTCATCGCCGCGCTTATATTTTTTTCAAACCAAAGTGCATTTTTAAAGTTGAAAGTGGCTTCAAATATTATTAATGGTTTTGTAAAAGAAGTTAGACATATTGGGTTTTATAATTTAATATAATACACCATAAAAGTTATAACATACTATTTTATATTTTTGTTTACTTCCGTCTATTACTAAATTCGCAAATGTTTGGAATTACTGAATTATTATATTGTGTTAATTAATTTTTGAATTGTTTATTTTAAATTTTTTAAAAAAATTAATTGGTACATACAAAATTTACATGCAATTTTATACTTACACCTCAAATAATTAATTCAAGGGAGCGTTACATTGCAGCATTAAGTAACTGTAAATTAGAATATTAGAAACATGTAATACCTTTTTCTACGTCCTGAAAAAATGGAAACATTTTAAATAACAGGCTTATCAACTAGAATACTGGTTAATTGGTTTTAAAAGTAAGTTACACGTAAGTTTTGTATTTGTTGTATTTACATATAACGTCATATACCCTAACAGCACATAACATCTTAAATATATCTCAGAAATGTTAAGCCAAGATATTCAAGACATCTTGTAGACATCTCATTACTTCTTTAGACATCTTTAAGACATATTGAAGACGTCGAATGTTAATAAACTGTACATCTTGAAGACATCTTACTTAGACATCTTTAGGATACAGGCTCAGAACACGTTTAAGACAAAAAATATTTTGGGTAAAACTGCACATGCAATAAAATACTAAATATAAAACATTTTTTTCTTGAACGTCATATTTTTTTTTAATAAGAGAACTTCTATTGGAGGCTATTTTCACGCAGTTCTCGATCGAAATTTCAGTTTCTTTTTGTAATTTGCACGACCCAGCTTATTTAACGGAACCTACAAATTATATTTTTAGTTAATCTAAATTAGAGACTATGTTAATTTGTATAATACAATTTTTTATATAGATTAGACGACGATTTTATTGAATTAAACTGTATACAATATTAAATTACATTTTAGCTGACATATGTAAATCAGAGAAAATAATTTTTCTATTTTAATTTTATATTATTATTTTTATATTTTTTATCTAAAAATGTACTTTCGAATTAAATTCGGTGTCGAATTCTTTTAGCTGGTTCGTTTCTGTGAAAATGATAGCAAAACTACTTAGTCGGTTTTGCCCCATGGTCGATTTTAAATAATTTTTTACTATTTTTAATTTTGAAAAAGATCGTTCTGCGGTAGCAACAGAAAGCGGCATTGTTAATAAAATACGAAGTATTATGCTCGTATTAGGAAAAGAATCCACTTAGTTCTTAATTGTTATATAATTTAAAGTTTCTTCTGGAGACGTAATAACTTTTTTATCAAAATTTTGTAAATATTGCAATTCTTTAACAAGTTCCACGGCAGTTATGTCTCGTTCATTGCGAGTTTTGTCGTTTAATAAATTTTCAACTTTTTGACATAATTCTAATTGTTCGTTTTCAGAATAATTTTTAAATTTATCAATATTCCATAAAAACGCGAAATTATTAGAGTAAGAAGAAAGTAATTGGAATCTTTCATCCACTGATGTTATGATTACATCTAGAGCATTAAAAAAACAATCAACTTTGAACTTTAAAGTTTCGTCGTGGATCGGTTCATCGTCACATTCATAATCAAAATGTTTTTTTTTTATTTTTCGCGGTCTTAGACCTCTTTGTTTTTTGAATTTAGGTTCTATGTCTAAGCTGGATGCTATTTCTTTAGCATCAATCAATAGATCATAAAACCTTTATCGGAACGATAAGCTTTCACAAAATTATTCAAATTATTTAAATGGTTACAACACTGAGCAACATCAAAGTTCGGTTTTTGAATAATTTTACTAACAATGTTAACTTTACTTAAAATATTATACCATAATATAATAATGCAAATGAACTCAAAATTTTGCAATTTTTTGGCCAACTATGCAGCCAAATTTTTTACGTTATTTTCAAAGCTTCCTTCGCTTATTTCAAACAGAGCATTATAAACTTCCCCAAGTTGATACCTTAAAGGATCTATTGCATCTATTCTACTAGACCATCGAGTATCCGATAAAGGTTTTAAAGTTAAATCTGTTACATTAGGTAAATTAGATTTCAGAATTAACCCGCGTTTAGTAGAAGCTGAAAAAAATACAAATAGTTCTTGAACTAAAGAAAAAAAATTGATGATCAAAGTATTCGATTTTGCGGCATAATTTAGGGTATGATTACTACATGGAACAAAGAAAGCTCGCGGATCGAAATCCAAAATTTTTTTTGTAGACCATTATGCCTACCACGCATTTTTGCCCCATTGTGTTAACTCTGACCGCGCAAATCGTTGATATTTAAGCCTTCTTTATCTAACAAAATAATTAAAAATGTTCTTCTATACTAATTCCCGTGCTCTTTAAATTAACAAATCTTATACAAACTGAAATTTCTTCTTGGTGACTAGAGTCAGGAGTACAGTCTAATAATATGAAGACTTTTTAGTTTTAGTTCTAAAATTTTAGATTTGATATTTTTACCGATCAAGTTGATTATTTTGTATTTTATCGCCGAGATAGTTTTTGTGATCTTTTATTTGAGAGCGTTTTGTATGTTCTGACATAATCGGGTCGAATTTGGAAATCATTTCTATCCATTTTAAAAAGTTACCAGCTTGCCAATATTTAGTTTCTTTGTTTATTACATTTTCAATTTCTGAATCAATTATTTCATTTTTATTAAATCGGTTAGAAAGATCTAGAAATTTTAGAACATTTTCGACATATTTTTTTTCTTTTCATTAATGTTTAAATGTTCACTTCAATGCTGCCAGTCATTGTAACCAGATTTATCACTAGGGCGAACAGATTTCAAATCGCTGTCATTAAAAATGTTGCAACAGAGGTAGTGAAGTGAATTTTTTGTTTCGGAATACAACAACCAAATACGCTCATTTTTTTCTTTGTCCAGTGAAATTCTAAATAAGTAACTATTGGAAACTATCTGTCGGATAAATATCCTTTTTGTTTTAATAATGAGCAGGGCTACGTTCTACTAATTCTTAAATATTATTAGGACGTAATTTTTTTGACCATAGTGCAGCATCTTTCGAGAGTTTACTCATATTTTCCGTTCTGGTAATTTTTGAAGGTGTTGATTTCTCATTATCAGCGGAACTTGAAGACGTTGATGGATTACTTTCTAGAAGATCAGTTTCTTGCCTGCTGCTGATACTTGTTTCAAGTACAAGTTCAGAGTATTGGGATTCAGCTGTATTATTGTTGTTATTAATATTTGACAAAGTAGACTCGGGGTTTGAAAGCAAATGCATACTTTTCACATGGTTTTTCAGTTGTTCCTCTCTTTTTCTTTTATTCCGCAAATTTTGGTATCCAGGTAATTTCTTCTTTTTTCTGACATCCTGTATACTGTAAAGAAATTAATACGTAAGTAGATAAATTGACGAATTATTCATGAAAAATGGAAATGTTTTGACTTCTCAAACTCAAACTCGAAAGTATTTTCTCAACATTACTTATTTCTAGTTATTTCAAATTTTATAAATTTTTATAAATAGTAATATTAGTGCTTATCAATTATTTTGTTTAAAGTTACTTCAATTAACAATGCTGTTTATATAATCAAATATAAAAAGATTTTTGAGATGCAAGTTTTTGGCTTTTAATGTTTTAATGAATCTAAAATAAAAAATAAGTTTTAGAAGAACTCACCTTAATTTACAACACAAAACACATCACTATAAAGTCTGTAAAACTACAAAAAACTAAAGTTTCAAAAGCAGATATCTTTTACCCCATGCACCTTTTCACTTCGCTAAGTTAATTATCGATCGGGCATCAGGCAACAAATGAAATCGCAACCGATGCAGCGCTTAAATATGTAAAGTTTCGTACATTGCAAGCTCAGACAGTAAGAAAACGCTTGTTCGCTAGTTGGCTCGTTGCAAGCCAAATTTCAAGCTCAGACATCAATAAAATCAGATTTGTTTGAGTTCACACAATTCATGTTACGTATTACGTATTCGCTCGAAAAAATGCTATTATTGCGTACTCTCATTTGGAAAATATTTTATTTTCGAGAAGTAATACGGTTCCCTCGTCTCAAAGATTAAAAATAAAAAAATAAACAAATAAAAAACAATGTAATAGCTAGCAATTCCTTACTGGTTTATTTATCATTATAAATTTTGTTTTGACAATGTTGTTCGTTGCTTTATCTTTTTTTTTGCTTTTGAGTTTTGAGGCTTTTTGGTACCTCGGCGCCGTCGTGCACCACACGACTTTGCCCTTATGTACGGCGCGGGACTGGGTACATGGTAACATGGTACAAAAATGTAATACATCATAGATTGCAGTATACGTATTAGGATATGTCACATGTTACATATTGTGGTATCTACATTAGAAATCTTACAACTTGTATTTACCAGTTCAAGCAATTTCTTTACAAGTGAAGGCTTATGTATTTTTCTCAAATAAAAGTAAATTTGATGTAGGTGTGTATAATGAAGTTGTTAATTACCTTAATCGTATCAATAATTTTATTCATTTATCTAAAACACATTTAAATATTTGCAAAATACGTTGTTGGTGATTTTAAATAGAGTGATCAATGTGTATTTTAAAATTGTGAAAATGGAATTGGGTTCCAAAAGGTAGTATAATGAAGACCTGTTAGAGTTTATAAGCTTAGTGCACATGTGAGCTTAATACAAATAACCATTTAAATAAATTGAATCTGGTATTCTTAGTTTTCCTTCTAAATCACAGATTCAATGTCATACAATATTTTATATTGCTGTGACGGAACACTGATCTGCAATAGTTACGTAACTGAGTATTTAACGTTAATCTTAATACAAAGGTGTATTCCCAAATAAGGATATAGGTATACGGTAGACCGCCACCGAAGTAAATAATGCGGCGTAGTCGTGTGTGTTTTTTATTTATTTATTTATTTATATATACGTCTTCTTTCATAATGCTTATTTAGGTAGCTATACGTCATATACCTCGGATCACTACTGCATAAATGTCACATACTAAATGATTAAAATTGTGTAAAAACGAACAATTAGAAACGTTAATCTAAGAGATAAGAAATGTGTAATTTAAAATAGCATAATTCGGTTGCTAGATTATTATAATGATTGTAACGCAATATAGGAAGTACAATATAAAGAACTAACCAAAATAGCGTTCATTATACCGCTATACATAGCAATCGCAAAACTAATTATGCTTGCACTTTCTATATTATCAAATATTATTAGCGAAATAGTGTGGCTCTACAGCATTATATAGTTATCAAATATTAACTTCCTTAATTAACAAAAATTAAACAACTCGATATTTAACATTTGTTAAAATTTAATTTTCAAATGATTTCGTATTTTGATATTTGTTTTAGATTTTATTTTATTAATTGTTACTAAAATATGGAATGTTAAATAACAATGCTTTAATTTTTTTTATATATCTGTGTGTCGGTCGTTTGGTATTATTAAACTCGAGGGGGTCATCACTTCCAAAATTACCGTTCAATGCGTGTAGTAATGCCATAAATTTTTCATATATTAAAAACATATTGCAAATACGGCGGACTTTATTGCACTGAGCATGTCTTAAATATTGCACAGATAATTATACACCTCGTTTAATTTAATATTCACAATGTTTACTAAATCATACTAAATATAGTTGGTCTTCAGGAATCCTAATATTACAATGCAATTTAAGTGAGTGACGTTTTTTTTTTAAATTAATTTATCGGCTTAGGGTTGTTTCAATAAAATTTAATTTATTAAAATAAAAAGTAATTTAGTGTAAGTGTAGTTGCCTAAGTTGTTGCATTTTTAAAAATTGCATTGGAATTATTTCCAGTTTAAACGCTACAAAAATGTTATGTGGCATATTTGTGATATCGCATTTGAAAGTGAGTACTTTGAATAGTAGCAGATCGTTTGGTTATCAAAGATCTAAGGGCTCAATTGTTTCGCATTCTGCGTATTTATGGTTGTTTAATTTGAATTATCGATAGGGTCCTTTTAGCTTTATTCAGGACACCATCGCGGTTCGGCGGATATTAAGCACTCTTCAGAAGCTATTCTACAATTTCTATATCTTTTTTTTACAATATATATATAACTGAAAAGTACCGTCTTATTATTACGATTATTTGCTTTTTAGAACATGTGCCACGGTTATCGTCGCTTTTATCCTCCTTCATATGCTGTAACTACATGAAAGCTAAGTTTAGGTATAAGTACTTGCTAAAAGTTAGTAAAGGTAATGATAGTGAGATTTAATACCATTGTAAATTAGTTTAATTAGTTCTTAAGATACCTACGAATTTTATAAATAATTTTCTCGGTTTTTTTGGCTAAGCGAGTTCCAGTTTCCCCGCGATTTGATTGCTTATTAATTTGTAAAACAAGAAAACTAGTGGCGCTCAACTTTTATTTACGTTTTTTTTATTGTTGATACATCATTCAAATTATACATTAAGTTAATTTTTCAACATGGTTTTTTTTTCACGCCTAGCCTCCGAACTATAACACTTGAGTTGCGGACTACAAGAGTTATGTAATTAATATAATTGAATGTGTGTTCTGCTTCTGGTTTACTAACTATTAGTATTTTTGATTTAAAAGCTATTAACACAAGCTTATGATGATAGAATCAATGATGATGAAAAACAGATGATAATGAAGAATTGGAAGAAATTGCAATCCCTTTATTATACCAGTTAGTTTTATGAGTATTTATAAGTAAATAAATGTTAATAACTAATATAGAGTTCTGTGAAAAAAGTTTTGATTGGCAGTTGTCTCAATATGTATATTGTCCATCAAATGTTTCGACAATGCCATGTTCAAAAGACAAAGTACTATTTTTATTAAAGAATTTGCAAATGCACTATTTGGCCAGGATACACCAATAAATTGGTCAATTTTTCTTTATTTGTATGCTCTTATTAGTCATAGCTCATCTGCTACCATTGGTAATTAAATATTGTTTATATAGAGGTCTTTTACTTGAATTTTTCATTTTTCAGCGCGTTAGCACGACTAAGTTTGAATATTAACGATTTAATTGTTTGGGATCAATAAGGAATTCCCGATGGAAAACAAAGTAAAATGTTTTAATTTGAAATTCACGATAAAAATATTATTTGATATTGAGTTTTTATTGGTAGTTACTTAGAAAAGTGTGTACTTTTATTGGTTTTAATGGGTCTATCTGCATTAATACGTATTTAACTATAAAACATTTGTGGTTTTCTATTGGTTTCTAATGGAATAGCACAATCATCCTATAGACACTCTTCTCCTTTAATAGTTATGAATGGGTAGTTAGTTACCAAACAAAAACCTGTATAGGTATGAAAATATAATCTTATTGGTTTCTACGTGGCATTTTTATAGGAATATTCTATAGCACCTAGTCTTTCTAAACTATTGTAAAAATAAGATTACATTCGTTACAAGCACAGTTTACAAAGTGTTTTAGGTAGTACCGGTAATACTAAAAATTTTGTAGAAATTGCAGAAGTATATGTATCGGAAAAACTAAAAGATTTATCAAAATTCGTTTAATTCAGCATATGGCTCTTATCAAGTATTGATGTTTGAAAAAATCTATAACGATAGAGAAAAAAACATGATACAGAAGCTATTAATTAAGTGAAAAAAGTGGATAAATCAATTGCGATTGTGGATGTTGGTTGTGAAAGATTTTCTGGGATACAAATACATTTTCATTTTACAGCGCGATTTCTTACGTTAGATGGGCGATAGAAACCAACGCTTAGATTTCCGTTGCTGTGGCAAATAATTACGACGAATTGAGGAACACAACTGTAGGTACACCAAAAACGACTTTGAGAAGCTTAGCGCACTGTGGTTTTAATCATTTTATGAAACTTAGCGTCATATTTGTGATAACATGTTTGTATATGTATCAGCTTAATTTTTGGAAATTTTAGGGAAACTACCCAACAGTATGTAATTAGTTAATCGCATATTAAGAACGCGGAGTAAGTACCCTGTTTCTTATATTTAATTATTTGTTTTGAGGTCGGTCGTATGCACGCATGATTCGACATATGGACTTGTTATCTCGACTAATGTACCCAAGTTTTAAACGGTAACTTTATTTGATTATTGTGAAATCACCATAATTTCGTGATAATTGACAGTGTGTCGTGTCAAGGCCACTCCGACTTGCCGTTAGATGGAATGGAGACGAGTAAAGTGCGCATGAGCGAAAGGAAGCGACAGAAGAAGGAGTGTAGTTGTTGTAGAGACGGTAATGAGTAATGGCGATATACGTGTGAAGTTCATTTTTATGTTTTTTCGTTTAATAAACTCTTTTTGTATTCTTTAAAATAAAGGCCATCAAAAGTGTTTTTTTGTTGTATTCGCCAACGTTAATTTATTAAATGTAAGTTTAAGCTAATTACTTCTTATGTGTACGAGGTGTTATTTAAGGGTTCTGTATTATTAGTTGTCCTGCGATATTGTTGGCGAACCATTACTTGTTATATATTACTTATTCTAGTTTCTTATTTTATTTTTTTGTGCTGTCATTGAAATAAATATACTTTTGGCTTGTGTTCGTCGATTTAGTGTCAGGTAAAAACGGTCATCTGTGGTGTATATTTCTCCTCGTTTTGGCGCTTTTTTAATTAAATTATAATCGGCACATCGAAGATCAGGCTGAATCTTCTTAGTTACACATTTACTTTGTACTCACGATAATTTTCGAACCAAAAGTACTAGTATCTTGAAATTTGGTATGGAGCTGGCTTTTTATATTCTCTCCGTTTTCTGATAAAGAAACCGGAAGTGGGTTATCCGCCATTATTAACAGTTTTTCTTATATAATTTTGTACGTATGTAAATTATTTGAATTATTTTTATATATAAGTTTAACTTTATTTGTTGCCTTTGGCTTACAAATTAGTTCTTGCTACATTCACACCCTACATTCTATATTTACATTTACATTTACATTCTATTTATTTATTTATTTATTTATTTTTAAATACATTTTTTTTATCCTTCCTCTCCCCTTAACTTTTTCCTCCTTCTCCATACTTCTTCCATCCACTCCGCTCCTTTTCCGTTTTCATCTAAGATTTCCTCTATTTTCATCACCTCTTCTCTTAGTTCCCTGCATTTCTGTCTCATGTGGTTAAGGTCCTCCGTTTCTTCTCCACATAGCCTGCACATCTTTCCTGTTTCTTCTTTCCAATATTTGTTCCCTAACTCCTCGTTGCCACATCTGAACCTTCCTATCATTTTTTTCTTTTTGTTGCTTTTATTCTCTTTATCTTTTAAATATTCCGGCACTCCTTCACCCTTGATATCTTTATAATTCCTATTATATCTGCACTCTTTTATCTTTGTCCATCTTTCTTGTTTTTCTATGTCTCTATCTCTCCTTATTATTTCTTCCCTTACCCCTACTCCCTCTTCTCTTAATCTCTCTACTTCTTCTCTCGCATACCCGTTTCTTTTGTAATACTCTTCTCTGCCCTCCTGCCCGTACTTCACTTTCCCTCCCTTTATCTCTTTCCAACATTCTTGCAGTATTTTGCAATCTGTTCGTTCCCTCAGTTCTTCTTCGTATGTTATTGCTCTTTTCCCTGTCTTTACTTTTATTTTTTCTATCTGTACCTCCTCTCTCACAATATACCCCGGTGTATCTTTGTCCAGTCCTAAAACCCATCTCCAGTATTTTTCCTGTAGCCCCTCTACATCCCTCCACTCTTTCCAGCCCCATATTTCCGCTCCATACATTACCACCCCCTTTATTAATTTTTCAAACAACAACTTTCTTTTTTCTATATCCATCTCGAATACTCTTTCTCTCACACCCCACACTTGTCCTATTAACCTGTTTCCTTTCTTCACCCTTTCCTTTATGTGTTCTCCCTCTTTATTATCCTGTTTCATCGTGTAGCCCAGATATGTAAATTCCTTCACTCCATATCCACTCCTCTCTTTTTCTTTTCCCCCCTCCTTTTCCAAATATCATTATCTTTGTTTTCTCCGTGTTTACTTCCATTTATTTTTTTTCCATGTATTTTTCCAGCGTTTTCATCATCTCTTTCATTTCCTTTTCCTCCTTAGCCACCAACACTATGTCATCCGCATACGCCAACGACCATACCTTCGCTTTCCCTACCACTATCCCTCCTGTCTGTTGTCCTCTCATTGTCTCTTCCAGATCCCCCGTATATACTGAGAACAGGCTTAGGCTCAGTGGACATTCCTGTCTCAACCCTCTCTTTATGATGAATTTCTCGCTCTCTTCCCCATTCACTTTAACCCTGCTCCTCGTTTCTTCGTAGATTTCCTCTATTCTTTGTATTAATCTTTCATTGATTTTTTTTCTCCTCATGTATTCCCACAACTTTTCCCTATTCACTTTGTCAAAAGCAGCTTTTAGATCTACGAATAGTGCCACCATTTTCCCTCTTTTTTTCTCTAGTTCTTTATTAGCTAAGTGTTTCAGTATATATATGTTGTCTATCGCCCTTCTTCCTTTTCTGAATCCCGCTTGTCCGTCTGGTACCAAACTTTTTTCCTCTATTTCTTTCTGTATTCTTCTTTGTAGTACTGTCGCATATAATTTGTACGCCGTGCTCAATAATGTTACCCCTCTATAATTCTTGACTTTATTTTTTTCGCCTTTTTTATAGATTGGGCATATTATCCTCTCTCTCCATCTCTCCGGAAATCCTTCCCCTTTCCATATTTTGTTTAATATTTCCGTCATCCTTTTTGCTACACTTTCTCCCCCGTATATCCACTCTTCTCCTTGTATCCCATCTTCTCCCGCCGCCTTTCCTTTTTTTATCTTCTTTATCGCTTCTATTACTTCTTCATTTATTCTATCCCTATCTCCTTCTTCCTGTCTTACTACCGCGGCTTTTCTTTTTCTTTTTCTGCTTTTGTTCTTCCCTCCCAACAGGTTCCGAAAATATATCTCCCATTCTTTAATTTGTATTTCTTTTGTCGTCATGTTTTTTTTCCTTTCTTTTTTTAGGTACTTCCATACATCTTCTTCCGTTTTTATTCCTTTGATCTGCTCCTCTTGTTTCTTTTTGTTTTCTTCCTTCTTTCTGTCGCATGTTTTTTTCTATATTTTTACTGCTTCTTTGTGAGGTAACCAAAGAGTAGCTGTTTACGAAATTTTGCAAGCTTTGGCAACATACCACACGATTCTGCAACAAGTGGCAACATCGCTCTTGCGACATTTTTGCGCGGGATGCATCTTTTTCGACTGGAAAGCATCATCTTTGTTCGTGCCTTCGAAGTGTTAACACCATATTTTTTTGTTCTGAGTATTCTTGTTTTATTGCTCTTTGTGTGTAATATCACCACGTGTTTTATTTCAAGGTAGTACTGTTTTTATTTTAATGTATATCTGATTTAGCTAACTATTTAATTCATTCTTAATTTGTTTATTTTTAAAATATGTTGTACATGCAATTTCTTTCTACGGTGTAACATTTGTTAGCTGCTTTTGTTTGGCCGCGTTAATATTGTTACTTATTTACTGTAGGTCTGTCGATTTGCGGTTTGCTTTAATTTTAAATTGGGGATTGAATGTGGCATCTCCAACAATGAACAAAGTGTGAACTGCCCTGTTATGTTTTGTACTAACATTTTCCGCCTTGAAGACTACCTTTCAATACGGTGGTAACTATCCAAATATACTTAATTAAAGTCCGTATTGCTTGGTAGCAAATCATCTCTAGCCCACGTTCGCACGAGAGCGTGTTATTGGTACCTATGCGGGGGGCCGTATTAAGACTAATACTACTTCTGTTTTAATTTTATATGTTTTGAGATGTTAAATGTGTGTTAATTGCTAGAGATGCCAGATATCAACCCTTTGTGTTCATTGTTTTACTTTGGTTTTACGGGCCAAATAGACAGAGCTATGGTTTAGTATAACGATTCATGATCGACAGTTATTTTTCCATCCCTTCTGCCTAAGCAGGTAACAAGTGTCTACCTTTGCAACTTTGTGGTTCTTTTTGTTTGCGTTTATAACATTATAACTGTACAACATGTTTTATGTATCTATTTCGTGATTTTATGTCTGTTTTGGATTTAAGTTGTGTTGCCAATTGCTATTTTATCACTTGACTTGTTTTATTTGTGTAATTATTTGTGTTTTTGAATATTTGATCAAATCAGGGGTACAGGGTTGGTTTGGGTTCTTTGTTCATGTAAGTTTTGGTATCGTCATTTAAACATGTGTATTTTCAACGACAGGCTTTGAGATTGATCGAAGTCCTGTTCAAATTTTCTTGTCTTATGTTAAATGTGCATATTTTTCAACAGTTTTGTGTGATTTGTATACTTAAATTTGTTCAGCGTAATTAATGTGTATTTAAGCGAGTAGTTTTTCTTGGGAGTTCTTTTCTGCTTGCAAATCGTCGTTGAACTGCCCATTCTCCTTTTTGGCCTTGTGTTGCTAATTAATAAATTATTAATTACAAAATTTTAGGAAGCTTTTAAATAAATATCTTTTTGTTTACTGTGTGTTTTGATCTTCCTTTCCGATTACAGTTCTCTGCAAGTGTATTCGTGTCTCCTTAAGACAACAGAGGGCCTTATTAGACGATCACGTTTGTGGGGGTTTGCCGGGTAATTTTAAACTTGACCGCGTTTTCTAAATTTGGGGCGGGTTTGTTTTGGCGGGAAAGTTGGTTTTAGCTGCCATTTGTAAGTTTTCCCGCTTTGATTTGAATTTTTGTAACTGTAATGTGAAGTTAGCGTAGAATCTGGGGTTAGAACATTACATTTGTATTCTTCTTTTTCTTTCCTTCCTTTTTTCCACTGTCTTAAAGCTCTTCTTGCGTTTTTCTTTGCTTCCTTGCATTCCCTATCCCACCATTTTTCCATCTTGTTTTCTCCTCCTTCCACTTTCTAAATCTGACTCTCTCTGTTGCTTTCTCCATCATCTCTCTCATTTCCTCTACATTTCCTTGTAATTCCTTCCCTATCCATACCGTTTTCCCTATTCTCTCTTGATATCTTTTTATACCCTCTTCTGTCCACTTTTTTTTAGTTATGTACTTCTCCTCTTCCTCTCTCTCTTCTCTTTCTCTTCCTTCCATTGTCAATTCCAGTGGTTGATGGTCTGACTCTACCCTTTCTCCCACTTTAAATGTCTTTACCTTTTCTGCAGCCTCTTCATTAATCATTACAAATTCTATTATTGATTCTCCCCTTCTTCCTATGTACGTAAATTCCCCCTTTCCATCTTCTTCTCTGTTCCCGTTTATTATTTCCCACCCTTTTTCGTTGCACAATTCCAGAAGTTCTTCTCCCTCTTTATTTATCACCTTGTCCTTTGTTTGTCTCTTTCCCGTCCCTTTTTTTTCTTGTATTCCCCCCTCTTTCCCTATTCTTGCGTTGAAGTTTCCTCCTACTATTATCAATATCTCTTCCACCATCTCTTCTATGTTTTTCCTTGTCTCTTTCATTCTACTGCTATAAACCGTCACTACTTTTATTTTTGTTTTTCTCCACTGTATGTTGCTTTCTACAACTCCTCTTCTCTGTTGCACTTTCTCTTTCTTTTCCTGGCTCAACCATTTTTTTCTTATTCCCGTTATTATACCCCCCTTTGCTCTCCCCTTTTTCTTCTCTCTTTCTGCACGTTGCAACACCCACACAAATTCCTCCGGCAACTCTTTTTCCCACCACTCCCATTCTTTTTCTTCTATCCATGTCTCCTGTAATCCCACTACATCCTGTTCCTTGATGTACTTCCAGAAATCCTGTTCTTTGTTTTTTATTCCCGCTACGTTCCAAAACAATACTCTCAGCTCACTCACCTCCCCCTGTGCTTGTTCCTTGCTTTCTTT
The DNA here is from genome assembly GCA_035610365.1 of Aquatica leii. NCBI lineage: Eukaryota > Metazoa > Arthropoda > Insecta > Coleoptera > Lampyridae > Aquatica > Aquatica leii. The sequence goes on from CM069436.1 coordinate 60,467,199, forward strand.
TTTTCCTCCTTCTTTTTCTTTTCCATTTCCATCTCTCATTATTCCTTTTCTTTGCCATTTCGTCAACTTTCTCTCCTTTATCGCTCCCCCTTTGCCCTTTAGTTTTTTGCCTTCTGGTCCCCTAATTTCTCTTCCCTTTCTCTGCTCAGTCCCCTATCCTTGTCGTTCCATATGTATCTGTCTCCGTCTATCTCCATTTTTTTGTATCCTACCCATACTCTTTTTCTTTCCGCTCTTTTTTGCACCGCTATGTTCATTATTTCTCTTTGCACTCATCTTTCTTCCCATGTCAAATCGTGATTTACATATATTTTTGTATTTTTTAACTTCTTCTTCTCCGCCATTAGCTTCTGTTTTTCCTCCCATCCTCCGATTTCCGCCACCACCATCTCATTTTTCTTCTCTTTGTTTATTACTGTCACTTTTTTCACTTCTGCTTTTACATTTAATTTTTCTTCCAGCATCACTGCTAAATCTCTCTGTGGTTCTTCACTTCTCCACCCCTTTATCACAATATTATTCTTTCTTTTCCATCTTTCCTCGTCTTCCGCTTTTTTCTCCAGTTTTTCTATTCTCTCCACCAGTTTCTCTTTTTCTTTCTCCCACTTCTTTTCTCTTTCTCCCATTTCTTTTTTCATTTCTTTGATTTCTTGTCTTATTCCTTGCATATTTTCTTCCATCTGTTTCATCATTTCTCTCATTAATTCTTTTAACTCCTCTATTTTTTTCCTTCCTCCTTCTGTTCTTGAGGTTTTTCCTTCGTTTTTCTCCGATACCTTTTTAATGTCTGGTGATCTTATTGTTTTCTTTCCTCTTTCAAATATTTGTTGCCTTTCTTTTTCTTTTTCCTCTCTCTCTCTCTCTCTTTTATTCGTCCCTTTCCCTCTTTTTTTATTTCTTATTTATTTTTTTTTCTTTATTTAATTTTTTTTAAATTTTATTAATTTTTTTTTTATGTAGCTATTTCGTTTTAATTTCGTTTTAAATGTAATAATTTCTATGAATGTAGGAGGCTATCTTTTGTCGCTGCCCTTTTCGATTACCCTGCTTATTCACCTGTTCGTCAGTTTTATAATTTTCCACCACAGTTTCTATACTTCACTTAATTTATTTATTATTTTACACCCTTCCTCCTTTACCCACCCTTTTTCTCTCCTGCTTCCCTCTTACTACTACTACTAACACCAGTACCTTCACTCACTATCTTCTCCAACTTCTACACTTGTATTTCTTTTTACGTTTGTAAATGTAAATACGACCTTCTACGTCGAATGTTACCGCACGAACGACGAAACCGGAAGTGGGTTATCCGCCATTATTAACAGTTTTTCTTATATAATTTTGTACGTATGTAAATTATTTGAATTATTTTTATAGTTTCTTCTAGATATAATTCTTTCTAACAAATTATTCAAATAAAAAAAATTCTAACAGTAATAGTTAATTAAATATTTAATTTATAATTTAAAATGAATTCCAAATATAATCTGGGTTCGAATCCTGCCCGCAATGATTTTTTTTTAAAGAAAATTCTATATCCGAAGATATCGAGGCGCACAACTATAGGGATTAGTCTATATGACAACATAACCTCAATTTACCATATTTCGGTTATATTTTAATGAATTCGACGAGAAAAATTTTAATGAAATTATAGCAAGCTAGAAAGTCAAAACAAACGTGTATATTTCACTTCATAATGGGTAGGAATAAAAAAAATTAAATAAAAATTGTCTAATGTGTAATATTTAGTACTTTTACTATTATTTCTTTTAAGCAAATAAAATTATGAACCAAAGTTTTCTGAATTCTCTACATTGTTTTGACTGTTGGATGTTTTTCTTCAATTTTAAAATAAAAAATATGTAGAAATTCTTTATAGAAAAGTCGTGTGGTCACCACTAGTATTATATCCCACTAAACATTTTTATATAATATTTATGTAAATACAATATAACAGTTTTACATGTTATATAAATTATTAGGTCACATTGACGTAAGGTTTACATTAACTTTATGTAAAATGTCCAGAACATGTGACTTCAATTGTGATATAAATTGGATGTAACAATTTTACATCATTGTGATTGTATATATCATATATATGTTACATAAAAATTATATTATTTATTATGTCAATATTATATCACGTTAACATTTGATTGATGTAATTAACTAAGTAATTTGGATGTAATGTTAATGTATTATGTACATTCATTTTATATCACATTGTTTTTTTTACATAAACTTGTTACGTAGATATTACTTTGTTAACAATAATAATAATAGCAATAATAATAAATGTTTATTAACAAAAATAATATAAACAATATATAATAATATTAAAATATACGTATAATATAATATAAATCAAAAAACGAAAAATAGTCTACTTTGATTTTTGTGTTCTTGGGTAGCGTTGTTTACTCAATCGAAACCATTCTTCAATTTGATGTTCAATTTCAAAGACAGTTGTTTTTTTTTAAAGAAGGTCCGTCCTTTAGAAAATAAATAATTATTTAACATTTAGATATGGAAAACGCTAATTTTATATTGCTTTATATAAATAAATTTATACTGAACTGGTATAGTTATAAAACAGAGTATTAGTTGTTTATAAATTTTGTAGCAAGAACTGAGTCAAATACAATATTAACTAAAATAAATATCTATGTATGAGCTGAGCATGCAAAACATACCTTGGAGCAGTTTCATAAGATTCCATTCTTTAAAGCGATAGTTCCCCCTATAGCCGATCAAGGAACATATTCCTAATTCCTGTGAAAAACCAGCTGCTACACATTTATAAGTAGTATCTTTCACGTCCTTGTCTCCAATTTCAGATATTTTCAGAACCTATTAACAAATTTTTATTATATAGGTAAACTTCAATTACTTGATAAAATAAAGAATTAGGCTACACTGATATTTGAGTAGTGAAATAATGGCATTCTATTCAAGTTTGGATTAGTAGTTTAACAATGCTGGTGTGAAAATTTGTTGTCGTTTCATTTTAAACAGACTATGCCCGGTTGCATAAAGCAAAGATAACTATGTTGTTAGCTGACGCCGTTGTTAACTAAATCATATAGCTATCTATTTGAGAATGTCATCCACAAAACAATTAATTTTGTACAAACGACAATGCTTAACGACACGAGCACGTAGTTAACTACATCGTGGAAGTTAACAATACTTTATACAACCGGGTCTAAGTAATAGTTAATAGTAACATTTGTTTTATGCTTACATAAGCTTCTTTAAAGTCATAGTCATTTAGCATTTGCTCAAAATTTGAAATGTCCTCAAATTACTTTAGACCCGATGTTTTCCTTGCTGTTCTTATTGACTTTATTAGATTTACCATAGTGTTCAAAGTTCTTTCTATCCCAAAACAACGTGTACACAAATTTTCTATAAATACATAATTATATAATTGCACACATAATTTTCTTAAACAAGAATATACTTACATAATAATTCATATACACCTTTATTTGAAGGGATATCTAAAAATTTAGATGTACAAATATTTTTAATTTCATGTAACCAAAGATCTAACTTACCATTTACTAAAACAATCGAAGTTTCTTCAGTGGCATTGCGAAATTCTTCAAAATATCGGATTTTACGGTTAAGTAAACAAAAGCCAAATGGCGGCTAAATCTAGTAACCAAAGATACTAGTAACGAGTAACGTGAATTGCCGAATAGACCCCATTAGTGTGACGTCAAAATTGTCTGGGAAATTTAAAATTTTGGACAACTCACATTTTGACGTCGAGAAATTGACCCTTAACGCCACGTTGTTAAGGTTTATAATAAAAAGGTGTAAGTTTGCTTCATATTTGTGGAGTTATTATAACGAAATCAGTGGCAAGGGGTCTTGAAATGTTAACCACGAAGCTTCTATTTGTGTGTTAGAAAGAAATTTCAATGTAAAAAGACACACAATTCTTTTAATTTCGTATTTACGATAAGGATGCAAACCACAAAATTCAACTTAGTTACGCCATACGTCGCTTTGTTATGATTTTGTATTTGCAGTGCTTTCTGGACTACATAACCTCCAATATTACTTAATTCTCAACTTGCTCTCGTTCCTGTGTTGCCTGTGTTCATTATCGTATTTCCTAAGCATTTACCTTTTATTAGTATTCGTTTCATTGTTAATTGTTTTATACTAAATTATTAGATTAATAGTAGTAGTTTTTAGTACATTAGCGACGTATGGCGTAACTAAGTTGAATTTTTGTGGTTTGCATCCTTATCGTAAATTCGAAATTAAAAGAATTTTGTGTCTTTTTACATTGAAATTTCTTTCTAACACACAAATAGAAGCTTCGTGGTTAACATTTCAAAACCCCTTGTCACTTATTTCGTTATAATAACTCTATAAATATGAAGCAAACTTACACCTTTTTATTATAAACCTTAACAACGTGGCGATAAGGGTCAATTTCTCGACGTCAAAATGTGAGTTGTCCAAAATTTTAAATTTCCCAGACAATTTTAACGTCATCACTAATGGGGTCTATTGGAAACATTAACATTATGGCGCTACATTCAAAATCGTCAATTATAAAGAAATTGTTTATGTCGCAGCTATATAAAACTTTTTACATCATATTATTATATCTGTGTGACATATAAATAAAATAATCGTCACTAAACTTATATAAATGTTATATTCCAAACAAGACTGAATAAACCAACATTTTTTGATATAAATGTTACATTAATATTACATAAAACAATTTATGTTAATATAAGGTTACTAAATTTATATAAATATTATATTCCAAAAATGACTTAATAAATTTTACATTTTCTGATATAAATGTTACATTAATGTTACATAAAACAATTTATGTAAATATAAGGTTGTCGTATTTATATAAATATGATATCAAGGTAACAGATTTGTTTAGTGGGATATAACCGGTAAGCTATATACAGTGTTGTAAATTATCTATATAAATTTATATAGATAAATTAATGTAGATTAATATTTTTTATCTATTTATATGTATCTATATACTATCTAAAATATATAAGTTATATGTATCTGTATATATATAATTTTTTATTTAAATAAAATTTATAAAAATCCAGTGTTTTGTAAAATTCAAGTTACAATATGTATGTTTTTCTTCAGTAATTTCCCACATTCCATACTAGTTCTTCAAATGAACTCCATATATCGTTATTACTACCTAGATTATTTCATCTATTATCTGTTATCTATATAAACTTTAAATAGTTTATCTATTATCTAATACTAGATAATTCTTGCAAGAAAAAAAATTTATCTGTATCTATATAAATTAAAAATTATCTATTTACAACACTGGCTATATAGTATATAGACAACTAAGACGCTGTAATAGTTCTTTTATCCACTACGTGCTTGTTAAGTAGCTCAACGTTCGAAAAGTACTCAATCAGTTTTGTTTGTAAATTAAAAATGCACGACTTGAAATTCAAGAATTAAGTATACAGAATAACAATTGTTATTTAAAAAAAGTTGCTTGTTACGCTACTGCTACGATTATTACAGAACAAGATCAAGTCACTTTTGTAGTACAACAAACATAATAAACGCATATTAGTCTTAAGATTCAAATATTAACAGCAGAACTTTTAAATATGCAAAATTCAGAAAATGAAAAGAATTGTAAAATTTTAGTTTTGTTACTTTTTTGAATCTATTAAGAATTTAAAAAAGCTAATGTTTGGATAGATATTTAATATTTTAGGAATCTGAAACAAACAGAATACAAAAATTATTGGCAACAAGGAATTTTTCTAAACTTGAAAATTTTTAAAAGTAATGCCGCCCTATTTTAAATTGACATTGTTATAAAGGACATGTTATCAAAAATGCTACAAAAATGCTACTATTAGTTGGTGCATATAGATATCTACATGCCGCACCCTGTATTCACTGTTGTGTCTAATTGATTAAGACACATTGTGATAGATGTCGCCCGTTGCAATGTTAGTTTGACATAAATGACACATTTAATTATATTGTAATTGAATATTTTATTATCAATATTTTATCAAAAAATATTAGTTACTGGAACTGTTCTTTTTCGTATTTTTTCAGTTTAAACAAAAATTAAAAATGTTAGCTTTAATGAACAGAATATTAGATTGGTTTAGGAGTTTATTTTGGAAAGAAGAAATGGAATTAACATTGGTTGGGCTTCAATATTCAGGAAAGACAACTTTTGTTAATGTAATAGCAGTATGTATAACGCTATATTTTAAAATCAAGTGCACATTATTTTACTTCTTTGTAGTCTGGTCAGTTTAGCGAAGATATGATTCCTACGGTAGGTTTTAATATGCGAAAAATTACTAAAGGAAATGTTACGATTAAAGTATGGGATATCGGTGGACAGCCAAGGTTTAGGTCAATGTGGGAAAGATATTGTAGAGGAGTTAATGCCATAGTGTAAGGTTATTGATTGCTTTCGCCTTTGAGCTTAACCGTGTAAATGATAGATATATGGTTGATGCTGCTGATCCCGAAAAGATTGAGGCATCGAGAAATGAACTTCATAATTTATTGGATAAACCACAGTTAGCGGGTATACCTGTGTTAGTGTTGGGTAACAAAAGAGATCTACCACATGCATTGGATGAGAATGGCCTTATTGAACGAATGTAAGTTGGTTTTTGTTCTTTCTTTGTGTATAATATTGTTAGGATTCAAGTTTTGCACTAACCGATACCAAAAAAGTTACGGTTTAATGCAATATGTAATAACAAGCAAATAAATGGGAGTGGTTTTAGTAACCTCAACATGATTTTCGATAATCAATTTGGTTTGTGTAAATAATTTTTTGTTTACTGTAAAGTTCACTGATTTCGGTATTTAGTACCATGAGAACAATGCATCTAAATTTGTATAAGTGCATTAGTCATAATGAACATTGGCTTTGGATTTTGACCTTTATGCTCTAATGCTTGTTTCTGCTGTTTTTATTTAAAAAAAAGTATAAAAGGAAGGTAGGGATTGTATGGTTTACCATTTTAATTAATTAATTCTTGATTTTATTGTTTCTGTTATTTAAAGGAACACTATCCATACATACAGTATTCTTCCCGATTCAAATTATGTAGGATATTTGATGATTTAAAACTGCACGCTTTAATAATACATTGTTAAGAGATAATACTGTTTAATGAACACATGTAAACATTACAATATTTATTCTTAATAGTTATCAGTCTGATATTGTTTATGTTTAGAAATTGGTGTAATGTGTTTTTTTTTAAAATTGAACAAAGATTTATTTTTGTAAATGTAAAGTTCAAGACAAACATAAATTTCAATGGAAAACTAAACTTTTTAGAGACAATGTCATGTTGGGTTGACATAACGATTCTAACTAAAATTGTTTCCGAAGGTGTTACGGCTTTGCTATCAAATTACAAAAAAAAGATTTATTTGTTTCAATTTTATCTTTGTAATGTATTTATTTAAAACTGTCATCGTACAGTGGCGTACCTAGACTAGTGTCAATCAAAATAAAATCAAAGTAACTTGTTTTAACGCCGTCACAAAAGTTGTTGAAAGTTTTTTTTTTTTTTAAATGATATTTTCAGAATTAAAGCGTTGTTGTGCCCATACAACACACACGGATATCCATTAGACATCTAATAGTTATAGATGAAGGATATTTATGATATCTGTGAAACGTCTAGTAGATATCCAGATGTTCCATTTTATCCGCAGACATGTATCATAGATACAACATGGATACATTTTAGATATTCTATGGATGTACTGGATATTCATTAGACTGGTGGATATTTTTTAAATGGAATTTGTACATATCAAAAATAAACACATATGAGAACTAAATTTTACACCCATAAACATACCTCTTGATTTAGCATTAAATACATAGAATGGTTTCATCTTCAATAATAAACACTAACATTTTCAGTAATTACTGTTTTTATTGATAAACAGTTAACTGAAATATTGTATTGAAATACATCAACTAATAAAAGACAAGTAATTAAGCATGTATTTGTGCGGTACTTCGCTTTGTCCTAAAAACAAAATACAGTATAATAAAAAAATATTAGTTGTTATTACACATTAGCCAGCGATTATGCTGTTGCATGGCGTAGCCAATGTTCAATACTTGTAATTATTTCTACCTCTTTACATTTGGGGAATGTTGTATGAACAACATCTACAAATAATACTTATTTTGTAGCATCTATCGCCTCAGATTTTGATGATGTAGCTGTAATATTATTATAAAGATCTAAATATTTTTATACTACATAATTGATAATAATATATATTGGAACGTTTGTCATGTTATTTTCAACTTCGAGAACGTTTACCGAAGGATGTAGAAAATTCTCGAGATAGATAACAGAAATTTATAAAAACGGTTCATAGGTCAGTTTTTCAAAGTCGGAAGTATTAAGAAGACTGTTTAAACAAATAAGTGATTAACGCGTGTGTTTAAGTTTACGCGCCTTTAATGTAAACTATCAGTTTTAGATAAACAGAAGTTATCCGCGGACGTTAAACTAGCGAGCGTTATTAAAACTTGTTTTGTTAAACTTTTTATTCGTGTTTTAATTTATGTCGGTAACGCGTTTGCAAGCAGTTAATATGGATTCAAAGTTATTTGAATATCTCGAATCAATAAAAAATGCTCAAGAATGGATGAATAAAAACATGCAAGAAAAGTTTAACGAAAATTTTAAATTTAAAAGAAGATATACGAACGAGCATTGAAAATCAAAAAAAGACTATTAACCAAATTAAAATTGTTCAAGAAGAAACCAAGGCAGATATGTTAAATTTAAAAGAAGAAATTTTCGAATCTGTGAATGATAAAATAGAAGCAATAGAGCACAAATTAGAAAACAAAAATTGCTTGAAGAAAAAATGAACCAAATGAATTGCCACGTTGGAGGAAATGTCACGAGCTAAAATTTGATAATGGACTATCGGGAAGAAACTTGTACCTCCAAATTTTGATGGTAAAGTTTCATGGTCAACGTACAACTACAAGCAGTTTGAAGCCGCAGCTACAGCTGATGGTTGGAGCAACAAACAGAAAGCGACGTCTTTAATTGTGTGGAGAAGCGCTTGGAATTTTACACACTGTTCCTGATCACCTGCAAAAAAATTACAAACTCTTAATTTCACGTTTAGAAATGAGATATGGAGATGCTCATCTTCAACAAGCTCAAATTAAAAATCGTATTCAGAAAGCTGCCAAAAGTCTTCAAGAGTTTGAGGCTGACATTAAGATTAACACGTCTTGCGTATCCCACAGCACCAGATACCTTCTAGGAGCAGTTGGCTATTCAAGCCTTTGTAGACCGTCTCCGAGACAGCGAAATGCAACAAAATCTCCGGTTAGCTCGACCGAAGAAGTTGGATGACGGGGAAAGAGGAGTGGCGGCTTTGAACTGCGGTGATACAGGCCACGTACGTCGACATTATACTAAACCTAAAAAGAGCGCTCGAAAGTTTGGAACAAGTTGACCAAATGAGACAAAAGTTAATCTCATCTAGTCATGTTCCGGAGATTAGCATTCAATTGGCATCGCCTATGTAGCAATTGCATAACATTTTACTCGATGGCGAGATTAATGGACGAGATGTTCAGTTACTGGTGGACACAGAAGCGACGAATACCATCATTCGTCCTGATATGTTATTGGAAAACGAGAAGACATCACTAGTAACAGTACGACTTTGAACGGCGACGGACGAAGAAATACCTACTAACGGACAAGTACAAGTGACCATTGGTTTAGAAAATGGAATACTCGACCATCAAGTACTGGTAGCCGACATAACGGAAGAAGTTATCCTGGTAGTGGAGGTGGTAAAGAAGTATGGGTTCCATTTGGATATGAAGAACGGCTGTGAAGGAATTCCTTTTTATTGGTCAGAGAAGGCAGCCGTGCCAATCGTATTGAGTGAAGATGTGATCAAAATATTCGGGAAGGCTACATTTACGCGATTGAACCAGTGAAGGGCGACTTGGTTGAAAAAGAACTACTCGTTGGCAGAACTTTAGTACGAGTGAAAAACGCGATACCAGTAAGGATCTTGAATGTCAACTCAGATCCAGTAACGTAGGAAAAGAAGACCGTGGTTAGCCAATGTACGCCAGTATTTCAAATTGTGAGATGCGTGAATTCTAATGAAAATACGTTTCCGAAGAAGTACCCACAACAGCTATTGGACATTCTTACCTCCTTGTTTTGTTACGAAATTTCAATACACAATTCAGAGTTATAATTTATAATAAATGATATATACACTGTTTCAATATAAGAATTTACATCATAAGGATATTGAAAGTAGTAAGAGATAGGTACATATTTACTGAAACAGGAAAGAAATTGCGTTTTTTTTTAAGTTTTGGCTATTGTAACATTGTGTTGGTTTTCACTTTCGGTATCAGTACTGCTAATAACATCTTCCAGGTTTTGCCGTGTGTGACAACTTGCGTTTGACGTTTCGCTCTTCATACTACAAGCTTCTCTTTATTGTATTTATTTATTTCTTTATTATTGTTGGATCTAACAGCATCCGAGATGGTACAGATTTATCTTATTCGTTTGTTCGTCTTTTGTTCATATAATGTATGTCTGATTATAGATCTAAGAATACGAATTCCTGTTGATTTTTGTTGTTGTGTGTTGCTTTTACTTCAATTGCATATGTGGATCTCACGCATGTCTTGTATTTTGCTTTCATAATAGTTATGCATACGTCTTCTATTTTTTTGGTCTGTTTTTTTCTTGTTATACATTTAATATCGCTCTTTTCATGTTTTTTTGGGTTACCTACATTTTATGTTTAGTTTTAGCAGTCATTGTCAATGTCTCTGTCTCTGTTGCGTACTTCAATGACACATCGATTCAGAATTCATTTCTGTTGTAAATCATCATCAGGTATCTTGATGTAACCGAGGATTATTCAATGAAAACACGTTTAGCAGCAATATTTATCTTTGCGTTCGAATTGAACCGCCGTTATTTTAGTGATTTTATTAATGAATGAAGCAGCGGTAATAAGTCGAGACTGTAAGGTGTGTTTTCTAAAACGGTTTTTACACGCTCAAACAGACTTTTAACTTCATGAGGCCGAGCATAATCATGAAGACTAACGCCACTTGTAAATTTTACGGAACGTTTATTCTCGATGCTGACACGTAAACGTTTTAAGATATCTGAATATAGCTCAGCGTGAATGTTAAGGACCAGGTTCTTTAACTTCCAAGAACACCACAGGATCCTAATCAGAATATACGTTCACTATAACTTTCACTGGCATCGACATTTTTTATTTTGAATCATGAATGTTTTTTTCTAACAGTACGAAAAAAAAGTGCGAAAATGGAAGCTTTAAAGCATCAAGCGCATCGTATAATAATATGTGAATACAACAAAACGAATAATTAATTGTGTTAACAACCTAACATGTACGTACGGTCACTCTTACAATCGACTGACCACCAAAATACTAAGAAAAAAATAGAAAGTTTAATACTTACAATTAGGTTTCTTCAAGTAGGGGACTAGCTAGTGCGCCATACCAGTATTACCTAAAACTTAATTGAAATCTAACAAAAAACGTACATACGGGGTTATCATAAGTAAACCTCTTTTATTCATACGATCATTGAAAATAAACGACTGTGCAGAGTTTTCCTTAAGTTAATTTCGTAATTTGCGGTTAGAAGTTTCTTCTAATACATATTACAATTGCATTCAACCCCTAGACGGTGTAAATAGTTTACTGTAAATAGCTATAAACGGTGGAAACACGTTGAATTAGTTTAACACCCGCGAAATTCAAAATATGCTTTGAATAATTCTGCGGGATAAAATAGTGTTAGCTACAGCGACGTGACGTCATGGAAATTTTCCCAATTCTAACATCTGTTTATTATCTCCGCCGAAGAAAGGAAACATGTAGGGATATGGAAACCCGCTACAGACACGAAAAAATCAAATTAAACCATAATACAAGAAATAAGTCTTTATCCTGAATAAAGACTTTAACTCAGATTGCAGCAATATTATAATTCATATTCACATAAGTCTGCATGAAACACTTAACGATGAAAGCCTGGTTGGGCGTACACATCGTCAGATGATGTCTGCGTTCTTCAAACATTACCGGAAGAATAAAGTCGTGTTTTAAAATCTGACATCTTATCTCTACTCAACAACGAAAAGCGGGCGTATCGAGAATAAATTTTATACTAAAGCATTTTTAACATAACAGATCTAATCCATTATAAGACTGAACAGTGTAAGTTAAGTTAGTGTTATAACGGACGTTATCAACCTTAATTAAGAAATTGATTAACTTGAACCCTCGAAAGCATTACAAAAAGTCTATATTGTGACCAATAGTGAAACTAAAGTACCTGAACACTGAAATTGACATACACGTTGAGATGAAAGTGATGAGATTTTATTCTTAGGAGAAAGAAGGTTTTTTGAAATTTTGTCTGTTGAGTAGGATTTTGAGTTTTTTAAGTTAGATATTTTGATTTTCTTACTGGCTATGGTCTAGTTTGGTGACATCTTTTTATTTTACTCTTTTTGGTAATTCTTTCATTTGTCAGTAGCACTCGACTCATAAAGAGGAAGAACATGGCGAAGAAATCAGCACATGCAATTTATGTAAATCAAACAAAGATATAACAGGTTTAAACGGTAACACCAATCAACACATGTCTCAACTGAAGAAGGCATCTCTGCCAGTAGGTACTGAGCTCCTCGATACGGAACCAACCCATTTAATGTTGAAAGTTTGGAACAAGGACAAGGGTTAAAAAATACGGAACAACATACCTAATAATTGTTGTAAAATGTCTTATTACAGTCACAACTTCGGCAATTATCAATCTAAATAACAAAAGAATTGTTTTGTTAACGCTTGAATTTTAATATAGTGTCAATTAAGAATGTTATATTTTTTGCATTTTTAAGATTTGTTTATTAATCATTACAAGATTTTTAAAGAACACATAATTAATTAGTAATTTATAATGGAGTTTGATTGCCAAAATGTCGATTAATTTACATTCGACAAAAACTGTTACATAGAAACTTTTATTTTCATCATTTCTTTGTTAAAATAAGCCAATTTCAACGGTTTAAGCATTTTTTCTCACTATTAGGTTCCACTTTTGATTTAAAAATTGGTGAGCCCGTTCGGCGATTTTCTATCCTCTTTTATGTTTGTATTTATCGTTACTACCATTAGGTGAATCGTTTAAGTTCTCATATTAGTTTCTTCCTGGTCTGATAAGTCTCCAAACTCAAGGTTTGCGTATTAATACAATATAATTTACTATTTATTCTAACGTAGTTTTGTACGACAGCTGAGGCTGCTTTACAGTGATATGAAAGTTAGCAATAGTAAATGTTGTTACCTATATCGCTTTGGTTGCACGTCAATCGTATTAGCACTTATAATGATTGTAATTGTGCTTTAATAAGTTTTGTTTTGTTTACAGGAATTTGTCAGCTATTCAAGACCGAGAAATCTGTTGCTATTCGATTTCTTGCAAAGAAAAGGATAATATCGATATCACCTTACAATGGCTTATTGCACATTCAAAGTCTGGTATGCGTTAGGTAATATTTTAGGGGATTTTTAATTAAGGATTTTATCGAAAATAAGTAAATGTGAAATCTTTATAAGGCTATTTAAATTGATAATTTCGTGCTCTTTATTATTAAGCAATTGTATTCGTTGCGACAAATATCGTGATTTAAACGAGGGCAGTTTTTTTTTTTGATTCGAAATGAATTTCTATTTTGTATTTCAAAATAATTTTAAATGAAAGCGAATTAGTCAGAGACATAATTTGTAAAAAGTTTATTGCATGATCGTTTTGAATCTCGAGTATATATAGTATATGTAGTTTGCAAAAATGTATATATGAGAGTTTTTGCAATTGCAGACTTACTAGTTTAATAATCATGTGATCTAATTAAAGTATTAGTATACCGTTGATTTGAAATCCAAAATAGGAATGGGACATCTATGAAAATTTGTGTACATTTGGTAGTTTAGAATGGGCTATTTGTAATTTTTGTATAGATGATTATGTATTTATAAATGCGTAACATTATAAGCTAGTTGTAATTGGGCTTGCTTATTGACAACTTGACATAAACAAAAAATGCTCACCTTGTGTTGCATATTCACTACCGATTTCGGTTTTATTCAGTTTATATTTACATTCTTAATACTTTTAGTTATGCGAAACAACAATTTATATTCTATTTTAATTTGTATAAATAAAACATTGTATTATTTTAATTGTTTATTTATTTGTAATTACATTAACTTTTCTACAGAATAAAAATAATCTTGCAGTTTTTAGTTATTTTGAAAAATATTGAAGTTGTATGACCGAAGCCAGATTGTATTGTAGAGTCTCTTAATTTTAAACAAGACTATTGTAAATGATACAAGTAAGATTAAAAAAAGGTTACATTAAAGTAAAAGTAACGACAAACATAAAAATTAAGTTAAGACATTTATGTAAAGTTAAAACAAAAACATGATAACAAGTTTAACCCCAACACGTGCACAAACAAAGTCATATTAGACTAAGAAATCAGCGCTCTTACCAGTCGATACTTTGGTTCTGATTATGGAACCAACCCAGCTAAATATTCAGAATAAAAAACGAGAGCCAAAAAATAACTATAATTTACAATAACATATCAACTAAATATCTAAGATACAGTCACGTATACAACTTGCTCTGTTACATATAAAATAGAAGCAAGGTTTTTAGGAGTGTTAATTGGTTAAATTAGTTTGCATATCGATACAGTTCAAAACAAAGAAAACAAAATATTACACAAGTTTACTATTAACGATGCTGCAGTCAACCATCACTTTTACACTTTCTAGACGAAGTGTTTGTCACATTCCTTAATGACTCGCGTGTTATCGTAGCTATCGGTGTCTTTTGCGCCGTGAACAGATTGTCACGCTAAGAAAGCCCGACTCACTGTTGTAGGCCCAGTATTATTAATTGAAACATTACAGTTATATCACAATCAAGATTGTATTCTAAGTTTATCCGTATTTTTTGTAAATTTAGAATATAGCTTATGTTTTTAAAAAAGCAACCATCCACGAAAGTGCAAGTGACGACCTACAAAGTATAGTAGTATATTATACAAAGTATAAATATATATACAAAGTGCGTATATAACTGCTGATTATTGAAATATGTTACAATGCTATTTAAGTTGTATGTCAGTAATAAGACCATTAGAGACAGGAGTCGTAACTCAAAACAATGAATTACGTACCTACATTATAGATTAAACTCCCTAAGGACAAATAAAACTACATTCTAAATGACTAAAAATAAGTATGCACTACAAAAACTGTTAAAGGTGTTCGGTTTGCCCAGTAGAAGTCAAAGGAAAAGGCGTGAAAAAAAAATCGTAAATCGAGCAGGGTGCCAAATAAAGTCTCTACGCTTTCGGTCTTTGTACACCAAAAGCACGTACGGGACTATATTAAGTTTAATTAGCGACCTGAATAGGAATGGATACATTGCAGCTCGCTAGTAAAAACAACAACGATGTTTCAGGCAAATGAAACACGTGGCATTCAGTTACGTTATTAATATTATACATGTCGTTGCAGATTAATTGTAATGGCAAATGTTTTGGAAATGAATTATTCACTGGAATTATTGATTTTAGAGACCTCAGTCCGAAACCTAAGCGTAGTGTTGGCGAAGGTATTAAAAGATCCTAAGCCAACCTGGCTCTTGTGAGATCAATCAATGCGCCAACCTCAGCTTCATTAATTGAACCTAAACTGGCCGTAGCATAGTCTGCCAACTTTAACCCGTGATTTTTAAATTTGTTTTAAGGATTAAGTGTGTTTCTATGTTGTTTTTATATGGTTTTTGTTACCAACAGTGTAGACTCTAGTCAAAAGTAAAACTTATAATTTATTATTTATTGTACGTTTAATTAGACATGTTTAAGTACTTTTAAGAAGTTTTAAGTGATTTAAAGTGGAATCCTGAATCAGCCATGTGGTGATAAGCTCTACAAGGGGTTTTTGTGGGGGTGTCTGGTATCGGTGGATAGGGTTTTTTAACACGGAAATTACTACGTTTTCCTTTTTTGCTATGACAACGGGGTGAAGAGCTAAGCTTTTCAAAACCTTATCCGGTTCAGTATCAGGACTTTTTGATTGCCGATAAAGTCTTTTTTCCGCGGGTCGCAACCGATAAGGTTTTTAAAGACATCAAAAGATAGGACCTTTTTAATAGCTTTTTCCTGATATTCTACAAGTAGGGTTTTTGCTCCTTTTAGATTTTTGTGATTGTGCATAACAATTATTTTAATTATTTAATTCTTGACCTCGGAATTCTTCTATTTATTTTGTAAATAGTGTGATTGAATCATTGTGGGTTTGATTTGAACATTATACGAGGTATAGTTAAGAAGTACGTGGTTTATTTTTCTTTCCTTTCACGATTCTCCAGACAAATAACCTCTACGATACCTGGGAAAGGATGTTACCCATGGTTCTTAAAATCTCACCGTAATTGGTTATATCGAAACACGGTCAACCAACTTATCGGCATGGAGGAAGGTACTGTACTCCATGTAGAGGGACTCCTCAATAGCTACAGTCACTAAATAGGCTTAGTCGATTTGGTATGGGACGATCAAAATTGCTTGTCAGCCGCGAAAAGGAAGAGACTAAATGTTCAGACACCGACAGCGGAAGAGTTCGCTTATAAACCCGAAAACCTTCTTCAAGGTAAGCTATTGAAGCTAATAGGAGATATTGGAAGAGAAACTAGAGCCCTACTTATAATGACTAAAAAAGCAGCTAATACTAAAAGGGAAATTAAAGATAGTGCTTCCAAACTTCGTAGTTTGACGAGTCAAATTGACACGAACGAGATGTGGGCATTAGTCAAAGGAGGTATGAACAAAACCGAGACAAACAAGAAGATAGTACATGAGAATGAAGCCAACCAAGGTTACTGTAAAATATGCCATAAGGAAATTGCTGAAGAAGAACTAAAAAAAGATAGAATTGCGGAAATTATTAAGGAAGCAGTGTTCATAGAAGACAAAGGAAAAA
Source organism: Aquatica leii (assembly GCA_035610365.1). NCBI lineage: Eukaryota > Metazoa > Arthropoda > Insecta > Coleoptera > Lampyridae > Aquatica > Aquatica leii. The sequence goes on from CM069436.1 coordinate 60,484,374, forward strand.
GAATAGATGAAGTGTTGTAGTCAGGTATAAGGATGCTTAAGTAATGTAAGGTCGACGTGATGTAACGCAATTGTTGTAGTAGAACTTAGTCTACGTGGCACGTCATGATTATTATCCAATTTGATCTGTACCACCGCATATTACTAGTCATTTACGTCTAAATAATACTACCGGTTGGCACTGTGGCGTATTATTACCGTTGTTCATAGTCAACTGTTGTAGCTATACACTCAACTTATTCGTTAATCGATTTTAGTTAATTATCTATGCTAGTTACCTTTGTTCGTTTTGGTTATATGAGGCCGAACTTAATTTGTAAGACTATGTGCTCTAAATTAAGTGCTGCTTGTCGTTGGTTACACCAAAGTGGTCAAACCTAGTGAAATGTGAGAAGAGTTAAAAAGATTGAATTCGAGGTCATGTCAGAATGAAGAAAACTTTCTGGTGTTAGAACCTGTCATGACCGACCGTGAAGTCTGCGGCAGCAGGACAACGTTCTATTTTTTCACGTTCAACAAATCCTACCCCAACCTGGCGCGAGCGATTCGTTAATTTACTTACGTGACTAAGATTCGATGGTTGCGAATAGTACTTGATAATGTGGAAGCTGGTGGTCAACACAGAGAGGGGTTTTGACGTGACAGAGGTTTTTATACACAAAGGAGAAAATTAAATGCGAAAATCACGAAAGTAGCAGAGTTTGACAAACGGCCTTTGTTAAACGGTTCAAACGGATTTACGGGATCAGGATCAGTTCAAGAAAGAGTTAGCTACGTACAAAGCATTAAGTCGCAAAATATTAATCACATAAAAGCGGCAGAAAAGGAAATTTTCGATTTTGACGGCGGTTTTGTCTCAGTTGAATGATCTTAGGCAGGGGAGAGTCGCGCGTTTTAAAGCGGCGGTAGTCTGCAGCCGAGAGTCCAAAGCTCGCGCGTTATTGACTCAAATTTATATATAACTTTAAAAACAATTACGATCACCGTTTCGTTACATCTTGTCCTGCGATATGTAAGATTGCGGTTGTAAACTGTCTGATAAAATATAGTTGTCGCAATTGCTTTGGCCATGCTTTTTCGGGCCGTGGTTGGAACTTGGAACGCAAAAATTAGCGGTTTGTGGTCGGTGAAGCATTTTAGATTTTTGTAAATCGCCAACAGCTCTCGAACGTTCGCGCTGTACTTTTTTTCTACCACGGTGAGTTTTTTAGAGAAAAATTTCGTAGGATATATCACCCGTTGCCGTTCCGTTGCACTTCGCGCTGTTAGGTTTGGAGCGCGACTATATATCTTTCTCGTTTGTGTACGCAGTTGTGGTTCATCTGATCGACCATCTTCGTAAGTTCTTTGATCTTCGGTTTAAGCGCTGATGGAAGGTTGAGTTGGTGGAACCGTTTACTGCGCTATCGTTCTTGAACGCGCGGTTGCAAACGAAACTAAAAGTGGGGGTTTTACTGTTGTAATGACAGCGATGCTTGTACACCGGCCGTTGTCGTTGACTTCCTGATTTTGTCCATAATGGCAATTATTTTATCTAAGGGCAAAGCGTCGTTTGCTGTCAAAATCTACTGTACCGTCGATGGTAGTCACTGAATCCAAACTGTACGTAATACATTCTCGTTTAATCCGCTTCCTGTGTGCATTTTAACTCCCGTAACAACTGTAATGGTGTTTTATCTTTGGGTTCTAAGTCTGTGAGCACTTTGCGTAACTGTTTTTTCTCCGAGTATGTAAAGTGTGATACTATTTCTTTTTTAGGCTAGCATATTTGTTTTTGTCAGGGGCTGACATTAAAATGTTCGACGCTTGTTGTAATACCGTGCTGTCTAATGCACTAATTACCGTATGATATTTGGTAGCGTAAGTATGGAATTGCGCTTCCACTTGTACGAACCACAATTATTATTATTTTCAGTACGGTGGCGGGTTCCAGAGCTGATTCCGGGACCTAAGTGTTAACTTTCTTGGGAGCCGGAAGGTTTTTGAGATAAATAATTTCTAGTTTCTTATCCCGATTGTCGTGTCAAGATCGCTGATGAGATGAAGACGACTTTAATAAAAGTCCTAGATCATCAAAAGTACGGTGTTAGACTTGACCGTGTTAGCAAGACAGGTAAAAGCTCGATATGACTCGAAACCGAGAAAACGGACCTTACTAAAATACTTGTGGCCATCCTGGACGTTCTTATTAACATGTCCCCTGAACAGGCGAAAAGGCCCAAATTTACAACGCCTCCGACGTGGTGCTTCATCTCGCCAACAGCATTTAAACGTTTTGTTTTGTTTTAGTACTAGAAACAAAGTCACTAGATCATTGAGGTCCATTCCGAAGTTCGACGACATCACGTCGCGTTTACGTAGCCTGGTATGCATGTAGGGTCAATGACAATATCCGAGTCACTCGTTGCTTCAATTGCCAGAAATACGGCTACCACTCAACAGACTGTAAAAGCAAGATACAATGCAGTTATTGTGCTGAAATGCACGAGACATAGGCTGGCCCCAACTTGGATCAAGACCCTACATGCGCTAACTGCGTTCGCTTTGGCCATAAACGAGACATCGGCAAACACAAAGGCATTTCCAACACCTGCTTAACCTACCTGAAAAAGCTCGACGCCAAAATATCAAATACCGATTATGGACTGTGAGGACATATTAACTTTGCGGTTTGCACAAGTGAATCTTCGCAATTCACGTGTTGCGACTTTCAAAGCAATGAGTTTCTTCTCTGACAATAATATCGACATACTTCTGACCCAAGAGCCATATGTGTTTAGCTCAGGTTCAGGGTACAAGCTCGCTGGTGCGGTTGTATCCTTGAACAGGGTTGCCGCATCCTCTTCTATGCGGTATTACTCGGCTAATGTTTTCAATAGTTCGAAACCCGTCAAAGTGGTGACACTCAGTCATTTAACAAATGACTGCAATACGGTTGGAAACACCTCATTGACAATTCTCAGTGTTTATTGGCCGCCGAGTGAGGATGTTCGTATTCATCTCCAACACTTAGACAAAATTAAAATAATGAATTCCTATTATCATAGCAGGTGACTTCAATTTTAAATTGCCGCTTTGGCACTCCCCTATGACCAACGAACGGGAACGAAGTGTGGAGAACCTCGTGGGTAAACGTGACCTCTGTATTGTCAATGAACCTCATCAACCTTTCACATTCACTAGCCATCTACGTTCAACCAATATAGATGTTACATTAGCTTCTCCTTGTTTAGCAAGAAAAGTAGACTGTCGAGTCATTCCCAAAGTAACAGAAAGATACGTATTGAGTTAACCGTCAAGGCCCTTAGGCTCGTACCGATCCTTAAAAGAATCTTTGATTTCAAGCGCATAGATCCCATTCTCCTGAATAATGCTATGACAAATTCAATTCATTTTTATCTTCCACGTGGTGCTTCGATCCCAAATCTGTAGTCGCCTTCATTTATAAGTTGACCAGGATGATCCTTGACTCTTGCCAACATGGCTTGAATAGCATACGCACAAGATCTAGAGCTGGTGTACCGTGGTGAAGTCTTAAGTTACACAAGTTAAAGTGAGCGGCGCGTTGTTTGACTAGCTATTTGTCGAATAGATCGATAAGATATTCTGCAAACGTTTCACGTTCAGTTTTTACCAAACGATTGACGAAGGGCTGTCCACAAGGCTCGGGCCTTTGTGGAACTTGGTTGTAAATGATCTCCTAGTTAAAAACTTACCAGCAGGCTGCGACATTTTCGCTTATGCGGACGACATCGCCGTTACAGTGTCCGCAAATTCCGACGAGGCTTGGAGGCAAAATTTAACATGTGCCTAATTATTGTGACTAGCTGGGCTGGCAGCAATAAACTATGTATTTCTGCAGACAAAATTAAGTACATGGTTTTTAGCTCTACGCTAAGACGAGATCCTTCACTGCGCTTCCACGATACTTCTGTTCGCAAGGTCTATTGCTTGACGACAAACTGAGTTTTGTAAAACATTGCACTTTCGTGGTTGACAAGTGTAAGAGCGTGTTGCAAATACTCACGTTTGAAATGGAACCTTCACAAAAAACATCTTGCGAATATCTTTGAGAATGCATTCATTCTCGTACTCACTTATGGCTTAGACATTTGGTACCATAAACTTCGACATACCCACGTGGTCAGAAAACTGGTTTCGCTCCAATCTTTATTCCTTAGAACTATTTTCGCAGGAAATTTACTGCATCAGTTCTTCGCAAGGCTGGCTCGTGCAATTTCCTTGACCAGCACTTTTCTAACAACGATTTTAAAGGTGATCTTGGGTGAATGGCAGCGGCTGTGGGACAATTCCCATAAAAGACGTAACGCCTACTCTCAACCCGGACATTCTTACCTGGGCCAGAATGTCCCACGTCTCTGGACGAGAGGCCGTTCAAATCCTGTCTTCACATGGCGGATTTCGTTGTCATCTTAAACGCATTCCTGACACTCCGGTACATCGGATTCTCGCTTGTTGCAAATTCGATGCTGATCGAAGTGCCTTGTTATTCACTGTCAACCCTTATCCCGATTCTCCTCAGGCTATCCTCGAACTGGTGCCTTATGTACACATTTATAGACATTTCGCACGGAGAGACCAGAACCTATAATAAGAATGTTAATTTATTTTGTAATGTATTTGCATGGTTTTAGTTTATTTTCTTACAAGTACGCTACGACAAAATTGGTATTTGGTTTTTAATTTATTAATAGCATGAAGTATCTTTTCCAATCATTTATTTTGTTATATTTAGTTGAATAACCCATTTTAGTTTCTTTAAGCTGTAAGGAATCAGCCTTGCTGAACTGCGTGTTATCAAAGCACGTTTCCGTTATCTAGCCCATCTAACTGAATCTAACCAGATTTCTCTTTCTAAATGATACATTTTCTATTCTTACCTATCCTTTTTGTGGTAAACTTGTACAAGGCACGTTTGGGTGATTAGGTGGATCTACATACTCCTCCCCACCCTCCAGTGGTTTCTTAATGTTTGATTTGCCGATTAGCCACTCTTTAGTTGCCTCGTCTGCCCACGGTATTTTCAGGAATCTCTCTTTATGGGCACATTCCTGAAAACGCGAAGAAGCTTGTCTCCTCTACAATTCGTCAATCTATCCAAGTAACGAGGTTTTTATGGCCTCGGATTCTTCAGGACTTATGGTGTTTTTAGGAAACTCTTTTGATTTTTCACGTGCTCGCTTTTGCTTCCTGTATGGTTTTACTTTCTTGACAAGGAATTCAAAGTCTGAAGCAGAGATTTGAAGAAAATTTTTTTTGTATGCCCGTGTGAACGCACTATAGAGTAGTGTACGAAATAAAGTATTTATAGACTGCTGAGATGCTCTAGATACAGCTCTACTCAAGTAATTTATTACATAATGTGAACACGCCGTAGAGTGATCTAGACATAAATAGAAATAGAGATAAAGTAAGCAATTTAAACCGAATACACTACTATAAAATTTACATAAAACGCACAAAATGCACACTTTACTATCCCTGTAGGCAGGGAAACAAAAAGCAAAGTCTCTATCTTCGTTATAATTAAAAAAATTATTGCAAACGTTATTACAATTATAACTCGATACTAAATACAATAGATTTTTGTTATACGTTGTGTGGTGAACTTTTGTTGTCTTGTTCTGAACCGTCAACGTTAAAAAAACGAAACTGTTTATACATCTAATACATATTAGGACAGTAAGGGCTGCAGCACCCCGACTGAGGTTTTGGTTTTTTTGGCTGAAATTAAAATCAATAAATATCGCTCGGTGCACATAAATACAACAAAATACTTACCATATCACAAGGAGTACATCCTTGTTGTTCCATCTAAACAAACAAAAGAAGCATAACGCGGATATCAAAAGAAAACGTTTAAAACTTACAGCTTGTATGTAAGCTTCTTTCTCTTGTAACAAATGTGATAAAAGCAACTGAATCTTTTTATGTATCGACGTTTGACTTTGAAAATCGGTAACTGTTTCCAGTAACCTTTGGGTAGCAAATTTAGCAGCAAAGACGGCTTGATCTCTTTGCTTTAGTAGCAGTTCAAGTTGCAATTCTCTTTTGCGCTCTAACAATTCTATTTTACGCTCAAACTGTGGTGTTATTGGATTCTTGTCAACAACTATTGCTTCGTCGCCGTAATCAGAGGTGGGAGGAATTGATGGTGGTTTTTGTAAGGAATCTACAGCTTCTGCAAGTTTTTCAGCTTGGGCCGTCTAAAAATTGTATTTGTTTATTATATTAAGTAAACAATAACACGTACATGGTGAATAATTGTGATAAGCTTTTTTTTAAACTTTTATAAGATATATTTTCGCCACTAGTATGTATACTAAAGCAAGAAATTTTGACTGACATAGTTTTTTTTCGGCAAAATGTTAATTCCGATTACAGTTTAAATTTGACCTAATCTTGAAAGGCGTTTCTATTATAGTATTTGTATACTTACACAACAACAAACCGTAGAAATCGCATTTAAACAAAAAAGAGAACTAAGATTCTATAATAGAACAAAATTAAAACTTGGATACAAAAAATGAAGTAGCTGTTTTACAAAATTACTAAAAAATTACAATATTTTATGTAAACATATAAGTAAGATGTCAATCATTAAAATTTTTTTAAATTATTAATTAGTAAATAAAACTAACATCGACTACGTTTTGATAATCTTACGGCTAAACCGTTGACGGGGCTTCAGTGTTACTAGACGGGCACTGTTCACATACGGACTATGAAACTATAGAGTTAATCAAACAAAACGATATCACGATAAATTAAAAAAGTAATCCCGACGCCTGGCAGATGTAGAACATCGAAACAATTTTTTATAGAATATATTTATTTGACAGGATAGTTTATTAAAAGAAATAAATATGGTATAATCAAAAACGAAAGATTCATATTGAGAAACGTTCGCGAAGTTATTGTCAAGTTCGAGAACGTTCACGAACTTATTATCAACTTCCAGAACGTTTACCGAAGGATGTAGAAAATCGGTATAGATAACGGAAATAAATGAAAACGGTGCATAGGTCAGTTACTTCGAAGTCGGAGGTGTTAAGAAAATGTTTAAATAAATAAGTGATTAACGCGTGTTTTCGAGATAAATATAAATATCAGCGTACGTGCCTTTAAGGTAAACAAATGTCAGTTTTAAGATAAACAGAAGTTATCAGCAGACATTATCTTTCCTTTCATGTACTTAGAGGTAAATGATTAAAATTTTAAAAGAAAGGATCAAAAACGAACACAATTTTTATTTAATAACGTATAAGTCCCCTCTTATTGGCTTTACACTCCCTCTCTCTTCGTGGCAACGATTCCATTAGGTGGTCAATTTCCTCTTGAGTTATTGTATCTCAAGCAACTTGTAATTCATACGAGAAAGCTTCGTGTCTCAGTGGAAGATGCCGTAAGTTCCTGAGTCTTCTAGCCACGTGTTCAATAGGCGCAAGGTCGGAAGATCTGGGTGGCCATGGTAAGAGATTTTTCTTATTGCTATGTGGGGACGGGCATTATCCTGCTGGAAAAGTGGGTCTTTCAACTGCTGAAGAAAAGGAAGACTATGGGGTTCTACCACTACGTTAACATATCGTCGAGCGCTCTTATTGCATTAGATGAATACTAAACGAGACTTAGTCTCATAGGCTATAGCACCCCATACCATAATCCTCTCAGTGTGATGCACATGCTGCTCAACAGAAAATTGAACATTGCGTCGTTCCCCAGGTATTTGTCTGATTCTCATGCAGACTACTCTATGTCATTTCAGATTCCAGTGGAGTCGCAACCTACACCCCTGCAAACGTTCATGTCGGTGTTGAGCCGTCGCTGTCGTTGGTAACACAAGATGTGGCCGATAGGATTGCAATTCGAAACTTCTGATTCAACGGTAAACTGTTTGAAGAATTACAGGAATATCTTTAATACCTAACCATTGATAGACAATTGATCTGGTACTGGAAAATCCGTCTCTTATTGCCGAAGTCAAAAATGGCTGTCCTGCATTTTATTTGTTAGGTTTCGTTCCGCAGTTTCTTGTCTACGACGATTCTGACCTTTCTTAATACATGCTTGATAACAACGTATGATGGTGGATTGGGTTACGTCTTTGTACAACAAACCATTTTCACTTAAGTCAACAATTCGGGCTTTGTCGAATTTGCTTAAGTGGCGGTAATTTTCACGCTGTCGCACGCCAGGTATATTTACACTCTCAATAAACGTTCAAGAGAAGAAGCAGAAAAGATAACAATATTAAATTTAATCAAGACTCGCACGGAATAACACGATAATGCAGTATTAGAAACAAAAAACGTCAGATATGTAATTACTACTTGATCTATTTAAATATAAAATTTTAATCATTTACTATCTCGTAGTAGCTAAACCTTTCTGCCAAGTTTGGTCACAAAATTAGCACTCCTTCTTAGTGTTGCAATTTCACAGGTTATATGTATCAATAATTATTATTAATAATAATTTATAAGAAATTATTGTATTGTTTATTTTAACATTTCTCATCCATAGTGCTTGTGCGTGCACAACAAAAAAGTAAATTGTAGTATTCTAAGTTGTTATTTGATAATAGGAGATGTAATATAATATGAACGATGCAGAAGTAATGAAGTCTATAATTATTAAAACCGTAAGTTAACAGTTTGAAAAAAAGAAGACAACAGTACGCGGTGTTTCCAAGAGGTCACCCACCCAAGTATTGACTGTGTTCAACGTTGCTTAATTTCGATGATCCTACGAGAACCAAACCAAATCAACAGTTTATTACCAAATTTTTACATTTATGCGATTTACATACATACATGTTTTTATCCACTTTTTACTTTCCTATAAGAAAAGTATAGCGATCGCAATAAAAAAAACTTTATTGCATAATTTTATGTTTCAAGGTTTCCTGAATCAGAAAAATGTATTTTTGACAAAAAAATTTCGGTGTCTGTGTGTGTGTGCGTGTGTGTGAGTGCGTGCGTGCGTGCATGCGTGCGTGCGTGTGTGTCGATGACTAACGACACTCTAATAGGTTACTGGAACGCACAACGCTATAAAAAACAAACAAACATTCGAACACATTTCATCTACAAAAATAAAATTGACATATTGCTAATAGGCGAGACTAATCTAAAAAAACAAAGACACGTTTCCTTCAATATATGGATTTTTTTTTAAAATCGTACCCACAATAACTCTCGAACCAAAAGTTCTAGTAACTTGAAATTTGGTATGGAGCTGGATTTTCATATTCTTTTGGTTCTATCATAAGATAGATCTGATACAGAAACCGAAAGTGGACGAATCCGCCATTTTTAACAATTTTTCTTATATAATTTTGTAGGTATGTAAATTATTCGATTTATTTTTACAGTTTCTTATAAAGATAATTATACCTAACAATTTCTTCAAATAAACAAAAATTTCTAACGTTAACGGTTTATTAGATATTTGTTTTATAATTTAAAATTAATTCCATATATAATCTAGGTTCGAATCCTGTTTGCGACGATTTTTTTTAGAAAAGAATTCCATATCTTGAAGGGAAAACAAGAGTGTCTTTGTTTTTTTTTAGATTAGTCTCGCTTATTAGCAATATGTCAATTTTATTTTTGTAGATGAAATGTGTTCGGATTTTTGTTTGTTTTTTATAGCGTTTGCGTTCTACTAACTTATTTGGGTGTCGTTAGTCATCGAGTTCGTTAATGAAAGTCAGGAATGTTATTGTTTTGTCTTTGTTTCTGGTCCATTTTGCGAGTTTTTAGTTTCTTTACTTGTTCTAAGAGTTTCTTGATATATCGAGGTAGGTGTTTAGGAGACTTTTAGTTCAATCGTTAAGTCATTGAAATCAGTGGTTGACCGCATATGGTTGCTGCTGTTGTTTTCTTTGTTCACACGGATTCTTTGTCGGTAACGGTGCTGGTACCCATTTCTGATTTTGTTTCTCGTTTTTTCGGCTCTGTCGTCAATTTATTGAATTATTTTCAAAGTAAACTTAGCATGTGGTGTTGATTGCGGTATGTTCTTTGCTGCAATTTACACATTTTCGTGGTGTGGTAATGTATTTTTTGCACTCACGGGTCCAATCTTAGCAATTGCTAGTTCAGTAGTTTCCATGCTTGGCAACGGTAGCTTTCCCATTAGATTCAAACATGGTTTAGTGCTCGTACATTTTGTTGCTGGTGCTTCACTGTGGTCTTATAATCTGTTACTACTAAGTACGCTGGTCTTCTTGTTCCTCTCATTTTGTATATTTTCTTTGTTTTTATTTTATTTGTTGTTATTACTTCTTCTTTAGTTTAGAGAGGGATCTAATTCATGCACTACATTTTTAGAGTATTAGGCGTGTACGTGTGGTAGTTTATGTTGTCTTTTGTTAAGTGCGGCTTAGTCAACAAGGTCTTCTGCGAATATGTTAAATTTGTTTTTTGCAAATTTTATTTTAAATTTTGTGTATAGAAATTAACTCTTTTTTGTGTGTTATTCGTTTAATTTGATTATTTACATTACTTGCGCTTTGTAGCTAACACACGTCTGCTTGGTAATTTTCTTACACTCCTAAAAATCCCCCACCAATCCTACCACAAGGCGGCAAACACAAAACAACATAAGAGATTTAACATAAGCTGCCCGCCTTGAAGTGTTGGAAAATACTTCAACTTAAAAATTTATGAAACAATATTAACATAACTTAACTAGGTACATCTTAAATAAAAAATGGTACATATTAATATAAACTAAATAAACATGATTCTTCTAGCATGATGCCATCTAATTGTCTTCTTGATTATCTATAGGTAAGACAGCAATCTTGTTTACTGGAACTTTCACTATACCACTTGCACATCGTATAGTCACTACTCTGGTAACATTGTCTTTTCCTGGATGAAGAACAATTATTCTGCCAATAAACCATTTTGATGGTGGAAGTTGTTGATTTTCTATGATTACCAACATGCCAACCTTAAATTTGTAGTTGTTCTTCTGCCATTTTGTTCGACGTTGCAGGTGAGTAACATAATCTTGTGACCACTGCTTCCACTGCATTTGATTAAGCCTTTGTAATAACTCATATCTTGTTAATCTATTTGCAGGTGCATCTGATACGTCTGGATCAGCAATTGTTGTAAATTGACGACCAATAAGAAAATGTGCCGGAGTTAAAATGTTAAGATCGTTTGGATCATTACTTAAAACGGATAAGGGACGAGAGTTTAGACATGATTCAATTTGTGCTAATAACGTACTGAACTCTTCGTAGGTAAGTATTATATTTGTAAGTAATCTTTTTAAGTGGTTTTTAACGTTTTTTATTCCAGATTCCCAAAGCCCGCCGAAGTTTGGTGAATGAGGAGGAATAAAAGACCAATTTATACCTTCATCGGCCAATGAATTTGTGAGATAATTATCGTTCTTTAAAAGAAATTGTCCAAGTAATTTTAATTCATTGTTGGCCCCTACAAAGTTAGTGCCATTATCACTAAAAATATTTAAAGGTTTCCCTCTTCTAGCAATAAACCGCTTGAGTGATAGCAAAAATGTTTTTGTACTTAAATCTGTAACTGCTTCAATATGTACTGCTTTAGTTGAAAAACATATGAATAAACATATATAAGCCTTTAAAGTTTTATTTCCTCTACCAAGTTTTTCCCTTATTACATAAGGACCGCCATAATCTACGCCCGTACTATGAAATGGATACATGATGAGTGTACGTTCCTTTGGTAATTCGCCCATAATTTGATTACAAGGTTTCGCATTAAATTTAAAGCACCTTATACAATTTTTTACAATCTTTTTTGCAATATTTCTTCCGTTAATTGGCCAAAATTGTTCCCTAATAGAATTTAATAAAAGTTTAGGACCTGCATGAAGAAGGTTTTCATGCTCTGTTCTAAATAAAAGATCAGTAAAATGATTGTGATTTGGAAGTAATATAGGGTGTTTTTTGTCATAAGTAAAATTGGATAATTTCAATCTCCCTCCTACTCTTAATAAATTTTGGTTATCTAAAAACGGTGTTAAACTTAACAATTTGCTTTTAGAATCTAGTTCCTTATTATTTTTTAGCCGATAGTATTCCTGGGGAAATGACATTTGCTGTACGATTACAATTAATTTTCTGAAAGCTATTGTTAATTCAGAAATTGTCAAAGGACCTAATTGTTTAGTTTTAGGATGTAAACTGTTATGTCTAAATCTAAGGCAATATGCTGCAATTCGTTTTAGTTTGTTTAAATTTGAATACTTTTCTATTGGAAATGAATCTTGTACGTGTGTGTTAAAAGCATGAGCTGTACGTTTTAATTCTGGTAATTGTTGTATGTTCGTAGAGGTTAATCTAGTAGGATAATTATCAGCATTTTCATGTAGCCACTGAGGACCTGTCCACCATAAAGTATTATTTATTAACTGATCGGGTAAAGTACCTCTTGAAATTATATCTGCTGCGTTATCTGAAGAATCGATATGATACCAATTTGAGATTTCACTCAATCTTTGTATTTCTGCCACACGATTAGCTATGTATGTATTCCATTTGTTCGATTCTGATCTAATCCAGCATAAAGTTATTTCTGAATCACACCAGTAAAATTCTTTATTTATTTTTAATGTTAGGATTTTTTTGAACTTGTCAGCCATTTGTGCTCCCAAAACTGCTGCGCAAAGCTCAAGCCGTGGTAAAGTTACTTTTTTTGTGGGTGCTACCCGTGATTTGGCTGTTTGGGTTTGATATAATTCGTTGTAAGACTTCAAATATATACAAGTGCCGTAAGCACGTTCTGAGGCATCTGTGAAAATGTGTAGTTCAACATAGTCTTTATTAGGTATTAAAGCAAATCGCGGAACGTAAATTTGATTAATGTAGTGTAATTTTTCTCTAAATTTAAGCCACTTTGAATGCAGGTTCATTGGTATTGATTCATCCCAACCGATATTGAGCTGCCATAGTTCTTGAATTATCAATTTTGCTAATAAAATAATTGGAGATAAAAAGCCTAATGGATCATAAAGTTTAGCTGTGTCAGATAATATTGTACGTTTTGTAACCTCACTTTGAATTGGTAAACACTTAAATGTATATGTAATTTTATCCTCTGATGGAATCCAATTTACACCTAACGTTTTGTTGTCTTTGTCCGATAATTTCAACATATTCGAGGTTTGATCACTTAATTCAGTAACATTACTTCTAAATTTACGTAAAATAAATCCCGCATTCTTTAATAAATTGCAAATATTAAGTTTAATTAATTTAAGTTTCTTTAAATTGTTTGATCCTGTGATTAGATCGTCGACATAGAAATCATTTTTAATTATTTCAGATTCTGTAGGAAATTCTCGTTGATTATCAAGCGCTACTTGCATTAAGCATCTAACCGCAAGGTACGGTGCTGATGTGGTACCATATGTAACCGTATTTAATTTATAAACTGAAATGTCGTCGTTGGTGTTTTCGCGCCACAGTATTTGTTGATATTTGCGTTGTGATGTACATATCCAAATCTGTCGATACATTTTTTCAATATCGCTTGTTATTACATACTCATATGTTCTAAATCTAGCTAATATAGAAAATATATCATTTTGTAGAATAGGACCTTTAAACTGAACATCATTTATTGAGAACCCATCTTGTAATCTACATGAACCATCAAAAACTACCCTAAGCTTAGTGGTTTCACTAGACTCTTTTAGTACACAATGGTGCGGTAAATAGAAAGCCTTTTCATCGATTTGATCTGAATTTACCTTTGTCATATGATTTAGCGTTAAATATTCATTAATAAATTCTGTGTATTTGACCTTTAATTCTTGATCTTTTTCAAACCTCCTTTCTAAGTTAATAAGTCGCGTTTTTGCAATTTCGTATGAACTACCTATATGAATTAAGTTTGGTTTAAATGGAATTTTTACTACAAATTTTCCTGCTTCATCGCGTCTAGTTGTTTCAGAAAAGTATGTTTCACAATAGTTGTCATCGTCATTAAATGTTCGTTTAGGTGATACAAATTCGTCTACTTCCCAAAATCTTTTTATATTTTTATTTAATTGCTCAATTGAAGTATAAAAACCTTGTACTGTGTTCTGTAACTCAGTATGTTTTATTATTTCACCTGATAATATCCATCCTAATTTAGTTTTTTGCATCATTATCTCGTTGTGTTTAATTTGACCTACGCATAATAATGACCAAAAAGTACTTGCACCAATTAATATGTCTATCGGATTTGCTTCATTAAATGTGGAATCTGCTAATTTAATATTGGGTGGAATTGAAATGATTTTTTTATTAAACGAATTTAATGGTAAGGCGTTTGTAATTTGTGAGACTATTAGGCATTTTAAAGAATTTGTGTAATTATTATGACATGATTTGAATGTAACATCTACATATTCAGATATGTTTAATAATCCGCGGCCAATTCCTACTACGTTTAATGTTATTGGATTTCTACGTAAATTTAATTTTTCACACAACGATTCCGTAATAAAATCTGATTGCGAAGCCGAGTCGAGTAATGCCCTTACCTTATGCGTATTATTTTGTGAATCCTTAACTAGTACAATAACTGTTGATAAGAGCGTTTGTGAAATTTCATTTAGTGATGAACAATTAGAGACTAAATCGATTGCGTCTGAGGTACATGCTTCGTTGACCTTGTCAGTATTAGTAATATTAGCCTTTATATTATCAATGTGAAGTAGCGTATGGTGTCTTTTTGAACATTTTCGGCAATTTGACCTTGAGTTGCAGTCACTAATGTAATGACCTTTGCGTAAACAATTTATGCAAACTTTGAGTTCGCGTATTCTTTCATTTTTAGCCCTACTATCTAATTTTAAAAACTTATCGCATTCGTATAATGCATGCGCTTGGTTGCAAAAATGCAAGTTGAATTTATTGTTGCAAAGACATCCCGAACTGGCTTTGGTCGTTGATAACTACTTGTATGTTCCACTAATTTGTGGTTAATTACCTCAAGTGTATTTTGTTTGCAATTTAAAAATTCTAATAAATTATTTAAAGAAGGAATACTTGACGTATCTACAAACTCAGAATTTAATTTTGTTTGCCAATCCTTTATGGTTTGATTATCTAATTTTGATGTTATAATAGGAACTAGTAATGCACTCCACGAGTCTACAGGCTGCCCTAATGATCGTAAACAATTTACATGCGTTTGTACGGTATTAATTAGACGCCTTAAATGTAATGAGGAATCCTTTGTTATGTTTTGTATATTTAAAATAGTTTGTACATGATTTGAAATAATTCTGCGTTTATTGTCGTACCTTTTTTTTAATAAATCCCATGCGATTTCATAATTGAGTTCTGTAGTTTCAAGAGTAGCAATTAAACCATGTGGTTCACCTTTTACTGACGATTTTAAATAAGTTAACTTTTGAACATTTGTAATTTCATTATTGAGATGAATTAAAGAATTGAATGCGTCATAAAAGCTGCACCACGTTGTAAATGTTCCGTCAAAAGAAGGTAAATTAATTGGAGGTAGTTTTACTGCTAGCATTGGTTTATTTTGCATAGAAGAGCTTGCTTGCAATTGATTAGTTTCATTAAAACTTGTTAAATTTACATTTACTTGTTGATTGTCCAAAATGAATTTGCCTTACTTGTCAATAAATAAAACGAGTTTTCAAATGATTCGCGTTCGTTACATTCACGAGTGTATTCATCCTCATTCTCAAACGTTAAAAGTTCAATGTCATTTTGAAATTGTTCAAAAGGATCAAATATTAATTCAACCTTTTCTAATCTTTTCTTTAAGTTTGTGAAATCTTCAGTAATTAAACATTCTTTATTTAAGCTTTGTAAATATTTTTCGAAATTTGTTAATTGTTGTTTAAATATTCCTCGTTTGAAACGTAATGTTTTAAGTTCAGTAGCCATTTTACACAAATTTAAATTAATAGAATAAAAGGAATTTTAAATTTAAGGATATTTTACTTGCTTTGTTATTGCTGCTGTTGATGCACGTGCACGAGCTGAGTTTCCTTGATTTTGTCGAACACCTGCGTGGCCTTGTTCGCTGCCGCTTGCTTCAATGTTGTAAGGGTGAAAATTGCTTGATTGGCTTGTGATTTACTTAATTTCTTCTTGTTTTCGTAAGTGTGGTTGCTAATTACTTCTTATCTGGCTTGCGAAGGACCAATGTATAGAAATTAACTCTTTTTTGTGTGTTATTCGTTTAATTTGATTATTTACATTACTTGCGCTTTGTAGCTAACACACGTCTGCTTGGTAATTTTCTTACACTCCTAAAAATCCCCCACCAATCCTACCACAAGGCGGCAAACACAAAACAACATAAGAGATTTAACATTTTGATTGTTTTTTTAGGTATGACGTTAGTTTTTTATGGTCAGCAATTTCATTGTGAATAATTATAGATGCCAGCGTTTTTAATTTTCTTTTAGTTTTTCTTTGGGGTTTCTGGTTGTTTGTTCGTTTTCGATGTCGTATTTGATTGTATGGTCTCCGTGCGTAGATGCAGTTTCCATCTGGAAATTTTCAAATCTATTAGTCACGATGGTGTCTATTGTTTCTTTAGCGTGTGTAGCTCGGTTCGTTATCGTTTCACTAAAATTCCCAGAGGGAAGGTTTTCTTTGTTTTTACAGCAGTACTTAGAATGGAACCTTTCGCGTTTGCGTTAGGATTGCAACTGGCACGAGAACCGGTGTTTCCAACGTGGTATGACCGTTGTCGTTGATAATATTGAACAGAAAGAGCTAGCTAGTATTTCAACCACATGTATTTCAAATACATTTTTACCGTATTTTGCATTTTGTATTTCAAATATTCTTGTTTACAAAATATATTATCTATTCCGTATTTCAAATACATTATGTTTTTCAAGTGTTTTCAAACAACATCGCGTTTACTTTTCTTTCGCCGTTTCTATTGTGTTTTTGCATTACGGAAGTATCATGCTAGCAATTCGAATCTAATATTTACAGTGATAAAAGTACGTACTTATTTAAAATATTTTGGTAATTTAAATACTATGTGAGAAGGATATTTCCTACTTTGTAGTTCAAATACTATAATGTGATCAGAGTAATTTGTATTTCAAATACTGTATCTTAGTATTTAGTCTAGCTCTATTCACAGGGCACATAAACGTTCTTTTCGTAGTACGGGACCGTATGCATCGTCGATGACGTCTTTCGTTGACGAATAATAATAATTAATTTACAAATATTATAAACAATGAAAATGGTTTAATGTTTTTTGACATTTATAAGTTTTTGTTATTGTATAAATAGCTAAAGTCTTGAATCGAGTACGTGTGTTTGTTAAGAAAGTAGATTCAAAATACTGCAAAACACAGGCAACGTTCCGAAGTAAACAACAACATTGCATCAGCTCGGCGAGAGAGAACGGAAATCATCGAAGTTGTCCGCTGCATTAAATGTGTCTGCCTTTCAACAAGAAGTATTATTTTAAATTTTACGTCATTTTTAAACTGTTTAAACATACATTGCGGCGACATTTGGCAAGTAAAAACGTGCACAGTTGAGTAAAAGTGTAAAAATTTGCCACAAAAAAAACAGTGAAATTATCACTGAAACAGTTTGTTCCGTTTTTGGTCATCATCGAGTTCCTTCTCGCATAGATATTGTAAATTTAATCAATAAATTTAAACGTCTTAGACAAGATAGTTAATTTCAATTCGTGCGTGCCCGTTTCAAGACGATCACAGGAATTGGAGATTATGCACCGCATTATGCATAAAAAACTTCGTCCACATGCTTATAACTCACGCAGGTTGTGAAACAATGGTTCTATTGTGTAAAACATTTTTTGGACGTGTGATTTCTTAAAATGGATTCTTTAATTAGCCGCCGAGATTTTGTGATTTTACATCATTAGAATTCTTTCTTTAGAGCTACGTCGAAGATAAAGTTTAAGCCAATGCTCCAGCAACCATTTAAGCACTCAAAGACAATATTACAGCTGCTATGGTGCAAAAACGTGACAAAAATTCCATTAAAAGAATAACCGTTTGCTAGAAGAGCCGATGCGGACATTTAGCGGATGTTGCGTTTCATATAAATAATGCGTCTTTCTGTTAATTTAAAATTACACCTTTTGTTAAAAGACCTTTTAGTAATAACGAAAAATAAAAACAATTTAAAAAAAATCTACCGTCAACAAAATTGTAACTTAAAAATAACGCTAATACAACAGTTTCCAAAAGTTAATGATTTTCTGTAATACAAGCGATGTAGATACCTGTAATAAATCTTGTTTTTTTGCTGCTTTCATTGAAGACAGCAATGTTTGTTTGTTAGTGTAGTTACGTAATGGCGATTCTCTAGAGAGTGGCAAAGTAAAAAATCAAAATATACGTAAAACTATGCTTTAATCAATGATTATTTAAGCAGAAGTGTATGTAAAAAATCAATTTAAAAGTTCTGAAACTTAGTTAAAATTAGAAGAGAGATGCTTTAAACATTTATATATAATTTTAAATATTATGGTCAGAGTTATATATTTAAGAGTTGCTAGTAGTAGTGATGCCGGTTCTGAGACACATTTTCCCGCGCTTTTTTAAAAATTTGAATTTTGACTGCGTTTGGGAAAGATGGGGGGAATCGTATTTTTTTGTGTAAGTTTGGGTTCCGGTAAAACCGGTAGAGATCGGGTTTTAATTTTTCTGTGCTTTTTTAAAAACCTAAAGTTTGTGTAAGTTAGGGTGCGCGCGCAACTTTTCAAATTTTAATACACAAGATAAGAAAATTTTATAAACATTTGGACAGCAGGAAATATAACTTAACCTCAATCATTTTTTTGGCTTACCTCTGTAAATTTAAATGCTTCGAATAATAACAAATCAAAACTTATCAAATGCCATGGACATGTAAAATAAGTACCTAGTTAAGTAACATGAGTAATGAATTTTGACACTACTACCAACTTAGGATAATAAAATTTATTAAAAATTTTGGTAGCGGGAAATTTAACTAACCTCAATAATATTGGCTCGTCCTGTAAGTTTGTTTTATTAATGATAATGATTAACAATTTTTTTGAAAGACTAACATAAGAGTGTTTTTCCCCGCATATAGTATTATATTTTATATCAGACGCTGCTCGTTATGGCTCTCATAAGTTTGTTGAATTGCATTATTCAGCTTTAACGTTTATAAATATATATAATATAAATTGTTTTATTACATGGTTTAAAAAACTGAATTTGCATTATTAGCAATCATCATAAAACAATGAAAATCACTAATTTATTTAAGTAATTATTATATGCAATTCGAGTAGTATTACAGTTAACTATTTTTTATAAAGACTAATATAACAACGTTTTTTCCCGCAGATGGTATTATATTTCATATTACATGTGGGTCGTTTAGCCTTATTTTGCTGATTTATGTTTTAAAGCTTATAAAACATTAATTTATTAAATGAAAAAATCAGTCATTTATTTAATTTCATTTAATATCATATATATGTGTTTGGTTTAATATTGCAATTTCGGGAACACTCTTTTAAATCATTTCGTTGCGTTAATGGCGGCATCAGTCGAATGAATTCCAAAATAAGACCCTACATTATTTTTTTCGTATTCATATTAGGTGATGTGTGTTTTTGCATTAGTGTTTCCACTAATTTTTTTTATAGGTGTTAAGTTACATATTCACATACGGGCGATTGACACTCTTATAATGTGTAGACTATTTATTTATTTGTTTAATCATGCATTTCAAATTAATACATAATTAAATTAAAGTAACTTGAACAGGTAGAAATAAAACTATCATCAACAATAAAGTAGTTTAGCTAACTTGTTTATCCCAAAATTAGGGACTGGTTCCTATAAACATTTTTAGGACCACTTTAAAACCACA
Organism: Aquatica leii; assembly: GCA_035610365.1. NCBI lineage: Eukaryota > Metazoa > Arthropoda > Insecta > Coleoptera > Lampyridae > Aquatica > Aquatica leii. Next base: position 60,504,282 of record CM069436.1, read on the forward strand.
CATCAGATAATAAACAATTATATATCAAATTACGTATTTAGTATTTGATAATAGCAAAACAGTTAATTTTTTAAATGTAAATTCAGAATGGTTAATGAATATCTCAAATAATGGTGCCTACACTGTTGCCAACTTCAGATAACAAAATTTAATGGTTTTTATAGTGGGAAATATAACTAACCACAATAATTTTGGCTTATCAATAAATATTAATCGGTTTGTTGAGGCGGTTCCCACATTTTGTTTTAGACCAATCAGAATTGGCTACGCCCATTAACACCACCTCTGACAACACTCAGTTACCAATTTTATTAGCCAAAGACCAAATGGGTTTGTTACATTGGTCCGGAAGTTGTGATTTGAAACCGGAAATTGAAAGTCGACACTCAAATTTGCAATTTGAACCAGAAATCGGTTCGTTAAAGATGCTTAAAAATCGTTTATTGTTTTTTTAAAATTTGATTTTTTATTGTGAATAATAAATAAATAAAAACAAAGTTTAATATATTATTTTTTTAATCCGTTTGTCGCTTCAACAAACGGATTTCTGGTGTCAAATTACAAATTCGGGTGTCGACTTTCAATTTCCGGTTTTAAATTACAACTTCCGGACTAATGTAGAAAACCGATTTGGTTTTTGGTCAGTAAAATTGATAGATGAGTGTTGTTAGAGGTGTTAATTCTGATTGGTTGCAAAGTTGTTTGCAAACACCTTTACAAAGGTAAAGGTGTTTGCAAACAAACCATCTGTTTGCAAAGCTGTTTGTACAGTTGTTTGTACAGTTGTTTGCAAAGCTGTTTGGAAACCTGTTAATTAAGCTGAAAGCTGTTTGCTTACTGTTTTGTAAAGATATTTGCATAGCTGTTTGCAACGCTGTTTGCATAGTTGTTTGTAAAGCTGTTTGGTAGTGACATTATCGTTATAAATACTATGTAAATTTAATACATCTTGTTTGAACACTATTATAAAGTTAGCGTTGTTGCGAATTAATTGTTTCAGAATGCGGTTATAGGTTTGACATAAGCAAAAACAATCTGTTATTATGACTATATACTAAAATATTCTCTGATTAAATTTTGATTATCACACGCACAGTGTAGGTTCAATTATTTCAAATATTCATTGACCATTTTAAATTTACATTCAAAAAATTAACTGTTTTGCTAGTATCAAATACTAAATACGTAGTTGGATATATAACTTTTTATTATCTGATGTGTGATTTTAAAGTGGCTTTAAAAATTTTTGATAAGAACCATTCCCAATATTTTGGGATGAATTGGTTAGTCAAACTACTTTATTGTTGATGATAGTTTTATTTCTACCTAAGTTGCTTTAATTTATGTTAATTCATAAAAAGAATCTTCCATTATTGGTTGTGTAAATTATATACAATAAAAAATCAAAAACCAATGTCGAACCAATGTTGAACCAATATGTAACTATAACTACATATTGGTGGAAAACCCGATTTCATCCAATTGTATGAAGTTATCTGTACTGTATGAGAGTTGTGATTGTAGATTACATTTAGTTCTAATCCTGTATTCTCTACGATGATACAATTTGTACACTTGTGTACGTATTAACTAATGTAATTTCAAAATGGATAATCGGTAAGATTATGGTATAAAATCGTTTATAGAAAAAGTAAAATCTAGAAGTGTTCCACGATATTTGGCTTTACCTACGACTATTTTTTCACATTGCATGAGTAATAATATTGTTGGTGGAAGAATAAAACGATCTGATTCACAACGATCGATGTCTACAGAATACAATTTGATCAAAGAAACTAGTCTTTTACAATATGATAATGCTTCAAATGAAACACTTGTAAACTCAACTTGCTACAGAATCGATCCTGATAGTTACAAATATATTAAAATTGGGTATAGCACGTTTTTGCATCTTGATTCTGTTATACGAATTTGCAGTGTGACAGCGACACCTGTGCCAATGGTGGTATATGTAGAAATAAATACAAGATGTAATGGTGTTGTTTGTAATTACTATGATAAAAATAATGTACTACTAGCTGTTGAAGAGTAGATCAAATTTATGAAACTTCAATCTGATTTAATTTACAAAATTTTCTTGAATTCCACCGAAATCATGCTTATTCTTGAAGAGGCCAAATCAATAAACATCAATGTTTCTATTCAAAACCTAAGCAAATCAGTCGATATATCCAAAGATTTAAAAAATCCATTAACTGCTACTTTTATGCTCAAGGAAGTTGCCGAAATGAAGAGAGCTGCCGCTATCGCCACGATCCTTCCTACCAATGTCGCATCCAGTTTACTGTTCTGGGACAGACCAGTCTAAAGAAGGGAGCAGTGAAGTTATTGTCAGCTTCGCGAACGCTCACGAACTTATAGCAGGCGCGGCTTCAAAGGGGGGGCCGCGGGGGCTATGCCCCCCCCCCCCGACATTGAAAATAATACTGAAGTTTTTCTCACTTTGTATGTAATACATTCGCTTTTTTTTATAGTTGTAAAATTTATGATGCTTTATCGCTTGCAAGTAAAAGCTTGGTGCATAACGAAGTGTTATTCAATTTTATATTAACGCCATATTAAATACATTATTTAAAAATTTGATGAGCACCCCTCCGCTTTAAACTGATGGAGCCCCCCCCCCCCGAAATAAACTGCTGGAGCCGCGCCTGACTTATAGTCAACTTCCAGAACGTTTACCAAAGGATGTAGAAAATTCTCGAGAGAGATAACAGAAATATATAAAAACGCGTCAAACGAATCATAGGTTAGTTTTTCGAAGGGGGATGTATTAAGAAGACTGTTAATAAATAAGTGATTAACGCGTGTGTTAGAGATATATATAACAGCGTACAAACGTACAGTGTGTAGACTTTTACGTTGCGCGCTACCTGCACAAAACCCTGGTAAGGTCAACAATAAAGTATTATCCTTTGAAGTGATTACGAAGGTATTAGAAAAATACATAAGCAATTACTGCAATCTTTTAAAATCATTCTTATATATTGTCGTATACCTACACAAAAAATAAATAAAACTGGTGTATAATGTTATACTACTGAAAATACATAAATGATTAATTATTTCTTAAAGGACAAGTTCATTTTGACTTGAATATTACTCGTTTATTTTAAAATTTGAGTTACAGCAATAACAGAGGCGTTACATCCTTGAAAATGTGAAAACGAATACAATAAAGTGATTAGAATGGAATTATAATAAATAGAAGTGTTAATCGTATATATTTTTAAATTCTTAAACAATGACACCTTCTTTAAGATAATGATAAAACGGAATTTCTAATAAACCAAATATTCAAGTTTTAACTAACTTTGTTACAAGAATTCGTTTATTTAAAAAAAAAATATTTTATACAAAATTTTACATAATATTAATAATTAATCCAAATAATTATTATATCCTACATATAAAAAAACCTAGTATTTGGTCCACAAACCATTCTTATCTACACAGTCTCTTAATCTATTGACTATTTTTTTCAACTCAAATGATAGTTATTCTTAAATACATTAAAGCACATAAACTTTAGTATACAAACAATTTAACTATTAATAAGGCTAAAGAAACCTTACCCTTACTCCAAGTGTGCTTGCAATTTCTGTTGATGATTTTCCAGCATCATGCAAACCAACTGCACGTCCTGAAATTTCCAATGGATGTCCACGATTTTCCATTTTTATTAGAAGTGTGATGCTGCAGTTGCTTTTGAATATTATATACGAAATGTTTTAATCTTTAAAATGATTATAATGCAATTACCTAATTACAATAGAAACAAATGCTAAATAATTCTTTTAAAAAAAGATATAGTTGTTAAATCTAATTGTTAGTGTAAATGGATTATCTAAATATATGTTGAATATTTAGTCTAAAATTAACTAATCGTTTAACAATCGTATTACACCATTCTATAGAATTAATGTATTTTTAGTATTAAATTTGCAACGCTTTAAAAAAGAATTTATTCTTGAGCATTGCGGTAATTGTCGACGTATTATTTTGAAACCATAATAAAACCATTTTTTGTTTAAATTTTTATTGTAATTACTCAATTGTTACTGTAAATAGAATTTTTGAATAAATAATTAATATTCAAGTCTTTTTTATTTATTACAATTCCATTCTAATCACATTATTTTCTCCGTTTTTAAAGTTTCAAGCAGGTAACGGGTAACGTAACGTCATATACATTACGTAATATTTATTATCTGTGGTATTACTGTAACTCAAATTTTGAAATAAATGAGTAATATTTAAGTCAAAATAAAATTGCTCTTTAAAAAATATTTAATAATTGATGTATTTTCAGTAGTACTAATTTTATACATGGGTGTGTATTTATTTTTTGAGTAGGTATACGACAATATAAGAACTTGATTCTTAAAGATTACAGTAAATCTTTATGTATTTTTCTAAAGAAATGTTTTAACACCTTCGTAATCACTTTAAAGGATAATACTTTATTGTCGACCTTACCAGGGTTTTGTGCAGGTAGCGCGCAACGTAAAAGTCTACACACTGTACGTACCTTTACTGTAAAGAAGTATTAGTTTTACATAAACAGAAGTTTTCCGCGGACACTATTTTTCGAGTGATTGTAATATATAAATTAGTGTAAGTGTTTTTCTTAAATATCGGTAGATTTAATTAGTTACATGTAGTTCTAATCATGTAAATACTTCGTTATAAATAAATTAGTTTAAAAATTCGTTACAGTATAGTTAAATAGTGCTAGTACATTTTAATGTCTTGGCTAATCAGTTAAATGTGCGCGATATCAATAAAGTCGTACGACTACTGCGATCTGACCTGATAACCGGACCAAGATAAGCTTAGACTTTAGAATCATATAGTCAAATAAATGTTCGATTAAAGTATAGATTAATTTTTATTCGATACACTATCTACATGTGATCTGCACTCTCTAATCCTTACAAACGCTTATTGCCTACCGAGTAGACTGCAGATCTCTTTAGAAGTTACATTAAAAAAAACGTTTTTCATTTTGAATAAATTTTAGTAGTTACTTAATCGTGTCATTGTGTCAGATCTTTTTGTTGCTTTTAGTATACACGAGTGTTGTCTTGTAAAGCGCAATGCTTCTCAACTTTATTACAATTGTTTTGATGTTTATAATTTATTTAGTTCTTAGAATTTCGCAAAATTGCGCAATTTTTTGGAACTACGTAGTTAGGTCTGTTTATGTTTTCGATTTATTTTCTCAGGCAGCTTATACAAAACCCCATAAAAATAACTTTCATTGTGAATCGGTAAAAAAATTAAATTATATTATAGAAAAATGTCAAATTACTTTAAAAATTCTTTATATACAAGTGCAAATTCATCATGGTTGATCCCTCGATCCAATTAAAATTTGAGATGTGAACACAGCAATTAATTTAATTAATAATTAGAAAAACAATTTTTTGAGCTTATTCACGTTAGTGTCATATTTTTTTATTCTTGTTTAGTTCAAATTTATGAATTACCGTTTAACACCTGTGTCTTATCTACATTAATGTTTCTGAATTATTACAAGAATCTGTATAATTAATATCTTCAAACAGGATGGTCCCAGATCTTAAATAATATTTTATATTTATTCATCATTACTTCCGGCAGTTTTTTATAGTTGTGAAAAAAACAAAAATTATTCAAATGCCAATTTTTATTTACTTTTTTTTTATTAGACTTTGGACAACATTCTGATGTTGGTAAGAATATTTTGAATAATAGCTTAAGGTACCGTTCCGAACGAATTACATAGAAATGTGTGTAAAATATTCCCGTAGAATAAGATTGATAAAATACTAATTGTGAATCATAGCATAACGAACTTTAATGAGAGTGAGTTATGCTATGAGACTTTCGACGAGAGTAACATACATTAATTTTAGTTCTGCTCTTTGTAAAATTTTTAAGAAAATTAAAAAACTAATATTTGAATTTACAAATTTTTAAAGTGTTTTTCTTCTAATTTTAATTAAATTTCAGATTTTCTACCAGACACACGTAGTTTTACGTAGATTTCAATTTTTTACTTTGCAACTCTAGAGTTTTTTCTTTTATCACGTTAGTGTTTTTAATGAGAACCGCATAATTTTTTTAGAACTGAAATACATTTCTGAACTTCTGAAGTCAATTTCTCATTTTATATTTGAAATTTAGGAATGCACTATACGCATGATAGTTTGATTACGTTTCAAGTTTGTCTTAGCATTCATCAATAATTTTAGAATGTAACCAACAAGAACAAAAACAAATAAAATATAAAATAAAACAAAATTCTAGATTAAATCCAAATCCAAATAATTATATAAGTAATTAAGATAATAAGAAGACGCTGGTTTATAGTTTTTTTCTCAATTTAATGACATTCTGCATTAATGATCTTATAGTTCAATTGTCATGGAACGCGGCGTTATAGTAAAATCTACATTTATAGCTCCCACATTATCGGAGTCAATTTCTGTAGTTTTTTTAATTTTCAGTCAAAAGTCACGAACGTTTCTCAAAAAGTTAAGTGTCATTTTTCTAAATGAAGCTTAGCCCCAAAAAAATGATTAACACCCCATGAAATGTGTGTCTTAGTTGATACGTACAAAAATTTAAAACATCACGTTTGCTTCTTTTCTTTTTTCGTTTCGCCAACTTTCGTAAGGAAAAGATCGAAGAACAAGCAACCGAAATCTAACTAAAAACCTCTAAAGAATTAGGGAGGGAATTATACCAATCTCCGAATTATTGACAGCTCTGCCAGATCCCCAGATAGACAGGAGAGGAGTTTTATGTGCAATTATTGCCAAAAATTAGATTAGTGTATTTATAACCTATTTTGTTAAAAATTTTAACCCTCTCGTTGACGGGTGGATTCAGAATCACACTATTCGACGCGTTGGGTCTCTCAGATCCATAATGTCTTTTATTTTTTCCCCTAATAACACATTGATATCCTCAGTTTCTGGCATGCATTTGTTACCCTGCTCTATTTTGCACTGCTAAGAGTAAAAATAATTGTGAAACATTAACTTGACAATTCCCATTTATTAAAAAAATTACATATAATGCAAGTTTTGAAAAGAAATTATAAATTGAAAAAACGAAAATGACAATAGCAGTAACATACAAATATTTGTAAAGTATATGGCCGAATAAGTGCAAAAAATATGAAATGAGTGTACATAAATTTGACACAAAATATTGAATGAAAAATTTAGTTAATTCAATTTTGCCGCACAGTCGCAGCAGCAGGGTTTTGTGTGTTCCGAACAAATACAGGAAGCACAAAACTTACACGAATATCTTGATTTTTGCTGCACATTCTTCGAGCAGTTGATGAAGTCATCGGTCTTCAGTGACTGAGACACCTAAGAATTTTGCCGCTAATAACCTTACTTTCCGTGGTAGATTTGGCATATTTGCTCGTAGTTTTATGTTTTCTATTACTAAGAGCCGGTTGTTCAATTGTAATTTAAACTTTGGTTAACTTAAACTCAGTGAAACCGGGCTAAACTAAGTCTTTGTCCAAATTTTCCAAAAATAAAAATCGGTTTTAAAAAAATTCTCCATCTCGATTTTTTGTTTTATTTATTATGAATGCGTTGAGCATGCCGAAAAAAACCAAAAATAGTCATCTTCTTGTGTTTCGATCTACATTATAAGATGTAACTATCGGCTTTTTGTGGGATTGTAAAATCTTAGTAGCTCTGGTTTTTTATTATCACCAGTATTTTCGTCTATTTTGACATCATAGTGCATTGACGATACAAGTAATGCATTCTTTGACTTTTTTTGGAACATATTAAGTAAGTGTCATATCGGCATGGTATGCAAAAAGGTGAAGACTTTACAGGTATATCTTTAACACTTTTAACTTCTTTCGGCAACGAGTTTCGACTGGATTGTATTGTACCAACTACAGTTAGGCGGTGATTATGCAATAAACGACTTACAGTTTCCACGCTAGTAAACCATCGATCCATGATAACATTCCTTCCAGTTCCTAAAATATGATTGGTCATTCATAAAATGACAGCAGTTACAAATTTGTATATCTGAAAGGCACATTGAGGTTGGCTTCCAGCATAGATCTACAAATGCGTCGTGTAAAATGTTTTTGCATTTACTATATAAAACACTTTATCTCTTATTTGTTGGGTTTATTCAGAATATAGATACGAAAGCCACATCTTCCACGAAACCCTAACAATGGCTCATCTAGAGTCACATATTTACCCACACTATAATGATTTTTAAGCTGTTTATTAAATTTTTCTAACGGTAGCAAGTTTATCCAACTTCTTTTGCTCATTCCTTGTATCGGTATTGTCGAAACGTATACACTTCATCAGAAACATAAATCTTTGCTGAGATAAGCTAACAGGATTATTGGAGCCCTAAACCCTGCTCGGGCCTCGGGTATAATTTTTTTCGCCCCCCATGTTGAGCACCGGCCAAATACAGCAAACCGATAAACGTTCATTTCCTCTTTATTAGCAAGTACAACGTTGTATTTATTCTTGTATCTTGGTGCTATTTTTTGTATATACAAATTGGTATTTTCGATAACTGTGTACAAAATTTCTCCAAAAAAGAGCATCCAACACTGAATTGGCTTGTTTGCGTTTCTTGCACTTTCGAACTCGTTGGCCTGGGGCATGCTTTTTCCACTTAGTTCCATCTCCTCCATAAAAATACCGAGATTTCTCACTTCTTGCTCCGTAACTGTATCGTGTTCGCTAATTATGTCTTGTGCACCTTCGTCTTCTGACTGAGATGCTTCAGATACGTCCGGAGTTGGTACTTCATCGTAAAATGCCTGTAGTCTAATAATTTCCCGTTCATAAGCATCTCGCTAAACAAAAGTAATAAAGGCTCAAGAGGAAAACGTCACAAATGGTTTCAGTTGCACTTCCAATAGAGAGTAAACCAACCTTTTCTGCTTTATATAGTACGAGCCAAGTTCATAAAGAACGGGAATTCCTCTACAAAAAATAAACTATTTAGAGTAAGAAAGGTAAATCCCTTAAGATCGAGATAAAAACACGCACAAACGATAATTAATTGAAATTTAGAGACTTACCCGGATGCAAAAAATTCTGCAAGAATACTTAGAAATTAGGAGAAGGCCTTAAGAATGTTTTATGCATAAAAACAACACAAAAAGAGTCCCTTTAAGAAATACGAACAAATACATTGTAAGAAAAAAACTTACACGAATACACGAGTTGGGCCTAACAGGCCTAAAGCCCTTCTGGCAGCCAAACGACAGATGATAAAATTAAGACAAATTAAGAAAAACATGTCCTTATTAAAGTTAGGAAGGTACCAAAAAACTAAAGAAATAAAAAAAATATTTTAAAATATATAACAAAAAAAGGTTTGCCTGGGCATCACAGAGCTAACCCGTCAACCGGAGGATTAACGTTATTTGATCAGTGCCTTATTAAAAACAAAAAATATATTATTTCGTCAACATTTTGTATTTCTATTGCGTAAACATTTTTTTCCGAAAAAAATGTATATTTAATTTTGTTTAAAAAAATACTATCTGCGTTTCTTTATAGGCGTCCAAACTAACCCCGATCGTGGGGTAACTTTGAACACCAATAAATTAATTTTAAAAAATTGTTAATCTAATTTTTTGTCAGGTGAAAGCACTAACGGACTCCCGTGATACATATATATTTTTTCAAATTTTTGTTCGCTGTTCTACTTGATGTTTTATATAGATTTAAAGCAAAAAACCGTTCAAAGTAACCCCATTTTACGGTACAGGTTCATGATTTTCATATTGAATTAAAATTATTTCTGACATTCTTTAAAACAATCACATCACAATTCATATTTTTGCATTGAAAACACTGCACCGTATTGAAATTGCACAATCAAAGTTTGTATGCAAAAAGCACGAACTACTACAACTAATGACACAAGAAAACGTTGCATATGTTTCAAGTTATTAAAAACCCAATTTTACTTTTGTGTGGTTCCTCTGCTCCAGCACACAAATCATAAGTAACAGCTTTCGAATCGTACAATTATTTATCAAAAACGTATCGTGACATTTTGTCTAGTTGTAATAAGACGGAACTTTTTTTTTAATGAAAAAATTTACAAAACTAATAGTGTGAATTTTTTTCATAGGCGTTCAAATCTTCTTGGAATTCTAACTAAACTTCACTATGAAAATATCTATCTCTATAATAAAAAATGCAGTCGTACAACGTGGATAAATCTTGGAGATCTTGTACAAAAGACAAGTTAACACTGTTAAGATTTAATGATAAAAAATGAACTTGTTTTGCGACGTAATAGTGTTTTGTTTAAGAAGTTGTTGATCGTTTTGTTCACTGTAACCAGAGTTTGGTCATAGCCTTGTCATAGTAACAACAGCTAAATTAATCCTTGGTCGTTGTGGTCAATGACAGTTATACTAATAGTTTTAGTAAAGATTTTGTTCTGTTTTGATGTTCTCGTTAATTTCACACGTGTATTATTTTATATATTATATTCCATGGATAATTTCGAGTTGTGTGAAAAGTTTCTATACTTTCGTTTTTACTTGAAAATAAATACACGTAAACAAAAAGACTAATTTTCTATGAGAAGGTTAATAAAAATAATTTACAATACGAAACTCGCCATTTAAATTACTAAATGTTTTTGTTTTCGAGTACTTCGTACAACACAAACAGGACGTGATTATATGCTTTCGTATTGTACCCTGTAATTTTATGAATCTCCGTTCTTAGAAACGCATTATTGCGTAAAACAAAAAAAGAAAATACCGCGCTGACTTCAGCACATTACCATTTGATTACAAATCTAAGATGATGAATAAAAATTAAAAAAAAAACATTACCGCGCTTGAAGCCTTCAACTCTGCCTCTTCCACTTTAGCTGCCATGTTGCGCATTTCATCTTTACCTTTTTGAAGTTCCGTCTGCGCAGTCTTGGCTTCTTCTAAGGCGCTTTTCAATTGATCTTCGGTATGATTTAAGGTATTAGTCAAATTTTCAATCTGGTTTACTAAGTTCGCGAGTTCTCTTTCTTTGTTTATTACTTCTTCTCTTTCACGTTCTAAAGTCTTCCTAAAAAGCAAGCGTAATTAGTTTTTGTTTCAACAATTTAATAAATTCGTAATTAACGGTATATAACTAAAAAAAATCAATTTAGTTATGAAGTCATCTTTGTGACGAAATATATACTGTTGATCGAACATTGAAGGTTATTCCCACAGTTATTCATGGTACCTACCTTAAAAAAAGTAAAAGAAAAAGCGTTTGGGTTTTTTGAGACAATAAATTAGAAAAATCGTTTTATTTGTATCCAAAGGACACTTGAAATAATTAGTACCTGATGGTAATAGAAGCTTTGCCAATTAATAAATGTTTAGTAAATTGGTAATATGCAATGTATATCGGTCAAAATAATTACACAGAGAGAAAGAAATTGATGTTGATTTTGTGAGTTTGCAGCATAGCGTCCGAACTATCGTGACATTACCGTGTTAATAGCATATTTGATGTTATAACATTCTATCACATAATAACAACTATAAGGGACACTTACTGTCGGCATCTTCGATATTCCAGTCCGGGAAATGAGTGACTGGTCATTTTGAAAATAGTGCCAAATTTAATTTCTTTAAGTAGAATGCATTTTTTTAGATAACAAAACGATTATTCTAAATGTAATTTGTTTATTTGCTTGCAATGTGCTTCAAATGATTTTATCATGTTAATTATTCCTTGTTATATATTTAAAAAAATTCTGACGATTCAACAATTGTTTAAACTACAATTTTCTTATCGGAAAAGAATGCTTTGTTATTTAGTCTAGTCTGTATTATCGGTATTATTTGTTTTTAACACATTACACCATGTAGTTATCAATACGAATATTAACATAAATATGAATTGAGTAGACATTATTTTTTCACACTATAATTTTAAACAAATGAAATTGTTTATTATAAGCATAATTGTTTGTATTGCACTTAAGTGCTGCATTCGTAAATCCTTGACGTTTATTTATCATAATTAATACAAAAGAATTCCAAATATAACCTAATTTGTCAGAAACAATAGATTAACGACCCCCATATTCTTATATGTGCAAAGTAGCGTATGCGCTATCAATTTTTTTGCGCCGAAGCGTTCCTTGTGGTTGATTCTATGATGTTTATAAAAATAAACAACCTACTAAACAAGTACACTCAACTGAACAAAAAACGGGACATCTTGGTTAGTTCGATTGAAATAGTTAGCGGTGTAAACTAGAGTTGTTAGCAAATGCGATTGGCAATCATTTGTGGCGTCCGCAATACTATTCATGCAATCCAAATTAGGCAAATAATAAACATTAACAATAGCAGAAGGTTCAAATCTAAACTAAAAAATCAATATATTCATATTTTTGAATGATTTGGAACAGTAAACTGCATTTTATCTTCATACGAAATATTTTCGTATGTAAATAAAAGTTCCATATGGAAACAATGCATTATAAACGTTATTAAGGCTGTTTTTTGAACACATTTTATGTTACACCCATGTAACAACCTATTAATAACAATGTAAATATAAAGCTATTGCTCTTAAGTTTGAATCACATTTTAAGTAGTTTTTTTTAAACTCTCTTTTGGGTCGAAATGACAAAGAAAGGCAATTATTATAGATATTTTAAATAATTGCTAACACACTTATAAAGTCTCATTAACAGTGGAAAGATTTTGTGCCAAAAAAGATATTTGCTGCACATTACTTTTATACAATATATTTTTGTGTATAAAATACATTCTTTTAGGGGTGAGGGAGGCACCATCACTAGTATGATAAACAAAAAATTTGAATTTTCTTTGTCATCCATATCCTGCTTTACTATAATACGATAACTAATCGTTCTTATTGTATTTTTCAGGAATGTCAGTTATGAACACTGAAGTATTTTACCTACGTATTCATTTAATATTTTTAAGTTGCTGTTATAGTCTAAAAAAACGAAATAATAAATAAAGAAATAATCTAATTTACATTTTTTGTTGCATTTAATATACCTCATTGCAGTGCAATACAGTAATCATTCATTCAGAGCTTATCGTATTAATAAAATATAGATTTATTAAAAAAAAATAAAGAAAAGATCTTGTAACTACATAAAAAGCTGTACTACACATTTTGGAGTAATTGTCTACATAAAGACTTCTTGGAGTCGAAGCACTTCATAACTTTTATAAGTTTTTTTGTCGCAAAAACAACACGAATCTAAAAAACCAACGGTTTAATCACGTAACGTCTTGCAAATTCTAGACAGTCTCTTTTATTGTCTTTGCTAAGAATTACTTTTATAACTGCTTGATACTGTAACGATTATTATTAACACTAATTTATTTAAACTAAAAATATGTACACGTTTATAACTAATCGAACTAATTAAATTTAAGGATATTTAATAAAAACACTTACACTAATTTATATAGCACTATCACTTACACGAAAGATAAAGTCCGCGTATAACTTTAGTTTAACAGTTATTGTTTACATTAAAGCTGTGCACAGTTTTAATTCGTCGTATTTATCTCGACACGCGTTAATCACTTATTTATTTAAACTTGTATAATATTCTTAACACTGCCGACTTCGAATTACTGAAAATAACTGACTTATGATTCATTTGTACCACAATTATACATTTTAGCCAAACGTTCCAGAATTTTCTATATCTTTCGGTGAACGTTCTGAAAATGCATAAAAACTTTGTGAAGGTTCTCGAATTTGAGAATAATTTTTCGAACGTTTCAATACTTTTTTATTGCAGCGTTTTACGGTCTTGCCCGTGTATCCCGGAAAATCGACGTCGGCTAAAGCATTTTGAAAAGTTGTAAAAGAATTTTGAGTAACATTAGCCACTAACGCAGGGTCCTGGGCCACCGTAGATAGTTGCCGTCTGCTACTCTTGTTTATCGTGTGCTCGCGATTCAACTTAATTCGGATAGGTCCTACAGTAGTCCGTGAAATCATAAACATTTGAGCAACTGCTCGAATGCTAAGTCCGCGCGCTTACTCCGCGATTATTAGAGCTTTGAAATTAACACTCGTATGTGCAGGCATTATCAATAACAAATAGCTTTCTAAGAAAACTTACTAACGTGATACTATATTTCTACTAAATCATAACTAAAAAAATAAAATTATTATTTTGAGATTATAACAGCGACTCAAAAACTAAAAATAGTAAATGAATAATAACGATTATTTGTCGTATTGTAGTAAAGCAAGGTATGGGTGACAGGGTAAATACGAATTTTTTATCATACTAGCAATGGTGTCTCCGCCACTTCTAAAGGAACGTAACTAGAAATGCAATGACAGATTAAGTTCTTACCAAGATTATACGCATTTAAATTCATTGGTACGTATTAACAACATTTAAACAAGTATCTTATTTTTCTACTAGTATCGCAAAAAGAAAATTGATTGTAACGTTATCTAAAAATATTGTTAAACTAAAAAATGAAGAAAAAGGCAAAAAGCGCAAACATGCATTGACGAAAAAAGGAATAAATAGTTTAGCATTGCAATCAATTTTATTTATACACGAAAATATTTTGCATAAAAATAAAATACAGCAAATATCTTTTTTGACACAAATCATTCCACTGTTAATAAGTCTTTATAAGTTTGTTAGCAAATATTTAAAACATTTATTATAATTGTCTTTCTTTGACAATTCGAGCAAGAACAAAATATTAAAAAAACAACTACTTAAAATATATGATTAAAACTTAGGAGCAATAGTCTTGTATTCACAATGTCATTAATAAGTTATGACATGGGTGTAATATAAAATTTGTTGAAAAAATAGTAAGGTAAAATTAGTAAAGTTTATAATGCACTGTTTAAATATGGTACTTTTATTTTTATTTACACACTAAAATTAGTTTTTGTGAATAAACAATTTGACCTTCTGGTATTGTCAATGTTTATTATTTGTCTAATTTTCATTTCTTGAATAGCACCGCAAACGGTCACAAGTGATGGCCGATAGCATTCGCTAACAAGCCTAGTTTACGCCGCTAACTATTACATTCGAATTAACCAAGATGTCCCGTTTTTTCTTTAGTTGAGTGCACATCACAATTTACATTATTTCATCTTTGAAAGAGAACGAATCAAAAAAAAAAAAAATACTGCGCCGCATTAAGATTTCACGATCAAGGTTACAATAAAAGGTTGAAAGAAAGAAGAAATGTTAGAAGAATGAAAACATGAATGAGCAAAGTAATTGTAGTTTATAGAGCAATGAACGAACAACAAAATAAACAAACGGAACAAAGGGCAAGTGGTCCGTCGATTAAAACAAGATTAAACTTCAGGGGCTCAAATCGAAAGAAAAACAGATAGAAGAAATGGAAGAGAAAAGTAGTAAAAATGAAAATAGAAAGTTTAAAACAAAAAGTGATTCCGAATTTGAAAACTGAAAAACACGTGAACAATAAAAATTTGAAAAGTGAAACAGAAGCGGTAATTATAGCAAATTATGTTTTACTGAAGAATTATGTACAGTTTTCATTATAGCTGGCATACCGTTAGCATAAATAAAAAATGAGATATTTTGTAAGCTTTTGAAAAAGTATACCAAACAGAATATTTTTAATAAGTCTACAGTAAGTAAAAATTACGTTCCTGATCTATTCAGCTGGTCTTTGTAGAAACTAAGACAAAAAGTGGCAAACCATAAAAATTGGGCGTTACTGTATGAAACTACCGATATAAATACATAGATAGTATTGGAAATTTTAGAGGCTTGCTGCGTTTTTCAATGACAGTTTGTGAATTTTGTAGCTGGAAGGTCTTATATACAAAAATGCTTTACTAGTGTGTATTGATGCTACGCCGAATACGTGCAAAACAGTACAAGGAGTAAAAATGTGGTTTCTAAAAATGATCATATTACGTGTTTATGGTTTATAGCGAGTTGCCGAAACAGTTTGGTTTACTTATATTACCGTAAACACTGAAATTATTTTAGGAAAAAAAATAAATTACAGATTGATATATGTCGGAGGCACCGAATATAAGCCTGCCTACGGCTATGGAATGTATACACGTGCACTATTGTTTGTGTTCCCATAAATTATGTTTAAAATGTTTAGTCTTTGTAACTTAATAACTTAGAATCAACCAATAAGGGTTGGATATTTTGTAATATTGCCTTATATGGGCAAGGAACGCGTGTGAAATTACAATTTTTCATGCGAACGGAACGACACCAGATAGAAAATGTAACTTGTAAGAGGGCAGATTAAAATGATATTTGGTGGTGACAACTTGATAAGATAAAAGAGCTGGTGTCGGATTGTTTGCTCCAGTGTTGATCAATAAACGTTTATAAATTTAATTTTTATAATTAATGAAATCAGTTTTGTTTGTTTGTGTTATTGTTTATTAATGACTTTGTTTGAAATTTGTAATCGTAACTTTTGCTATAGTAAATAAACTGCGTAAACGGTCAGTGTCGTGCGTTATTCACTTGTAATAAATTGTCGATGCAGTCTAACCCAACACAAACGCCCAGCGGAGCCCCTTTTATTTTCGACGCGCCTCTGACATATATATCCAAGAAAATTAGTTATAAATAGCAGTTGCAAAAGAAAAAAAATTAATTTAGAACAAATCATTTCAATAACAAAAGCAGAGCAAATTAAAAATAGTGTTGGAAAGTACGAGTTATCAGCAGCTGAAAAACATAAGTGTCGCATGCATCTATAGATCTAAGATCAGCGTTAGTAGACCGAAGGAATGAGGAAGTTTAGAACAATTAAAAATATACAGATATGTTGGATCAACACAATTTGGCGTTGAAACTTCTTGATATTAATTTATAAATTTTTGTAAAAGTAGGGGCTATAGGAATAAATAGTAGATAGAAGTTGAGTACTTACTGAATTTCTTGAATTTCTGCGTTCAGTTCTTTAACATTAATTTCGTGCTTTTCAATAATGTTCCTTAAAACATTTTCTTGTTGATTTAGTTGAGTTATTTGATCATTCAGCATCATAATTTCGATTTGAACCGAGTTAATTTTTTCGTCCTAAATTATTGACTATAAGTTTCAAAACAAATCAATCAGTTCATAATTACCTTCTCCGCAATTGTACCTTTTTGAGTTTGAATTACAATTTCCAATTGCCTAACTTTAGCAGTCAGCTCTTCGACATGTTTTCTATCTCTTAATGCCGTTGCCATCGCCACTTCAAGATCGCGTTCTGCTTTTTTTCTTTTATCTATTAACACGTCGTTTTTCTTCTTAAGTTCACATGCAAGCTTATCAAAATCTGCCTTCATTTCGATTAGTTTTTTTTCATTGTCTGCTTTAATCTGTTCCATTTGTATCAAGGCTTGCTCGTATTTACTTTGAAGCTTTTTATTGTGACGATAGATTCTATTCAACTCATCTTCAAAATTAATTTCGGATTTCTCTTGACTCTTTTCTAATTCTTTTAACCGAGCTTCCATTACAGCAGCCTCGTCCAACCATAGCTGTTCACGCTCTCGACTTTCTCGCAACCTCTCTTCCAATTTAGCAACTCTTCTTATTTCTTTAGGACCTTCTAAGGCTGATTTCAGTCTTGCTCTTAAACGCTCCACTTTCTAAGACTGTAGGTATAAAATACAAATAAAATTAAAATAAAACCGTACCTCTTTAAGCCTAATCGAATCCACTTTACATTGTTCTAAATATTTCATTAATTTTTGAACACAGTTTTTTTCACCAATTAACTTATCTTGAAGATCTTTGATGCTTCTAATCAGAGTTGCATTTTGTTCTGCTAGCAGCTTGTTAGCGTGTTGCGCATCTAAAAGATTTTTAAGCGTTTCTTTTTGCTTTTCTTCTAATTTTTTATTTTCTAGCTCTTTTTCTGCAATGAGGTTTGCTAACCCGTCGGTTGTATCTGATAACCGTTTAATGTGATCATCTCTTTTTTTAACCGCAGAAGCTAGTTGGTCGCTACGTCTTCGATTTTTCTTGGCGAATTTATCAGCGTGCTCACCGATCTTACCAAGCCTATCTTTTAAATTTTTTTGTTCTTTAGCAAGAGCTTGTTTAGCATCTTCTGATAGTTTGCATCTAGCTGCCGCTTCTTGTTCAAGTTTTTCAAATAATTCTTCTCGTTCACGCTTTAATCTTAATAATTCATCTTGCTCTAGTTTACTGGATTCACATAACGAATCGAGATTTTTCTTAAGTTCGTTGTTTTGATTAGCAGCTAGTTGTTTTTCTTTTTCAGATTTTTGTAGTTTGGCCTCTAAACTTTTTATATCATTTTGAAGCTTGTCAACTAACTCTTTGCATTCTTGCTCTGGGCTTTTGTCACCTTCTCCTTTTTTGTTTTTACGGGTGCAAATACATGTAGGTTTTTCTAAAAAAATATTTTAGTTGTATAAAGAAAGACGTTGTGGTGCTGCTTACTTTGACAGGGCGAGCAGGGCGAGCAGGGTCGTGGAGGAGGAGGCGGTAGTGGTTCTGGTTTTGGTGGCGAACAAGCGCATGGTGCAGGTAATTTAACGATCGATTTAGCTGCTGGACAACTACTACCTTCAAATTCTATATGCTCTATGTTTCCATCAGCGTGTTTAGTAACTGATTTTCCTCTTAAAACCTGACAAGCGCCTATTTCAACTTCGTGTAAAGTTAGTAATACGCGTATTTCATTTTCTAAATTTTCAAGTCTGTTAGTTAAACTCTAAACAAAACAATTACAGCAATTACGGTTAAAGAATAAAGTATTTACCTTAGGCATAATCAACTACCTTCCAAAAAAATACATGGAATTTATAAATATTGCAAGAAATTTTGGCATTAAATATTAATTTATAAATTCATATTTTGAACCCATTTTTGGAATTTTGTTAATCAAATTGATGTTTGGCATAATGAAAATTTGACGTTTACTGGTAATTTGATTTTTTGGATTTTGCGCTGTCGGCGATTACGTGTAAACATGCTTAGTCATTAATTGTAATTGTAAACCTTAAATTCTCTGCGTGTCTTAATCATGTGATTTGTTCGAATCGATTAATGGTATGCTAATTAACCTTTTCATTTTGAAGAGTCTTTACTTAGTTTTTATTAAGCTATAAATACTTCCTCATATTTTATTACTTCATCGAGAAAAACAAACAATGTCTCCAGGTGATTAATTAACATTTATTATGCATGTTAAATCTTTTTGTTTCAATAAAGTTTATTTTTGCATGTCATCTTCATATTAAATCAATCTTTTTTTTTCTTCTATTGCTAGAGTCTGATCAACTTTTATATATCTTATTGTGCCTCGAAAGTACAGAGAATTTATTTTATTGTCAATATTATCCACCATAAATTTGACTATGACATAATGTTTTATTAACATAATTTTTTTTAACACTGCTTTTGTTTTGTCTTTTTCTGATGTTCGATTATTTTGGAGAAGATCGCAACAGTTCTCGTAACAATAGTCTTGTGTAGTTTGCTAACCACTTAGGCCAGATAAGCCCCCTTACAGTTCAAACTAGTCGTCGATGAAACCGCTCTAGGCTCTTTATAATTTACTATTTACATACTGGGCTAGACAAAACACTGATATGAAGTATTTAAAATACAAATTACTATACGTCAAAGTGAATTTGAAATACAAAATACAAATTACTCTGATTACATCGTTGTATATGAACCACAAAATATAAAATACTCAAAACACATCGTATTTGAATTACCAAAATATTTGAAATACTTTTGTCACTACAAATATAGGACCCGGATTGAAAATTTCCAAAACGTGATTTTATTGCAAGTTTACTATTTATAAAAGTTAGCATTTTCTTTCAAGAATACAAGTTTTTTAAAAGTGTTATCAGAAACACAGTTTCTACTAGGTGAGCATATGCATATTAGAAAGATTTGAGCCGGTCTAGATTTTTAATGGATCTCGGCTGTTAAAGTCGTTATGTTCCGCATTAGAATTTATTATTTGGTTTATGTGTGTATCCAATAAACACATTAAGGACGTTACAACGGCGTCCAAAGAATATCAGTTAGTGGATTTAAAACATCCTAAAAACATCTCGGTCAAACCTACAAATATCCTGTTTAAGTCCTGTAATGTCCATTTGTCACAATCATTGTGGGACGTTCGTGAATGTCTCGTGTAGGTCCATTTATTACCATTTGTTCCATTAATTTATTCAAAAAGTTACATTTAATGACATTTTTATTAAAAAAATAATTACATATGTACAATAAATTTATAACACAGAAATATAATAATACAAACAACAATATTATACATATGAAGTTGTTATACATTTTCCAGAACGTTCACCGAAAGATATAGAACAATCGCGAAGGATTGCCAAAATGTATAAATGCGATACAAACGAATGATAGGTTAGTTATTTCAATAATTCGAAGTCGGCAGTGCTAAGAAGATTATGAAGCTTATATAAATAAGTGATTAACGCGTGTTGAGATAAATAACGTAGTACGTGACTTTAATGTAAACAAGCGTTAGTGTTTAAATAAATGGAAGTTATCCGCGGACTTTATCTTTCCGTGAGTGTACTATATAAATTAACGTGTTTCTATTAAATTTCTTTAGATTTAATTAGTTCGTTAGATATAAACGTGTACATGTTTTTAGTATAAATAAATTAGTTTAATAATAATCGTTACAGTAGTTCACAGGTGTGAGTTTTGCGATTTTTTAAGTTTAAATACTATTAAGTAATTTAATATCGCTCCCGTAATAAAAACAGTGATTACGTAAATAAATAAATCTTTATTTCGCGTTTCACGTGTTTGTTTAAAGCGTGTAATTCTAGCTGTTTCAGTTCGTCAAAGTAGTGTATTTAAACTTTTTGTTTGTGTTTAAATTTATGCCGGTGATGTGTTTACAAGCAGTTAAAGTGGATTCCAAAATATTTGAAATTCTCGAATCGGTGAATAAAAATATGGAAGACAATTATAGAAAAATGGGCGAAAATTCTCAGAAAATTGAAGAGAAACTTCCGAACGTTCTCAGAAAATAGAAGAAGATGGAGGAAAATTTTAGAAATTTAAAAGAAGAAATACAAACGAGCGCTGAAAATCAAATAAAGACTATTGAGGAGCAAATACAAGTTAGTATAGAAAACCAAACTAAAATGGTTCAAAAGATTACCCAAACAGATATGTTAAATTTTAAAGAAAAAAATTGCAAATCTGTGAATGACAAAATAGAAGCAATAGAGGACAAATTAGAAGACAGAATAAAACTGCTTGAAGAAAAAACAAATCGAATGAATTGTCACGGCGAAGGAAGCGTCACAAGTGAAGATTTAACAAAGAACCATAGGGAAGACACAAGTTTAAAGTTGTACCTCCAAATTTTGATAGTAAAGTTCCATGATCAACCTACTACAAGCAGTTTGAAGCCGCACACAGCTAATGGTTGGAACAACAAGCAGAAAGCGACGTATTTAATAGTGTTCTAACGTGGAGAAGCTCTTGCAATCTTGCAAACCGTTCTTGACCACCTACAAGAAAATTACGAACTTTTAGTTTCACGTTTAGAAATGAGATATGGAGATACTCATCTTCAACAAATGTATCAAGCTCAAATTAAAAGTCGGGTTTAAAAACCTGCCGAAAGTCTTCAAGAGTTTGAGGCTGACATCGCCAAATTAACACGGTTTGCGTATCCTACAGCACCAGATACATTCTTGGAGCAGTTGGCCATTCAAACCTTTGTAGACGACAGCAAAACGCAGCAGACTCTCCGGTTATCTCGACCGAAGAAGTTAGACAACGCTTTAACCCATGCTTTGGAGTTCGAAGCAGCAAACAGGCGTCGCACCGAGGCAGCCATAACCTCCGTTGTGCTGCAGAAATACCCTCGCACACAAAAGAAAGCATTATAGAAATAGTGCGACGTGTATTTCGGGAATAAGTAGTTAGAGGAAGAGAACTGCGGGGAAGTGGGCCACGTACGACGACGCTATACTGAGCCAGAAAAGCGCCCGGAAAACTAGAACAGGTCGACCGAATAGGGCAAAAGTCGACCCCAACGAGCCATGCTTTGGAGATTACCATTCAAATGGCGTCCTCTAGGGAGCAATTGCATAGCGTTTATCTCAATGGCAAGATCAATGGAAAAAGTTTTCAGTTACTGGATGACACGGGAGCGACGAAAACCATAATTCGTCCTGACATGTTATTGGGAAACGAGAAGAAATCTCCAGTAACAGTACGATTTCGAACGGCGACAGGCCAAAAGATACCTACTCATAGACAAGTCAAAGTAACCATTCCTAAAGATCGACAATAAATTCTTTTTGTCAAAGAAAGAAGTGACGTGACTCTGCCTGCAAGGACTGAAAGTGTGGTGTGGCACGCCTGGATGGAAATTTCCGGGAAAGTAACATACGCGCGATTGAATCAATGGAGTTGAAAAAAGACTACTCGTTGACAGAAGTACGAGAGAAAAACACGATGCCAGTAAAGATCTTAAATAACAACTCAGATCCAGTAACGTTGAAAAAAAAGACCCTAGTAGGCCAATGTACGCCAGTATCTCAAATTGTGAGATGCGTGAAATCTAACGAAGATACGTCGCCAAAGAAATGCCCACAACGTCTATTAGACATTCTTACCTCCAAATGCCAAAACCTCAGCCAAAACCAGCTGGCTAAAGTTAAGGTGCTAATCCAGCAGTATCAAAATGTGTTTGCGCTGGAGAGTAGTTCCAAAGGAAGAACTAACGTAGTGAAGCATAAAATTAATACCGGAGACGCTCTACCGATCCACGCAGATTTTCTTTGGCAAACAGAGAAGAAGCGAAACAAATAATTACGGATATGGAGCAAGAAGGCGTGATTGAATTTTCAAGTAGCCTATGGGCATCGCCAATAATACTCGTAAAGAAGAAAGATGGATCAACGAGGTTTTGCGTAGACTACAGACAGCTAAACGATGTGACCAAAAAGAACAGCTGCCCTTTATCCAGAATTGACGATTTAAATAGTGGTTACTAGCAGGTAGAATTGGAACCCAAGAATCGTAAAAAAACAGTTTTTACGATTGGAACTGGTTTGTGGCAGTTTACTGTGATGCTCTACGGCCTGTGTAACGCTCCTGCAACGTTCGAGCGTTTGATAAAGACCATCTTGCGCGTACTGTCTTGGAACACGTGCTTGGTTTGCCTAGACGACGTGATTGTGGTTGGAAGGTCGTTTGAAGAATACTTGAGCAACTTGAAACTACGTGGGTCTAATCTCAAACTGAGTCCAAAAAAGTGTCACGTATTTAAGAAGGAAGTGCAATACCTTGGCCACATCGTATCTAGAGATGGAGTAAATGCTGACCCAGACCAAATCCGAGTAGTGCGCAGCATGGCCAAGACTTATCAACAAACATCAGATCCGAAGGTTCCTTGGGTTATGCACCTATTATAGACGATTTGTACCCGGATTTACCAATATTGCCAAACTTTGACAAAATTGATGGAAGAAAGAGCAGAATTTAGATGGAATGAAAACTGCGAAAATGCTATCTATCAAATAAAACAGCCGATTTTGAGTTATTCAAGAAAAGATGGAAAATTTGTTTTTGATACCGACGCAAGCAATCTGGCCATAGGCGCGGTTCTTTTGTAGGTTTAAGATGGACAAGAAAAAGTTTTCGCGTATTTTGCGCAAGGTTTTGTCCAGGCCAGAAAGAAATTATTGCGTGACTACAAATATTTTTATAAGCAAAAATTTTTACTGAGAACGGTCCCACGCCGCTTTAAAATGGCTATTGCAGTTCCGTAACCCGGAAGAATAAGTGGCAACATGAATCGAGAAACTGCAAGAATATGACAATGACACAGAACACCGTGCCGGAAGCAGTCATCGGAACGCTGATACCTTGTCCAGAAAACCATGTCTAGCGGACTGCAGTCATTGTTCGCGACTTGAAGAAAAAGTTGAATGCCTCCGGAGAACTGGTATGGTTGATGATGAATGGGAACTTGAGTAGTTGCGTCGCGAACAAGAAAACGATCCTGAAATAAAACTACTCCTGGACTGGAAAGAAAGCGGCCGACGACCAACTTGGGAAGAAGTGAGTGCTTTGAGCAGAAACGTCAAAGCGTACTGAGAGCAGTGGGACTCTTTGATAGTAGAAGACGGTCTTCTTAAGCGATCCCTAGAAAGTGTCGAGGGCACGGGAAACAGACTACAGTTGATAGTGCCGAAGAGCAGGGTGTCAGAAGTGTTGAAGCATCTCGTCGATAGTACATCAGGAGGACACTTTCGCATTAAGAAGACATTGGGAAAAGTTCGAGAATGATTCTACTAGATGAACTGCAAAGAGGACGTCATGAAATAGTGTTGTAAGTGCACGGTCTGCGCATTAAGAAGTGGTCCAGCGAGAAACCGCAAAACACCCATGAAACAATACAACGTAGGAAGCCCTTTGGAAAGAGTAGCGATTGACATCGCAGGGCCGTTCCTAGAATTCGATTCGGGAAATACATACATCCTGATGGAAATGGATGACTTCTCGAAATGGACGGAGGTTTACGCTATACTCAATCAAGAAGCAGCTACAGTTGCAGACGTATTAGTAAAAGAGTTTTTCTGCCGGTTTAGAGTTCCGTTAGATTTACACTCTGATCAAGGTCGCAACTTTGAGTTTGGGCTGTTTCAAGTAGTTTGCCGACGGTTGGGAAATAGGACGACGCTTCTCCATCCTCTATCTGATGGCATGGTTGAGCGGATGAATCGAACAATGGAAAAATACATAGCTAAAGTAATGT
Organism: Aquatica leii; assembly: GCA_035610365.1. Taxonomy (NCBI): domain Eukaryota; kingdom Metazoa; phylum Arthropoda; class Insecta; order Coleoptera; family Lampyridae; genus Aquatica; species Aquatica leii. The sequence continues at coordinate 60,529,126 of CM069436.1, forward strand.
CTGAACATCAAAGAGACTGGGATTAGTATTTACACCTTTTCCTAATGGCATACCGATGATCCATTCACGAAAGCACAGGCCAAACACCATCCTGTGTCATGCTCGGTCGCGAAATACGACTGCCATGCGACCTCCAATTTGGACGAAGACTGAAAGAAAAAGTTGCTGGAGAAGATTACGTCAGCAAGCTGACCAAAAGGCTAGACGAAGTACATGAGAAAGTCCGTAATAACACACAAATTGCCAGCGACAGGATGAAGACTAGATATTACGTCAAGACACAAAATGGTGGGTTTCAACCTGGCGACATGGAATGATTGTATAATCCCCAAAGAAGACGTGGTTTGTCGCCGCAAAGGGAATGGGAGAGCCCATATCAAGTCGTGCAGTGTATTAATCACGTCATATATCGCATCCGAAAACCTTCCAGAGGCAAGCCAAAAGTGGTTCACGTCGATCGTCTAGCCCCGTTTGCTGGCGATAACCACAATACACAAGTTTAGGTCCGAACCAGAGCAATAAGCATCAAAACCAGGAATCAAATCGCAGGAATGGAGTTCGAGAAGTTTCTGAACTTATACGGAAGTTCTGGAAAAGCTAGGTTTGAAGTTACCACCGAGGAACAACAAGACCTGTTCAAAACACAAAAAGATTACGCCATCGCACATTGTGTGAGCGAGGATCTTAACATGTTCAGAGGGGTTTTAAAAAGAAGTTTGGGCAGCTAACTGAACTACGAATACAGCAACCGGCAGTCAGAAAAGTTTTAAGACTATTCGGTGACAGACGCTTCGTACGAGAAATGATTCTTAAGAGCCTTCTCGAAGTTGTTACCCATTTTCTAGAACGTTCACCGAAGAATGTGGAACATTCGTGAACGTTTCGCCAAAATGTATAAATACGGTGCAAACAAATCATAGGGCAGGTATTCCCGTAATGTGAAGACGGCAGTGTTAGAAGATTATTCAAGTTTAAATAAATAAGTAATTAACGCATGCGTTTTAGATAAATATACGGAGTAAAACCTTGTACGTGATTTTAAAGTAAACCAGTGTAAGTGTTTAAAGAAGTTATCCGCGGACTTTATCTTCGTGTAAATGATAGTGCGATATAAATTAGTGTAAGTGTTTTTATTAAATATCCTTAGATTTAATTGATTCGGTTAGTTATAAACGTGTACATATTTTTAGTATAAACAAATTAGTAGTAATTAGTAGTAATAATAAACGTTATAGTATCATATATTATTACATTTTAAACTAAAATAGAAAAATTTTGAGTTGTAATACTGTTAGAATATATTCCTGTTTTCTATAAGTTTATAATTATGTTATGTACCTCAATGAAAAAATGGCTTATGGCTTGTACTTGTAAAATATAAAAATGAAAATAAATTTATGAAAATACTTTTTTAAATTATTTTTCAATCTGGATAATAATACCTAACTTAACCCGTATCTGTACTCGTAACGTAATACAAATTTTGGGCGTTATTTACAATTTGCATAAGGACGCCAAAAGTGCTAGGCGCGGGCCTGATCTCCATATCAGGTTGCGCCTGGAGCCTCAAAAATTTTAATCCGCCACTGGGTATCGTGTACAACATTTAATTGTATTGTAAAGGTGTGAGTTGAATTAATTAATGTTCTTCTTCATTTAATTTCATGGTTGAGCTATTACTAGTATAAGTAATTGGGTGCAATAAACATAATTGATCGATGTACGTTGATTCTCGTGGACCTCGACCTGCCCACACGACCTTGCATACTTTAACTGTACTTGAACGTTTCTCATACTACAATTTCGACAGTGCTTGTTTCTAACATTGATAATTTGAAATTTATTTTTTTTTATATTCTTGTTATGATTATAACTTGCTTTCACGTAGCATTTCGAAAACACTACAATACAATTTTTTTTTTCATTTTTATTAGTATCAATAGTACTGTTGCCGGTATTTTGTGTTTGTGAACTAGTGATTTAGTAAAAATTCGACCATAAAAATACTGTTATACTATTATCGATTTTTTTATAACGACATTTTGAGTTATATTATACTGAATAAATACGGATACATATTATATAAATCTACTCACGGAAGTAAAGCTCGTGAGAATAACTAAAACGCCTCGGCTATAAGCTATAAGATATGAATTCTATGGAATCGCAACAAAAACAAAAACAAGTAAAAACATTAGAACCATACCTAAAGAAAATTAACGTCATAAAGTCAATTTTTGTTAAAAAGATATTGTTCAGTTTCAGTTACCAAAATAAACACAACGTACAAATGTTTACTTCTTTATTAATAACAACAGTAAAGCAGTGACCTTAATCAAGCGGACAATTGTCAAAACAAATATATGCATTAAATTCGCCTTTAATTACACACATTAATGAAATTACGACACAACTTTTACAAGGACGACAATGAGAAAAAAACATAATTGGCTTTTCTCTGACATTAAAAATCATTTATCCAACCCCTTTGCATAAATCCCCTCTTTTTTTAAATCATCGTATTAAAGAATTATGGATCTTAGTAAATAAGTAAACAGGTAGTGGTGTGTCATGCTGAAACGATTGGATCTTGATTGCTATTTATAATACGCTGATTTCATAGTTTCATCATTTTTAATCGATACTAACACGCAAAATGTACATTATTCTAACATTCCTAATATTTACGTGTTTTGAAGTGAGTATATCTGGACTGTATCCAGATAGGCATTTGCTCATTAAATCTTACCCGGCGATTCAAAATGTGCAAAGTGATCTTTACGAAGTATATCAGGAACCATATTTTTATGTAAGTTTTTACAAAAATCTTAATTGTATAATTCTTTCTTAGGATGTTTCTGTAGCTTCGGCCGTTGCAATAATCCACGCAGAAGGCGATGGTGATATTAAAGGCGAAATTATGTTTACACAAAGACATCCACCTACTGGTCCAGTTTTTATAAAAGGAAACATTACGGGTTTGCCAAACGGAGGAAAAAATGGACTACATATATACCAATCCGGAGATCTTAGGCATGGATGCGAAAAATTAGGAGGGCATTTTAATCCATATTTAGTAAAACACTTTTTAAAGCCGTTATTCTTAATAAAGTATTATAGTTGCAGCACGGTGGTCCAAAAGATGCAATCAGGCATGTTGGTGATTTAGGAAACGTTAATGCGAAAGAAGATGGAACCGCTACAATCGAGTTAGTCGATCCATTATTGTCATTAGTCGGTGGTTTACGTGGTATAGTTGGACGAGCTATTGTAGTTACTGAAAATGAAGATGACTTAGGAAGAGGTGGTACCGCTGAAAGTCTTACAACAGGATCTTCTGGTAAACCCATTGCGTGTGGTGTTATTGCTTACATTATTTAATAACATTGTTAATTATTTATTTACTATCATTACGATTACCAGCAAGTATATAATAAATAATCCTGTTTATTGCGTTTTAATATATGCCACTCTTTTCAATTCTTAGGTATTAACAAGTTTTTTTTCTAGAATAAAACTAAATTTTTTTCAGAACAATTATACAGTACGTACAGTACAGTGAAAAAAATTAACTTATAAGCTTGTAACAGTAAGGTGAGATATAAAACTTCCGTCTTAACCGGTTTACCAACTGTCCCGTTTTTTTCCTAATTCAATTACATTCTTACTTGCAGAATTTCGGTTGTTTACTTACATGGGTACCTAATTTTTAATTCAAGGTAAAACATTTATTACTAATTCAGCATTGTTTTCAATAAAACTACCCACGACTGAGACGTTACCAGATTTGTACAAACTGTGGTGTAACCCTTTCGTGGATCATCAAAGTTCAACTAAATTCTCGACAAAGATATATTGTAATCGATGTTGTAATCTATGTAGAATGTAGTCTTTTTATTGACTAGTAGTATAACTGTTGCTACTACTAGTCAATAAAATTTTTTTTTACTAAATAACAGAACCAACACGTAAATCCTACAGAGTTAAACAATTTATGAATTGTAAAAACGTCTCACTTTAGTATTTTATCAGAATAAATTAACGTTGTAGTTTGAAGTCATTTAGAAGTGCCGGTTATATAGTTATTAATTCTGATTATTTCCATCCACTTAACAGTGTTAACACAAATTCCATTGACAAATTGGTTTAAAAAAAACATATACATTTCTGATAGTTGACAATATTATTACGCCACTATAAACGTGAAACAAATATTTTTTATCCTGATGTTCTACCATAATAACAAATTTACATTTTAGTTTTACAACTGTTAATAATTTAAGTAACTTGAACTGCGTGCTCAAGTTACTCCGATGAAACGTTTTTTTTTTACAAAATAATTAATTTAATGTCTTAAACTTAACCGTAAAGATTAATTTACTAGAAAAAAAAATTATAAAGTGGTAATAAACAACTTAAACATTCTTATTCCGCTAGATTAATCTTTATAAATTTGATGATTTTTTTTTATTGTGTTTATTACATTGGTATTCTAAAAGCGACTGCATCGCATTATGATCTGAATTCTGAACTTTGGATTAAAATTTAAAAAAAACACTTAAGTATGTTCTACATTATACTTTTTGTGTCCAAGTTTTTATGAACTAGAACTTGTTAAAGAAAAAACTATAGGTTGAAACAGAAAACTTATCGCGTCTAAACTTTTTTGAAAAGTAGAAACGATCTTAGTTTCTGTCTAAGTTTGTATCATAGTTCACGCACAGAAAAGAGACAGAGAATCACGTATTTCTTTCTGTTTTTACTGAATTTGTTTTTTTGACAACTTCTAGCTTTTAGAAACCTGGATGTAAACTTGGACACAAATAGTATAATGTAGAACAATCTTTACTGGCACTGCTGGTACTTAAGACATTGTGCCTTTTTTTCCCTTTTAATTTCTTCTTCTTTTTAATACGTAGAAACACAAAGTTGCCGTTCAATGGTGTGCATATTTTATATTCATTTAGTCTAGAATAGTCGTTCTCAACCTTCGTTGGAACCACCGCCTCTTTTGCAAAAGAATCTTCAACGTTCATCTCCCACATAATGGTTACCCAGTATATTCCTAACTAGAAAATAGGTATACGGTAGATCGCTAGCAGACCAAACAGAGCACCTCATTCGAAAGAAACGGTGGCGGCGTATGTTCTTTGAACAAGACCAGCATGTGACGTATCTGTTTTCAGCGTGTCGATTTTTTTTAAACAGCAAAACATGGCTGTCGGTTATCCTAATGTAGTGTGATTTATCGGTAAATGTAAGCGTTACCTGAAAACAATGTTAGATTCTAGTTGTATGAACATAGTCTTTAAGGTTTTGTTAAGAAAGCAATATAAATCAAGATAAACAAGAAGAAAATTTGAATTTGATAATTACTAAACACCTGACCAGTACAACCAACGGATAAAAGTTAAGAAACAAAACAGTAAGCAAAAGTAAAAAAAAAACAATACAGTAACTTTGAGCTGGTACTTTTTTCTTACCAACATTTATTTCAAAATGAATACAAAAGTCATTATAATCTAGCTATGGAATATAAGAATTCCATAATACTTAATCTTTCAAGTAGATGATTAGAGTTTTCGTTAAAAGCTATAATGAACACGTAAATAAAACCATTTTCAAAATGTCTGTAAAATATGTTAAAATTGGCCAATTTGGAGTGATTCATGTAAATCCATTACCTTCCACTGAAAACTATAACTAAAAGCACGTACTAAAAGGGGATATTGTTTAATTAAATCATTTCCAAAACATAATCTAGGGACAAATTGTTGTTATATCTCATGTGTTGTTTGAATAACCTTGTAGACAAACCTGCGATGGGAATAGTGATTTGATTACGACAATTCATTGTTTGTCGACAATCAACTTACTTGTAATACGATCCTATATTTAATTAGTACTTTATTCTTCTTACTCACTTTAGGAGATGATTAAAACATGCAGATGGCTATTTGCATGTGTTGGATAATCGTGAGTACCTTTTTTTCTTGCTATTAATTACCTATATTTGTCGAACGTACGGTTTCACTTTACGCTAAATACGAGTTGCACTGGGTTGTGAATTTGCTAGTTTAGTTTTGCATTCAATCGACGTTTAACTTGTAAATTACATATTACCTGATTTTGTTGTACTGTACTACGATAACTGTATGTGTGGAGTGTTGCTTATCTTCCAGGACTTGCATTAACGCTATAACTTTGATATTTATCGGACTATTCATTGTTACTTTGTATGGAAGTCTGCTTCGCTTACATTTTTTAACCTCTTTTTCTCTTATTGTTTTGTCATGTGTTCTATTTTAGTGCTGGATAGATTTAAACGGTGTTTTTCATTCTAATTTGTAATGGTTTTGGCGTCTTTTTAATCTTACGTTATAATTAGCACATCGAGACCTGCTGACCGATTCAACTGAGTTACTCGCCAGCAATTAAGTTGTGAGAAAATTCTCGTAACAAGTAGTTTGCGCAAAGATTATAAGCACACACACTTTTTGCATTTAATACAGATATAGCTAGACTTTTTACGTATTTTAGTGGGGCAAATGTAACTTTATTTTTGCGCCTGCAATTTATTTTCTTCAATATCTGCAATACTTTCGAGTATATTCAGAGTGCGATCTATTACACCTTTTAATTCACGAGTCATCTTTCTCTGGAAATGGGGTTCAACTAAAGTAAATCGATGACAAGCATTATCAGGATACACATTGAGGCCGCATATTATTACAATTTTGTAAAAAATAGCAAGAAGCTAACGACGTGTACGATGTCCACATGAATATTTATATGAATACTATACATTCATTGAGTTTGGTGGTATATAAAACCAAAATTGCGTTTTTAGTAAATCCATATACAGTTTCTCTTACGTTTCAACCTCTATAAAGGCAAAATTGTGCAGGAATTTCTTTTTTATTTTTCTTAAGTATTCCTACGTAAGTAAGACCGTTTTTTAAGTGGTCGTCTAAGTCGATTGATTTTTATTCGTTTTCCGGCAACCATATCCATCTGTAACTTTTCCGGCGTAAATGAAGGCATTGTATAAATAATTTGCGTGGGCATTAGTAAGACACATTCTTAATGCGATACATGGTTTGTTGAGAATGTACATTTTGAATTGTTACGGAAAGAAAGACTGGGTCGTAGGTGTATAACTGATAAGATTCCGCTTAACCTTTTGGTACAAATTTCCGTTCACATCTAACAACGTTTAAGGTAACACTAACACAAATCTAACAACGAGTATATTTATTTCAACAATAGCATAAGGCACAAAAAACACAAATAGAATAAGAAATATATAATAAGTAAAGGTTCGCCAACAACATCGTAATACAACTAATTTAGGAACCTGCTAAGAGAGGAAGAAAAAATCAGAAAAAAGAAAACAGAAAAGACGCATTAGTAAGACGGGAAGAAGGAGATAGAGATAGAATAAATGAAGACGAAGTAATAGAGGCAATAAAGAAGATAAAAAACGAAGAGGCGACAGGAGAAGATGGAATACAAAGCAAAGAGTGGGTATATGGGAAAGAAAATGTAGTAAAAAGGATAACGGAAATACTAAATAAAATATGGAAAGGAGAAGGATTCCCGGAGAGATGGAAAGAGGGAATAATATGGCTGATTCATAAAAAAGAAAAAAGAAATAAAGTCAAGAATTACACACGGGGTAACATTATTAAGCACGGCATACAAATTATATGCGACAGTGCTACAAGGAAATAGAGAAAAGAAGTTTGGTGCCAGACGGACAAGCGGGATTTAGAAAAGGAAGAAGAGTGATAGACAACATATATACTGAAACACTTGGCGAATAGAGAGCTAGAAAAAAAAGAGGGAAAATGGTGGCACTATTCGTAGATCTAAAAACCGCTTTTGACAGAGTGAACAGGAAAAAAACTGTAAAAATACACAAAGAGAAAACAAATCAATGAAAGATTAATAGAAAGAATGGAGGAAATATACTGCATAAGCAGCAAATGTAAATCGCTTAAAGTTATATTTAATAAATTGGCGTTGGTGAACACAACAAAAAAACACTGTCAATTAGCATGAACTTATAGTGGTTAGCACTGTTAAAACTTATTACATAACTACAAAAACATGGAGCACGTTAGTTGTTATAACAAATGCAATATGGCAGGTTGTGCGTGCATACGATCAACCTCAAAACAAATAATTAAATATAAGAAACAAGGTACTTACTCAGCGTTCTAAATATGCGATTAGCTAATGACATATCCAACACAAATACCATAAAATTTATGCAAATTAAGCTAATACATATATACACAGTTACCACAAATAAGTTACTTAGTTTCAACGTTTGATTAAAAGCAAAGTGCGCTACGCTTCCCAAAATAAATAAATGTATACCTACAGGTGTGTCTTTTAATTCGTCGTAATACTTTTCACAGTAACAGAACTTTAAACGGTGGTGTCAATTTTCTTATCTAACGCAGATTAACAGAATATGCATCCGGTATTGTACTTATCTTCCGCACATGCCAAATATGTGCGGGTGTTCAAATCTTACTATGATAACAAAAAAGAAATCAAATTGCGCTGTAAAATGAAAAAATATATATTTTTACTCCAGCGAATTTTTTACAACCAACATATCCACAATCGCAATTTATTTACTCATTACTAGCGTGAATTATCTAAGATACTTTAAATGTAAAAACCCGTGGGTAAAGGCAAACGTTCCAGGCGGAAATATATTCATCAGTGACTTCTAGTGCGTAAATGATATTTATCACTAGACGAAATTCCTATACCACGAAAACCACACTAAAATGTTTTTAACATAACTACATATTCTCCTAAAACCAAGTAACATTTTGTCAACAGAAGCTTACTTCCAATAGTATAAGATTATTATAAATTATTAGAAATGCTTAGAATTAAATCTAATATATATCAATCACCTCAGGCTTCTTTTTGCGTTTATATTTTTTTCATCGTAGTTACCTTTTTATTTGTCTATAGTAGAAGTAAATCGCGCATTTCATTGGAGAAAATTAGAGAAAAAAACCATATCGGTTTTGTTTTATCTTCTATATTGTAGGAAATCGTATGATGTTATGATTTGGAATACGTACATTACGTCTTGGCGCTACATCACTAAAACTTGTTTTTTTGTAATAGTATTTCCGTTTCTCCTCTTCTTCGACAGTGGATTTATGATCATCATTTCTGTTGGTTTCCAAAGCTTCATTCCCTTCCATTTGCACTATGCTTTCTAAGTCCTTCTCGCTTTCAATATAGAAATGTTCCATTTTCGCTATCATAGGTACCAATCTCAGTACACTAACGGGAATAATATTTTTCAAAATCTGGGTTCAGGGAACGAACAAATTGTTGCAAGCTAGCCATATCCGACCATCGTTGTTATTACATTTATACTGAGGCGGAGTCTATCAGTCTTACATCAAAAAGGAATTACTGCCAACCATAACATATAATCAAAAGAAACCAAATATTTAGAAAACTAGGCACATATTTAACTTTTTTACAGACGTTAAATTATACGGTTTACTAAATTAGCAAGAGATTGAGAAGTACATTTTACATATTCTAATTTTCTACCGTATTTACTCGACAACTTCATCGATTAAAAAAATGTCAATCAATACTGAATGAAACTGATGAAATACATCTACTTTACGACTACACAAGCTGGCATTTGTTAAAACAAAAGTGAGCTTTGATAAGCATTTATTGTACAAACATGGATCTTACTTAATAATAACAGAAAAAAGCTAAGACAGTAAACATAGAGACAGACATCAAGGCATAAGCAACGCTTTGTCAGACAAAACCTCAGAAACAACTTTTAATTTTACATAAAGAATCAAATGTAGTAGAAACTATTCAAAACCAAAAGCAAGTCTAATAAAGTTGAATCACGATTATTAGTAAAGAGAGATAATCTAAAGAGAGAATAGAGGCGATACAAAACCATACGATAAGAGTAAGTTAATAAACAAAACGTATGTGTAAATCAGTCACAAAAAGACAATCGCTTACTAAAAAAACAAAGAAAAAATACACAATAACTACAAAAACTAAAGTAGCACAGAAAACAACTAAAGTAAACATATATGCAAGAAATATTTATTAAAAAGCAAGAATAAAATGATGTCAAAGCTCAAAAATTCAATATTGTAAAAATACTATCAAAAACAATAATAAGTAAAATGAAGAGTGGAAGAGATGAATTATATTACATACAACATATGCAACTTAACATACACTAAAATGATTGTATTTTGATTCTAGGGTTGCCTATACTACTGCAACTTTTTATAGTTATTTTTGAGAACCTATAAATTAAATAAATTAAAATAAAATTTTATTTGCACATTATGTTGTAGACAGAATAGATGTACTCTTACAAGAATGTTTATAACAAAACTTTGAATAATTAATAAAAAAACATCTTATTGTCACGTTGATTATGTAAATTAATAACAAAAAAGTAATCAGTAAAGCTTTAGTAGAATTTATTTTACGTGTAATATAAAATATAATAATCTACAAGATTACACAATTGCATTTGTGAACTAGTTTTAATAAAAAATATGGAATAGCACATTATTTAGATGTCAATAGTTTAATGAAGCGTTAATAATAAAACCGAAGTTGCTAACTACTCCCTATCGTAAATAAACAATTACAAATCAAAGATTAGTTTCTAAAGAGATGAGTAATCAACTTATCAAACAAGATTCTAATTTTCTGGAATTTAAAATATTTTCGTCTATATGTTAAATTTTATTTACGCCAATAGGAAGTTTATTTGTCACGTAAACAATTAAGTAGGTAAGTATCCGTTGTTTGCTATTAGTTTTTGGAAAACAAGTTACAAGACCTGAATACAACACTTACTAGTCACAACGCCTCTTTGATAATTCGGCTGAGGAGGTATCAGCCACTTTTCGGTTTGGTTTTTGATAGCGCCCACCCTGATGGTCACAACGCACACTATTACTTTTGGTCATAACGGCTAGCTTAGTCACAACGCCTACTAGTGCTGGTTGACGAGAATGTTTGACAATACTGTTCACAATTTCTTTAGTCAGCAACAATGCAAAATATGATCAAAGTTACGACAATATTTTGATACAATTTTTATGTCATTTTTTTAAATATAGTAACTATTGTTTCATTTCTAATTAATATTAGTAATAAGTGGACCTATAAAGATATCGTGACTTTACCATAATTTCAAAACGTATAATGGTTTATGGTGATTCTGATACATTACTCTTTTGAGATCAAAAACTATAAGTAGGTGTTATGACCACAGTGGCCGATACGACAACACCCAAATAGAAAAAAACTCGGGTGAACGTTGTGACCAGTGAACATTGTGACATAGTCCCTATGTTACACTTCGGGAGGAACGCTGAACAAATCCCCTGGGGTTACGCCACTGTCTATGAATAAAACCACAGGTAAAACCATATAAACATAAAAAATAGGAAGAGTATATAACAGCATAATTTATGATAACTTGAGAGCATGTACTATACAATATTAAGTAAAAGAAAAGCTGAATTGACAGTTACGAAGCCGCGTAACGAATGAGAGGAAGGAGAATGAATCGTAAGCATGGATAAAGTAAAAAAGTGTTGAGAGATTTTAGTGTCGCGAACGCACCACAATTTTCTTTTAATATTCGTGTTTATTCTATAAATAAATTTTTAGAAACGAACCCGTGTAAAGTGATTAATAGCTAACATAAATTCAAAACAACAAATTAAAAATTGATATTTTGAATAAATATTTAATTCATAACTTTAAACAATGCTTTAACTTACTTAACATAAAATATGATTTTAAAAATAATTAAGCATTTTGAGGTCAGATTTGCTAGTTTACACATTATCTTTGGTTTACAGGTCGGGCGGGTATACTTGTAGTACTTTAAGATGACCGGCTAAATGATTGAAAATATAATACGTGTAGATTAGCGAAACGAAAATTACATTGCGTTATCTCTTGCAAAATAGTATTCCTTGCATTTTTGCGTAATACATTATAAAACAAAACCAGTTTTAATAAAATATCATATTTATTTTCTTGAAGTCAATCCACAATTATGTTCTAATTTTTTTAAATTGTCATCATCAGTTACACTAAAAAGCAAATCAATTACCAAAAATAATTAAACATTTAAAAGAGCTTACACGTTATATCAAATTATAAAAATAAAAATAGAATGACAAACGTCAACAAATTAAAAAATTTTAAATTCAAACTGACATTAAATACACAGCCATGGGCGATATGAAAAAAAGGAGAGAAAAGATAAATAAAAAAAGTAAGTTAAAATTTATTACTAAGAAGAGAAATATTTAAATCAAAAATTTTATTAAGACAATTATTTGAATTTTCATTATAAAGACGATGAATTTCAAGAATTTCAAGATGATTAAGCAAAGTACTTTTGTTACAAAAATGAAGAATTTTAACATTAAGGTCAGAAGAAAAAGGATGACCAGTAGACAAAATATGATTAGCGAAAGAAGAACAAGTGTTTGATATACTAGAATTTAAATACCTTTTAATAAAATAAATATGTTCTTTTAATCTTGTTTTAAACTTTCTACCAGTTTGTCCTACATAAGAACAATTGCAAGAAGAGCAAGAAATTTTATACACACCAAATTTATCTAAAGAAGAAACAGAATCTTTATTATTAACAATAAAATATTTTAAATTATGATTAGTAGAAAAAGAAATAGAAATATTATACTTTTTAAAATAATTTTTAAGACAAAGAGAACAAGAATTAATATAAGGCATAGAACGATAGATAGTAGTATTATGTGATTGATTTTGAGATATATGAATTTTTAAAGAAATGGTATAAACTTTTTCAAAAACATTCTTTAAAACATGAAAAGGGCAACCATTGCTATAAGCTAAAAAAGAATTTGATACTATTAAACAATGTTCGTCCAGATTTTAAATGTACTCAAAAGAAAAAACCGTTGGGTGGAAGATCGGAAGATCTAGCAGTTCACAATTTGAACCAATAATCTTATTGGAAAAATTGTCATTTAAAAATTTGGGCACATTTGGGCTGTTGTGTGCGGGACAACTATCCATATGAAACCAAATTTTTTGGTTGTCTCCTGCAACCGTCGGAGCTACATATATCTTCTTCCAAGAACTGCAAGAAGCGCTTTCCTGTTAGGTTTTCGTCTAAGAAAAATGGTACTATAATGTGATGTGGTGAGCTACTATACGCACCCAAGCATTACCTTTTTGGGGATAATGGGTCTTGGTTTGTACAATTTTGTGTGAATTGTCAGTAGTTCAAACTTTGCAATTTACACGTTTGGTTTATTATGCAGTATGAACGTGCATTCATCCGTGAACGAAATATTTCTCGAAAACTCCTTATCTGCGTTTCATTTTTCAATCATTTGGAAGCAAAACGCACTCCTCGTCTCTCTAAGAGATTTTCACTCGCTAGAACATTAAAGGTGTTATCATTTTCATTGTTTTGGTGTACGTTCTGATCGTAGGGGTAGGTGGGAGAATTCTACGCATTTAAGCAAAACCACCTGTATTGTTGTTTATAAATTTATTTATATTATTCTAACTGTTACAGTCTACAGTTACATGTAAGCAATGCATGTAAATATTACAAATTTGATCAATATGTAAACGCAAATTTTAAAATCTACGATTTCTACTTTTCTGCTTTCTATGTTTATTGCGATTGGACAACATTGTGTGATGTTTGACCAATTTCATTTCTGTACAGGTCAAAGTCATTTCTGTGCAAGTCAAAGCTATTACCGTACCGGATAATGAATTATGAAAACATAATTTAAAACATTTGTACGAATATTCTGAGCACCACAATTATAAAATTTAGAAACAAAATCGTTTAGAACCGTGTGGATGCTACTGCATTAGTTTCAACGTTATGTATAGAGTAAAAAAGATTTGGTTTGTAAATTAAATATTTTTGATTTTGTTTGTAAACGTAAAACGTAAACTTTTTTGTAAACACTTAATTATCAACCTCACTACTTGTTTGCTTCATAAGACTAATCATCTTTTGGCAGTTGCAAGATACCAGAATACCAGATAATATACGTTCGTTATAACTTATCCTTAGGTTAATGCTATTTTCATAAGTGTTTATATATTTTTACACCGTATTACATTAATATCTTAGAAAACCCACAGTGCGGCACCCTTGTTACAAAAGTAATCGTAAACACTTTGTATTTACGTTATTATAAATAAAACAAGATAAATAAAGACAAGAACGTCTTCCGGGTTTGAACCGATTATTTGTAGTAACTTAAGCTACCAACGTTTCGCCCACTTTTCTAAAGAGTTTCGTCAGGGCGTGAGTGATTCTACACTCTAAAAAGGCAAGAAAAAAACGATAAACTTGAAAAAGCAAACAAAGAACTACTACAGCGTTAGATTATCAACTTCTGAACCAAGCCAGATTGTAAACTCTATTGAAGTGAATTAAGAAGAAGTAGTCCGGGAACCATAGAGAGGATAGCTTAAAACCATGATCACGATTAAAGTTATTGGGGTGTTTGATAATTTCTATGCTCTCTTGGATTTTCCTATTGAAAAAGAATGGAGATTTTGCAATCACCGAAATGTTATCAAAAGCTATATTGTTGATGTGGTTTAGTATACATTGGTGAAACCGGTTGTTCCGTCATTACACGCATTTGCAAACATGATTGTTGTATAAGGAAAACGCATATTTCTAAATCTGCGGTTGCTGAACTACAGGTCACAATATAAATTTTGATAGCGTTTCGCTGATTGCAAATTTTCATACTCGCAATAACAACAATTCCTTACTCATTATACAATATACTATTGTTGTGCTGGTGCGCAGAATTGGTAATTTTGCGAAATGTAAAGAGAAATTTTGCGCAAATTTAAAAACTTGAATGACTTGTGTCTTTTTAACAAAGAACAATTATTTACTAAAACTATTTATTCAATGCATAAATCACATATATAAGCTTTCGGCTTTTTCCTCCCGGTGTAACCGGCATGCGCCTAAGCCAAACAAGATAGACATTGATACCACAACCCTCTATCTTTTGCAAATTCGCCAAAAACCAGGTAAAAATTTTCTCAACATCGTCTGGGTGATCGTCATCACATAACTCTTTCTCGTCGTATTCTGATGCTTCCGTTTCACTATCTTCAATATACATTTTTCTAACATGCGCCAATTTTTTTCCTTCTGTACAGCTATTCTTGTTCCTTTGGCTTTCTTTCTTTTCTTGTCAGCACAAACTGCGTATATACTTTTTTCTTTAAGTTGGTTTATTCAAATATATACTTCTTTCATAGGCGTGGATGTAAGAATTTCAGATCTTTTTTTGTACGCTTTTGTTTTTTTTTATTTTGTTTAGATTTTTGGCAACGGCAATAAATCTGAAAGGAAACATTGACTTTTGTGTTATTTTTATAATTTGTCTGTGTAGCTTCTTGAGTGACGTTGCCATTTTCATTAGTTGTAACCCGATCTTCCAAAGACTCAGTCTTAGTGGTATTTTGATCTTCTTGTTCATTTTCTGTTTCGACTGACGAAAAAGTTCCTCACTAAATGTATCTGGGTCAAAAAGGCAGTCTACCAGATCTAAAGCCGGGAATTTTTTTCTATATTGGCCACTTTCAAATAAGATTTGTTAAAAATTTCAGCTAACTAGTGTTTTATTCTGTCATATGGATGAGTTTTGTCTTTGTTATAGGCTGACTTAAGACGACTAAATAATATCAAATCGAGGGATTGCAGTCTATGAGATGTATGTGGAGGTATGAATACAAGATTAATTGAATTAACTTTACAAAATAAATATAATTCCAGGGATATGTGACTTTCGTGATTGTCCAGATTTAACAAAACAGATATCGCTTCATTGGGATGATTGGCCATTGATTCTGCAATTCTTCACCTACGTTGTTATAAATTTAATAAATACTCAATGACATTAGAAGTGTTACACTCAGAAGGAATACTTTATTCAACTTGTTTTTTTTTGCAATAAAATGACTATATTTAAAGCACGCTATAGTAACTATGTCAACTGTTTATTTTTGATATTTTTTGCAAAAACAAAATTTTATCTCTTAGTTTTTATACTATCGCGAAATTAGCCGCCGCGATAATTGTGCTGCAATGACTGTAATGCGTCAATCAAAGCGTACCACAGAGCGTCAAAATAGGCGCTTCAGACAACTGACTCTTCGAAACCGTTTTGCTACTACGCGTTAAATCTCTGACCAATGGTCTGGAGAAGAAGGTAGACCTGTTACTATGCGTACACTCTATGGCCGCATTCGATCCTTTAGGCTTTTTTCATACCGTCTACGGTCAGTGCTTTCTTTGACTGCGGACCATTGTTGTCAACGTTTGAACTGGTGCAGAGAACGGCAGTAATGGGAATCAAAATGGCAAAATGTTGTTTTCAGCGACGAATCGCGATTCTGTCTAAGTATGCATAAGGGTTGTAGAAGGGTGAGACCCGCCGTAGAAAGCGACATGATATTGAGTTTGCTGTTAAGAGGCATGTACACAGGCTTGTTAGAGTAATGGATTGGAAATATATTACCTATGGTAGCCGATCACCACTTCTCTTTATTCGAGACAGCATCATAGCTGCGCGTTATGTTAATGATGTCCTACAAACCACTTTACTGCCTTACGTAGATGGCCGTCCTAAAGTCTTTTTTTAGCAAGACAACGCAGGTCTCCATATTGCTCGTCGATCTATAGACTTCTTCTAAGAAGTAGGCGTTAACGTTTTACTGTAGGCACCCCGTTCACCGGATTTCAATTGCATTAAACATGTGTGAGTAGTGATGGGGATGAGACCGTCCACTTTGCACCATTCCGCAACTGGACATAGACCATCTTATTTTGTAGAGCTCTAGACGTGTATAGGAGTGTACTCAGCTACAAGGTTACCAAACATATTACTATTTTTTTTAGATTGTATGTTAATAAAATTGATGCATTTTTGATTAAGACTACTACACTGTCAAATAATAAAGCCAAAAGAAATTATTTCTTCTGGGTGTAACACTTCTAATGTCACTGAGTATACATATATTATATGGCAAATTTAAAAATTATATTTTAAATTTGTTACTTATATGTTTAATTCGTATATGGATTTCAATTTAAAACTGACATTTAATCTGTAAAATATTGTGATAAATATTATAAGATCGTCAGCAGATAAGAAAATGATAATACGTAATTTCCAATAAGATTTTTAAAATGTTTTTACTTGAGCCCTAATAATGATTATCCAAAAATAACAAAATGAAATCTAACATGTATTTTTTATAAATCTACTGTATTGAATTTTAAAAAAAAATTTGAATTATCGCAATTAACAGAAACCACGCATGTTGAGTTGCCTATTCTGTCGTATAACTTTTGGTATAACTTGTATATATAGTCACATGATAGTTAAATACTGTTGATGGTATGCATACCTAAATACTATAAACATACACCTGAATGTTATTCTTTAAACTAAAGTGCTCAATTTGGAGGAACGTTGACTGGTAAGTCAATATTTACTTTTTTTATAAATTTTTTATACAACCGTGAAATGTTCAAACTCAATAATGTAACCTTGACTGCAATATAATAAGATATATTTTTTTAGATAAACATGCGCATTATATAATAATTTTCTTTTGTTTTGTTTAATTTTATAATTGCCGAACTTCAATATAGCATAAATTAATAACCAGTGGCGTAGCACATGAGTTGGTTCGCTTTAGAACAAACAAAACGTAGTAAAATCATACAAATTAAAACAATAATATTAATTAAAACTCAGTTGTATACATTTTCGTTGTTAATAAATACGTTTTTTTATTTGTCACACTATCCAACTTTAGTTATAGTTTTTTTTAGGTTTTGAGAACAGAGAAAGTATTTTTTTATCGTTCACTCACATATTCTTGTTTTTTCAAATAACTAGTATGATAAGTGCAATATTTATTTTAACAAACACTGCAAATATTATAATATAACTTGTAGTAGAAAACTAATTGTTTCCCATACTTTGGTGTAAATAGAGATATTATATGGACACTTTTTCACATTTCCGTTTGGTCTGTTTTTAAATTACAAAATTGATTTTATTTAATTTTTTAGTATTTGACTTTTAATGTAGTATACATTTGTCTGACAAACAGGCGGCAAAAAAGGGTTCTGTCTAAGGCGCCAAAACGGCTTACGCCGGTGCTCCTGACGAATGTAATAGCAAAATAAGCTCAATTGAACACAAATAAGTTTTTTTTATTATGTGTTTGGTTTCATTAGTTAAATGTAATCTATTGGGAATACATTTTTTATTTTACAATAGGAAATTCTTAGCATTTCTACTTACTGTTCGTACGACACACTTGTCGCAAATGTGGCAGCACAATTAATTCGGTATTTGGGAATGCCTTGAGAAATATTTGATTATTTAATAATGAATAATCATGAAATCACACAAATCGGTGTGCTGTTGTTTTACAGCAACCTTAATAACATCAACACAATGAAAAGTCGCCCTTGTTAAATCTGGTGAACTTGCGAGCCATGATAAGAAACTCTCACTACCTAACGATCTATTTTTAAATTGTTCATACTTTTGAGGTTTGTAAATAGTGGGCTGCTGCCTTACTATGTTAAATTTAATAGTACATCTTCAAGCAACTAATTTAACTCATTTAGCAAAATGTAACCTTCAAAATCTATTATTCTTTTCTAAACGTTAATGCTGATGATCAATATTTGTCTAGTAAAATTTAGATTCTCTGATGAATAAGTATGAAGATTTCTTTCGTCACCCGGTTATTCTTATGAAATATTGATTTTTTCCAAAAAATCTATCCAGGGCTGAAAAAGAACAAATAGCAACGCCCTGGTTGTAACACAAATATATTATTACTTTATCACAGAAAGAGAGGTTAAAAAAGAGAAGCGCGGTAGATTTACATAAATGCGATCAATTGCGAGTACGTAGGTACAGATCACCGACGATAATTGTCGACGCAAGCTTCCTTCGGTCGGGCAAGACGTTGTACATAAAATTAAACTTGTCGGCCTAACTTTTACATTCCAAAAGAACAAATTTATATTGGCAAATATAATACAAATATGCAATATCTCGATAACTAAGCGCACTGTTTAATAATATGTTACACAAAAAAATACAATACTTACAATTTTGTATGCGACTAGCTAGCGACACCTTTTCCAAAATTTTCTAAAATTTGCTGAAATAAACAATCAGGTACATATAGCGTTATCACAAATAAGTTTATACGATCTATGAGAAAAGCCAGATGCACCAAATTTTCTCCAGATTAATGTTGATATTTTAGTAAGTATTCCTTCCAATACGGTTATAATTTCAGTAGTTAATCGAAAGTTTCGATATCCTCAATCAACTTAGGTGCAACACTCTTTTCACTACATAGTAGATTGTGACGTCATCATAGGAATTTTTTCAATATGAACGAACAGGTTTGATATCTCCGTATTAATGGAATACGTGTGGGTATCCAAAATTGCTAATGACAATTACGAGAAAATCAAATTAAATCACAAAGAATAGAATCCATTCTTACCCTAAAAAGACACATAAGCAGCAAAAGTACTACACCCATTTATAACGTGGATGCGTGTGAATATTTAGAGATGAAAGCCTTACCGGGCGCGTACGTTAGATGATTCTCCTTTGGATAATTTTATCTGTCAAGAAAAAACAGAATGACAGCCAGCACTCAGCATGTAGCAAAAAGTGAGTGTTTCTATACGAAAATCCCAACGAAACACTTTTAATATAACAAATTCTCTTCCACTAACATAAAAACCTGATATGTAGACACTAGCTAAAGTCAAGAATAGAACATTATTCATACGCCAAAGACCGAACACTAAAATCCAAAACCATCCAACTTAACAACAAACCTAAATAAAAGATGTTTTCCCAATTCGCTAAGTATTATCAATCAAATGTGTTCAAGAGTCGCATGAAGCGGAAAAAAACTCCAAAGAACCAAAAAAAACCCAACCAACAGAAATGAAGTATCAGAATAACTACTCGTTGAAAGTTGACTTGGTCTTAACTGAGAAGAAGAAAAAAAGAATGAAAATCAAGTAAGAAAGAAAAAAGGTAGACGCAGAAAGATAAGATAAGATGAAGATGTCTGTTTTGTTCTTGTCTCCGTAGAAGAAACGAAAGGGAGTGACCAACTCTTCAATGCCCAATCAACCATCCAAAAGGCAAATAATAAAAAGAATCAAAAGAAGGAAGAAAGATTTGCACATAGAAAAGCCCAAGAAGAAAAAATGAAAAGTAGGTAAGATAAATATAGAGGAAGACGTAGAAAAATAAGGCTTGTTAATGCCTGATTCGTTCTTCACCTCGTAGAAGAACGAAAAGAGATCACCCTACAGTGCCCAATCAACCGCTCAAAAATATATATAAAAAAGTAAGAGAAGAGAAAATATATCAGTTAACTATAGAACGAATTTATACCAAATGTTGTCTCAAATTGGAAAGTTTAACACAAAATTTTATTGCCGACAAGCGGAATAGGAAATTCAAGAAAAAGAAATGCTAAATCTAAAAGCAGAAAGAGAATCCTATTCATGACGTACCAATTTAAAGATACCGACTAAGATAGAAAAAAAAGAATATCGGTGACAACAAAATGAAAGAAAGCAAATAGAGAGCATCCGAACCACAACCACAAAATATCAAGACTCGAACCACTAAAACCAAAAGAGATTAACTAAAAGAATAGCAAAGATCAAAAGCCAAAAGCCCAAAAAGTGAACTAGACGTATGGGACGATTAGAAGCAGACAGTAAAGCACATTTAGAAGCGACTGAATAAGTAGATGCATAATCAATAGTAACGGTTTTTACATCTGAAAAAACAGCGTTATTCTTATTTAGACGTGCAGACAGCAGTTTTGGAAAGTTTCATCATATCTGACAATGTGTATTGTAACCTAATAAGATTGCTTCGTTGTGAATTCGAACAAGAACAGTAACGTATGAACTCCAACTTTATGTATGCAGCCAGTAGAAATGACAGCAAACCGCTTCCAAAGTTTGCCTCACACTGCGGTGATTACGGCCAGATAGATTGTGATGATACTAGATTAATTGCTTGCGTTGCTCCGATGGATCAATTAATTTTTAAACGCAAGGATCAGAAAAAGTAGTACGTAGATAAAAGACCTTTTACAACACACCAACGAGAGAAACGACGGGGAGAAGCAGTTCCCTTTAATTCATACGTCTATAAGAAAAAACCAGATGTGCCAAGTTTCCCCAGATTAATATCGATATTTTGGTAAGCGGGCCTTCCAATACAGTCATAATTGTAGTAATTAATCAAAGGTTTCAATATCCTTAATCACCTTTTTTACTACATAGTAGAATGTGACGTCATCATAGGAATTTTCCTAATATAAACGAACAGGTGTTAATATCTCCGCATTAATGAAATACGTCTGCGTATCCAAAATTGCTAATGACAATTACGAGAAAATCAAATTAAATCACAAAAATAGAATACATTCTTACCACAGAAAGACTTTCACATAAGCATCAAAAGTACTACACTCATTTATAACGTGGATGAGTGTGAATATTTAGAGATGAAAGCTTCACCGGGCGCGTACATTAGATGATTACCGTACCACAGTCAACGGAAAAATGGTTTTCTCCCTTGGATAATAATTCCATCCGTCAACAAAAAAACAACTAGTACTCAGCATGTAGCGAAAAGTGGGCGTTCTGGGACGAAACTTATACGGGACGAAAATGGTGTAAACGCTTAGCATAACAAAACAACTTTTAGTTGAAGAAGCATGAAAATTTGATCACATCGAGAAGAACAAAATTTAATTGCAAGCGTTGGATAACGTTAATCTGTTTGACAGTTAGCCATTAAAAGTTAACCGTGAAAACTCACATACACAATAATAATTTGTAAGAAATATATCTTAATTTTAAATATTTGCTAGATTCTGATCCGCACTCAAACTTTCAAAGTAACGTACTAGTAATACGTTTTAACATTTAAAATAACTTTGTTTTTGGTTCTTAATATAATAACTGGAATGCTGGGCGTAGGTTAGAGTCAAGAGGATTTGATTCTGTCAATTGCGTTTTATACAACAATTATTAGCAATTATGATTATACAAGTTTGAGATCAACAAGAAAATGCTTGTCTAAGTAGTAGCTCTCGATGAAGGAAACGTCGCTTTATTAAAAACCTACGGACAAAGTCAATTCGGAAAATATATTAAAACTGTGAAAGAAAATGTACAAATAATCACAAAAATAGTTAATGAATTGAGAGGTATTTAGGAATCTGATATTCGTCTTGCTCCACTAGCTTTATGGGACTTGGTGACTGATAAACAAACACGTTGTATACACCCGGTCTGTATTTTTGGTAATTGTCGTGTGCTCATTAATTTGGAGCCTATAAGCTGATTGTCTTTCTTTCATCATTAAAACGAGGTGTAATGGTGGAAGTAAAAGTAATGCTTTTATGGCTACTGTGGGCGTGGTTTTTATTGCTCTTGTTATTAGCAGACATGCCATTCTCTGTATTTTTCCATCCGTTTGGTTACATTAAGAACCCTGATAGTCTTTATTGAAACTTTTTCTAGGTGACCGTTGAAAGTCAATCTGGTATCGAGAGTCAGTTCTAGCTATTTGACTTCCTTTGTTATCGAGAGCTTGAGTTTGTACATTGTAACTAGTTTTATGTCACCCGTTTTCCGGGGTTTATTAAACGGAACGACTGACGTGTAACGGTTAAATTTGAACTTGCAATTCTGTCGACGTATGAATACCTGACCTGGAGCAGTTTGGTTGAGTTTTATGCTGTCAGATGGCGCAAGTTGTAGTTCATTTTCCGAAGACCTTTCCGGTCACTTTTGATTTTGTCACGTGCGGTACGGTGTGTGTGTGTGTGTCGGCGGTAAAACGCAAAAGGATTGGTGCGAAACCAATCTTTTGCATGTGTGAATCAGGGGACGACGCACAGATATATTTCTGATCAGCACATATTGTAGGTTAGTGTTTACACGTGGTGAACGTTGTATTGAGGTGCAAGCTATTTTTTTTTATTATCGCTTCTATGGTGTACTCCGGTAATTAAGCTGCTATGGCGTACTTCGGAAATTAAGTTTCTATAACGTACTCTTGTAATTTAGCTTCTATGGTGTACTCCGGTAATTAAGCTTGTTATGACATGCTCCTGTAATTAAACTTCTATAGCATGCTTCTGTAATTCAGCTTTTAATGGTATATTCCTGTACGTAAGTGGAGGTGGTCTAATTGCGGCGTACTTCTTCCAAAAATATTTACTTTTAAATTATTTCAACGGTGAATAAACCGGGGAACGAACGCTGTATCGACCGTAACTTGATCGCGTGCTGTTGGGGTTTTTCCGATCGCTTCTCGCCTATAATTTAACTGTGTTCGTCGATTGTCAGAATATTCTTTGTCATGTGCGCTTAGTAATTGGTTGTCTTTGCTCCGTTTACAAGATTATCACTTAACGTTCATAAGCTTCAATATTATTACTTAACCTTCATAAATCTCAGTATTATTACCTAGTTTTTATTAATTTTATTATTATAATAAATGTAAAGAGATTGGAAGTACGCGTCGTGGTTTGATGTCATGTTACCGGGTGATACAATCTCATGTAAATATGTGACTCGCGAACTTGACGTTAAGACTACGGGCGGATTATAATCAAATCAATTACGCGGACGTATCTAACTGTTGTTACCGTTGATGAATTGCGGCGGTATATTAAAATATCTGCTTTTAGGGTCTCCTTTAGACTTGTTTTGTATTTTCCTTATTTGTGTCATAAGTATAACGATACCAGTGGCGTAGCCACAGGAGCAGTATAAATTTTCTAAACAATGACGATTCGACTTTTATCTTTATTGTTCTTTGTAAAGGTCGGTTGTCGAAGATAAACGATACAACAAAAAAAAGATAAATCAAACATTAATAAACAAAACTGTCCTTTTCTTAATGTACTTTGGGAATTGCGGGTTTGGGATTTCCTTTTCTCTAGCCTTGACGTTCAGTGCATTACTCATCCGTAAGAAAATGTGAAGCAAAGGGCATTGGCTTATCGGAAGAGTACTTTTTTTTTCTAATAATCCAACTCACAACCAATTGCGGCGAAATTAGCCAAACGGTAAGCCAAACATCTACGATTGTATTTTTTTCTCACTTCCCCAATTTGTAGGTTACAGCCGTCTTGGTTGGGTTCACTAATAGTCCTTCTTTTTTGTACTATTTTCGACGATGTTTGGTGTACTCTGTATTATGTTGGATATAATTGCCTCAAACTTTCCGTTTGTAATAATGGTGATATTGTCAGTGCATCCTAAAGCGAATACTCCTCCACTTCTAGTTCTTGTATTAGGCCTTTCATTGTGAAGCACCACACTCCGCCTTGTGGCACCCGCCAGTTACAGTGCTTCCGTACAAAGATGTCGTTATCCCAGTGTTGGCTCTTGCTACGACACTGCAGTTTGAACTGTGAGACAAGAAATCAGAAAAAAATGTGTGAACTAAGTATTGAATCTTCAAAATTGTGTTATCAGAGTATTTGGATCCGCATTAGTTCAAAACGATACACTGATTACTTTAACTGTTTTTATATTGGTGTGTATTGTTCAGGTGCGATTTGGCTCAACACTGCCTGTTCTTCAAATAATTTCTCTTGGTTGGGTAGTCTCTGATGGATGTCATGTAATTAATTGATAAGATGTATATGCCCTCTCACTTACATCTTAGCGTATTACTCAGATTTTGTTTTGTAAATATTTATTGTTATTTTTTTTAAGATTTTTTTATGTACATTGTGCAGAAAAATACCACCAAAGTATAAAAAAACATTTTTATGTAATTGTAGAGATTCATGACACAATAATGATACTACTTTTTTAGTATTTTTAATTTAGTTTTCTACTGTTTACTAAAAAGTTTTTAATTTAATTACCCAACATGTTTTCATCAAAACGATAGAAAAATGTATTTCAATAAACAATTGCTGTTTTTATAATGCGTATTTAACATATGTCTAGTTTCATGCAGAAATCTTAATATTTTGCAACTGAACTATTAAAATTAACAAATACTAGATTTCAAATTGTTAATTTATAGTTATGTAAATTTAGCGACCTAGATTTATTTAAAACAAATTGTCAATAAACAATTAAGGTTCTTTCTAGTTAAAAAAACGAACAGAAAGATGACAAACAGCAAGTTTATTTTTTTGTAATTCTATGTTAGAATTTTGAAAACTACCATAGACACAAAATATGGAGTAATCTACTTTAACAAAAGCAACCTGCTTGAAGCCATGAAAGTTCAGTTTTAGTTAATTATGTCACGGAAAGGATTGGTCTTCGGTACAGGTCACTTGTTGCAATCGTTAAATCTGATAGTATATAAAAATCTATAATAATCAAAATTGTTTTAAGCAAACTTGTATAAAATAAATCAATATATGCATGCAGAACCAAATATTTATTTTTGACATTGTTTACCAAAATGCTAAATATGTCGGTGTTGCTTTTTTTGAACGTCGTTAAAAACAAACCAAACGAATAGTCCTTATTTTGATACAAATGTTTCAGTATCTAAAAATTTGTTGAAATTATTTTTTGAATACTAATTGAATAAAAAAATAATATTTGGTCATTAAAAATCATACTTAAATTTAAAATGAAATTGTGCATAGCATACTGTGTTTCAGTATTTAATTGTATTTTGTATTTACGTGTTTTAAAAAGCTAAGGTCTGCACTGAAAGCTTTTCTTTTACTAGTTAGCGCTCGTGAAAAAAATAGTCTGTTGTCTGTTTTTTCTGATTCGCAATTATGTAAGTTTATTAATAAAGGTTGTATGAAAAATCTTTTTTTAAATTTATTCTGGGTCTTTGGGATTATTTTTTCACCAATGCGCTCAGAGCTTGAAATAGAAAGGTTTTAACAGATCTCTTTTTTTTGTTGAGGAATGTTTTTTGGTGCATTATTTAGTTAGCGCTTGTGTATTTTGAACGTGTATTATTTTGTCTTCAGGTTTTTTAGTTTTTCTTTAAGTTTTGTTGATTTTTTAGAGCTTTGGTGATTATTCTGTTTTTAATTCGTGATCTATTTAAGTTAAGAAATAATAAAACAACAATAGGAAAATAAGAATGCACAAATAATATATTTAAGCTAAATAATTGACACATTTCTTTAAAACTGCAACAAACTTTTTGCTTTTCTCGCATCTTGCTTGTTGTAGCTTTAGAGAGAATGAGCAAAATACTATTTTTAGCAGATTAGTGATTATCAGAAGAATACGCTGATAACTGCTTTTAACATAAAAAAACTTGATTGACAGCATTTTTAAATTGTTAGTTGTCAAAAATCTAGAAACTGATTTCTTTTTTATTTATTTTTATTATAAAAATCTGTTTGGTTTTTTCTCGTGTATAATACTATTCTAATCAATGAGAAGGAATAATTTCTTTAACTTTTTGACAATGTGGTAGTCTTATGTTATTTAATTTATTAACATGTAATCCAAAAAAAAATAGTGTTTGGCAACCCCGTAACCCCTCGTTTTACATTTTCCTTGAAATAACTTTTGAAGTATTATAATTTTTTAATATTGGTCTTTCTCTTATTCTTTTATTCACATTAGACTTATTTAATTTGCCAGGGACGGACTAGCTTTAACACAATAATCTTAATTTTTTACACCTTGTACAATAGAGACACAACAATATAATTTTTGGACAGCTTAAACCTTCAACTAAAAAAAGGTACTCTTAATTCACATCGATAAAATGAACTGTTTACGAAAATAAAATAATTTTGTTTAATATGGTTTTTTGATTTGATTTGGTTGATTCTTCTTAAAACCTATTCTTTGTTACCATGTTTTTTTTTTGGCGTACCGATTCAAATATAGTAGTTTTTTTAATGAGCTCTTGTGTAAATTGGACGCTTTTTTTTCCAAGAGGACATTTTTAAACCCGAGTGAAACGAGGGTTTAAATAGTCTTTGGGGAAAAAAAAGCATCCAATTTAGACAGGAACGAGTTGAATACAACATTTTATTGCTCGAACAGAGACTAGGAGACCCACAAAGTCTCAAAATATCTCAAAAATAATTTGACGTTTATGTTGTGCGCAAAAACTGTCAAAGACGGTTTACAATAGCGAAAAATTAAAATTTATGACAGTTAAGAACAATAATAGTAGTTTTTCCACTACTAGTTGTATACGCTTGCATTATTACGTATAATAGTAGGTCGTGAAGTTGTACTTTTTTAAGCGCAGGTTAATAATATTTCATTATTAACTAGTAGTTAATAATGAACATATTTACATTTTCTGATAATACTACAACAGTTTTAAAGAAAAAAAGTTTACGAAACTGCGTACCAAGAGCAAGAGATTTTATTTAATGCTAATTTAAGTTTTTAAATCGTTCAATTAATAAATCAATTTGATTTTAAAAAGTAAGTTATTTGAAGTTCGCGCTTAATTAAATGTAAATATTATTGAGTTAAATATGTTTTAGATACAATCAATGCTTAAAATAATAATGTTTTTAAACAATTTAAACAACTTTAACAATAAAAACTTACGTTATCTGTTTATTTTTGTGTTTTAAATCACAATTAAGAATTACATCAAAATTAATTCTATTAAACTAATGACAACTGTCAGAATTACTGACTTGATTTTTAATTTAAAATTAATATCCTAAATTTTAAATTTGATTTAGTAACAGGTAGAAAGGTTTTAATAATTCTAGTAGTGGAAAAAATTGTGTATATAACACGGTTGAGAAGTTCATTATAACCTGCGCGATTTATATCCCTCGACGCTTCGCGTCTCGCGATATAATCTATCGCTTAGGTTATAATGATGCACTTCTCAACCTTGATATATAATATACTATTACGTTACAACAGTCGAAAGTAAGAAATAGCATAACGAACGTTAATGCGACGCGAGGCCGCACGGCCGAGCGTTGCATGTGAGTGAGTTATGCTATGATTCTTTCGACGAGAGTAATGTACATCATTTTTTGTGTTGCTTTTTATAAAATTACATTCTTTTTTGAAAAAATTTAAAAAAATCAACAGAAATATAATGTTGGTACTACATTAATTACTAAATCTGTCAAATTTGACATTAACTTTAACATTATTTTTTTCAATTTTAACTGAATTTCAAGATTTTTAAAATGATTTTTCTACCTGTCGCATACTCGTTCTAATATATTA
Source organism: Aquatica leii (assembly GCA_035610365.1). Classification (NCBI taxonomy): domain Eukaryota; kingdom Metazoa; phylum Arthropoda; class Insecta; order Coleoptera; family Lampyridae; genus Aquatica; species Aquatica leii. Next base: position 60,557,519 of record CM069436.1, read on the forward strand.
ATTGACTTTGAACACGTACTTTTGCTTTTTTCGTTCATTACGTAACTACACCAACGAACGAATATTGACGTTTACGATGTTGGCAACACAAAAAAAATATTTGTTTCAGTGTCTGTTGAAAATCAATGCCAGTGTGTCACTGTACTGAAATTATCGTTTTTTTTTAATTTTCTTCGTGGTTAGTTAATTAGTAATAGAGTTTACGTTTGCTTAATATGTCGACATGCATTTAATGTATGGACTTTTGAAGAAATATTTCCAAATGGAAGAATTCTTGATAGGAAAACCTCTGAAAGAGTGGATCGTCGTTTGAAAAAGACAAGAAAAAACTACGGTTTTTTATTTTTTATTTGTATTTATTAAATGATAGATATTTAATATAAAATGTAAATAAAAATTTGACAAAGCCTGCTACGATTGTGGAAATCAAATCAAACGCGGTGAGGATGTTAAAAAAACATCATAAATGTCCTTGGTATAGGTTCTTTCTCCTCCTCTGTATATGCACTAATTAATTTAGAATTCTTCGTTTAGGAGGGACACGTAAAACCGCTTTAATCTATTTTTGTGGTAACGTTTCGTGCTTCATTAGGCTAAAGAATAAAATTAAGTGTATCAATCCACCGACTAAGGACATAGATAACTTTACGAGATTGTGTTTACTAAATAACAAATAAAACATTAAACATAAAATGGTTCAACAACAATTTTTTGTTGAACGTTTATGTCCTGCGTTATTTAAAAATTTTTAATTAGTTCTGCATTAATAGGATTAAGTATACATACAAGTATGTATATTTGCTCGAGATCAAAAAAATTTCGTTATCTGCTAGTTGTCGTCTGCATTGACAAATTGGTTTCACTGTTTGTATTATAAAGATAAAAGAACAAAAACTTTTTAGAAAAAGTTTCTTAGTTTTTTATCAAAGAATCTGAAAGTTATTTAATTACTGTTTTTCATTTCATAAAAAACAAATATTTTAGATAAAATTATATTTAATGATTTTGTAACTGTTTCTAGAGGTAATATGCAGTTATGAAATTTAAATTTTTAACAAATATTGCAAAAAATTTCTTAAATTACATTATTTATTGTTAATTACAGTAAAGCTGATTATTTGCAACACTTGAAAATACCCAATTAATTCAATAAGCACTATTAATGTAAATAAAATACTCTATCATATACATATGTAACATTTTCTGTCTTTACAAGTACCTAGTCTTTTGTAGACAAAATTTTAGTTAACAGTTGTTACAAAAGCCCATTATGGATTGATTTTCTAAAATATTTGTGTAGTTTTCCCGTGTTCCATTTTTATATAGATTGTAAGTGCCTAATACTCTTTCCTCGTATATGGTATAACTATACCTATTTGTGAGATTAAAATAAAGTAAAATGCAAGTTTATCGGTAAACGTTAGTCTTTATATTTACTTCTCATAACAATCTTCATTGAAAAAATTTTCTGATTTTATAACATGGCAACGTAGCTTTAGTGTCTAATGCACTATCTCTATTCTGCGGTTTAAATTTAACTATTATAGTTCAAGTATTGACCACATAAATGAATTGCGCTTCAGTACAGGCAAAAAAAGTAAACAAGAACGCAATCATATATGGATACAAGTATTGCATTTTCATTACATGACACACAGAACCGATACAAATTTTATTGGTTTAGTTTTCTTTACGGACGAAATTGGATTTTCTAAAAACAGTATTATAAACACCCATAATTTGCATTTATGGGTAAAGGTATTCTGACAATATTTAATTGAACTATTTGTATTGCCATAAAGTTTAACTAGAGAACTTTATTTCAAATTTTTTAAAAACAATTTGTGGAGGGTCCAACAATGTTCAATTTTTAGAGCTAAAGAATGCGTAAGAGTAGAAGGAGAGTTTGTTGGACCGACATACACAATTAATCAATAAAAACCATATTAAACAAATATATTTTGTTCAAAAAATACTAAAAATGTAATTGTTGCGTCTTTATCGTACAGGGTGTGAACAAATAGCTTAACTGTGTTCGAGTCTGCTTATGGTAAACTAAATAAGCCAAATGTGAATGAAAAGGTTTATGTTAAAAAGACTTATCAAAATTTTTACCAAAATAAATCGTAAATTACGGACCTGTAGTTTCCTGAGGTTGTTGACACTACGAATAAAAATAAACTGTTCTAAGAATTTTTTCTCGCCGATTTCCTGACACCAAAAATAAAAATAAATACAAAATAATGTTATCGGATAACGTGTAGTTAAATTACTGTAGTTAAATAAAGTTGCTATTCTGCACATTATTTTCAACTACACTAGTTAATACCTCTTCCATTCTATAAAACAGAAACGTCTAAACGTCGCCGAAAATTGTTTGTTACTCGCGTAAATCATTTGCAGCTGCAAAAAATCGATTTTGCAGCTCTTGTTTATCATTTACGGGAATTTTTTATATTCAGAAAAAAGTCTAAAGGGGTAATATCTGGCCTACGGGTCGATCAGCGTCTTGTGTCGTTTTTTGCAATCCAACGATCCGTAAAAATTATATTTAAGAAATCGCAAACGGGGCGACTAAACATGCAGAGGAGCTCTATCGTGCATAAACCACATTGTTCTACGAACTTTAAGGAGTAAATCATCAAATTATTGCGCAAAAGTTTCCTGTAAAAGTACAAGCTCCCTGTAACCTTTTCTGGTAAAATAAACAGTCCAATTAAACTGTTTTTTAAAATACCCGCCCAAACATGAAGAGAAAACCGCCACTGAAAGTTACTTTGAATTTCATGAGGGTTTTCTTGATTTCAAACATGCATGTTAAGAAAATTCATTCATTCAAAGTCGTGGTTCAAAATCAACGTTGGTTAAGTGTTGGACTCGTTGAACATGGTAAGGGTACAAAGAATAATTCCATAAAACACTATATAGTGTACTATGGGATACGCTAGGGACGGGGCCTATTTCTCTAGTGCTACTTTGTGTTTGACCCTTTACAATTTACAAGATCTGCATATACATTGAAAAAAAAAACATATAATAAAGTTTTGATTTGATTGAAATGATTTATTCTTTTTCGGTTGCTAATACATGGGGTGGTCTTTCTCTACCACGGTAGGAAGAACACCTCCAATTCCTCCAAGTCCTTGCACAGACGCCAAAATAAAGTTTATTGAAGGCAATTCCTCAATCCACAATATACGTGTGGTGTGGAGGTTATAATTACACTCACCGTACATTAAAACAGTATCCCTATTGTACATAATAAAAAAAAATTAAATCAAATATTATGAAGTACGAGTCCGTTTACACGAATCACTTAGCATCAACTAAAGAAAACTGTAAAAAAATTAAGACAAAAATAAATTGAAACGTTGAACTCAGTTCTAAGAAAGCTGAATTTTGCATTTAATTATCTAAAGTCTTGTTTTGGTTACAACCAAAGATAAACGTGATCATGTACCTGTCTCAAAAAAGTTTTTGGACACTTGTAAGTACGACCTGCAAGGTAGGTAACCAAACTTACGTTATAGCAGAACGGCAACTTAAATTTGACTACATTGGCATTATAAACATTATTTGCAGCGATATTACGAGGTTATTAACCGCCTCAAGCGTTCAAAGAACGTGTTTCTTACCTGCAAATATGCATCTAAATTGTACCCTTAAATTTTAAATTTTTCTTCGCCGAGTTTTCTATTTGTTTATGTTCTCTGCTTAAGTAATTAAAAAAATGTGAATTGTTATTTATAATAAAATAAGTTCTATCCGTAGCTCCCATAACGATAAACTGTATGTCCAAATGTAAAACTACTGTACTAATTAGCCTGAAAGTCTTAATATATCCGGATTAAATTAAAGTCATCATTCCGATTTGCAAAGGAAATATCACCATTAAAACGTAATTAGTGGTCAAACAATTGCTGTATGTTACCATTACTCGCTTTAAGTTATTCGTATGAAAAATTGCGTACGTATATATAAATAATAATAATATAAATAAAAATTTAAGAAAAAAATAATACAAAAATTATTTAAAATGCAAAAATATAAAAAAATCATGTTGCTTGTGTGCGGTCCATAAACCTGTTTTCGGTTCGAGAGAAAGATGATCATAGAATGGTTTAGTGTTCAAGAAAACAAATAACAATGTTTGAAAACATTATAATATGTAAAACCTTACTTCTATTATTTATTAAAAGTTATATTTATCAAATTTTGTCATTTTTCTTATATTCAAATTTAAAAAAATAACAAGCAATGCAAACAAAACACAAAAAATGCAAAGTACGAATAAATGATGAGAATTTGTAATGGAAATTAAGATCGCAATTGTTCAACCTCTAATTACGTTCTAACGAGGATAATACTTTCTTTACAAAGAAAATCAAAATGTTAACTTTAATTTCATCCGGATATATTAAAAATGTTAGGCTAATTAAATCGGCAATTTTATATTTTGGCATGCAGTTTAAATTTATTATAGCCATTAATGAAACTTATTTAATTATAAATAACTATTAGATTTTTTTTAGTTAAGGGCTATAGCATTCATTTAAAACTTAAGCAGAGAACACATAAATACTGTGGGGGTTCACGGTATTAAATGTAATACTAAACTAAATTACTACTACGGACGATTTATTTACAGGAATAATATTTACAAACTAAAATAAAATAATATTCGGTTCGCTACAATTTGCAAGTGTTGACGCGGTGGAGGCTGCATAGCAAGTGCCTTAACTTCCTTCGGCTTGAGCTTCTTTCACATGTGCGGGATGTGTTTTAATTGGCTGGCGCTGTTGCGGTGTCAACCGCTACAAATACATAAATAGAAAATTCGGCGAAAAAAAAAATTTTATACCTAAAAATTTTAAATTTAAAAATTTATATACAATATATTTGCTGGTAAGAAACGCTTGAGGCGGTGCTTATGAAGAATTGTTAGTAACCTCGTAATATCGTTGCAAGTAATGTCTACAATGCCAATGTTGCCTAGATGCCTAGTTTAACTAGCCGTTCTGTTATAACGTAAGTTTGGTTGGTTGCATATCTTACACGTCGCGCTTAAAAATGTCCAAAAACTTTTTTGAGGAAGTGTACACAAAGCACATTTTTTTAAGTTAGGTTAGTAATCATGCTAAGAAATAAACATTACTATATGCTTTAATTATTGTATTAACAATTAATTTTGTAGATAATGGAAACTTAAAGAAAGCAATAATTAATCCAATATAAAATCTTAAGTTATTGCGGTTACTTTGGTTCCGATTAAAAGCGACTTTTGACTTAGACCGCGTTGTATTTGAACACGCAGACTTTTTAGGCTTGGTTTTAGTCCCTCCTTGAGACCAAGCCTAAAAAGTTTGGGTGTTCAAATACGACGCAGTCTAAACCGAAAATCGCTTATAATCGGAATAATTAACACAATAATCAATACGTTTCACCGATTTTACAACGTTCACACCTATAATTTATCGCATAGTCAACTAACAATTTTCATTTGTGTAGATAGTCAGAACCGGCCTGAAAACTTTAATTGCAAATATCTCAAAACTGGGCCACCAAATCTTTAAAGAAAAAAATTTTACGCCGCAAGGAAACGACTCCTTGACTTTGTAGTCGTATTTCTGATACACCCTGTATAGTTAATTCTGTTGTTTCTGAAAAATCATGATTCACATGCATTGTCATTACATCCTTATAGTGGACGTATAACAGCTGTAGCTTATGATTTTCATAAAGCGACAGAGCAAGCACCGCTTTTTTATCCAATTTGGTAACTTGCAAAGAACCTGTAATCTATAATAAAAAAAAACAATTGGATTTATCAGAGAGCTTGGGAACTTAGTAAAACGTTGGATACATGTCACAAATAAATTGTTGTTGGCCTATCCAGGTATTGTTTATACTGTAATTTATTGTGTTTTTTTATTTCCATACAGTATAAATGTTTTTCAATTATTATTCCAGAAAAGTTAAAAACAAGATATAAGGTAACTGCTTAGTTTTAATTAACAATGGTTTAGTTATATATCTTACTGAAACACGATAATTATAAAATGTCTAATTTGCTGATATTAGATATTCTTAATCAATATATGACTCTGTAATGCAATATCTTAAACAACAATAAAGGTTACCACAGTAGCAAAATTACCAAATCTGATATTTAAATGGTATGATTGATTTAGAGTTAAGTTAATGAACTTATTATGTACGTTTAATAGGACTGAACCACTACCAAGGTGTTATTTGTGGATTAAAATTCCAAAAGTTATAATGTGCAAACTTCAATAACAATTTGTTAGTAAACGTTTATGTTATAGTTTCTGAAAACATTTTTTTAATTTTCCGTTCTAACGAATGTCAGTAACACAATTATCTGATTTGGGAATTTTAACACATGCTAGTATTGATTTTATTTCGTAACATTTGTATTTATCGCGGTAAACTCAACGGCTGTAAAGGGAAGTACTTTTTTAGCAATTGATTAAATCGAGTTTAAATGTTTATTTGATAAATTTAGGAAAGCGGTTTAAAAATTGTTTTACTAATCTCAAAAGTTTTTTTATTTAACTTTTTAATATACACTATTAATTTGCGTAGAGAAATCTTAATGTTATTTTTTAAATCACATTTACTGTTTTTATATATACTACCCTTGTTTATATATAGTACATAATAAAAACAGAATAGAATACTTATGCGCAGGTGACTACGCCACTGGAGGATAATCTGAGTGAGGGAATTTATTTGTTAATGAGATTTAAAGTAATATTAGCTCAACTTATACATTTACGTTCACAGTTTGCTTTAGTATAGTTCTATCAGTTCGCGTGAAATTAAGAACTTGTTCTTCTGGTAACTCAGCAACAAGTGCGTTTCATTGATAAACACGCTTACTTTCTAAATCCTTGACTTGATTATTTTCATAACTAGCATTTAACGATCATTTGCAGAAATGCTACGAATTTTATCGCTTTCGTGTTTGATTGTTTGCGCTTTGGCAAACCCGGTAAGTTTTTTAAATGATTTTTTTACGTTCAAATGATTGTATGCCGGGTGTTTTAGCAAGCTGTTGTTAACATTAGAGGCGACACTATCTCCGGCGACATTAAATTTACGCAATTAAATGATGGTGTCTTGCTTGAGGGTGAAATCGTTGGTCTAAAACCAGGTAACCACGGCTTCCATATTCACGTATTCGGAGATATTTCCAATGGTTGCTTGGCAGCTGGTCCTCATTTCAACCCTTACGCTGTAAGTAATAACGAGTCGTATATATATATATTTGCTACTACTTTACAATCGCTAGAAAACCCACGGAAGTCCTTCAGCACATAATCGTCATGTTGGTGATTTGGGAAACATCGTCGCTGGTCCAGATGGTGTAGCAAAGATTCAAATCAAAGATCACCAGATTAGCTTGGGGGGCGAAACTTGTATCATTGGACGTGCCGTTGTGGTTCATGCCGGCGAAGATGATCTAGGACTTGGTGGTAATGAAGAATCGTTAAAAACCGGAAATGCTGGAGGTCGATTGGGTTGCGGTGTCATCGGAACATTGTAATGTTTTTGTTTATAATTTTTTTTAATTAATTAATTATCGCTACTTTGTATCATAATTTTAGTATACAGCAATAAAGTTATAAACTCAAAATTTACTAAATCAAAAATAAATATAATTAAAATATTGTTTACTGCTTGTATTCGTTGTTATCTATTATTAGAACAACCTTGTTTTTTTTACTACTTAACTGATCAATTAATTGATGTTGTTTAAGATTGTAGGTGTTAAATAATTTATGAATTGTTCACAGACATTTGTTAAAAAACTTTTTTTGTAATTGAGTAACAAAAATATTTTTTACTGCGAGGTTTTGGTTTCTTCATGATCGAATATTATACACTTAACCGTTTTTTAAAACGTACCTGGAAAGACTATTTATAGACTTACTATAATAAAAATTAGGTTTTTCTATCAAAATTATTGTTTTATTCGATCGATCTTTAAATCTTTCATAATTGTGTGGATTGTGTGGAATTCCAAGAGAACAACATATACCACAATTTGTACCACTAGTACAGAAAGTGTTATTGCAACCAGTATGAACATATTTTTAGGCCGATCTGAAGGCGAAGCTTAAAAAATGCGAATAATTGCAAAATACTTCTAGGACGTGTGGTACACAAAATTTTTTGTGCTAACCTTTATAGTATAAATTTGTTAAAAACAGTTATTTAGTAAATAAAACTATTATTGTTGTTAGTAATTGTAAAATATAAGCAAATTTATTATATTTGTTTTAAAACTTTTTGTTTGTGTTATTTTAAACAATAACACAGATAATGGTGTATGTTAATAAATATGACAGAATGACAGATTACGTAAAATATAAATGATACTTAGTACCAACTTCTAGTTATAAAATTGTACTACACTTTACCGGCCTAGGCCGGAACAGTAAAATTTCCGACCGATTATGCTGCTTGCAAACAAAATGGATCAAAACGGACGGAAGCACAAAAAAGTTTTTAAATTAAACTGAAGTAAGAGAATACTTGTTAACCAAAAATGAAATAACAATAATTAAATAAACAAAAAATTATAACCAAAACCAATTTTAAGATACTTTTCATTGGACTTTTTTAAAATCCGGGCTCACAAAAAAGTCGATTCCTTTCGCAAAAAAGTCTGTTCACCACAACTAAAATATACATTTTTTTTTGTAAACTGTTCTAAGTGATTGATGTAATTTTTTTTCAAAAAGTCAATTTGACAGCGGTATCAGTCTTTTATCTGTTGATAGTTTATTCTTAAAAAATAAAAAAATTTAATAAAAACAAGATAATATTGAAGAATAGAAGTACCAAACGACTATGGGCCAGTTGTACAACCCTGGCTTAAATTACAGTTTAATTAAACCTGGTTTAACTTCAAAACACTGTCATATTATTGGTTGTTGATTTCGTGCTAACCAATAATATGATAGAATTTTAAAATTAAACCAACTTTAGTTAAACCGTACTTTAAACCATGGTTGTGCAACTGACAAGTTCAGTTGACTGAAGTTTAAACTCTGTTTATGCAAGTCGTTCTATAAGTATTAACATTGTCTACTTGCAAACTTGTCAAAAAAGTTTATCATTCTAAAATAAAAAAGATTTTGTTTCTAAAAATAGTTGTTTGCGCTTGCACGATGTAAAAAATCGATTTTTTATATTTCTGTAGTTTAATTTGCTTAAAAGTTTTTGTGTTTTTATATTATAAATAAATTAGTATGTAAGTAAGTGCTTCTTTCTATTACCACGGATTGTTTTTGTATCTGAGATCTAAATTGTATTTCTGATATCTTTTTTGAGTATTGTATTGGTTTTTGCTAATAGGTTGTTAGGAAACAACTATCAATTATACAATATTGGTAATTTTTACAAAGATGAGAACGTCTTCCAGGTTTGAACTGTGTTTTGTTGTAACCGAAGTTGTTAACGTTGACAAACTCATCAGACTTTTGTGCACTTTAACTTTTTTAATCGCTGTCGTGGCCACAACATTATTCACGCATTCCTCAAAATCAAGTTCTACATTCGAACAGTTCTTCTAAAAACATGCTACACCGTGCTAGTCTAGCGTTGACACACGAACGGATTAAGCAAACCAGACGAGAGTTAGACACTATTTCTAAATAACTTTTTTTTCTTCATCTTGAGTTGGGCAACATTCTATCCCCTGATGATTGGAATCTCTTTGACAACATTATTTATCAGCAGTCTAATACCATTCTACAACTAACTACTGAAGTTCATCTCAAAAAGTTTTAATTACAGGAATCTAAGAACCACAAAGTTTAATCTACTAGTGACTCCTTGAAAACGGTCGTCAATTTATTTAATTTGACTCTCATTTTAGAACAGAAATCGATGCTATCTAAGAGTTTGAATTTTGCTGTTGCTGCTAAACGCATTCCTAAATAAAACATTTTATGTACTGTCAAATCTTCCATTAGACATCTTCGCTACATCTCAGATTTTATTTGTGTTCACACTGGCAAAATCCAATATTTCTAAGTTGAAAAAGTTAGCCCTGAAAAATTGTCATAAGAACCTCAATATCACCGATAAAAGCAACGCTACTGTCATTTTGAAGCAAACTGATTATGTTGCGAAAATCATTTCTGTTTTGTCAGAGGAAACGTACGCTCTAACTCGTAATCCTACTTTAAGGATTGAACGTAAGGTCAGCCAAATCATTTTCTAATCAACCTCCAGAAACTAAACGTCGACCTACCCCTTTAAACTTGAAACCACCTCGTCTATACGAGATTCTCAAAATTTATATCTTTTCAACCTATTGTCAGTATTATCCAATATCTTACCTACAAGCTATCCAAGTTCTTGTCCAAGGCTCTTTGCGAATTTACAGGTAAAACATTTTCTCACATCTTCAACTTTGAGTATTTTATTTGACGTTTAAAAACTTTAACACTAGAATCACAAGATCTTTTTGTTTTGATGTCACTTCACTCTTTACCAAAGTTCCTTTTAAAAATTTGCTTATTATCATTGAACAGAACAAGTCTTACGAATACGTTTCTGGCGCTGCTATGGGTTTTTTTCCTTTGTATGTTGTACCTGACATTTTTATGAAACCTTTTGGAATGGTTGCTTTGGAATCGTCAATATTCAAGCTTAAAGTCTGGTTTAGGTATGCTGACCAGACGTTTATTGTTTTTATGGTCATTTCAAATTGTCTAAGTTTCTTGACCATCTAAACATCTACATATCAAATTTGTTATGGAAATTGAAACTAATGGTTCTCTCTCATTTTTTGGCGTTTTTGCGACTCGTAAGCCGTACGGACTTCTGGACCATTTTGTGTACCGCAAACCCACTTATACAGACAGATACATTTATGCTTCGTCTCATCACCATCTTGCACAGAGATTATTATTATATTATTAATCATCGTTTGCATCCGCGTTATCGAATACCTAAGAACAATTGTACTTTCGTATCCAGTCCGGGATTAGCATTTTATTCTATATTTATAAAGTTATAGGTCAAATAAAGGGATTTCTTTATAAGATGGTATTAAACCTATATTTAACTTGACAGACAAAATTTCTCAGATTCTTCCTTCTTCCAAGGACAAATTTTCTACACTGTCGTTTTAAGGTGTGTATCAAATTCTATGTTCGTGTGGTTTCGTCTTTACACGCATTTTAGAACATGATTTTTGTATAAGGAAAAGGCATAATTATAAATCTGCGGTTGCTGAACATCATTTTAGTACAGGTCACCAGATAGATATTTACAACGTTTTGGTGTTTGAGAAATCTCCCCTCTTTGGTTTCCGTTTATTACGTATCGAAGAAACCCCTTTTTCAACCAATCAGAGTCGCGTTTAACCAACAGCGAGATTACTTCTTTATATACAGAGGCTACCTCTTAAGTCACTTCTATGGAGTTTAGAATCTGGTTTGGTTCACAAGTTGATTACCTAACTCTTTAGAGGCTTTTAGTTAGATTTTCTCACACCCTGATGAAGGAGATTATTGCTATGCAGTGAAAAAGAAAACGAGACACATCAACGTCATTTTAAAATTACAACGTTAAAATATCACTTCTGGGTTACGTTTTTCGACAGTTTATCAGTTTTTTCAAAATATAAAAATTTTTGGCTTTTGAACGTCTTAAAATTTTACAAAAATTACAAAATTTTAAACTCACAAACTTTGCAAAACTGATTATAACAATAAAACACTTATATCTGGCCACTACTTTCTCTCATCTTTCGTGCAGCGTACTAATCTCGCGAATCGATCCAATTTTTTACTTTTTTATAAAACATGCTGCTGCAATCAGGCCGTATGCCATTGATGGAAACAAGTAATTGTTAAAGGGTGCGACGAGATATCTGGAAAATACGGAGGGTGGGATAGGACTTCTCATCTCGACGTTTCTAAGTATGTCTTGATCACTTTCGCATTGGCTTGCTGCAAAATAATTTAATTTTTTATTTTATTTAATAAGTCCGACCCGGTCCGATTCTAAAAACTGTAACCCGGCCCAAATTTTTTTTCTACGGGCCAGTCCTTGAGCCGGGTCATCCCTACTCATGTCTTTCATTGCTCGGTTCAAACGCCTTAATTGCGTTCGATAAAGATTGATTGTGATTGTTTCAATCGGTTTTAACAACTCATAATACACTACACCAAGCTGGTTTCATCAAATACATTATCTTGCAGCCGTAAGTATTTGGTTTGGCCGTCGACGTGGTTACGTGGCTAGGATTTTTGTCTACAGTCGCAATGCAATTCAGAAATTTTTTCCGTCTTTGCCTTTCAAGCAACTGTTCAAAAGCAAACAAACGCCGTTTAACATATCTCGGTTTTCATTTCTATGTCTTCAAAGCGTTTTGAAATTGCTTGTTCAGTCACTTTTAATTACCCTGTCAAGTTTTCTTTTTGACACAAGTCTTCATTAAGTAACGTTTTCTATGTGAAAATGGTCGTTTTCAAAACTTTGAAACAACTTACGTCACGTTCTTTTACTAATTGCTTCACCATAAAGACGTCATTTTGACAAATTAAATTAATAAATGTTGCATTTATGCTTTTTATTTTTATTAATGAAAATGTTCGTAGAAAAAGTATAGTACACTAGAGTTGTATAAGCTTATTACTCTCATTATGTAAAATACCATTAATATTTTAGAAACACTAATATGTATATTATGTTTTACCAAATGTCGCGGTAAGCACAATATTTTACATTTTAGTTACCATCTCAGTAACAAGTGGCGCTGATGATTGCGCTAAAGGCATCAATGGCAGATTATACTAAAAATCAAATAAGAGTAAAGTAGAGGGCGTTTTGATTTAATTTTTTGAAGAGCTTATTAAAAAATTTTAAGTTTATTTCTCAACTATTGTACACCATGAAATTTTCTCATAAGAACTATTTATAAATACAAGCGACATCAAATGCAAGTAAAAAGACTTGAGAAAAGCACGAAGCTACTAAATGTTAATAACATAAAAAAAAGCAACATCACCACAAATATTTTGAGTATTCTTTATTACAGCGCTGTCAAATTTTATGTATGATTTTTCACATCTTTATAATTTTCGTTTAAAACTCTGTAAATTATTTAAAGACAAATTTAGTTTTGTAAACTTGCCTCGTGTGTTACGCTGGTTTTCTTGTAACAAAAAAATAAGCAACAGCTAACACAGTTTTCCCGGAGAGGGAGCCGCAGGCTTTGTGATGCGAAATTATAAATTAAATCTAAAAAGGCGCCAAAACGATGAAAGATTAAATTAGGGAGATTGCGTTTAACTCTATCTGCAGCTGGAAAAGAACAAATAACACAACAGAAGTGATAGCACAGAATATATATTTATTTTATCACAGAATATATATAAACGTTGCAAACAATATTACATGAGTTGATGTCACAGGCCAAGCATAAGTTACGCCCTTGACTGGACAACACCTTGCACAACAAAGTGCCCTAATCGATCTAACTTTTACATTCAACGAAGGAATGACTTTACTTTATTAAGTAAAATTACAAGAATACGAAAATCAAAAGTATAAAGAATCAAAGCGCACCAGATGAGTATGTGACACACAAAAAAGAGTATAACATTAATTGTGATTACAACCTAGTATGTACGTATGGCCATTCCAATAATCGACATGACCAACGAAATAATACTCGTGTAAATAGAAAATGCAATACTTACAGTTGTGTGTTGTCCAGTAGGGGATTAGCTAATTCCGTACCAGTATGACCTAAAACGAAATATGAAATTTGACACAAAAACGTACATACGGCGTTATCACAAGTAACGTGATTTAATTTATACGATATTTGAAGTAAAAGAATGCGCCGAGCTTCTTTCTCATTAACTTCGCACTTGTGTAAATTATTCTTTCTATAAAGTGGTGTTCAACTCCTGGCCTTCAGCGACCTGACGTCATGGAAACTTTTCGAAAAGCAGGTGTTTTATCAACGTCACCGATAATCACAGGTAGAGGGGTGGCGACCCTCCCAAAGTAAGCTTTTACTCAAAAATACGTCAAATTCGACTACATATGCACATGGAATTGCGTGGAATAAGTTAATAATGAAAGCTTTGTTGGGCCTAGAGATACCGCTAAAACGGTCCGTGTTGTATAAGACGTTACCGGAAAAATGAAATCCTTTGACAGCCGTCTACGAAAAGTAGGCGTGTCGAGGACAAATTTTATACATTTCCATCATTTTCTGTGGACCACTTTAATAAATTTTCAATCAAAACGGTTTTCTTTAAATTTTAAATTTATTTTTGATTTTTTTATGAACAAGTTATACATTTTTGAAATCAGGATTTTTTTTCTCTCTATTTTATGGCATAAATTTTTAAAATAGCTACCATATGAAAAACAAAAGTTTTTATTTTTTTATTTTTTAAATACCTTCCCAAATAACAATTTTACAGCTAAAAATCAAAAATACTACATAATTTTATTATTTTCCGCCATATTTCAGAAATTTTATAGAGGGGGTAAATTTTGTATTTTGAATTTATTTAGGCATAACTTACAGATCGTTTTTGCCTATTTAACCAATTCTCTATCTCTGATATTAAACGAGATCCCTGTGCTTAACACCAAATTTGATACAGCCTGCAATCCGTAAAATATTGGATTGAAGACTCAAGTTAAATATTATTGCACAGCTACGTCGGTCAACCTCTTTTTAAATAATAATAATAATATAAAATATTTTGATTACCGAAAAATATACTGTTTTTATATTTGAGCGATGCACGGAATGTAATTTAACGTTAGCAGTCTAATAATTTTTAACTTCCTTTTTGAAACTTTGTGAAATACCTAAAAAATCGTTAGCCTCATTTGTCTTAAAGTTTTGCGTTTGTAAAGTTAATAACTCGTTTAAAATACAATTCATTACAAATATATACTACCTAAATATTTATGAATTTGCAGCAACATTTTAATACAATATATAAAAACATTTATGCAAAAACTATTAATTTTGTATTTACATTTAGAATTTACATGTTTATTATTACATATACGTTAATCTGCATTTGACTAAAACATAAAATAAATTTCATCAACATTTTATAGTTTGAGTCAGAAAGCGAATACTCTATCAAATTGATAACTATTATATGACAGAACTAGGACGTACTAAAAAATATTTGAAAGTGAATGTAATTTTAAAAAATCTACGTAACACAAAACATTAGAAACGCATGCATTTTTTTTTAATTTTAAAAATAACCTTAATTTGTACAGGTTGTGCAATATTGAATCATACGTAGTGGAAAGTACCTGACAGGTCGATTATCTAATTTATTTAGTTTATGTCGTAGGAGGTGATTCAATTAAAATAAAAACAACTATTTTCAATAACAGTATGTAATTTTAAATGTAAGAATGCTTCTACGTTTGAAGTATTACGGATGATTATTGATTTTGTGCTTTAGGTTCTTAAATAAGAAAAGCCAATAATATTAATTACTACTTTTTTGTGTTTAACGAAGTCATATTAACTTTATTGTATTTTATCGTAATGTCAATATTTTTATCTATTTTTGTTGTACCAATATTTTTACTGACGAGTTTTATTTTGACAAATAATAGTGTGAAAAGCGTATATGCGTGATTCTCGTTTGAAGGAAATGAAGTAGATATATTGGAAAAAGTTTTTGATAATTATTTAGTCAATATAAAGTTTTCAATGATATACAAATAATTTTTGATAGTTCTCGTTTTTTCTCAATTATGCTTGGTGACGGTTCTCAATACAATTCCTTTTCACTAAAGAAGTTTAGATTTTAGCC
This sequence comes from Aquatica leii, assembly GCA_035610365.1. NCBI lineage: Eukaryota > Metazoa > Arthropoda > Insecta > Coleoptera > Lampyridae > Aquatica > Aquatica leii. The sequence continues at coordinate 60,573,382 of CM069436.1, forward strand.
TCCTTATCTAGAAAATACTGTGAAAAATAATATCTTTTGTTTATGGACATTTAGGAAATGTTTGGGTGCTTTTTAAGACTACTATTTTACAACTGCAAAGTCTACAGGACGTAAGTTACGACACTTATAACTTGTAATATTACAGAATAGCTTATTTGATTATAATTGACAACATTTATATTATGTTATTATTACTATGATATTGTATCGAATTTAAAACTTAATTTATTTTTAATTACTTTACAGAACTCAATACAAAACAAAATTATAACTAATTAATAATTAATAAAAACAAAATTAAATAAATGTATTTACAGTGTAAATCGTTTATTAAGTAAACCCAGAGATTATTAATATATTATTTTCTTAACCGAAGTTACTTAATAAGCATATTGTTAAAAACTATAAAAAATTCTATTGAAAATTAAAATTTTATATCACATATGAAAAACTGTCATATGTTTGATTGTTTACACCAGTGGTTCTTAAAGCGGCCACTACGGACTCCCAGGGGTCTCCGGAATCATTTAGGGGGTCCTGAAAAATTAAAATTGATTTGGGGGTCCGTGAACAACGTCAGGTGGTCCGTGCAAGGTTTAATATCAAATTTAAAAATGTGACACATTAATAAGATGAAGTAAATAACAAAGAATAAATCATTAACGATTTTTACGTCTTAAGTAAAATATAAATATAAACAAGCGCATAAAATACAAGTAATAACAGGCATCGCGGTGAATCAAGACTATCTATACAGGTTTATACAGGAACGCAATAGAGCCGATACCTGCATCAACTAGTATAATATATAATATGAACTATAAAAGTGTGCCTGATGTGAAGATGTGAAGTGGATACAATAAATTCTTAGTCTTGGACAAAAAGAAGTACTTTGGTTACCTAAGTATATTTGAATAAAATTGATATCTTTTTTTAGTTTAAACTTATTTAAGCAAAATTATACTCTTTTTTAAGTTGATTTAAAAAATATATATATCACAGCTACGAGTACACTAATTTCTTAACAGTTATTAAGGACTTCTTTTTTATTAAAAACTTAAGAAAGGATAAGTTTTTATAATTCAGATGTATTTCTAAAGAATATATTATTAATGATTGTATAAAAGAAGTTAGACTATATTGGGTTTTATAATTTAATATAATGCACCCTAAAAGTTGTAGCTTACTATTTTATGTTTTTGTTTATTTTGTTTACTTCCTCAAATAACCAAATCCGCGAGTGTTTGGAGTTACTGTATATTACTGTATTATTATAATCCGTTAATTAACTTTTAAATTATTTATTTTTCATGAAAAATTAATTGGTACCTACACAATATGTGACATTGAAATTTTATCTTTACATCTCAAATAATTTATTCAAGAGAGCGTTAAGTTGCAGCATTCTAATAAAAGAATTATTATAACTAACAGTAATTTGAGTCAAATAAAAATTTTGATTTATACAGGGTGACTCAACCTTGTGTGCTCGGACGATATCTTCAGAACGTTAAATTTGAGAAGAAAATGTCTGTGAAAGAAACTGTGCATATTCAAATGGGGCATAATTTGAAAACAGTTTCAATCATACAAGGTGTATCACAAAGTTGCAATGACACAAACTTAAATGCAACATATGGTCTCTGTTTCGGTTTTTAAGATAAGATCTAAACAGCCATGAACGCCAAACGAAACATCAAACAACCATCATATGTGGTGCAAAGATTTTTGCCATGGAGAGGCGTTGATTTGGATAGCTTACACATGTATCTTTCATTTTATAAATCATAGCAATTTATTCCTTATCACAACTGACTGAAATATAAATTTCCTTTTAGCTTAGCTCTAGTAGACCATTCAAAAATAATTATTTTGTTTTTATTTAATTCCTTTAACAATAGTGTAATAATTTTTAAATTACAGTTTAATCCATATGAAAAAAAAACTAGAAATATTCCTTCTTTTATGAGAAAATATGATACCGTCTAGTTATTAATGGTGAGGTTTTCTAGCAGTAGCAAATTAAACACCAATAGCAGCAGTATTTTTAATAAGAAAAACCACAAAACAAATCTAACAATAACTCTATTCTCTATACAGCTTGATGAGTCAAAATTACCAGGAAACGAAGCTTTACTTTCAGCTTATGTAATATTTGTAAAAGAAGATAACTTTTCCCAAGAATTGTTATCTTCTAAGTGTTTGAAAACTGATACGAAAGGTTATTTACTTAATTTTTAAAAAAAATTGAGGTAAAAGCTATACCCTTAACCAATATCATCTCCGTTACTACTTAAAACAAGCCAAAGCGAATGTATTATAGTTATATTGTGTCATTCATCGACATCATTTGGTTCACCTTAGTGAACGTTTGCATGAATCACTAAATTATGGCATTACAACAGTTAATAAAATTAAAAGGAAAACCGTAAATGAGAGATTATTTGCTCAACTTTTGGAAAATGATGATGACTAGAATCATTTACTACTTAACATGGAAGTACCTTGGTTATTTAAAAGTGCATGTTTGGATCGCTTATATTCGCTCTTTGGTTTAGTGTTGGAATTCCTGGAGAGTATAGACAATGATTTGCGGCATAATTTAATTATCTTAAAAAATGACGTAGCTTACATGACTGATAAATTTGTCAGATTTAACAAGACTAATTTCAAACTACAAGGTGACACATTAAATTTAAACGTGTAATATCTGCGTTTGTTACATAAGTTACTGTACAATCAAAACTTGGGAAGAAGAGAATGTTCTCAGTTTCAAAATTTTTCAAAATTGGAAAATATAGGTGAAGATTTATTTGCTTATTCTCAACATGTAACGGCGTTTTATTTGGACCTTAACCAAAAATTTACTTCACTTGGATATTCCCGACTGGGTATTGAACCTTTTTGCAAGTAGTCAAACTTACAGCAAAAATGCAGATAAATACATACTAATACAGGAGCAACTTATTAAAGTATCCACAAATGAGGAGCCAATTACCAATTAAACAAGGATACCACAACTTCTGGTTACAAAAACAGATCCCAATTTTATATCCAGTATTATCGGTTATTGTACAGAAACTGTTGATTGGTTTACCGTTTTGTTATTTGGTAAAACCTGGATTCAGTACCGTTATGAGCCTCATCACAAAAAAGAAACCGACTAGAAATTAGTACTAGTGGGAATTTGCAGTTGCTACTTACAAACATTAAACCGGACATAAATAACATTCCATCAGGTTCATACAAGTCATTAATTTTTTTTTTGTGTTTTATAACAAAAGTTATAATTTAAATAAATACTTCTTCAACAAAATGTTTAATTTATATTTTATTTTTACGTCACTATTTACCATTCAAGATATCAAAGTTTTTGTAATTTTATTATGCATTTGTGTAGTTTTTTTTTTCACACAACGGTCCGTGGGCAAGTTTTGACTATGAAACGGGGTCCGAGGGTCGAAAGAGTTTGGGAATCACTGGTTTAAGCAAATTCAGAAATTTCTTGTCAAAGTTTTTCTCAATTCTATTTAAATGTAATAAAACATCTTCTCCAGTTGATTCAAAAAAGTGATTATATTTGATCTTAAACTTTTAACAATAAAATCATCCTTTTGTACACAAAATGTATACAAATTTCTTGAAAAATTAATCACTGCTAACTTAGTTTCAATTGACCCAGCTTTTCTTTTAACACATCTTTAACTTAACAAGCACCGTTATTTAAACACTATAAAATTTTATAGTAAATATTGTATGTCGGCGAAATAATCTAATACGTAGCTTTTACAAGACTGTCATTGTTGGTTATTTTATAGAGAATCAATAGGTGTAAATTGTAAAAAGGATTAAGTAAATACAAGTGTAACCACATATTATATATGTTATTTTGGTGCATATTTAATCTTTAACAATAAAAACTTTTTTTTGTATTCAAATGTTTTCCTACAAAATGTATACAAATTCCTTGGAAAATTTTATCAGAAAGGAATACCGTTAAAAATTACTTAATAGCTGAACTCGACTTACTTACTAAACGATTTGTGATTTTACCTGTATTTTAAAAGCACTTTTTAAAAACTTTTAAATTGGTCAAAATAAAGTGCTTCGGCCGCGAGTCAAGGGGGGCAAGTGCCCCCATTACGCCTCTCGCCTGGATTTGCGTCTATTTTATTCTAATCCGAAGAACCCCCCGTTTCATATAATAATATTTCATATTACATTTTCGATGTTGATCGCTCATTTAACCATTGTGTTCAGTGATTGGCGATCGAAGTTTGCGAGTAGATTCGGTTCCTTCTTTCATTTTAATCCGGCTGCGGAACCGTTTTATCTCTACATTACATTTTCGATATCGATCATTTAACGCTAGCGCCATGAATACTCGAAAACTATGAATCATTTCTTTCTAATAAATTTTATGAACGATGCATGTAGTAACAACTAAAGTCACATCATTTTAATTTAGTTCACTATTTATCTTTAATGTAAATAATATTACAAAATAAATCACAATTAAAGTATGGGAAAATGTTAATTGAAATAATTTAATTATGATAACGTACATTTCTTTAAATCATAAAAGTAGTTGATGATTAAAGACGTAAAATAGTATTAAGGATCAAAACTTAGTCAGATTATATTCAAATTCCAAAGCTCGCTTGTTTATAAAATTTGTTTGTCTAACTCGATATTTTATGAACCAATATGAATCATTTATTCTACGCTATTATTGTACGTAACAGATCGAAATCCTAACACCAGGCTCTAAGCACCAGGCGAATTAAATCCATAACAGAAAACGATTTCGGTTAGACCAACCCTCAATTCAATTCAGTTTGCTTGATTGAATCCGATCGGAACGTCACAATATTATTACTAAAGTTTGTGTGTGCAGTTATTTCATATTTCATAATCTATATAACTTTTTGGAGACTTAAATCTGACAGGTCATGATAACAGAAACGGATTTGAGGATGTGTGTATAAATTGCGCAAGCGCAGAAAAGCGCATTCTTATGGAAAAGCAACGCACTTTGTCAATCTACGTCAAAATTATATAGAAAAGAAATAGTAACAGTGAAACAAAAAATTCAAGTATTTACTTTAAAAAAGTTTTATGCTACTCTAAAAATTAGAGCACACTTAATAATCATCTTTGGAAACAAAATGCTACTTAAACATATTTCCTAAATAGAACATGTAACTTAGTATTCTAAACTCAGTTGGAAGCGCTCGAAGCACTTTGCGCTTTTTCTTAAGAAACTCACTTCAAAGTCGTATTTTCTTATATACGAAACTACCTTACCCATGTAATTTCGTTTGAATTCCAGTAGACCATATTCATCAAAAACTGGGTTACGACTAAGAACAATTGGTTTAACATCTTTAATTATCCTTTTCTATTGCTCAAATCCTTCAGCTCAATTAGTCTAAAACAATTTTATTATTCTGCGAGCTATTAATATATTTCTTTTTAGACTGCACATGTTCTTTTTTTATGGTCTTTCTCTTTTGCCTACTTTTATTTTTTGTACATTTTCTTGGCTCAGTCTTGAAATGTTCTTTAAAAATACTTGGCTTAATAAAAGTCTTTTCAACAGACGTTGTTGCTGCATTTTATGATATATTTAATGACTGATCTTTCATAGGTCAGAACTTTCGATATTTGTTTTGCTAAAAGACTGTCAACATTGCATCAACTTCTTTATCTAGCGGATTATTTCTGTCTGTCATTGAAGTCATTTTCACTAAAAATAAACTTGTCAAAGAGGAAATTTTCAGTTATTTTTAAAGCATTTGAAATATTTACTGGTGTCATTGCACGCGGATGAGTTGTTCCGGCACAAAATGTAATATATATTTTAAACGTTTGGCTAGAGCTGCACTGTAGAATGCTGGAAAGATTCATCAATCCAACATTTAAAGGTTGTAGCTTGTTTGTGCAATGTGGTGGAATTGTTGATATCGTAATACCATTATTTTTACACAAATGAATTGCTTCTATTGAGAAATGACTTTAATGGTTATCTATTATGAGCAGCAATCGATTGGTATGTGTTTTACAAAATCGATAAACTACACATGTTCAGCAAAAATGACCTGGGGGTGATATAAAATCTAAGGTCTACTACGACAGTTTCCAGAACCAAAATTTTAATAAATGATATTACCGATTTTTTTTAGAATAAACTTGTGTACGCCACTGAATTGAGCACTCCTCAAAACGGGCCTGTACAAAATTTTATTAAAAATTTTTAGGTAATAACGATTTTGTTTGTTTTTGTATAATTAAATGCACACTAGGTACTAGTTTATTTTCAAAAATTCATAGTTTATAACAACTTAGTATTTGTCTTAGGTTTATATAGAACGAATAAAACAAAACAAAAATGAAAATTACATCACAAGAAACAAAATTACATTTTGTATTTGCTGTGGAGTAATTTCCACACAAGTACGGATTATTCTTGCTTGTAGTGTAAATTTTGAGATGTTGACTTACTTATACACTATTTCTTTAAATAATGTCCTAACAAAAAAAATCTAACAGGTTAAGTTCGGAGATCTCGGTGGCCACTCACAGAAAGGGTTCTTTCGTGCTATCCAACACAAAATTTTATTTGGCCAGTTTCTTATCAAACGATCTTTATCTTATGAATAGGACTACCATCTAACTGTACCTTTAAATCAAGGTGGTATCTTAATAGTAAATAATCTAATGCGTTCCTAAACTCATTTAGGAAAGGAAATTTAAAAAACCCAACCGTCAAAAAAAATGGACCAATTATTCTGTCGCATAGTATTCCACACCAAACGTTAATTTTTTGAGAATATTGTTTTCTTGCATTTATGATGGATTGTGGATTTTGAGCTGACCACTGACGACAACTTCAAAAAAATTGCGATCGCTATAATTTCCTTATAGAAAAGTAAAAATCCGGCTTAAATCACACAATTAATAAACTTTTTACAGACTGACCCCAAAAGAAATGGCTCACACTGCATATTAATCTTTAGGTATTTCTTAAATACTTATGCTCATTGTGAATGAACACTAACTGTAGATTTAAATAAACATTAACTGCACTCTTATTCTTTAAGATTAAAGTCGATTTTATGCGTTTAATTTTTTCTATATTTTCCGTTACCATGTTCTAGAATATTCTTACGTTTGACTTATGGGCTTATTTGCTATAATTTGAGTCCATATACAAAACTTCTCAAGTGTAAAGATCTTGTTTTTGTTGAACTCGGCATAGTAGGTACATGAAGATTTGCTTCCTCATCTTCTTCCTCTATTAATTTTTATACTAGTCTTATGTTTTATAAGTAGGCAGTATTTCGTGTAACGTCAAACTGTTTATCTAGTTACTCTATTTTCAACTTAGCACAGATAAAATATTCTAGTGGAGCTTCTTACAATAGGACAAGTGTTTTCATATCTGGTATTTTTAGCCTCTAAGCTGCTGTTAGACTTTCCCATTCTACCACTAAATGTGGAAGTACACAATTAAGCAGATTTTATATTCTGCAATGGATGTTGCAGACAGAACTACTGTGATTCGTACACATGCAAGACTTAATTAAAAAAGCTGGTGGTACGAATCAGTTGTTGGAGCTTAAATATTATTTTTAATACAATTTTTTTAAACAGTAAACTTCCAATATTACTTATCTTATTAAATGTGATTGTGTTATCAAATCACAATTTTTGGTAGTATTAAAAACGGAAGCAACTGTTGGATGATAAGGTCTGTAAGTAATCTAATACTTATATTTATCGTTTAAAAATATACATAAACGTAACTAAATTTAGAATTTAGCATAAAATCTATATTAGGTACTTATTAATATAATAAAGAAAAATGTATAACAAAAGCATCTTAACTAACGGATACGGCGTGCAAACTACGCTTTGAAAAGTAGGTTGTTGTTGTACACGTGTTTCGACAGCTGTGTTATCCTCAACAAACTGATACTAGAACTATAATTATGATTACCGCTAATTTATACTAATATTATGTGACGCTTTGTTACGTATCACTGATTTTTTACACTAAGTTGAACAATTCTGAAAAACCTAACGGTCTATAATCATCGTTATTCATCAATAAACATTTGTTTTTACAAATTTCCAAACTCTCGAATGGATCTAGTTCTTTTCTATTGTTTATTTTCTTAATTAATTTGATGTTTTCTATTTATTATTATTTTCGTACATATGTAGGGCAACACTGAATTTATTTATTATCTTATATTTGACATGAGCTAAGAGCTCTTTATAACGGCTTTTCAGGGTTTTTCTGGTTTGCCTTATAGATGATTCGTTACAATCTTTACAACTAATTTTATATATTTTCGATTTATACACATATCTATTGGATCTTTAGGGTTACCTAGAAGGTTTTTTATGTTATTGTTAGTGGTTGTTACTATTTTATAATCAAATTTTGAAAAGATTTTTTGAGGTCCTCCATCCATTGTTCGTAACCATTTTGGCAAGAGGATCGAATTAAGGTATTGCTCAGTGAAGGCCCGGTTCTAACTGATAGTATGCAATCAATTCTTACCGAAGAAGTACGGTTTACCTAAAATATATAAGCCAGAAAAAGCATTGCGTACAATCGTCTCAGGTATTAACGTTCTTACAAGTCTGATATCAAAATTGTTATCAAATACATTCAACAGTTTCGAGTATCAATAACCACATCTCAGCATCAGGAATTCTTACAAATTTATTGAAAAAATTAAAAACGTTGAGCTGACTGAACATGAAATGCTAGTATCATTTAACGTTAGTGCATTGTTTTCGAGTGTCCCGATTCATAAGACTTTGGAGTATCTAAGAGATCCATTATCTAAAAACCATTTTGACAATTAAGAAGTAAAATTTTTGTAAAATTATCAAAATTATGTATGAATCAATTATACTATCAAATTAATGGTAAATTTACGACCAAAACAGTTGAACAACGATGGACAACACCTTGTCTCTATTTATAGTAAATTTGTTTATGAGTAGATTTGAAATCAATCTAAAACAAAATTTAAATTACTTTCCGAAAATATACTAGTGTTTGCAGCCCCCAAAGATTTGGTGAAGTCTTAAATTAAAAAAAAAAACTGTTAAGTTTACCTATGAAAGATTGCAAAGATGTTCACACTATACGATGCCACGTAAACTTGCTGCTTTTTAATTTTTGATTTAACGTTATTGAATTTCCCATTGTCAAAAGATAATTTTAACACAAAATATTAACAGCAAAAAAGAAAATAAATATGTATAACTTCTGTATTTTCTCACATATACTAGAGGACTTCAAAAAATCTTCTCAAAATTTGATTACAAAATAGTAACAATCACTAACAATAACATAAAAAACCTTTCAAACGCGAAAGATCCAATATATATGTGCGATAAATCGGGAATACATAAAATTAGTTGTTTCTTAAACTTTTAAATTTTTTGTGAAAATTATTATTTTAACAAAGTTTACTCACATCTAGTTCGCAGTGCATCTGCATATTTTTAAATTGTTTTAATAAAATGTTTTCAATGTCTTCAAAAACCAGTAAGTATAATATTTTTTGTGCTGCTTTTGATGGAAACATCGATATTTGTTAGTGCAGTTACTTAATGACAAAAAAAACTCTAGAACTGCAAAGTGTTACATCGAAATCTACTACGTTTTCAAAGTCAATTATTATTTAAGTAGAAGTGTGTGTCTCTAACATTTATTTAAAATTAAAAAAAAAAACGTTTTAAAAATTTTGTAAAGTCAAATACTAGAGTATTTAAGAGTAAGTAGTAATTATTGTTACTGCGTATGCAAGATTATTCACAAGCCACGTGACCTGTTTGTTTACTTTTTTAAAAGTATTTACTGCGATACCTGTATATACTACAGGGTCACGTGGTTTGAAATTAGTCTCAATCTCACAGTATAAACTTACCTAAGACTTTAAATTAATTGTTAAAGTTGATAGATTGTGTTAGTTACAAATGTTGTACCAACATTAAACTTGTCATGTTTTAAATATCATTAATTTTAAATTTAAAAAAAAATTGCAAAAAAAACTGCACAAAGATAATGTATGTAACTCTGGTCGTCGGCCTCGCTATGCTATGCTTTACTTTCAACGATAATGACATAATTAAATACTTTTTGAATGTGTGTTAATGAATTCTTACTTTTTTATTTCCTTTTGTTTGCATCAGCTTAATCAGAAATGTGCTTTGTTACGGTAAGAATTAGGGGTAACTAAATTTAAATGGAGCGATGGCCGCAGTAGCTCGGTTCTTGTAGGCAAAATGGGGTGGGTTAGAAATTGTGAGGGAAATATTTAAATCAGAGATGTCGTGGTAGATAAAATTAGTCAAATAGTGATTAGAAATTGTTAGAAATGGGCGCCACATAATTTGTTTAGTTACGGTCTTGTTAAGTAAATTGTAAAAGTTTAACAGGGCTCTAGTAGTAGCAAAAGGTTGCTGAAAGAGAACGGGTAAGTTTAAGCAATAAATAGCAATCAGTAAATTTGATGTAAATATAATGAATTTAGAATAAATGGAAACTTACAAAATAATCAATAAAATATTCAATTTTGAATTATGCAAACAAAATATGTGTGAAGTTGAGTAAAACAATCGATGATGGATTTCAAATATTACAAAAATACAGGATCTAAATTACCTTTCGTTAAAACAAAAGTAGTAAAAATAATTTACTTACGTTAGGTTCGCAAAACAAACAAAAAAAATTTGGGGCAACGATCGGCATTCGACAAGACAGTAATTACAATTTGAAATACAAAATCTTACCTTTATTACTTCGCTGATGAAACTCCGTGCACAGTATTTCCAGTCGAAGTTTCCTTAAATAAAATATTTAAAACAAACAATTGGCCGTCGGCAAATAACAGTCGAGAATTAGAGTTAGGTTGAAGTTTACTATCTCGTAGATCAGGGAATGCATAACCAAATTTATGTAGGTTAATAGGTCAGTTACAATTACGTTATAAGTCAACAAAATTCAAAGTAAATCAGATAACAAATTCTTATAGAAACAAAGAGAAATTAAGTTAAGTAAATTAAGCCAAAGTTTAAATAACAAAAGTGAATTTTAAATAGCAAAAAAAAGTTCGTGAATTTCTAAAGTTGATTAAGCAAGTAGGATTTTGATTAACAGTTCAATGTAGAAAATCAAATCTTTGAGATTTGCACAAATATGAATTAATTCACAACAAAACGAAGGGTAACGGTTGGTATTTCACTTAGCGTCAGTTGGTGCAATCAAAGTTGACTTCTTAGCGTAGCGTTAGTAGAGTTTACAGATGAACGGAGTATTTTGGTAGTTGAAGGAACTCTCATACCTGGGGGGAAACGATCCGTTGGAGAAGACGTTCATAGAAATTAGAACAATTTCGTCGGAAGAAAAAAAAACGCTATAAAAAAGGAAGGGAGAGAAGCGAAGTTAGATTAACTAAATAAAGCAAAAACTAAGTACTTTACCTGGGTATAATAATCCAGCGTTAAGAAAACTAAGTACACATTTAAAATTTAAAGTAACTTATAGCCGTAAATATACGATTTTTAGTAATTTTAGGAAAGAAACAGGTTCCGTAGATATACTAAAAGTTAGGAAGGTTTCAACGTAATATCCGGTAAAATCACCGTGTTTAAGTAAACGTTAGTACTTCCAAGTACAGTAAATTTTGGAAGTGATCTCAACAAGAGTTTTTCAGGAACTGATTAAAGAAGAAAACGAAATACCTAGGGTCATAATGACCTCAGAAGATAACAAAATAAATTTGTCAGCAAACTGGTGAGAGCGCTCGAGTAACTGATATTTTAAACAAGGGTCTTGATAAGGACTTGCAGAAGAGCAGAATTTAACCACGTATTAAGCGAAGATAATACGCTCTTAATTAATCATATATTACAAATTATCAACCTTTAAAATGTAACGAAATAAAGCGTGAGATTAGCAACAACAGCAAATTCCAACACGTATAACTTAAATGAATCAAACAGTACCGGATTTAGGAAAATTTGCTCAGGGTGTAACAGCTTTCTACTCACAAGCATATAATGCTGGCGATACAAATTGAGAAAAGCAAACGGTCGACAGTTAGCAAAGATCTAAAGTTATCGCTCAGTTTCCTGTAACTTATTGAAATATCACAATACATTACTATTTGCGCTAAGCACGACAAAAGCCTGTATTTTTGTTGTAGTTTAATTTTTCTTCTACTAGTACTAGTTTTAACACTATTTCTTTTTTGTCGTAGTTATTATCGCTATCCAAAATTAAAAGTTTTTTTTATTTTAGTAAAACAACGACTTTTCTTGTTTGAAGTAATGTTAATAACAGATTATCTTCTAAATAGAGCAAAAGTTTGAACACGATTACGTTTATACAGTCTAATATTTACGTAAAATTCATAACTCCATTAGTATCAAAACGAAACTGTAGATTTAATAAAAACAAAAACTTAATTTAATTTTAACTGTCTAAAGACAAGCTCCTAAAAGTAAGTAGACATCTATATATAAAATCCACCATAAACTTAAATGAATTACAAATAATTGGTTTATAAAACCTGCATCAGATTAAAGATAAAGAAAACAAATTTGGTGTTAATTGCTTTTTCAATCAATGTTTACAAATGATTTTAAGTATGAACTATAAGGTTAGATCTAAATCACCGTTATGTCACAGAACGGATAAGATTTAAGTAATTAAACGATTGTAGAATTATGTAAAACCAGAAAATGTCAAAAGGTTATGATGATATTGTATGTATTTGGATGTGAACACAAAAGGAAAACCACTGCAAAGTAATGTTTGTTTTGCATGACAACTGATATTCAATTTTTTTTGCGTTTGTTAATAACACCACGTTTGTTGTCGAATGTTTTCTTAGATCTTCATCTAGATTTTATGGTTCAAATCTTTTTTTTTTAATTGTTTTTAATCTAAACTGGTGTCAACTGTTAGTAACTGCTTATACCTAATTGTTCTTTGAATTGCTAATATTAGAACATGGTTAAAACAAAAACTGTCAACGTTTTGGTTGGCACAACATTATATCAGGGACCTAGATTGTATTAAAACCGTTATATAGGCGTAATTACGAGAGGTGTCTTATGACTCATGTTTGACCAAATAGAAAATTAAAATAATATACTGTACTTAATATACTATACTTATTTCACTTATTTTTTAGCAATTAAAGAAAGATAGCTAATCTTTAGAAAGTCTGTAATGCTAATCTCTATAACGGGGGCTATTTATAACGCCAACGTACGCCGATAACTTAAACAACGTTCTGTCAGTTTATATGTCAGTTTAATTCACTTTGAATTAAATTAACTGTTAATCAAACAAACTGTTTTTAAGTCAAAAAATCCTAATATTATGTGATGTAATTGTTTATAACCATAAGTAGATATTAATTTATTTTTTAATTTTATTCCGTAATACAAATAGTAGTATAATTATCTACATTTCAATCTTAGCTTATAACCTAAAAAGTACACAGGATGGGATCGCAGTACATTAATTTCAAATCATCTATTCAATAGTCATGGTCTTTAATTGGGTCAAATAACGTACTATGCCATTCTTATGCTACAAATTCATATTATTTTTTCTTTTCCGGTCATTGGCGTTTGTTAAATTTTGACTTCACACGTGCAATTATCTAAAAAATAATTCAAATTATTATTATTAAGTAACTACGTACACCTTTCTTGAAACATATTTTATTTCATCAGAAAATTCTGCTTCTAGTTCACTGAACTATTCTTGCTACATAAGTTGACAGATGTTTTTAAAATCTCAATATTTTATTTTATCGATATTACATGGATCACTGATTATGCGCGTGCTAGTCAATAAAGACATACGTCTCAAAAATCTGAAACTTTACGTTGCTTACCGATGTGCCATAAAACACCTCTTGCGATTACAATTATATTTGCTTGAACGGAAATTGGAGTCAATTTTTTTCTAAAATAGAAACGTAATAGTTGTTTATCTCTCTAAATTCCAATCCGGTGAGAAAAATAGCTTGTGTTTTTTTGATATGACTTAAACAAGAAAGAATAACTTGGTAAGATTTCTAAATACAACAGATTCGGATTTGTTTACTACTAAACACTTATTTGCCATTTATCAAACGTTCTGTAACTGCGAACTATCAGATTACACTTGTAATTACATAAATTATTATGTTATTTTTAATTGTTTATATGAATCACGAAGCATTGTACAATTGAAAGTTTTCTGAAATAAATATTAATACTTAAATTACTGAAATCCGGAATAAAACAAAAAATAACTGAACTGTAAAACAGTTTACCATCAGATAATTCAATTTACCGTTTTAAGTTTGATCCAAAATGGGGACTAATTGTGATATATGTACCTAAAAACATTAATTAAATCATGTGGTCATTTTCGATTCTATTTTTTATATTACTTATGCCAACAAGTATTTAACTATTAAGTTTTTTATTTATTTTTTATTTCAGAATTTACTATAAATATGACACAACTTCTCTTTTATATTTGACTGACGAAATCCTGGCTGCATCTGACAACAACAACTTGTCATTAGTTGTGATGCTTGACTATTCAAAAGCATTTGATACTTTGAACCGCAACATACTAATATCCATCTTAAATTATATTGGTTTTCATACTGATACAAAATTACTTGTCCAATCGATTTTAAGCAGTCGTTCTAAACAAATAAAAGTCAATTTTTTTTGTCTACTGCTTCGGTGTGCTTATACGACGTTGAGACAGCTATACAATTGCAACGATAGCAAAAACAAAAATATCCAAAGCAGAAGATTCAGTTACAACTTTATCTTTGAAACTCAAAATTAATAAGGACTGTCGGCAATAATCAACTATAAGGGGCACTCAAAACGTATGACAATAAAATTGACCTAAATGATTTAAGTACATGCGCACTAAACAAGTAGTTAATAAATGACAATTAAAATTAAAAAGAATTTGAAAACGTGAAATAACTTCAATAAATGAGTGCGAAAGCACTTAAATGGTCTCAAAAAACACGAAACGAACAAAAGAATCAAATACCTGGTCTTTCACAAAAGAAGTACGTTCCAAGATTAAACGACGGTTACGGGTAATGAAATCTATTGTATCTTTGTTAGCTATTAAGCAACGTAGTATATTCCTTAGGATATATATAATTTCCGTACTTGTTCAAGTAATAGCTTAGGAGAGTAGAACCTTGCACCGTTTTTTTCTTTTGTTTGCATAATTCTTTTATTTCTGGAGTTTTATTAGATTTGTTAATATGTATCTGCTTTTTTTTCTAAGGTTTTGTGAGCTGCACCAATAACATTATTTGTGAGTGTTTTCCATTCTTCATCAATATTGTTTTTTCGATTGATTAGTTTCTGTTGTAATTTATCTGTTAATCTATTTTTATATAGTTGTTTTACACTTACATCTTCCAATAATTTCATATTAAGTTTTTGTATATATTTGGGTTTAGGTTTTGGTGTAATGTGTAATAGCGAAGGCTTCCACGGCCGGAATCTATACTAACATTAGAATGCCTTCCGGGTTTGGACCGTGTCATAGTTGCAACCGAAGCTGCCAACGTTTCGCCCACTTTCGTAAGGGGCTTCATCAGGGCGTGAGATAAATCGCAAAACTCAAACAAGCAATCGAAATCTAACTAAGAACTTCTCAAAAGTTAGGTTATCCACTTGTAAAACAAGCCATAACCTAAACTATGAAAAGGTAAGAAAGAAAACGATAACCTGAAAAAGCAAACGAAAATCTTACAAAGAACCACTACCGAGTTAGGTAATCAACTTGTGAACCAAGCCAGATTCTAAACTAGGTAGAAGTGTAATAGCGAAGGCTTCCACGGCCGGAATCTATACTAACATTAGAATGTCTTCCGGGTTTGGACCGTGTCATAGTTGCAACCGAAGCTGCCAACGTTTCGCCCACTTTCGTAAGGGGTTCTACCTAGTTTAGAATCTGGCTTGGTTCACAAGTTGATTACCTAACTCGGTAGTGGTTCTTTGTTAGATTTTCGTTTGCTTTTTCAGGTTATCGTTTTCTTTCTTACCTTTTCATAGTTTAGGTTATGGCTTGTTTTACAAGTGGATAACCTAACTTTTGAGAAGCTCTTAGTTAGATTTCGATTGCTTGTTTGAGTTTTGCGATTTATCTCACGACCTGATGAAGCCCCTTACGAAAGTGGGCGAAACGTTGGCAGCTTCGGTTGCAACTATGACACGATCCAAACCCGGAAGACATTCTAATGTTAGTATAGGTAGAAGTGACTTAAGAAGAAGTAGACTCCGTATTTAAAGGAACAGGATCGTCACGGATGATTAAGCTCGACCCTGATTGGGTTGCGGTTGCTAGGGGGCGTGTTTTTGTTAAATGACTAATAACCGGGAACCAAAGAGGGGATAGTTCGAAACCATGATCGCGATTGAAGTTATTGGGGTGTTTGATGATTTCTATGCTTTCTCGGAATTTCCTGTTGAAAAAGAATTGAGATTTGGCAATCAACGAAACATTATCAAAATCTATCTTGTGACCTGTAGTAAAATTATGTTCAGCGACCGCAGACTTGGAAGTATACTTTTTCCTTATACAACGATCATGTTCTGAAATGCGAGTAATGACGGAACGACCAGTTTCACCAATGTAGACTAAACCACAAGAACAGGGAATTTGGTATACACCATGAAAGTGTAGGAAATTTGTCTTTGGGAGAAGGAAGAATCTGAGAGATTTTGCCTGTCGAGTTGAATATGGGTTTAATACCATTCTTACGAAGGAGTTTCCCTATTTGATCTGTAACCTTGTGAATGTAGGGTAAAAAGGCCAATTTCGGGTTGGATTCGGGAGTAGAAATGTCCTTAGGTAATCGAGTACGTGGATGTAAACGACGATTAATAACCCTATGAATATCTCGCTTGACATAACCATTGTTCACTAAGGTTCTAGTAAGATGACGGAGTTCTGAGTCTAGATTCTCAGGTTGACAAATAGAAAAGGCACGATGGACCAAAGATTCAATGACAGAACGTTTTCTTTCTTACCTTTTCATAGTTTAGGTTATGACTTGTTTTACAAGTGGATAACCTAACTTTTGAGAAGTTCTTAGTTAGATTTCGATTGCTTGTTTGAGTTTTGCGATTTATCTCACGCCCTGATGAAGCCCCTTACGAAAGTGGGCGAAACGTTGGCAGCTTCGGTTGCAACTATGACACGGTCCAAACCCGGAAGACATTCTACTGTTAGTTTGGTGTAATGTGTTAAAAAATTATATATTGAAAAAACTAATTATAAGCAAAATCACTTAACGTTATCTTGTTCCTAATAATAATTATCTTTAAACACTTACAGGTTTATTCTATTTCTCTTATAAACCTTGTTGATTTATAGGTCACATCTACTTACGTTGTTTCTAAAAAACCAACGACTCACCAACAGCATTTTATTTTTTGAAGAAATTGATGACATTGTTAATAGTTCATGCTTTAAGCAAAACGTGGTAAATAGAGATCAAGCATATCAAGTTTTAATTGAAGTTAAGATAATTGTAGGCTAAGTAACAGTGCATATATTTAAAGGCGGTCATATCTTCTATGCCAGCACATTCTTCATGAACCTATTACCTACAATAAGCACATTGGATCTATATCTTTCCATTAACATTTTTAAAAAAAAGCCCATGACTTTCAGAAGGTATAATTTTTTTATATTTTGAGATGTATCTTTTTTTTGCGCTTTCTTTGATTTATTTTTAATGTTCAACGGGCTCTTTTTCTTTAATTTAGATAATTTCTTCTTTCTTTTGTATTGATGTTTCTAAATCTTGTTTATAAGGTGATCATGTCAACTTCTTCTACTGGACAGTCATTGTCAGTAAAGTCATGATCTTGACATTTCTGTTAACTAGATATATCCCAGTTCTGCACGCAAAACTCCTATGTAGGCTTGACCAAATAATTCAGCTACGTCATAATGTGTCACTGCTTATGGTTGCAATCGTACCCGCTTACAAATTTTGACTGTCAAGTAATATTTTAGTTGACCAATAAATGTTTTATCAAGGAGCTGTATTTTATGACTTCAGTGCGGGGGCAATAACCGAACATGATTTTTTGTTGCTAAATGTACCACTTTGATGTTACGGGTGTGACTAGCTTAGTCATCTAAAACAAGAAGAACCGATGATGTAATAGTTAATTGTATGTGCTGTAAAAAGTGCTCAAACCATTGAGTCAATAGTTCTAGTTGTATCCATCCTGATGGATTGCAGGCATGAATAGAACTAGGTAGAGCACCTTTTATCAGTAATGAGTTATTTCGTTTTCTTGGAAATATCAACATTGGTGAGATAAATGTGCCACCTGCACTCATACATATGACACAAGTTATTGTTGATCTACCTTCTGCTTAAGTTGCAGTTTCAATTTCTTTTTGCCCTTAAGTGCCAATATCTCCGGCATTTTTGATGGCACTACTGAAATACCAGTTTCGTCAATGTTATAAACATTAGTCGCGTGATACTGGAATTCCTTCATTGAATTCTCTAATAAGTCAAAAAATTCATTTACATTTTCTCTGTTAAAAGATTTTATTCTTGATATTGATGTACCCATTGGACGGCGAAATGACAGGTTAGGATGGCGCTTGAAGAATAACGTCAAACATGTTCTGTCTGCAGATTCTTTAGCTTTTGAAAATCAGTACTTTATGTTGTTTTTCTTCGCTAACTGGTAAGCCAAAAATTTGATGTGGTTGCATGTTAGACCAAGACCTTATTTTTCCATTTCTAAAATATAATAGCACCTTCTCTAATTCCGTAGGTAACGTCGATTTTCTACAAAGTTTATGGTTCGTTACATCACAAAGTATTGATTTTCTGTTTTTTTTTTATGGTTTACAATATGGAACACTAGTCCATATTCAAAACATGCCGTTGGTCCAAATTGGAATATATTAATTGTTGTTAATAAAATTATAAAAACTACAGGAGGTGCGATTTCTCTTGGTCTAATTCACTTTCACATCGATTAGTATTTGCTCAAGTGAAGAGCTTACGAAATTAGTTTAAATATATCGCTAATTAACAAAAACGAAAAATGACTCCCAAGAAGACGTATATCCTGTTACCTCACTGCAAGCGACTGTGGGATTGCGGGAGAAGTGAGCCTTAGTATGCACCGGCTGTCGACATGATGCATCAAACGTTATTTGAGATATGTCGGTGGTTCATATTATAGACCCAGTCTATAAATGGCACCTTTGCATTATCATTAATTTGTAATATTTACAACTATTTGACAAAATAATAATTTTAAAACCGGCGTCGGACGTTTCGCCGCAAGACCAGTTCGCCTCTGGCCGTTTCGTTGCGAGCCTTTTCGCCGCCAACATTATTTTACTGCATTCAGTTGGACACTAGCATATACCATCTTAATTTTTTTTTAATATACAAATGTGCCAAATTTTAAACCTCGTTTTCGATTATTTCTAATGATACAATTATCATTAGGCCGCTCATTAGGCGCCCATCATTACCCATTAGAATGGATTTAGGTTTGTTACCACATTGGTATCTAAAACTTCATGTCAGCCACTTTTGACTTATTGTAATATTTACATAAAAAATAATAAACATTTCTTTTTCGAAAATATATATCTTTATTTGGATAAGAGTGGGCATTTTATGAACGCTAAAATTCAATAAAATAGCTTTAGAAAGTAACGAATAAACTTAGAAGAAACAGAAAAATAGTATATGTTAGTCATTTATAGTTATAGTTATTCAATGTGTAACTATCAATTGAATTCAAAGTTTGAGACTATCATTGTGTCCTTTTACAAGATGTCTTTACTGTACTTTTGGCGGCGTAACGGACGCGGCAAAAAGGCCGCGCCGAACCGGCCTGACGGAGATACGGCCGCGGCGAAACGTCCTAGACCTTTTTAAAACGTGTTTTGTGTTGGCCTGTGATTTTATTGCTCAAAGTTGTAATACCTAAAATAATTGAGAATTTCTTTTATTCCAGTTGATCTAAGTTACTGGTTTCCAAAGTATTTTGGCTCACAGAGCTCTTTTCAAAGTCATAACTTGTTCACAGACCTCCTTTAAGCTTCTCAGTTGTAGATTATTCAATAAGTTGCTCCTGAATGTATTCCTCTGTATTTGTGCTCTGAGTTGAACTACTTGCAAAAGGATACAACGCCCAATCGGGAATATCCAATGTCTTCAAATCTTTGGTTAAGATCCAAATGAAACGCCGTTAACTGTTGACAATAAACAAACAACTAATTCATCTCTATTTAGTTTAAAATAATCTCTGATTTAAGATATTCCTTTTGATTTTATTAACTGTTCTAATATTATAATGTAGTGATTCACGCATGCGTTCAACACGTTTTGCGACCAAATTATGTCAATGAATGACACAATGTATCGATAATACATTTGTTATAGTTTGTTTTAAGTATGACAAAATTCTCATTTGCAACAAACCACTGTTAATTTTAATAATTATTTTAATGTAATGCTGCAATATAACGCTCTCTTAAATTAATTATTTGAGGTGTAAGGATAAAATTTTATGTAAATGTTACATTTTGTGTAGGTACTCATTGTGTACTAATTAATTTTTCAAAAAAAAATATAAATTAAAAAATTAATTAACAACAGAATATAATAATACAGTAATTCCAAACATTCGCTGATTTGGTTATTCGCGGAAGTAAACAAAATAAACTAAAATATAAAATAGTAAGCTATAACTTTTAGAGTGCATTATATTAAATTATAAAACACAACATGTTTAACTTCTTTTACAGTATCATTAATAATATATCCTTTAGAATCACATCTGCGTTAGAAAAGCTTGCAATCCCTTCTTACGTTTTTTAATGGATGTTAAAGGTTTACTGTACTGATAACTGTGATGTATATTTTTTTTTAATTAACTTAATAAAGAGTATAATTTTGCTTAAATAAATTTAAATTAAAAAGAGATATCGGTTTTATGCAAATATACTTACGTAACCAAACAGGCTATCTGCGTAACAATACAAAAAATTATACTTCTTTTTGTCCAAGACTAGGAAAATTTGTTGTATGCATTTTACATCATGCATAACACAAAAGTGAATTGTTGATTAGATGCACGACGCTTTTATGGTTCATGTTATATAGTTGGTGCAGGTATCGGCTGTATTGCGTTCCTGCATAAACTTGTATAGATAGGATTGACTCATCGCGATGCTTGTTATTACTTGTATTTTATGCACCTGTCTATATCTATATTTTACTTAGGACGTAAAAATCACTAATATTATATTCTGCGTTATTTATTTTAACTTCCATATAAATAAAAATGTATCGCATTTTTTAAATTTTATATTGCGCGGACCCCCTGATTTTGTTCAGGGACCTCTAAATCAATTTTAATTTTTCACAGACCCCTGAATAATCCCGGGGGCTTCTGGGAGTCCGTAGGGTCCACTTTAAGAACCCTTAATGTAAGTCATAAACTTTATTAGTTTGATTTATTGCTTATACTTAAACAAATAATAAAAACACGTTTTTTAGATACAAGGAATAAACTAGACAAATTATTGAATAAAAAAAATTGTAAAATATTGTTTTTAGCACTTCAGTCTAAATTGGACACGTTTGGCGAGTATTGATAGGATACATTTTCTATCAAAGTTGTTTTAGAAATTGCGATTGCTGTAAAAAAAAGAACTATAAATTTTTTTAATATATTTTAATTTTTGCCTGACACTTGAATTTCTTATGGCTACATACAATCACTGTAAGCACGCGCGGAGTTTGTCGCAGTAACTAGTGCGTAGCTACATAAAATTTATTGTTAGTGAGTAGAATAAGCGTAAAACTGCTCATTGTCAATTATTCTAATTTTAATAACTCTTAAGGACTGAGGTTAAAATTTTTATAGAATTTTTAATTACGAGATAAAACGTTAATTCCAGAAAGCTATTGATTGTCGATTTTTTTTTTAAATTTTATATATAACTAATTTTAATTTTTTTAATAAAAACCTTTAATATATTTTCTGTAAAAAGCAATTTTAAGCTGTTTTTAAAAATGCATTCTTAGACTGCTTTAATGTATGCCTGAATTTCTAAATACTCTTTACGGTGGTTCTCGTACTATAATGTAGTTAAAATGACTTTTAAGCAATTTAAACCTTATTATTTAAGAAGTAAAACAGAAATATTAATAAGTGCGTCGTTTTGGCGTCCACCCTCGTTGGCGCCAGAGAAAACCCTTAACAGAATATAATTTCAGATGAAAAATCAATGTTAAGCACGGTCTTATTTGCGTCGTGCAAAATTAGATTAATCACCACACGTCTTTTTATGTTAAGTAGAAACAAAAACAAGGTTTTTATGCAACTTGCAACCTTTTTTAACGAGCTTTAATAGATTGATTACGTGGAAAGTGAGTAATAATAATTATACTTTGTCGTTTTATTGAGAATTAGACATTAAATAACATTGTTTTTTTTTCTAGATCAGAAAGTTCCAGCACCTACCAAGCAGTTCCTTTGGCGAAGATAATTTTTGGACTATTAGCTATAGTGGTTTTTTACACCACTAAAATTACTTTGTAGTATTATGCAAAAACGAACTGTTTTTATTCCTTTGTTGACCTTTACTGAAAGCGTTGCGTGCTTAATAAAAAATCTGATAAGATTGTACTTGAACTTTTTTTTAGAAAACAACTACACGTAATTTGTCAAATCATGTGTCAAAGACTCTTCAACATACCAAACAAAGTGTTTAAACTTTAAATAGTAAAAGGGTGTTGCCGACCTAGTTTTAGGGCCACTACCCTTGCGTGATCCAAGTCAATAAATGCTATTTAGAACAAAGATAAAGATACATAAAATTTTATAATGTAAAATTTTTTTTTCGTTATGTCATTTCTAATTTTAAAATTTGATTGAAAAACCAATAACGACGATTTTCTAATTTGCTTAAGATTTGGAAACTCGCTAGGATTTGGCTTTTTTTAAATATTTAGTGAGACACGCAATAGACTTTTCGTATGTCAAGAACCTTTAATTGGTGCTATGTTTTAACATTTTAAGGAGGGTTAATACCAAAGGTTAAATCGCTATTAAAAGGATACTGAACGCAAACGTTATTAAAAAATTTCCGCTTTTCCTTTTACAAGATTTTTCATTTGCGATATGATTTAACACGCGTGCATCATGCGTAATGTTAAAAAACTGTCTAAAAGATTGAGTTTACTAGTTATTTTTAATTGAATTACTTAGTACACGTTTTACTTTAGTCTGAAAGTTTAATGATTAATTAAAAAAATAACAAATGCCAATAATACTTATAAACATGGAAAATTTTATTTTTCACCTAACTATTGATCATCGTCGATTCTGGTAATATTATTCTATAACGTAACTGAAAAATTTAAATTTCTGAATTCAGAAAAAAATTCGGACCAAAACATCTACGAATTTGGAAAAAGTTCTTAACAGCTTTCCAAAAGTTGCCAGTCTAGGCATGGTAAGTTGCTAGATAATAGATCATAAATGCTTAGAATTTATAGCAGACAAATAAAAACCATGAACATTTCAAACAAATTACAATTAAGTTTTGGCACAACTCATTACAAACTGTTTTAAAAAAAATTGGAGTTTGTGTTGACTACATTTATGACAATTTATTAATGACAACTTATTGGGCTCTTTCTCTAAGTCAGCATCTCTAACAAAAATTGCTCAGTGCGTCTCTAATGAGCAACAATTGAACAAGCGTCAATAAGTCTGGATGTAAAATATAATTTTGTAATTCAACAAACTAGAGAACGTTGAATGAGAAAGTTTTTGAAAATCTAAAACCCAGAACGAACCGTAAATTGTTGACTATTGCGGAAAACCTGTCAAAGATGGTTAACAAAAACAAAAAATTTTACCTTGTGATAGTTGAGAACAATAAAATAGTTTTACTACCAAAAGTAACGTACCTTTAAAGTTATTTTTCTACATAATAACCGTAAAGATTGAAGCATGTCATATCTGTGTATAAACTTTGCAATACACTGTTCATAGGATGCAAGCAAGTTGTGAAAGCTTCTTTCAGTTCAGAGAAAAAATAGAAGTCACTCGGTGCTAGGTCGGGAGTCTCAATGAAATTGCTGAAAAAGCCGTTGAGTTACACGCGCACTGCGAGGACGGGCATTATCGTGTATCAGAACAATTCCAAAAGTCAGCATCCTTTTTTTGTTTTGTATAGCTCTTCGTAGGCGTAGAAAAGTTCACAATAAACTGCTGCATTTATTATTGTTTTTGGCTGCATAAACTTCACAAGCAATAGATCTTTTTGGTTCCAACAGTAGCCATAACCTCACGGTTAATGAAAGTTAATTTGCTTTTTAGGTTTGTTTGGAGAATTTGTGTACATCCACGTAGGCGTATCATGTTAAATCCAGATCACCTGTCGTAACAGTCAAGAACCGCTAAAGCTAAGGCCATTTTGCTAACTTTGTGATTGCAAACACAAAGTTTTCTGTAGCCTAACTGTTTAGTAACAATAGGGTACAGGGAACTTCTGGAAACTTTATGGACAAATCACTTATGGTAAACTTACGGTTTTCTTTAACTACTTCATCAACTCGTTGTACAAGGTCGCTACGCTACGCTACGGTTCGGCCATCTTTAAATTTTTTACACCATCAGTGTGGTCTATACACTCGATTCATTTTTCGATGAATTTCTGCTGCACTATTCTCTTTTGTCTGCAAGAAATGAATAACACTTAGCAATTCTCACATGGCGGGAGAATCGATAAAGAAAGCCATGTTTACATGACTGCAGTTGAGTGCAAGATGGTGTCACAAAGTTAATACAGACTACTCGGATGTGACGTGGAAACACGTGGCCCACGTCATAATCCGCGTGATATAGAAATGCAATACACAGGGTTTTGTGTGCTTACGTTAATATTGGGCTGACGCGACGTGGAAACGCGTTAGATGATGCAATCTGACGCAACACGCCTTATGACGCTTGGGAAGAATATCAGAAGTTCTAGATTTTTTGTCAGTAGTGGAAAGGCGTTAGAAGAGTCAAGTGGTTTCTCGTGTACCCTTTCTAGTAATTTTTTGAAGATAATAGAGATGTAGATTGAGTACGTTCGATCAAATCCGGGGCTGTACCGGGAATATTGTAACCAGCATTCAAGAAAACAGGCTTGGGACGAAACATAAGAAAAACTCGGCATTCTAGATTAGTGAAAACAACTATTTTTTTCACGTTTTTAGTTTTTACTTTCCTATAAGGAAAGTCTAGCGATCACAATTTTTTTTCAAAAAAATTTTTAGTGCATAATTGTACGTTTCAAGGTCTCCTAAATCAGAAAAATGTATTTTTGACAAAAAAATTTTGGGTGTGTTGTGTGTGTGTGTGTGTAATGATGTACCCACGATAACTCTTGAACCAAAAGTCTTAGTAACTTCAAATTTGGTATGGAGGTGGCTTTTCATATTCTCTCGGTTCTATCAAAAGCTAGGTATGATAAAAAAACCGGAAGTGGGTGTATCCGTCATTTTTAACAGTTTTTTTTATATAATTTTGTAAGTATGTAAATTATTCGAATTATTTTTACAGTTTCTTGTAGAGTTAATTCTTCCTAACAGTTTATTCAAATATTTTTTTTTCTAACATTAACAGTTTATTAAATAATTCATTTATAATTTAAAGTGAATTCTATGTATAATCCTAAGTTCGAATCTTGCCTACGACGATCTTTTTTTTAGGAAAAAATTCTATATCTTGAAGGGAAAGCAAGATACGTTAAAAAATAACAATTTTTCTGTATATTTTTTTGACTTGTTTATAGCGCGTCTCGGAAATTTACAGATTAACATAGGGAATTTAAAAATTTTGATTTGTATGTCCCCAAAGTGTTTTTAAAATATTTCGAGTAGCAGAACATATGACAATGTGTACCAGAGAACGTTTTGCGTAATAATTTTCAAAATTTAATAAAAAATATGAACAATATTTTCAAAAATGTATCGCGTGGTAAGTTAGTTTAAAATACGGATGTAAAGAACATATGAGTAGGTCATTTTGGTGTAGTGACATTAATCGCACGACTGCGGTAATATCGCATAATTGTTTTTATTAAAGTCATAATGGATTTATTGTTCCTTCATCATTCTTTATAGGAAAGTCGTGTGGTGACCACACTAGTTTCTTTATATATTTTTTACAACTTATAATAGTTCAATAGACGCATTCGGTATTTATAACCGACGCCGACGGTTTTAAATTGGATTAAAACTTTTGGTATAACCAAATGTTAAACCTAAAAAAGTACCTATCAATATCAAATATAACCAGATATGAATATACCAACATTTATTATATAAATTAGGTTATACGAGTTTATATTTGAAAATAACACCCAGAATTTAACAATAAATTGAAATTTAAACTAGGTTATGTTGAAATTAAAATGGCCGGTTTGAGATAACGAAATAAATATTACTGAACGTGTCATGGAGCAATTCTACTTTTGGAGTGCCATTGCCAATGACAAGCTGCTGAACCATGTTCAGAAACGACGTAGGTTTTAAATTTATTTCTGGTGGAAGACGCTTATCTCACGAAATTTCTACGAATGCGTTGAGGTTGGCTACACTATGAATATGTTCATTTTCCTTTCGGATTTGTTCCTCAAGAGGTGAAATATTGCTGGTGTTGCTGTATTCCGGAGCAAGTTGTGTAGACATGTGGCAGCTACAACAATTACATCTGCAATTTATGGTTGAGTTCTAATAGGCTTTAGAAATGTTTTCCAGCGCCCGGTTAGAATTCCGAACGCATTTTCTACAGTCCGTCGAGCTCTTAAGTGACGTTAGTTACATACCTTCTCTTTGTCACTTGTAATGGCTGCTTTTCTGTATGGACAATTACACTTGTTTTATTTTTAAACGACGTGTTTGTTGTCAAAGCTTTTCCTCATCTCAGATCGCTGCTGTTGCAGTAATTTCCAACGTCAACAAACGTGAATTTGTAATCTTCATCTTCCAAAGTGAATAAAACAATGGAATATGAGTTGTAGTATAATGAACCAGCACTAGCTTGACATCGGATTTGAACGTGTTTGCCGTCCAAAGCTACTATGCAGTGTCGATAATTCCATTTTTTCCATTTGTCTTTGTTTGGTTTTGGCATGTACAGTTCTAGAATTTTCGAAATTACCTCACAACACTCTTTAACAATTTCTCTAATAGTTGAAAATCCAAAAAGAAAAACCCAATGTTCTGTAAGAATTTTCAGTTGCCAAGTATTTTAGAATAGTGCAAAAAATGTAATTTTTCTGTTCTAGGTAATGAATGTAAAAAAAATTGGAAGTTAATTGGAGGTTAAACACCGTATAGCCACAAAATCAGGTCAAGCAGCAAACGGTTTGAGGAAATGGTAGTTTAAAGATAAAATGGCTTTTTTAAACCCAACTCTTGTAACAAGAAAAACATGAAGAAATCCGGTAAACACTCAAATAATAAAGATGATGATGGAACACGGGAAGAAATTGGTCTCACAGGTGGTCTCATCAGAAAGTTACCAATTCAACCAACCAAGAAACGAACTATTGCAAAGTGCAATCCTTACAATGGCAAGGGCCATCGGTAATCTCACGGACGATGTGTCAGATTCTCCAGCAACTTTTGTTCAATCTATCGCAAAGCCCGTAAAACCCTGTGTTAGAAAAAAAACGTTTGTCCTCATCCGTACAAGAAATAATTACAATTATAAAAAACAACCAACGCTTGCGCAAGTACTTCTTTCAAGTATACCTGCTGCATCAACCAATAACGTGGACGATGAATATGAACAACTTTTCCTCAACATGGCAAAAAAGGTAAAAAACTGCGTCCTGGTGAGCAAATCAGAGTGAAGATGAAAGTGAGCAACATTGTTTTGGGGCAGCGTTGCAAGTTGCACGTGGAAGCTTTTAATATAAATCAATCTGGAAACAGTTTACACTGCTCAACGGAATCAACCTTCTTCTGCACTTGGTAAGAAAAACAGCAAAAAAAATGTTACTAGTTTGTAATTACTTTTCTGATATTTAACAAAACGAACTTTGTAAAATAAAATCAATAAAAATTGCAAAATGCCACTGCGATAATTTATTTTACTCTTAAATGTCCGTTCTTAAAATAATGTGTTAATATTTACTTCAAGCAAACTGAAAATTGTATCTTAACCGAAACGCTTTCCCTGAGTTGAGTGGAGCGTTTCTCTATTTTTGAATCAACCAAGCTTACAAGATGGTAGAATTCCATTTTTGTCATTCTGTAATACCACTTAAACCGCTCTTTATTTCCTATTAGTTGAAACATTCAATGTTGGAACTAGACGAGCAAATGGATACAATACACAAGCCAGCCATTTTTTCTTCTTCTTCCAGTATGTCAAAAACACAGAGTACATTTATAGTTGAAGGTTCAAAACAAATTATAGAGGTGAAAAACAATGATCTTATAGATAGTCGATTTACCTTTGAGATAGCTTACGTCGTAGATGGTCGTGAGTCGGATTCTAAATATCGAATTTATTTGGGTGAGTCGGTACTCTGCGCCATCTTCTCTTGCGTATAGGAAAAAAAATATAGTCAAAGATAAAGAAATGAAATCTCAAGAACTTTCAATCCCAATTGTATGTACGTGAAAAAATAAAACAATCTACAGCTGCGATAACTCCAAAATTTGTTTATTGTTGACTAGTATACTAAAGAATATATAATAGAAAATAAAAATAGAGAGAAAGACAACAAGTATCAACTGCTTTGACTAAAAATATAGTTTCCCCCCTAGCAAGAAGTGAGAACCACGATCGAAATAAATCCGAGCGCAGTCTTAACGATGACTTAGATCGGAACTTGCAATGGAGTTCATCAAGAAACTAAACAACCAAAAAAGAATTACTGCCTGAGAAACCAAACTCAACAGAACCTAGAAGGCCAATATCACAAACTGAACGCAACAATTCCAGCTACTAAGATGTGATTCCAGGTATAAATTATTATTTAGACAAGCGTCAAGGACCCCAAAGCCCCAAAATCCGAATGGAACTCTAACCACATAAGCAAACCCCAAAGAAAAATCCCAGTACTAGTAATCCCAAGAGAAGGAAAGAAAGAAGAAAAAATAAGAAAACATAAGAACTATCCATTGCTAATCGAATATTTGCAAATCCTCAATCATTGTGCTGGATTATCACAATGAGACTTAGAAACCGATCAACGGATTTGAACACTCCCAGAAAAACCAAAAAAAAAACCAAGCAGACATACATACAGTACAGAAAACGGAGTTGTTGTTTGTCTCAAGTTTAGAACCTACACAACAAATAAATGACAAGTCAAGCAAAAGAAAGAAGAAACTTAGAAAGAGAAGAAGCATAGTTGCAGTAGACTCTACAGAGAAAAAGTTATCCCAAAAAGCAAAGAAAGAAAATGTCTAAACAACAAAAGAAAAAAAATTGAAAAGTAAGAAAGACAAGGAAGACGGAGAAATATAAGACTTGATGTAAGAGTTGAAATAATTACGTCACAACTCCAAGGCACAAGCATCAAGACAATATCTAAAAGTCAAAAGATCAAAATCAACAAGTGCAGTTAAAATTTACAACGCTTGCGACGCCAATAAAGAGGAGCGAACGATTAAAAGAAGGAGACGACGACGCATAAGTAGAAGGAAGCAAAGAACTCGAAGAAAAAGGGAAAGAAGTAGCTTTTATATACGGAGCAAGTGTAGTATCGTTACGTAGAGGTGTAGAAGGTCTAGTAGTGGCATCAGTGTTAGAACGCTTTATAGTACCTGGCAATGAGCGAGAATGCGATTTAATAGTATTGCTGTTTTGCAAGTTGCAACTGCAAAAGCGTATAAATTCAACGACATTTGACCTTTTATGCGGCCAGTAGAAGTTATAGCAAAGAGCTAATTTAAAAAAAAACTGGTGTGGTCACCACACGACTTTCCTATAAGGAATGATAAAGAAATAATAAATCCATTATGACTTTACTGATAAAAATTAATGCAATAAATTTTTTTTGAAAAAAAATTGCGATCGCTACACTTTCCTTATAGGAAAGTAATAAATATATCGCATGGAGCTCCATTTAATTAAAACTTATCAGTAAAACACAAACCCTCTAAACTAAAATTTATTGCTAAGCAAATAAGAAACACAAACTCACGTACTAATATTCGAAATTCAAACAAAAAAAACTCTAGCGCTAGAAAGAAGAAAATGAGTAAAACTTCTAAAAGTAAGCATAAAAGTAGCTCACTCTCTCTGAAGCGAATTAATTACTAAAAAGAAAAAGAAAGATGAAGCAGCAGAAACTGTTCAGACTAATAAACGAAGCAGTCGATAAAATGGAATTCCACACATTGCAAAAGTCAAAATTATTTGTAACGCACAATTTGTAGAGGTGGAAAAAAAAGATTTTGTAGATAGTCGACTCACCTTATGGATAGCTTCCGTCGTAGATAGTCGTGAGTTAATCTTGGTTTTGTTAAGTGACGACAATTAAGGTAATAATGTGGATAGACTTAAAAAAATAGAGAGAATAGTGACGTCGACACAAAAAATAATTAATTTTGAGGTCTTATATTACCAGCAAAGAAAAGAAGAACAAAATTATTTCTCTGTGTAGAAAGAGCATATTCTGATTGACTGTGATATCTCAGTTTCGTATAAATATAATTTTATTTAATGCATCATCATTAGTCAAACATAAGTTTGTTCTTGTCGAGGTTGAAAAAAGTGCGGTTAAAAATTTTTAAACTTAGAATAATATCAAAATTATTATTTTTGAAGAGAATATTTGTAGAAAGAATGTCGTTTGCGCTGATTGATAAAAAACCGTTTGAGAAGAGCGAATGAGAGTATTTCCTAGAATGATTCTAAATTTGAAGAAAATTGCTGAAATATAAAGATCAAACTAACGTAACTGCAAACTTTTTCCATTTTAGTTGTATTTTTTAATCTTAAGATATAAACCTCCTCTGATATCTTTTAGTTTTCACTGACTTGAGGTCTACCTACACTATGTTACGTTTCTAACTTATTGATTTAATTTGATTTTTCTGTTTTTGTTTTTTATTTGTTATTTACTATAGCTAATTCTTGATTTTTTTAGATTGTAATTATTTGTCCAAGATATTTGTATGCAATCTAACAAGAACCATAACAGAGTTAACCAGAGCTTTGGAACTCTGCCTTCTTACTAGAACCTTTATTCAGGTAGTTATTAATCGTCGTCTACGCTCACGTGCTCCAGTACCTAAGAACATTTTTACTTACGAATCTAATTCAAAATTGGCATTTTGGACACTTCGTAAAAATGCTATAAAACCCATATTCAGCTTGACAGTTAAAATCTCCCAAATTCTTCCTTCTAAGAATAAAATTTCTACTCTTCCATCTTAAGATGTATATCAAATTCTTTGTTTATGTGGTTTAGTCTACATTGGCGAAATGAGTTTTGTCATCATACGTATTTAAGAATAAAATGGTTGTAAGGAAAAAGCATATCTCTAGGTCTGCTGTTGCTGAACATTATTTTACCATAAGTTACAATATAGATTTTGAACGTTTTGGTGATTGCAAAATCTTCTTTCTTCTTGAATAGAAAAATCTGAGATAACATAAATCATCAACCATTTTAAAAATTTCAACTATGGCCAACTATCTGTTCTTTGGTTTTCGATTGTTATTTGTTTATCAAAAACAAGTTTTTTACCATAACCCTATCAAAGTCACTTTCAATCGACCGCGACGATATTTTTTCATTATATACGGAGACTACTTCTTCCTAAATCATTTCTATGTAGTTTAGATTCTGGCTTGATTACTTAACTTTCTGGAGGTTTTTAGCTAGATTTTGGTTCCATGTTTGAGTTGAGATTTTTTCACGTCTGGATGAAACGGAATCGGGCAAAATATTGGCAACTCCGGTTACAACATTGACAATGTTCAATCTCGAAAGACGTCTTTATTTTAATATTGCTACTACAAGATATTTGTATGTTTATTATTGTTGATTCATATCAATTCTATTTGATCAACTAAGTTTGTCACATATTTTATTTTTTGAAAGTTTTTTTTTCAACTTACTAAAATAGAATCAAAATTTAGAAAAAAATCGTTAGACGTTTAGGAAGAGGCGTATCTGAGTACGCAACAGGAAGAGCAAGTGTAATATTTATAAGTGACATAAAAAAACTGAGCAGGCAAACAATATGCGTTTTGGCCATGACGTAACTCTGCATTTAAGCAATCCAAGAACGCATTAAATATGCCGAAATTGTCGCCAACTTTTATAGAGATGGCACTTGAAGAAGAAAGAAAAGATTGATGTCGTTTCAGCACGTAAAGTTCAGGTTATTGTCAGTTTTAATTGTGTAAACAAAAGTGAATCGACAATGAAACTAAAATTTATAATCGTCTGCAATATTTAATAGCATTCGATCAATAGAGAGGCATTGACCAAGAGTACTTCTTAGAAATAATCACGTTTTGAACGCAAGCTCGTGTACTCAAGGTCGAATAGTTGCAAAACGAATCCATAATTCAGTAAACGTTTTTTAAACCAAGTAGTAGGTTGTTAATTTAAGATCTTATTGAAAAGTTAATCAATATGAAAAACATGCATATTAATTTTTTAGTAGCTTAATAATAGATAAGCCTTTAATTCGAAAAGTAATGAATGTAATAATCGCTTGTTTATTTTTAAATTGGTAAACAGCAGTTTCATGCTTAATATATATTTGAAAGGATCGTACATTGAATAATTAAAACATCTGTAAGGGGTTATTAGTATTGTCAAATCCAAGAAATTCCTAGTTTTCAACGCCATCTTATCGATTTTCGAAAAGAGATTCGTAGAAGTCAATTTGCAATTATAAAAAAATGCGTTTTAGATCAGTATCAAATTTTCTACAGAAATTTCCTTTTAAATTTATACGCTGTTACATAATTATCTTAGAAAACACAAATAAAACGTAAATTTGGAAACCAAGCAAGTTTTCAGAACGAAATTAATACCAGTCACAAAGAATATTTCACACGATGAATTTGAAAATAGTTTAACCTCGTCGTTATGGCAACGTCTCTAAAAACAAATTTGAACCAATAAGAACGCATTGTCAAATTAGAAATTTCTTTTATAAGTTTGCAATCTTAACTACGTTGTTTAAGTTCAAAAACCTGCGGAATTGAAAGGTACATTGACGAAGTGCAAACGGGAAAATGGAAACTTGCGAAGCGAGAATGATCAAATACATTCTATTCGTTTTTAATTTAATATTTGCCGTAAGTGATCGCGTTGTTCTTCTACGGTTTTTAGTAAAATTCTTTGTGTAGATTTCAGGTATTGCTTTGATCGTTGCTGGAGCCGTTGTGCTTTCAGATGTCGGCGAGTATAATCATTTTATGGAAGGAAGAATTTTAGCACCGCCAGTTGTTTTAATCATAGCGGGTGCAATCGTATTCATTGTCGCTTTTCTAGGGTGCTTTGGTGCAATTCGGGAATCTTACTATTTGTTGATGGCGGTACTATACTTTTTTTCTGTTCAGCAACTACTTTAACATTATACTTTCAGTTTGCAGTATGTCTATTAGTAATTTTCATTATTGAACTCGCCGTTGGAATTGCGGCAGCAGTTTACAAAAGCGATTTTGAAGTTGTTCTCAGAGATACTCTTAAAGATTCTATGGAGAATTACTATGGAAGCAAAACCGATCGACTCGCTTGGGATAATTTACAAGTGAAAGTAGGACAAACAGAATAAAGTGATGATTTGGTGCTTTAAACCGACTGTTACAGTTGGAATGCTGCGGAGTAGAAGGACCAAACGATTGGCCCGACAAACAAAGACCATTCAGTTGCTGTCATAAAACTGAAAGACGTGATGCTAAACCACCTGAAGGTTTTCATTGCGTGCAAGCAGAACCTGGAGATGACATATTGTATTCCGTCGGTTGTTTTGAAAAACTTCAAATGAAAGCAGACTCTGGAGCAAAAACGCTTATTGGGGTTGGTATTGGAATTGCATTTGTTGAGGTAAGTTTAACTTTAAACGCTTTGAAACGATTCGTCATAAAAAAAACAAAAACTAGAACAAATCAAGTTTCGTGCTAAACTACCATAAATTTCTTACAGAATATTCATAACATCCCGTCTAAAAAAGCTTAAGCTTGTAGTTATATAAATGTCTTTAAACATTGATCCACTGTTTCCGTCATTTATTTATTTTTTTTATTATAAAAATTCAACTAATCGTTATGTAAGCTCTGAATAATTTTTGCAGTCGGAAATGAATTATACGCACGTAAACTTAGTGTTAGAAACTCGCAAACCATATCGATGAGAACTGATTAATTTAAAAATTGTATTGATTCATCTAGGACCAAAAACACAAAAACTAATTTAAGACGCTATAATGAATAGCAAAAATTAACATAATTAAGTTTAAAAATAAATTGTTAGTATAAGAAGTAAATATTGATCAAGATTCTACGCACTAAACTTTTATTGACGTTACGTTTGTATTTTAACGATTTATACTTCAAGTAGAATTTATTTAATTGTATAGTTTAGAGGTTTTTTTTAGGTTTAGATGACGTTTTCATTCTATTATTCAACATATTTTGAATAAAAAATGTCGCTAACGTCATCAGCAACGCTAAAAACTTACAAAACCAGGGTTAGAAAATGTATATTTTATCATAATTAATTGTACCCTGTTTTTTTTTTACTTACGAGGAGCAAGTTGAATCTTGCACAAAAAATACGAAATAGTTTTAATGCAGTAAACATTCTGAATAGTTTATTTAAAATTTATTTGAATTACGCGGGAATAAAATCAACTTTCAACGTTTCCATCTTTACAGCCATTTACATACTATTCTGAATTTCTATCTTAGATGACTATTTCATATAGAGTGTAGGTATAAACGGAATGTTTACTTTTGTTTTTCCCAATATAACAATAGATTGGATAGGCACAATTATCCGCCTAACGACCAGTAGAAGCGTATATTGTCGCAAATTGGAATTATTATTTAGCTATAATTATATATGTACTTACAATTTAAAATTCTTATTTTCCAACAAGAACATTTTCACAAAAATAATTCAAAAAACTTAAAAGCAACAGATTGATTTTATTTGACGTTGATACTTCTAATATAGTAGTAAATGTTTTTGAAGGTACATACATATGTCGTTGGTTATCTGTACACATAAAGTATAAACATTAATCAAAATCGCACTTACAAAGAAAGAGACAGATACGGCTTGTAGCAGACTATCCGTACTTTTTTCTATTTGAAATATCGATAAAAAAACATAGTACTAGTCTTTCAAAAGGTGTTTCAATAAAGGCAAAAATTTAAATTTGGCGCCATTTTTGCTGTTATTACAATTTGATTATTAACAATTTGCCATTATTGTAGTGCATCGTTAACCAAACAACAACAGATTCTTATTGTTAAACATTATTTTAGTGAAAGTTTGACTACGACAATTCGCGTTGAGTTGAGAAACAAAATATTCCAAGTGTACCAACTGTAAAGAGAACAATAAAATAAATAAAGATGAGGTTGACCATGTTTAGATTTGATACCTGGGTTAGTAGGAATAAATATAAATAATCTGCTATTGGAGTAGATCATGTTTCAACAAGTTAAATAAGTTCAGTATTTTGCCAGTCATCTAATGGCACACTCATTTTGTATTCAGTTTTTAAACGATACTCTGATTGCTAATTTATTTTTGGAATATGGTTTGCAGAAGTTGTATATTTTTTTCCGGCAGCTTGTGTTATGGATGTGGTGAATACACATTAAAAAGTCAACAAAGAAACGTTAAGTCAGTTCGTGAAGAAAGTTTATTTTGCGTATTTCAAATTGAAACTTGGAGATCAAGACAAAACATGAGGTCCGGATAAGCAGCGCAGAAGATCTGAGGTAAATCTTTGTTTGTGGTTTAAGGATAAGAAACACTCACTTTGTTTTGGCATTTCTCTGATATGGCGCAAACAGACGTGAATGAGTTTTAATACAAAAAATTTAAAAATATATATTTTGCTCTAACCTTGATTCCACAGTCATCTGCTAATTTGAAATACATTCTGAGTGAGTCAGAGGAAATTATCATACCAGAACGAATCTAGTTCAGAGTAAGCTCAGCGATCATACTCACTTTGCTACAGTATAGGTTGTCCTAAATTGTATGTTTTTTGATAAGGAAACTCGGTAACTATAATAGATACGAACAAATGGACTGCGTATTCTCGATAGATTTCGGTTATTTGTTAAAGTAGAAAAAAAAAGGTTTACGTGATCTTAAAGCACTTTTTTGAGTAAAATGCAATAGCTTTGTATAATTTTGAATAACTTCATTATATTTAAAGTTAGGGCATATAGTTGTGTTTTCTTAAATGCAAATCATAGTAGGGCATTAGACAGTTAAAATCGTTTGTTTTTATTTTGTTTTTTAATGATATATAACATGTGTAGGGTTTTTCATTTCATAAAAAAATTGATATTTTTTAACAAACACGTATAGCGTTGTATTTATCTCATAGTAGGCTTCTGTCGTTGAAAATGTGAACAAATTAAATAATTTAGTATTAAAAGTTAGTTGATATGAAGTGCAATGGCATTTCAAAATTATGAAAAATACGATATGATAGAATGCTTTAATAAAAGTGATAACCATTCGGATGCTGCAGCCGAGTTATATTTCGATCGTTACCCAGAAAGAAAACAACCTCATAAATCCATTTTTATGAGATAGAAACAAAATCTGAAGAATCATGGATCATTTGACAAACCAAGAACAAAAAGTTACAAACAACAGAATAAATGATAAGATTTAATACCTAATTAATAATTAAACATTGAAAGTAAATTTTCAAAATGTTGTTGTTGACAGTGAACAAAATTTTCTCTTAGTTCGTATCGATTTTTTGATTAAATGAGTAAAATATTAAACTATAAACCCCACTTTATATATCATTGAAAAGAGAAAAAACAAACGATTTTAACTGTCTAATAGCCTACTATGATTTGCATTTAAAAAAACACAATTATGTGACATAATTTGAAATATAATGAAGTTATTCAAAATTATACACACCGTTAAATTCTTCTCAAAAAGCTGCCTATAGTCACATAAACAATTTTTCTTTACAAAAACAAAAAACAATCGCTAAATTTGATTTTTACTATCGAGTTTTTCTCGAATCTGATTTTTCTTATCAAAACATCCAATTTAGGGCAGCCTCTACAATAACATCAAATATTGAAATATTAACTATGTTGTTGGGCCAGCAGAGAGATTATACAAAATATTTTTGTTTGTTTTGTTTATGGAATAGTAGTGTCAGACAGCTGCACCGGACAAAAACTGATTAACATTTTCAAGACAGTTTAATCCTCAGCAGTAAAACGTCATCAATATGATCGTCATTATGCCAGAAAAAGTGTTACTACCACGTTTTCACATTAAATTGTAACTTATAAAGCAGTTTGTTAAATCACTGCCAAGAAATGGGGATCGTTTCCGACATCTGTTTAAAGTTCCCAAAACTGTCTGAATCCAAGTTAAAAGAGAGAGTTTTCACTGACGCCGACAATTTCTAACTGATTCCCTTTTTTTAGAAACAATGGAAGACAACAAAAAAAAACGTGACACTGTTAAGAATATAGTGTACAAGTGTTTAGGAAATACTAAAGATCCAAGCTACAAAAACATTGTATAACGCATGTTCAGAGCGTATGAAGTTCGAGGATGCAAGATGAGCTTAAAAGTCTTTTCTTTGCATTCCCACTATTTTCTTGTAAATTTGGAAGCCTACAGTGAAGAACAAGGTGAGAAAATTCACGGACTGCTGTTAGATGCTCAATTGAGAAACCAAAAAAGGAAATTGGAAACGAGTTCGGAGAAGCATCAAAGAGAAAAAGAAAAGGTTTCATAAAAAAGAGTAGACCTAAAATTGTGTATAAATATCAGAAACAATTTTTTCACTAGTTTATAATACTTGCTTGTATTTTGCAAAAATAAAGGAAGTCGTTTTTAAAATATGTGACTAAAACATATCAAATATATAACTAATCAGCAAAAATATCCCATACA
Source organism: Aquatica leii (assembly GCA_035610365.1). Lineage (NCBI taxonomy): Eukaryota > Metazoa > Arthropoda > Insecta > Coleoptera > Lampyridae > Aquatica > Aquatica leii. The sequence continues at coordinate 60,611,651 of CM069436.1, forward strand.
ATTGAAAACATTTTTTGCACACCTGTGTTATTGATGTCTAACTATTGACACGTGTTTTTTCGTTCATATCATACAGCAGAATATTGATTTGAATATTTTAAGCAGCCATATGCAACGTATTCTTAAGAAAAATTTGCACCGTCATGTCTACCGACTAATCTACAAACATATAAAATTATCTGTTATCTGTATTATTAAAAAGATCAGTGAATTAAATGAAGATTAAATGTCAAATTTTTTACTAACTTTACTTTATGGGTTAAGCTTTTGATATCTACCTGAAAAACACAGTTTTAATCCATCCATTATCTTTCGTACTATTTCTTCTTCTACAAATTTACGTTGCTGACAGTTATGTTTTTACTTTCCTATAAGCAAAATACAGCGATTGCAACTTTTTGCAGAATTTTACGTTTCAAGGTCTCCTGAATCGGAAAAATGTGTTTTTGACAAAAAAAATTTGGGTATCTGTGTGTGCGTGCGTGCGTGCCTGCGTGCGTGCGTGTGTGTGTGTGTGTGTGTGTGTGTTTGTGTGTGTTTGTGTTTGTTCTATCAGTAACAGTTTATTAGATATTTTATTTATAGTTTAAAATGAATTAACAAATATAATCTAGGCTCGAATCTTGTCTTCGACGATTTTTTTAGAAAAAAATTCCATATCTTGAAGAGAAAGCAAGATAATTTTTTCTGATTTAATAAAGGGAAAAGCAATATCGAGGCGTACAAATGTAGGGATTAGTCGATATGACAACATAACCTCAATTTGCCATATTTCGGTTATATCTTAATAAAATCGAGGAAAAGTGGGCGCGATCCAGAATTCCAGTGATGCTAAAAATCGTTCTTTGAACGCAAGAAAAAAAAGTGAAAAACTAATTCAAAAAGATTCGGCTTAAAAGAACGAACTATTTAACTAGCTTTTGTGTTAATGGTTCTTGAATCACCGTTTTTAAAAATGTAGAATGTTAGAATAAACCAGTGTTTCCCAAAGTGGTCCTTACCGACTCCCAGAGGTCTCCAGGATCATTCAAGTGGTTCCTGAAAAAATAAAATTGATTTGGGGGTGCTTGAACGTCAGGGGACCCGCGCAAAATTTAATATAAAATTTTAAAAATGTGACATATTTTTATAAATATGGAAGTTAAAATATATAACAACGAAAAAGTTAATAGCAAGTTTTAAGTCCTAATCAAAATGTAAATATAGACGCGTACATAAAATACATGTAATAACAGGTATCTGTAACGATTATTTGAGGAGTTGCGTTTTCGTAATATAAACGTATCAGGAATGACCGTTCATCAAAAACGTATACTTCTTCGTTCGAGATTAGCTTTAGAAGGATTAAATCTAGCCGTAATAAGTTCATATGAACTGATTTCGTATGACATTTCTCTCGAGTTCCAATTGTGCTCTGAAAAGTTAATCGAACATTAAAGTTTAGTTAAAACTTTTCAAAAAAATTCTGTAAATAAATACTATAATCAAATTTATTCTCGATTAAGTTTTCTTTTGAGTCATCTTAATCGATTGAAACCCGACGCTGTTGCTACTGACGGTGCTCCGGCAATGGTAGATAGGTAGATGAGGCTTTCTGGAATACTTAAAACAATGTATACCAAATGTCTTATCGGTACATTGTGTTTTTCATCGACATAAATTAGTCGCAAAAAACCTTACTACATTGTATCATTAGAGCAGTTAATAAAATCAAAAGGTATGCCTTAAATGAAAGATTATTTGCTGAACTTTGTTTGGAAAATGATGATGACTATAATCGTTGACTACTTAACACAGAAGTACGATGGTTATCTAAAAGTGCAAGCTTGGATCGCTTCTATTCGCTTTTTGATTCAGTGTTGGAATTCCTGGAGAGTAAGGACAATGATTTGCGGCACAATTTAGTTATCTCAAAAATGACATTGTTAATATGACTGATTTATTTGACAAATTTAACGAGACTAATTTAAAATACAAAGTGACACATTAAATTTAATCAAAGCTAAAATTGTAATATTTATTGGAAAACTTTCGCTGTACAAATAAAACTCGTGAAGAGGAGCATGTTCTCAATTTTCAAATCTTTCAAAATTGCAAAATAGAAATGAAAATTTGTTTGCTTATTGTCAACACTTAGCGACCCTTCATTCGCACCTTAACCAAAGATTTCAACACATTCTTCACTAGGACATTCCTGAATGGGTTGGATGTTGAACCCTTTTGCAAGTAATCAAACTCAGAGCATTAATACAGATGAATACATACTAATACAGGAGCAACTTATTGAATTATCTAGAAAGGAGGAGCTGAAACCAATGTTTAAATAAGAACACGACAACTTCTGATTTGAAAAACAGATTCCAATTTTATATCCAGCATTAAACCGGCTAGAAATTAGTACTTGTAGAGATTTGCAGTTGCTACTCACAAACATTGAGCCGGACATAAATACACTCATAGCATCCCAACAGGTTCATCAAAATCGTTAATTTTTTTTGTATTTTAAAACAAAGGCTATACTTTCAATAAATATTTCTTCAACAAAATGTTTTGTTTTAATTTTATTTATACGTCACCATTTACCATTCAAGACATCAAAGTTAAATTTTTAATTTTTCTATTATGCATTTATGTAGTTTTTTCACGCAGGGGTTCATGGGTAAGTTTTGTCTATGAAAAGAGGTCCTTGGGCCAAAAGAGTTTGGAAACTACTGGAATAAACTAACCAAATTTCAATAAAGTAATTTTAAAGATCTCTCTAAAATTACGATATGAAAATTATGATGAAGTAGTTCAATCTGTCTCATGAAACATAAATTTTGACATAGTTTGACTAATATATTCAGTAATAATGACGATTCAAATATAGTTCTTTCAAGTGATGATACATATACTGCAATTTGATTTGAATTAAAAAATGTAGAACACAACTGTTTATAATTTTTAGAAAAAGGAATATTTTGAAAACAATACGCTTGAAAAATTTTAGAATTGCATGTAATTTTAACTTGAACTGATTTTGGCTCTGACAAAGTATCTTGTTCGTCCATTACTTAAAAAACTAATATATATACACTACATACTATATAAAGAATTAACAAAAAAGAAACTCATTAAACCAGAATTATCTTTACTATGAACATGTGTTTCTACCTTTCCAGCCATTTACAGATTACATTAATTCGCGTAATAAATGTATAACTTCTATCTATTATATTCATTTATGGTACTAACATCATTTGTTCATATAAAGTTATAGATAGATAGATATAGAATGCTGAAGAAACCAAAAAGAGCAAAACGACCGTTCAGTGGTTCACTCTGGTGGCATTTTCATGTTTGCATTGACATCGTTTACTTTAAAATGTTATACGTTGTGATTTTAGGCTGCGGTATAATCAAAACTTATTTGAATTACGTGGGTATAAAATCAGCTTTTCACGACTATAGCCATTTACGGATGGTCATTCTATTTATCTACGTATTGCTAGAACTTTTTGTGTTATAAAATTTTGTATGCTCTGCCATTGAGTCTTTTTACTTGTGCAGAGCTTTTTGAACTTATTGTTTTCGTTTGATTAACTATGTCTTAAAATTTATATATGAATTGTTAATTTTGTTGTAGGTTATTGGTATAATATTGGCTTGTTGGCTGGCAACGGCTATTAAAACTAGAGACTCTAAGAAATAAGAAACAACACTTCTGTAACACAATAAAAGAAGAATACAGATACTAAGAACCATTGTTTTTTCTACTTCTGGTACTTAACTCGTTTATATTTGTAGCAAGAGTACTAATTTTTACGTAATTTTTTATTGCAATAGAGATAGTTACATGATTGCTAAAATCTTTGTATAAATAATACTTCCATACTTGTTAAAGATTTTTATCAATCTCCGTTTATATATACATAAGTTATAAGGTATTTGCAAATAAAATATTTTATTGGTCAATTTAAGAATAACATAAAAAGTGTAATATTTAAATGCAGATTATATTGTTCAATTGTTCATATTTTAAAAATAGTTATAGTGTTTATTAGTATATATGTATTTTAAGAAAAAAGTATTATTGTTAATATAAACACAATTACTCAATACAATATATCATGTAGTACGTAGGTACTTGCTGATTGTATTTATATTTTCTATTTTCCGTACCTTTAGTGCAGTCTACTACTAAATTGCCGTTTTGTACTTTAGAGATCCATATATGTTTAATTGTAAGAACATTTTTTAGTAAACTAAGAGGTAAGCACTGTTTTTCTTAAAATTGTACTTATTTTGATTGAATTTTATATTCTGAAAATGTTTTAGATAAGATACCCTATATGTGCCGTGATTTGGAGTATGATGATAAGTACTAATAAAGATTTTTTTTTGTATTGAGGTACAAAATGAAGGAGTGTGTAGTCTTGTCATATAAGTAGGTTGTTGTTTTATTTTGAAAATTACTTTTTAAACATTGATTAAAAAATACATTATGAGAAATTTTATTTTACCTAGTCTAATAAGGTGTTTTTTAAGCCAATAATAAATGTGTAATTTCCAAAAATTTAAAAAAAACAATAATTTTCTAGAAAAATGCAGATGACATTTTTTTACTCATCGACTCGATCTAAATGGACGATTTTTTGTTTTTTAAGTCGTCATTTGCTTATTCTACTGTTATTACAGGATTTGCGTACGATAATTAGAATTACAAGCAAATGTTAGTTATTGCACGCGAATTGATACTAAGGCTATCTTCTGATTTGTCTATAAATTCAAACAAATAAATATTAATACCGATAAACTCGATCGCGGCACATAAGAAAAATATATGTAAAACTAAATATTTACGAATATTATTGGCTTTCCTAAATATTTTACGACAAAAAGTTATAAAAAAATGATATCTAACTTCATCTTTATCTGTTCTATCTTTTCGTCAAAACACTTTATTTGCCACGTGTATGTATTTCGATAGTAGAAAAGAAAATCATTTTTTATAATTTGCATTGCAAGAAAATACAAAGACAAGCATTTTCGTATTTGGGTAAAAACCAGACTCAATGGATTCTGGATTGTATCGAAATCAATAGTTATACAGTGCGTATTTTAATGATTGTCCGGTGTTTGAATTTGCCGCGTCGTTATTCTAGTAATAGTTGATAGTTCAACAAGCGGCAAATTCAAACACCGGACAATCATTAAAATACACACTGTATAATTTTGTTATTTTAAACCTTGTATAATATTTCATTTTTCTTTATTTCTTTGTTAAATTTTAGTTGTTTAGTTAATTACAGTTGAAGCTTAAGATAATAATTTAGGCGTAATTTGACAATTTTGAAATAGAAGTTTGTAGTAGTGATGGGCGAAATATCGTTACCGGTGACGTTGTCGCTGTTACTTGTTGATCACTAAAATATCAGCGACTAATAGAAATACAAGACCAGTTACCGGTGATTTCGTAACTGCTGCACGGTTATTGGTCAAATTATTAACTTTTTCATTGCGTCTGCGTTTAGTTACGACCAAAAAGTAGCCGGTAAGCCCATCACTAGTCTGTAGCAAAATATTTTTATGTGATTACTTAAAAACATTAAAACGACGTATAGTAATGGTTACCATCTTGTAGGTATCTGATGAACTACTATTAAAGAAAATTATATACATATATATATGAAACTAATACTTTTTCTTAATACTAGTTTGTAAGATACTCACAAGATGGCAGTCAGTATCATTATATGTTGCTCACACAATCACATTCAAACTGGTCAATAATAACATTTTGTCTATGTTACAAATGACTGATTTTGGTTTCACTTTTTTATACGTAGTTAATTTTTGAGTTAGCGAATCAGTATATCGTCGGTGAAAATGCAATACCTCGTAAGCGAGTTTTTAAAAATTTTATAAGAGACAAATAAGCCTCCTACCTGTAGCTCAAATAATTTGATGTTCAATATTTTAAGTTATAATTAAGTCGTTTTTAAATTTTTTTGTTTAGTCATATTATTTTTTCAAAAAAATTAGTTACAAGTTTTGTGCAAACAATAATTCAAAAATGGTAGGTGTTATAGGTGGCTGTATTTTTTATGTTTAATTCTTGGTCGCCAACTGCATAATGGAGGAATTTTAAAAGCTTCAATAGTAGCACTACTAGCTAGTCTTTGTGGTAGTACTTTATAATTATCGGTATCTCGCATTTTATATAATATTTCTCTAGTATTTATAGCAACAAACATCACTGTTGGATCGGATAGATGAGTAGTATTTTATGTGTTCGAATTCTTTAAAGTCGGAGTAATTTATATAGTTTACATTAGACCTTATGTCCTCTTCTTTGCAAACCGCAATGTAATCGTAGGGTAAATAAATTTCTCGATTTTTGAAATGCTTTTTGATGTTTGAATGAGCTGAAACAACTTTCATCTGTGTGTGGCATTATTGTTTTGGTATCCACAACTGTTACTGTAGATTATCAATTTTTGTGTAGAGCTATTTTTGGTGAGATAATTGGAAAAAAAGTTAGGAAGTATTGAGACATAAATATTTGCATCTAGACCTTATTGAGATTCATCTCACAGGTTACAATTGACGTCTTCGTTGGCCAAATTGTAAATTGTATTATTATTACACACAGTTTGGCTTGAAGAACAGGGATTATTTTACTGCTTGTGCACTGTCTCAAAAAAATTTTTGAACACTTTTAAGCGCGACCTGCAAAGTAGGCAACCAAACTTAGGTTATAACAGAACGGCCAGTTAAATTTGACAGCATTAGCATTATAAACATTATTATTTGCAGCGATATTACGAGGTTACTAACCATTCTTCATCAGCACCGTTTTAAACGTTCAAAGAACGTGTTTTTTTACCTGCAAATGTGTATCTAAATTGTTTCAGTTTTAAATTTTTCTTCGCCGTTTTCTTTTTATTTATGTACTCTGCTTAAGTAATTTAAAAAAATTGAATTGTTATTTATAATAAAATAAGTTCCATCCATAGCTCCAATAATGATAAAGTGTATGTCCAAATGTCAAACTACTGTACTAATTACCCTAAAAGTTTTAATATATGCGGATTAAATTAAAGTCAACATTCCGATTTGCAAAGGAAATATTATCACCATTAAAATGTAATTAGTAGTCGAACAATTCCAGTATAAATTCCTATTACTTCCTTTAAGTTATTCGTATGATACAATAAAATATACATAAATCTCCCTTTATATAATCAAGTGTATTTTTTTATACAGAACGCTAAGAAAATTTCAAATAAAATTTGATAATGCTATATATAAAAAAATGACAATATTAGAAAAAAGCAAAACGCATTTTTCGATCTTTCCTACGAACATTTAATTTAAGTATTTACCTATTTCGAAATTATATAAATTTAATAGTAATGAACTAAAATTTGCAGTTTCGTGGTTTACATTTTTATGTTTTACATTACTATAGTACCTACTAAATTTTGATAAAAATAGTACCTTAAATTTTATTAAAAACTATATATAAACTCTACTTACAATAAGAAAACTAGATACAGAAAATCGTAATAAAAACATGATTAAAAAACCATTTAATATTTTATTTAAATATTTGTATTTCACATCCTAATAATGTGTGTAACATCCATTATTGGTTATACATTTCCGTAGACGGTTTGACACCAAATTGATTAAATTGGCACTTATATTAGCTCCTCGAAATCTTTCCCACACGGTATTAATATGGCGATGCAAGTTCAAATCCGGTGGCCGAATTCTTTCCAATTCTGTTGTAAGTACCATTCTTGAACTACCGCTGCCGTATGTATAAGAGAATTGTCCTAAACAAACCGAATTGGCCTTTCGGCATAAACTGCTCGAGGGCACCATAACGTCTTCCAAAATCGTCAGGTAAGTTTGAGCAGTTAAGCGTCTATCGACACGTCACTTATCCATCTCTAATAAGCAGCACTAATTCTCCTACTTCTTCTGTTGGATTGCACATGTTTTGACTCATATCTAGGATTACGTGGTCTCCAAAGATCTTTTTTACTATCTTGGGAAGTGCAGAAGCTTTTTCATCTGAAAAAACAACACCTTTCTAATCTAAATATAATGTTTTTTATAACAACTGCAATCTCCGGTAGGCATTTTCTTCAGTTATCACAGGTTTCTATACAGGTCGATAGCAGCTTATTCCTTCAGCTTTCAAAGTATTCCTTATTGTTTGCAAACTGCATTGTAGCTGTAGTCTTTCGCGAATGGTAGCGGAAGTAGTGAATGGAGTCAAACAAGCATCTTGGATAATGTTGTCTTTTCAACTCTGGATAAGAGAGATGGCCTTCCATTTCTATGAGCGGTCTGCTTAGGACGATCATTTTCCGCGCCATGTTCTTTGCGTTGAACCCAATAATGGATCACACAATTCTAATAAAATAAATAACAGTTAATTAAAACTTTTCAAAAAGGTTTACGTTTACTGAAAGGCACCGATAAAGTAATGTTATTAATTTAAGTAAAAAAGTTACGTTTTTTAAGTTAGCAGTAAGTAAACAGAATCAAATAATATACAATTTGGAATTTGTTACTAATTTGTTGCGAAAGAAAAAATATTTTAGCTTTCTTACTTTTTTAGTTATGCGTTTTTCTGCTAACTTGAGACAAATTAACAGTACACCATTCTAAAAAGTGCTTTAATAAATCTATTTCTTGTTTAAAATGTGGGTAAAATAATAATAAAGCTATCAGCCTTTTTCTGTTTCTATTAATTAACAATAATTTAGCCACAAATTTAAAACACTGCTTAGAATGGTGTACTACTAACTTGCCTCAAGTTGAACGCATAACTAAAAAAGTAAGAAAGCTACAAGTATTTTCTTTTGCAAGAAATTAGTAACATATTCCTAATTATATTGTATTTGATTTTGCTAACTTTGTACTGCTACCTTGAGAGACGTGAAAAACTTGATACCCATCATCTATCTGAACTGAAACTTTTATAATTTCATTATAAACAAGTTCCTGTGATGTAGGCAAATAATTGTGCAACCTGAATTATACATCATATCATCCATATCCTATAGAATAGGTATATACCTATGCTTAAAATTAAAAAGCTAATAATAAAGAATATTATTAAACGTAAAATAAAAAATTATCTTACCGATAAACCCATACGTGCAACAATTACTCGGATAAAAAATCCACATTTTCGTAAAGCAATAATATGCCTTCTAGTTTGTAGTGATAATTCTGCTTGTCCAGAAAGACGTGGCATTTTGTACAAAATTGACACACAAAGCAACAATAAATACTATACATTATAAAATGAATTTTAAGTAACCCTTTATATACCCTACTTATCAACGGCGGTCTTAAACTTTGCGGAGCCTTGAGCAAAAGGGAGCATTACTGGGGGATGGAATACGTTCCAAGAGAACGGGGGGTCCGGGTCTCTGAAAACACTGTTTTAAGCGTAATTTTGATGAAAATTTTTGTATTCTTTCTTCTCAAATTTAAATTTAATCTTTGATTTTGGTTTCAATACGATAAGTACTAGTAATAAAAGTAGAAAAACATTTGTAAATTTTTGTTTAATAGGCAATTATACTAGTTTTATAATCAACAATAGTAGGTTTTCCAAAATAATTGAAATGTAATGAACCAAATTCAAATGATTACAAAATTAATTACGTTTGCCAAATGTAATGTTTTGCACCCTATGTAGATTTATTAACATTGTCAAAAAAAGCAAAATAATGAATAAAAGTAAAGAAAAAAAGTATATAATAATATAAATTTAAAAAGAGTTTAAACACTATAAATTGTTAATGTTTTGTAATTATTTGGTAAAAAAGTTATACTTTTTTGTATTATTATATTTTGTTGATGAGTTATTGTACTTGTTTTATTATTATTTATTGTTTAAAGCAAGATGCAATATTATTTCTTTATTTTGGGCTATGTAAACAAAGCACAAAAATTCAAACTACGAAAAAATGTTGAGAATTTGTAATGGAAATTACAAAATTACAAAAATGAGATTGCAGTTGTTCAACCACTAATTACGTTCTAATGATGATAATGCTTCCTTCACAAAGAAAATCAAAATGTTGACTTTAATTTAATCCGGATATATTAAAAATTTTAGGTTAATTAAAACAGCAATTTCATATTTGGGAATGCAGTTTAAATTTATTATAACTATTAACAAAGTTTATTTAATTATACATAACAATAAGAATTTTTTTAATTAAGGGCTACAACATTCATTTAAAACTTAAGCAGAGAACACATAAACAGATAAATAAAAAATTCGGCGAAAAAAAATTGTAAACTTTAGGGTACAATTTAGATACATAATTGCAGGTAAGAGTCATGTTCTTCCAACGCTTGAGGCGGTGCTTATGAAGAATGGTTAGTAACTTCATAATATTGTTGCAAGTAATGTCTACAATGCCAATGTTGCCAAATTTAACTAGCCGTTCTGTTATGTTATAAAGTAAGTTTTGTTGCTTATCTTGCAGGTGGGGCTTAAAAATGTCCAAAAACTTTTTTAAGGCAGTGTACATCTACACAAAAACTGCTATCTCCCTAGAATTACTAATATTTTTTTTATCTTTCCGTTATAGTAGTCTTCTTTTTTTTCTATGTGTGTCATATAATTATCTTCAGAAATAATTGTTTTGGATATATGATTACTTTGTTTAATTAAGCAATTTTGTACTTTCTATAAAAGTCAGTTTTATTTTTAAGCAAAGGCTCTACATACGCCTTATTTGTACTAGCACGACAGTAGTTCCATTGCGCTGTTCTTGAGACGTCAGTACTTTTCCGGTTTCTACCAGGTTTTTTTATGCTTTTTTCAAGTACATTTATTTTGCTACTTTTTATAGCGTACTTTTTAACCATCCATTTCTCTACATCTAACGTCGACAAGAACATTTTCTTGCATACTTTCTTTTTTTGTTTTCAGTTTGCTAGAAACAACGTCGATTCAACTTAAGGAATCTTTTTTCATTCATTCAATTGAACTTTTTTTTTGTTCTTCTTCCAAAAATTCCAAACAAAGTATCTTTCTTGATTTTTGACAATGTGAAATGACGATCATTATTTTTTTTTAAACTTAGATAATTTTACCAAGCATTCTAACTGTTCTATTTTTATCCCTGGCTCTCCTTGTTTGAAAAAACTTTTTTTTTACTTTAGAAATTGATTTATTTTATTTTGAGACCAATTTGTATTATTTACTCCAGTTCCAGTTTTTTTTATTAGAATTGTTAGAAACATCTTAACTGGTGTCTTTTGGTTGTTAATGTCATATCGCTATATGGCTGAAGTTTTTGTACAAAAATTAATCTTGAGCTTCATGCTTTAAATGATTTATCATAGTTTGTTTCTGGCATCCAAATTTCAATTTTTTTTATTTCTTCAATTTCTAACATTAGAAATGAATATGTCTTTGACATAACAACTATTGGAATTGTATCTAAATGGTTTATTTTCTGTTGATGTGCATCACAAGCTTTATCCTCCTTATTTTTTTCTACCTTATATATCAGGGGTGGCCAAGCTTCTTGATAGTCCGAGCCATTTTTCAAAATTTGTAATTTTTCGCGAGCCGCAATTAAATACGTATTTAAAAATACATTTTGAAACACACACGAAACGATAATAATTTTAAAAGTATAATAACACAAAAATGAAAAGAGAAGAGCCACAAATAATCCATTAGAATTACATGTTGCTCGCGAACCGCAGCTTGCCCCCCCCCCTTGTTATATACTATATTGCTTAGTCACATAAGTTTGAACCTTAACAAATTTGCCAATTCTACCATATGTTTGTCTTTGGATAGTGAAAACACTGGTTTTTTAGTCATAGTACAAAAATTCGTATTTGCACAATCTGGAAAAATAAATAAATACAACAGTGGATAAAAATAAAGGGTATAATTTTATTAAGTAAAAAGGTGGAATTAAAAGTTTAAAATTTTAATTAAAAACCAATTTTGTATCTACCTATTAAAAACATATTACAAAAAAATAATCTTACATTGTAAAGATCCAACTGTTTTGTATAAATTTAGATAAATCATACAAAACTTACCTGTCAAACCATCATGGTGAATTTAGTATCTACATTTCCATTTTCGGGATCGTCTTTAAAATAATGACTTTTAAAAAACTCATTTAGTGCTTCAAGTGCTGTTAAGCAAGACCTATTAGTAATATAAACAAAATGTAATGACAAAGCTATCCCATAGTGTAAATTTACTATGAAAAATAGTAGTATAAACAAAAAAGAAACCTTATTTTGGTTGAAATCAAAGCCTTTAAAGCACTTAAGTTTGCAAAAAGTAAAAACAAATCGATTTTGTTTAAACTATCTTTTATAAATACCTTAACTCGTTTACAAAGTTCCAGGTAGTGGCTTTTTTGCCTGATGGAATGTGATTAACCACTCAAACGGCGAAATGGAATAATTTAGGACAAAGTCGGCACTTAACATAATGTCAAATTCTACGCTACGATAATTAACTCGGGCACCAGCGATCTGTAAAGACCGTATTAGATACGAACTAGGGAAATTCACTTAAGAGTCGAAACCCACTCAGGAACTACATTCTTAAGCCGTGAAGTATAAGCAAAGTCTTCCACGCTAAAAAAGTTAATTTCTAAAAACGAAAATCAACTCTTTTATTACCTCAGTGCCACTTTAAACGTTATAAATAGTGAAAGAAACCAACAGCACAACAAAGTTATGGAAAAGAGATGCAAAATTCAATTAACACGCAAAAGCACGGGTTCATTGACTGCAATTACAAAAACAAAAGTATCTAAAGCAGAAGATTTGGTTACAATCTTTGAAAATCAGTATTAATAATAGCTGTCGGAAAAAAATTTATAAAGTGTACTCAAAACGTATGACTATAAAACCGACCAAAACGACCAAGTGCAAACGCATCAATTACGTATTTAATAAAATAAAAATTACATTATAGATGAATTTAAAAACGTAAAATAACTTTAATAATTTATTGCAAAATTACTCAAATACTTGGCCTTTTCTAAAAGAAATAAAAAACTTCAAAGAACAAACGACGGTTACAAACTCAAATGCGTTTTAAATATACCGAAAATCTACGAAATCTCCCAAAATTCTTGCAACCAAAGAGCGGAAACAAATTGGGATTATAAGCAGTGCTGAACGTGGACAAAATTATACCGCTGTGTGTTGTATGAACGCTATAGGAACATTTATTCCTCCCGCCTTTATTTTTCCGCAGAAACGATTTAAAGCCGAGTTAATGGATGACGCACCTGTACGCAGCGTAGCATTTTGCCAAGACAATGACTGGATGAACACAGAAGCTTTTGTCAAGTGGCTAAAGCACTTTGTTGCACGTTAAAGCATTAAGCGAAAATAAAGTCCTTTTAATCCTTGATGGACATAGTACTCACAAGGGGTTGGAAGTACTGGAGTATAGTAACGAAAATGGAATTATATTATTTCACCTCTTCAAACTTTTTACAATATGGAGATACAAAAATGGATGCGAGATAACCCAGGAAGGACTGTCACTCACTTCCAAGTGACAAAACTCTTCAATAATGCATACCTCAAGGCTGCGACTCCGTCAAATGCAATAAGTTCTTTTAAAAAGACTGGAATACATCCGTTTAATCCAGATGTTTTTGAAGACTGGAAATTTGCTGCTGCTTCAACAACAGATCGGGAGTTACAAGTCACGAATGATGAATCACAACCCATTAACTCAAATGGGGAAACACAATCGCAAAGTAGAATTGAAAATCACACCTTAAATGAAACCCAGCATGTTGGCAGTACTCCCAGTAAACAGATCTTACAGACTTCTCAGGGAAATGCAAGTGAACAAAGTGCAAGCACATCTAAACATTGTATAAGTAGAGATGAAATTGAAGAATTGTCCCCTCTCCCAAAGGCAACAATAAAATTAACTCATAGGGAAAAAAAGAGGAAAGACTGGTGTTATCAACACCACACCAGATATAGAAGAAATTAAGGACACCAAATGTAAATCATTAGAAAAAGAGAGAAGAAAAACAGCTAAAAGAAACATTACTGAATTAACAAAAAACGATAGTGATGAGGAAGTTGTGGATGAACTGAATGATAGTGACGAATCAGATGCAGCTTGTCTGTATTGCAACGAACTCTATTCTCATTCTCGTCCTAAAGAGTTCTGGCTGAAGTGCCAGAACTGTAACGGCTGGTGTCACTCCGAATGTGCCGATGTCTCTAGGTCAACAAAGACTTTTATTTGTGATGTTTGTCAACCATGAAAGCACTTCTAGTTTGTTGTTTTCTTTTTTTTTAAGTTTAAATATACTTTTTTAAATTATTATAAAGGAAATATGTATCTTTAGTATCTAGCGTTAATTTAAAGTGTATTTTAATTAAAAAATTCTAAGTATTTTGTTTATAAAAACCGACTTTTACAATTTTCATAAAAAGGGCCATCATTAGATAACATATTCCTATGATGGCCCCTTGATTTTTTTTTATATTTTAATATTTTACTCTAAACTAGAAGTAAATAATAAATTATGTTACATACCAATGAAAACAATATATTATAACATAATCTTTCACCAAAGATGGTTTTCATATTTCAATTATATATATTATAATTTTCAAGTTATAATAAAAAAGAATAAGGGGGGCCATCAAAGGTCACCTTCCCCTACTTATAATACATTTTCTCTTGTTTAAGAGCTTTGTGAGTCTGAGCGCACATGTGTATTACTGATCCGTGTCATTTTGTATTTTTCAATTTTTATTTATGCGTTCGAAAAAGAACGATTTAGTTTTTAGTTAGTTTAAAAATGTACAAAACTAAGAAATCTTTAAATCAGACATAGAAATAATCGAAGTTTAGAACCAAACCAAACCTAATAAGTTTAATTATTTTTATTTCAAACATAAATACCACGAATATAACTCGCGTAATTCAAATAAGTTTTGAATATACCGCTGGCTAAAACCACAACACAACGTATAAACATTGTAAGATAAACAACGTCAATGCACATGTGAAAATGCCACTAGAGTAAATCACTGGACGAACGTTTTGTCTTTTTGAAACTTCTCAGCAGTGGAACAGCACTCTAATGTACTTTCACAAATGCACACACACACAGACTTATAGCTCTATACAAATAAATGATGTAAGCAACAGAGCCATCTCATAGTGTAAATTTACTATGAAAAATAGTAAGAGCTACTAGCTATCAGTTGACTTTCATGAGATTTTGAAACACTTGCATATCTTTATCGATTAATACTGTTTTCGATAACACGATTTTTTAATGCGTGTATTTTACATCGCAAAGTAAACATTTCTGAAAGTTGTTTTTGAATCAGGCGCAGATCTAAGAGGGTCAATGGGGGCAATTGTCTTCCCAATCCCTCACGGGATCAAAAATTTTTGAAGTGTGTTTCTAAAATATAGATACATCACACAAAAATTGCACAAAATGTTGCCAAAAATTAGCTGACAAAAATTGCTTTAAGTGGCTTAATTTTCGATAGCTTTCTCAAAAGAAAGAATTTGTTTTTTTTTTAATTATTGACTTTTTTATTAGTTACATCTGGATGTTTAGTCTGCAAATATTTGATCAGTTGTCATAGTTTCATAGCTCAAGAAATATACTGCATAAAATCGTCCAGTTCAGTGGTAGGTTCTTTCTTTCTTTCAGATTTTCTTTGTTGGTTTAGTAGACAAATATTTTATAGTTTTTTCAGAAGAAATTGTTAGAGTGTTAATATTCTTGATCGCTCCATCATTTGAAAATGACGATGAACTTGTTTTTCAAACCTGAAATCTAATCAGTGATACAAGTTTATATTAACGTAATATCGTAAACGCGCGGAATTATATGCCAATTTATTTACGACATAATAAAAATGCTAGCTAATCTTATAATGCGCAACTTGGTTACCTTGTAAATTAGTTGATATCATCCAAAGTTGATGATACTCTTATTTGTATTACAGTCAATAAAACTAGTAATACTTTAAATATTATTTAAAAAAAACCACAAAAACGATAAATTGTAGTAAAATTGAACATAAACATGCGCTATCCTACAATGTACAAGTGCAAAGTAAGATTTGTATTTTAATAATCCAATTATTTAAAATCTGTATCTTTAAAACAAGATTAATTTTTATGAGCATGTTTTAAAAAAATAAAGATAATTCAAATAAATTTTACAAAAATTTAATTTTAAAAATAAAATTTTGGTAATGATTCTAAAGGTTCTGTTTCCTAGCGCACGTAATCAAATTGGTAGCGGTTATCTTGGCAGTAAAATTTTTGAATATTAATAAATTCTACTTTTAACTGGCTTTAGTGTTATTTATGTAATCTATGTTTTTAAATTGTAATTTTAATTGTTGCCAGTTTATTGTTTGTCGTATATTAATAGACTGTAACTATTTTTTTCTACTACTAGTTATATACGTTTTCATTATTATGTAAATAATAGGTTGTGAAGGAGCACTTTTTTGAACGCATTTATTTGAAGTGCGCGCTTAATTAAGTATGAATATTACTGAATTAAATATATTTTAAGGATAATCAATGCATAAAGTAATAATGTTTTTAAATATTTTTAGAAATTTTAGAAAAAGACTTACATTATCTATTTATTTTTGTGTAAATTACAATTGCGTCAGTCACAAACAAAACACTCACTTGATTTATAATTTAAAATGAATATCCTTAATTTTAAATTTGATATAGTAACAGTGAAAAAGGTTTCAATAACTCTATTAGAGAAAAAAATTGTATATAGATCACGATTCAGAAAATTGTTATAACTTGCGCGACTTATATAATTTGTTGCTTAGGTTATAATAATACACTTTTCAATCTTGGTGTATATTATACTACAGCTTAACTACATATTTTGATATTGCTGGATGTACTTATAACTTAGCCTTTTTATTGAACTAACAATAATAATCATATGGTAAGTATTTTATATACATATGTTTTTGAATTTATTTTACGTTTTTACATAAGTACCTACAGAGCTATGCCATTTTATTAGGTTAAGTAGTACATACTATAAAAAATATGTTCTTCTCGTCCACAAAACTGTTGGCAGCGAAAATATTTAGGTGTGAATGCGGTAACGCTAACAGAAACATAAGGCACGCAAGAAAGAAAATTAATAGTTGACTCATTAGTTTGCACGCCATGAATCGATTCTATTATTTGTTAAGTTACGTTTTCATTGATTAGTTTTTAAAATAATATAAATAAAAAAACTGTATTGTATTTCATTTAAACATCTTCAAGCTCCAGAACCTAGTGACCCCGACGTGATGTAATTATATGTACCTAATTCATTTTAATTAAGATCACCACGTGTATCGAGAACACAAGGAAAGCTCAAATATACGGTTAAGCGTAAGTAAAGCTACTATCCTTTTTCCAAACAAACTTTGGTTTGCTTAAGTAGAAGCTCAATTTCATAATCAAAAAGTTACCGGCGATCTAAATGAATATGTTGCTATAGTGACCACAACAGTACAGTAACAGTACAATTTTCTGACTTAATAGCAAATCTTCCGGAAAAAATTTAGTATGAGAAACTAAAAAAACTTTTAATCAAACGTTTCTCAGACTCAAAAAATCGCTGTCTAAAAAAGCTACTAAACGAGGAAAAACTCGTGTCTGTGAAGTTAGCACGACATTCTATAAATACAAAAAAAATAATAAGAGTTCCAATAGCACTTTTCATAGTTCTACAGTTCCTGATAAAAATTCAAAAAAGTTCCGCATTTCTTACCTCAAAAAAATTAAATTGTAAAAATGTCGTGCTAACTTCGCAAATCTAGCACGACACCCTCTTCTCTAAAGTACTAAAACGCGTTGGTAAATACTATTTTTGACAAGAGTTTTGAATAGTTCCGGTCAATTTAAGCATATATGTATAATTTTAGATCACTATTTTAACAATTAACAATTTTTAATAAATTTCTAATATTCAGGCTCAGCACGACATTCTGTAAAAAAAGATTTTTTTTAAATTAATAATAGTTCTAATAGCACTTTTTATAGTTCTATAGTTCCTGATAAAAATTAAAAAAAGTTCCGCATTTCTTACCTTAAAAAAACCAAATTGTAAAAATGTCGTGCTAACTTCGCAAATCTAGCACGACACTCTCCTCTCTAAAGTACTAAAACGCGTTAAAAATTACTATTTTTGAAAAGAGTTCTGAATAGTTCCGGTCAAGTTAAGTATATGTATATAATTTTAGATCACTATTTTAACAATTAACTATTTTGAATAAATTTCTAATATTCAGGCACAGCACGACATTTTGTGAAAATGTGTCGTGCCGATGATTTCCCTTAGTTTTAATAAAAATTTTACACAGTTCTAAAAGAGTTCTATGCATTAGAAACATTTTAAAGAAAAGTTTCAACTGATTACTATTTTTTAAACAATATTCAAAAATTACGTCTGTCACGACATTTTGTGAAAATGTGTCGTGCTAATGATTTTCCGTAGTTTTAATAGAAATTTTACACAGTTCTATATGAGTTCTACGTTTTAAAAACATTTTAACAAAAAGTTCCAACTGATTACTATTTTTTAAACAATTTTCAAAAATTACGCCTGACACGACATTTTGTGAAAATGTGCCGTGCTGATGATTTTCCGCAGTTTTAATAGAAATTTTACACAGTTCTATAAGAGTTCTATGCATTAGAAAAATTTTAAAGAAAAGTTTCAACTGATTACTATTTTTTAAACAATATTCAAAAATTACGTCTGTCACGACATTTTGTGAAAATGTGTCGTGCTAATGATTTTCCGTAGTTTTAATAGAAATTTTACACAGTTCTATATGAGTTCTACGTTTTAAAAACATTTTAACAAAAAGTTCCAACTGATTACTAAACATTTAAACATTTTTTAAAAATTACGTCTGGCACGACATTTTGTGAAAATGTCGTGCTGAGCCTGAATATTAGAAATTTATTAAAAATTGTTAATTGTTAAAATAATGATCTAAAATTACACATATATACTTAACTTGACCAGAACTATTCAAAACTGTTGTCAAAAATAGTAATTTTAAACGCGTTATAGTAGGTACTTTAGAGAGGAGGGTGTCGTGCTAGATTTACGAAGTTAGCACGACATTTTTACAATTTGGTTTTTTTAAAGTAAGAAATGCGAAGATTTTTTTAATTTTTATCAGGAACTGTAGAACTATAAAAAGTGCTATTAGAACTCTTACTAATTTAAAAAAAATCTTTTTTTACAGAATGTCGTGCTGAGCCTGTATATTATAAATTTATTCAAAATTGTTAATTGTTAAAATAGTGATCTAAAATTACACATATATACTTAACTTGACCGGAACTATTTAGAACTCTTGTCAAAAATAGTAATTTTCAACGCGTTTTAGTACTTTAGAGAGGAGGGTGTCGTGCTAGATTTGCGAAGTTAGCACGACATTTTTACAATTTCATTTTTTTAAGGTAAGAAATGCGGAACTTTTTTTAATTTTTATCAGGAACTGTAGAACTATAAAAAGTGCTATTGGAACTCTTATTATTTTTTTTTGTATTTATAGAATGTCGTGCTAACTTCACAGACACGAAAAACTCACAGTTCTGTCATGAGATCTAAACGCTAGCTGGAGAACGAATGATAGAAAAGCATTGTGGAAACAGCGGCTACCTATTTAGATGCAGTTGGTGTTTTCAGCCAATGACGGCATTGCCAATTTGTACAACATAGCGTCAAACGTTGCCGCTATGTGTAACTTCCGCAACCAACCGGTATTGACGAAGCAACTTTATGTGAAGATTTTTCTAAGCGACTTGAAATACCGCCACCTATTTGCCACTTTGGAATGGTACGTGTCAATTATTTATCTTTTGCTGGAAACTATAACTGGGAGCAAGTCGTAGTCGTACTTCGTGTAATATTCTAATAAATTTGGAGGCACATTTGCGATAGGAATAGTGAAAATCGCTCGGAAGCTTGAATCATTCAGTAGGCGATTCAATTTAAGATTCCAGCGCTTCTAGCGGCAAAGAACGAATTAACGTTGCAATAATAAACGTCATAGTTGCCTTTACTTCCATACTATTTATTTTATTTCTTTTTGTGTTGTAACAAGCTTTTTCTGAAAACCAAAGCTTAATTTATGTACTTTATAATCTTTTTTTTATAGTTTGATAAGTTTTTTCAACATTACATAAGATTTACTAATATTATTAGTGATGCTAAGTAAGTTTGTATACAGGTTAGAAATTGCATTTACTAGTCGTTTTATTGTAGTTTAATAATTTTGTGTTTTAGTTTAGTGCTATAAAACAACACAATAATTAGTTAGAACTCAATTTACAGCCAACATCGTTAGATTGGGCCCTTAATAGTATAATTAGTCACTCAGAAACATCAATTTCACTTTGCATGTAGGTAGATTGTTTTCTCATCGCAAACTTCATCAGCCATCCGCTTTATTTAAATTTCTTTTGTAATAAAGCGATGGTTAGCACATTTACTTTGAAGTGTTTTGCTTGCTATATCAGTTGTAGTTCTAATTGTTAGATATTGTACGGAAGGCAAATGTAGTGTCGTAACCTTTAGTTTTTTAACTGCCGGGCAGTTTGTCTGAACGTATGTAATTTTATTATTGGCGCTAATGTAGAATTATAATAACAACTAAATATATACTTGTTTGATAAAAATAATGTTATATTTAAAAATGTTGCAAACAAAGTTTCTTATTATTTTCTAACAGATTTTGCAAGTTATAATTTCACCACGAGGACTGTATGTCGTTCAACAAGTTTGTCAGTTCCATAAATGTTAATTATGTGCATTTTTTTACGAAATTTACTTAACAACGCAGCAGAAATTCAAAATAAAACAACAACAAATTAAGTACGCGTATTAAGCTATTATTGTTCAATCAGGTAAATATTTTTAAAATTTTTTTTTCTACCAAACGTTTAAAAATGGTTTAAATTAGCATCGGAGAATCTCGTTGTCCGGATTCTTCTTCTTCTTGTTGCATTTAATTGTACAATAACTTAAAATAATTACTGTAAATCAGTGGCTGAGATCGCTATTATTTTCCACGATCAATGATCGCAATCATGGTATTTAGAATTAATTAGTAATCGACTGTTGCTAAAAAGTCGCTCGTGTAAAGTTAGTCATAAATTTAGCCATAAACATTCGATTTTCGTTTTCCGCGATACAATAACGTTTGGAGTATTGAAAATCAACATACCTAAGTATTTTTTAATATTGTTTCTAAACAATAAATTAATTAAAATTTGTTCATATTTAGATTTTACAAAGATATTTACAAAAATTCACAGAAAATAGATACTACTGTGATGTTTTTTTTTCGACATGACGTGCTATTTGAATTCTGATGCAAACTTACGAACAAATAGTTTAAAGCATTAATAAACAACATATTAAAAAATAAATGTCGTTCTTTCGTAAATTAAATGTTTCTATTTGAAATTGACCCTGAAAAGATTGTTGAGTAATTAGTCATAACTCGTATTGATATTTGTCTCAAACATAAGATTTATGTATTAAAAATAAATTTGCAATTCTTTTCAAATACGTATTGTCATTTGTAGTTAATGCTTATTGTTTTTAACTTCCTGTGTTTTTATGATTTACTTTGGTGTTTATATAAAGCTAGGTTTTTCTCAAAATGCTGAATGCGTGACACAAATTTTACAAACGTTCTTTCTTAGAAGAGTTTTCTAATTCTCTTTGAAAAGAATGCATTGTTAAATTTCTGTAAACAAAGACAATATAATTCAATGTTTAAATCCATGTTACTTTTTTATTAAAAAATCTGTATGTGGTTTAAAATTCTTACGAGGAAAAGAGCAAAGGGGTTATTTACCTACTTACACAAAATTTTACGATTTTCCGTGAACTACCTGCATACTTTAAGTTTATTATACATTTATTAAAATAATTTTATAGGTAAAATCGTGTTATATTAGTCTTATTTCTTTATGCGATAATTAAAAGTATTAATTTCTTTTCCACAACCGCAATTGTTATTTTATCAGCGATCAATGATCGCGATCAATATTTTGCATAATGATCGATTCATCGTAATTGCATAATCGTTCTGGCCATTGCTTTAAATCTTTTTTGTTGATGTTGGCATATGTCGAATAAAAATATCGTTTTTGTAAATGTTAGGGCCGCATTTCTTTAGCACCTTGTCTAATAAATACTTAGTTTTTTTTAAAATAAAAAAAATTATAAACAAAATTCATTTATGTTTATTTTAGCATGCTGAAAGCACTTCAATACAAATCCAACAATACATAAAGTATTTTTACAATTGTTTAAAAAAAATCGCAAAAATTTTGAAAACACTAATACTAATTGCATTTTCAAAACTTTATTTTTAAAATACTAACAACTTAATTTTTTTTTACTTTTTGTGCTTATTTAGTATATTTTTTTACAGAAGCTGTAATTGTTGATATGAACATCAACCTAAGATACTCAAAAATGTAGTAGTTTCTCAAACATATGGAAGAAAACGTCGATTGTTATTTATCGATGACGATCGTGAAGACAAATAAATTTATTCTTTCTACAGCTCCAGTTCACTAAACGAAGGTATAAATAGACAAGCAATAATAAGTAATTTTTTTAAATATATGTTTTATAGTTGAAGATACGTCCTATAATATTTTGAAGATACTGGAACGACCACAGTGTGTTCTCAAATTCGTCAAGCCGTTAAGTTTTGACTAAACTACGCAACATAGTGATACAAATGGATTCTCCGTCAAAAATCCTTTTAAAGGATGAATTGGTCAATTATTCTTTCAGAAATTTAACATAATTTTAATTTAAAATTATTTAAATTACCAGTCCACTAATAACAAATTCGTTTACATATGTTTCCAGCTTTAAAATGATGCTTATCTTCAGAAAAGTCTACAAAAAATATTTACAACTTTTTTAAATACAAAAAATGTCATCAACATATCTTTTCTAAAATATTATTTTTTGTAAGAAAATTTGGTGTTCAGAAATATATTCACTTTCTAAATTGTTTAAGAAGATTTCAGTAAAAATAAGTGATAAATTTGATAATCAATTTTTTAAACAAAATCTAGGTCTTTCAATGGGTTCTCCTTTATCACTTTTCTCAATTTTTTAAAGAAATTAAGTAAAGGTAACGATTTCAAGATTTCTTTTTCTAATGAAATATTTATTTAATTTTTAAGCTTCTTAAAGGTAGTAAAAATAAAGCTATTTAAGCTGTATAGTTGTTTCTGAAAGGTGGTTTACGGTTCCTTTAGAGCTTCTTTAAAGCTTTGCTAGTATCACAAAGAGTTGTATAAGCCCGATTTTAATCCATTAAAGGAGCTACCTAACAGCAACATAACTGCGGAATTTTTAGCTACTTAAACGCTTCATGGAGGCTTCATTTTTTTCACAAGCCACTTAAAAGTGTTCTAAAGAGTAACTTTAAAAGCTAAAGTGGTTATAAAAAAGCCGGTTTTAGCTGCAATTTGATCACTAGGAAATTCTTGAATTACTAGAGTTCATTTATATTAAAATATCAAATACAAATTTTTTGTTGAACGAGCAAACCAATTTCAATTATGATTTTAAACTTAAATTTTTTTAGATTTGTTTCTAAATTGCACCATCTTCCTTTTTTAAAATAATTAACATTTAACATTTTGTAAAACTTACATTTTTTTAATTATCTAGTTACAAATTTTCAGATTTGAGATTGTTCGAAAAAATGTAAGTTAAAAAACTTTTTGTAATCTTAACTTTTTATAAGTTGTAAATATTTTTACTTTTTTGAAGATGAGCTTCATTATTTTAAAGCTCGAAGCATATGTAAAATAGTATATACATTTTGAAAGTTAACGAATTTATTATTGGTGGACTGGTAATTTGAATAATTTTAAAAATTGACGAATAATAACAATAAATCCCCATAACAATTTTCTTTTAATTTAATTTGCATTGTTTTAGTTATTTTTGTTTTCGATTTATATTTTACAAAAATAAATAAATATTTGAATATACATATTTTTTTGTTTTCTTAAATATAAAGCATGATATTGTTTTAGTTTATTTGACATTGACTTGTGTCGTAACAATACAAGCTATTGTTTATGATATTAACCTCTGTTTTGAACAGGTAAACGGTAAAGTAAACACAAATATAAAAAAAGGTTCTAACTCGTACTTCATAACAAATAAGTAAGTTCGCAACATAAAAACCACGATTTTGCAGATGGCAGCAGGTCTTAGTCTATTAGTTTATGAAAAGAGGGGGTACAGACGGGTAAAAAAAAAGAGAAACAAGAGAGATAAAACTACAGTACGATTTTTAACACACTATTTGCGACTCTTCTTAAATTATTACTCAATGGTTATAATAAGTAACACAAAATAAGTTTTACAAAAACAATCAATTGTTACAAGACTAGTGCAAATCATCATCAAATTTCTTTTTTATCGTAATATTTCTTGTATTTAATTTTTATTATTTACAGTAGATTTTTGTAGCATATTAGATCTATTGGGGTAATTTAAACTTTATCTTGCATTTTCTCAATGTTTGTTATAAAAAGATTGAAATAGGTTTTACTCCAAAACAGTGCTATTAAAACCACTAACTTTCTTATTACCTTCTTACATCGTAAAGCTCCAATTCTAATAATAACACCCATTAATTACAAAGCATTTTTAAATATTAAAAAATTATTTGTTTTGTAAATTATATTACATGTTATTCTGTGGAAGCTTTTAAAAAAACAACGTTTACACACCAACATGGTATTTGTTGAAAGAACTTTAAGACATTGTTAACGATTCAGGCTTTTGCATAAATAAATTTCTTTTATTTATTGGCTGCAAAAGCAAAATGTAAATAATTGATATTTTTTAAACTGACCCAGCTCATTCATATTGAAACGTTCAAGAAATTATTCTCAAGTTTCAAAGATTTCACAAAGTTGTTATCTATTTTCCAGAACGTTTATCGAAAGATATGGAACATTCGCGAAGGATTTCCAAAATGTGTATAAAAGCGGTTCAAACAAATCAGAGGTCAGTTACTTCTCGTAATTCGAAGACGGCAGTGTTAAGAAGATTATTCAAGTCTAAATAAATAAGTGATTAGCGCGTGTGCAATAAATCTACGGTGTATAACCTTTATTAAATATCCTTAGATTTAATTAGTTCAGTTACTTATAAACGTGTAGATATTTTTAGTATAAATAAATTAGTAGTAATAATAAACTTTACAATATTAACTTTTGCTTGAAATCAATGTATTGACAAATTTAAAATAGTAAATGATTTCAATTTAATTAAAATTGCATGTATATAAAGCAGGTAAATTATAATTACTATTTTTCTAAATAGAATAGTTAAAAGTCAAATAATAATTACATTTATAGCTAATATATAATATAATAAACACTGACACATTGACATAAAATAAATACAAAGTTTTGACGTATAATTTTTAATTGTCATTTTAGGTATTACTACAGGTACTACCAACACAAATTTTTAAATTTAGATTAATTATTTTCCGCGTTGTTATATAATTAACAATTTATAAACTTCTGGTTTTTAAAGATTACTCTTTTATTACAATCTTTCATTATAAATAAATCACGTGTTCAACTTATCACACGCCGACCTTTCGTATAAAATCGCAGTGGATCTTTAGAGCTTGGAACAAAGTTTATTCCAGCTCGGCTTATGAACAATTTAACACGCAGGATTTATCTGAAATGGAAGATTGTAATATAATTAACAATTTGAATATAACACAAAGTTTACAAGATCTCTAAACATAACATTTAATTTAGTAAAGAAAAATGTACTTCAAAAATACATATTTTTTATTCTTATGTCGCATTTCCAAATTATATAAAATGAGAAAAGTAATGATTTTTAAAAATTGAAAAATCTACAAAGTACATTAACATATTGTTTAGAAAATATAAAAGATGCAACAGAACTGTCAGAGAAATTGGATGTTTTATGAATGCAGAAGTATCATACTCGGAGAAGCATTAGGTATGTCATTCATCATAAATTATTTTTAAATAATAATGTGGCTACATTTAAATCAGCTTTTTTAATTAAATTCGTCACGTAATTTACGAAAATTACTGAAATTATTTTTTTTACGAATTTCAAACTGGTACAACCAGCAACGCCTTATAATTTCAATAGTAACGTTAAACACAAAATTTCAATGAATAACAATGGATAATTATTTTGATTCAAATAAATTATATTTCAACATTGTATAATAAATCAATGGTTAAAAAGAACCACGTTTTTGTTAACGTAGCACAATTGATTCAAGACCTAAATTTCTCGCAGCACAATGTAGTTCCTTAATTGAATACTGCTGTTCGTACAATATTATGAATCGATCAACATTTACCTATATAATCATAAAAAAATGTTTGGTAAATTAATGATTGTTTTAACATTACTTTAATTACTTTGAATTCGGTTTATTAACAATATAAATACAATGTTTTTAAAACCTATTTTAAGCACTTACTACTTCTATACTTACTCAAATAAATTACATTTTAGCATAAATCAAGCCAAAGTTGATTATTGTATTACACCAATTACACGAAAATGTGTAAATAACTTTATGTTATTTTAAGAAGTCATGTAATATAAAGGTATTTAAGTTAATCTACACAGTAACATACGTGTGCCAATTTGGTTTAGAATATTATTACGATTTTTAAATTTTAAACTAAATTTATTTGAATTATTTACACGATTATGATAAATATAAGTAATTTAGTAAACTAACACACAATACAACAACCTATGCAAAATAATAAAGTAATATAATGAAAACAAACACAAAAATTTATATATCCCTGTCACTGTAGATTTATAAAAACAGTCCGCGGATAATATAATCACGTTTATTTATCTCTACGACGCACACGTTAAATAACCTAATTGCACTTACATTATTATATTATATTTACACCGGCAAATCTTGTTTAAGACTGACAACAGTCAATTTTTTGCAATTACTTTTTATATTTTTCCATATCTTCTACTATAACATTCTATTCGTTTCTTAAATCACTTCAAATATTCTCAAAATTCAATAAAGTTTTACTATACATTCTTAAATCTCTGTTTTAAAAAATATCGTCATTTTGTTTTCAAGTTTCAATAGAGATTTCAAGTAATTTGTTTTCTCATAAACAATTAAATAAAGAAAAAAGCAAAAAATTTTTGTAATGTATAATAGGAAAATGGTCTCAAACAAGCGGTTCTTACCAAGCATTCAACTTTTACTTCTCATTCTTTCGGTCGACAAAATAAGCGTTAGAACAGACGTATGAGTGATATCAATTTTCTGTTTAGATTAATGTAGGTTTCGAAGAGTTTTCTTTAGTATAATTACATGGTTACCATGTTTGTAACTATTTGGTGTGTTGTATTATGTTTTTATAGCTGCTAAGGTGTTTATTATTCTTGCTAAATAGTTAGAAACCGAATTCAAATTACCGCGTAATACCTGTTATAAGTTTTTTAATTAGAATTTTGTATATTAAAAAAAACAGTAAATACAAGTGCAACTTTAAAACGTTAAACACCTTACAATAAAACAATAACATTTCAGTAGGGGATAGTTTAATAAAACAGGATAGTCTGGTAAAACAAAATACCCAAATTTATCTTAAAACAAGTAGTTCCATTTATCTTCTTGTGCATAAACTTGCTTGTTGTTTGTTTACTCTAGTTGTCTTCTGGTGAGCAAAATAATTAAGTTGTCAAACACTAAGGTTAGATTAAATTGTTGCTTCTGCATATTAAACTCAATTTTTCTAAGTTAGTGCAAAATTATTTGAAGGTGAGTACATGTAGAAAATGTATGTAACACATGTATTAATAGGGGGTTTCCAAAAGCTATTTTGTTTAATTGTTAAAATAAGATGCTGTATCTGTAAAACAAGACACCCTGTAATTGGGTAAAACGAGATGTACTCCGTTTTACCAAAATATATTTATTTATTGCAAACAATTTAAAAACTTAATTTTTTTTATGTAATATTGGAACGCAATGGGAAAGTATAGAAGAGTGGGACACCTTAAAGCATCAAAATACTACAGTTTCTCGTAAAACAATTGAAGTGCGGATAAAAAAATTAGGCGGATTATTCTTAACAGAGATGATTTAGCAAAAAAAGGACTAAGACGTCATAAACCTGTTTTTGCTACAGAGCAGAAGGACGAATTAATGAAATATTTTTTTTTCTATAGAAGCACATCTATTTAGAATAAATCTTGATGATTTAAGAAGTGTGACATTTAAACTGAACGCAATTAATTGCTTCAATTTTATAAAATAAACGGGTAAAGCTTAAGTTGTATACCTTTTTAAGTTGGCATCCAAATGTCAAACTAAGTTTTAATGAACAAGCTTCAATTGCGAGAGCCATGAGTTTTAAAAAAAAATTTAAGTTAAATGTTTGTCATTGCGTCGAACGCGACAAGTTGGTTGTTTATCTTCTGCAAAACGTGGATTCATGAAGGCTGCGAGCATCTAAACAGCAATTAGTAAGTTTAATAAAACAGGTGTGTATCCAATAATTTGAACCAGTTGAAACCACAAATTAACTCACAGACACAGCACACAAACATTAAAAGTGAAGAAAATGGTATTTTGCTAGCAGGTTGTTACGAAAATTTTCTCGCAACTTAAAGGGAAGCGTCTAACTCAGTTTGATTCGGCAAGTGGGTCGCAAGTCTTAGTGGGCTAATCTTATATTAGATTAAAAATGCGCCAAAACAATTAAATATAACAAACTTTGTTTAAATCTGTCAATCGCTAACAAATAAACTAGCAAAGCACAACTTCTAACAACAATATATGTATTTTAAACAAAAGAGAATAGTCGTTAAATCAATAGAGAAAAAGGTGGACTAATAACAATTATAGATTCGTCATACATATCACAGGCATAATATTGATGCAGGCTTTTTCAACCAACACACCATACAACTAATTATATTCAATTGCTAACAAACATTATAAATAATTGATTTTAATTTAACAATAAATATTACTTGATTAAATTACCTTGTCTACTATGCAGTCGCAAAATAACTCGACAATCGACAATGATAATAACTACAAATCACAAAAAAATATGAGCACAAAAACTAACCCATCCAATATTTTTTCGTCAACAGTAGTAACTTACACTACTCCTTACGAAGAAACTTGATGGATGTCACGTCAACGTACTCAACGACAATGCATAAGGTTACAGATGATATAAAGTTTGCGACTGATAGTACAGTCAGTATGATCTATGTATGTTACAAATACATAAAATAAGTTATAGGCTGAAGGTTATCAAATACAATTAAAATCGATTACATAAAAGCAAAATTTTACGATACTAGAAGTAGTGCGTACAAAGCTGACATAATTAAAATAATAAATATAAAAGCGAGAAAACATACGCTATACTAACTAATATGCATAAAATTGATTAATTAGTAATATAAGTAAATTAACGGTTTAAAAAGGTTTTCGTGGTCTTAAATGTAGTTACTACTTAAATTTCGATTACTTTATTGGATAATTGAAGGCCAAGCAGACACTACAGTCTCTAAAACGTCGCCTACAGAATATAATCCAAAAAAATTAATTTTCTCCTTACACGTCCTCCTATTGGGATTTTATAAAAAAAATAACGTTTAATTAAATTGCAGTAATACGATACTGATACTTTAGAAACAGGTGTGAGTCTTTTCTCGTCCCGTCCGATTACATAAAACAAGGTGGATTTCACAGATTACACATCCCAGAAACAGTCAAGTACAAAGACAGCAAGGCAATCTCATAAAATTCGCTGAAAAAAGGTAAAAAAACAACGTAACGACGCCATCTTTAGTAACTGCTGAAACGTCGCGTAATTAACCCAATTGCTAAATTCGGCCAATACTTGGAATATGTTTTTCCTAGCACATCCGGTAAAGGCGTAATAAAAATTATTGAGAAAAATTTAGCATAACAAAAAAATACTTACATGTAAAATAATACTCAGATACAAGAACGTTTACAGTGTTTTCAAACAGGTAATGAGCAAATAAAATGACCGTTAGTTGCTGTATCGCGTTTATCTCTACGCGTAACGTAAGTTAACAATTAGGAGCGGCGTATAAACAGTACAGCCGTTAATTTAAATTTAGAATAAATATTCTTGAAAAATACAAAAAACCCACGAACACTACCACAAAGATTGTCACGGGTATCACCAAGAACACCACCAAAAACGTTAACAACGCCAACATGCCGCCAACCAAACTTTCAATCAACATATGAAAAATTATTAGTTGCAAATCCATTGAGCTCACCAAAGATAACTCTTAGTCCAATTAGTACAAAACAGTTTTATGCAGCTTCCATTCCTTCGTGTTCTTCCAGCATTAAAATTGTAGTAAACCAGACCAGATAGCTCCACTCTCTTATTAAAAAAAAATTAAAAATTAATAAAAGTAGTTCAGAAAACGAGAGCCAAAAAGTAAAAAGGTAAAAAAGTGTCATTCAACGAAAGAAAAAGAAAAACACAAACGATACCAAATTGGATGGTTGAGTTAAATGTCAGCATTGCCATGCGATATTTTTTTTTATAAGTTACAGAATCTTACTTACGTTTTTAAGGACAGTGTATTCTATTATTTTCTATGTTATTTTTTTTTCCTATAGGAGAAAGGCATAAAATGTACAAAAAAGTAATGATCTTGTTTTACCAGATTGTGTTAAAACGGAATACTTAATTGTAAAGTGTAAAGATGTTTAATCAATTATCAATATACGTACACACAATTTGACAATACTTAATTTTTTTTATATAATATGCTCTGTAACATTGAAATTACAACACCAAGAAGGGGTAGGAATTTTGTGACCAAACTTGACGGAAAAGTTTAGCTACTTAGTTCAGAGATAGTAAATAATTAAAATTTTATTCAATTGGATCAAGTAGTAATGGCATATCTAACTTGTTTCTACAACATCATCTATATCTATATATATAAAAATGTTATGTTGGTTTGTGTACGCTTCAAAAACTCAAAAAGTTCTGCACCGATTGAGTTGAAATTTTAACATGATATAAAATCCGCATCAAGGATTGTTTTTATCTATTTTTTGCATCAGTCACATACCTGCGACCGCGAGAAAACAGTTTTTTTAATGATCAGCTGTGTACCAGTGACCGCGCCATCTGTCATAAGCGAGGAAAACACTCGCTGACAACCGCAATATTAATGACGCAGTCACATGAGAAACAATTTCGTTCTCAATTACATTGTTTATTTACAAAAAAATTTGCATCTGATTCTGATTATTATACAATCTGAATTAAATATTCACTTAAATCAAGAATTTTTGGTGTGATAGTGTTGTGATCGAACTGCGTCTTTCACCAAATCGTAAGTAGAGGTTATATTTTATATCAAAGATGGACAGTAAAAATATTATTAACTGACAGGCAAAATAAAAGGACTTATTATAATTCAAGTGGATTTCTAACAGAAGTGAGTGGTTATATCTTTTTTATTACATCTAACACATGGACGTAATTATATTATTTAGTAATTATATTATTTATTTTGAATTAACCTCACTTTTAATGTATATAAATATAATTACATTAAATGTCAACCATTCAATCACAATGTGTCACTGCGAAGCGGGGCAGGGTACAGCTAGTTATCTTATGTATTTTGTGTGAGTCTTGGTTAATTTTAATATTTTTATCTCTTGTGGTTTTCTGTTTAACGTGTTTTGAGAGTCTGATCATGAGTGAAAATTACCGCCAATTAAGCGAATTCGACAACGGCCAAATTAATGGTTTACGTAAAAGTGGTTTTTTGTACAGAAAAATTGGAAATCGTTTTAACCGTAACCAACCTACTATCACGCGCTGTAATCAAGCATAGACTATAGAAGGTCAGAACCGTCGTAAACAAGGAACTGGAAGACGGAAACAAACAAATGATGTGGAGGATCTCCATCTTTGACTTATGGGAATAAGAGACTGATTTTCCCGTACAAAATCAATCGCCAATTAATGATTAGGTAGTAAAGGTCGTCCTGTAACTCTTTGAACAGTTTGCTGTCGAATCAAAATTTTCGGATTGCAACACCGACATCATCGTTTGGAGTGGTAGTTGCGATTCTACTGGAATCTGGAATAGCATAGAGTAATCTTCAGTGGTGAATTCCGATTTTGATTGGGGGTGCATGATGAAAGTGTGAGAGTCAGACGAAGACGTGAGGAACGGCGCAAGATTCAATTTTTCTGTTGAGCGGCTTCAAGTTGTTTAGTATACAATAACACAAAAGTAAACTAACTACTTGCTGAAATCAATCGACACATATTTAAACAAAAATTATGTTCCTGTTCATCTTTGTTCCTTTTCTTTAAAATTTAAAATTCCATTTCACAGAGTACAATTTTTACATATTTTTTAAGGTAGGTCGTTTATAACATATAATCTTGATTATTTTAATGTTACGGTTTAAAAATGTCTTTATTTTAAATAAATTGTCATTAAGTAATGTTTAAAATTAAAATAAAAAGATAAATACAATAATATTTTGCTGGAATTCTTGCGAGGAAAAAGGGGGCGCACAGATTTTACTTGCTATGTAACTAAGCCACAGATAGGAATACATTATTTATAAATAAAATTCACAAATTTTTTACAAACGTCATAAGGCAAGATGTCATTAACTTTGCACAATAACTGGATTGTTTGTTACCTATACAATAATAATAATAAAAATTACAAAAAACTATAATTAATAATTAATGGGTATATCCATCATGATTTCTAATCATTTCTTGTAAACGATTAAGTATTGACTGAATTAGTTTTACAATTAGATCATGTTGGATCCCAAGAGATTTGAACCACCGTGATCAGTTCCTAGCGCATGTATTTTTTTTCTATATTGTGTGCCACTACAGCATCCATAGTCGGCAAAAAACTGTTTATCGGTATCAAAAATCTTGTTCATAAAGCCAAAAGCGCTTTGACGGATATGTCGATCATTAGCACATCACATGAGTGGACCGTGACGGAAATTTCCGTCAATCAGCAGTCAACATGTTAAATCAGAACCCTTTAGAGGTAACACACGAATATTATTATATTGTTATATTATATTATTATAGCCTATAACGATAAGAAAAGCATAAATACCTATTGAGAAATATCACCCTTATCTGCATACATTAACTATTATATTATTCAGTATGTAAAGATACTGTTGAAAATTTAAGTGGCCTTTTATCTTTCAACAAACCTCTAGATTTAGGAAGCTTATTCATCTTTATATGTTCATTCCAAATTTTTAATTTTTTTAATAGTTTGCAGGTATTGTTTTTCATACCTACAATGCAGGTATGTATACCTTGATACCATATTGAATTCAAATTCGATTCATTGCTGTGTATGGGCAAGTCAGAAACCTGGTTTTAATTGTAATTTTTTATAGTAGAAAATAGATGCCGTTTCATAAAATCTCTAATTGTTAAACCTTTCCTTTATTTCTTTTCTATTCTACAGTCAACTGATTTTGCTACTTTCACTAACGCTTTACGGCGGATTTTGAAATTTGTAATTGACGTGCTGTTTTCCTAACAGTTACTTCACATTCTAAAAGTTCTACTGCACGATAACGTATATGAGGCATTGTAAGCACATACAGTTGCACAGCTAGACTAATTAAACAATAAGTAATCCGAAATGACTATAAATATGTTTTTCTTCTCTTCGCGTTTAATACACTCGACATTTGCAATACATTGACAGTATAGTAAGCATATACATATTATAATAGGAAATTTTCTAATCCAAATTGAGTATTTTTTAGAAATACAATAAAAAAAACATTAAGTCGCTAATAAACGATTCTATTTGCTATTTATGCACAAAAGGCTTTATTACGAAGATTAAGCCTGGAGAACAACGTGATACAGTCCGATGGCCTCTGGCTCAAGAAATGTATGTTAGTCCATTAGCGTAATCATACACGCCAGTTTTTATTATTTAAAAGTTCAAGGCAATATGCAAAATAAAATAAATAATTTTTTTTGCACAATTATAATTAATGCTTCAAAGCAGCTAAAAGTTAATACAATACAAAAAATTTAACATTTATATGTTTTTCTTTATTAAAGAAACATTTATTTGTAATTGTATAAGTACATTAGTAGAATCGTGTAGCAGTTACTTGAAAAAAAGAAAAATGCTTAGTAGAACAAGAGAGAACTTAAAAACTTACTTAAAATAAACGAAAAGTTATATTACGATTTACAAAATTATTTGGTGATCAATGTAACTGCGTGTTGTTGATGGTTTGATTTATAAAATCTCTTGCTAAGGTGTGACAATAGGTTCTAACTAAAAGTGTTGTATTGTGTAATTTTTACTTTCTTATAAAAGAAAGTTTAGCGATCGCAATTTTTTGCAGAAGTTTACGTTTCAAAGTCTCTTAAATCTGAATCTAAAAAGAAAAAGACACCACACGACATTCTTATCAGGAACTTCTACATATTTTTTATTTTCAAATTGAAGAAAAACATCCAAGTCAAAAGAATATACAGAATTCAGAAAAAGGTTTATAATTTTAATTGCTTAAAAGGAATAATAGTAAAAGTATTAAGTACTATACATTAGACAATTTTTATTTAAAAATTTTTTATCGTTTGTATTGACTTCCTAGCATGCTATAATTTTTTTGTAGTTTTTCTATTCGATTTCATTAAGATATAACCGAAATATGGTAAATTGAGGTTATGTTGCCATATTGACTAATCCCTGTATTTATGCGCCTTGATATTGCTTTACCTTTTAGTAAATCATTTTTTTTAATTGTCGCAAGCAGGGTTTGAACTTAGATTAAATTTATGAGTTTTTTTTAAACTATAAATAAACTGTTAATTTTATTTGAATAAACTGTTAGAAAAAATTATCTCTATAAGAAACTGTAAAAAGAATACAAATAATTTCCATACGTACAAAATTATATAAGAAAAACTGTTAAAAATAGCAGATTAACCCACTTCTAGCTAGCTCTATACCAAATTTTAAGTTACTAGAAATTTTGATTTGAGAGTTATCGTGGGTAGGGAAAGCCGGAGAAATACCGCGCGCGGGGGAATTCCGCATTTTTGAAAAAACTTTAACCAAGAATACACTGGCGTACGTCGCAAAATGTTACAGTTGACATATGATGCGTGCGTCAAAAGGATTGAGTAATGCCCGCTAGTCGTAAGTTGACAGTAAACATGCTTGTGCCAAATGGGATTCTGATCTAACTTTTACTTAAATTAATCGGTTGAAAACGGTGAGTTACTGTGTATATTTAAAGATAAAACATTTTCTGTCCACTTGCTAGTGTATAAATAAGTGTTACCCCAAGTGATCACCAATAAAACGTAAGTACTTTTCATGATATGAATTTTTATGTTGGATGATGTTGCTCGGGGGAATACCGCGCATAAACAATGGGGTAATGCTGCGCTGCGCGGTGTTACCCCATGTATGATTATTTTGTTTCTTTTTTTAATAGTTGTAGGTATCTTTTTAGTTCATAATGCCCAGAACATACCGACGAACCTCAGATAGAGGAAAATGGTCAGCAGAGATACTTAAAGCTGCCATTGAAGCTGTAGAATGAGGTAGGGCTGTAAGAGAAGAAGGAAGATTTTCTAAAATTCCTGAATCTACGCTGACAGACAGAATTCGAGGAAAAAACTATAATAAAAGTAATTTGAGTCGGAAAGCTTCATTCACTGAGAATCAGGAGAAAGCATTGGCTGGACATGCTATCAAACTGGCCAATGTATTTCACGGAATTTCATCTCTAAAACTTGGCCGCCCACCTTATGATTTTGCTGAGCAGAATAAAATCAAACATCGATTCCGTGTAGACAAAAAGTAGCTGGGGAAGGCTGGCTAGAACTGTTTTTACATCGAAATCCACGAATTTCGCTTAGAAAACCCAAAGGCACTAGCTTAAATAGAGTAGAAGCATTCAATAAGGCTGCTGTGACAAAATTCTTTAAAAAGCTTACCAGAATCTTTGAAAGATATGTTTTCAGAAAATCGTATTTATAACGTGGGTTCAGTTATTTCATTGGAGAGGGAAAAGAACGTTACAGTAGTTTGTGCAGTTGGCCACTACGTGTCCTATATGTTCGTTTATCTTAGAGCTCGTATGACTCTTCATTTAGAAAAAGACGGTCTTTCTGGGGCAAACTACAAATGTTCAAAAAACAGATGGACCAACGAAACTTTGTTCAACGAATGGTTACACCACTTCAAAAAATGTGTAAAACCATGACTAGATAATCCAGTTTTACTTATATTGGACAATAACACGAGTCACTTATCTCTAGATGGATATAGTTTTTGTAGAAGGAATGGTATAATAATAGTATCACTTCCGCCGCATACATCACATAAGTTGCAGCCACTCAATCTGACATTTTTCGGACCATTAAAAAATACTTTAACCAAAGAACGTGATTTATATTTACGGATTCATGTGCACCAAAAAATCACGCATTACAGTTTGGCTTCAATTTGTAATAAAGCATATATAAGAGCCGCTACTATAGAAAAGGGGGTATCTGGATTAAAAGCAGCGGGAATTTGGCCGTTCGATCTGGAAAGATTTACTGATGATGATTTTATTCAACTTAATAAAACTGAAAATATCGTAGAGATGCCAATTTCTATGGAAGAGTCGTTCTAAGATGAAAACCAAAAAAGTACAAAATTCCATGTTGTTGGAGCTTGAACATAGAACACCTACAAAAAACAACATTACAGAGAATATTTCGAAAGATATACGAGTTAAACCTCAACCTGGACCATCAAATATAAAATGCACCACATCTTCACTAAGGTCTATGATGCAAAAGTTAATGCCATTACCCAGCTTCAAAACTAAAAAAATGTCAACGAAATCACGCCTTAAACAACATACAAAGATTTTGACAGGTACTCTTCTTAAATCAGAACTGGAAGCTATGGAAGAAAAGAGAAAACAGAAACGGGAGAAAAAAGAAGTAAATGAGAAAAAAAGAAAAACTTAAGAGTTTTTATAAGAAAAAATATCATCAAAAACCAAAACACATTTGAAATATGAAATTTGATAAGAGCGACACTGAACCTAAGATTTATTCCGAAAGCGAGATTTGTGATGATGATGACTTAGAGAAAGTTGATCTTATTCCAACCCATGAAGACGACATCTGTTTAGTCTGCGGAGAGTTCGGAAGGAACAACGAGGTCTGGTATCGTTGCAATTCATGCTCCAAGTGGTCACCTGATGTCGCTTATAGTAGAAAAGAAAAAGGTAAATCTTACCTGTGTGATTACTGTTCCTAACAATTGATTTTGATTTTTTTTGTGATTATTGATTATTTTTTATTGTATTTTGTGGACAATACAGTCAAAGTTAAAATGCATTGGAACACTTTACTTCACTGCGTGTAATTCCCCCACAGCATGCCACATCACCCAAATGCTCAAGTAATGCCGCGCAAGCGATAATTTTTGTTTTTTATTTGTTAATAGGTATTACCAAAAAAATTAACTGATTTTAAATGTTGCAATAGTACGTGCTTCGTATTGGCACTTCTTATAAAAAAAACTTAGTAATAAATGAAAATATTTAATAATTCCCCCGGTCTCCCCTGCATCCAAAGATAATGTAGGGAAGATGCAGCACTCCGTGTATAAACAAATCAAAAGAATATCGAAAAAAATTGTTATTTTTAATGAATTCCTTTCAACATCGCGGGCAGGATTCAAATCTAGATTATATATGAAATTCACTTTAAATTATAAATCAAATATCTAGTTGTAAACTGTTAATAGAAAAAAAAATTATTTATATACCCACTTTTAGTTTCTTTATCAGACCCATCTTTTGACGGAACGGAGGGAGTATAAAAAACCAGCTCCATACTAAATTTCAAGTTACTAGGACTTTTTATTCGAGAGCTATCGTGGGTACATCGTTACACACACATAGACGTCCAGATATATTAATTAATACTATGTATAATATTTGTTCTAACTAAAAATCGTTTACATTTTGAAATTAATTTTTTTTACAATATGAAAATAACAAACAATTTTCAATATTTCTAAATACAACAGAATTTGTGTACAGTTAGATTTCCCTTGTAACTTTTTAATTAATAAACTAAATAGTCTAATATTCGTTTTAATTTATTATAGAATAAAATTGTAGGTGTATAGATTAATACATATTTTATAAATTAATAATAGTTTTTTTATAATTAATTTTAGACCCATACATCGCTTCAATAAACTAACATACAGTGTATCCCAATATGAGTTGCATTGCATGGGTATCTTTGTTATTAATGAAGATACCGGTTTGGTTAAATGAGCAATTATGTAGAGTTTTTCGTACTGATTTAAATTATTTTTAAAAATAATTCTGATTCCGAGCCGTCCCGAAATTAAACGAAAAAAACCGTTACATTTGTAACAAGCGACACTGTGTGTGTGTAAGAGTATATAAACACTTATAAAAACAGAATTAACATAAGAATAAACTATAACGTACAAATATCGGGCATATGCGAAAAAAACATCTTGGTTTCTTGCAACTATCGATAAATGCCAAAAGATAATTAGACTTCTCTGAATTGTTATACAGTTCAAAACTTATAACTTTTTTATAACACTGCAAAAGTCCGATAAATTATTATTGACGTTTCATTCCTATCAAAATAAAAATTTGCAAGCAAGCAAGTAGTTGCAAATTAGGTGTTTTAATTTATTCTAATTACCTTGAACTTAGTTTTTCTAAAATATGTTACCATTTAATTACAAAACAAGTTGCCATTAATACCAACGTTTACAAACGTAACCTAAAATGTTTAATTTGGAAACTAAATCTTTTTACTCTATACGTACCGTTGAAACTAATGCAATAGCACCAAAAATAATTTTGATCAAAATTCGTAGGGTAATAACTTTGACCTGTACGGAAATTAAATTAGTCATACACAATACACAGTGTTGTCTAATAGCAAATAAACATACAATGTATCGTATTATCTGTTAGTCGTAGAAGAACAAATTTTTCTTCTGTAAAAACATTTATCATAAACACTATTTGTAAACAAACGCAAAACAACAATAAACAATTTATTATTTTCGTGGATCTCAAATTGATTGCAAAAGTTAGACAGACATCTCTTAAAATATACCACTAAATTAATATTCAATAAATATGTACATAGAGCAAATAAAACTGAATATAAACATTTTTTTCTACTAATGAGACAATTTAATTACCTCATAAAAACAACTATTACAATTGGATAACAGAATTTATTTGAAAAACATTTCAGTCAATAAAAATAAGTCATGCCATCCAAATAGTGTTATGTAAAAGCTCAGCGAAGTATGTTTTCAAAAATACATCAAAGAAAGTCAAAACTAAAAATAAATAAAACTGTTTTATTAAAAATTAATCGTAAACAACGTATTTAAAATTTAATAAAGCAAATTATACAAAAATACAAATAAACAGCTAAGAGAAGAAATAAAATAAATTAAAACAAACGCTAAACAACGTTCATTAAAGACAACACGCAAATTTACTTACAAATTCATAAATAAAAAACATACACACCCCTGTCTTTCTAAATAATTAATTATCGTAACACATTTTAATATAGATTAATATTAAAATAAAACAAAAATGGTCAAATTGCATGTGCATTAAAAATGCTTAGACAAGTTATTTTAGCAACAATATTTTGAAAAGTAGGTAATATTTGTTGTCATTTTTTGCATATTGCAAATTAATTTGCACCGCATAGTTAGTCAGCTTAGTTTTCAGTAAATTGCTTATCGATTTTACATAAAACAGGGGCAAAAGAAAATCGGCTGAAACGCATCGCGTATTGAATTCGACAAGATAAAACGCATTTTCACTTCGGCCGAGCTTTAAGTATTTTGTTGACAAAATTGTCACTATAACAACACTTTTCTTGTAACTTCTAATAAAACTACCAATAAAAATTTTGTGGAAATTCATTTCCAATAAAAGAGTTTTAGGTCACGCGGGGTTGAATTTCTCTCTACTACGTTGTTTTCACACTATTGTACGATTGAATTTTGAAGTGAACGCAGTGTTGTCTAATTCT
This sequence comes from Aquatica leii, assembly GCA_035610365.1. NCBI lineage: Eukaryota > Metazoa > Arthropoda > Insecta > Coleoptera > Lampyridae > Aquatica > Aquatica leii. Next base: position 60,651,990 of record CM069436.1, read on the forward strand.
TTTCGCAATGGAATCTTGCGGAATGTCGATTATTAAATATTTACTGTTCTTTTTCAATTTAATTTTTGCTGTGAGTTTTTTGATTTTAAGTGCGCGAGTGTGTTGTAATAATTTTAAATTTTAGATTTCTGGAATTGGCATAATTACAGCTGGAGCGATCGTTTTATCGGATGTTGGCGAATTTAGTCATTTTATGGAAAACCGTATGCTAGCAACACCAATTGTGCTTATAGTTGCTGGAGTTATTATTTTTATTATTGCATTTTTGGGATGTTTTGGAGCCATTCGAGAATCATACTCATTGCTATTAGCGGTAAGTGCGCTGTTGATTATTAATGCAATTTTTTTATTGTAAATTATAAATTAAAAGTGATAAAAAAACATAAAAATATATACGTTAGATTTGGTGGTATGCATCTGTTAACGTTTCTTGAAAGTTGGAATAAAAAGCTTAAGAAGTAAGTAATCGCAACGTCTGCGTCTATATACTATAAATACTGTTTGTTTGTTTGTTTTTCTGACCAATAATTTGATTTTATACTAGCTATATCTCGTCTACCAATCATTTTATCTCGTTATTCCTTTCACAATGTGCTTAAAGCATTATTCAGTTGTATAAAAAGTTGATGCCTGTTGATCAGGGATAAGTTAAGATAAAGCTATATATACGAAATCACAAAAAAAGTAGTATGAGCACAAATTTTAAAATATATGACATAATTTGTTTGTTCAAAATCTTTTGCTAAAAATATACGTATATTTATTTTTTTATGCAACAAGTTTTGTTCAATTTTTCAATTTTTCTGTAAAAATAATTGCTTTTAAGTAATAATTGTTTGGGGTAGTAATATGTAATTTATTCAGAAATCAAACTTTTTTTAAAGTTATTTTTGTATATAAGATTAAATACAAGAAAAGATAAATATGTTAGCTATCATTAACGAAACAATTACAATGTTTTACTTTAAATTATTTTACGCAACAGCGCTTTCTAATATTTGAAAAGCACATATTAGATATCCTTAAGCCGTCGCAATTTTTTTTTAACTACGATTTTGTAGTAGTTGCTTTTTTGCATGAATGAGCAATCAATTGAATGCGACCATTATGCTTGTAGCATTTTTTCTAGTCGTACGTAAATGAAGGATTTTTTTTAATAACATTGTCTGTTTTAAGTTTATTTACTATTGATATCAGTTTTCTTCTCTTGTCGTTATCGTAATAGCAAAGCAATTACGTCTGTATCTACAACTATCACTACATATACATATTCTATACATCTATAGTCTATTCAATTTTAATCGCAAGTAAATGTAAACATTAATCAATGCGTGCTCTTCACGTGTAGAATGTTTTATTAGTATTCTGTGAACATTAAATGTTCCACTAGCGCATATTCAATAAATATTCCAAATAAATATTCTGTGAATATTCAAATTTATAATAAACTTACTTAAAATATTTAATAAATATTGTACATATATTTGTAGAATATAATGTAGGTTATTTATGCTTGTTAATTATACACTTGATTCAAATTATAGTTAATCATTAACAATAATGTACATTTTTTTCTTGTAGTTTCCTAAACTTAATTCAAACAGAATTATTTTTAACATAATTCACTACATCTGATTGCATTGCTTCTTTTGATTATACTTTATAACGAGCAACTCCTCAATGTTAATAAGAATTTTAATTATTTATGAATTTAAATGTTTCGAAATACTAATTTTTTGTTTCATATCTTATTCTCATGACTATAAAAATAAACCATTTTATTTTTGAAGATTCTGTACATATTTTCATTGTCTCCTTTATTCATTTGCCTTCAATTTGAGATAATTTCGTTTCTTAATAATACTAATAGTTATTATTAGTATAGTATTACTTCAAAGTATTTGTTATATTAGATATATCTTACCTTAAAGTTTATATCATTATTACTAAAGAGCGGATAGTAAGGCAAAAAATGCCAAAAAAGGTGGCATAAAAGACATATTAAACTTGCTAAAAAGGCAATAAAAGTGGCACAAATATCCATTAAAATTTACACTTTAATTTTTTGTTTTACAATGTTTATTAAGTGCTATTATTTTTCCAAGCACAAATCAAATATTTTCAATATTTTGACCAAGAAGCTGTTGCCTTTTATTTTATTATTATTTAAAATATTTTTATAAAAGGAAAAAGTTCTTTCGACATCACAAGATGTTAGTGGAGCAAATTTTAATGCAGATGTATCTGTTATTGTTAAAGATATTTTCTGTGCTTCATGGCCTCCCTTTTTGAATTTCAGTCAGTTGTTTAAAGAGGCCGAAGGAAGAGTTTTTTGATGTGACGGAATCCAATTTTTGATTAATTTTTCTTCCTATAGTCCCTGGACATGCTCTTATAATTGCCCGTATTCTTTCAAATGTAGCGAAAGATTCGGCCATTGCGGTTTCGCTTTTTTCTAGCTTCTTTAATTTGTTAGGAATGCCGGAAAAGTGTGTTTTTATAAAAACTAGTCCTCTCTTAATAGCTTCGTCATTAAAAGCTTTTTGAGATTTAGCAATTACTGCAGAGGCCGTCTCATCAAATAATTTAACCACCTAAAGTAAGACAATTCAATTAATGTATAAGACAATGACAGATTATAATATAAACTGTACCTCCTTAAGTTTTTCAAAACGTGTAGCATAAAAAATGCAAGCAGATGACCCAGTTCCCCATCTTGTTATGATAGGTTCCGGTGGAAGTTTAACATCTGGAAGTTTTTCTTTATATGGCCTTACCCGTAATGGTGCTTTCACAAAAACCTGAAACAAGATCCAATAATCAAAAAGAGAATCTAATACGTGAGATTTTTACCTTTACGGTGGCAGAAATTAACTTGTTTACTATTGCAAACTCGTCTTTAATAAATTTATACACTCTATGTATTCTATGTGCTAGACAAGTTAAATGTTTTAAATTCGGATAAAATATTTCTAATGCCTGAGCGGATTTGGTCATATAAAGTGCTGCATCGGTTACGAATAAAAGAACCTTTTCTTTTTTTACGCCATTGGGATACAGAAGTCCTACAAACATAAAATTATATAATTGTAATTAATAGATTGGATTATATTAATCAATCATTTAAAAAAAACTTACGTAAGCAATCACTGTAAAAATTTGCAACTGTTTTGTGATTGGTCTGTGGAATTTTTTTGGATGCTAGCATATGAGCTTTTCCTGGTTCTAGTTCAGACAATTTACCAACTACAAAATTTGCTATATAACGACCTCTGCAATCGGTTGTTTCATCAACCGAAGTCCAAATTTAATGTTCCCCAATGTCATTCCTTATTGTCTGTATTTTATATAAAAAGGTAAACCAGCATTTTGAAAACTATTAATACTTTAATTAAACTGCTTACCGATTGGTAACATATGTCTAAATCATTTTTTCTCAAAGTTGATTCATCTCGAACAACTTGTTCGGTGTATTTTTCGAGGAAATTGCGAAAATTGATAGTATCAAGTTTTTTAAGAGGAATTTGAGCCGACACCAATGCTTCGCACAAATCTAGAGCAAAAGTTGTTTTTGATGGGTCAGGTTTATTCTGTTGATCTTCTATAACGTTTTTTAACAATGGTGGCTTCATAGTTTTTTTTATATTTTTTAAATGTAAACCACTAGCCAAGTGTTGTTTTACATGGTACCTTTTAGTAGCACCGTTCTAAAATTATACATATACTAGTAATTAAAAGCATTTAAATTAAGATAATACAAACTTACTGATTTTGAACAAACTTGACTTGACTCCCCGTCGGTTGTTAAATTAATGTCCAATTTTGAAATTTTGATTGCTTATTAGGTGGCGTTTTTTAAAACTTACTCACAGCACAACAGCAATAGACTATCACAGTGTGGCAATATCACAGGTATTTATAACAAACAAAGAATATTTTAGTCATGTGTTTCAGTCATTAAAGGAATTTCACCGAACAGAATTAAAATTATCTATATTTGTTTGCTTTACTTAGGTACTGAATAGACCTATAAAATATGATTCATTCCGAATTCCTTCTAGTTTTGTAAATAGTGTCTAGTTAAGCCTGTCATTGTACATAATCCTAGTATAAATTCTTACAATAATTCTTGTCTATAAGCGGCTTTTGTATTTAATGTTTTCTGGAAACTATTGTTTACCAAACGTGAAAATCACTGTTGTTATTTATAGGTTCGTGGTAAGACCTTTTGAGCAAAAAATGTTAATTATATTATTGTACGTAATTTAAGTAAAATTCTGTAATGCGTTATTGTCAACTATCTATTAAAACACTGTTTACACAAACTTTTCAAAGTTTATATGTAAAAACGCAATATGAAACTCTCTAAAAAGGCAATAAAGACAAAAAGTTACACAAAAGGCAAAATAGGCAGGCTCCAGGCATTTGCCTGACTGTCCGCTCTTTAATTATTAAAAATATAGTTCATATATGTTTTCCACATTTAAATCAGTTTACGTTTTGACTGCTGAAATAGCTTAAATCATAAGCATAGTTTCCAAGCTAAATCTTACTTATTAGATATCGGGTACTTTTTTATTTAAATTTTATTTACCGATAATACAGCATATCCTAGTATTTATGCATGTTAATTATACACTTGCTTGATACGTATTTCAAATTATAGTTAATCGTTAATGTTAATATACACTTTTTTTGTAATTTCCTAAACTTAACTAAACAAATTTTAACATAGTACATTATATCTGATGCGGTTGCTTCTTTCGATGATACTTTATAAAGAACTTCTAAATGTTAATAAGAAAGTTATTATTATTTATTATCTGTTACAACACTTACGAAATATTAATATTTTCTCAAATGTAAGACTTTAAAATTAGTTTTTCGTTTTACACCTTTCCACAACTACAAAAATAATCTATTTTAAGGATTCTGCACATTTTTTTTGTTGTCTCCTATATTGATTTGTTTCTGATTTGAGATAATTTTCTGGTAATGACTATTACTATTGCTTCAACGTATTTTTATATTAAATGTATCTTATCATTCATTATCACAAACTAAATAGTAAGGAAAGTGGGGGCTCATTGTTACACTCTTTTTCAAACGCTAATATTTCCAAAATGTGATAGGTTTAAAAATTTTTGTATGATACAATAACAAATAACCTATTTTTAATAAAACGTTTCTAAAATTAACAGATGTTAAACAAAAATAAAGATATTTGTATAATTTTTAGAAGTAGTCATCGCATCAAAGTGCACCACAATTCATGGGGCACTTTTGTACTGCTAGGGGTACATTAATACACTGTAACTAAGTAAAAAAAAGTCTTAATTCTATTTATTCAAATCAGAAACAAAAAAAAATTAATGAAACAGTAACATATTATTTTACTAAATAGCGTACGTAGCGATATTTACGGAAAACCGGAAAAGTAAAGCTGTTCGATTCGTCCCTGCATCGGTAATTTTAGACAAACGTCCAAAAAATTGACTGAAGTTTCATCTTTCACGTTAGGAAAAATAAAGATTCATGATTACAGTTTCTTCCGTAAATAAAATATATGATACTCTAAACTATCATATTTGGTCATGACCTTGCTCACATAGTGCACAACTGATAAATATTTTTCAAATTTTATTACTAAAAAGTCACTTTCATTTATATATTTTTTTATCATCAGTTGATGACTCAAAAACTCGATGAATAATTCATAGTCTCGAATTGTTCAGAGCAAGAAATATTAGTTTCAATTTTTTTTTATTTTAGCAGCTTTCTTTGGGATATTACTAAAATCAAGAACTGCAATACTCCTGGCAGTTATTAATTCTGTGGCACAGCGTCTTTGTTCTTTGATCTTCATCCGTTTTTGTTTCGCATTGTTAAGTTCTAAAAGTCGTTTCTTTTTGAGAGTGTCGGTGTAAATACGGGATTTACCACGTAAATTTCTTTTTTGTTGTTTTGCAATTTTGTTTATTTTTGGGAAAGGTCTTATACTCTCAGGAGTTATAATTAAAAAAACAAGTATTGATAGTCGAAGTTCTAGTGGTCGCACAAGGTCAAGCGACGATGAATTTTCTTGTGGAAGTGATTGCGTTGCTGTACTGGACCAGAGTTAAACAATTTGCCACAGGTCAAACGAGACTTTGGGACACACAAAAAAAATTGTCCGGTAGCTCGGCGAAGATTTGAGTAGGTAGTAGTACTTACGTGAGCGATCGAGGTTTATACCAATCCATAGAACGGTAAATGTTTAAAAATGGGCGGCGAACTAAAAAATTAAGTATCAGACGGATGTCTTATCGAAGGCGTTGTCAAATTGTTAACTCTGAATACTTACGGTTTATGCAGACAATTCAAGCTTGTTTTTTTCTTAATTTTTCCTTTATTTAAAAGTATATGATTACTTCGAAAAGCCCTTTACACTTTAAACATACATTTATTATAACAGAAATAAAATAAAATAAAAACAAACAAAAAAAAACAAGTTAAACAGTGCAAATAACTTAATACTAAAAAAGCTGGTGTGGTCACCACACGACTTTCCTATAAGAAATGATGAAGGAATGTCTACATATTTTTTTAAGGTTATGTTATTATAAAACGACTTTGAAATGATATGTGCACTTTGTATTGATTTGATAGCATGCTATCATTTTTTTGAAATTTTTTTTCTCGATTTCATTAAGATCGACTAACTCTTATATTTGTGCGTCTCAATATTACTTACCCCTTTAGTAAAAAAAATTGTCGCAAGCAGGATTTGAAAGTATATTATATTTGTGAATTCATTTTAAATTACAAATTAAATATCTAATAAACTGTTAATGTTAGAAATTTTTTTATTTGAATAAATTATTAGAAAAAATTACTTCTATAAAAAACTGTAAATATAATTAGAATAATTTACATACGTACAAAATAATATAAGAAAAACTGTTAAAAATAGCGGATACGCGCACTTCCGTTTTTTTTTATCAAACCCATCTTTTGACAAAGTAGAGAAAATATAAAAAGCTCCATATAAAATTTCAAATTATTAGGACTTTTGGTTTGAGAGTTATCATGAGTACATCGAAAGATAATTTAAATAAGATGCAGCACTCCGTATATAAACAAGTCAAAAGAATATAGAGAAAAATTGTTATTTTTTAACGTATCTTACTTTCCCTTTAAGATATTGAATTTTTTTCTAAAAAAAATCGTTGCAGGCAACGAACCTAGGATTATATATGGAATTCACTTTAAATTATAAATCAAATATCTAATAAACTATTATTGTTAAAAAACATTTTTATTTAAATAAATTGTTAAGAAGAATGAACTATAAGAAACTGTAAAAATAATTCGAATAATTTACATACTTAATTATATAAGAAAACTGTTTAAAATGGCGGATACACCCACTTCCAGTTTCTTTATCAGACCCATCTTTTCAAGGAATCGAGAAAATATGAAAAGCCAGCTTCACGCCAAATTTTAAGTTACTAGGACTTTTGGTTCCAGAGTTATTGTGGATACTTACACACAAACACACACACAACAGACACACAAACATCCAAAAAAATTACGTTTTTCTGATTCCTTATAGGAAAGTAATAAAATGAATAATACAATCCGGTAAAACAGATTCTAATACCTAAGGCAACACAATTCACATAATAATTAACATATTTGCAAATTAAAAAAAAATACATAAGTCTTGTATTTACTTAGTGAAATTTTCATATGAATAAATATCTTAAATTATAGAAATTATTAATTGCGACGCACAAAACATTCATTAACAAAGGATGTTTAGTCTACGTTAGCAAATGAACAATGATTTAACACCAGTACGAAACTGTACATATATTTTTGTTTAGTACAGTTTTTGTTAACTTCAATTTGGAACAATTAAATTAAACTTAAACTATTGTAATTTATAAAATCTTAAGCTTTCGCGGTTGTAATGTTCATGATTATAAGCGACTTTCGGCTTAGACGGCGTCGTAGTTAAACACCGACACTTAGCCTTGGTCTTAGTCTCTCCTTGACAGCCAAATCATGAAGTAGAACTTGGCCTTTGCCGTATTGTTGTTTGTAAACCCAAACAAACAAACGTTTCGCAAGACATTGCAGCTTGCATCTTCAGAGTGGTAAATGTCACTAAAGGAAAAAAAAGACCCATAAATCCAAAAGTCAAAGAAGACTTATCACCTCCTACTAGCACTGCTTACTTACCGTACTGTATGGGTTCGACAGACAAAATAAGCAGGGTGCTAAAGAAACATAATATTAAAACTTTCTTTACAACTAAGAATACTCTGAACACCTGGTTTACATCTGCCAAAGGCAAACAAGGGGATCTAAAACATGCCGTAGTTTACAAAATTTCTTGTTTCTGTGGATCAAGTTATATAGGACAGACCGGACGCTCTATTGAAGTTAGAGTAAAAAAACATATGGCTGACTGCAAGCATCGCAGTGCTACTAAATCAGCAGTGGCAGAACACGTGTGGAACCAAGGACACGCGCTGAACTTTGACCAAACTAAAGTGTTGGCTAGAACTTCTTTTTACTTTCCTAGACTAATCCGCTAAGCTGTGGAAATAGAAAAACATATATATAATATGAACCGAGAAGACGGTTTAAGACTCAGCAAACTTTGGCTACCAGTATTATATCTTCTAAGACAAAGATCGATCTTCTTGGAAAGGACACAAACACTTACTCCGAGTACGAAGTCAGTCAAGCGGTAACGGAAAGATAAGGTCCGTTAATCACGCTAATCGCTATTGGTATAAGTATCGTCACATACACTGTTTCCTCTCTCAAGGAGAGACTAGGACCAAGCCTAAGTTTGGGTGTTTAACTACGACGCGGTCTAAGCCAAAAGTCGTTTATAATCATGAACATTGTAATTTAACTTATAAGGCTTTTTGTGGGTAAAAAAATGCGAGTTATCGACTAGCACGAAATGTTTTCAATCAAAAGAAAAGATATATTACCTTAAAGTTGTTTTTTTTCTTCGAAACTTTGACAACAGTAGTGGTTTGTAGGGTTGACATCGATGGATGGCCAATAGGTAGATGAAGGTCTCTGGTAAATGGAAATGAAGAAAACTCTCGACACTTAAGTTCTCATTTTTTGCACTTTTTTGTTTTCTGTCCGCTACCCTTTTTTTTACCATATGATTACATCCCGAAGATTATTAATCAAAAAGTGACCCTTTTCTCACTATCGAGTATCGAGTATATCTCAGTTTCGCCACTTAACGTCAGAAACTTTTTCAAAAAGAAGTGATAGTATTACAATGAATCAAACAAGGATTCGGATAGTAAATATGACGCAATTAAAAGTACGTACAAGAGAATTAGGTACTAAAATGTTTTCAGGCAATGAAGTGAACTCAACGAAAATAACCAATAAATTTTTTTTAAGGATTGTAAGCACGCTAACCTTTTAGTTATATTGAACTCTGGACCAATTCCTCTGACAAAAATCAGTAAAATTCAAGAATAGTATTCAAAGTTTGAAACTCGTTAGTTTTTTTTTGAACAAATAATCTCGCTTACAGGTATCATGCAATCTTTCAGAAATTCACCATCCAATAATGTTTATAACTTTTTGCAATTTAGTAAGCTGCAACATAAGTAACCAGTGTTGCAGCCTTTTAAGCATCAGACTGCTTCATCAACATATTCTGCTGCCCACATAATTCTTGATTTTGCCTTTCAGCAAAAGATTTTCTTTTTGCAGTCATAGAGGAATATTTTTCATTTGCATGTTTCTTTGGGTGATATAGTGATATAGATTAAAATCTGCAAGTGTTTCATTACAAATAAGACAAAGTGGTATATTTTTAAATTCTGTAAATAAATATTTCCATGACCACTCTTCTTTAAACACTTGACACTTAGAATCTACTTTACGTTTTTTTGGTCATCATTTTTCTGACAGCAGTAACCACCAGCAATGCTGTAGCAAAACAGCAAAGTCTGTGCTACGATGCCACAAGATAACGCAGCCGGATTCACCATTCACGCGATTGTTAATCAAAGTGCGAGACTGTTTAATTTTTGTTTCGTGATTTAGGTCATGTTGTTATCTACTTCTGAGTCTATGTTGCTGACTGGACTGCAACCATTCGTGCACCGGAGATGGCTTGCGAGCCGTATTTTGACCATCTCTGATCTAGATGAAGAATAAGCTACAACATTGATAGTGAAGTTGGTTTTTCTGAAAAACGTATCCGACGAACAAAAAAAATGAGTAAAGACGTAGCACTATCGAATCAATTTGTGACGTTTAAGACGGAAATTTGTAATGCTATTATGGATAAAACAGTACAATCCACCCAAAAACGATTTTCAAAAAGTATATAATATAAATGTGTCGAGACGTTGGATTCTAGTAATTTTCTTTCTATAATAAAATCAAACAATTTACCAAAAACTTGCATGAATATTTCATCACAGAAAACTCAAAAATTTAATGAACTAGCACCACTTCAATTTTTAAAAAAATTTGCAAATAATTGAGAAAAAGTGAACCTATCGGTTGAAACACTCTACAGTGCAAAGTCAGACTTGGTGCATAAGATGATAATGATAAAACAGACAAAAAAAGAAATAATGATGAAAGTGACAGTATTTGCAAAAAAAATTAACCAAAATTATATTTGAATTTAATGTTTTAACTAACGTTGCCAATCTCACAAGTTGCGTGTGAACGATTTATTTTTACCTTTCAGCATATTAAAAATTGCTTAAGAAGTACCTTATCGAAAAATGTTTTAAATAGTTTATTAATTATGAAGAGTATAAACAAATCATTACTAAATAGTATAGATTTTGACGATATCGTTGATAAGTTAGCTAATATTTTATTTGTATCACTAGTCTAAAAAGTGCTATTTTGTGAGTATGAACATATTCCACTTCACCTTCACCTACAAAATGCGAGTACTCGCAAAATACTTTTAGAGCGTGTGATACACAAAATCTTTTGTGTTAACATGTATAGTATAAATATGTTAAAACAGTTATTTAAGTATTGATTTTTAATAAAATTTAATAACATATGTTGATAAAAGTAAAACCTGTAATGACAAAATTCAATTGTTTTTTAAATTAATTTGACAGCTACCTAAATTAATTACAATTTAACTTTTATGAAAGTAAAACTATTAATGTTTTTAGCAATTTTAAAATATAAGCAAATTTATTATATTTGTTTAAAAAAATTTGTTAGTGTTATTCTAAACAAATGTTTTCCAAAGTGTAGTACTGGGGGATAGCTGGAAACTTCCAAAGTAAGACAAAAACAGTACTTTGTTAAATCATGTATTTTTATTTTAATAACGCCGTAAATAAAAATTAACATTTAATTATCAAACGAAACTGAAAACTAAATATTAATGAGTTTGTACAAATAAAAAAAAATAAAGTCAAGTATAGTCCTCGCAATTTAACTTTCGATGCACGTCATTAACGTCAGTGACGTAGTTATTCAACCATGTTGTCGGTATTATCATGTAAACTTTCTGTTTTCGTACATTCTGTATATTATATTGCAACTTACGTTTTTGTTAAAAGATTCTACATTCGTAACAGGCGTACTAAGCTTACGTTTTGAGGAGATCTAAGAACCTCGTTGTTAGCAACCGCTGTAGATATAGAACTAACTGTAGAATATATGTATTTATTTAAATATTATATAAAAGGGTACCTCTCGCACAGCATTTACTAATATCAATAAACCACCATTATCTCGTCCAAGCTCAAAATAATACAGTTTTGTATCAAAAATAATTATAAAAAACAATGAGCACTCTGACGTAAAAAACACAAATTAAATTTGACAAATGCCAACAACGCTGCAACTGTAGTAAACACACCAACAACTTGAAAAAAAAATCCATCAGACAATTCGGTATTTATTTAATTTTTACTATAAATAGGGTGGTATGAATTTTACGTCATTAATGACGTGCATCGAAAGTTAAATTGCGAGGACTTTATTATAATGTTAATGAGACCCATGCGTCTGTCTTTATACAACCAGTCCTTCAAATCTAGGCTGTGTGTTTGAAACATACACAATCGTTTTTAAGTACGAGACGATTTCTCACTTTTGATTAAATGGCAGTCATAGATGAGAAACCTAACTCACCTAAATATGATGTTACAACTTAAACCAAAATTTGTCCAGGTTATAGAAAAAAATTGAAGCTTCAACATTCTATCTTTTAGTATTTCAATAAATTTTTTTTTCGTTTATTGGTATTTCCACATGTTGAACGGATTCAATATTCATCTGTAACTGTCCATTTTAAGAGGTAAAGCTTTTGACACAAAAGTTTCTCAATGTAAAAAACAAGGTCTTTATGTGGCCTTAGGTATTATTTTTTTTAATCTGACAATAAGACTAGATTGATGGTCTGTCATAGCTTTTCACTATCAAATTTATTTGTGCGTTTCACAAAATTCTTGAATTAAGAAAATTTGAGGAAAATCAAAATCGTCTTGAACAAATTAACAAATAAACAACAAATTGAAACATAAAAGATTATTCTAAATATTGTTTAATGACTCTCTCCTTTTATATTCGTTATAGAAATTACCGATATCGCGATGTTTGACTTCAATAAAAAACTAAGCGGGTTCCAGAAAAGAAAACAAAATAAAGAAAAATTCGAAAAAGAAAAAAAACATTTTCGTAATATTCCTAAGTTTAAAATATATTTTGTCTCGTTTACGTCTACGTCTAGACCTAGTTATAGCTTGAGTCATAGTACTAGTAGTACTAGTGCATTAGCCAGTGGCAGTTGCAGTGATGCTTCTGATGACCGTCAACAGGCAACTCCAACAAACGTGTCTGACTGCAACGAGCTACTTGAAAACATTATTTCTTAAAACCTCGCAACAGCTACAAAAAGCGATTCTTTAAAAAATTCTGATTCTAATTCTTCTTTAAGTGACGATTCTGCTGTGTAGATGCTAGACGAAGTTATATTGGAGTACCTTGTTCAAAATGGCGTAAAACAAAATATTGATGCCAACCTTTCTTCTTCAAACCGCAGATAAAACTAGGTATATATCGCTGTTACTTTTTAACCGAATATTAAGCAATGGTAAAACACGACCTTGATCTTGGCTCATATTTTTGAAAAGCAAGAATGCAGTCTTTTGCGTCCCTTCTAAGATGTTTAGAAAATTGGGGTCGTTAGCTAATGAAGGGTACAACGACTGGAGAAACGCAGTTCAAAAAATAAAGGAACATGAAAATTCGGACAAACACAGGTCAGCACTTGCGACACTATTAGCTAGAAAGAATGCTAGCGGAAAAGTTGACAAGAGTCTTGTTCTTCAAACGGAAGAAAAAATAAAATATTGACATGAGGTTTTGAGGCGCATTGTAGCTGTTATGAGGTCACTTTCTGCACACGGATTGCCGTTTAGAGGTTCCCATGAGATATTTGGATCAAAAAACAGTAGGACCTATGTTATAACCATACAATTTTTGACTGAGTTCGATCCTTTTTTGGACTTACACATAAAACGCTACGGTAACAAATGAAGTGGCACAACATCATATCTTTTGTCAAAAATATGCGATGAAATGATCAATATCATGACAGAAAAGGTAATAAATACAATTGTGACTAAGATAAAATATACTAAATATTTCTCTATCTCTGTGGACTCTACTGTCGACATTTCTCATGCAGATCAACTTTCTTTTATAGTGAGATATATCTCTAAAGACGAATGTCTTGTCGAACGATTTTTGAAATTGATTTCAAATTGTGGCCATAAAACGGAAGAACCGGCTAAAGTCATCCTAGAGACATTGAAAAATTACGATTTGGATACCGCCGATTACCGGGAGCAGTCTTACGACAATGCTAGCAATATGTCAGGTGTATATCATGGTTTAAAACAAGTAAACCCTCGGATAGATTTGGTTTCCTGTTCGACTCAATCACTGAATATTGTTGGATCCTGTGCAGCCGAATCTTGTCAACATGCTCTATTTTTTTTTCGGTATTTTGCAGTCATTGTATAATTTTCTTTTTTGCATCAACACACAAATTGGAAATTTTGCTGTCAAAATTGAAGTAAAATTCAACAGTTATGAAGAGTCTTTCTCAGACAAGTTTGTCTGCTCGAGCTGACGCCTGCCAAAGTCTATGTTGTTCCTGGGATGAGATCATAGCAGTTTTTTAGATAATTACCAATGATGCAAATGAAAAACCATCTACTCGCCCTGAAGCTTCAGGTCTTCGGAATTCGTTAGATTTTCTGTACCATTTATAATCACAAATGTATAACATTGTATTGCTCTATCACTAACCGTTTTAAAGATATTATCACTTTAATGCTGAAATAAAGTCAACTTTGAAGCGTCGGTGTCAGGGCTTTCATGAAAGTTTTTTAATTTGTTTTGTACCATCGATTACTGATAACAGTCGAGTTAGATATTAAACTTTTCGAAAAAATTGTAAAACTACATAGAAACATTAATTTTGCTCCGTTTCTTTTAATGTAACACCTGTATATTTTTTCATATTTGGATTCTAAGTACAATGTAAATACTAAATGATAATACGTTTCATAGACATAAAACGAACCATTCTTGTGGAATTGACGCTTTTATGTGAAAATAATGAAAATATTCTAAGATAAAAAACTATTACGATAATAAAATTTAAAATCAGAGAATCAGGGAAGCTGGTCGCTCATAATAAAGATTTCTTTTGTTATTAGATTATTAATCGATTGTGAGTAAGTTTTGTGTTTTTGCGTAATCGTTTAAGGATGAAATGGTCGATATGATCTTTATTTACGTAGAAACTCATAGAAATGCTTTACTTGCTAGCCGATTGTATCGTGGACGATAGCCAGAAAGAAGACAACCTCAGAAAAAAATCGTTTAGGAATGTGGCGGAGAGATTTATTAATTATGGAAAGTTGCGTTATCTCAAACACTCTAAAGCTAATATGTAAATAAAGAAAGTGAATTTCAACACAACACAAAAATTAAATGTTAAATCAACAAATAAACGTTTGAAACAACAGTTTGTGCACATTCAATACAAACAATAGTTTTGCAGAGTTGCCTTAATGTGCATGCAATGTTAACTATTACGAGTTAATTCAATACTGCAATCATTTCTGTTCAACATTTAATAGTGATATTAATGTTGCCAATGATTTTTTTTGAAAAGGCTGCAGTGTTAAGTCAACATTTTTAGTTATTTATTTTTCATTTTAAGTAATTTTAAGTATTGAACGAATATGTTTTGTTTAACAAACCATAACTGTTGAGTTAATGGTAGAATATATATTCAACTAAGCACTAATTTGTTAATTCAAGTAATTTGTGGTTAACATTTTTATGATGGTTCATTTAAGAGTCTCTTTTTTCTCAGTGAAGTTGTTGCATCTTTAATAGGAAGTCTACAAATTAGTACCAGACAGTTAAGCCAAAATATAGACGTAAATATAAACACAGTGCGCAGTATATTAAAAAAAATAAGTTCCAACTTTATCACATCAAATGACATCAAGCTTTAAGTGAAATAGATTTTTAAACTCGCGAATCTTTCAGTCAATGCGTAATTAATAAAATTAACGAAGAGCCTAATTTTGTTGACAACATTTTATTTTCAGATTAGACAACGTTTCACAATATCTGGGAACATAAACATATTTATCATCATTATTCAGTTAACAATCCACACATCTTAAGAGTGGTTGATCACTAGCACCGATTGTCAGTAAATGTGTCAGGTGGTATATTAAATTGTAATGTGATTGGTTCTTTTTTCTATGATGGAAGTCTTACTGAAGAAAGATATTTACAGTTTTTGGAAAACAATTTACCAGTACTTTTGGAAAATATCGAGCTAGAGAAAATTTGGGCGATGTGATTTCAACACGACGGCGCCCCTCTACACTACGCAATCAACGTTAGGCAATATCTTGATATAAATTATTCAATAAAGTGGATAGAACGAGGCGGTGTACAAAATTGGTTAGCTCGATCACCTGATGTTGCGTCTCTTGATTTGTTTCTTTGTGGCTACGTTAAAGAAAAAGTTTACCAACACTCACCGACCGGTAGCGAAGACATGAAGAATAGAATAACAACTGCATTTCAGTCTTCCTCAGATCTTGTTACGGGTAAAACATTCGTTTTTGGAGCGGGTTGAAATATGCACGGTCAGCATTTTGAATGTTTAGTTTAAGTATTAGATTTTTTTCGTTTGTTCTGTTAATTTAGTTTAAGAAATCGTTTTATTATTGCTATGAGTATTTTATCTTGCTTGGGTTGCTTTTTTTATGTTATTTATCTGCATTCACTATTTTCACATAAAAGCGTCAACTCCACAAGAATGGTTCGTCTGACGACTATAAAACTTATTGTCATTTAGTATTTACATTCTACGTGAGCCCTGGCACCGTGGCTTTAAAGTTGACTTTATTTCAGCATTCAAGTGATAACATCTTTAGAACGATTAATGATAGAGCAATACAATGTTATACAGTTTTGATTCTAAATGGTACAGAGAATTCTAAAATATTAAAAAAATACAAGGTGTTCTATTTAAAAAAAAACATGTTTGAGTTGTCATATTTTTTGGAAACACTCTGTATTGAAATATTTTTTAAATGTAGGCCAGTTGATTATGTATTACCGTATCAAATTTCGCAGTGATGTGTCTAATAGTTAAGAAGTAATCCTCCAATTACATAGTAAATATACACCTCGTATAAACATGTAAGTTAAGCGTAAAATCCAAAAATTCGATAAATATTATAGCATTCTATTTAAAATAATAAAATGAGAGTTAACATTCGATATAACCGGTAATACAGTATAATTCAAAATGTTTTAGAATGAGAGATCAGAATAATTAACCACAAATTATTAAAATTCAAATACCTGTATACAGAAAAAAAAACAAATCCTATGTATAAAAATAACATTAATTTATTTGGCGTCGAACAAAAGGCTATGCTAGAATTGTAATTACTGCACGTCAAAATGCCCCAGCTGCAAAAGTATTTAGGTATTTGATTAAAGCAATTTCAGAGAATTGTAACCATAGAACGCCAGAGACGTTCACTTACATTTAATTTAGAAAACAACTGAGTTCTAACATTATTACAACAATGACAGGATATGGAAAATTATATTGCAGAGTTAATTATTGTTTACAACAAACGCGTTGCAATTTTGCAATTAAAATGACAATAAAGGTGACAACGTCGGTTTTGATGCGATCGAGGCTTGATTCCATTGAGTCGATTCGGTCGAATGTCAAGTTATACCTATGCTAAATATTGCAATTGAAAGTAAAAATGCTCGTGCAGTGTGTGCCATCGTTGATCATTTTTGTAATAATTCATAACTATAATTATTCTATAATGTTTTAATGTACATTCGACTAAACAAAATTCTTCACTGAAGATTTACTTTTTGTTCTCGGTTCCATTACCTATGATAAATGACCCAATTGACAAATAAACATAAATTTTCGATAAAATCGACAAAAAGCTGTTATTTTAATTTTAGGCAAATGGAAAGTATCATTATCTAAAAAAACATCTTTTTAATTTAGTTCTTATTTATATCGTATTAGCAAAGATCAATAAGCGTAACCATCTATATTGGATCGTTGTAATAGGTTGGTCGTTTTAACCAGGTTACATTGTAGCTTTTATTTTAATGTTAATTATATCTCCACGTCATATTTCTTAACTAAGTAATAGATTACATTTAATAATTGCTTTACATTACCACATCTAAATATTCTGCTTTCTTAGCTGACACAATCAAATTGCAGTTTTTGTATATTTATGCAATAAACGCTGCAAATCATTGTTACAAAACTCAAACTCCTATACCGCATTCGATAATCGTATGTTCAATAGTTTCATTTTATCTAAAAAAATTGTAATATAAAATACAGCAGTATTAAAACATTGTTTTATTAACTTCCATTAAAAACTTTGTTTCTTTGATTAGTTCGATATTGATTCTTGCTTTTGTTGTATTAGTATTACATTTAGTATGTTTGTTTATTTTGAAATCGATATTACGTTAAGTAGTAATAAATCGAACGTCCTTAAAGTATGTACCCTACATACAGAGCACTTGATATTTTTCTGCACTTGTTTTATTGTACGACTCTATTTTTTTATAGTTAAATCGTAAAATCTTAGTAATGAAACTCAGTGGAGTGACATTTTTATAGTCCAGAAAACTTTTTCTTCTTTTTCAAAAATCGAAATAGCAATTGCGTTTATTACTTTGGTTCTTTATTAAATTATTAACATTTTTTCTTTAATTCATTTAGGTTTGTGTTAAACTTATTTACGTGTAGTAGTTATTTTTTAATTACGTTCAAGTGATATTTTACAGCGCAACAGATTTATATCAAACTAGACATGGAAATAACTTTAAGTACGAAATACATCGGCTAACATTATTTAGAAACAATCCGTACTACATTGGTGCTTTGTTATATAATGCGCTTCCACTCAGGCTTAAGTATCCTGTAAAAGTAATAAACTTTAAAAAAGAAATTAAACAATTGTTAGTTACTAATGCTTTTTACTCACTAGAAGAATATTTCAGTTTTAGATTTAATTTAAAATAGTGTTTAGTTGTTAGAATAAAGGCATGAAAATTATTTAAGTTAAATTTTGACTTGTCTTATACCATTTGTCAATGGTCCACTGGACAAATAAAGAATTTATTTATTATTTATTTATTTAAGAAACAAGCCCGAAGGGCGAGGTTATTGCTAGCTGACGCTTTTAAGAAATAGCACTATACTAATAGTAAATTTACTGATGGAATGTAACAATTTTATGTTTCTTGGACTTTTTCAGTCGTTCTTGCACTCAGACAGCTAAAATAAACTAATTTCAAATAATGTAAAGAAATCTTTCAGATATATCACTCGATTTTGCAACTTTTCTGATTGTATCTGATAATAATCCATTATATTCTTGATTTACAATACAAACATAATAGCAAGTAATAGTCAATAACAAATTATAACAAAAAACAACTTTAATCAATTCGAGTTAATAAGAAAAGCAATAGTAAATCAAACTAAACTTGCAGAAAGTAATTTAAACTATAATAGTGTTTTCTCTCAAAGTAATCACTAAGTGATAATTTGATTTGAAAGCTCTAGTTGGGCAAAATGAAAACTAGAAATCCACATAAAACTAAGTGTTTAAAGTCAATTATTATATTAGAACGAGTACGCGACAGGTGGAAAAGTCATTTAAAAACTCTTGAAATCCAGTTAGAATTGAAAACAACGAAATTAAAGTTAATGTCAAATTTGACAGTTTTAGTAATAAATGTAGTACCAACATTATATTTCTGGTGATTTTTTTAAATTTCTTTACTCTCGTCGAAAATTTCATAGCATAACTCACTCATATGCAACGCCCGGCTGTGCGGCCTCGCGTCGCATTAGCATTAGTTATGCTATGATATACTTTTCGACGCTCTCTTTTTTTATATCACAAATTTTTATCAATCAATGTAGTACATACACATATGATATTATCGCTACAAAAAACTTTCTCGTAGCAATAGTACAAGGTTTTAAAAAGAGAATGTAAAATATACTATATGTGACATAAAAAATGCAACACCAAGAAGACGTTAGAATTTTTGCACCAAACATAGCAGAAAGGTTTAACTAGTCAAAGGTAGTAATTGATTAAAATTTGAAAGAAATTAAAGAAAAGATAACGACATTTTCTATTAATAATGTGTTGAACCACCTCTATTACTTTCACCTTCCGCGCCCTTCTTGTCATGGATTCCACCAGGTGGGCGATTTTTTTCTGAGGTATTACATCCCAGGCAATATGTAATGCATCTGGGTGACCACGGCAAGATATTGACGTTAGCCACTTTGAAGCGCTCTATAGAATGCCTTCGATGTGGGGACGAGCATTATCCTGTTGGAAAATTGGGTTCTCCAGTTTCTTGAGGAATGGAAGAATATGGGGTTCTACCACTTCATCAACATATCGGTGGGCATTCATATTGCCTCGGATGAATACACAGTGTGGTGAACATGCCGCCCAACAGAAAACTGCGCATTGCGACTTTCTCCACGTCTACGTCTGACCACCATGCGACCATCGTGCATTCCCAAGCAGAATCGGGATTTGTCACTGAAAACCTCTCTATGCCACTCCAAACGTTGCTGTCAATCACGAGCCGTCAGTGGAAGCATAAGTGATGTGATCGATAGGACTGCAAACCAAAAGTTCTAATTTGACGGTAAACTGTACCGGACGTCCTTCGTATCAAAATTATTAATCAGCTATTGATCTTGTATTGTTAATTGCTTTTGCAAAACAACAGAACCTACATTGCTTATCTAAATGTTTAATAAAAAACGTATCTGATGTCTAGATTCTATTAGAACATGAAGTCAACCCAAGCATGTGTATTATGAAAGTTAACAACTCAATTTTGTGTGAACCCGGTTTCCTTCCTAAAAAGAGTATTCAGCATTCTTGCGTAGAAATCAGCGCCAAAAAACCAAATCTGCCTGATGATTAGATTTAGGGCATGTAGTTGTTGTATATGGTAAATGTAGAGCAGCTGCTTGTGGAAGATTCTCCAAACAGAATAAACACTAATTTCGAACCCGACTGATATTCTACCGACATTCGTCTTTAGACTATACTTTATCTGCGCTAAAATTTCTTCTTCTGCTCTAGGAGTAAATATCGATCTTGGTTTTCCGGATAAATAGTACTGTTTGCTCAATGAGACGGGATCACGCAATCTTTGGTGAAATTTTCTAAACATTAAAGGTGAAGAAATCTGGCGATTTGAACAACATAATGACGTTGCGCTTTGTAACGATACAAAATTCTGTAAAACAATTTTTAGTACATTTTCTAAATAATTTTTAAAATTGTGCGTAGATTTTCACTCACATTGTATGTCCTCCTCAAGTCCACGACGATGCGTACAATAATCTCCGCCACGAGGTTATGCAAGCAAAATCCAGAAAGACTATAAAATTGGCCACACGAGCTTGTAGAATAACTTTCTGCCGAGATCCGCCTCGGTGAAACTTCTCTCTATGGAATCAGTTCCCCGGATATCCAGAGATCTATTTTGAGAACCTTTCTTTGTTGTTCTGTAAACCGAATCTGATTATTGTTTTTTGGTTTTTTTAACGACTGCTATTACCTGGACCGCTTGAACGACCTGGAGATTTGTTTACCACGATTACGCTGCTATTCACCTGGACCTGCTTCATTCTTTTTCCGTCGAATCATTAAAATCATCACTCACTAATATGATGTGCAAGACGGTTGAATATGTGAAGTCGTGTATCTGTTTATTCTTGTCGGTAGTTGCATAACTGCTCTAATACTTGTTTGTTTGCTAGACAAAAAACTGTTGACGACAGTTATTTAGATTTCCTGGCACTTACATGAAAGCCTTTACTTAGAACTGCAAACCTTTGTGTGGCTGGATAATTCCGGCCTAAGAGTTTGTATAGTTATTTGATTTTAGTCTCGTATGTCAAACGAAAACATCATGTAACTGGACAAGCTAAAAAATAAACAACTACCGTGAAGCTTCAATTTGCTATCGTGTCGCGACACTTGTTAAAATTGCCTGTTTAAATTTACTGAATTTATCGCATCTATTTATTTTTAGTTATAATTCAATTTAAAGTTTATTTAAGAAACACAAAAGATCAAAGTCCGACGTTGAGTTTTAGTGTTTGCTTGCACTCAGCTGTTTGTTTTCTTGTTTTCCGTTAGTACCCGTTCCTACTAATTAATATAAATTCACAGCACATTACCATTGGCCTGGAATTAACATTAAGAAGGCGTAGTAAAGTGATGCCATATTTTAACTTTGTTTTAATATTGACAGACAACACTTGCCGCAACTGCTTTACTTTCCTTTATTAAACTGTATAATTTGTATGGTTACTAAGACTTTTTTGTGTTTGTTATCGTTCATATTATTACTTCCCTAATTTTTTTCTTTAACAACCTGTATTATTGCAACAAAATCGGTTTCATACCGCTATAGCCCGTCTCATTCGGACAGATTGTCAGTACCGTATTGTTGCTGATATTATGTATTATATATATATTAATTCTTTTTCTTATTGTCTATTTCCTTTTCATTCCACGCATAGAACAAAAATAGAAATCTTTAGGACAACGCTTAGAAATAACTGTCGTCATTATTAAGACGTCTTTTGCAAAATTTTCAACTTTCTATTTCTATTTGTTACTTTAAAACTACACAGAATGTAAAATCCGTTTTTATAGATATTAAACGCAACCATTATGATTGGCAGTCGTGTTTTTATGTGAGACGGATTCTCAACTAGTAAAAGAAAACTTGCAAACAAAAATGGTTTTAGAAAATTTAAAGTTAGTTTCTACGCAATGGCATGAGCTTAAAAACTAATTTATTTGAACTATTGATACGATTAGTATAAATAATTAATTTATTAAAACTAAAATTTAACCCAACGAACTAAAAAAAAATAACTAATTAACAAAAACAATTATTTAATAAATTTATATGTATATCATTGTAAATGTAGGTTTAAAAAAACGTCCTTCGTTCTTATTTATGTAACAACGGCGCTTTCTTCTTTAAGACTACCTGACTTTTTTTATACTTTTGTTTTGTCTTCAACTAGAATATTCTGTTAGGTTCTTAAATTGCCTCAAACATTCTCATAGTTATAGAATGTGTCAATAATAACCATGATGTACTACACTGAAGCTGATTTAATAAACACGCTTTTTGTTTTTGTAAATCATGCAACTTCCGACTAAAGAATTCTCGCGATTTTTTTAATGATTAGTCTTGAGATGACACTTGAGCTTAGTTACAGAGACTGCGATTTTTCTTCATTCTTTTCTTGTATTAAAGAAAACACTTATCGTATTTACGATTTTTTTGTTTGCTGTTCTAACACTTGTCGATACTTGATCGTTCTTACTTCTGTATTTAATAAAAATCATTTCATTTTTAAGAAACTCACTAGATATAAGCGAACTAAACTAGTTCTACAAAGTGATAGTGCCATGTGTTTATTATCTGCTTTATTTACTTTTGGAACAAATGTTTGATAGTATGCAACGTACAAATCTAGAAAGTTCTATCAACTTTACCAAAGTTTTATACTTTTCTGTAATATTTTATGCACTGTTTCAAAATGTTCTAGAAACATTCCAGACCGTCCGCTCGCAGCGCACATAATTACTTTACTTTAGAGAACCGCGGGTCTCGTGAATATTCGTTATGAAGCATAATGAGTTTCGTTGAGCTCAAAAAAATTGTTTGTGGTGTCTGTCTAGTTATGAGTTTGCATATTGCCTGTCATTTGTTTATTAAAGAAATATAAGCGATCAAGTAGGTCTTATTAACCGTGGTTGAGTAGAGAACAAGTGATTAATTTATATTGCATTAGATCTAAAAAATGCACAAAAATGTGTTTGTTTTTATATGTCAGCACGCATATATAATGTAATTTTATTAAAAATTAATTCGTAATCAAACATGGAAGCAATCACACAGCCTTCGTTACGTGAAAGGTGGCGATTCATTAATATTATATGTGCATTTTCATTACTAATTAGCTAACTAAACGAAGATGTATTAGTTATTGATCTTTTGCTTTTGGTGATTTGGCCATAATTTTATTTGATACATTATTTAAAATACGTTTTTTAATTTCAGTTTGCAATTTTCCTATTGGTAATATTCGTCATTGAGCTTGCTGTTGGAATAGCAGCGGCAGTATTCAAGAGCGACTTTGAAGAAGCATTAAAAAGCACATTGAAAAGTTCGATGAAAACCTACTATACGAATAATTCAGAAAAATCTGCTTGGGATAATACTCAAAAAACGGTGAGAGTTATACTATTTTGCTGAGTTACGATAACTGGTGTTTTAGTTAATGTGCTGTGGAGTGGACGGTCCGACCGATTGGACAAAAAGCCAACTCGTCATTCCGGATACTTGTTGCAAAGATATAAATAAAACCGCGACTTGCGTTTCTGGTAACTATGATAAAGGGTGTTTTGCCAAGCTAAAATTAAGAGTGGAAGAAAAGGCTACGGTTCTGATTGGTGTTGGTATTGGAATAGCGTTTGTGCAGGTAAATATTCTCTGACTTTCTTATTTGTTGTTTTGGTTGCTGAGTTTAAAAACCAGTTTATTTATGTTTAAAAGTAGCTAAAAGTAATAGAGTTTTTACATTAGGAGAATACAAACATCAATTGACTGATTTTAGCTAACAAATCCGATCTGTCAGTGTAGATTTGAGTACATAAATATTTTATTAATTTTTACGTTACGCAATTAATTCTTTTGACAATAGTAATATGGTATTGTTTAAGAAACATTTAAAAACTCCGTTTATTCTATAGTTTTCAACAATTTTATCAGTTTTGCGATGTCAACGTTTAGTTCCGATGGAGTACTACACTTTTTTAATTAAATTTTTATAATAATTACTTTTTTGCGTATTCTTTTTTCTGTTCTTAAAAACATTTTAGGCTTGTTTTTAGTTTTAAACATTTTCATTAATTTAATTGTTGCAACAAACGTTAGATAGTTAGTATGTATATGATTTGTTGTTTTTAAATTCTAACAAAAAGTAAAAAAAAATAAACTGGTAAATTGAGTTTACCAAAAATTATTACTTTGCTTCAAGATGCTCGTTTGCACAATCGCATTTTCAAAAGTTAATAAAATAGATTAGTTCATAGCTAACAACGCTTTCTTAGGACAATGCGATTGTTTTGATCAAAAATTTTGTTAGGTGTTTGAGCGTCTGCATTTAAGTTTGAATTATTCTAGACACTCTTAATTCTTAATTTATCTTTTTTTTATTGCATAATTCATTTTACTTAATGTTTATTTTTATTTATTCCTTACATTTTTCTGGATATTGTTATCAATGGCATATTGTTATCAAAAACCTTAAATACTAGTTTAAATTAGAACATTCATAACTAACTCACATCATTATTTGAAGTTTTTAGTTTGCTTTTTAATCTTGATCAAAAACGTTTTAATCGATTACAGTTACGTATTGATTTAAATAACTTTGTTTTACAGGTTGCAGGAATTGTACTTGCATGTCTGCTGGCTGCAAGCATTAAACGCGAAGGTGCAAAGTAATCGTTTAAAAACCGATTATGTGTGTTTATTGTTAATGGTGGTTTATTAAAATTTTATAAACATAAAGCAAAAAGAATTATTTTTTCATAAATAGAATTTTTATCAAATAATATGGACCAATCTAGTTTTCCAGCAAAATAAAGATTGAAGAATGGAATTTCATTTTGTGTCACATGGATAAAAAATATAACTTATTATACAATGTATAAACTATTATTTAGCTTTCTAGTTTTTAATATTTACATGTGCAAATTAAGTCTTCATATTTTTAAGAGTTTTTTATCTATATACTTATACGTCTGCAATAAGAGTTTGAAATAATAAAGTGTGTTTGAACTTATTGTATATTTTTTTTAAGAAAACGTTGGATAATCTACAGGTATTACCATAAAATATCCTTTCTATTTAAATCTGTTCTAGGCATTAATAATTCACTATATTTCTCAAGAAAGTATCATGAGCACAAATAATGTAAAATTAGTTCCACACAGCATAACAAAAATGCAAATTATCGAATTTTACTAGAAGTTCTGAAACTAATTGTAGAATACCGTAGTTGCTTTTCTATTCAAAAAAGTAGTTTCAAACTAAGTGTGGGTACTATATTCAAACGTTCGCGAAGTTATCTACTTTGAGAACGTTCACGAACTTATTGTCAACTTCCAGAACGTTTACCGAAAGATGTAGAACATTCTTGAGATAGATAAGAGAAATATATAAAAACGGTTTAAAAGAATCATAGGTCAGTTTTTCAAAGTCGGAAGTATTAATAAGACTGTTTAAATAAATAAGTGATTAACGCGTGATTAATATAACGGCGTTCAAGCGTACGTGCCTTTAATATAAACAAGTATCAGTTTTAGATAAACAAAAGTTATCCGCAGACATTATTTTACCAGTGATTGTAGTAAATAAATTAATTTAAGTATTATTCTTAAATATCGTTAGATTGAATCAGTTACGTGTAGTTATAAACGTGTAAATATTTCGTTATAAATAAATTAGTTTTAATCCTTACAATATTGAACCAATGTTTTTTTTTATTAGAAAAATAAAATAATTTTAAAATTCTAACTAAAACTCGTTATCTAAACCTAATGAGGCAATAAACAATTTTTTCTTTTTTGTATTGACGTTAAAACAACGGTGTGAATATCATGTGATAATGTTTAATCTCACCGTGCAGAAACAAAAATGTTATATCACGGTCAGAGTTCAGACATCGAATTGTACAGTAACAAAATATTAAATTATTATTTGCAATTACAAATTCTGAATGCAAACTTTACATATCATTGTTGATATGTAACTTCCTTTAGCAAATAACTTGACAAGTTGTCACCATTGCGTTAAATTTGTCGGTCTATGATTGCGTCTTGCTATTCGTACTTGTTTTAATTAAAAACTATTTTAAATTTTCGTGTTGTTTTTATACCATTTTAAAAATTGTTAACAAATTTAGATTTATGACAATTTTATTTTATCCTGTAATCAAATTTTCTGGAACATGACTGTAGTTGCTCATAGTACGGTATAAGTTTATAGTACATTTTAAACTTCGTAGAAAATTCTTAAACTCTACCCAGCAAACACAAGGTAGCTTAATTTAGTAGTTTATTGGGTATTGAAAAGTTATTTATAAGTAATTTAATTTTTTTCGTAATTTAAGAGTAGTCTAAGGTGACGTAATTTAAATGGTTACTAGTTTAAAAGTAGTATACGAAGTAGTTTAGGAGTATTTCAGTATTGTGGTAGCATAAAAGTAATTTAATTAGTAACTTAATAGTAATTAAAAAATTAAACGTTGTAGTTTAATGGTAATTGAGTCACCATACTACCCGGTAATTAGAAAGTAATTAAGGAGTAATGTAATGGTGCGTAGCTTAAGAATAGTTTAACCAGTAACTTAAGAGTAATTAAAAAATTGAACGTTGTAGTTTAATGGTAATTGAGTCACCGTTATACCACACAGTAATTAAAAAGTAATTAAGGAGTAATGTAATGGTAGGTAGCTTAAAAATAGTTTAACCAGTAACTTAAGAGTAATTAAAAAATTGAACGTTGTAGTTTACCGGTAATTGAGTTACTATTATACTACCCAGCAATTCAAAAGTAATTTAGGAGTAATGTAATAATTGGTAGCTTGAATAGTTTACTCAGTAACTTAGTCGTAATTCCAGAATTAGATTGGGGAGTGTAATGGTAATTGAATGTCCGTTAAAATACAAGGTAAATTAATAGTCAGTAGTAATAGAGTTGGTATATAAATGTTAAGCTAAATTATTTTAAAAATAGTCGTTATATTTGCTAAACAGTTACGTCTGCTATCAAACAATTGCTTGAAGAATGCATAGAAAGAAGGAAAGTGGCAATTATTATCGACAACTAAAAAGATTTCGTACAGTTTACGAAAATATTAATATCGGAAAGTCAAATAGCATTGGTCAATCTGCGGGATCCAGTAACGCAATATAAATATAAAACAAAAGTAAATATTATAACTTATGATACAAGAATATCAATATTGCATGAAATTATGTACCTGCCGTATCTAAAAATATTCGGATTATATAAACCACTTCAAGCAACTAAGACATGAATTATCCTGATTACAGAATAACAAAAACAACAAGAGTATAATTAATACGTAGCGATGCAAATGTATATATAGGACTAATTCATCATCAGTCTGATTGTCATGTGAAATATTTAATGGTTCACGTTGAAAGTATTAAATTACGAATAAGTTACTCGATTTTGTATTCAACATATATAACGTGTAGTTAGCATATATAGTATTAGGTCAGGTAGAGTAGTGGTTAACACGTTTAGGTTGCAAGAGATTTTCCTGATGTTCGTGAGATCAAACCCCAAGTAAGTACTTAAATTAAATTCTAATTTTTTAAAAATCCCACAATTTATCAATCATGTGCGTCAAATTCTGTAAACGAAATAAATAAAAAATTACAGAAACAAATAATTAACTAAAAAAACTATTTTTTTAAATGTGTTAGTGGTTCTAATAATAATTTAATAGTTTTGCTAGTAGTTCAAAACAGTAGTTTAACAGTAATTCAATGGTAATATAACAACAGTATTTTAATGGTAGCTTATTAGTAATTTAAAAGTCAATGAATTTTTGGTAGTTTAAGTGGTTGCTTAATGGCGCCCTTTTTACTGTTTAAATTACTACTTAAATTACCGTAATTTAATAGCAATTCAACAGTAATTTAAGTCCATCTGTGTTTGCTGGGTAAAATTTCAAATTTTTGTATAATGTTTTAAATTTGCCTTTTCTAGTAACTGAACCTTTTTTTTCTTATCGTTAATTTATTGATACGTTTATTAGTATATGACTTTCAGAAATCATGCAATTCATAGTATTTATTTTACAGCTATTATTGCCTTTTCAAGAATTAGCTATTCATGTTAAATTTGTTATGGGACCCATTTAAGAAACGCTTTTACTTTAGTTGTGAAAAATTAACGTCGTACTTTATACTTTTGTTTTTTTTTAATTTATACATTTTTTGCTTACAGTGGGGGTTGTTAAAATTTTATAAGTATCGGTGTAAAAATGAATTTAAGAAAAAAGTAACAGATAGAAGTAACTACACTACCTAAACATATGTAACTCAAATAATTAACCATTTCATTATAATAACTTTGAAACGCATTATATTTAATTCAAGTAAGAATGAAAATTATATAAGCTTGTAGTTTACAATTTGATTATAGTTAATCGTAATTTGCAGTATAAGTATGAAATTAGTTGATGTTTAAATTTTAATATTATTATTGTTTGCTTTATTAGATTAATGGAAAAACTGATTTTATTTTTTTTTTATTTATTATTGCAATTTCTTTGTTGTATTTGACTTATTTTACTCAAGTCAGATTCTGTTTTTTTCTAATAAATGTTTGTCATTTAACTTGTAATTGAAGCCTTTTCTTTACACCCGTTCGCATTGTATTTTTTTTTGTTTTGTTTAAGTATAATATTTAGATTTATGTCGTTAAATCTCAAAGGTAAGTCGCATGAGAATTAAAACTACTGGACGAGTTTCTTGGTAAATAAAGACCTGGAAGCTGTTAAACGTCGAGATCTTATTTGGCGCCGTACCGATTTATTCTTTATTTGATTTTCTTTTACGGCTTTTTCTTTGACATCAAAAAATTCAAAAATTTTAATTATCGTACCACCCACGCTCATCTCACTGAGCAAGCGGAGTAATCATGTTACGTTTTCAAGTCAATTTTACGATAACATCTTTTAGGACGTAACAAAGTAATCTATTTGATAAAAAATATAATTATTTTATACTAAGATGAAAACAGTTTGAACCGTGTCATTGTTGTAATCAAAGTTGCCAATGTTTCGCCCACTTTAGTAAGGGGCTTTATCAGGGCGTGACAAAAAATTTAAAAAACTGAAACAAGCAACCCAAATCTAACCAAGAGTTAGGTAATTAACTTGTAGACCAAGCTAGATTCTAAAGTCTAAAAAAGCAAGAAAGAAAGCGATAAACTTAAGAATACTAACGACAATTTAACAAAGAACCACTTCAAAGTTAGATAACTCATTTTCAATAATAAATATCAAACACTTAATATTTTCTTAATAAACTATTATTTGGAGAAAATTTAGAACAGTTTCAAAGAATTTAGACATCGCATAGAACGATGTGCAGATATGGTGGTAGTTATGTTGAATCAATAATTTAACGTAGAACAATGTTATTACAGTGCACGCCGCTTAATAGAATCACTTTGGGACTTGAAGTTTTTGATAACAATAACCAAATGATAACAATATATGAAGTTCAGAAAGAAAACATTTTAATGGTTAAAAAACTCTTATAAAATGTTTAATGGAATCAAAATTTTGTGCCAAACAAATCGAAAATTACGGACGGAAAAATAAAAAACAATGGTATGATGTTTAATTCACTGTTCTTAGACCAAAATAAAAATAAATACGAAACAACGTTATTACATAAGACGTAGTTAAATTAAGTTGTCATTCTAAGAACGCGCAAGGTTTCCAAGTGTATTCTAAAAGATAACGTATTTACAGATGCTTAAATGATGTAATTTTACGTAGGTCAACCAAAACACTTGATTCAAAAAATTGATAACATAAACCAAAATGATGATTACTATAAACGATGTTTTTTCTATGTAGTAGTTTATGTGCGTCCCGTTCTTTAATAAAGTGATAACATTACCCGATTTATCCAACATCCGACATTATCCGTAATTCCAATAAGCGGCGTGCACTGTATTACATTTTATACATCTAATTTGTGAATAAATATAATTTTATTTTGTTGAATCAAAACAATGACGGTTTAAGCAAATTAGGTAGATCTTGTAACTGTAAATAGCTATAAAAGTTTTAAACTTTGTGAGTCGATTTTACACCCGCGTATTTCCTAACAGTTTTGAATAAAACTGCGAGAGAAACCACAACGTAAGTAGATCTTCTTGAAATTTTGTATAAGGCCATAGTTTGTCATTTTGCATAAATTTTTTTAATAACATTTTAACCTGCTGTAAACGAGCAAGGTACTGAGATGATCCAGTTTAAGTTTGTATCCAATTATAGACGCGTGAAATTGCATAAGCACCGTCATCTGGCGGAAAGAATTATAATTACAAAAATGCGCATAAATTGCTTTAAAACCAAGAAGTTTACTTAGGGATGAAACGTCAAAGCAGAGGGGTTTTGACCGGTAGTACAATTAGCATAAATAATGTGAAATTTGTGTAATAGTTGGTTTGTGTTATTTATAATATAAGTAAAGGATGATAAATTGCTATAAAACTCCAGTGTTATAAAAACATTACATGTTTTCTTTGTTTTGGCAAAACAAACGCGTTGGCTGCCATTTCACTTACGATGCATTTTAAAATCAATTTGTGTGTAGTTATTAAACGATGTTTATTAAAAATTATTAATTAAAACTTAAAATTACTAAATCGACATGTCTTAAAAGAACGCTTAAAATGTAATTTAAATTTGTCGTATTTTCTTTATTTCATTAATGTGGAATTTTAAACACATTAAACGTCACAAATTTAATTTTTATAATTAACAGTTTAAAGATTATGAAAATCAAAATTGGCGTTGGGCAGATGTTTCCTTGTTAAAGGACGTTACTTAAATTTTTTTGTCTGTTGGTCATTTGTATAACTATGACTTGTTTTAGAATCAATTTGCTTATGTGTTTAATTTCATGTTTGTTTGTACCGACACTTCATCTTTAGCTAGGTTACTTCCGTAACTAGGACTTCAGTACCTACTGGCAGGCTCTCAGTTAATTACTTCTACTGTTTAAATAATGATAACTGTCAATAATGATGTTTGTGAACGTGTTTATATGTGTTGAGTTTTAACCTGTTATCATATCTGTGTATTCGTTTAATTTATTTAAATTTGAAATGTCCTAAGTTTTCGATAATTATTTACATTGTTTATTATAGAGTGATTGCTTTATATATCTAAATTATGCAATTATCTTGCATTTACATTTAGTTGGAGAATCAAAGTAGCTTTTTTACCTGTCCTTCCCTTCTTACTGTAGGTTTCACCAAACAGAAAATGTCGGTTAAAGTTTAACAAGTTATACCTGAATAAAAACTACGATTAATTTTTAATGGGTGTTTTATTTAATCTACTACAGTCTTCTCAGCCACCGAAAGTAATCAGTGTATAGCAAACTTAATATAACGTAGAAGGAGGGCAGCTTGACGACATCGGCGACAGCGAGATGTCGCTTTGTACTTTTTAGTTTGTAGGCTTTAGTTTTCAAATATGAACAGGTTACATTACAGTACTTTACCTTTACCTCTCGTTCAACTGCCAAGGCCTACGCGATTTTACAAAATGAAAAGTACACTAAAAATAAGTTTTAAACCAAGCAAGACTTAGTTGCAAAAAACCAAATTAAAATTCAAACATTTTTAGTTTTGCACACCTCTTGTAACATCAATCCTGGAGTACGCTGTATATCGTCTAGAGCAACGGTAAATAACTTTTTAGTAGTCGCGGCATCTTAGATTTCTAATATATTTTTCTGTCAACTGCCGGATAGTTCTAATAACACTTTCCTGGTTCTTTAGAAAGAAATCAAAAGCCCTATAGGAGGCCGCGGCACTCTCGTTAAGAATCGCTAGTCTAGGTTACTCAAAATACTTACTCAACGTTTTTAATTGATCGTAAATTAATTTACCATGTTATTTATTTTATTTAGAGTTTAGAATAAAATTTCAAAAACGCATTGCAAACTGGAAAATTAAAGAATAAAATTATATGATTTTTCACTTTTTTCCAAAAATTTTATTGCATTTGTATCTTGTGTTGGAGCTAACGTAGGACATAATAATAATAATAGTTCTTTAATACTCTGTAAGTTTGATTTATGAACGTCCTACAAGGATGCTCAGTGTTACTGTTACAACAAAAAGGTTAATTATTTTCTATACTAAAAGCAGTGACGGCTGGTCTATAAAGACTCTACGACGCCAGCCCTTTAGATGTTCATTACAACAACATATTTATAGAATATTGTTTGCGGTGCTTCTAAATTTAGTACTTATTAAAATGGTGGAATGTGTAGGATGTCTTCTAAGTGAAACGGCATATTTGTCGTACGTAATTTTTAAAAAATGCAAAAAAATAGTATATAATTTATTTTGAAAAATAAATTCGTAAGTCTGTCATTAGAAGATAAGGTTGAAATAAAATCTATTGGAAAGCTTACTTTAAATTTAGAACTTAACCAAGCAGATAAAACTGAAAAACGTAATTTTACATGCATTTTTCTAGTGCACATAAACTACGAAATTTTTATTTACATGAAATTATGTTTTGAAGCCGATGCTATATATGACATTGGCATAGGATTTGACTTAATTCTCAACATTAACTTTAGCAGTCCAATAGATTTAACTCCAATGTGTCTTGGCATCAACTTCAAAAAGTAATTCCATGTAGAGCAAAGCGAAGAAATCCCGGCCAGTCGCATTAAATTTGGGTGCGTTGTTGGCTGTCTAACTTGTTTGTCAAGAAGCTATGCTTCATTCTATCATCATACGTGGAAACACGTGATATCTCGAAATCTGCAAGTGTTTTTATAAGAAAATTAAAATTTTAAAGGTATGTATAATTGATTATGTTTTGCTTAAATTGCTTGGATAATGGCTGGATCATGAAGGACCTATTTTTAGTCTGGTTAAAGAAATTCTACAGTTTTATAAAAGCATCTAAGGAAGATCCAGTGTTTTTGGTTAGGGGCAACCATGCCATCCACTGTACGCTCCAAGCTTACAATTTCTGTTTCTGCTTCTAATAGTGAGTGTGACAAATTTCTGGCCAGTCATCCAGAAAATAACACCAAATGGAATAGCCGAATTGGTCAACAAAGCTTTCAGCAGGGTAGCTACACTTAAAAAAGCTATCAAAGGTTTTAGCAAAACTAGTATATATTTTTTTAAACTCTGATGTTACTGAAGAAGATTTTGCTCCTGCAGAAAACTTAGTAAGACCAAACTGTAGCACGACTGCGGAGAATAAAATGCAAGAAGAAAATGGTAAGAAAAAGAATACTTCCGAAAAGGCCACCAGCTCACTTGAACTGAAAAATGTTTCTTTCACAGAATTTGGCAGAAACTGTGAAATTTGGTTAAGATGCGTAATATGTGGATTGTGGGCACATAAAACGTGTACAGACTCAACAAAAAAAATTATATGTGATTTTTGTTTGTCTTGGCCGGAATTTTTCGAGGCGGCCGGTTCTACCCAACAGAACTTTTTTTAATTTTATTTTAATATTAAATATGAGTTAAAGACAATATATTATTTGCGCTTATTTTCAACTCAAAATTCTATTTTAGTATGATTTTATAGACAACTATGCTTAGGTGGTCGGTATTCCTCTCTTTATCCTAAATACAAATGCTGTCGTTTAATTATAACTAAATTAAATCATTATTTTTTACTTTTTAGTGTATTTTATTTCATGCATTTTTTAAGTCTTTTTTTTTGTTAAAAAAGTTTTATTTTTGTTTTTTTATCGATGTTATAAATAGTGGTTATAATCAACGAAAATTTTGAAAATGCACAGACAATTTTCTGTTTATGTTATGTTAGATTATTTTCTCATAAATCTCATCATCAGTATTTGATTACATTGAAATGGGGTCACTCCTAAATTACTCTCTTTCTGATAAAAAATAAATCCTCGAAATTGGTCAGGGAAGTAAAAAATATACCATATATTAAAAAAACTGGTATGGTCATCACACGACTTTTGTATAAGGAATGACGAAGGAATGTCTACATATTTTTTTAAGGTTATGTTGCCATAAAACCACTTTAAAGTGATATGTACACGTTTGTATTGACTTTCTAGCGTGCTATAATTTTTTAGGAATCTTTTTCTTCGATTTCATTAAGATATAACCGAAATATGGCAAATTGAACTTATCTTGTCATATTCACTAACACCTATAATTGTGCGCCTCGATATTGCTTTCCTTTTTAGTAAATCAGTAAAAATGATTATTTTTAACGTATCTTGTTTTCCCTTCAAGATATGGAACTTTTTTCTAAAAAAATTCGTCGCAGGCAGGATTATATTTGTGAATTCATTTTAAGTTATAAATAAAATATCTAATAAACTGTTAATGTTAGAAAAAAAATCTATTTGAATAAATTGTTAGGAAGAATTATCTCTATAAGAAACTGTAAAAATAATCTGAATAATTTACATACGTACAAAATTATATAAAAAAAACTGTTAAAAATGGCGAATACGCGTACTTCCGGTTTCTTTATCAGAACCATCTTTTGAACCGAAAGAATATGAAAAGCTAGCTCCACGCTAAATTTCAAGTTAATAGGACTTCGAGAGTTATCGTGGGTACATCGTTACACACACACACATAGACACACACAGACACCCAAAATGTTTTTGTCAAAAATACATTTTTCTGATTCATGGGACCTTGAAACGTAAAATTATGCAAAAAAAATTAAATAAAAAATAAAAACATGACGAATTGAGAACTGCCTTCTTTTTTAAAGTCAATTGAAAAATAAGTAGGTATGTGGATGTGATACGAAAAATGTCTTGTTTTGTTTCCCATGTTCCTTGTTTTATTCCGATAGAGCCAATGAAGTTTGGGCAAAGTACAGACTTAAAAAATTTAAATGAGAAAATTTAAAAACATGAATTTCTGCACGCCATATACATTGCTCAAAGAAGTTTGTTTATTAACTCCAAAATATTTTGGTAGTTACCTACATAATAACATAATAATATCTGAAAACGTTAACATTACTTACAAGCATTTTAAAAAATGTAGCTCACCTTAAGTCTAACCTCACGAGCCGCTACTTGCTAAAATGTAATAAAAGCGTTATATATGACGACCTTGGTTTTTTGTCGTAATTATACAGTAAATATTACGTCACACATATAACGTAATAAAGGTGATCTAGTAACGTTAAAGTAATCTTAATAACGTAATCTGATTGCTTGTGATTTAAATATTCAATAAATTCTTTATAATCTTCTATAATTAGTGTTAAATAAAAATAAAGAAATATTGAATACGATTTTATATAGCATTTACGTTTATAAGTGTGAGATAAGTTTGAATTTTGCTGAATTAACTTTTATGAGTTCTGCTCTAAATACTAAAGCTAATGAAGATGATACATTACAAAAAATTTTCTGGACTTCTGTGACTACAAAAAAATACATGTTTAAAGCCACTGATCTAAAATATTTAAAAAAAAGTATTAATTTACTTAAGAAAAATATACACAGAATTTTTGTAAAGTTTATTTAATTTGTAAGTTCAATAACTTTTGTATACTAAACTTTAATGATAAAACTAATATACATTTTATGTTGGTCTGTTTTAAGCGGTTAAAATTCAAATCTAATCTAGGGAATTTATGTAAAAACGGTTGCAACGCTAAGTGGTTACTTCGGCGATTTGGAGGTCGTTTGCACATTTTAGTTTTAATTTTTATTTACAGCTTTTGAAAAACGTACAGTAATTTTAATTGATTAAGTAGAATGTCATTAAATCTTCAATATGAAGCAATTGGAAAAGGCTTCGTGCAGCAATATTACGCACTATTTGATGATCCTGTGCAACGACCTAACCTCGCAAATATGTATAATGTAAGTTTTTTACTAAATTTGCTATATAATGATTAATTTTTTTAAATATAGATTGAGAGTTCGTTTATGACCTTTGAAGGTACGCAATTACAAGGCTCGGTTAAAATTATGGAGAAATTATTAGTAAGTGAAGGGTCGGCATAGAATATCGTTGATTAGAGCTATTCTTTACAGACTTTATCGTTCCATAAAATAACTAGAGTACTTACGTCAATAGATTCGCAGCCTATGTTTGATGGTGGAGTTTTAATTACTGTATTAGGAAGACTACAAGTAAGTTCAACGATCTCTTCATGTAAATAAATAACCTTAAAAATTTATAGACAGATGAAGATATACCTCAAGCGTACATTCAAACGTTTATTTTGAAACCTATTGAGGGAAGCTTTTTTATTCAACACGATATTTTCCGTTTAGTTCTACATAATTCAGCCTAAACCTAAGTATTTTCATTATAATATATTAATTTGTTCATTTCAAGTACCTGTTTCCAGGCGTTTTCAAATCTCAATGCTTATATCACTTTTTCTGTCTACATAATCATGTTAAAATAAGTAAAGCTGTTGATTGTAACATCTAAACTGCTTTTGATCACAAGGTTCAATTAAAATATTTTGTAACATTTTATATTGTTTTTGTTACGTTGAATTCAATACCTTGTATTTTAATGCTTTCTTTATGCTTATGGATTAGAAACTACGTACAGTACATTCAAAGTTATGTTTAGATAAAACAATTACTGTTACATTTCTTAGATTACATGTTTTTACTAACTACAATCTATGGCTTTTGTTTAAAAACCTATTGTATTACTCGGTTTTTCAACTTGTTGATCAATAAGAATAAATTTAATATTTTTAGCTTAGATTTTTTTATTTTGCAGGGTAGTCACAAACAAAATATTAAACTTTTCAAAATTGAAACTGCAATGACTTATTTACAGTAAATCGTATGCTATTTTCTTAAATCTGATATAGAATTAAATCGTACTTTAAGTGAGTGTTACATTTCTTATACCTAAACTATAATTAAAATTTTTTATTTTACTTAAGTGATGCTTCATTACTGTAATACAAGGGTTTTTTGTAGTAACTCGGTTAATAAGCACAAAATTGAATGTGATTAAAACTAAAGCAACCAAATCGTGTCTTCATACATTTAAAAAAATAATAAAATG
Organism: Aquatica leii; assembly: GCA_035610365.1. Classification (NCBI taxonomy): domain Eukaryota; kingdom Metazoa; phylum Arthropoda; class Insecta; order Coleoptera; family Lampyridae; genus Aquatica; species Aquatica leii. Next base: position 60,689,592 of record CM069436.1, read on the forward strand.
GTTGATTCTGCCATCTAACTAATGCCTTGTTGCAAGGGCAAATAATGGCAGCATCACCAAAAACTTTGACTGTACATTTCGTGAAAGACTAAATGATCACGAAGGAATCTAAATCACATGCCACCTATCGATTATTTAGATCTTTTATAAATTCTAGGCACTAGTTTTGAAGCACTATCAAATAATGTCGATTAACTCGTCTTTACTTAGCTTTGAAATATCAAATTTCTTAAATTGATAGGTTGTTTTAGACAAACGTTTTCTGAAAATATAAAGAAATTATAAATATTTTGAAATTTGTTTAGGTTTAGGAAATGTAATATTAACTCAAAACAGGATGTACGTCTAAATTAATAGTTAATTGTTTCATTGAAAATAAACAAGTCATTGTAATTTTAAACACTTTAATAATTGACCCTGTATAAGTTACACAATAAGTAAGCAACATTTTCTTTGTATAAAATAATTCAAACGAAGTTACGTTTAATAAATCAAATTTTCTTAAAAAGTCAATCTTGAAGTAGGTATTGTCGTTTTAATTAATACTGTTTGACATGATTGCTTTAATAGAATATGAACCAAAATTGACTGTTCTATTTTACCGTGTGCAAGTTTTGAATACGACAAAGTTTTGTTTAAAACTTTTTTCTATGTTGATTTTAGGGTCTATCAAAAAACCCAACTCGTGGATACGTAGCGTATTATTGTCAGATAAAATTTTCGAAATGGTAAAGATAAATCGCGAATTCGTTCATTTCAAAACGATTAGTGAAAAGCCAATGATATATTCGATACTTGGAGGCGCTTGCAGCTATGCATCTCAAGGCAATGATTCAGAGTACGAACGTCGATTATTAAGCTACTGATAAATCTGTAATTATGGTGTACATAATAAGTAACTAAAATGAGATTTTATTTTCTGTCAAATGCATTTGACAAAAATTTAAGAAAACTCTGGAATAGTCCTATCTACAACGTTAAATTTTAGGTACTGATGAACGTATGGATTGCAAAATCTATTGAGGATCAACGTTAAAAAAACACAACGCTTCTGGTGCTTATAAAGTAAGTTTTGGAATCTATCCCAGTGGAGAAAGATCAGATATTATTAACGAAATGTTTATTACAGAGAACAAGCACAAAGAAAAACCCAATACATATTTTTGCGTTTCATTACTATGATACACATATGTAAGCCAATTAGCCTATTATTGGACAAATCTTTCTTTGCTTTCTTCACTTGTTATATTTCGAAAAATAAAAAAAACAGTGTAAAGAAGACAAAAACTTACAGATTTGTTGCTTAAATTTAATTTCTTGAATTCACATATTGCAAAACTTGAGTATGAATCAGTGATAAATTGAAACAACTTGAAGAAACGAAATGTAATACAAGAATGTGAAGAAGATTCGAAAAACATATTAATCAATAGAACAGGGTGCTTCAATAAGTTCTTGACTACGTTTTTATTGAAACCTCCGGTGTTGTTTGAGAAAAATAACCGAAGTATTTTATGTTCTGGAAAAAATTAAACGAGCAGTACTGCAATATGTTGAACACCTAAGGAGGAGTCGTCCTAGAACAGCTATAGTATCAGCAAAATAAAGAACAACTGTTGATGTCACTGATGATGTTCTCTGCTATTATTTGTAATTAGTAATTTAAACATATAAAATGCACTATTTTTTTGTATTTTATTTAAACACAATCGAAACCATACATATACTACTACTATATTGCAACTTTTGTGCGAAACTGTTCGAAAACATGGTACAAATACACATCTGCGTATATAGATACATATATGTATATGTTTGCACTGCTCAGCACACTGAACAAATTGTACGCGTGTGCGGTACGTCTTTTAAACAAATGTGACTTCGTTTGCTGCATTCAGATGTCGTTAATTTATTGGTGAGGTTTTTACTATTAACATCTGCAAAGTAACTGAGCAATGTCATTTGCAACTTGAAATCATTAATAAAAGATAAATTATTAGTAATAAGTTAAGAAATTTTCAGTTTACTTAATGCTAAGGTTACAAACATCAGACCATGGTACACCCCTCCCCATTTCTTCTTAATTTTTAAGATAATTGATAGAAATTTGGGATATCCTATATGCATAATAAGCGGCACTGTTTGTGTGTTATTGTATTTGGGAAATCTGCATAATTCTGAATCCAATGATACCACATAAGTTGCATTTCAAACGTCAATTGTTATTCCGAATTATTCTAATTGACCCGTGTAATAAGGAATTTATTCATGCCCATTATTAAATGTGCGATAAATACAATTTTGTTGTAATTATAAATTATTAAGAAGTTACTGAGGAGGCTTTGGAATTACAACAACTGTTCAAAATGCTGTTCATTAACGTCAATGCGCTTCTGAACTCTCATAGCTGTTTATCGAAGAACGTTCAATAATTGCTAGGTCGTTATTGCTATTAATATTGCGCTCTTACTCGTAGCTCCAGATCGTCACGGGTTGTAACAGCGGTTGCATAGACGGGCCCGGTTTCTGCAAGAAGCGGCCGCTTCGGGTGCACCGAGTCTGAGGGACCCACTTTAAACCTACTTACATATATTTTTAAAATAACCAATAATAATAATTAGCACAATCTTTTTTAAACGCTCAAATATCACGAACTTACAAAGAACATGCAATCTATGTGTATTTCAACAACTAAATTGTCTTCAAAAAGTACAATAGATGTACATTTTAAAAAAGCTCAGTTTGGAGAGATATCTTAAAAATAATTGTTACCACAATAAAGAGCTGCTTTGAGAAGTTTAGGGTTAACTTTGCGTGGATCTGAAGAATGTTATCATCCAATTAAGAAAGTAATTATATTTAAGTTGTTTAATTTATTTGATTCAATCAAATCCCTGGTAAGGTTGAATAATTTTGCTTGTGTTTTAACCGAATCGGGAAATGATCGCCAATAAAACATTATCATACCCAAGAATCTTCTTCACTCTGCTACACTATTCGACTGTGGAAACTGCAGTATAGTTTGTAACTTTTCGGGTAAGGATGTGATGCCTTCCGCTGAAACTAAGTAGCCTAGAAACGATACTTTTGAAGTGCCAAATACACATTTGGAAAGTATTTTAAAAACTAGTTTAAAGTGGGCTTTTGTGCTATTCTTTATTTGTTGACGCTAGACATTGCAGCTTGCAAGCGTCAGTTTGTTTGGGTTTACGAACGACAATACGGCAAAGGCCAAGTTCTACTTCTTGTATTGGCTCTCAAGAAGAGATTAGGACCAAGCCTAAGTCTGGGTGTTTAACTACGACGCGGTCTAAGCCGAAAGTCGCTTATAATCTTAAACATAACCACGAAAGCTTAAGATTTTACAAATGGAGTGGTTCAATATGACTTCAGGAGCCACCGGGATGTGATGAAAAGTCCGGATTAAATCAAGTTTAGAAAATATCAATTTTACAACAAGATGGTTTGTTAAGATTTTCCAGATGAGGTATAGGACATTTGTACGGCGTATTAATTGCATTTAAGAAGCGATAGTCGCCACATGGAAACCAAGAATCATATTTCTTACAGGTCATGGGAAGAGAACTGGCTTAGCAACTTTTAGATGGACGACATTGAAATGATCCAGTTTAAATTTAAATTCAATTAAAAACGCGCAAAATTACGTAAGCATCCTCATCTAGCGGGAAAATTGAAAAATACAAATTGCACCGTTTTACCATCGTTTTACGCATGACCCGTTTTAAGAGGGATTCGGAGACGCTAAGGGTAGAAAAGTGCCAACCTGTTGTACAATCAGCTTTCTTGATATAAAATTTGTGTTTGTGTCCTGTGTTATTTATAATGTAAGTATCTGTATGCCGTTATAGTTAGCATAAAAGAAGAGAAAATTAACTTTAATTTGTAAGCACTAAATCCATGCGTTATAAAAACATTGCGTTTTCATTATTTTGGTAAAACAAACTCATTGGCAGCCATTTCAATTATGTCAGTCTAATATTGTTTTATGTGTATGATTTAGAATTATTAAACGATGTTTTTCACAAATTATTAATTCAAATATATAAGTACTAAATCACATTTATGTGTTTTCCAGTCGCGGTAGGCTGCTTTCAGGGTCCTACATTTTCGTTTACTTTTTTTATATATAATTTTTATTATTTGTATTACTGATTATTTGTATACATATGTGTTTTTGGTCTTACTTGTTGTTCCAAACTTTAGCTGGGTTTATTCGTATCCAGGACCTCAGTACCCATTGACGGGGTCACCGATTATTTAACACACGTCTTACGTTTAAAATGATGATGTTTGTGCACTTATTGATATGTGTTGGAATTTAAATCTTTTAACAGGTCTGCGTTGTATTTGTCTTATTTACTATAATTCGAGATGTCTTAGTTTTACGACATGGGTTGATAGTTTTGATTACAAGCCGATTGCTTTATAAACCTAAATTATGTGATGATCTTGCATTTACATTTAGTTAGAGAACCGGAGGGGTTTCTTGACTCTGTTTTTCCTCTTCTACTACAGGTTCCACAAAAACAGAGAACATTTCGGTTAAAATTTAACGAGTTAAACGAATAAAAGTTACGATTTATTTGTTTTGTCTGTTTTATTTAACCTGCTATAGCCTTCCCACTTAACGAGAGTAAGCAGGGTATAACGAACTTAATACAACGTAGAAAGGGGCTGTAGTTTGACGATCACAGTCCCAGCGAGATGTCGCGGTTTTTTATGTTGGCGGGTTTTAATTTGCAAACGTGAGTGAGTTACATCATAACATATTTCTAAATTTATCATTTGTGGAATTCTAACTTGACAATTTTAACTTAGCTGCTACTAGTTTTACTAGCGGAAGACGACGTGCTCTAGTTGTGACAAGGTAGTTAAGTAGTGACAATTAAATAATATATGCCATGAGATATCGTAACGTACGATAGTTTTTTGCTCAATAAGTTTGAGTGCAGTGTAAGTATATCTGAGTATTTTTGTTGCAAAGCTAAAAGATGTACTGTTGTGCCATCGAAAAGGGCTGTGACTCCTAGATATCCTAGTTGAGTGGTACTGTCTAGTAGTCGTTTATTCCTTAAGTCTATGAGTAACCTAAACGAATTAAGGAAGTCTGCACCAATTATGAGCGTGCTGACTTCGGCAATGGTGAACGGCCGTTTGTTTTGCCTCCTCATGTTTAACTCGACACATATAGCAGTTTATCGCCAAAGGTTTTTATAGATAAACCGTTTGCACCAAATAGTTCACGTTTACTCACAGCAGGTCGTTCCTTATGCGTAGGCGAAATGCAAGAAATGTCTGCACCAGAGTTGACAAAATATCGGATTCCGATTTCTCTATCAGTTATAAATAAGCGGTTTGATTTAAAGTGACCCTGTTCTCTAGCCGCTGATTGAGCCTACTGGTTTTCCGTTTTTGGAGTGAACAAACATAGGGCGGTGCATTTTGTGGCTCGTTGTTGGAAACAGTGATGATACCAACATATACTTCCTGCTGACGACGTTGATTAGATTTGGATCTTCTTATGTCACACTTGAGTCTTGTTTTATCTGTAGTTAAATTAACAAACGATGTCATATGAGTTGCTAGTTCAAGAATCTTGTCAGCCATTGTAGCAACTTTGTCCAAACTGTTTGAATTAGTGACCAGCACAGTTCTTGCAGTGGTAGGCAAGCGTTGGAAGAACATTGTGCTTAGAAAGTCGTCCTTGATTTTGTCTTCGGATAGGGTTTTCATCTCGCACATTAAAACAAACGGTCTTTTGTCACCTATTTCTAATTCTGAAATTAGTTTTTTAACTCGGTTATTAATCTGGTTTTGCTATTGCTGTAAGGAGTGTTATCCGGAGTCTTGAAATCATAGATATTGGACACCAATTTTGCTATCTCCGAGGCCAGTGATGCAAGCACATGATGATATTTTGTGACTTCGTTTGTAATCTTTGTCATTACGGACATTTTTCTTTTAAAATGTTGAAATTTTTACAGAAACAGCTGCGGTCGATAGTTGTGGAAAAGATTCGATTGTCGGTAATTCGTCGAGCATGTAATATATATATCTTGATTATATCTTAATATACGTTTGCGGTTACTTATTCACTATTTAATTAAATCGTTTTTCATCACACACACACGTCTAATTTAAAGTTTATTCTATTCACAATTGAGTCATATCAGTTTATTAAGATTGTTTCTTTATCTACATTACGCAATCACGGCGGGGTCAGCACTATGGTTTAGGGTATTGCGTTTAACGTTTTCAAGGATTCTACCGGTAGGTTAGAAGTGGCGAGTTTTTTATTTTATTATAGCATTATCAACTACGCCCACTTACCGAAATATCAACAAGCTGTGCTATCGTGGTTGTTACCAGCAGGTCCGCTTGAAAAAAGGTTGGTAACACAATTTTGCATTTTGCGGTTAAAAAAATTAAACATATGGCTTCGACTCCCGCTTGAAATTTTTTTTCTCTGCAACTGATGCTTGCCCTGTCACCGCTACCGCTCGATAAATTAACGTCGGTTTCAAATTATAATCAATTTGCAATCCTTAATTGCATAATTTTGAAGCTTCTGTATTTATTTTACAACAAACACTGTTGAAGTCTGGTTGAGGCAATCTTAGTCCATTCTTCAACCACTTACGGAACGAGTTGTCAAAATTAACGTATTAGCTCGAAGATTTTGATTAACGATTTTTTAACAAATACAGTTAAGTAGCAGCATAATTAGTTTTAGATACTCTTTGGTTTTAGTAATGTTTGTGCTATGTATCATTTCTAAACAAATTTATGACGCTGCCGTAAGATACACCTTTTTGTGAAGGTCTAAAATTTAATGTTTCTTTAGGATTCTTAAGAAACTGTATAAGCACTTTAGACAGAACCGGTAAGAGGTGTAAGATAATTTGTATATGTTCCTGCTTTGTAAAAAAATTGAGTAATCCAAAAAAAATAAGTCGATGTTTCGCTTTTGATAATAATCGATTTAGTAACCGATGTTAGCAGTATTCAGTAATGCCGTTCTTTGTCATCGATCATCCCCAGTGCATCCGTACGTTGATGTGATAAAAAACAGTTATTAATGAGATTTAATTTTGTCCCAGAAATTAAACTATTGTGAACTTCAAATTATACTCAATTTACCAATCAAGGTTGTTCAAAATGAGATACTTCTCAAAAGAATGTTTCAAAAAGAAAGCTTTTCAGAGAACACTAAATTCAATTATTAACAACTGATAACAGGAGTTATGTACATACATACGTATTCACTTGTAAGCGAATAAAAGTTTTTATACGAGCATTTTTTTTTTGTCAAAACATTAAAGTCTTTCTGTAAAAACTTAATTAAACAAATTTAATAAACTTTTATACGGATGAAAATGAATCGAAAGAAGCTGAAAAATGAGCTACTACGATTTATCGTATTCACTTTCATTGTAAATACATTTTGTTTACTATTAAAGCACGTTTCTATAAAAAATGCAGATTCTTCAGTCAACGGATATACAGGGTGTCCCACGAGGTACTGTACATACTGAAATGGTATGTTCCTTAGGTCAATTTAAGTAGAAAACGTCCTATAAACATAGGTCCAATTCGCCATAGTTACACAGATAGAAGCGTTCAAATTTTTTAACTGATCACACATTTTTTGAAAATTAATTATTCTTAGTCAACTGGGAAACAAAAGCCGAACAATATGTCATTTATTGCTTTCTTTTCTACTAATGTCACAGTCGATTTTATTAAATGAAGTGTAATTTAAATGCAAAATGCCTTCTCATTTTTCTAACGAAGAGTATGCTGATATCATTTACATTTATGGATTTTGTGATAGAAATGCGAGATCTGCCGTTAGGGAACCCTCCAAGAGGAGGGTGCCAAATCACCAAACCTTTTCTTCTGTGTTTCAACATGTACGGACTCATGGTTCATTTCCATGAGTTTCAACAAGATCTGACCGTCCTGTGCAGTTAAATGTGAATGAGCAGGAAAACATTCTACAGATGGTTGAACGGAGTCCAGGGTTGAATACTAAAAGAATATCTTCTCGAACGGGACTCCCCCGTATGTCAGTATGGCGAACATTACATGATGGGCTTTTGTATCTCTATCACATACAACAGATTCAGCATCTGGAACCTGAAAATTTTGCTGCCCGGTTGAATTTCTGCCACTGGCTACAGGTAAATCCACAATTAATTCCATTCATTTTATTTAGCGACGAGGCGCAATTTACTAGAGATGGAGTGAACAATACACGTAATTCTCATTTGTGGTCATATCAAAATCCACATGGCACAACAGAAACTAACTTTTAGCGCAGATTTTCTGTTAACGTATGGTGTGGCATGATTGACGATCAACTTATTGGACCTTTTTTCTTTGAGGAACGTCTGACAGGAGAAGCATATGCTAACTTTTTGCGGAATGAATTGCTAGCGCTTTTGGAAGAAGTACCTTTACTAACAAGACAACAAATGTTTCTGCAACATGATGGAGCTCCTCCACATTTTAGTCGGCATGTGACCGAATATCTAAATGTTGCTTACCCCAATAGGTGGATTGGGCGTGGAGGCCCGCATGCTTGGCCACCGAGATCGCCCGATCTCACACCTTTGGACTTCTATCTGTGGGGTCATGTGAAAAATTTAGTATACGAGGTAAAAGTTAATACCAAAGCTGAACTAATACAGCGTATCCTGAATGTGTGTCAACAAACACGGAACAACCAGCAGGTGCTTTTGTATTAACTCAAATCTTTAATTTTTATTTGTCAAAATATTAATTTTTTTTAATGTTTAGTTGATGTTTCAATTTTAGTACTATTACCTGATACCATTAACCTATGAAAGCCTAGATACTATCAAACGTCGTGTCCGTATTTGGCGCCCTACCGATTTTTTTGTCCAAATATTCACGAATTTCAATTATCGTATCACCTACGACTACCTCACTGAGTAAGCCCAGCAAACATCTCCATGTTATATCAGAGAGAAGATATATTTAGAGGGGAATCTCCTGTATATAAACTTGGAACACAGTTTATGGCGCCCTACAACGGTTGTGGGGAAAACAAATAGCGCGAATTTTAAACTTAATGTGTGGGTGTGGGTAGCACCCATTATTACTACAATGGTTTATTTTGAATGTTTTCTTGTTTTTGAAAGAATAGTTATGACAATTGTCACTTTTTTATAATTATGCGTTAAAAAAGCGACTTATTTTATATAACATTTTTTATTTGCACAAATACAATATAAATAACTTCCAGTTTCATTCGAATCAACACCGTATGAATATTGTACGTGACAACTTTTCTTTAAAACGAATATGAAAACCTTCAGTTTTTAAATAGTAATAAACGTTATAGAATTTGCTCGATTTTATTCGAGAAATGAAATTCAGCGTTTTTAGCCTTCAAGGTACGAAAAAGAGGGAAATAAAATTTGCTGTATTTGTATTTTTTACCGATAATTATTACTTAGTGGCCTCTAACGGTTGTGGGGAAAAGTTAAAACGTTATTGCTTTTCTCTCTATTGAAGTTTCTCGTCTACAAATAGTTAGTTTATGTGTTATATTTTGTAGGCAAGCTTACGTAATAAATTACATAAATTAGAGATCTGAAGTGCACTGAGTCAATCAGCAAACAAAGTGGATGCGCCGGTGCGAATCCGAGTCGTGGCCTAACGTCTATTTTAAACAATTCTTTGTTTATTTTTTTACATTAAAGTCATATTAAAATAAACATTTATATTAAAATAATCAAAACAATGTCTTGGCAGATCTCATTTTTTAAAATTAGTTATATCACGTTGCAGAGATGACACAGTATTTTGATTATATAAATTAACAACATTGCAAGTTTTGATATATTTCCATTAAACGATTTTCATGCTAGAATTAAAAAAATATTCAAAATTTTTATAAAATTTTTTTTGTCGTTTTGACATGTTATAAATTTTTTTCAAGTATTTGCAACCAGTTGCTGACAATAGGTATATTTTTATATTGACGATTGTATCAAAAAATTAATCTTTTTCTGTCGACGAGTGCCTAATTACACGTTTGCACCGGTGTAAATACATGGTAGCCTGGGTGGGCCTTCCCCTCTCCACAGTATCAATGTGCCCTCACACACAAAGAATAATATGTAACTGGCACATTTTTTTTTATGAATGGAACCTAGGCCTCCCCCTAGCGCGGAGGTCTAGTTACGCACATGACTCGAATCTAAAATTGTAAAACTGAGAAGACTCAGAAATGTGGGAAAGCCAATTACTACAAAAAAAACGCCAGAATTTTTCTACCTGTTAAAAAAAATATGTAATGTGTGTTGCCTATGTTCAAAATTTCAGTTGTAAAACCAAAAAATTGTAAAAATATAGAACTTTCCTAATTATAATATATGAAAGTGTAAACGGTCTATCTTTAATTAAACGGACAACAATCGTTTCCTAAACAGAACTTACAAAAGTGAAATTTCGAACAGTAAGATAACTGAACTTCTTTTTTTGTATTTATGTAACGGACTTTTAATGAAACGCCTACTACTTTAACATTGTCAATGACGTCGCAACTCAAAAAAGGGTCAGTTCACAAAATATATTTGCGGTAGATTTAAATGCAAATGTATTAGTTTAGTGAACACATATTTCTCAACCAATTCTATCATAATCTTTATATTATTGTTGAAAATTTGCTCAATGCCATTGTTTAAGTACTTGGTGATTTCTACGATCAGTTTGGTATTATCCTCACTTTAAGAATTCCTGCTCTTGTTTAGTTTGTTCTGCAAGCTTCATCTCTGTCAGTCAGTGTTTTGATTAGCAGTAGTTAAGGCTTCCTTGATTGTAGTAACCTTTCTGTCACTTCCTAGTTGCTTTTTTAATTATATCAGCATTTGTAACTTTCTTATTAATTAATAATCATTTTCCTTTAAAAGCTCTAAGATCTTTCTTATTCAATTTCACATATATCCATTCTGCCTCAAGTATTTAAACATACGATCAGTTAGTATTCAACAATACTTTATTATATATTAAATAAATTAGAAGAAACAAATACTGCAACAAAACAAACAGGTACATTTATAAATTAAGAGTAACACACACATGCATTAACTCGAAAAACTACCAACAATGCAGTGAGTAACTCACTAAACATCACAAAAAACAACGGAATTATGTAGACAACTTCCTAAACCGACTGCTTCTAAAACCACGTAACGTACTCATAGCCATGGCTCTGTTAAAATGTCTTTGGGGCTTGGCTTCGTACAAATCCTCTGAGTTAGAGCTGCCCGAAGACAATATCACTAAAACAACTCCAAAAACCTGAAAAGCATTTTGAATGGCCAAAATAAAACATCTTACCAAAGAAATAATGATCATTAAAGTATAAATATGTAACCGAGATGCAGGCATGCTCTCCATCTCTTTAAGAGCCAATTGTGCAGGTTCGAATCCCGGTTTTATAACTAAAGTGTGTTTAAGATGTAAAGATGCTTCTTGATAGTGACCGTAAGCTTTAAAAATTTCACCCAAGGTAAAATACTGCTGCCAAGCTGCCTTATCTGGTGGCTGCATTTCAAGAGATCTTCGAGTTAAATAAATTGCATCGTCTAAATATTGTAATGTAAACAATACTCTCGCTAAATTGAGCAAAACCTCTGCATTGTGTGGTGCTACGGCTAACGCTCTACGAAAACATTCAATCGCTTTGCGTGCGTCGCCTTTAATTCTCCAAAAATTGCCTATTTGATTATATAATTGTACAGATTTTGGCTTTTCTTTTTTGGCTCGTTTAAGTCTTCGTTCTAATGCATCTATTTCATCTTCTAACGAATAATTTGCTTTAGTTACTTTTTTAGTCTTGTGCCCAAAAATTAGGGAAATCTGTGGTTCTGGTACAATGGGATGTCGATTACGATTAGCGACACCCACAAGACCATCATAATATGTATAATTTACCGGCTTTCCACAATCTAATACTTCGTCACTGTATGTTATGTAATTCAATTTATTTAATGTTTGTTTGAAAGAAGATTGATTATCTCGAGTTTCGTTCCTGCAACGTATGCCTATATAAAACAGTAAAATTTGTTATAATGCTTACTTCTGCAATATTTTAGGTTGAAGTGTGCGACAACTTGTGCAAAAATATTCGTCATCTTGTCTTATCCATGACTGACCATAATGTACGGTTGAAGTGATTATGCTAAAAATGGGATCTTCCTCTGTTAGATGTGTATTTGGTACTGACACGATGGGGTGAAATGGATTAGCCTCAACTACTTTAGTTTCATCCGAGTTTAACTTCCATAATGTTGAAGTACGAGAATTGGTAGAAATTATATGAAAAGTCAGCAAGTACAAGGCGTATATCGTTATATTTTGGCATTCGATCATATCGTAAATGTTTAATTTTGAAATTTACAAAATTCACAATTTTTCATTCGCATTTTTTAATGAATTTATAAATTCGTTACGACCTTAAATTCAATAACAAAATATTCACAATATTTAGAAAGCAAAAAAGGAAAAGTGGGTTTATTTGGTCATGTGTTGCATTTTAGGGACTTTTGCTTTTAATTATTTGTAATTATTGTTTTGGCGGCAAAATTAAATGCATAAATATTGCAATTTAAGAAAATGAATTACAATTTTCTTCTTTCAAAAACTTCATAATTGAGTTTTGACAGATATCTAAGTATATTTATTTAGTCATACATACTTCAATAAATATTTTATAAAAAAAATAGGGGACACCCGGGTTTGAACCGGGGACCTCTCGATCTGCAGTCGAATGCTCTACCACTGAGCTATATCCCCTTTTTTAAAAGTAGTTACTTTTAGAAACATATGTAGTAGTCACTGTATAGATAAAACTAAAATATAATAATTTTATCTATAATAATATTCTCAACTGTATATAATCGAATTAGATAAATTAAATAATGTAAGCTTTTTTTACTAAAGTTATTTGAAATCATTTATTATTGTTATAAGCATTCATTTTATCTCAAATTTAAAATCAATCCCTTTAATAGATACATTTAGCGCAAATTCTACAGATCTAAAAAATAGGTTTTACATATATATTTTTAATTTTAAAACTTATCGTTAAGTATTATAAATATTTACTATATCTACTGCAATAAATAAATAACAGCAACGTTGCCTAGGTACATAGTTTTTTAAGTCGAAATTAGCAAATTAACACAAAAAAACTAGATGATTTTTGGCAAAGGTTGGCTGCTATCTTATTTCCCGACAGACAAATGTTAGGTATCTAAAGCCTTTTTGCATCGGATATTACTACAGCTAGTAATTACAAAGACAGATAATGCGTTTAATTTTACCTTTAAATTTTGAACACCAAAATAGTTTTATCTCGAGTTTTATAGAACTGATAAAGTAACTTATAGTTTATAAATCTAAACTAAATAATAAAAATATAAATAAAAATTATACTCTATGCTATTAGCAGTGTTGTGCATAAATAATTGAATTGTTATCTATATATGAAAAAATATATAATTCACACGAAAACCAATTAATTGTTTACTAAATTTGCCAATTAAATAAATTTGTCAAATTAAACAAAAACTAGAGATCGAACAAAAACATGACTTCATTAATGAAACATTGATTTAATGACCTAATATTGTGAAATATAAAACAAGTTTCCTTATTTAGAAATTTTGATACAATAATTAGACTATTAGTTTATATGATCTTTGCTATTATAATAGTACTAAAGTCTATTAAGAGAGGTATCTATAGTAAACTTAATTAGGTGTTCCTTTTAGCAGTTTAGTAGAAAAATTCTGGCTTTGATATCGATGTCAGTTTGAATCTATGATGTTAGAATATTATAAAAATGATTCATAGTTGTAAATCGAACTCTGAATTATTGCTTTTTGGTTTGTTTAAGTATCATTTGTAGTTTTAAACAATATTTTACAAAAAGACATAAAAATTCTATATGTTCTAAATTTTGAGAAGTTGACATCATAGAGCATTTAAAAATTTAGTTTTTTGTCTTCTAAGTTATAAATGCAAGCAAATATATTTTTAAATTTTGAAAAATTTTGGATTTAAACGAGATCTAAATATGTTATGCTCTTCTCAGCACTTTTTGTAACTGTAAGTGCAGCGTGTATTATAAAAAAAAAGCATTTTGACTTTGAGTTTTATTAACTATATTTAGGAGGTTGTCAGTGGTTGTAATCATATATATTTTACAACATTGATTTATAGAATTAGAGTAGTAGTAGCAGCGTTTTTATTCGACACAATCTACATTACGTTTTTATTGCGAATTGATCTTATCGTTAGTATTACCACAGTATTACTTATCAGCACGTTTATCTTAAAAGTAAGATAAAAGGTCCACGAGTTAAATACTCTTCAAAAACAAACCTCCCAATCACATGTATTGAGTTTTTTGAGTTTAAACTGCTCAAAAAGTCAGGAATTTTCTATCTTTGGATTAAACATTTTCTTAAGTAGTCAAAATTCGAGTTCCTTCATATTAGTATAAGTATGGAAATTGGCATGAGCTTAATTTTACTGCATCAGATCTCAGTGTAGGTGTTTCAACTAAATAGATTTTTAAAATTACGAATCTATAGTAGCTATTAATTTCAATGTATGAACCGTGCCAATTAATTTACGTACGTGATAAAACCACACCTAATAAATGTACCAAAAAACTTGTTATTGTTTCTGAAGACGATAATATATAGTTATCGCAACGCAACATTACAGTAAAAAGTAATTTGATTTGTGTTTTTGTTTATATCTCGTATCTTATGTATTTACGCTCAAGGTCAGGTAAGTTTAGTCTTCGCAGCAAAAGAGCTGCAAAAATGAAAAACATGTACAGCAATTATTTATCAAGGTCTAAGCGACCGATCTGGACTGTATACTATGTTATCTTGACAAATATAAAAATTATTATTTGTGCGACGCCAATGTATATACAACCAATTTTATTCAATGCTTTGCTATATTGCATAACGATAGGCGTAAAAACTGCGACCTTAACTCAAATAGAAATGCAAGGGACTGATTAGGTACAACAATGGTACAACCAATTAAAACTAAATTAATTTATCTCAACTAAATATTTTTTTAACTGAAACCAAAATTTGTTCTTTCAATCAAAACAAATTTAGTTTTAACATAATTAAAGAGTTGTTTCAGAAAATCAAATAAATAAAAGTAAGAAATCAAACAAATATTCTCTTCCCCATATAGAAACAACAGATCCTTTTAAACTAAATAAAATTTGTTTGAACGAAACATTTTTTTTTCTCTGTGTAGTTGTTATACTCACAAACTGTTTTTAATTGAATACATGATAACTTGCAAATTAAATAAAACTTTAAAATGAATATTCCAAGATTTACGATTTTGTAATCGCGTTACAAATAATAAAAAACTTTAAGTTCTATCTAATTCATAAATTTTGATATTAATACTAAAACTATTTTGTTTTATTTAATTATTAATTCATCATAATTGATTTAGAGATAGGTAGCATAACTTTTAAAAAAGTAAATGAAAATAAATATCAGCATGGAACAAACATTTATTCTACCCGAAAATTTTTACAAACAATTAGCTTTTGTATTTTCTTGTAATTAAAAATTTTTTTTTTAACTTTTAAGGAAAGAAATTATTAAATATGTATAAAATTTGCAAAGAAACGTTTGCACGGTATGCGTTACATTAGCATATAAGAGAAAAAACTAAAAAAGTTTCATTAAATAATTTTAAAATAGAATAATATGATGACTCATTGCTTATTTACGAATGTTTTAACCTAATTGCATCATTCCTAAACTTGTAGAAATTTCGGATACGGCGCTGTACAATACGTAGTAACATCCGACCAATCAAATTAAACCACATCGTATTAAAGCAAAAACACCTTAAAACGTCACGAATGTGTCAATTGATTTTTCCATTATGGTGTTCTTAAACGCGTAGTATTGGGGGCCTTTAAAGGAAAAGATGTAAGCAAAAAGGATTTAGTCGATATTATGCAACACGCGAGTGTTATTCTAAAGTAATTTCGAAATTGTCGTTAAATATTATTGTTATTATTTATCAAACATACCAACAACATGAGTGTCACAATTCCAACAATTTTAAAGTATTTATCACAATCCAACGAAGATCTTCATTTTATCAAAAGTGAAGATTTATCATCTGCTCCCAGAGCGAAAAAACGCAGATTGGATCATTTAACATGGGAAGAAAAAGTACAAAGAAAGTAGGTCACGACTACCATATGCCCGCAACCACTCAGGCTTAATTGAATTTTTTTTAGAAAATTAAAGAACCGAGTGGCTGCCCAAACATCTCGAGATCGTAAGAAGGCTAAAATGGAAGAAATGGAACAGGCTTTGCAAGAATTATTTTACAAAAACGAAGAATTAATGAAAGAATGTAAAGAATTAAGAAATGCCAATAAGAGATTAACCGAAGAAAATTCCCAATTGCACAAGCAAAAATGTGATTGTAGTTGTAATCAAACTCGACCTGTTGAGTATGATGTCGAAAAACAAGGATCTGCAGCATCCAGCGTCCCTCTGCCGAAGGGTTCCGACACGTACTCAGTGACGGGTTTGAAAACACAAACAGTAACAGCACTTTGGAAGATAGTTCTGGCTTGCCTTCTTTATCAGACTTGCTCAATGAACTCGACAAAGACGTCGACATTGACTCTTTGGAGCAACTTACACAGAGCCTCTTACAAGATATCGCCGCTGATTTGGAAGCAGCTGCTCAAAAAACAAATTGTGAAGTAAGTTACCTTTTTAAATAAAAATATGGTCTGATACATTTTTAGTATCTTATATTTACGTTAATTATAGATACCTTGATGTATATATGGAGCTTATTAGAGATTTTCATCATATACTGACTACCAGGTGACTTACTAATCAAAACTTGTTGTCCATTGTATTAAAAACACATACATGATGCAATTGCACTGGTTATGTCAGATGTGTAAGTTACAACTTACAAAGCACAGATGCATGACTGTTTAACCCATTAACTTGTCCAATCTGTTTCAAATATTCACTTTTCCGTGATGTGATATCATTTATTATGTGTAGAATATGTTGATTTCGCTTATTAATGGCTCATAAACTATTTTATACCAAAAACATATTTCTGTTGATCTATACTTTTAAGGAAACATTTAGATTAATGCTAGTCCCAGAACACTAATGGGTTAAAATCAACACTACTTAATCACACAAAGCATTTGTACATATGCATGGTTAAGTCCAGTTCACAACACCATTAATTTTAATTAGTAATCAATAGACTACTGATCTATCAGACATAAGCGAATTAATAAGAGCTGAGTTAAGTTGTATTTATCAAAAATAATAAATGATTATTTTTGACAGGTCTTTTTGGTACACTTCTTTGGGTGTTTGTTTGCTTATTTTTATTCATAGTCTTCATAAGCTGTCAAACTTATTTTTTTTCTCAATTTGCAATTGCTCTATTATCAAAGCACCTACAGTAGATGGACGCAAACAAGTGACACATTGAGGAGTGTATGTCCTCAATCTCAATAAAAGACAGTAATTGCAAGGCGAATTAATAAAGGTGTTTAACAATCGCAAATAATGCAGTTGAATTTAGAGGTTCTTTAGGGTTGTCTTCTCTAAGATATTCAATGGGCATACTTCCAGGTTTAGTTTTTCTCAGATATCTTTGTTTTAGCAGTTGCGATGCCTGTGATGACAAACTTTTTCTAAAGTTCTGTAAAAATTAATGGCTTTAATGTTCTTAATAGAATAAACTCAACAATAATGAAAAATAACTAATATGTAATTTTTCTTTACAACAGGAATCAAACAATAATCGAGAAGACCATAAACAGCCAGTGGTGGGGTCGCCACCAAAAGAACTGGAATCCAGTAGATGTGGCAGTGTAGAACCGGAACCATGCCTGGAGCAAGAAATATCACCGTATCTATTACTGCACCACAACTATAGTGCAAAACAAGAACCAGAATTAATTGAAACACCAAAAAGGATAAAAACCAAAAATGCATTTAAAAAAACTAAACTAAATACAAAAACTAAACCAAAACTGATAATGCCAAAAATTAGTGATCCCGCACCAGTTGAGAATTCAGATATTCTTTATGGAACTTTAGACGAATCTACTAATTGCATAACTATTATTGTTGACGATAGTAGTTTACATTTAAGTGAAGCCGTTACTGAAGTAGTGACAACAGACAGCGAAGATAATTCCATTATTGTTTTAACCGATGACAGTTCGTCAAATAACTTACAGCTACCTTCAGAGACAAAAGACTTAAACCAATATTCTCCATCTTATAGTGCATCCGATTGCGGATATGAATCATTAGATTCGCCTACCTGTATAGAAGAAAATGAAATAGATATGTGGGATCAAAGCGTATGCGAATTATTTCCTATGCTGTAAATTCTTTTTTAAATTTCAAAGTTTTTGTATTTAGTTTGTACATATTGTAAATAGTTTTATATTTTAATATTTATGTCTGTATATTAAGAAATTTAGTTGTTTTGCAATAAAGTATCGTGTAGTAATTTAAACTTGAATTGGTGGCTATATTTTGAACCTGAAATATTGATGTCAATATCTTTATAATATTGTATTAAACTCAAACACGTTAAGCACTGTAGCAGACACCAGAGTGTGTTAGTGATTGTTCGTAAGGCCATAGTAGACACGTGTACTCGTATTTTATGATGGGCGTTTCTATCACTGTCGATTGAAAGTGTTCTATGGCCTAGTAATACAGTTTAATTTTTTGTTTTTACTAGAGGCCTATAGCAGACACATTTGTCTCTAGATTCGCAATAATAAAGTGCACATTCATTATATTTATTTTAAAGTTTAGAACAAATATACACTTGAGAACTTGATTTGCCAAAAATTAAATTAATTTTTATTGATAGATAACATTTTCTAGAGAAATCTTAATTGCAGCAGAATTCAAAGAAGCTTATGTTTCAATGAATAATTACGCAATTAAAAGTACAATTGGAATAAAAGACAAAAACCACCTTTAGTATTTGGAACAAATATGAAAACATCCTAAATATTCATGTAGAATACAATTATTATTTTTCATAGAAATAATACACAATAAGTTTATAGCCGTTGATCAACGTTTATATAACAATTGGCGTTGACAAGCGCAAAATTGTAAATATTACAATTCCTCAGGTGTCTGCTACATATTTTGTGTTTACCATAGCCCTGTATTGCATTACGACTTATCTGTCTTGGCCCATTACAAAGAATTTATATTACAGAGCCACGGCGGTTCTTGCGTAAGAGGGTTGGACGGGTATAATAATGATCTCTAGGTCATACACAACATTTTTAATTTGTACAATAGTTGGTGTAGATGTCAAGAAATAGTGGATTTAACCACACTGTTTTGAATCCAACTGTTATTATAAACAGTAAATTTCTTAACTCGTTTAGCGTTGCAAGAATCAAATTTTTATGAGATTTTACTAATCGTGGGTTTATACCAATAGTGGCTGTTGAATTAAAAAAACTATTTAAGTCAACCATTTTTTCATATTAATTCCACACGATTCAACAGTTAACCATTGACAGAGAAACTGTAGTTGAAATCAACGAATCGTAATAAGTTAACCAGTGAACTTGTTGGTTAACAAAGTTCAACAAGACGTTAAAAAACGATACGAGACATTACAACACTGCGCATTAAATTTTGACCAAAGGACGTCGCCGTAAACAGTCGATGGTGCCTAACTATCGGTTTCGTCTTAGCGTTAGCAACAGTGGACTTTTACGACTATCGAGTGCCGACTCAGACAGCAGAATAAGCTATATAAACTTATTATATAGGACAAGCACGTACTATATGTATGAATACGCTGTACGTACTTCTACAAACAATGTACACTGACTCAAAAAAATAATGGACACTTTTAATCGCGACCTGCAACGTAGGCAACCAAACTTACGTTATAACAGAACGGCTAGTTAAGTTTGACAACATTGGCATTGTAGACATTACTTACAGCGATATTACGAAGTTACAAACCATTCTTTATAAGCGCCGTCTCAGGCGTTCAAAAGACATGTTTTTTTGCTGCAAATATGTATCTAAATTGTACCATAAAGATTTAAACTTTTTTTCCCCGAAGTTTCTATTTATGTTCTCTGTTCAAGTTTTAAATTAATGCTATAGTATAGCCCTTAATTAAAAAAGTTATAAGTGTAGGGTATTTTAACTAAAACAGTTTAAGTTGCACACAAGAAAACACTTTATTACATAAAAATATCATTAACAATCAACACATAAAAACATGAGCACTCTTACGTCCAAACGATAAGAGTATTGCCGACCGACTCCTTCCTCAAACAAAAACGCGTTTGTACCACTTAACTGGCGCATGCTTATTTACGTTGCAGCGCTAAATTTAAAAATGACATAAATTTCCCTACATAAATCATTTATAATTTGATTTATAATTAAAATAAATTTAAAAAAGTACCATTAATAGCTCGAATAAATTTAAACTGCATACCCAAATATGAAATTGGTGTTTTAATTAGCCTAAATTTTTAATATTTCCGGATTAAATTAAAGTCAACATTCTGATTTTCTTTGTAAAAGAGGTATTATCATCATTTGAACGTAATTAGTGGTTGAACAATTGCAATCTTAATTCTCATTACAAATTCTCATAACTTTTATTCGTAGTTTGCATTTTTTCATAAAAAATAGATTTTTATGAATATAAGTAAAATCCGATGTTCAATTGTTTTTTTTTATTACACTGTCGTAATACACGGGAAAAATGCTTCAACTTTGCTGATTTAACCCAATTTATGAATGATCTCGAACCTACTAGTTTAAGTATTAAACAGAAGGTATGCGTAACTCAAATTTACTTATCTGTGCCTGTAGAGTTTTATTTTCAGGCGGCTTTTGTGAAATATTATTTATATTATAACAAAAAGAACAAGTGGCGAGAAAATTAATATTGTTTTAAAAAGATATTATCTTTAGTTAGATGTAACTGAACTGGAAATCAAAACTAATATGAGTTTCGTTATCTATAAATCAAAACAGAATTCTTGCAGGTTTTTGCTAAAACTAAGTAATGGAAATATATATCACCAAACATTGAAAAAATCAGTCTTTTTTGTACAAAATGATCAACATCGTTTATTTCTAAATCCATAATATAAACACTAAGTCTCAACCTTGGTTTAAAGAGAAACTATTTTTTTTAAATACTCAATACTTTAAAAACCTGATAATGATAGTAACGATTAACCTAAAAGATGTCACATCGTGGGATATACATAGGTTGCACTCTTGCGAAGCTGGAACGAATGTATTTAACACGTTCAGCCCCGCAGCTAAACTTTCGTCACAGCCTCTGTTATTAAAAGCAAATTTGTCGTAAGTTTTGTTACAAGAATTTTCTCGTAACTTAAAGGCGTGCTAATTCTACACTAAATTAAAAAAAGCTAATACAAGTAAATATCACCCAATACAGACCTTGTTTAAATCTGTCGATCATTGAAAAGAACAAATTAACAAAACACAACTTCTAACAACAATATATTTATTTCACACAGGAAAGAAGTCGTTAAAATCGACAGAGAAAGAGGTAGACCAATAACTATGCAGTCGTAAATAAGTCGATAATGGACAATGATAATAATAAATCACAAAAAAAATGTAAAATATGAGCACATAAACTTACCCAACCGACAATACTTTGTCAACAGTAGTGATTTCCACTACTCTCTTTTATCTGATTTATAATTGAATATATGCGTGGTATATAAAGTTATGTATGACGGTCAATGTTATTTTGCCTATACGCTATACTAAGTAATGTGCATAAAGCAATTTAACCTATTAATACGATACTAATATTTCAGAAATAGGTATGTCTTCTTTCGTCTCTTCTGATTACAAAAAACGACGTAGATTCCACAGGTTACATATCATGAAAACCACCGGGTACAAAGGCAGCATTGCAATTCTACGAAACTCTCTAAAAAAAATAAAAAAATAATTTAACGCTGCCATACTGTAGTTAATAGCAAAGTAGTGGCGAGTCTCACTAATAGATAAATAGTTGCAAAGATTTATTAGACTGCTAAACAAAAGTTTGTACACTTGTATATTTATTACAACATGTCCAGTACGCAAACATATTACGAGTGACTATTGTTAAGCAAACTCAGTTGTTCGTTTCCGTCCCGCATGCACACAACAGTTTTCAGCTTTTAATTCATTTTTCAATACTCCCACTAAATACAAGCCTAATAAAAATAATTTCTAGAACTATTGAGATTAAACATTTTATCTTACATTCTAACATTTAAGAAATATCTGCAAATTCATTTATTCGCATTCCGAACTTAGATTTTAAGTTGTCAAAATGGTTTTTACCGATTGGTTTTGTAATTAAATCAGGCAATTGTTCTTCAGAAGACACATAAATAACTTTAATTTCACCTTTTTCACGCACAAAATGATACTTGATATCTATATGCTTCGTTCTTTTATGTTGTTCAGGGGTTTTCACTAATCGTATTGCTTTGATTGTCGGTCCATCCTCCAGGTCTTCTAGATCGCGTAGGAGATAGCGTATCAACACGGCCTCAAGTGTTGCGCATTAGAAGCTGCTATGTACTCGGCTTCCGTTGTTGATAGCAAAACAGTTTGCTGTCTGTGGTTAGACCATGTAACTGCTCCTCCATGTAATTTAAAAATATATCCTGATGATGATCTTCTTGTGTCTGGATCATTTGCGAAGTCCGAATCTGAGTAGCCTATCAATTCTGTAGATTCTCCATTCAATATACTTTCTGATAATGTACCTTTTAAGTACCGTATTATTCGCTTTACTGCATTCTAATGGGATAGGTCATGTTATTTTAAGAATCTGATGACTAATGCTACAGCGTAGATTATGTCAGGCTTGCTTAAGATTGCAAGAAACATTAAAGCTTCCACTGCTTCTCGACACGGAATTCATTTGATTGTTATTCATTCTTCGTTTTTGTCAAGGTTGTATTTGCTTCAGCTGGAACCGCTGCTGACTTCGCTTCACTCATTCTGAATTTTTTTATTATTTGTTGTATGTAATTACGTTGATGAATCAAAATAGTTCCTTTTCCTTGATTTCGTACAATTTGTAGTCCACGAAATAATTTGGAGATTCACTTATTGTAACCACGAATCTATTTTTTAGTTTTTCTAAAATTTCTTGAATCACCGTTGTCCACAAAGATAACCATGATGACTTGCACGAGCACTTTCAACTATTGTTCACATCTCGCGTTCTGCTTTGCCGTTTTGTTCCCGAGTGTAAGGCGTTTTTTTAAAATTCGATTCCTTTGGTTACTAGAAATTTCCTAAAGTTTGTGTTGATAAACTCCGTTCCGATATCAATATGTAATGTTTTTACCGTGTACCCGAATTTGTTTTTACACATATTCACAAAAATTATGAAATATTCGAATACGTCCAATTTATGTTTAATCGTAAGTACAACATGATAGCCCGAACTGTCGTTCATGCAAATTAATTTGCTCCGTTTATCGTAGGTATTGTCACCCATATAGCACACGAATGTACTATGTATGCACATAGTACGTGCATCATGGAATTAAGCAACGTACACAATACGAAGACATACGTATTATGTACGTAACTTAGATGTATATACATTTGTCACAATATTGGCTCTATAATGTATGTACACAAAATTACGTAAGTAACTGTACCTAGTTATGTACTTTGTACGTACACAATAGTATTAAAATATGCATACTGTATGTACACCTACACGCTTAATATATATTTTATCTCACTAATAAAGGTATTATAAAAAATGAAAAAACACATCAACAATTTTACTCTTAAATGTGAATATATACAGGAAAAGTAAACACTTACTAACTAAAAGTTCATTTAATTTTAATTTGCTGATAGCTTGTTTATTCCTACGGCGCAAAAAACTAAATGATTTTCCACAGATCTCATTACTTATTAACTAAACTAAATTGCTCCCATCGCTAAACACACACAAAAACAAAATGGTGCTTATACTAAGGTTATAGTAAGATCAACGTTACCGCTATAAAAAAATTTTACGTATCGACTTCCATGGAAAAATGTACTAATTTTTTAGGTTAGTGTACTTTTTGCACTCACTTCGAACAAAACGAATTTTAAAACTGCAGAAACCAAGTATGTTTATCTGTAAGAAATACAAAGATTTTACAAACATTTCGATACTTATTTTAGCATACGACAGCGCCAGGTTTTCTAAGATGAGTGGACACAATACTTTTAGGGTGGACAGTCATTTAAATTAAATTTTATATTAATTACGCTAAAACAGCAACCAAAGAAAAGAAAACAAAATGTAAAAGTATGGCTAAATTAGTAGGTATTTTTTGTTTCCACTCAAAATTAAATTTCACTCGATGTAAAATGTAGTTACAATGGTCGTAAAGTTTTAACGTACTGTGCTATATAGGGTATAGGTCCACAAAGATTAGGTACTATAAATTATTATCTCACTCGAAAAGCGGGAGATGTAGTTACTGACGTAGCTGTGACTAAAATATTGAGCTCACTATACTAGAAAAGTTAAAGAATGTGAGACAAGCGTGGTTGTTAGTAAATTAGCAACGTCAGACGATACAAAACCTTACCGCACGACTGTTAGATGAAAAAGCAAATCTAGCAGCAACAGAACAAGTTGACAATGCTCTTTCTACACAAATGAAATCGAATGTAAAATTCAATACCAAATATAAGAATAAGGTTACTAGCTACAACTGTCGAAAGCGAAGACATTTTGCAAGAGACTGCAAAATTCCGAAGAAAGAACGAAATCAGAAGTCTTTCAAAACAGAAAACAAACCAGGACCATAAGAAAATATATCGGCTTTCGCACAACAGTTTTCAGCTTGTAATTTTTTAATAATATTGTTAGCTCTAAATTTAATTGTTTAAACATATATAATTGATCGAGTTAACAAATATTCAGTTTTGGTGTAAAAAACGCGCCTCAATAATAAAGGCTTTTTTCTAAGATATGTGTATAGTTCAATTACAACTGAATGTCGGCTAGTTTTGTTATGTATTTTTATCTTTAGTTTTGTAAAAATACGGCTCTAAGACGTTGCCCTGGCAAATTTTGGTTACGATAGCTGCCGGCACTTTCAAATTGACCATGTTTTCAACGCGTGTGTATGCACGACTGCTCGTTTACGCAAAATTTTGTGATCTAATTTTAGATAGAGCCACTTTAACATATATTAGAAAACATGGTAAACATCGACATTGCATCAGTTGATACATTTTACCATTTTTATAACTGAATCTAAAACTACCAAGACCGACAAGTTAAAACTATTTTTTGCGCTCATTTTTTGTGTAAACCAATTATATTGCATTATATATGACTTTGTTAGATATTATTGTAATGGATTAATTCCGTAACAAATGGTTTGGTAAAACTCCTTACGGATGGCGAATTAGCTAGGGTGTTAAAATTTAGGAAACATCAGACCAAAAATTTGGACAATGGTAGAAATTCTTAAAAGAACATAAAATTTTAAAAAAAGTGTTTACTCCTAACACAAGGTCATCACATATTCATTTCCGGTCTTTTCAAACGTTTCGTCACCGTTGACTTCATGTGTGTCGACCCCAAACATTACTCAGAGAAAGAGTTACATAAAATATATGGCCCGGCTTGCCACCGTCATCAAAACAATATGATAACGACAACAAAGGTTACGAGACGATTTGGTCGTAGATAATAATTATTAATTAGATAAATCAAGATTTCTGCAAGCTCCACGTCTGTGTAGCGATAGTAAAAGAGAGAATGAAATAGAAGATGTCCATCAGAACTTTTTTTACTGGAATAAGACGGCGCTCGAACCAGGGACGTTTAGAAATTATAACTTCACAGACGAAATGCAAGTGGCTTAATTTTCTTTTGTTTTATTTTACTCTGTCGATATTGACATTTAAATTCAGAAGAACCACTTTCTTTAACGTATTTTTTCCTCCCAATTTTATCCAAATAATGGCAGATCAGTCCAATTTATATGCTTTTCAAGCCCATCATTCTTTGGATCTGATCATCGAAGAATTGAAAGCTTTTATTGGTATTTTAATTATAATGGGTTTCAACTCTTTGTCGGAATTGCGTAAATACTCAATCTCTGATTCAAATTTTTACAACATTCTTGTTTCCTGTAAAGATATTTTTTTAAATCTAGCATTTTATACATCTAAACCATAATAAGCAGATACCGGCACGTGCTCATGAAAATTATGACAATTTATACAAAATTTGTTTTTTTCTGACATATTTGCATTATATTGTTGGCTTGGCTTTGACGCCTATTAAGAGAGGATTCAAAGTGTGCAGTTACGGGCTATTTGCGTTTTTCTTTGATGTATACCAAGTTAAGGAGGTGATATTTGTGTTTACCAAATAATAATAGTTATTTTTAATAATTTAGAGTTTTTTGGTACTTTTATAATAAAATTTAAGTATGTACGTATTTACTATTTTTATTTTTGAAACATTGCCTTTAAGGTGGCCTTTTTATTAAGAAAAAACGCATTATTCCTATTACTGGTATCACAGGTATACCTGAGAACATTCATGACATATTTTGTCCTAAACGCTCGCTGGTAAAACGGTTTACCAATATTTTACAAAAATTGAAAAGTTTGATTTATACAAAAATCTAATTTTTGCATTACTATAGCCCTTTTATAATCGATTATAATAAAGTGTGAGACTAAATTATGAAATGCATCAGATAAACATACAATATTATATATAAAAGCAAATGAACGAACAAAATGTAAAAGAGACTAAGTATACATGTGTTTCTATATCGAACAAAAAAAAACGTGGTGCTTTTATAAACGTGTAATTTTAATACAGTTAATTTTTTACGTTAGTTAATTCTATTAGATTTGTTTACATCTCTATAAAGTTTACTAAAAGAAATTATTATACAAGTTCACGACTAACGGACTTCTTTTCGTAACCGTCAACGTAGCCGCGCGCTGCAATGTATGTGTACGTAATTTCCCGCTTTTTTAATTGAAGTTAAATTTAAACTGTATCAGCTTAATGTTGAAATATTTTTTTAATTTTATTTGACATAACTACATGTATTTTTTTTTTATTTTATTTTTTTTGTGAACTTTTTGTAATGAGACAGTTTTAAATTCGAGAATTGGCGGTTGTAATTTCATTAATTCGGTCGGTAATTCTACGTTAATTAAAATCTGCTAGAAATTAAAACATGCTTATACCCTAGACACACTGTAAGCTCAATGATCCGCTTCTAAGTATAACCAAACTAATTCTAGTTATAATAAACATATTTTTTCTACGTATTTTCTGTTTTTGTTACTCACGTTCAAATATTTGTATTGCTAAATAAATATCATATTAACGTTATCTTATAGCATTGTAAATTAATGGGACAAGTGAAAACATATTAAACTTTTTTTTCAGCTTCCGGTGTATTCTACAAGTTTAGTTGGTTATATTGATAACATTAAATTTTTATATAAATTTTTGATCTCTAAATCTAGAAAACTCATTTCATCTAAGCTTTGCTACAAATATACTTAGTACCGTTAGTACGTAGTTATACTCGTACTTGCTTCTTCAGGTGCCACAATACTTTTTGAGCCGATCTCGATTTTTTAAAAATAAACAAGTTTTCGTTTTTAGTCTAGTTAGGACTGTAAACAGCGTTCTAAAAAATTTATTTGCAAGTAAACCCTTAATATTGTTGTATCGGAAAACTGTCAGTTCTTAGACACTTTAATGCATTCAACGACTCAACTCTGGCAAACAAAACGTCAGTTCTGCATAAGCGCATCACCAGTGATTAAAACAAGAAAAACATGTCAATCCATTCACTGTTTGCATCTAGTGAGGTTTCTTGAGTTGTCAGACCACAGGCTCTACTTCTGGCAATGCGCTTCTGTCAATTGCTACCTCATACTTGTTACTATCAGAACCGAAAAGTTTTGATTTCACAAAAGCAACCTACCGAATCGTAGTAGTAACGCGGTGAATCGCTGGTTATTTTGTGCATTTCACAAAAATTTAAAAAAATTCAAAAAATTGTATAAAAAAATATAACCAGACGTCCAGCGTACGTCAGTTTTTAAAAGACGTACCAAGTAATACAATATATAATTTAGTCAAAACTAGTCGTTACAATGCAGTCTTTGTTTGTTGCGTGCAGCGACTGCATGCGTCGGCTGTTCAAGCGAGACCCCACCTTAAACATTATCGCGACTGCTGGCACCAGACTTGCTCTACAATAAATTGATCTTAGTTAAAAGTTTAAAACGTTTTTATTCCAATCACGGAGCTTTAAATGAGTGCGAGCCATCACACCAAGTGTTAGTTAATATTAGTAGTTCCGATGCAGTTTTCGTATGCTGCATGCACCGAAATGTGACACATTTTTATAAGTATGGAAATTAAAATAAATAACAATGAATGAATTATTAGCGATTTTTACGTCTTAAGTAAAATATAAATATAGACGAGTGCATAAAATACAAGTAAAAACCAGCATCGCGGTGAGTCAGGTCTATCTATCCAGGTTTATACAGAAACGCAATAGAGTCGATACCTCCACCAACTAGTCTATAATGTGAACTATAAAAAAGTCGTGCATCTATTCAACAATTTAGTTTTGTCTTATGCGTGATGTGAAGTGCGTACAATAAATTTTCCTAGTCTTGGACAAAAAAAGTTCATTGATATCTCTTTTTAATTTAAATTTACTTAAGCAAAGTTATACTCTTGTTTAAGTTGATTAAAACAATATCTCAGTTATCAGTTCACTAATCCCTTAACATTAATTAAGAATTTCTTTTATTAAAAACTTAAGAAAGGATTGTAAGTTTTTCTAACACAGGTGTGTTTCTTAAGAATATATTATTAATAATGCTGTAAAAGAAATTAGACATATTGGGTTTTATAATTTAATATATACACCCTAAAAGTTATAGCTTACTATTTTATATTTTTATTTACTTCCGCGAATGTTTGGAATTATTGTATCTTGCTGTATTATTATATTCTGTTGTTAATTAATGTTTGAATTGTTTATTTGTTTTGAAGAATTAATTGACGCACAATGAGTACCTACACAATATGAAACATTTACATAAAATTTTATCCTTAATAATTAATTTAAGAGAGTATTACATTGCAGCATTCCATTAAAAAAAAAAATTATACTAACAGTGGCTTGTATTTTTTTACATAACAGTATGCGTGAGCCGAAGAAAAAATTGCAAACAATACAGTGTTGAATATATGAAATATGGTCTTATTCCGTCACCAGGAAATAGTTCAATTATTCAATGAAACTTAGGAGTATTTAATAAAAATCCATGCTGACAAAAAGATAAGGATTTAAAGTTTTTTCAAACAATTAAGAAAAAATATTTAAAAACGACGACATTGCAAGAACTCATAGGGACAACATCTAAGAGAGATGACGATGAACTGCTCACTGTGTCCTTTTTATATTTCTTTAATGATTGCGAAATCCGGAAATCCGCACACTATTGATGAATAATTTTACCAGCTTTCGATATTATAAAAAAATCCACTGAGTAATAATACTCTACAAAGAAGGATCGACGAAATGACTCGTGTGACTACTTAAAAACATCTGAATTCTCTATACAGCTTGGCGTGTCAACATTACCAAGAAACGAAGCTTTACTTTTTGCTGATGTGAGATTTCTAAAAGAAAAAAATGTTCCCAAGAATTGTTATTTGCTAAATGTTTGGAAATTGATACGAAAGGTAAAACGTTATTTACTGAATTAAAAAGATTTTTTTATGTAAAAGCTATACCCTTGACTAATATCATCTTCGTTGCTACTGACGGTGCTCCGACAATGGTAGGACGACACCGAGGCTTTCTGGCATACTTAAAACAAGCTATACCAAATGTATTATCGGTACATTGTGTCATTCATCGACATCATTTGGTCGCAAAAAACCTTAGTGAACGTTTGCATGAATCACTACATTATATCATTAAAGCAGTTAATAAAATCAATAGAAAAGCCTCAAATGAAATATTATTTGCTCAACTTTGTTTAGGAAATGATGACCATAATCGTTTACTACTTAACACAAAGGTACGTTGTGTTACGTGCGCAATTTTTTTAACGTAATACCCTGTATATCGAATTAAAATTAGATTCTGGTTTTGACGCCCTCTGCCGATCTTTTTGGTTACTGACAGGTTGCGGATTCATTTTTGAAGCTGTCAACTACGTGAGACGGTCTGTGCCGTAAATTTGACCTAATTCCAAAGATTTTAAGTGCGTCTACTGTGATGGGCAGGAAATTATAAATTAATTACGAATTTATTGTAATCTATTCGGCACAGGCCGTTTCGCCACGCTTTGAGCACAGAATTAATACTATTGATAAATACCGTTACCGAACGCTTAAGATTTTGGAAGGCATATTATCCACAACGAAAACGAAGTCTCGACCAGCATTTACCTTGGAGATGTTATTTCTTATACACCAGTCGATTGCGTTACCACCCACCTGTTCGTAATCGCAAATAACAGCATTCGATACAACGGGTTTTTATATCTCATTTAATTTATTATTATTAACAATTTTGTAGCTTCCTATCTTCGTGAGTTATTGTGTGACACGATTTGCTATTCAATATCTATTCTAGGCTACTACCGGGGAAAACGTTTTCTTCGCTTAAGTAGTTAGTTAGTTAGTAGTTAGTGGTTACCCGAACACCAGAGTAACAAGGATTACAAACCTAAAAATTTGTTACAAGTTTAGACCGTCTGTCTTGATCAAGGCAGAAGTGTTAATTAGAATTGATCTGGCACCCTTAATTATAATTCACTTGAACCTCCACTATCTCCGACTGTGTGAGTTGGCCGTGCAAGGTTCGTAAGATCTAAAGCTTGTAACAGTTGGTTATCTAAAAGTGCAAGTTTGCATAGCTTCTATTAGCTCTTTGATTCAGTGTTGGAATTCCTGGAGAGTCTAAAGACAATGATTTGAGACATTATTCACTTGGATATTCCCGACTGGGTGTTGAACCCTTTTGAAAGTAGTCAAACTCAGAGCACAAATACAGATAAATACATACTAATACAGAAACAACTTATTGAATTGTCCGCAACTGACAAGGATACGACAACTTCTCATTACAAAAACAGATCCCAATTGTATATCCAGCATTATGGGTTATGTTTTATTAAAAGGTGTATACAAAGAAACAATAGTACAAAGCTGTAACTACGATAACAAACTAACTAGCTAAAAGCACTTCTCGCATCACTACTAAAAGCCTGAACTTAATTGCGTGGACCAAGAAATCTGCTGGACACAGCGGTTCCAGAAGCTTAACGTTGTTGGCGAAATTGAGACCCCGCGACGGTCTATTTATTCTGCAGTCGATCGATATTCGGTGGGACTCCCAAACAATAGAATAACGGCGAAAGAATTATCTTTTACTTTCAAAGTAAAATCCGCACAAAAGCGAAGACTGGATTTTTAACACAACACTTCGATACCAAATCCAACTCAAAACGTTAGCATAATTTGGAAGCCAGTGAAGTACATTAAACCGTAAACTTACGAATTTGGAAAAAAACCAAACATTTTCACCACAACAATAAATTTTCACGGTTCCAATTATTTCACTTCCGCGGTATTACATAACGGTAAAGTAAAGGCACCCCGAACACTTGACTACATATCGATACCTGATGTTCTTAATTAGAAGCGAACTACCTCCTCTACAAATCAAAATTTCATCCTTATATCACCTCGTAATCCCACTTAACTCAACAAACTTGCGCCGTAAAATCTTTGTAAAAGATGGAATACCAAACAAAGTAAATTAACAAAGATGAAAAAAAAATATTAAGACCACATACGTGACGTACGCACAGCAAAAAAAATATTCCCATAAAAATCGCATAATCAGCTAAAACTACCAAACGAAAACATTCGCGCTCAAAAATGGGTTTAAAATAAACAAATGTAGATGCTAAAGCGGGCAATAGACGATCAAATTTATACATCTAAAGTTGATGTAAATATCCATGTAAAAATCCACGTGAATGACCTTCAAAAATAGGACCTGTTCTAAATAATCAATTTTGCATGTAAAAATTGATGTAAAATTTTAAGCTTACAATACACCCTAATATTCGCAGTTTATGAATAAATTGATGTAAATTACATATAAATTATTATCGTCTATTGCGGCCTTAAGAAAATGTATCAAATTTCATTCCAGAAAGAAAACCATAAATTAGATAAAGTTGTTATTTCAATACAATAACCAGAAATAAAATACTAACTCTTAATAGAGACCACGAACCTTGCGTTTAAAAAAAAACAAATAATAATTGTGAAATAATTATTAAATACAAAATTCGACAATCAATTTAAATTAACATAATAAAATTAAACAAGTGAAACGTTTTCGATGCTTTCACGTGAAATACTCAATCGCTTATAAATTAAGCAAAATAAATTCAAATACGGGGTCCTTTACAAAATATATATGACTAAATTTCAACGCCGGTTATAAAACACTTTTACGTTAGAGTCTTCATAAAAAATTGTTATACATTTTAATTGTAATTTAAATATGCACCGTTTTGTATTGATTATTATTTTAATCATACTACATAAATTTACAGGGTGAACCTTATAAACTTAGTAAATTTCTTAAGTTTTTGGCAGCGTATGTAAAAGTAAATAAAAATGTAATCATTAAAGGTTCTCAACCTGTAATAGTAAATAAAGATGTAATTCGATATATATTTATCTTTAACTTTAATTTAATGATGTATTAATCTAAAATGCATAAAATAGTCTGCACATTATATGAGTATCAATGTTTGCTATCAAAATCTTTAATAAATGTTGTAATCTTAAGTTAGCAACAGTGTATTCAATAATAAATAATAATGATCATTATAGGTTATGAACAGTGTTGTAAAGTATCTATATAAATTTATATAGATAAATTAATCTAGATTCATATTTTTTATCTATTTATATGTATCTAGTTACAATCAAAAATATATAAGTTATATGTATCTGTATATATATATTTTTTATTTAAATTCTTTAAATAAAATTTATAAAAAATCCAGTGTTTCGTAAAATTCAAGTTACGATATGTATGTTTTTCTTCAGTAATTTCCCACATTCTATAGTAGTTCTTCAAATGAACTCTATCTATCGTTATTACTACCTAGATTATTTCATCTATTATCTGTTATCTATATAAAGTTTGAATATTTTATCTATTATCTAATACTAGATAGGTAATTTTTGAAACAAAAAAAATTTATCTGTATCTATATAATTTAAAAATTATCTATTTACAACACTGGTTATGAATAGGGCAATCATTATCTGAAATATTCATTGATCATTCTAAATTTACATTCAAAAAATTAATTGATTTGTTTTACTAAATACACAAATGAATATATATAACCCTTTATAATCCGATGTGTAAAAAAATTAATGAGAACCATTCTTTATATTTTGGGATGAACAAGTTTTTTGATGTTGTTGTTGATGATAGTTTTATTTCTACCTATTTAACTTACTTTAATTTAATTATGTATTGATTTTAAATGCATGATATTCAAATAATAGAAATTCAAAGCACCCGAACTTGTACGAAATTCAAATATTTTAAAAAGCGCGGGAAAATGTAGTTACTACGCCCCCAACCCCCTTCCAAAACTCGAACTCGCCCGATCTTATCAGATTACACAAAACTCAAATCTGAAAAAATGCGCGCGCACACGAACGTATACGAAGAAACTCCGATCTTGCCCGATCTTTCCCGAACGCGTTCAAATCGGTTAATGAGTGTGGCTGAAAATAAGTAGGAGTGGTTTCGACCAATCAGGTTGAATGAAGAAGAAAAGTCGGAGAGGGGAATCGCGCAAAACCGGCAAATCTACCCTACTTTTATGCGTAACGTAACCAAGAGTCTGGTTTTTTGCACACTAGATGGCGAACTACCCCTTAAACTAAACCTTTGAAAACAAAATTTTGGTTATACGCCGAGTCCAATGTTGGAACACATATTCTTAAAAATGTTCTGGTTTAAGGGTTTAGTGAACATGTCTTCAAGCTGATCTTCTGAACGAACAAATTCTATTTTTAAAACTACCATTTTGATAAAGCACAAAATATAGTAACGGAACTTCAATGTGCTTTGAACGTATGTGAAACTCAAGATTCTTTACTAGTTTAATAGCACTTGTGTTATGAACAAACAATACAGGCACATTTTTCTTTTCACTAATGTCACATAACAATCGTTTTAACCACGCTAATTCCTTCGCACCTTCACTAGCAGCAAATTCTGCTTCGGTAGTAGATAATGCGATTGACTTTTATAAACTAAGAAGTCCATGTCACAGCTGTACCGCTAATTAGCGGTCTTTAATTAAATACACAAATCCATTTGTTGACCGTCTAGTTTTCATGTCTCCAGCGAAATTAGCATCTGAGTACGCACTTAATGGACCTCCTAACAAACTGTAGTTTAATCGAAGTTCTGGAGTACCTGAAAATACGCTTAACACAGATCCAATCAAAAGGTATCAGAACATTTGACGTTTATGCCGAAACAAAAAATCAAAATTTTCTACAATTTTATAAGTCGTTGATACATATCTAGTCCCAAATGTTGTTTTGATTATTTAATTTTAACATTAGACGTGCATTATTTAATTGTTTGTGCTATTATACAGGTTAGTTATTGATTTATTTAAATGTTTTTGACTTATACAATTTAGACAATATTTATTTTTTATTATATACAATTGTTAGTGTTAGTGTTAGGTATGTACATTGATTTCGTTTTTTACACTTATGTATTGTAATTGTTGTTTATCTAACGATTATTTTAATTTTATGACATTTTTATCTTTAACTCTAAGATTCATTATAACCGGATATATATTTATATTTTTTGTAGTATCTGAAGATGGCCCATCGTTTATTAATTAAGGCCGAAACATGTCATTAAATGAATATTAAAAATATTGGTTCGACAAGGTTATCTTTTATTGATATAATTCACGACCAATAATGGATGATCCCTTTTTATTATCAATTAAAATAAGAGTATTCCCAATACCTTTCGCGTCAGTTTTCTTTCGGTCATGGATAGCGGGTTCTTCATCTAGAGCTGTACCAAATAAGCGAGCCGCACGAGCATTATATATTTTTTGTATTTTAAATCAAAAGTAATAATTTTAATAAATAGGTACTTCTTCAAGTAAATGTTTTATTTATATTTTATTTTTACGTCACCATTTACTATTCAAGACATCAAAGTTAAATTTGTAATTTTTCTGTTATGCAATTTATGTAGTTTTTTCACTCAGGGGTCCATAGGCAAGTTCTCACTATGAAAAGAAGGTCCGTGGACCAACAGAGTTTGAGAAGCACTAGTGTAGATGTATCTACTATATGCTGATACTGAAAGCATTCTACTGTGCTGAAAGTTTAGAAAAGTAAGTTTAGTCCAAGAATCTGAAAAAGAACATCACGTGTGGTGGTTGTAAGGTAACGCGCAAACTAATGTTTTCCTTTTTTAATCGTTTGCAATCACACATAAATGAAAATTGAAAACACTTAACAATAACTAAATACGTTGAGTTATGTAATGTCGTCGTTTCATTTGGTTTCAGTATCAGTTCCTTTTGTTGAAAAAGGTAATAAAATACAATGTTGGAAATCGTGTTTATCCATCTTTATTTTATCTAAGACTATGTACTTATTTGCTCGTATACAATAAATGTTTATGAAAAACCAAACATAAATTATTTAAACATCAGTTAATCTCGCCGTATACTAAAGATATAACCACCGTATAACCACAGGTATAACATGTATAACTATTACAATGCTATTACTTAGAATAGATTAAATATATCGGCGATTGTCTACTTAGATAAATGAGAAATATAAAGTAATTGATAGTCGTTTTGAATAATCGGTAATGTATACGTATTTGTTTATTGAGGCACAGTTATTAACACATCTATCTTTAGGTATAGGTACGTATAGACAGTATGCGGTATATGTACATAAAAAGACGCAGTGAATAATCCGCTTATAAAAATACATAAGAATTATAGCACAATAAAATATTTGATAAGCGTCAATAACTTACCAGTACTAACATAATATTTTTATCGCCGAATTATTTACAAAAACCAGTTGTCTACCACATTATTAATTTGTCATATTAAATCTAAACTACAAAAAAAGATAGTGTAATTTTGCAGCTGTTATAACAGAGAACAAACGTGAAAATCCATGACAATTATCAATGAAAAAACTACTTTGTCTTACACGATTGGTTCGCGGAAGCAAGCAAATTATTCACGACCGACAAGAAGAC
Source organism: Aquatica leii (assembly GCA_035610365.1). NCBI lineage: Eukaryota > Metazoa > Arthropoda > Insecta > Coleoptera > Lampyridae > Aquatica > Aquatica leii. Next base: position 60,726,205 of record CM069436.1, read on the forward strand.
TGCGTTATTAATTACTGTCAGGATTAGCTAAAATGTGGCGTCAACATCTGTCAGCATTAACAATGCTTATGTTAATCAATTGTTTGTAAAACTTAAATTACATTGTATAAAAGGAAAGGTATTTTATACAAGTACGGAATATTGAAATAAATTATGTTATGTAAATAAATTTACCCCGATGATGTTTCGGCACCTTTGTACTACCAGTAATAGATAAATTGTGCTAAAAAGTAGAAAAAAAAGATCATTATAGCTACGATTTACACCACAAGTTGCGTGAGTCATTTTTTTAGACAGAAGCTAAGGCTTACTTTAAAAAAGGACTATGTTTTTTGAAAATATAATGTGCACTTTAAGACATACACAAATTTAAGAAATAATAAAATTACCATCAATTTTAACGAACTGTTGTTATGCTTTTCTTGACATCAATAATTAGTTAAAACAGTTGACTTAAGTTTAGCATCAAATAATCTTCCTCTATTGATCTCTTTCCGCGCTGTGAACAAATGACGATGCTAGCATAATTTTTTACGTCTTTAATTAAATTTCAATTTAAACCGAATGTCGTTTTCTCTTAGCTTTGTCACAAAACAGAATGGCTCAGAAGCTCTGAGCACAATATAATGCTTTCAGATCTAGTCCCTGGTATGTACACTGCCTCAAAAAAGTAATTGAACACTTTTAAACGCGACCTTCAAGGTAGGCAACTAAACTTACGGTATAACAGAACGGCTAGTTAAATTTGACAACATTGGCATTGTAGAATTTACTTGCAGCGATATTACGAAGTTACTAACCATTGTAATATGTATCTAAATTGTACCATAAAGATTTAAATTTTTTTTGCCGAATTTTATATTTACGTATTTATGTTCTCTGGTCAAGTGAATAGTATAGCCCTTAATTAAAAAAAGTTCTAAGCCATTTGTAATTTGATTTATAATTAAAATAAATTTAAAAAAGTTCCATTAATAGCTTGAATAAATTTAAACTCCATGCCCAAATATGAAATTGCTGTTTTAATTAGCCTAAATTTTTAATATTTCCGGATTAAATTAAAGTCAACATTCCGATTTATAAAAGAAGTATTATCATCATTTGAACGTAATTAGTGGTTGAACAATTGTATTCTTAATTTACATTTTTTCATAGAAAATGGATTTTTATGAATATAAGTAAAATCCGATATTTAATTGTTTTTTTGATTACACTGTCGTAATACACGGAAAAAATGCTTCTACTTTGCTGAATTAACCCAATTTATGGATGATATCGAACCTACTAGTTTAAGTATTAGACAGAAAGCGTAACTCAAATTTACTTATCTGTGCCTGTAGAGTTTTATTTTCAGGCGGCTTTCATCAAATCTTATTTATATTATAACAAAAAGAACAAGTGTCGAAAAAATTAATATTCTTTTAAAAAGATATTATCTTTAGTTAGATGTAACTGAACTGGAAATCAAAACTAATATGAGTTTTGTTACCTATAAATCAAAATAGAATTTTTGCAGGTTTCTGCTAAAAGTAAGTAATGGAAATATATCACCAAACATTCGAAAAGTCAGTCTCTTTTTTTGTACAAAATAATCAACGTTTATTTCTAAACGAATAATATAAACACTTAGTCTCAACCTTGGTTTAAAGAGAAAATAATTTTTTAAAAATACCTAATATGTACTTCGAAAACCTGATAATTACAAGTAAGATTAATCTAAAAGATGTCACATCTTGGGTTGCATTCATGCGAAGCTGGGACAAATAGCTAGTATTTCACACGTTCAGCCCCGAGGCTAAACTTTTGTCACAGCCTATAAACGGCAGGGCGAAGTTTATTTTAAACCTTTTTCACAGCTCATCATGGGAAAACGTATTTAATTGTGCTTTATAGTTGTATTTGAGCGTCCTGGCTTGTCTGATTTTTTTCTTTTCAAGCAATTCAAATTAATTTTGATTAAGAATAATGGTAAATGTGTGCTCTGTTTACATTGCCTGTTATCTTTTTAATTTGAATATAAGAAAAATAATAAAATGTAAAAATGGAACTTTTATTAAATATAATAGGAGTAAGGTTTTACGTATTACAAAAAATGTTTCACATTGTGTTAACTATTAAATCACTTACACGGGTTGGTTTTCTAGATTTTTAATGATAGAATAAACACCTTACAGACAATGGTTAAATAATGTAATCAAATAATAAACACTCGGCGAATAATTCGCGACACTCTTCTCTCAACACTTCTTCACACGCACTGTTCGCTACCAACTCCCCTCTCTTTTCTCACCTTTCTCTTCCTTTCACGCTTCTTCTTTTCCGCGAAATCGGCTTTTCCATCAATTGTTATCTGTTTTCTTGAACACTAAACCATTGTATGATCATTTTTTTCTTGAACCGAGAACAGGTTTATGGATCCTACGCAAGTAACATGATTTTTTTTACATTTTTGCGTTTTGAAATATTTTTTTATTACTTTTCCTTAAATTTTTATTTATATTTATACACTATGTAAAGTACGCAATAGCAAAAAAAAATCGTTGGGCCAATAGAAAGTATAAAATGTTTATTTGGGGCTAAAAATGTTGAATAAAAATTTAAAAACAAACTAAAAAAATGCCAAAATTTTAAGCGTTGTTCCATGCTATTAGAAACAAATTTATGTGTTGCAATAGTTGCCCCACCAATTTTCGACGTAATGCAGAAATTGCAAGTACACGGGGCGGTTCCAAGCGCGGGCGGAGCCCCAGCTTTAAAGAAATATCGTGTAATAATAAGATGAGAAAATGCAAATATCCAAATAAAGAAATAATGTTTTATCTTGCTTTAAGTAATAAATAATAATAAAATAATTGCAATCAACAAAATACAATAATGCAAACAAGTAAAACTTTTTAACGAAATAATTACAAAACATTAATAATTTATAGTTTTTAAACTTAAATTTATATTATTATATACTTTTTTTCTTTACGTTTACTTATTATGTTGCCTTTTTTGACAGTATTAATAAGTCCATATAGGGTGCAAAACATTACATTTGTCAAACGTAATGAATTTTGCAATCATTTGGATTTGATTCATTACATCTCAATTATTTTGGTAAAACTAAGATTGCTGGTTATAAAACTATTATAATAACAAAAATTTACAAATGTTTTTCTACTTGTATTACTAGTACTTAGCGTATTGAAACCAAAATCAAAGATTGAATTAAAGTTGAAATAAAAGAATACAGAAATTCTCATTAAAATTACGCTTAAAGCAGTGTTGAAGAGACTCGAAACCCCGTTCTTCTAGGGGATTCCATACTCCCATGCTCAAGACTAAGCCATTACTAAGGTATATAAAGGGGTCACTTAAAATTTATCTTGTAATGTTAGTATCGTTTTGTGTGTCAATTTTGTGCAAAATTCCTTGACAAGCAGAGTTAATTAACTATTATTTATTTTATTAGATAAGTGTGATCCATTATTGGGTTCAACGCAAAGAACAAAGCGCGAAAAATGATCGTTCTTTGCAGACTGCTCATAGAAATGGAAGGCCATATCTCTTATCCAGAGTTGAAAACGACAACATTATCCAAGATGCTAGTTTGATTCCATTCACAACTTCCGCCACCATTTGCGAAAGTTTACAGCTACAATGCGGTTTGCAAACAATAACGGAATACTTTGAAAGCTGAAGGAATAAGCTGCTATCGACCTGTAAAGAAACCTGTAATAACTGAAGAAAATGCCTACTCAAGAAAAAAGTTCTTTGGAAGCCATGTAATTCTAGATATGAATCAAAACATGTGCAACCTAATAAAAGAAGTGGGAGAATTAGTGCTGCGTACTGGGGATGGATGAGTGATGCTGGCTCAGGGGAATTAACACGTGTCAATGAACGCTTAACTGCTCAAACTTACCTGAGGATTTTGTAAGACGTTATGTTGCCCTCCGTACGAGCAGTTTATCCCAAATGACCAATTCAGTTTGTACAGGACAATTCTCATATTCATACGGCAGCGGTAGTTCGAGAATGGTTTTTACAACAACCAGAAGTGGAAAAAATCCGATGGCTACCTAAGTCACCGGATTTGAACCCTATAAATAATTTGTGGGCGGCGGCCGTGCGTGGGTGGAACGACGAACTGAACAATCATATAAAAATACGAAATATAAAAAACTTGCTTCGCGATATTAATACCGTGCAGGAAAGATTTCGAGGAGCTAATGTATATGTCAATTTAATCAATTTGATGCCAAACCGTCTACGAGAATGTATAACCAACAATGGATATTACACCCATTACTAGCATGTAAAATACAAATATTTAAATAAAATAATAAATACTTTTTTAATCATGGTTTTTATTAGGATTTTCTATATCTAGTTTTGTTCTTGTAATATAAATAGTGTTTATGTATAATTTATAATATAATCTAAGGTATTATTTCTATTAAAATGTAGTAGGTACTATAATAATCTAAAACATAAAAAAACGCAAACTACGAAATTGCAAATTTCAGTTCATTACTATTAAATGTATATTCTTTCGAAATAGTTAATACTTAAATTAAATGTTAGAGAAAGTGAAAATATGCTTTTTGCATTTTTTCTAATTTTGTGAATTTTAGATTTACAGCATTGTATTTTTAAATTTTATTTGAAATTTTTTTAACGTTCTGTTTGAGAAATTAGACTTGATTTTATAAAGGGAGATATGTATCCTTTAATTTTTTCATACGAATAATTTAAAAGAAGTAATTTGAATTTACACTGCAATTGCTCGACCACTAATCACGTTTTAATGGTAATAATATTTCCTGTGCAAAGTAAATCGGAATGTTGATTTTAATTTAATCCGGATATATTAAAACTTTTAGACTAATTAGTGCAGTATTTATAATTATTCATATTTGAGCATACAGTTTATCATTATTCGAGCTATAGATGGAACTTATTTAATCATAAATAACATTTTTTTTTAATGACTTAAGCAGAGAATATAAATAAATAAAAAACTCGGCGAAGAAGAATTTAAAACTTTAGGGTACAATTTAGATAAATATTTGCAGATAAGAAACATGTTCTTTGAACGCTTGAGGCAGTGCTGATGAAGAATAGTTAGTAACCTCGTAATATCGCTGCAAGTAATGTCTACAATGCCGATGTTGTCAAATTTAACCAAGCATTTTGTTATAACGTAAGTTTGGTTGCCTACCTTGCAGGTCGCGCTTAAAAGTGTGCGGTAACATAATTTTTACACCATAATGAATCATGTGAAAACAGTAAACCTACAAAATAATAAGTCTATTATTTACTTCAAATTCACAAATCGAATCTGTTGAATTATACATAGATTCTTAGAAATTACTATGAACTTCTTTATTTTTATGCTTACTGGTCTTAAGAATTTGAAGTAAAGCTTGAGGGCGAGCACTTAATTTAAATTTTAAATGTCTAAACTAATATTAACTATTAATTTTTTAACGTCTTGTACCACCGTCATTATGAAACGAAAACGATAAGTCGTCTATTACAAATGAATATTATAGATCAACTAAGAAAATCGACTGTAAAGTTTGTCATATGTGATAAGAAATGTGCATTCCAGCATCTGTGTTTTATACACACGTGCTACGAAGATAATGATAAATGCCACTGAGTAGGCGGAATGACCTCCTTTAAGCGTTTACTTATCTTCTTTTCTAACTCGCATAAAATTGTAGTTTTTGTGTCTCACAATTGACTACAATAAGTTTATCATTTACGATTCGGCTTCAGTATTATGCACGATAGCAATTCTCAATCTCAATTTCAACAAATGAAATTCAAACTCTGATAATTTGATTTAAACGCGAATTTTCTGTAATATTAAAGAAAATATAATATCTTCTTTATTCCTTGACGAAATGACCTAATAGAGAAGCCGTCATTGAATTTAATAATCTCTATTTAATAAATGGCAAATTGCAGGCTTATTTAAACCATGTTAAAGATATGAGATGAATTATAGAGGTTCAATAAAGAGGTTATTGACCAAATCCTCTAAGCACGAATACTATACAAATTTTAGTTGAAAATTGCCCGAAACATATTACACGGTTCAATTTTCTTTGTAATTCGTCGAGTCGACGTTTAAGAAACGAAGAAATTTATCATAGAAATTAGTTACTTTATTCGATATCTAAACACATAGTTTTCTGTTTTTGTTGCAAGTTAGCAATGAATCTAAGTAGACATAAAAAAAATTATTCTCACTATAGTAGCTATCAAAAATGGACAGAACTATGTCAAGCAAGCATTAAAAAATAAAACTACAATTGCCAGTGCCAATCAAAAACTTCTTGCAATCGAAAACAACGATGGTCTAATGCAATGTTGCCCAACCTTTTTTTGTCCGTGGGCCGGATTCATCATGACATACGATTTCGCGGGCCGGATTTTTTATAATTGCATATCTTAGTAACACCTTTTAACACCTTTGAAAGGAGCTCGCGGGCCGGATTGAGCTTCTTCGCGGGCCGGATCCGGCCCGCGGGCCGTAGGTTGGGCACCGCTGGTCTAATGTAATTAAAATAATAGTAGATATTGAAACGTTCGAGAAGTTATCTGCAAATTTAAGAGCCTTCTGGAAGCTGTTATCCGTCTTCTAGAAGATATGCCGAAAGATAGGGAACACTCGAGAAGGATTTGCAGACGTGTATAAATACCGAAGAGAGAAATCGTAGGTCAGTTATTGCCGAAATGCGAATACAGCAGTGTTAAGAAGATTATTCAAATTGAAATAAATAAGTCGCGTGTGTGTACATAAATATACAGAGAATAATCTCGTACGTGATTTTTAGTGTAAACAAGTGTGAAGCTATCCGCGGACTTTATCTTATCTTAATTAGTGTAAGTGTTTTTATTAAATATTATTAGATTTCATTAGTTCGGTTAATTTACAAGTGTACATATTTCTAGTAAAGTAAAGTAAAACATATTTTTAGTCGTTTAAATAAATTAGTTTTTAATAATAAATTCGCAACAATATTTTTCAATTTTTAGCTCGGCAAAATTTAGCCAAGACAGTATGTTATTTGCAAATAATAACGGAAATGTTTTAAAGTGTATTGAGATGGTAAGTAAATTTGATCTTATAATGAGTGATCATATTCAACGTGCTACTTCACAAGCTAAAAAATGCCCACGTATCTTGGTGACAAAATCCAAAATGAAATCATATCTGTTTTGCCAAAGGAAACCCAAACTTCAATTTTGAATTTATGCAGGCACAATAAGCATTTTTCAATAATATTGAACTGTACACCGGATATTGCACATATAGAGCAAATAAGTATTAGTATACGTTTTATCCACTTTAACACCGGTTCTACAGAATTAGAAATACGCAAACATTTTCTAGCTTTTTGTCATATTTTTGATACAACTCGCATTGGTTTAAGTTCTTTTACAATAGAAAAGATAAAGAAATTGATTTAGATATAAATAACGTGTGGGAACATTCAGACATTAAGTTTAATAGTTAATGATCCTGCAAAAGTTAATCGCCAAACAGTTGGTTTTCGAGAATTATACAAATATTTTTCTGCGTCTATTAAACGTTGGAATATCGTCAGACAACACTTAGTTAATTTTACTTTAAAACCATTATCTGACACGAGATGGTCAAGCAGAATTGATGCAATAAAGCCACTGTTTAAAAATTTACCAGAAATATATGACGCATTATACGACATAACAAATTCAGATAGATTTGATCAGGAATCAAAATATCAAGCTAGGTGTTTAAGGGGTAAAATATCAACATTTACGTTTATGTGTTCAGTTCAACTCTAATATGAAGTTTTATTGCAAGTCAATTTTGTCAGTAAAATTTTATAATCAGAAACTATGAATGTACAATTGGCTAAAGAAGCTTTACAAAAATTAAAGCAATTTTTGTTCGAATTCCGTTCAGATGAGAAACTTAATGGCGTTATTACTGCAGCAAAAGGAACAGCAAAAAAGTTAGGTGTGAAACTCAATTTTTAAACAGCCACCCCTTTACGGCGTCGACAAAAAACTAAACAGTTTGACTACGAACATAAAGATGAACCAATTTCAGATCCTAAAACATTAGTCAAAATTAACTTTTTTACTGCATTCTCGATCAAGCATTAATTTCAGTCAATGAAAAATTTTCCTTATTAGAAAATCACATAGACACCTTTCAATTTCTATACTATTTAAACGAAACTAAGACTTTCGTGCAAAAAGTTGCAGGAACAACTGAGATTTAACGATAATTTAGATATAGATGGAGACGATTTATACTACGAAATTGTACAAATCCAGCCTATGGTAAAAGATATAAAAAATGATATATTTAAAATTTTACAGTTTATATTTTATGATTTAATTGCAGTAGATATATCCAAACTTAGCAGTTGCTATTCGAATCCTACTCACTTTATAAGTATCTGTTGCCAATACAGAAAGATCCTTCAAATTAAAGCTAATAAAAAATTATTTAAAGTCGACCATAAGTGAAGAACGGTTATCAAATTTATCTTTCATCTCAATAGAATCATTTATATCAGAAGAAATAGATATTCACAATATCAAAAAAAAAAAAAAAAATTGCCGACATGAAAACTCGATAAGTGGATTTTTTGTGAATTGCCAATTTTTTAATTAGGTCGACCTGACAGTTCTGACAGAAAGAATTTATTATTTATTTTTATTTGTTAGAAGTAGCTTCAAGTAGCTAATTTTTTTGTTATACCATTGCATTTATACATGGATTAACACACCTTGTATAGTGTATTTAATTTGTATATTTTACCATTTTTATATTTCTTGTATTATTGTGATCTGAATATATATATATTTGTTTGTTTTTACTTTTTATTTAACAGTACCAAACAATTGTTTTAACTATAACTTTCATGGGCGCTATAGACATTTTTACACACAGGCGCCACAAAGTATCGACGGGGCAGTGCACACCGTGACGAGATTTCCGTAGTTGGTGGACGAACTCACCCGTAATGAAAAAACATTACCAAAATCTTGACCTGTCTGTATGATATTATATTTGAGCTTAGAAAGAGATTATTTTATGTTTTTCTAAATACCTTTACATATATTATATATTAAACATGACTTGTGTTTCAAAAAATCCTGCCAGTCGAAATGTGACCAAGTTGAGAAAAATACCTACACCAAATAATTTTGAAAAAACTAACAAAACTATTTTTTGAAACTTTGTAGCCAGAAATCGACAAAAAAACTCAAAAAAGAAAAAAAAATATGAACAGTTTGAAAAAATATAAACATAAGTCTAAAAAAAAAGATAACGTGTGGTAATTACGTTTGGTTGCATACTTACTCGACGTCATCTCCTTTACAAACAAAAAAACCATGTGTCGTAGTACGCTTCGGTACAATTCTCTCTCAAGAGAGAAAAAAAATACATTTATTTTCTTTTCAAGTTTGACTCGTATATTTGAAACGGTTGTAAATTCAAACTGGTGGCCATTTACGCAATACGCCATTTCGGTTCCCGCTTAAAACACAGTTGTTTATGACTACTTCATTTAGGTTCTTGAGGATAAATCGCAAAACTGATAAAAATTCGATCTACCACTTCAAAGCGATCCGATTTTAAGATAAGAAATTAATTTTTGTTTTTTAGATAAGTAATTAACGCGTTCTTAATTTTATTTTCGTTAAATACTTTTAAGTTCTCTAAGCCTTGGTTTTTAAAATATGAAGTGTGTATTACGAAATAATATTAGTAAGTTTGAACTGCGAAATTCGGTTATTTAAATTGTCTAGAGGGAGGAAAAGCGCCTTTAAATAGCGGATAACAGCTTCACTCCACCCCCCTAGCACAAGCAACGAACCAGGATGTCTTGGCTCAACTGTCCCGCTCGTTATGACTTTAAAATGTACGTGGAAAAACTTCAAATTAAATTAACTCAAGAAATTAAATTTTAAACAGCGGCGTATTGTGTAATCTTACTCGGCAGATTAAACATGTCCTAGAAATGCCTTTATAATAAAATGTATTTTATACCCGCTGATTATTACAAATAAATTTTAAAAAATGTTAAACGACGATTCAGTCACTTGTTTAAATTCCTCCCTAACTCTTTGTTTTGCTCGAGAAAACACGTTATCCTCTTCAACGGTTGATTCTACAAACAACCGTTCAAATACTGCAGTATTTATGAAATTAAAAGAGTTTTTATGACAGGTATAACCGAACTATAAAAAAAAAATTTACGTAATAGGCATACACGTTTAAATAAAATTATGCCATAAATAAAGAATACATATTTGGAATCGTAGTATTTTTGGATTGCACGTATATTTCCATAAATAAACTGAGCAATCAATGTTAAGTAAATTAATTTAAATTATAATTTCATTAGGATTGCTAATTAGTAGTTATATTAATTTCTAATTATATGTAGTGAACGTTTGTAATTGGAGATAACGATTAAAAAACTGGTCGTTTTTAATTTTTAAAATCGACGGTCTTTTTAGTTGGAAATTTTGTCGCTGCGGCGTTGGTGTGAGACTGCCGGGATTGGTTAATTTCATGGCACAATTGTGGCGGACTGGTTGTCGTTTTGAAAAAGCCGTAATTTGCATTGTGTTGTAATGAAAGTTTAAATAATTATGCGAGTGATCATTTAAATTGTGCGTATACGTGTGAAAAGTGTAGGAAAGTGTTTTTTGTACTGGAAAATTCCTTTCTAAAGCGGTTTAGGGCGTGTGAAGCTTGCGTACGCGATTATGGCTGTAGCCTCAGCTTGATTCTCCTGCGAACCCAGTTGGCCTGGTGCCGCTTACTAACCGCTGTAGTGATCGCTACGGAACATTATTGACGTGTCAGTCGTAATATGGAAAAGAAACGTAGTTTTCTTCATTATTGGAAAATTTATAAGCGCGTTTGTTATTTGGTGATAGTGTGTATCTGTGAGTAACAATGAGCATTAGTTAGAAAAGGTAAATAATTTGCGTAATTGTTGTTATTACAATTAGTCATTTTTAGTTAATTACGCGAGTGCCTATAATTAATTGACCGAATAAAACAGAACGTTAATATACAATCGATTAACGGCGTATTAAAGCACATAACACAAGTTGTCTTTGTTTAACGTTTCGTAAGAGCAATGTGCAAACACAGCGTGAGCTTTAGTTGAAAACAAAACGGTCGCACAACCTTTTCTACGAGTTCGACTTGCTAACAGAATAGGTAAATGCCCGTCCTGCTTTCAGTTCGCTTGCTATACCACTGCACCCCGCAGAATATGCCTGCGGTTTCTCATGTAAAGCACGTACAATGTTGCCCTTTCTAAACGAATTTTTTTTCTTTTTTCATATTCCCCAGACCAAATACGCACTAACCTTATTGACTTATCTTAACACACACGAAACACTCAAAAATATGCAGTTTTTTCGTAACGACAGTTTCCTGCCGTTAAAAGGAATTTCCCGCTATTTCAGTTTTACCGTATATTGCAACAATGTATAATGTCTAACGCCAACTAGATTTATAATTTGTTACTAAAGTAGGCCATTTTGTAATTCATCTGACAGTTCGTAATGCATAATTCACCGATTATTCCCAGTAAATTCCTCGAAACAATTATAATGCTCGTTTATGGAATAGTGAAGTAGCAATAACCGAGCTTAGTAAGTACCTGAACACGCTAATATATAATTTATTCGATTTATTAATCTTCGTAATATTTGTTTTCACACCCAAAAAAACACAACAAACCAAATGTTATTAAAACTAACGTTACCTAAACTTTAATTAATCAGCTGATGGTATCGCATAATTATAACACTGACCTTGATAATTTAAATTCGTTTGTTTTGATTTAAATCCGCCATTTTTTAAATATACAAATATAATTGTTTTAAATAATTTATTCTTAGTAGTCTGGTTTTAATTAATTTGGTACCTTACAGGCAACCACCAATTGAATTGAAGGCGACAAACAATTTGTAAGTACCTGGCAAAATGACAACTACAAACCTAACCGTAATGTTGCAGTGTAAATCTTTGGAAAACTATCCCCGTTCATATGCCGCTCATTTGGTATACAGAACATGACCCGGAAGACATGCACTGATCATTCATATATCGACATTGTGGTGAAGTTATGTCGTGAACTTCGGCGTTTAGGTAAATCTAACTTAAACGAAGCATGGGAATCGTCGTCACTTGATTTCGATTTATTTTTAAAAGAAAATGGAATTACAGTAGACCAAACACAAATGACACGTAATAAAATGCCAAGAACGCGTGCTTCGTCGATGTGCTACAAAATTAAACATTCGCCTATAACTCCTCGTGTAGATTTTGGTCATCGATTACGTACGCGAAGGCACACTGCATATAATAATTTTGGGGATACTTCTGGTGATGACGACAGCAACCATATAAGACCCATGAGAGAATTGCGTTCTAGCAATAGAATATCTTTAAATCAACTTAAACAGAATGATTCGGATTTGTGGGATTCTGGTAGACCTAAAAGAAGTTGTATTAAACAGAAACGTATATCTCCAGATGAACGTTTGGTCGTTGATAATAGAAATTATTACAAAGTTGAGGTTATGAGCAATAAGTTACGTTCTATACGAGATAGAAAAATTAAGTCTCCTGTTATATCTGAAGAAAGTGAAGACGATAAAGGTTTGTACTAGTAATAGATGCACATATTTTATTCTTAGTATTATATGTCAGTAGCAATTTAAAAAAATTATTTCAGGAAATACTGAAAAATCGCTCCAAGGGTTGTATTATTTATAAAAACAAAACTAGAAGTAATTTTTCTTTATTTTCTGAACCTAATCCTTTTGACTGCACTTTTTTTATTTTAAATTTGAATGTGCCAATGAGTTTTATGTAATATACATGTGGAAGTGTACTATATTCTCTCAAATTCTTTATTTTTGTTTCTTAGGTCTTGTGTTACTTCAGTACACCTGTTCCTTAATATACTCGTTTCAGGTCTTTTTATTGGTTTTATGAGTGTTTATTCAGTTTCCTTCTATTATTTTAGAAATTATATGGAATGTAACTTCTATATTCTTCGTTTTTTAGTTTTTTTAGTACCTTTCTTTCAACTACATTTAACCTATTCATTTTGTTTCTTCTGGTCTAATAGACCATTTTAACTCGCTGTCAGTTTGCTGTCAAAGTGTCCTACTAGAAGTGACTTTTTTTTTCTAAAACTAAAGTTTAGTAATCAAGTAATCCATTGCATTATCCGTTCTCTGTCATACAATTGAATTTGACAGCACCATTTTAGTTTAAGAAAAACGAAAATGACGTCTGTAGGACAGTTTGACAAGCATATTGAATAGGCTTAACTCTATTTTAGGTTTTAATTCTTGTTTTTCACTATTTGAACAAAATACTTGATGTTTTTTAACGCCATCTATTATTCATCTTTGGTACTTCGTGTAGATACTTTTATTGTGATTTATAAATCATAATTCACCTGATTTTTTTCCCAATGTTTTAAAAACTAGTGATAGTTTATTCCAAGAGTTGTTCGTTTTATATTGACTTTTTACTCTTGGCAAGCTTTCTTATTCATCAAATACTTTGATTTGTTATTATTTTTATTACTGCTTATAGAGTTCTTATTTACATACATTGTTTTACTTTTTCTGGCCCCTCGATTCGCTTCAGTCTAAATCGCTTTTTTTGTGTAATATAGCATATGTTGTAGTTCTTATATTTGCAATATTATTATTCCCATTCTCTTGGCATAATTCCATATGTCTTGGACTAATTTGTATTGTTCAAATTCGATAGTTCTTTTCTCCTACATTTGGTCAGATAAATCTTCTCTAATTATGTAATGGTTTTGGTACATTCCACTTAACTGTCTTTTTCAGTATATTCCACTGTTCTTTCTCTAGTTTTGTGATGTTTCTTTGTCATGCCATTTTATAGGTAGTGCACAGATTCATTACCAACTGTCTTTGAAGTTTGTTTCTTAATCAATTTTTATTCATATGAAATCAAATTGGCTGTGTATTATGGTCATCTGAGGAAGTCATAATCCGAATTTGTAGGCTAAATTTTTTAGATTCAAGTTCATGCGATTTAGCTTCAGAATCCTCACTGGTTTAAAATCGGTCATTGTCGCAGCATTTAATAGACAGTGTCGACATCTGTGAATATACGTTAAATTTTTTTGTTTTTGAAACGTTATATTCAAATATAAAAATTCGATGAAGATGACTGAAAACAAAGATTTTATTGCACAATTATATTTTGAGGATAAACTAATTAGATTTTTTAATTGTCATTATAGTAACGATAATGTAATGATAAACTGAATCATTGAACTAAATGTATTTGGAAACATTATTTCAAGGCTAGTTTTTATAGCACACGTGCTTTCTTAATAACATAAAATGCTGTATGAATTCAAATAAAAAACAATAACGTATATTTTTGTTGAAAACTACTAAGTTTGATTTAAATTTTAGAAAAATATAATTGGTGCTGTTTGATAAGATTAATTTCAGTTATTAATGTTTTGCTTCGTATCTTGTAAAATACAAAATCTTTGAATCTGAGCAAAGTGCGGTATTACTAACATTTTTTACGCCGTTTAAAATAGATTCGTAATTTTGGTTTATTTATTTTGCTTATAAAATGTACCTACACATTAGTTTTTTTAATCTGATAATTAAAAAAAATAGAATGTTTTGTTTCTCATTTCCGCTTTGCAATTAATACTCTCATTTACTGTTTTTTTTTAATTAAAATTCAATTTGTAAGAACATTATATTCACAATTTTTCAAAAATTATCAGATTTTAAAATCCACTGCATCATAATAAATTCAAACTTGTAGGAAACAATCATAAAATCCACTATAAAGGGACGTTAAGGTTAGTCAACATGAAAACAACTGGTCTCAACAAAAGCATTTTCTATTTAAACACCAATAATTTATTCTTTAAACACAACAATTTTGTTTTTGGATCTAATAAACTTCGTACTACGTACCGATATTTCGATACGTATCGACGTTCCGATACGTTTCGATATATCGATAAGAATTGCGTATCGATATTCGATACACGAAATGCCGTATCGTCCACCTCTACTATCAATATTCCGATACTACCGATATTTAGATATGTAACAACATTCCGATACGTATCGATATTTGATACACAAAATGCCGTATCGCTCACCTGTAGTCAAATATTGTATTCTATTTTTGTATTACAGTGTACAATTTTAACAAGAAAAATAAACGAACGTCTCAAATAACAAGGTTGAACAATGAAGCTGAAAATTTTTTATTTCCTAACAAAGACGATGCCAGCACTGATACCGAAACCGATATAACGGACACGTCAACTCGCAAGAAAGATGTACGAAATGATACCAAACCAAATAAAAGCGTTAAAAATGAAACGGAAGAAGAGTCGTCGATGGATAGTATGTCATCTGAATCGTCGGTTGTTAAGAAAAAACGTAGATTAACACAAGCTGAGGCCTTTATATTGGATAATCAAAGATACTATAAATTTGAAACACCAGGTTCTAGGTAGTGTGTATAAAATTTTTCAAAGTAGTTGTTTTCATTTCTTTTTCTTTAGGTTAAGATATCAAGGGTCGTATTTATCTCCAATTGCGTCAAAAAACAACGGTGAATACGGTGTCAAACATTCGAGAATAAAAGAAGTCCAAAAAGAGAAATCGAAACTTCAGTTAGAGAATCTTAAATTTTCATTTGAAATTATTCCTAAGGGAGAACCGTGGTATACTACATTTCAACGTCAGGATCAAGGAGAAGAATGTTACACCTGTTATAATTATTTCTCAGGTATGTTATCAGTAGTACTATACTCAATTATTTATTTTTTACGATAAGTTTTTGTTTTATTTTATAGGATACAAGCCATTTCTGTTACCATACGAAATGGGTCCTCTCCCTCCTCTAAATCCGAGAATATGCTATTCCGTTTACGATCGTATGAAGAAAGAAATTATGAGTGATACGGGTCCTTCGACATCAGAAGCTTGTAGTACACCCGATATATCTAATGTAGACACATTGAAGACTGATTATAGTAGTACAGGTGAAGATACTAAAAGTAGTGAAGACGTTATCATTCAGACGCCACTTCCGCAAAAAGTTCATCGTAAATCTAGAAGACGAAAATTAATAGGCGGTAGAAATCCGAGAAAATCTCCCAGGCAACATGCATCTACTTTAGCGATTTTAAGTAGTTTAATACATCAACGAAAAAGGAGGGACTGTAATAGGCACAGAACTTCGGATCAGAGCGTTAAAAACAATTTGTCTGTTATTGTAGAAGAAAAAGAGCAGGAACCTGAACCCGATTATGATGAGTTAACGAAAAGTATTGACGATATGTTGTTAAATACGTATAGTGATATGAGAGACGTGGATGGTATTGTATGTGAAGGTGTTAATGTTAATGTGCACTGTGTTCCGAAAAGCTGTCGAGTGTTTGGAAGAATATGTTAAAGGCGACGACGTGTGTAATGGGACGCGTAAAGAAAAAATAAATAATGTGGTACGTAAACCCAATCGTAAGAAAAAGAAAAATAGAACAGGGTGGCCGAATAAGAACAAGCGTCACGTTTTTCGGAAAGAAGGTAGTGATAGTAGGGACGGTATCGAAAGTGCTAGTATTAAGAATAACTGTGTTGATTCAGAAGAAAATAGCTCGGACAATAATTTTAATAAGCGAAATAAGAATAAAATTAGTTTTTCTAATAAATTATCGAATACGATTAATAAAATCAACGGTGATGTACAGGTGAATAAACTCAACGGCGAAATATGCTTTAAAAATGTCGGTATGCCTAGGCGTAAAGAACATCGGGAATCGTCTTCGGATAATTGTGCCGAAGTTGTTATTCCTAGTGTTGGTGATAAAATAGACTGTGTTAACGTTGACTTAGATAAATGGGAAAACGCGGAGAAATTATTAACCGCCAAAATCCGTTACGAAAACATAAACAATGATGTACTTTTTCAACCAATTGTTCGTGTACAAAAACTAGACTGTAATATCGAAGAAAAGTGTATAGAAAAACAATTTCATGTAAGTACGTCAAAACCAAGGTCGAGGCCTCAGAGAATGCCAGCTTCACCAAAATCTCCTAGAATGTTACGAAGACCAAGAGGTGGTTGGTATCGAGATCGATATTAAATGTAGACTGCTCATTTTGTATTATTTATTATTAGTAGACGTTCATTTCTTTTCATTAGTTTTAGATAGTTCCATCCAAAATGTAAATGTAAGATATCTTTTGTACCAAATTGATTTGTAAATTTTAACGTGTACAGGTAGTTCATTTATATTGTATTTTATTTTATTCGATTGTGTTCAGCTCGATTTAAAAAAACAACTAAACATCCTGTGCATACATTATGACAACAAGAATTATTTTTTTTTAGCAAATGTAGGTAAATAGTACCATATCGTCACCATTTCTTTGGTGCCAAAATCTTTAAGTGTTGTACCAACAAAATCAAAACGTTGTATTTCTGTTAGTAACTAAGTTTAACACAAAATGATATTTTTAATATGATAACGAGATGTTACTAAATTTACCTGCAATTTACAAAATGTTTTAGTTGAATAGAATAAATATATTTAAAATAAAAATTTATAAATACTTGTTTTATTTTATCCAAATCATCAAGAGAATATTATAAAAGTATATATTTTCTTAATTCCTCTAAATTTGAACGGAAATTTTATCTTTTTGAATTGTTGCTGACTTCCAACGGCGGTATTATAAAAGAAAAATTTAAGTCTGCTTATGCACTTCAGCATACTAAGGGCCGGTTTTTCAATCATAGTTCAGTTATCCTAAACTCGGATTAATTTAAAAATATTGTCATATTGGTTTTGTTGGTTTATGACAAAACAAAATTCTATATTTAGAATTTAAGGTCGCTGATAGTGTCTCAGCATTACTTAAGAGAACAAATTACTTGTTTGAACAGTCTTAAAAGCCTTATCGATGTTGGAAGTGTTGGCGCAAACAAAAATGTCTAGTGAGAAACGCGTTTAGCTATGATCTAAAGCCCTTTGATACGAGACTACGTAACATTTTCTAGAAATTCAATTCTGTTTAAAAAACGTTCTCAATTAATTAGGAAAAACGTCATATTCTAGAAAACGATGGATAATTAAAAATATAAAAGGTAAGCACAGAAAATAAACTTTGGTTTTAAAGAATAACACGCCGGTGTTACATAAATAAATGAATGCAGATTCAGTGTTTTTACACGCGTACCGTAGAAAAAACAAAAGTAAGTGCAGTTAGGATCTTTCAAAACAAAAGTCATTGTAAAATCGGTAAAATGCGATATCAGTGGTTCCTTACGGACCCGCAGGAGTTCCCGAGATCATTCAGGGGGCCCGTGCAAAAATTAAAATTGATTTGGGCGTTCCTGAACGTCAAAGGGCCGCGCAAGGTTTAATATAAAATTAAAAAATTGTGACACATTTTTATTGATATGAAAGTTAAAATGAATGACAATGAATAAATTATTAACGATTTTTAAGTCTTAAGTAAAACATAAATATAGGCAGATGCATAAAATACAAGTACTAACAGGCATCGCAATGAGTCAAGCCTATATTTACAGGTTTATACAGGTACGCAATAGAGCCGATATAAGATATATATACTCCATCGAGAGCACTTCGAATTGTTGCGACTGTATTAGTATTTTGTAGTAAACCGGCTGGTTTTAAGTTTGTCGTCTTGAAACGTTAGCAGTCGATACACTTACTGGTGTAATAAGCAATTGTTCTTCTCAAGCCTGGCCAGAAATATCTTTGTGTTATGGGCTGATAAGCTCTTTCAGAACCATAATAATATTTCCGAATCGTGGTATTCACGAAGTATATAGGATATCCTAGTTTTAGAAGATACTAATTGGGATTCTTCTTCATCGATTTCTACAATGTATTTGTACAGCACTCCATTTGATATAAGATATCCTCTTTCGGACCATTTCTTTAGATCAATGTGGGCTTCCAAGGTATCCTCTTAGCAAGAAATGATCTTTTCTATATCAGTTTCGTTTATTTGCTCAGCTCTGATTTCGCCTGCAGTAAGCGTAGGGAAGTCGACTGTTACTAGACTGACTTCTATTATTTTCTCGGAGTCATCTCGTGACGGTCGAGATAACGTGTCTGCTATGACAATTTTCTTTCCAGTTATCAATTCGAAGGTCGAAAGGCATTAGTTGGAGTGCCCACCTTGCCAAACGACCCTTGGGAGATTTAAGAGACATGATCACTCGAGTCACTTTAACGCTTGATGATCGGATTGTACGATTGTGCTGGCACCCTCAAGATAACCTCGGAACTTTTGAACTGACCAAACAACAGCGACTGCTTTACGCTCGGTTCTATTATAATGACACTCTGCTGAATTGAGTAACCTATTAGACGCGTATTCCACTGGTCGTTTATCGTTTCCCCCTAGAGAAAACATGCTCCAAGAGCGTAGTTACTTGCACCTGATCGTAAGATATAATGGTGTCGAAATTCTTCAATTTGGTAAAAGCTTCGGTTTGCTCAGGTCCCCATGACCATTTAATGTTTTCTTTGTCAAGGTAGACAGCGGTTTTGCTACTAGCGAAAAGTTTTCGATAAACCGTCGAAACCATGAAAAGGTTTGTAGAAAACTGATAAGTTCTTTCACATTCCTCGGTAAACGACATGTGTAGTATAGCTGCCACTTTGTCTTCGTTTGTTCACACACGTTGCGGAAATAGTATAACATAAATAGGTCAAGTCGTTCGAAGGTCTTTTTTAAATCTTCTAAGTGTTCCGAAAATGTGGTAGAAATTACGATCAGATCGCCCAAGTAGGCAAGTAGAAGGATGTCTTGCAACCCAGATCGAAATCTGTCCATTAGCCTCTGGAATTTTGATGGGGCGTTTCGAAGACCAAAAGGCAAACGTAAGTATCTGTATGTACCAAATGGAGTGACAAACGCATTTTTGTGAATCTGATGATTTAACATTTACTAGATGATAGCCACTTTTTAGGTCCAACGTAGTCATGTAATTGGTTTTCTTTGCTATATGGAGGAATTGGGTAACTATCTGCGCACGTAAGGGCATTCAAAGCTCTGTAATCAACTGTTAGTCGCACACCATCATTTCTTTTTGGTACCAGGACAACTGGAGCAGAATACGGCGATTCACATTCTTCATGTGTTCATATTAGAGAAATTTGTCTAATTCTTGACGTAAAAGTTGCTTTTTAGTTTCAGACATTCTATAATTAGAAGCACTGCAATCGGAGTTTCATTCAATAAGACAATTGAGTGCTCTACATAGGTTCGCTTCGTTGTGTTGTTCAAAATTCAAACGAAATTCTACCAAAAGGCAGTCTTAGTGTTTTCGTTCTTCTAGGGTAGTTAGGTTAATTCCTTCGTCACTTCTCAGTAATACGTCATTAGACTGTCGTTTAAGAAACATGAGACGTCTTCCGCAAAGGCAAACGCATGTTGCGGATTTTCTCCAAAATAATATTCGTTATTTGATATGTTTAAGATTATGTTGGCATCTTGAATGAAATCGATTCGTATAGTAATGTACGTCTGTTTACATGATCATCTCCATCGGCCAATGTCGTAACTAACGTTTCTTTGGTGTATGGGATACCACCTTGTACTAATAACTTTGCTAACGACGAACCAGCAAGCGTTGTTTTAGATCCTGTGTCTACAAAAACACACCCTTGGTGTTATTTGAATTCTTATTATCAATGCTGTTATACATAAATTCGTTAATGGTCGTTTTTGGTTTTGCACTTTGGACAGTTGCTTTTGATATAATCAACCGTACCACAACCATAACATGTAATTGCAGAGCTAGTTGGAGGAGGTGTGTCGTTTGGATTATTTTTCGAAATGTGTAGTGTAGACGAAGTATTTGAGAACAGTAAGTTTCCATTAGTTTTAGTTTTAATTAGTTTTCTACATTTGTCTTTTACATGACCGGGATTTGTACAGTACCAACATCGTATCTTTGAAAAATCTTTACAAACTTGAATAGCGTCTGTTAATGCATTAACGTTGATATCCGATGAACCGTTAAATCTCCAATTACACTTCGCGAAACTACCGCATAAACCACGTACGACCGAATCACCTTGGGGCGGCGCTGACGCAACCGCTCAGTGCGATAAAAGTTCCTTAAATTGTTCATTTGTAAGCGTTACCGATATAGTGGTTTCCGAATTTTTACTTTTGAACGAAGGTAAAAAGTACAGATGTTGACCTTCCACGGTTTCAAATAATAATAATAACTTACAAAAGTTTCTCGCAGGTGAAGAATATTCTCCAAGCTGCTGCAGGATAAATACAAATCTGGTAGAGTAAGCAGTTGGTAAGCAGTGAATGCAAAAACGAACCCGCAATAACGTCCTACACCTGTAGAAGCAATTTTGGTGCGAAACACTGTCATTTTGAGAGTCACGTGCACTTGTGTGTTAAAACATATTGTTGAAACAATTCAGACATTAAATTTTAGAGGTTCCATGTCTAGGGCGCCAATTTGTAAGGGTGTAAGGTCCTTGTAATTCCTCCACTGTTAACATCCCAAAAGTAAAACACTACACAAACAATTGATTTATTAACTTTTATACAAACCAACGCGTGATATCATTGATCATTTTATTAATAATGGAAATAATCGCTTTTTACTCATGTGCACATTACTTATTGTCAGCCAGAGGCGGCGTAGCTTAATAGTTTGTTACAATCCCAATTTTATATCTAGTAATATGGGTTATTATTGTACAAAAGCTGTTGATTGCTTTTCTGTCTTCCTATTTGGTAGAACGTGAATTCAGTGTCGTTATGAGCCTCACCACAAAAAAACCGATTAGAAATTAGTACTAGGGGGATTTGCGGTTGCTACTCATAAACATTGAGCCGAACATAAATACACTTATAACATTCCATCAGGTTCCACCAAGTCACTAATTTTTTTTGTATTTTAAAAGAAAATTTATTGTTTCAATAAATACTTCTTCAACAAAATGTTTTATTTATATTTTATTGTTACTTCACCATTTACCATTCAAGACATTAAAGTTAAATTTGTAATTTTTCTATTATGCTATGTATTAAGTTTTTTTCACTTAGGGGTCCGTGGGCAGATTTTGATTATAAAAACCGGTACATGGGCCATAAGAGTTTGGAAACCACTGTGCTATATACAAATCTAGTTACAGTATACTGCCTTGGAGGTACAATTTCTATATATAAAGGAATAACAAACGATAATATACTACCTGGATGGAGACTATGGAAGATCAAAAAATAACTGAACATATCTTGTGCGATTGTGCCGTAACCGTAGACTAGCACTATGATTTAAAAAAAAATACTTGTATAATTGTTTCAATGGTCTAAATTGCTTAGTCTCTATTTTGGTATTGTTAGAAAAAGTTTTATTAGCCAAGTTTACATTAAGTTCATTGTTGTTATTTTACTCTAGTGGTTTTTATTCATTCTCATGTACTATGTCACTACTGATATGTTCTAAGTAAGTGCAGTAAAGCAGTGTGTAGGAAGCAATTCAACTTGATTTTAATTATTCATGTTACTTGTAACAAAAGTTAATCTGATAATTCATTTTTATCGTCTCTATACATGACTATAAGAAACCGTTAGATATAAAATTGCCAACGAACGACTGAGGATCGGCGTTACCTTAAAGATCAAAAATTAATCTTGATTTTGTATCAATTTGTATTTTTTGGAAACAGTAACATAAAGAATGAATTGTTGGTCATCATTTAAAATCAGTTGAACCATGAAGACAATTTTATATATAATTTTAAACACATCAACTCAACACTTAGCATCTCAAAATAACCATTGAAATTTTATTTGTTATTTTCAAGTTTAGATTAAATACAAAACTTAACGTTCACACTAAGAACAATTTCGTTTCTGTTATAATTATTCTAAACCCGACCGCTTTATTGGCGCGGAAATAAAATCAAGTTTTTTTATATGAACGTACTTACCAAAATTATCCATTATGGTTTTTTTACTAATCATCATTTCAATCATCAAAATTCAAGATTAAAGTTGTTTAATAAAATATTAAATTAAGTATAATAAAAAAAAATAATTAGATTATGAAAAAAATCATTAACTAGTTTATAAGCAATTTGAAATACCAGTAACCACCTGTTGCACTGTAAGTGCAAGTTATCAGTAGAAACTATAGATACTTATAATTTTCTCAGTGTTATAATGAACCAAACTCAGGTTTTTGTTGTTGTAACTTTTTAACTTTTTGTAAACATGGTTTTATAGAACTAATTACTTTTAATCTTTTCAATAAAGAATAACGTCATAATTCTTGTCAAGTTTATTTTGGTTCAGTACAGTGTGTTGTCTGTGTTAGAATTTATCAAATAGTTCTCACGACAAAAAAATCTACTACAATTACCCGTTTGATTAATTATACTTAGAACATTTAGACCGCAATTATCATCATCACATATTTGTATATGCATTTACTGATGTAGTACACTTAAACAAGATCTAACATTACGGTAAGAATTTTTACTGTAGATCAGGGGTGCTCAAACTTGAACTGTTGGCGATTTACCTCAATATTTTTAGACTACTTACGATCGACTCTGAGAGGTTGCAAGTATGTGTGATGCAGGGTTGTCGTACATACACGATACACCCTCCCTACCTAACTACCTAGGTAGGGTGTACCGTGGCATACATAGGTATTAGCTTTCCGCACAATATGCATTATTTTAGGCAAGGTTTGGGTTAGGTTTAGTTAGGTTCTTCTCTACAGTATCAATGAAAAAATTCATAGTTATTCAAAATTGCGAGTTTATTGGTTGTTACAAAACAAAAGAGTTACCTATGGTGTTAAACTTAACTAAGGAGTGACTTTGGATGTTGAAGCGTGGCACTGCATGTCCTCAGCATACTTTTCATAAGATAGTACGTAACCACTGAGTGCTAATCGCAAGCATGATGACATATGATCGTCAGTTAGTCGATTGCGATATTTTGACTTAATTATCTTCATTTCAGAAAATGCAGACTCGCACAAGTAAATTGACCCAAACATTGCCGTCAGTTGAAAGGCGATTTGCCTTAGATTCGGATATTTATCTTCAGATATAAAACACCAGAAATTTGTATCAGATGTTGTAGCTTATTTGAGATGTATATCTGATATAATCTGCACCAACTCATTTTCAACAGAACATGAGTTCATATTAAACTGACTTGCTATTTCAGTAGCTAATTCCTCAATGTTTTTACATGAATAAAATATTTGATAATTCAGCCTCATACGTATCATAATTCAACTGAGGAATCCTTGCTTTCAAAGACGGAAAATGTTTCAGATCCTTTCTTTTCAGTTGATCTATTATAAGTTGCAATTTACTTTTGAATGCGTTTACTGCGCTAATCATCTCAATAATAGTTTTTCCTTTACCTTGAAGCTCCAAGTTAATGGTGTTTAAGTGCATTGTGATGTCAGTCAAAAATGCCAAATCAGTCAGCCATTTTTTGTTTTTCAGCATCTGAGTGTCATCACCTCTTTCGTCTAGAAAAGCTGTTATTTCGGGCAATAATTCTTGAAACCTTTCTAGGAATTTTCCGCGACTCAACCACCAGACGTCCGTGTGAAGAACTAAATCAGTGTGTTCAGCTGACTTCCTATCTTCCAACTGCAACTTAAAGAGCCGCCGTTGCAAGCTACGTGCACGGATGGAATTCACAATTTTTGTTGCAATGCCCATAATTTCCTCCGTGTTTAAAACTTTTGAACACAAAACTTGTTGATGATGTATAATGCATTGGAATGAAAAAAATGAAGGGAAATCTTCATTAGCTCGACACAATGTCACATAACCGTTTTTGTTTCCAGTCATTGCTGGTGCTCCATCGGTTGTAATGCACACTAATTTATATATTGGTAGCTTGTAGTTTTTTACAAAATTAAAGAAAAAGTCATATATATCTTTGCCACGGGTCTTCCCCTTCAGAGGAATGATTGTCAAAAATTCTTCCTTAACCAACATGTCATTGAATACCATCCGAATAAAAATACACATCTGGGCAGTGTCTGTCATATCGGTGGATTCGTCGAACTGTAAAGATATCATGTTTTAGTTTATCTGCCATGTCCTGACTCATGACTTCAATACGCCATGTGACAGTCGGACTAGATAACTGAAGTTCTCTAATAGCAGACATGATTTCTATTTTATTTTTAAAATCTCCAAATAAAGTCTCACCCGCTTCAATAAATCTTTGAATGGTTTCTTGTGTTTCGCCAATATATGAGATATTTTAAATGACGCGATCGTAGCAGCTTTTGATTGTTTGGCTGGTCTTGTGAACATGGTTTGTTCTTTTTTCAAACAAGATATCAAATCACGTACTTTTTTTTTCTTAATTCATTCTGTGGCGGAAAATCCTTTTGATAGTTTTTATGAACCGTTTTATGATGCCTCTCTAAGTTACCACGCTTAGGTATTGCAACTGACGCACGACAAATAAGACAAATGCACTTATCCTTCACCATACAAAAGAAAAATTCTTCCTCCCAATCGTTATTAAAATGATACGTTTTAGATTTCTTCGCTGCACTCATTTTGTACTATTTAATAATAAACTTTGTAGCGACGTAGTATTGCCTTCAAGTTACAATTCAGAATGACTCCAATTCCTGCAGGCGCAACATTTATATCGGCGTGAACGAAAGTCTCGAATGTTCCCGTCAAACGCGCCACCGGAAATTTCTAGAAAAGCGGCAAGAATAAAAAACGCGGCTTTTCTTTGACAAGTACCGCACGTTCCTTTGATAAAGCCGCCTTTTGCCGCTAGCAGAGTGTTATTTCATTACGTACGATAAAAGAAAATGAATAATTTTTTGTAGTTTAGTTACCTACTTATTAACAATTTTTTTCTTCTCGAGATCTACTCAAAAAGCACTCGCGATCGACTGGTCGATCGCGATTTTTGAGCACCCCTGCTGTAGATTATGTAAACATAAAAGTTTAGTTTATGACACATACAATGTAATGCGATGAAGTGAGTGTAAAAATGTTCGCTCTCAAATCTTTCACCGTTCGCCATATAGAAATCTTAATTATCTATACCCCACACAGCATCAAACATCTCAAAGATGTCTCAAATCGAACTCAACCAGATCACAATGTCTCAACTTAAAAATCGCAAATTTGTATATTTATGAGATATTTCAGAGAGATGACAATTTTAAATAATAACACGTTTTATAAGTACAGAAAAGAGGCACCTCTCTGATAGATCTCATACTTGTCTCAGAAACATCAATTGATTTACAATTAAATATTTTTTTAGACATTTCTTCCAATCTTTTATGTATAAACATTGCTTATTTGATTTTTTTGGTAAATTAGTAATTAAACTACGGCAAAGAATTTTTATTATAAAACTTTTTAGTAGTGTTTTAGTTAAAGTACTTTTTTGTATAAATACTTTTAGAAAAAATAGGCACACACAGTACAAAACACTCATTTTACCTGCATTTTACCATGAATGTTGCCAGGTTAATAAAATTAGGCATCTGCATCACGTGACTAAAAGCACGTGACTTTTTAGCTTGGATCGTAAACAAATCGACGACATAACCTATGCATAAGATATTTATCAAATATTTATTAGCATTTATACACATCCTTATGATGGAATTAGAGTGGAGTTCATATTATAAGACATTGGATAAAGAAAGTGCTGATCGTTACCGCGAAAAAGTGTGCAGCACTTTAAATTTTGATCCTTATTTAATCAATTTATCCTAATGTAGTAAAGACAGAAAGTTTTCCAAGGATTATGTATCCTGGTATTGTTAATTATTTATTATTTAATAAAAGTGCATATACTCAGCAAGAAATGAAAGTCTATAAGGCCTTGGAAGCATATAAGCAAGCAACTTGTGGGTGGGTGCGTAATGCATATGCAAGGCAATATAATAATAACGTGGTTGTTATTGGCAAGGTAACAAATAACAATTATTTTATTATGAGATATATATAACATATGTAATTTAGGTATTGCATTCACA
The DNA here is from genome assembly GCA_035610365.1 of Aquatica leii. Taxonomy (NCBI): domain Eukaryota; kingdom Metazoa; phylum Arthropoda; class Insecta; order Coleoptera; family Lampyridae; genus Aquatica; species Aquatica leii. The sequence goes on from CM069436.1 coordinate 60,753,365, forward strand.
GCGTCTGAATGAGCGTTGTCTAACTCCATGGATAATTGCCAATGAGGATGGTGTAATACAGTGTGGTCACTGTGATTGCGTCGCAGGCTTAGGTGAAGCATGTACACATGTGTGTGCTCTACTTTTTTTTTTGATCTATCAATAAGAAAATTAATAGAAAGATCAGTAACTGATGAACAATCAAAATGGACTATTACGTCAAAAGTTGGTTCTCGAATTCTTGTTTTGTATCCCATCAGGATGATTCTTTTCTGTTAATTTTGCAGGTTTACCTTAAAATACAATTTGTTAAAACTATATAAATTTATCAAACAAACATAAATACATGTAAGGTTATATTACAATTAATTATAATTGATCGTAACATAAAGGCTACCTGTTATGAAATGTTTTGAGCAAATTCTTCCATATTTTAATTTTTGCTCAGTCAAATCTGCTCTTCTTAATGCTCCTATCCATTTCTCCCTTCGTTCTTGAAGAATATTGCAGACGTTGCCTTTATTATTGAAAATGGATGGAATCCTATAAAATCCTAACTTATCCCTAATACCTGTACTGCCACATCCAACTACCATGCAAGACATTTTTATATTTTAAGCTAAAAATAACTGCAAAACAGCAAAGCTCTTATAGGTTAAGTGGTTTGTTTATGATCCACGCTGATGACCTTCAAGCTGATGACGTCAATTGCAGATGCCTAATGCTCGTTGCGTACATTTTGCCGTATATCGCCTCACAGTTATAGGTTAAAAAGACGTTATTTTTCAATACTAAAACCGAAGATAGAAAGTTTACGCTGTTATATACGTATATTATAATTAATGTTCACTTATTAAACAGGTAAGTTATTTATGTTTGGATTTTTAATCTTGATTAATTTCATTATGGATTTCTAAAACTTAGAACAGCAGAAATCGAATCTGAGTACATACTACAGATGTGGAACAAGAAAAAAAGAAAAGCACCAACAATTTCGTCAGATTGTGATAACAAAGAACATGCTCCCCTTCCTAAATCAAGTACGTTATTTGTTGTTGCTAAATTTATAGGTTTACACTGGGTATGAAATATTTTACCTGTATAATTTTAGGTGTTAGTGATGGGGTGTTATTATTTTCCTTATCACCACCCCTTCTAAGACCTATACCGCATGTTAAAAGCACATAGCAACACAACAGGAAAAAACTAGTAATTTTTTTGATTTTGTTACCGTTATTGAACAATAAAATATTTTTGGTTTATAGGTTCTAGTAAAACGTTGAAAATTTTAATTGTCATACAAGCTGGTATTTTCTCTATCGTTCTTGCAACAAAAAAATTTGGGAAAACTCTTACAATATCGAAAATGTGTTTTTCTTAAATGCATATATAACCCAAAAATCAATTTGTGAGGCGTCTTTAGAAGAACAACAGTGGTTTGAATTGAATTCCTATACAAACAGTAACCGAAATGAATGAAGTTATAAAGAATTTAATGACAATGAAAAATTTCAGAAATTCTTGGTTAGTATATCTTTAACTGTAGTTATTGAAATTAAATATTTTACAAATCAATATTAATTAGTTTAAGTACAGTGTGAGCGTATATATGAATGTTTTTATAGATTCCCCAGGGTCGACTTGTAATGTAAACCAATCTATTATCAACATTTCTGAAAACTATTTACCATTGTTGTGACTTCAGAGTACAGTTTGAGTTGGTGCAAAAAGATATTTTTTGTGGTCTAGAAGTTGAAGGTAAGATGTTTTAAAACCCTTTTTCACTTCATTGTCTTATAACTGTTTGAATTTCAGTCAGTGTTTGTAGTCAAAATGGGACAGAAATGACGACAGATGGTGAAATTGCAGAGACTATTAAGAATTGGTTAACCTTGGTGAAACTGGGATTGCAGAGGGAGGAAACAAAGGATGCACAAGAAAACACTGACAAATTAATTAAATGATGGTAATTCTTTACTTTTCGTATGTTATGACTTGTTTTTTTTAAATTTTTGTAAATTAGATTTTATTTTTAAATTTTAATTAATATTTTGTGATAGATGTATGTACATATAAATACATATATAATAAAATATATGTCTCAAAAACGTCGCATTTTTAATTTTACACATCTCTGACATAATATATATATATGTGATATATATATCCGATATGTTTCATAGAAACGTACTTGAGATGTATACAGGGCGGACATTAAGACATCTGAGAGACGTTTCATTTATATATACGAGACAAAACAGAATGTCTCTCAGATATACTTCATCTCAATTGATATATTGCTGAGATGTATAGTAAATGTGATTTTGCTGTGTGGGACGTTTACGAGTTTACCACCAACGAATATTTTAGTCTGTGACTACTTTTGTTGAAAAAAAAGTCAAAACAAATTTACTTTGAGATACAAATTGTGTAGCATTAGATTACACTTTTTTTTTAAATGTAATAAAACTGTCATTAATACTTTAGCGTAAAAAAATATCTTTATCAATAGCGTTTGTGTTGCTAAATCAATTGTGTGGAGTATCATTTGTAGTGTTAATTTCCTAGACTTTGTGATGCAACCCACTGTTTAAGAAATTAAAACCCACTAACCAAAAGTACCCATTCCGAAATATAAGTGCTTGCTATTTTTTTGTTTTATACTTGATAACGTCGTAGAGTAATTTATGTCACTTTCTGAGGATCTAGAATTGTGACCAAAAGTTTTATTTTGCCAAACAAAATAATAAGAAGTTAAACGAGAATGGTAGGTATATTATAAAAAAAAAAGAATTCTGCATATTGTTTTTATTGCAAAATTTTTAATTTTGCAAATTCTGAGCCTTTGAATGCTGACGTTAACCTAGTAATTTTTTTATTGTATTGACTTATCAAAGAAAAATTTTACACAAATCATTTACAAATTGTTGCAAATTTTATTGCTAGTAAAAAATCTATTAGAACTAATTAACGCTTAGATCATTTATATATTTAATAAAATAGCAATGAAACATATCACGGCGAAGCAAAAGTTGTATTTGTAGAAAAGAATCCAAATTTAAAACTAATTTTTTTTAATTCTTACTCACGCAGTGCAGCAAATCAATTGAGGATAGAATGCACTCATGAATTAAACTAAATCATTCTATTGAACCAGATAAAAGACTGGAAAACCTAGAAAGCTACGAAAACAAAACGTTTACAATTATCTTTACAAAAACAAAAAAAATTGACAATCGCATAAAAATCAAAATTGAAATGAAAAAAAATATTTTGAACGAAAATTAAACGTTTCAAAAATAATTAACAATTAAATAAATTATGAAAAAAAAAATTAAAATGTCTGAATCCCATACAACAAACTTTGGCAAATGTTGATGATGGATTATAAAAGAAACGTATTTTTAAGATTAATTAGTTTAATTTAATATATATATATATATATACATCTTTATATCGATTCTGAACCAATTGTAATTCCGCACAACCCTGATCCATTGCTAAATTAAGCATTTACAGCTTTATAGACGGTATATATATGTTCTTTACCATCTTAGTTTCTTGTTGTTGAGAGATATACACAAAAAAAGATTAAAAACATAATTGCATTCTTATACGAAATAATGGATACATTCCTGAACCATTGCTTTTGTACGTACTATTCTGAACCATGATTAATTATACTATTCTGAACCACGTTTAATTGTATATTTTTTACAAGCAAAATACTATTCCGATTGACTTTTATGAATCTGTTTCTTTCTTATTTTTTTGAGAATTGTGGAATCAATTTAGTGCAAAGTGTAAGTTAACAAACAAGTAAATTTTTTAAAATTGCTATGATTTATTATATTTTTTTATATAAGAAGAATGTTTTTTTTTTAAATATTTTAAATAAAGGAAAATGTTTTCATCAAAAATGGTAAATAAAAATATGCCTTCAGCTTATTGTTTTTTATTTATTACATACAATTCTAGAAGTTTAACAATAAAAAGAAAACACATTGCATATTTCACTGCACTTACATACTTAAAAAAATATAAACGATATTTAAAATTATTTACTAAACTTGTTTATAATCTTAACATTACTTAATTTTTAATTTTCCGGTATACATATTGTAAACCACTGCTTTGATGGATGTCCATTTTCTTTCTTTAAATAATTCTGGATATATTTCAATCAGTTTTTTTACTTCCAATTGTTTTGGAGCTTCTTTCTTTTTAATATTTTCTGCAAAATGCTTAAAAATGATTTGTTTCTGTTGATCCGTCCAAGGTAGTCTTTCTATTAGCTTATTAACCTTTTCCCGGTTTTCTTCAGTACCATGAGAAATGCTCTTGTCATCTACTTTCTGCACTTCTTCATCAGACTGTGGTGTATCTTGAACGCATTGTGTAAAAACGTCTTGATTATCAATCACAGGAGTTAACGGAATATCTATTTCTTCTAATTGTTTTCCTTTGAAGTTTTCGGCACCACCTTCCATCATTAGTAGCAAAAGCTTTGATACTTTGGCGGTTTGATATATATTGTCCGACATTCTGTAGACATTACAATGTGTTTTGAGCGTGTGGCCCATAAATTTAGACAATTGCTCCATATCGTTATTAGAAAAATGTAAGAGTTGCGTGATTGTAGCTAAATGTTTACGTAAAAGAGTTGCAGTTATGCTTTTTGCACGTGTAACGCCACATTTTTCTACATATTTATGCAAAGTTTTTGTCCCATCTATAAATCCTTTGCCTTTTGTGTGAAAGATGTAATCGTTGCCCTGCACAAACTGGTCTCGTACGGTTATCACAAAGTCAAAGTGTTTTCGCATAATTGGAGATAACAACACTGGTACTCCTCGTCCACGTTTTCCTCTAATGACGAAACGACTGTACGTATTTAATAAAATTTTTTCGGTTTTTGTTAAACAGTTTTCAAATTCTGTGTCTTGTTTTGAAGTGTCTAAGTTAATTGCTTTGTAGGTGTGAAGCTTCAGTTGTGCCACTTCAGCAGGGCGGCGCCTATTAAGAAGCATAATTTGTGTGTACAAAATGTCTTTTAGTGCATAATATGCATTAGCGTCATTATTGTTCTTTAGCGTATTATAGTGTTGTTCAGCAGAATTGCATAGATAATCGTTCAGTTTTTTCAAGTCAGTTGTTAAAGGAAGGAGTTGTTCTTTATTCCATTGGTTTTCATTTAAATTTGTTCCAGCTTGAGCCGAAACTTCATCAGCCCATTGCGATATTATAAGATTTTTTAGTATGTTTACATCTTCTCGTTGTTTTTCGGTGTTGGGTATTTGAAGTAATTCAACAAAAGCCAAATCGCAACATTTTTTGAGTAGTGTTCCAAAGTTCATGGCTAATGTGGGCGACTCATATTTTTCTGTTTCATGATTATAACGAGCCATATCATTAACTCCATCAATTATCATCTTAAAATAACAAGGGCGCAGTAAATCAATAAGCAGTTTTATGTTACAGTCTTGCTTTTGTACAAATTTAAACAATTTTGCTAATCGTCTAACGTTCTGTCGAACAAGATCAAGATTGCCTTTGCTTCTACGACCCTTTATGTATGAATAAGCATACTGACAAATAAGAGGATCTTTTTTTGCAATTAACGAGATGTCATCGGCTCGCATACGTGGAAATAATTCTGTCTTTAATAACTGGTCATGCTTAAGTCGGGTTCCTAATAACAGAGCCGTTTGACCATCACTCTGTGCAGTTTGTCTTTTTTGTTTATTTACCTCAATGTTTTGAGAACATTTTTTTGTGTGTCGGTATAAACTCATTTTTTTGTAAAACCCTAGACAGTGTTTACAAGGTAAGAAGTCCTCAGCTGTTGATGTGACGGATTTTGATTTCAATCTTTTAACGGGTCTTAGTTTAATGTTTGTCCGATTGCGAAGAAAATTTCCCTTCTTTCTCAATTGTGCATATCCAATTCTTTTGTCCTTAGGGTTTTTTGTAGATAGTATGCGCATAACCTCAATGTCAGAAGAATGCCATGTGCTGATATGTCTTGCAAAATGCGAAACATCCTTTTCGCAATACATGCAGAAATCTTTTCGATCTTTGTAATTACTTCTCTTAACACTTTCAACGCCTTCCTGAAATTTGTATTTGTATGTCAGACCTACTAAATAAATATCACATAATAAATATATTTTCTACCTCTCCTGATGTTGGAGCTTCCTCAATGGACTCAATAGAAAATTCTTGAGAGTTTTTGTTGTTTTTACCATTGATAGATGAAATCGAAAGTTCTTTGGAAACATGTTCTAAAGGCATGTTATAAGTTGTATATTCTTTGTGATATGTTATTTTTTCTTGTGGCAAAATTTCGCAATCCTACAATGAATTCAGTGTCAATTTCATTGGCTTTACAAAAAAATGTTTACCATATTGAGAGATTAATATTAAATTACAACCAACTATACAAGTTTTTTTGTACATTACACAGGCAAAATTCTAAATTTATTAACAAAAGTCACTCTAAACTCTAATCAAAACCTCTGAGTAGTTCATAAGTTAAAACGCTACAAAACATTTCATTTTTGAGTCTATGATGTTGTTTAGAATATGTGTGCTGTCAAAAACACAATTAGTGATTTTTTTACAGGCGACGGTGATTTTATGTTTGATTCCAAAGCTTGTTTTTAGTTCATTACAATCATTTACGTACACGCAATCATAAAAACGCATTATAAAAAGTAAAAAAAGTGTACCTCTTCTTCATCTGTAGATGGTGCATAATCAGGATCTGCACATGAATCATCTGAAAAAAAACCGACTTCATTAGCAGAAACTTTGCTGTAAACTGTAGGTGGCACAACTGATCCACTTGAGCTTCCATTAGAAGGCATGTTTCCTTCTAATTCTATTTCTTCGCCATTGCAATTAATGTCTTCACTTATTAGAGTTTCTTTATTTTTAACAAGTTTAATCTCCGGGTTTATTAACGAAATTGTCTCAACCCAATCTTGTACACTTTTAAGTTTTTTGAAATAAGGTGGAGATTCCAAAGAAGCTGTATTAACGGCTTCTGCATCAAGTTTATTTAAATGTTCACAAACCATCTGGTTTTTAAAAGATTCTAACTTTTCGACGTCATTTATGTTACTTTCGTTTGTACATGTAGATTGAAAACTGTGGACTAATTTTGTCTTTTTATTAACATGTTTGTTTGTAGTTACAGGGATACCTATTGACAAATAAAATTAATTAATTAAAGTTTTTATCGCCTACTCGATACTAACAAAACACATAATAATTTTACGAAATGCTTTAAATAATGAAAAAAAGGAATAATATCAATTCGCTCAAGTATTAAAAATATTTCCCGTCACGACATGTTTTGCATGGTTGGCATCATCAAGTTTGTAACAATTTTGTATAATAAAATTTAATGTGTTTGAATTAAAACTGAGTTTTAAAAACTACAATTATGTATAAAAGTTTACTATGTAAAAGTAGAAATTTACTACTTTAAACGGTCTACTGATTATATTTATATGTGACTATAAAAATACACAAAAAGCGACATTCGGATGCTTACTAGTGCTAATATTGCCAGTAGTTGCCAATCGTTTGGTTAAGCTTATTCACAAATTCGAATTCTTTTTTAAACTGATATGAAAATATGCAATAACACATAATACTTATCCAAGGTCTACCTGGTTACTTAATTTGGATAAGACACGCGTTGTTGACGATATACTGAAGAAATTTTATTTTATCATACGTATTAATAATTACAAAACATTAAAATTTGATTAAAGCAGGCGAAAAAACATAGATAACAAATCAAAAAAGTGTTTTTACTAGGTTATGCAATTTTGATTAAAGTAGGTACGTCGTCCTACGGCTTTGTATTTCAAAGAAAAATTTACAATCATTCAAAAATTCCGAACACAGTAAAATAAACAGATAGAAATTCAGCTTAATTTATAATACTTTTCTATTAAAAGTGTTGAATTAATTTTACATTTTATTTTGTATGCAAAAAACGTCATATACAAGTACCTGCAACATGGGAAAATGACTATTTTACAGTAGAAGAAAAATTTTAAAATAACATTCTAATAATTCAATCTACACTTTAAGAATTACAAAATTATACTTATCGTACTTTGTGAAACTTTATCTCTTGCTAGAGCAACCATTAAAGCTCCTCTGGTATTCATTTTAAAATCTATTATATGTACATCTACATTCACTTTCTGCATTAAACTCAACACGTGGTTCAGAACGACCGTTGCAAGTTTATACAACGCGAGCGTGCAATGTAATTGTGCGCATGATTTAGGCTGTGGTTCATGATGGTTGTTATACAGATATACACGTTGAGGCGACGTCAGCGCCACGATTGTGCAAAGCGTAAAAGGAAGGAACTAAGATTGGAGATTCGTACAAAAATGAGCCACTTTAAAATTAGTTCTATAGACTTTAGAGGTTATTAGCAAAACGTTTACATGGGTCCGCAATCCTGAACCATATATATGGCTCAGGATTGTTTGGTTGGTTCAGGATCAACCGCTCGCAAACATACGTTTGGTTCAGGATGGTACTAAAGCGTAATATATATATATATATATATATATATATATATATATATATATATATATATAAACATAAAAACACTTCTCAACCGTTAATAAATATTTATTTTAAAAGAAAATAGTAATTTATAAAAAGCGTCAAAAGTAAGACATAGCATAACAAACGTTAATGCGACGTGAGGCCGATGAGGTGACGATGAACCAATACAAAATAAAGAATTTCTTAATAAATTATTTTTGTAACTTGGTAGATTCCAACTGTTATCTGTTTATGTTGCAATTTTTAAATTTGATATACCTAAATGGTAATAGCGGCGGCTTTCACGGCTGGAGTCTATAAGATCAGAACGTCTTCCGGGTTTGGACGGTGTAGATGTTGTAATTGATACTACCAACTTATCTAAATACTGATACCAATAGAACTTATGCGAGAATTGCAGTTTTTGCAGAATTTTGTGACAAACGTCACTTATTTGCCAATTGCTACCTTAAATTACATTGTAACATTTGTAACTAATAATTTACATAATTCTTATCCAAATATACTTAGGTGGTTTTACGAATTCTATTGACGATGTCAGTTTCCATAGCCACAGCGGAAACACCGTTTTACTATGGTTCAAGAACAATTGCAAAATCTTGTAATCATTTCAATCAAATCTGCTCTAATTCAAGAATTAGGGATTGAAATGTTAATACGACAATTTTCAAAAAATAAAACGTGTAAAGTCTAATAGTTTCGTTTAAAATGTTTTACAAATTTATAAGATTTAAAATTAATGTCTATTATTTTCAAAATAATTTCACTCATTATATCTAACATCCTATGTTAATTCATTCTATTACAGATTTGATTATTCTGGTAATTATTCGTAGATATATAACGTAGTATATACAAAAGTATTTATTATATACTGTGGTTTCAACTCGAAAAATTCTAAGCTGAATATATGCAAGTCAGAAGTTAAAACAAACAAAATTCTACTGTTTTATAACAGGGTTTGATAATTTTTTGGCAAGAATGTTGAAGCGCGCTTTCTGTTTTTGCACGATGGCGCTCGACAAAGTTTAGCGCATCCCTGTAAGCATCACAGAACGTCTCAGTATGTTTACAGTTTACAAAAGAAGATGGATAGATAAGGTTAATATTAATTATTTGATCGTTTATTATGCTAAAACATTACTTAAAAAGTAAAACTAACAAAGATGTAGGTACTTTCTGCTCAAAAACTTGATAGAAAATTTAAGAACTTTAAAATTTAAAAGTATACAAATATTAGTTACAGAAAACATAAAACTTTAATATGTTTAAAAAGCCTTTTAAAAATAAAAGTTTTTCGTCAACCGCCAAATATTGTTTACTTCGAGTACACTCGTACCGGTTCGTGAAAAAACTTCGGTTAAAATAAAATGGCAGCTATTGAAATCCTTTAACATTTTGTAGCTGTTGCTACATAAACGTTCGCGTACGTTAGTATCGGTGCAGAAAGAATTGATTTTAGTGCGTATTGAATAACTTGAATCAACAATTTTCCGACCGGAATCGTAAATAAAGGTACGTTGAACAAATTAAAATAAAAATTACGTCATTTTAATAGAAATTAAGGTATATTTTAAATATTTTCTTTTAATAATTTTCTCTGCAGTAAAGATGCATGTTGAATATACATTGCGCGTGCGCTAAACATTTAAGGGGGTATCGTATTTAGTGGTGGCAAATTTAATTTATTAATTTGTAACGATTTTAATGTGATTTGATAGCTACTTTGTGTGCGTGTAATTAATTACAAATGTGGTTAATTGATTGTAAGGCGAAATGAGACTTAGAAAATGTACTTACATTAAAATTAAAACTTTTTTATAAATTTATAAATTCGCTGGATTCATAAATAAAAATTACGCTTTATTAATCTGACATTAAAAGTTCTTAAACTTTTGTTTTTGCATAATTAAATCATTCGTTTAAAACGATGTAGGCCAAATAGTGCAGTGGCGTAACTTATGACCGAACGTCAGTGGCGTCCCACGTGCTTTCGATACCTCATAAAAAGTTGTAACATGTCGTAAGGTTCTATTTAAAAACTGCGTACGTGTAAACATTGATAAAATTGGCATAAACGGAGGTTATTTAAGTGCTTTTAATTGGCATAATTGGGTACGCTTTATTATAATTACTTAATTCTATGTGTATTGTCTACAGTTCCTTTCACGAAATGCATACGCTCCATAATAAATTTCTTATCATCATACTATTACACGATGACTTTTGATTACTTTTATTAAGTGCTTACGACATAATTTTTATTACCGTTTATGTTTTACGTTCAGACGATACGGGTACTTTAACTCCAAATTCACAAATTTTTATTTGTCTACCAAACTTGGCAAAGTATGTGACCTTTATGTTTATCATTATGTTTCCTCAAATGGTAATCAGGTTTTATTCTTCATAAGTTTTATTTATTACACTTTTGTAAAAATTCGTCACCTACAAACACACTTCGCTGAACCTTTTTTGAATCTTACTAATAAACGTTTTTTTGGGCGCTACTCCTCTTCCCTATTATAAAAAAATAATCCCCTGAAAATTTCATCCAGTGCCGCCAAGTCTGAAAGTTTTGCACTAATATTTGCAAACCACACGTTTCAATTTAGTATACTGTTGTAGACTTAAGGGAAAATTTAATTTGAGAAATAAAATAAAGGCGAAAATGGCATTTTTGTAGTGGAAAGTACTATTTTCTAAATACTGTCTTTAAAAAGGCATCAAACCGATTATTATTAAATACATGTCTTATTGATATGAAAATGCCAAATTTTGAAAATAGTGGTTATATTTGCAAATTGTGTTGACATTTTATTTTCCATTACTCTAATTTTGACAATTAAGTTGTCACTTTTGTGTTTTTTAAATTATTACAAATACTTTTTTCAGTTTTTCATTATTACTTCTATTATGTTAGTAATCCACATTTACATCATTCACTGAAATTAATTTAATTTTTCTTGTTTATAGTATAAAACTTTCAAACAATAGTTGTATTTTCTGATAAAGTTGTCCAAATACTTTCAAAACAGCATAAAAATTATCTGTAAAATTTTAATTAAAGCTGATAACCATTTAGTTAACCAGGATTGGCATTATATAGATAATTGTACTATTGCAGTAGTTTATTTCTATCAAAATTTTTGTCAGCAGTAAAAAACTGCAATTTAACTAATATAAAAGCTGTTTGAGTTGCAGACATTTAATTATTTTTGGTATCTCTCTATCGTAAGTTGACGTGCCATGAAAAAGAAATCAAAATTATTTTAACTTAACAATTGAAATTCAAATGTTGATGCCAAGATAAAATAAAAACGTCTTGTTAATTCAAACGTATTTACTTATAAAGGTATAAATTTCGTATGAGATTTTAGGTTAACACAAACCTCATTATTTCAAAGTGTAAGTGTTACCAATTCAATAAAATACAAAACTTTCCCAATGTTGTTTTAAAATTAAAATTATACAAAATATATTAAAATTGAACCAAAATAGAGAAAATGTATAAAACACGTTATAGAATACGTTTCAATCTGTAACTTGTGTTTTAATATACTATTCCATACTAAAATTTACATGTAAAGTAATTCTGTTCGTCAGTTTTGTAATCAAGTTGGCAGTCTAATTCAATTGTATTACAAAAAACTAGTTGGTTGCTTTAGAGTCTGGACTACTGCTGCATACTACTAGAAAAAAGATTATGCAATCTTTAGTCAGCACTTAGGTGGGAAATGAAATTACGTATAATCTTATATTGGCTGCTTTTACAAATCTGTCACTAATGATAAGATTTATCTTTTTCTAATTTTTGATCACTCGGCAAGTTTCTAAAGTATGGGTTTTTTACCTAATTTTTTGAATTCAAAATGTAAGTAAGTGATTTGTCTGAATTGCGTTACTAATTAAATAATTTTGTGATTGGTTCTGCAGTAAAGACTATCGATGGTCTCTTTTCCCATTAATGGAGGTAAAAATTACCATACCAATAAATTGTCTCATTGAAGTCGTAATTTAATTTTTTTTTAAATTTTGAATGTTCTGACGATATTGAATAATAGATGATATGTTACTGTTTCGGTATTTGTGCTTTATCCCAAAACAGTCGTTTCTAGGATCACCTCGAGGATCACTTATCGCGCTCCTAACCATAGTCCGTTCAAGTACATTTTTCAAATCATCTTTTTGTTCTATGATTCGTTTTCCATTAATGGGCTTGTTTGCCTTTGTTCTTTTTACTAATCTGGGTGTGACCATACTTTGTATACGCTTTTTCTAGTTTTTTCTTTGATTCTTAACAAAGTCGGATCTTAGATATTACCTAACAATTTATTCAAATAAAAAAATTTTCTAACATTAACAGTTTATTAGATATTTAATTTATAATTTAAAGTGAATTCCGTATATAATCCTAGGTTCGAATCCTGCCTGCGACGATTTTTTTTAGAAAGAAATTCTATACCGTGTAGGGAAAGCAAGATACGTAAAAAAATAACAATTTTACTCTATATTCTTTTGACTTGTCTATATACGGAGTGCTGCATCTAATTTAAATTATCTTTGGATGTACATACGATAACTCTCGAACCAAAAGTCCTAGTAACTTGTAATTTGGTATGGCTTCTTAATTTTTTTCGATTTTATCTAAATATGGGTCTGATAAAGAAACAGGAAGTGGGTGTATCCACCATTTTTAATAGTTTTTCTTATATAATTTTGTACGTATGTAAATTCTTCAAATTAATTTTACAGTTTCTTATAGATCATTCTTCATAACAATTTATTCAAATAAAAAAAATTTCTAACATTAACAGTTAGATCAGATATTTAATTTGCAATTTAAAATGAATTCATAAATTTAATATAGTTTCGAATCCTGCCGGTGCCGATTTTTTTTAGTGATTTACTAAAGGGGTAAGTAATATCGAGGCGCACAAATATAAGGGTTAGTTGATATGATCTTAATGAAATCGAGGAGAAAAATTTCAAAAAAATTATAGCATGCTAGGAAATCAATACAAACGTGTACATATCACTTCAAAATGGTTTTATAACAACATAACCTTAAAAAAATATGTAAACATTTGTTCATCATTTCTTATAGGAAAGTCGTGTGGTGACCACACCAGTTTTTTTTATATGTAATTTGACTTCTTTGTAATAGATTCCCTCATCCTATATCCCAAGCTTTTAGGTTTTATATCTGCAAGTTTTACTTAGCCAAGCCCAAACGCCTTTGTCAAGCCTTGGATACAAAGGTAGAGAGGGACATTACACTCAAATGATTTTTCCATTTACCTAATAATGAATACGATCCATTATATCTCATTGGCTTACAATAAAAAAAAGTAGATTTGTATCTATTCTACAATACCTTGTAGGAGCCTGGTATCGTTTGAAAGCATTACATTAAAATGCCCGGTAATGTTTTGGATTCTTTCATGCATAGATACAGTTTATGTCTACAAAACAATAGTAATCTATTTGCCATAAATATAATTGATTTTTAACAGTAAACATATAAAACTTAAACAATGTCGTTTTACACATTAGTTGCAATGACACATAAAATTAAAACAATCCTAAATTAAAATGTTACAAAACTCAAATTTTAAATAACTAAATATACTCGAAATATCTCCAAACGTAATTAAATCATCTGGTGTGACAAACCGTTGAATCGATATGAAAAAATTGTTTCATAATTCAATTTTTTTTTAAATTTTGACGGTATGGCATTTTGTTATCTTGAATCATTGTTAATTACTTGTATTTTATGTAATTAATCCAAAGGTGCAAAGGACAAAGATTTTGCAGTAAAAATATTTTTTGTGATAAAATGTAACCATTTATTATTTTGATCTTAACCGTTTCTGTGGTTATTGTTACTGTGGCTTTAAAGCATCCGTTTTAATGGTTTCTATGTTTACAGTTATGATTTGGTTGTGTTATATGACTAAATTGACCATGCATTGTTGTGTATATGGAGTGTTAGTTAAAAGCTTTTTTTTATTTTGGAAAAGTATTTTTTTTTGTTGAGGTTTTTAATAATTAAAATTTTTTTACGGGTTTACTACGGTAATCGTAGTACTTGGCATCAATGCAATTTGTAGCGCACGGCATTATCTCGTATGTTTACATTTGCCTGATTTCTTATCTTTTTTGCTTTTTTGATTTACAAATACTATATAATTAATAACCATGTCAAATATGTTAAAGATTGTGCAGTAAAGTATTTTTGTTGGAGATTTTTTAGTATTACTGTGTATTTATCATTCAAAAAAGTTACTCGATTGTAAATATCAATATCTGCATAATAATACAGAGGTTTCAATATTTAAGCTTCATACTGTTTTACACTTACACTTTAATACTTATTCGTGAATTTTTTTTGTAAATGTTGCTTCTGTCACTGTATTTGCTGAGAAGTAGAAAACCATAAACTTAGATACTACTCTTTGAGACTATAATAAAAACACAATCGCTGAACAAAACCGAAAATGCAACTTATTTTATTAACCGAAAAACAACTAGTTGTATATAATAAGAGGTTTTTAAAATGAATCAATATTCACGAACAAATAAGTACTTCTATACTGAAAACATTTTCATGAACCCTCGTATGCGGATAGAAAAGAATAATTACTTAAATGAGTTTCTGATATAATCTAGTCTGTTATATTGACAGTCTCGTAATATATAAATGATCCTAATCAGTTTTATTATGTTTACAGACAACTTATTATTCAGCAGCATAAGCGAAATATTAGATTTATAATAGAAAAAAGCTTACTAAAGTAATGGCAAGCTTAAATCAATTACACGTCAACAATAACAAAATGTATATGAACTTAATTTTAAGTTAAATGTAGAAATTACTTTTTTTCAGCGGAGCGAATGATCTATTGATCGTTTAAATAGTAGTATTTTGATTTCAAAATTTGTATTACATGTATAATTTAAAAAAAAACCTTACTAAAGTAATGGGAAGCTTCAATCCATTACGCGTCAACAATGACAAAATGTATATAAACCTAATTTTAATAATTTTAAGTTAGATGTAGAAATCACATATTTTTTTCGGAAAAGCAAATGATATATGTATCGTTTCAATAGCAAAAGTTTGATTCCAAAATTTGTCTAAACGTCAAATTCAACTTAGTTTTCAAAAGCTATAAAATATATTTTAATTCTCTTTTAAAATTATTTTGACAGTGGGAATTTTAATAATCGTTGAATCAAAAATTGAAAAGCAGCAAGCTATCGTTCGAATCATTTGCTATAAATCGTATGGTGTTGGTATCTTTGCGGTAAATATTAATATCTAATTAATTGTCCTTTCTGTCCATTAAAGTGTTCAGGAATGGCAACTTTCCATCTTTTTCTATTTTATGGCTAAACTTAATAGTTTCAAATTTAGAGTTTAAGACTTCAACGAATTCATGTTATCTATGGATAAATCATTCACGAGGGCAACAGCTTGTCCCCATTTATGCCTAATTTGTTTATGAGTATAATTTTAAACCAATCAAAAACAAAATTTAAATTACTTTCAAAAAAATTGCTGGTATCCGGACGACATGTTTGAGGTCATAAATACCAAGAATTTCTTGAAGTCTAAAATTCAAAATTTGAAACTATTAAATTCACTCATGAAATATAAAAGATAGGAAGTTGCCATTCCTGGACACTTTAGTGACTAGAAAAAGGAATAAATTAAATATTGACATTTACCGCAAAGATACCAACAGCATGCGATTTATAGCTTGCCACATAAAGTTGCTGCTTTTCAATTTTTGATTGAGTTTCCCATTGTCAAAAGATAATTTTAACAAAGAATTAAAATATATTAAACATATTGCAACACGCAATGGATTTTCGGAATCAATAGTCAACAATATCATTAGCAAGCAGAAACATAAAATAAATAATAAAAATGTGACTACGTTACAAAATATTTACAGTAAAAAAATCCATTATACCACATATACTAGGGGACATAAAAAATCTTCTCAAAATTTGATTAAAAAATAGTAACAACCACTAACAATGTGTGTTAAATCGTGAATATATAAAATTAGTTGCAAAGACTGTAACCAATGATATACAGGGCAAACCAGAAGACCCCTGAAAACCGGTTATAAAGAGTACTTAACCCAGGCCAAGTATAAGAGAATAGATAAATCCAGTGTTGCCTTACATATCTTCGTAAATAGTTATAAAATAGAAGACATCAAATTAATTAAGAAAATAAACAATAGAAAAGAACTAGATCCATATTAGGTTTTTCGGATTTGTTCAACTTAGTTGAAAATCATTGAGGCGTAACGAAGTGGCACATAATATTAATATAAATCAGCTTTAGTCATAATTATAGTTTTGGTATCCGTTCGCTGTCGAAACACGCGTACGACAAGTATTTAATTTATTGTAGTTGCTGGGTTATCGTGAATCAAATATATGGTTAATTACAGTTTTATTATTCTACTTAAAATAAAAAAATGGTAAAAAAACGATGATGAAAACGTAATAATTTAGAATGTCAGTTGCTCGATTGAATATAAATGAAACGCTTGTTGAGAATAAGTCAGTAAATGTTTCAAATTTTATTACTTTAGATGGAGTCGTTTTAAAAATATTTGAAACACTACAAGGTTCTATTTATAAAAAGCTTCATATAACGAGATTTATATTGATTTAAAATTTAAGGTTTTGTGGAGGAAACACCCTATATAGCTATAAACTTTTTAATAGTGTCTAAGTACGACCTAATAACCACTTCAATATATTTGGAAAACAATCATAAATGCCATTCTAATAATTCTAGGCGTGTTACTAAATAAATTTGCTTTGTGAGATTTATTAATTAACAACATTTTACTTTCCTTTTTACAGAAAACCTACAATGAAAATTTATTAAATCAAATTGTGTAGAGCCACATTTCATTTCTTTAAACTTGCATTTTCATCTTATTTTCAGTTTAAATCGACCTACTTCTATGGTTTGTAACAGTTTTCACTTTGATTCTTTATTTTACTTTTCAGTTTAATCCATAAACACCACTCTTCGCTTTCTTCCAAACTGCAATTTCGTTTATTTAATCGATTCTGATGATGACTTTTTAAAGCCGTGCTAATCTTTATCCCTTTTTAATTATTGCACGTACACGGCCTTTCTTTCCTTTCTTCATTTTCACTAATTTATCATAAATTTACTTGCACATTTGAGTTGTTTTCTTCGTGTTTTTATTGAAAACTCGTTTATACTTCTCCAGGCAATTTGTTTGTAATAAACTCATCTAACGTTTTTTGAATTTACTAATGTACTGATATATCGATGTAATTGAATAACAGGTTAATTCTGTATATAATCAATGCGCGTTGTCAATAGTTATTTCGTAAGCATACAATGCGTGACTATTCTATAGAGTTAAAAAAGTTTTTCTTTGTTTCTCCGATATATATCAGCTACAAAATTTGATTTTTAATTTTTTTGTTGTAAAGTTTTTAAATCAACGTTTTTCCAACGTAACTAATTTGTCTTTTTGTTATTGGAGAAATAATTGTAAAACTCGGTAAAAAGGACAATTGTATAATGTAATTTCTACATACTACTGTTCAATTGGTACATAGTTTGTGAGCTCAATTTTGTTATTGATTATTTGTTGGTATATAGCTAACCTTTGTACTTAATTTTCAAATGAGGACATAGTTAAATTTTTTTAAATAAAATGCTTGCTTCATTTTCTTTTTTAAGTTTCAGGTTTCATTGAATTGACGTTCCAAAGATTTTCCTGTTTTTAAAAACTTTATTTGATATATATAAGACTGGGTTTTATTTAAATTTTTTTTTCATTTCTCAAAAATTTTGGATACTTGAAAGTGTATTTAATCAACTAAAGAAATAATAGTTTTAAGCGTTACGGCTAGGTAGGATGTAATGGGACTTTTTACAAACTTTTATCTGGTCACAGCAACAATAATTTGTTCTGAATTGTCCTTTTCGTGGCTCCAACAAATTCGTATTTTTAATCACTGTTATGATACGGCAATGGATTTTTAATTCTATGTTCTAAAGAATAATTGTTTTCCTAACTTTTATAATTGTGATATATGTAAACGCTTGTCAGAACGTGATTTTTTTAAGAAAATTTATCCGTTTTATAATTTTGGTGCATTTGAAGGTCTCGATAGATGTAGTGGATACATAAGAATTTTATACCACCGAAACAACAACGTTGTGATTCTTTTCACTTTAGAAAGCAATAAGATATTGTTAATACATATAATGAGTATGATAGAATACATAGAGCGCTGAAGAACATTTCAGAAAAAGGTATATGATTTTTATGAGACATTTAAACACAAAACTTGGATCAGAAATTATAGAGGTTGTGGTGTTGGAAGTTTTCTAGGTGTAGAAATTCACCAAGCCAAGCAGCTTGGCTTGAAACGTAACAGCTTGACATGGGGTTGAAAGTCAAGCTTTTTAAAAATAAAAGCTTTACTTGACTTAATGTTTGTGGATACAGACGTGGTTTGGTTTTCAAGCTTGTTCATCCTTCCCCAAAAGTAGTTTATGGTCTTGGAACACATACCCGCCACGTGTTACAGCTCACTGCCACAATATAAACGATATAAACAATTACCCAACTACTAGCATAGGTTACCTCATAACTTCGAACTGAAGTAAAAGGACAACGCGTATAGTATACCGAATCATATGTGATCCATGCCTGTACATGGGTGTAATAAAAAAAATCAAGATAATATTATTTTGAAGAGCTTGAAAGCTTGACCGATAATAAGCTTGGCTTAGCTAATATTGAACTTCACTTGATCATTCAAAAGCTTGGCTTGATTTTTCGAAAGCTAGGCGTGTTTTTAAGCCAAGCTTTTGAAAACCAAGCCGAGCTTATGAATCCATAGCTAGGTGTATCAACTAAAAGTAGAAGAAACGTTGTTGAAAAGACGAAAACGAAATTTAGTGCCCGTCTATGCCAACGCATAAATGTAGCTATCCATTTATGTATGGCAAGACCAATGTAAAAGTTACAAGGCCTGTTGCTTGTATGCCGAAACATTTCGGATTGGAATACTCTTGTGTGACAAATTGTTGCAAGTTTGCGGCCATTACTTATCCAAAGTTGGTGCATTACAATCAAAAACGTGAATTAAAAAAAATTGTGTTTAGGAGAAATTAGAAAAACTTGAAAAGGATAGAAAGAATAAAGAAGAAATTGTAGTAGATGCTAAGAATCTTATGGAACAAAAAAAGAAAGCTACTAATCAATGATGCAATGTATGTCAGACAATTGGATAAATCCAAAGTAAAAAATATACTAATGGAGAAAATATAGATGAGAAGCGACCTTACTAAGAAAGAAAGGCTGATACAAAGACAAATAGAATAAATATATAAGAATGAGAAGAAAAAGAATAAAACGGTAAAGATGAACTAAAAGAAGTAAAAGACTCATTTTGAAAAGAACTACAGAAAAAATATTAATAGCAGAATAGGAATTATAAAAGCAGAAAAGTAATAAGAAAACATGGAGAAACAGAGAAACAATAAGGAGGATAGATTGATAGTATTATAGAATAAATATCTTAACAGTAAAACGGAGAAATAATTAATATTTGTAGTTGCGGATCTTTTGACATAAGAAAATTATATACAGGGTGTTTTTTTAATGGAATAATGACGTATGAAATGTGAAATTTTGAAATACACACAAGTAATTAAATAAAAGGTTTAAATTGAACAAATACACTTTGAACATTTTTTTTAAGGCAACAAAAACAATCTAGTATGGCAATTTTCGTGGCCACTAAACCATTATTTAGATGTGGTATTTTGTGGCAATAAAAATTAAAGTATCACAGGTTAGTCATATTGACAGTTTTACGTTTCATTTTAAAGATCGTCCAAAACTGAAGTTTATTCTGGTTTTGTAGAATACATAAATGAAATTGAGGATATGACTGGTAAAACTATAAAGAAATTAAGATGTGATAATGGAACGTAGTATTTGAAGGATAGAATTTATTCTTTAGTTAAAGAAAATAATATATAAAATAATAATTGTATTAAATGTTTGTTCACCATATGAGCAAGAATGATGTGGAACTGCTGAGAGACTTAGTAGGTCTTTGATGGATATGCCTAGATGTTTGTTATCTGAAGCAAAAGTAATTAGGCGGTTTTGGCCTGAACTAGTTTGGTCTGCTGCGTATCTAAAGAATAAAGGATTAGCTATTACTAGTGAAAATAAGACACCTTATGAAATAGTGTTTAACAAAAAGCCTAATATTTAATATTTACGGTTATATAGAAGTAGAGTATTTGTGCGAATTCCTGAAGAAAAAGGTTAAATTGGGATAACAAGGCAGATCTAGGAGTTCTATTAGGATATACTGAAGTTGGTTACAGAGTTTTAGTCAATAATAGAGTGTTTGTAGCAAGACATGTTGATATTGTGGAAGAGGATATAAAATGTATTGGATTTAATGAAAACAATTCGGGAAAAAGTAAGGACGATTCAGTCTGTGTATGTCTACAAGAGGAAACTCCAGATTAAAGCATATCAAATTTATACTGTGGAAAAGAAATTAGGAAGTCTCAAAAAAAAAGGAAAATACCTTCAAAGTATGACGATTACTATCTTTATAACAATTATATAAATGTCAATTACTGTGGTAATAATAATCCAGAAAGTTTTGAGGAAGCGGTAGAAAATAATGAATCTGATTATTGAATTGCAGCAATGGAAAAAGAAACTAAATATTTAAGGGAAAACAAAACGAGGAATTTGGACCAGAAAACCTGAAAATAAACGAATTTTAGATGCTAAGTGGGTTTACACTGAAAGCTGAGAGGATAAGTTTAAAGCTCGATTAGTCGTAAAAGGTTATCAACAAAAGAAATTGTAGATTATGTTTATTTGCTAGTTGCTAAAATGTTATCTTTAAAAATGTTATTATAATATTGCTGTTAGGAGGGGCTAAGTATAGAACAAATGGATGTAGCACCAGCATTTTTAAATAGCAAGGTATTGTCAGAGATTTATGTAAAACAACCGATAGAGTATGAGGATGGTACTGATAAAGTTTGTAGACTGAAAAAGTCTTTGAATATTTTAATGAGTTTATTGGAAAATTAGGGTTTAAAAGAAACTAGTTTGATTACCGTCTATATGTAATGAATAAAGGAAATAAAAATAACATTGCAGATATTTTCACGAAATAGCTTGGTTCGCTACAAGGTGGAGCGCCACAAACATATGAATTTGAAAAGGGCGCCATCCCCCTCCTAACGATCATAGGAAATTGATGGTGGGCTGGTTTGAAAGAGAGGGAACAAGACCCAGGAAATCCCCCCACCCTGAAAGTAGATAAAGGAAGAAAGAAATGAAGCATCCCATAATTTTGCCCAAAAATCCAAATATAAAGGACTACAGCCCGCAATTGCGTGACTGTAGCCGGAAGCGGTGCCTGCTGTACAACCACAACATCCTGAATCTAATTTTACGTCGAAAACACATAGGCGTACCTAATGACGATTTCAACCGTAACAGCAAAGGCGTACGTAATGAAAATTACCGTAACAGATTCCCCCCCAGCAAGATAAAAGCGTGGAGCGAGAATAACGAGAACAAAGCTAAAATGAAGACAGAAATTTAGGCATACGCCAAGGACAAAACCCTAAAATCCAAAACCAACCCCAAAACACAATAACGCCCAACCCCAGAAGAAACGTAGATGAAAGAGATTTTCTCGGTTTACTAAGCATCACCAACCAGATGTGTCCAAAAGTCGCATGAAGCGGAATGATACTTCAAAGAACCAGAAACTCAACGAACAGAATAGAAGTATCAGCACAGGTACTCGTTGGAAGTCGACAACAGTCGTTACGCTAAAAAGCCAGAAAGCAACGCAGTCCCACAGACCTCACTGATCGACAACACTAAAGCAACCCCAGAGAAAAAGAAGAATGATAGGAAAGAAAGAATACAAATCTAACCCCAAATATAAGTCCCCAAAGCTAACTAAGCTAAAGAAGTAAAAAGGAAAAAAAGTATCTAGATGTTGAATGGGGATACGCGGATTTAGAAGAAAAGTCAAAAAGAAAACTACTGCAGTTGTGCTCCAAAAAGTCGTCAACAGACGATATGAGATTCTTCCACCAAAAAAACCCAAACAGATCCTAAAGATCTAAGCAAAGAAAACCAACGAAGAAATCTCAAGCAAAACAAGATTCTGATTAAAAGTCGACATAAGTCGGACTACCAAAAAGGCAGAGAAAAGAATCAGTAATCCAAGAGTCACACCAACAAAGTTACCAACAGCTAAACACTAAATAAGTGCCAATCCAAAAGCAATCCAAACCGCGAAACCCAAAACAAAACCAAAAGAAAGAAAGAAAAAGAAGTAAGAACCAATAAAGAAGAGAAAGCTTCACTTGCCAATTGAACGTCGTGAGTCAGTGCCTGTTGTGTTGGAATGTCACCTGGAACTTAAATGCCGAAGAACGGATTAGAATATTCCAAGAGCAAAAGAAACCCAAAGGAGAGAAATATCCTAACAGTGACTAACAACATCAAAAATGCCGACTAAGCGGAAGTACAGAGTACCAGAAGCGACGTTGCAGTCTATCCCAAGCTTCAAACCAAAAACAACAAAACAAAAACCCACTAAATCCAATACAGCAAGAAAAGTAACTGAGAAAGAAAAGCAAAAAAAGAAACACAGTTGTGGTGAACACTAAAGAAAAAAGTTACTAAAAAGAAAAAGAAAGAAAGTGTTCAACCAACAAACTAAGATAAAAGAAAAAAACAAAAGAGACAAGAAAGATAAGACTAGGTATTTCTATGTCCAAATAACCACCCAAGAGGTGAACCATAAGAAGATCAAAAGAAAAAAAAGAATTGATGTCACATAGAAAATCCCTAAGCCTAAGAAGAGAAAGAAAAAAAAATGAGAAATAAGAAAGATAAGAGATAGAGAAAGACGGAGAAAGATAAGGCTTGATGTTAATGCCTGATTCATTCTTCACCCCGTAGAAGAATGAAAAGAGAGACCACCCTACGGTGCCCAACCAACCGCCCTAAAATCCCTTGAAACCCCAACCCTTGAATACAAATCCAACCCTGACTATAAACCCCTAGGAAGCCCCTCAGGAAAAGGACTAAGGTATTATAGGAAAAAGGAAAAGGAACGGTACCCATAACCCCGAGACTAGGAAACACCCTAGGAATCCTATCGCAGACTAAGGTTTCCTCGTTGGAGTGCCGGACGATTGTGTGGCGTCGAAGTCTTAATCCCACCTCAAGCCCTCGCGACAGATGTTAAAGCGCGTCGTTGGGCCCCCCAACGTTAGTCCACACAAGCGCACGTCACCGCAACCAGTACTCGCTTGCCCACAATAGTCTTCCTCCCACCCCGGATGGATTCTGATCCGCGACCGGAGGGAACAAGACCCAGGAAATCCCCCCACCCTGAAAGTAGATAAAGGAAGAAAGAAATGAAGCATCCCATAATTTTGCCCAAAAATCCAAATATAAAGGACTACAGCCCGCAATTGCGTGACTGTAGCCGGAAGCGGTGCCTGCTGTACAACCACAACATCCTGAATCTAATTTTACGTCGAAAACACATAGGCGTACCTAATGACGATTTCAACCGTAACAGCAAAGGCGTACGTAATGAAAATTACCGTAACAAAGTTCGTTATGTTTGGACCATAGTTTTAGTCGACAACATGGAGTGGTCCGTGCAACAGCGCATTTTTTGTGTGACGATCTTTCTTAAGAACGCCCGGTCGAGTTGGAGGAGATGGAGTTGGAAGACGTCTGGTTTCAGCAGGATAGGGCCGCAGTCCATAGAGCAAGGATTTCCTTGAACTTGTTGTCAGGATGATTCCCTGAGCGCTTCATCTCCTCCTCCTTAGAGGAGGTTTAAACTGGCCAGCACCCTTTCCCGATTTGTCACCATGTGAGGATACTTAACATTCTTTGTTTATAATGACCGTCCCAGAATCATGGAAGCGTTCAAGAACAACATTCGTGTCAAAATCGCCGTAATTCCGGTACCAATGCTCGAAAGAGTACACGAAAACTTCAGGAAAATGATTATTTAGTGTGTGGACTCTCAGGGACGTCATTTGAGTGATACGCTATTTAAAATCATTTAAATTCAAATTTTCCACTGTAAAAAATAAGGAAAAAAGACTGTTTTATTCCAAATCAAAATCCATCTCTCTGTGATACTCCACCCTGTATAATAGAATAAGAATGTTAGTAAATGTTTTGTAATATAAATGTAAGGAGAGGTCTTAAAATAATGTACATTTATATGTAGTTCATATTTAAAGCGCCACTTTAACAAGGTCACTGGATTTAACTCCATAAATTTTTTTCTTATGGGGTTATTTAAAATTTAAAGTTTTTGTGAGTAAGCCAAATAATTTTGATGACCGTAAACAAGTAATACGCCAGGGAATAAGACTTTTCACAAAATAATTACCTGAATTTTAAACGAATTTGTTCTTTTCATCATGAACGCACACTATAGCGACCACTAAACACGAAAGAACAAGAGGAGCATATAGGACAATCAGAAACAAATTACGAGCAACATATACATATGACAAACCACTATAAAGAAACAATAACTGATGCACATAAGCAAGAACACATGTCAGTAGAACAAATGTGACACAAAATTAAAACAGCAAGGCAAGCATGTGGAACAAGAAAACTAAATAAATAGAACAGAAGCACATATTGGTGGAATGATGCAATAAAAGAACAAATAAAGGTGAATTAGAAAATTGGAAAGAATACTTAAAAAAATAGAATATATGAGTATATCACCCCTATAAACAATATCAAAAAATAAATCTTGGCAAGACTGTGGGGAAAGACAGGCGCACGAAAAACAACAAAAGAATAATAACATAACAGTAATTAAAACAAAAGACATAATGAGTAGATGGCAGAAATATTCGAAAAGTTATCAGGAGCATATATAGAAGAAAAAACTCGAACGAAAATGAAAAGCACATAAAGAAAAGGAATGAAGATGGCACTACAAAAATGTAAAATGGAAGATCTCCAGAGAATAATAAGATTACAGCTGAAATGTTGGTAAATCGTTTTATTCTTCACTGTTTCAATACTTTGTTATGCACTTTTATGTTCTTATTTTTCGGGTGCCATTTCCTGTAGACTAACCGACACAATCTACGACCTACTAAAACTTTTAAATTTAAGAAATCCGATAATCTTTCACTTAGTAACAAATATAACTTTTATATATAATAAAGACCACGGTCATTAATTAAATTCCAAAATAAAAAATAATAATAAATTTTACTTTCACGTCTTGCATTATTCAGCTAGCAATAATATTTCATTCTGACTGTCTTTCATCGTAATCTATAACTAATTTGCTGGATAATTTATTTTTCACGTAATTAGATATTTTTAGTTAATTGAATTTAATTTGTAGTGAAGGACGGTTGCAATTGCATTTTTCTATTGGAAATTACAATTACATATAAGAATTATTGCTTTATTATGTTGAAGTTAATATATTCTTATTTGGAATCAAACGTAATTTGCGTTTAGTGTGGTTTTTTTCTCTATGCAATAGTTTATTATTATTATTCAAAAACTTGTTATGTAGGCCTACAACAACGAATAATTTAAATAATAAATTAGTAATTAGTTGGCTATTGATGTATCTGAATAAATTGTATTCTGTTCAACTTTTCATTAGCCAAAGTTTTTCAAATTCTGGATGTAACTTGTAGGTCTGAAATTTACTATCTAAGCTGCTACTCGTGGTTTGTGTAACAACCACTCTGTCTTAATTTCTTTATTTAACAAATCTATCATATTCAATACTACAAGACCACAAATAAATCTACGCGGGCTTCCTAGTTCGTCTTTC
Source organism: Aquatica leii (assembly GCA_035610365.1). NCBI lineage: Eukaryota > Metazoa > Arthropoda > Insecta > Coleoptera > Lampyridae > Aquatica > Aquatica leii. The sequence continues at coordinate 60,779,906 of CM069436.1, forward strand.
AGTTTCTTTCTCGAAGTACACGTTTAAGGATTTACTTACATACCTCTAAACTTAGGTTAGTCGAACTCAAACTCCAGAAAATAGTTTGATAAGAATTAATGATTTCAATAACTTGTGAATAAATGTTTTGGATATAGACTGAATTCTTAAAAAGGCGCTTACTACTTCTTTTCGTAAAAGTAATTTGGTGGAGAAAATAAGTTACTTTAAATTACATTTTTTCTGTAATTTCAGTAACACTATATTTTTTGTTGCAGAACATGTCTCAAACTGAAACTATCCCGGTGGTAGATCCGACTTCGAAAACAACAAGAACTCAGAGGAGAGATTCGGAGTGCGGAATAAATCAAAAGAAAAAACAAAGGAGTTTAAAAAGCGGAAGGAAACGAGCAAAAAGTTTTTCGGCTGGAGGTGTATGCAAAGTTAATTACATGCGCCCCATTTTACCTACGAGGTTTTTATTGGGCGGTAACATAAGAGATCCGTTAAATTTAAATAGTTTACAAGATGAAGAAGTGAATAGAGCGATGAATGCAGTTACACCAAAATCGTCACCGATCCCAACTCCGCCTCAGAAGAAAGGGCAAGTCGAAGTTATAATACCGCCTAATATAAACGACCCGTTGAATTTAGTATGTACGGATAATGAAGAATACGAACAACAGCTGTGTTCTCCTTTGAAGAAATGTCGAAAGAAACGCGTCCGGAAGAAGAGAACTTCTTCGGGTACTTCAGAGGTTGCGGATGCCGATCACATTGGATGCGTTGAGGCAAAGACTCCAGAAACGAATACGGATTCTGCTAAAATTCCAGAAGTTACCGAAACTGTTACAAAAATTAGAGATACTAAAGATCTCACGCTCGAATTAAAAAAAGACAAAAACAATAAACGCAAATCGGAAGAACATCATAAAGACGTTAAGAAATTTAAATATTCCAGTATGGATAAGATCGTCAGTCCTGTAGTACCACAACCTGGAGGGTGGTTTAAACGCGCCAATAGTAGGAGGGATTTACTACATCTTAGAGCAGTAAATAGCCGACATCCAAAGAATGACGATGAAAAGATGCCAGTATTTAAAGAACGCAACAAACAGTTTCAATATGGAAACTATAATCGGTAAGCAAATTTTTGCTTTTGGGCAACCATTACTGAAAAAGTTGGTTCCACAATTATTTAATTCTCTATTCATTTAAACTTACTCGAATATTTCTAGGTATTATGGTTACCGAAATCAGCATAGCGAAGTCGATCTACGATTGTTATGTTTTTCTAATCATAAGGACTTATTTGTAGATAAAGACATTTTGGATATTGGCTGTAATATAGGTCATATAACGTTATCAATAGCTCGTGATTTTGGTGCAAAAAGTATAGTTGGTGTAGATATAGACAAAAAGTTAATCGAAATTGCTCGAAAAAATATCAAACATTACGTAAAAAGTTCTGAAACGCCACCACATAATACTGACGAACATGACGAAGTTAAAAGTAGTGAGTTTTTTCCAATTTCAATGCCTATATTATATGGGCCTCTTGAAATTCCAGGCTTTACGAAAGAAAGTGGCAGTCACAGGTTTCCCAAAAATGTTACCTTTAAACACGTAAGTAAATATAATTTTTGCTTTCAACGATATTTAACGCTGTCTATTTTTTAGGGTAATTACGTATTGGACGATGACGCTTTATTAAGTTTAGAACAACCACAATTCGACGTGATTTTATGCTTAAGCATCACTAAATGGATACACTTAAATTGGGGAGACGTCGGAATTAAGCAAGCGTTTAGACGAATGTATTCACAACTGCGTCCCGGTGGAAAATTAATTTTGGAACCGCAGAATTGGGCGAGTTACAAATCGAAAAAGAAGTTAACGGTAAATTGTTATAAAATCTCGGAGACGTTTGTGCATTAACATTATATTTTTTAGGAAAAAATTTATAAGACTTACAATTCCATCCAGTTTTTTCCCGAAAACTTCACGCAATTCCTGCTTTCGAACGAAGTCGGTTTTGCCAAAAGCGAAATTTTGGGTTTTCCTCAGCACCAAGCGAGGGGTTTTCAACGACCGATTCAAGTTTATACAAAAAGTCACGTGTTCTCTAGTGAACGTTCCGAAAACTCGAACTATTCAATGAATAAAGAGACCCCGGTTTATGTTCGACCTTATAGTGAACCGTTTTCGGTTTCGAACGCTACTCGTGACAAAAAAGGAAATGTGATAATTAGTGAAGAATTAAGTGGAACTTTTTCAAAATAAACTAATGCGTACCCGTTTTGTTAAGTTTTGTACATTTTTTTTATACAAAAATTCTTCATGAGCTACCGTAACTTTTTTTTGTAATTGGTTTTTCTTTGCTTTACTGTAGAATATGTAAAATAAATAAATTATTTTATTTGATTAGGAAAACAAAAAAACTCGGTTTCATTTTAATTGTTACGGTCATTTCTTCCTTTATTTACAAGAAAAAATATAATGAATTATAATTATTAGACAGAAGAATACACGTTGTCGGGATTTGAAGTGGCAAAAAGCTTTCATTGCCCAGAATTTCCTACTTACGTAATTTGCGTCCCTGGAAGCTTTTTACCAAATTGATCGACTGTACAAAAGGTTTGGATTTGATCCTTCTTTTTTTAAGCTTGTATCCGTCTACTCCCGAACATAGGTCTCTTCCGGTCTTTTCCATTATTTCCTATCGTGCAGTATTTAACCATTGTTTGCCTGCTAATCTCTTCATTTCTAATTTTATCCGAGACTCTAATACCAAGCGCTTCGTTGTTCGTTCCACAGCCTCTGTGATGTTCTTAACCTATTGGCGTAGGCTTTAGCGGGCATATGGTTTCTATGTCGTTTGTATTATAGGAGGTGGCCTGGGTGAGCACATGCCTACCCTGTTTACTAGGGTACCTATCCAAGTTTGAGAAAGCAATTTTTTAATCAAATCAATTTTATTAAAAAAATTAAATCTAATTATTTTTTAAAATTCCCATTTAAAATATTATTTTTACGCAAATGAATGTGCTCACTCATAAAATGTTGTGCCCACTCAACTAAAAAAACCTGGCGCCGTTACTGATTGGACACCTATTATGCACTGAATTCTTAAATTTATGGGAATTGTATTGTTCTTTAGAATATGCCCTAATTTAGATTTATTAAACGATCCGTTTATAATCAAAGATGTTAGGACATTCCAAATGTAAATCAATTAAACAAATATATAGATCTGATAACAGGTTTAAATCCTAGCATATATAAACACGTTCACAAACGTGCCTGCCAGTGGATACTGGGGTCCTAGTTACGGAGGCAACCCAGCTATCAGTTGAATAGTCGGAATAAACAAACAAGGTCTAAAAATACACATATATAATAAACGCAATAAAATTTTAAAAAAAGGTATAAAAATGTAGGATCCATATATCACAAAGCAACCTATCGCGAGTTTAATACATAAAATAGGATATTGTCAAAGTGGCACTATTACACATAAAATACAATCAGGAAGCAACCGGCGACCTCAATATGTTTGCCCCTCACAGAGTAAGTAAAATATTAGATTACATTTTACAAGGCAATGCATTATAATCGCTATAAATAAGTAAATATTCCGATCGAAAGAATGTCTTAACTTAGACCAAATTTTATGTCATCAAATTATAAACGCACAAAAAACATACATTATTAAGCATAATTTAGAATTTAAGTCTGAGAATAGCATTAATAACTTGCAGAGAAAATGGATTAATAAATTAAGACAAATTGATTTCAAAACACGACAAAGGTAAGCAAATGACAAAAACAAAATGGTAAAGAAGTTTTTAGTAGTTTCTTTTTACAAACAAAGAAACTTCTCCACAAAGCCACTTTCCAGGTTCATAATCTTCAAATTTAAGCATAGAATGGTTAATTATTACTGAAAAGTCATCGAATTGTCAAATTCGAGACAATTGACCTTTTTCACGCTTGCGTAATAAATGGTGCTGCTTTACTTACGGTCTACCTTTCAGAAATATTATTTGTTCACAGGGCCGGATTAAGACAGTCATGGGCCCTAGGCTACTTATCATTTGGGGCCGTTTTTTATTCACACGTAGGTACCCAGGGCCGGATTTAAAGGTCTGGAGGCCTCGAGGCAACAAAGGAGTGGAGGCCCCTTAGCCCCAAATTATTTTCCAAATAAAATGAATTTTACTGATTGCCTGATTGGAGTAAACAAATATAGATCAAGTTTGTACAAAGTACCGTAGGTAAAGGTAAAACGCGAAATAAAATATGAAAGGAAAAGTTGTTTACTGGTGTTTACTAGTCTGAATTTGAAATTTTTTTTTCCGAAGTCTTTATTGTGGGGGCCCCTCTTTTGTGGAGGCCCTGGGGCTGTAGCCCCGCTTGCCCTCCCCTAAATCCGGCCCTGTAGGTACCTACCAGTATTATATTATCTGCATATCAAAACTATACACATCACATACAAATAAATCTTTTTAATAAACAAAAAACAATTAGGTATTTATAAAATATAAAATTCAACGTAATAAACACTTAGAAATGAACCTTTCTACATTTCAATAAAGCAAAATCTTCAAGAATATTTTCAAATTTAATAGATTTTAACAAATCTGATTCTATAGATAAAATTGAAAGATTTACTAGTTTTTCATGAGCCAAAGTACTTCTCATAAAATTTTTTACTCTATTGTGGGTTGAAAATGATCTTTCTCCTGCACAATTGGTTGCAGAGGTATACTCAAAAATATTCGCAAGACAACGTCTACATTAGGAAACGTTGCAATTACGTTTTCTTTGCGTATTAATTTGAGCATACTTGTAACATCAAAGGAAATATCTTCTACACTGGTTACTGCTTCTATAAAATATTTAAATTGAACACATTCTTCAGGAAAGCTTTCATCTAAGTCGTTGCAATACATGTTGTTTAAATTTGTTGCTTTTTCAATTATTGATTTTGGTAACATTTCAGTCAGTTTGGATAAAAATCCAAAATTCTTTGCAAAACTGTCGTACGCACTTTTCCTTTTAGTCAGTTCATTAGTTATTTTATCAATCACAACGTAAAAAATATTAATTTTCATATTTCTTAGTCCATCAAAAACAGTTTCATGTTGAGTTGATTCTCCACTTTGAAGTTTGCGAATTTTTATTCGCTTCGTATCACGTCTGTATACGTTGCAGTTTGTCAATTTGTTCCCTTCTTTTTCATACATTTCAAAGTTGTTTCTTAATTGTTTTACATAAAGTAAAAGAGAATCATACAAACTTACTACATTTAAAACATCAATATCCGTAATTTGCAGAGATTTGCTTGTTTTATCAAAATGGTCCATAACTTATTCACTCCAAAAAGCTACCATTATTCCTATTTCTAATTGAGACATTTTTTTAAGGAGTCCTGAGTCCTGTTGCTTCCAGTTTTGTCACAGATGATTGTGTAAAGTCGTTTGCTATATGTTGAATGGCATCTTTTATGCAAGTAAATCCGCGATAGAGTGCTTTACAACAATCTGCTCTAGCTGACCATCTTGTTCATGACAATCTCTTTACAGATATTGAGTGTTCTTTTAGTAGATATTGGTTCATGGTTTGCCATCTACCAGTAGATCCAGAAAAGAAGTTATATATTTGTTCCACAAAGCACCCTTGTTGCTAATATGGCTATAAACTCGTCGCATATTATGTTGATGATAAATAAGATACATTTCCTTTTCCTGTATTTCCGTGTTTATCGATGTGATCCCGTAAAAAAGGATCAAACTCTGCGATTAGTTCAAGACTACCTAAAAAATTTCCGTTATTAGAAGCTCGAAAAGTTTCTACAGTTCCCCGAAACGGAAGGCCTCGACTGGATAAAAATTTTATTGCAGCTACAACTCGCTTCAGTATATTTATCCAATACTGCTTTTCTGATAAATATTGTTGGTGGATTAACTGGTCAATTTTATTTGCAACTTTGGACCTACAGACAAAAATTTTCACATTATTTCGATGATCATTAGAAGTTTCATGATCCTTAATTCTGTAAACATTTTTCCAGTCATTAAATCCTTGGACAAATGATGTCTCATGTTTACTAAATAATTTACATGGTACACAAAACAAAATTTGTTGATGTTGAATAAACCAGCCAATCCCGCCTGACAACTTCTCCATTGATTAATGTTGCAAAAAATGTATTCTTTGAAGCAAAACGGCTTCGCAAACCGTAAACGCGCTTAGACTGATAAAAATCTATAGAATTTAGGTTTTGTTTAATCGGATTTTTTAAAATTAAAATTGATTATTTTATTTTTAATTACATTTTCATGGTCTGTCCAAGTTGCTGGGTCATTATTAAAATTATACAGATCTTCTGAAATTTTTTCATGACCTAAAATATTAAGATAATAATAAAAAATTATGTTTTAAAAAAATTCATGAACTTACAATGAGCCTGTATGTCTTAAGGAAGCGGTTCTTTATGTTCTTCAGGTTCTATTTGTAAATCTAGTCTATTACAAGGCGCGAAAGGAAATCAACTCACCTGTTGATGTACTTTGCCCGTATTCACTTTTACTAAATAGTTTATCTAGTTTAGGAATTTTTTTCAACATTTTTTCAGTCTTTTTTTGTTTGTCTTTGGCAATTTTTCTTTTTTGAGCACCACTTAATTCTTTTCCACTCATTTTAATTACACAAACACAAAAGCCAACAATAAACCAAAAAATATAATATTTAATAATTAAAGTAAAATTACTAATATGAAATGTACAAAATTTAGGTTGTATTTATGCAAACCGTACATTCAATACTGAAAAGCCAACTAAAATGCATTTTACGAAATAATAATAATAATTCAGAGAATTCAATCGAGTCGAGTTAGTCTAAACAAAAACGAATGTGCGGAGTGTGCCATTAAGATAAATGTATCCGTGTTAAGAAATGTATTTTGTTTTCTTTATTTTTCTAAGTAATGTCGGTAACGTAGCTGTTACTAAAAGGTAATACGATATCCGAACGTAATATAATATCGACTACAGTTTTTATTTGTGTTAAAGGTAATCGATCATTGACGGGACTTCGTACGTAGGCCTTTGCGGCTGCGGGCCCCTTAGGCCGCAGGCCCCTAGGCTATAGCCTATGTAGCCTATTGGCTAATACGGCGCTGTTTGTTCAGTTCAATTTATGTTGGCATATCAATTATGATATATAACAAAAGATGTACTATGGTTAACGGATTATGTATAAGCATAATTAATTAAATGTTAATTTAAAACAAATTAGGTTAGATACGTTGTATTTCAAACTTCAAAGAATTGTATCAAAAGTAACTAGGATTCTATTATACCAACGTTTTCAAATACAACAACGACGACCCTAATGGTAGACCCAAATTATAGTTACAAAAACCGACGTTGGCGGTAAAAAAGGTCAATTACCGAAGACTGTTGAACATTCTAGAGACACATAACAGCAATATATAAAAACGATTCAAAGGAAGCTGAGAATAATATGAGAGATTTTTGTATACATCCACATATTTACCGGGTTTGTGAAAATCTAACATATATGTAGTTTGACATTTGTAAGAATTATTACTATTTATGTTAATTTAGACACCAAATAATGCGTTTTGTCAAATGCGATATGCACATTTGATCAAAATCGTCAATTAGTTCAGTCGTTTTTAAATAATTGAGGGTACGTACATTTATTTATGTATAATTCAAAATGAATAGTAACAATGAATTCTATTGTTTACTTTATAAGAACGGTATTTCTGTACAATTTTAATCCTTTTGTTTTGTGCTTCAAATGACAAAATATTCTACCTAAACAGAAGTTATCTGCGAACATTATTTTTCGAGTGATAGTAATATATAAATTAGTGTAAGTGTTTTTTTTAAATATATCGTTAGATTTAATTAGTTACGTACGGTTACGTGTAGTTATAATCGGGTAAATATTTGTTTATAAATAAATTAGATTTAAAATTCGTTACATTATACATAAATGAAATCATGAATTATAGAAAATGCGTCGAATCTAAATTGCATTTAAAGCATTCATTTAAGACATGTCGATTTAGCAATTTTAATTAATATTTGTTGCGTTAGCTAACTGATACGATTAGTTATATACCCATAAAAATTCACAAAACACAAAGAAAACCAAACATTACATAAATTTTATATAATTAATACTGATTGTACCGTAGGTCGGAACCGTTCTTCCTTCGATGTTCAATCCCTTCTTAAAAACGGATTATACGAATTTTCGCGTTATCGTTCTTTCCATCATCTCAACATGTATAGTGCGCTCGTCTTTTATAAGCCGTTAAGTGTTAACATCCATAGCGCGCTCGTCATTTATAAGCCTTTATAGGCTAATATGCAAAGGGCGATCATCTTTTATAAGCCCTTGAGGGCTACCACTCATGCCGCGCACGTCTTTTAAAAGCCTATAGAACAAACAGAAATTGATTTTGATAACGATGTGGCTAACTGTAAAGTTTCCATCCTTCCTTTAATAGAAAGATCTTTTTTACTCATCTCTTCTGACGTTCTTGATTAAATTGTTGATTTATCGTTACGGAAACTCATTATATTAAAACAAACTAATCGCAATTATACCGTACCGGTTGCATAAATCATTATCTTTGACGATGTACAGCCGTTTCCATTAGGTTATAGGCAGGTCACGTAAAATGGGTATTTCTATACTAATATTAAAATTCCAACAAAAGGGTATATTAAGAGGAGATTTCCTGTAACCCAACTATTCTGTTCACTAAAAAGAACATCTGTTAACCAAAGAATACGCAGTAAATTTCTTGTTTTAAATTTTAGGTTTCTTCTAAATCCCCGAATTAATCAATATGATGAAGGGTTCTAACGTAAATATAAATTTTATTGTTACGTCGTTTGTAAATATAGATTGAATAAAAACAATAAAACACATAATCGGTTACTATCTATCTAGTTTATTACTTTACACGTTCTGGCTGACTATTGAGTAACTAATATTATTATTCTTATTCCTTCGAGGTACCAGTCACAGAAACATCATATGAATTCTTAAGACCCGAGAAGTAAACACCGTTTGAGTGATTCCAAACAATTAAACGGCACCAGGAAACTAGATCTTACCAAAATAGGAAACAAGTGAAAGACAAAGCCGGATATTGGAAAAAATCGAACTTCGTCACCGAATGAAATATTCAAAAAGCGTTGTCTCGCAGTTACGACAAAATCACGGCGTTGATATTTCCACACGAACGGTTCGCAGAGTTTAAAATATAATAGTAGTAACTATAATTAAAAGTTTTGTTTCTCAATTACAGCTTTTTAGTTCACCTGAAAGTTAATCGTGAAACGTATGATATGGTATAGTGCATAAGGTCAGAGAAGTCTATTTGGTTAAGGCTCGAATGAATAGCACTCATCGCTACATTCAAATGTTAGAACATCTACTTGAACCCTCGATAGTGAAATTTTATAAATACGGTACAGAAAAGTACTAGTTTCAACAAGCTCCAACGCCCATTGCCATAGGTCCCGTCAAGTTATGGGGTGGTTCAAAGACAAAAAATGAAACTCTTGGACTGCCCTCCACAGTCTCTGTCCCCAATAGAAAATCTATGGAGAGAATACGGAAACATACATCTTCATTGAAAAAACTCATTTCTCCTGAACAAAAAGGGCAAAAGCGGCTATTAAGACAAAAATTGGGATTATAAAATATTGATACTATTCATTAAAATTATATTTACATTACATGTACGCATTTTGTTAATTATGGGTGTCGTCAAATCAATTGTTTTGCTGATATTGTCAAAATAATGCTTACAATTTAGTATGAATTTAGTTAACAACGGTGTTAAACCTTTGCTTTATGCAACCAAGCATTAAATTTCGTTACCTATTTGTTTTTGTTATTTTATTTGAACTAGGAGGTCTTTCAATTAAATTATTTTCTTTGTATATTAACCTCTGGCTTTAATTCTAAATTGTGATTAATAACTTTTATCATTTTTTTGTGCGTTTATATTGTGATACAAAAGTTGGCCAAAGTTAAGATATAATTTTCGATCGCAATATTTACCTATTGATGGCGATTATAATGACTTTGATAAGAATGAAAAACAATAGTGTATGCATTGCCTTGTAAAATGTAATATAATATTTTCTTTACTACGCGATTCACATACTATATGCATGTACTTTTATGTGTAACGACATATCTTGGGTCTTAGTTTGCTTACTGATAATGTGTTATACATTTTATAACAGTTTTTAATATACTATGTATGTATGGTATTGACATGCGTATTTTTGACCCAGTTTTTTTTGTACCGACAGTTCAACTTTAGCTGGGTTGCTTCCGTAACCAGGACCTAGTATCTACTGGAAGACCATCAGTTAACTGATTTTTCTGTGGTTTAATATAGTGATGTTGGTGCACATGTTTATATGTGCTGCTATTTAAATGTATTATCGAGTCTGTTTTTTGTTTAATTGACTTAAATTTAGAATGTGTTAACTTTCCAAAATTTCCATGTAAGTGGTCTTATTCAACGCAGCAGAGCTGTGAATACATGTAACCAAGAACATTGAAATGAAAGCACAAAAAAAGAAAATTTTATGAAAAATATTATTTGTCAATGATGGGTACCTTGTAGTTTGCTATTAATTGTTAATTTTCGATTTGTTTGTGATGTGAAGGTTTCGCACATGCATATTTATGTAAATAAACACTTTAAAAAACCATTATGAATAAATTTTAAGTAAATATCAGTAATAGTTCATAAGCGCAGGGAAAATTTTTGTTGTTGTAAAACTAATAATTTTCTCTGAATACCTTTACACAACGAAAACTGTTAATTATGTGGATACTTCCTCATTAGATAATTCTAATCCACAAAAGCAATTATATTTTCTTAAACAATATAAAGACGTCCGGGTTAACACCATTTTAATTGAAATACGCCGATATAATTAATATTAGCAAAGCAAAATCCATAATTCCTTTATAAGAGAAATTAAAGTGTAACTTTTTTTTATTTATTTGTCGGCCCTACTAAGCTCCTTTAGCGCAAATAATTAAAAACCAGATTTCTTAAACCTTTTTGTCTCCTGAAAATACGAAATTATGTCAATGAATCGGATTGTAGCTATTTCCTTATCATACCTTAACTTTTTGATACTGAAAAACATCTAATAATGGAATTTTCTTTTCCCTCTTTTTGATGAATTTAAGCAGTAGTACGAGTATTGGATAATTAGCAATGTTATTATTGTGGGAAACTGATGGTGGTTATAAATACCGATATTGAGTTGTAGATCATTCGATTGATATTGCGAATGCCTCCTTACGTTACTTTTGATTTAAAAACGTGTATTATTGCAAAATTATGTTAGATGTTTCGAGAGCGTCTGTGATTCATGTTCATGTAAAATAGAACCGCGAGTATACAATTGACAAGACCGTCCGTAGTGGTAGGCCGAAAATTTTCACTGAAGCTCAAAATGTGGCTTTTATTGTGCACGCCATGGAAAATCTATCTTCTACTCTCAAAAGCGCTATACAAGTAACAGGCTTTTCTGGCTGTATTTGTACGGCTTCGTCGAGATTTCGTGATAGCGGTCTAAGAAAGTATATGGGGGCAACTAAAGGCACTCCTTCACCCTTGATATCTTTATAATTCCTATTATATCTGCCCTCTTTTATCTTTGCCCATCTTTCTTGTTTTTCGATGTCTCTATCTCTCCTTATTATTTCTTCCCTTACCCCTACTCCCTCTTCTCTTAATCTCTCCACTTCTTCTCTCGCGTACCCGTTTCTTTTGTAATACTCTTCTCTGCCCTCCTGCCCGTACTTCACTTTCCCTCCTTTTATCTCTTTCCAACAATCTTGCAGTATTTTGCAATCTGTTCTTTCCCTCAGTTCTTCCTCGTATTTTATGGCTCTTTTTCCTGTCTCTACCCTTATTTTTTCCATCTGTACCTCCTCTCTCACAATATACCTCGGTAGTCTAGTCCTAAAACCCATCTCCAGTATTTTTCCTGTAGCCCCTCTACCTCCCTCCACTCCTTCCAGCCCCATATTTCCGCTCCATACATTACCACCCCCTTTATTAATTTTTCAAACAACAACTTTCTTTTTTCTATCTCCAATACTACAGCAAACTACATAACAGCTTCTTCTGAATGATTACGTTAATAATAAAAATCTAGTTTTTCTTGTTTTTCTAAGAATAATGCCCCGATACATTCATCAAGAATCGTGCAGACTTCGATTTGGGAAAACAACCTGCGTGTCTTGCTATAGCCGGGCCATGATTAAAATCGGGCCGATTTTAATCATTGAAAACGTTTGAGCTGAAGTTATGCAATTCATTCAAAACCAAGGGCCACATTTCATTCAACACCGCGCTCAACTTATCGATGCAATTCAAGATGCGTGGGATGCCATAAACGAAGATTTCATTAAGGCATTGATAGAAACTATACCCACACGGTTATAAGAATGGATTCACAGCTAGGGGTGTATTATTAGTTATTATATATATTTGTTAGTAACTTTCAGTTTGTTTTTGCTCTCGTCTATCTAAATAAGTCATTAATTCAGTTTGAGTATTTTTATCATTTTCTTACGAAGAATTAGATTCAATTTCATTCTAAAGGATTTTAACCCTTATTTGCGCAAAGCGAGGCTAGTAGGATCAAAACTCTTAATTTACTTATGAAAATATAGTTACGTTTCTTTGACGCAGTATCAATATTTAAAAAAAAACAACAAAATAATAAAATTTTAAATGGCATTGAAATTACGACCGGTTCTGTGAAGAGAAGGGAAATGTAGTAAATAAACGTAGTACATAAAGAAATAAATTATAATTACTTATTTGTTTACAAATATTGCATCTTCTATTGCATATAATTTATAATTAATGCCAGTTTTCCCATGTTTCATATCGTCGTTGTTTTTTTTGTTGACGACTTTATAATATAGTTACAAAAAAAAAGATTGTGATGTTTTATTTACGTATGAACCTCACTTTATACATTATCTAATATATAAATTAATGGCACAAGTATAACTTGAAAGATAAACTTTCAAAAAAATATATATACTAAGTAATATATCAATGTACATATATATGGAGATAATAATCACAGCCATTCAAATAATAAATCACTGACCTGAATTAAATCTATAACATCTAATTAATAGCCAAATCACTGCAATCAGTTAAAATATAATAAATATCGGCACTAACATTTATGCAACATAAACTTAAATATCTAAAAGAAAAACATAAAGTAAATTGGAGAGACCAGGTAGAGAAGATGCTTCGTCTATTCTCACGAAGCATCTGCTCTACTCGGCCTTGAATAATGATACACAAGAATAGATGTTTATACAATACTCTCCTTTTCCGTCTGTAGATTATTATATTCGGGCAAAACGCCTTTTCTTAACGAACTATCGCTTGACCTTATCCTATTGCCATTGAAGAGACCGACAATCCAACTACGAATCGACGGTCGCGGCGTTAAATTCTTTTTATTGATGATATCCTCAGACCCAGGTACAGTTTCTAACGACTTCCACTTCTTCAAAATATGGTCGTCGTCATCGTCCGTTCCGTTACCAATTTTTCTCCTATGGATAATCGTCGGATTACCGACATTTTGCTGAAGTAACGGTTCTTCAACATCTTCAGTCGTACTATCCTTACGCTTTAAATTTATCACATTGCCGTTTGGAAAATTATTGTTTACAAATTTATTATCGGGAATGGCTATTATTTTAAAGTTGCCACCGCACTTATCGCAATTTTCCAATGATTTCGTGTTTGGCTTTAGTAACTGCAGTAGTTGTTGCGACATTCCCTTATCGCGAGTCTTAACTACAGGTAACGCGTCCAAAGATTTCGATTCACGTATTTTGTTTAGCATAGTCATGCTTTTGTGATCGTCCGAACTTGATGCTATGCTGGATAATACCCGACGTGGTCTTATTGATTTTTTTGTTTCCTTCTCTTCGATTTGAGAACCGAATGTCGAATTTACAGTTGTGTTCGAATCAACGTCTGGAACTTGTAGTATGTGCTTGTTTAGTTTATTATATAAATGCCGTGACGGTAACGGACTGGAGTTATATACAGTCGAATTACTTTCCACTTCCATGCTAGTGCCTTAAATAGAAACGTAAGAAAGTACTTAAAATGTAATTAATGCAATAAGTAGATAAGAAATTGAACGCAAACACAGATTTTTCATCATTGGCACAGAGAAAAAAAACACTATCATTTTAAAGGCTAAAGTTTGTGCGTTCCACCTAACAACCGAATGTATATAATACAATATTGTGCTTACCTCTTGGTACACTAGAATGCCGCCTACTATTAATCCCACTAAACACCCCCATATTTCCACAAATAGATGCCTGTCTTGAATCGCTATTTAATTTGGGACTTTTTCGAGGTCGACAAAATAACGGTGGAAATTCTTCAAGATCAACTTCGCGCCGTTGGATTGCCTTTTCCGTTGCACTTACTAACCAGTAAGTTTTTACATCCCCCTTCCCTTTCATATTTACAATACCCCGTTCTTCGGTTATGTACCCACCCAACTTATCTAACGCCACCTTGCATTCATAACTAATATGAATTTTGAGTGGCTCCCCGTTACTTTCCATTCTCGACGATGTATTCACTGTATCACCGAAGAGACAGTACCTTGGCATTGTTAAACCTACCACACCAGCTACAACTGGCCCTAAAATATATACAAGTCAGGAAATTACAAACAATATAAAAAATAGACCTACCCGTGTGTATTCCTATCCTAAGTTGTAACGTGTCTTTGGGGCGATGCGCAATTGCGTGATTTTTTATAGCCGATAACAAATCCAAAGCCATCGAGGCAATTTCACCAGCATGAGCATCTCCGTTGCGTAACGGCAGACCCGAAACCTAAAAAATTCCTTTAGAACAAACAGCTTAATCAAGAAAAAATACCATACCACCATATACGCATCACCGATTGTCTCAACTTTGTATACATCATACCCTTTGATAATTCTATCAAAAATAGTATACAAATCGTTTAAAAAATTTACAACCTATAAGCAACAGTCGTTACTTAAGTTTTTAAAACGAAAACAACTTACTTGTAATGGAGTACTCTCAGCCGACATCGATGTAAATCCAACTATGTCGCTGAAATAAATGGTAACTAAATCGAATGATTCCGGTTCCACGCCATATCCTTTTGTTAAACGTTCCGCAACTGGTCTAAATATCTTGAATTAGTTAATTTACCTATTATTATTTAATGACCTTACTCAGGTAACATTCGATGCAACAGATCTTCAGTTTTCTTTTTTTCCTCGTAAAGCAACCTAGTTCTTTCCGATACTAAATCTTCTAAGTTATTTGCATACTTGACCATCATGTCCATCATTTGGTCCATTATATTTTTGTTCCTGAACAAAGAAAAAATATGTTTCCTTTAGCACCATTTACTAACAGCTGCAGTTTTACGTATAAAATAAAATCTACATAAAAGAACTACCAAAAATTGTGATGTAGTCGAGTTAGAAAAAACATGAATAGGAGAGTGGAAGAAGAAATCTCTAATGTGGAATGCGCAATATGCTAAAAAAATAGTAAACAAGAAACAGCAACATAAATACAGAAATGAAAAATGTACGAGAAGTAACAAAACATATAACAGTGACATACACATAGCTAATAGGGAAATAAACATGATAACAGTGTAATATCAGCACATGAAGGAAACCAGAAAAAAATTTCATAGAGCTAATTGAAGAGACTCAAAGAGGAAATGATGATTATTGAAAGTGAAGAATGTCAGAAATCATATAGAATTACAAAAAAAAATATTGAAAAGTGAAAAGAAAGTTTGAAGAAACTGGAATCCAAGGAACAGGTAAAAAAAGTCGAGGTACGTAAACAAGGCGGTATTTTGGGGAAAAGGAGATAGTGGGACGAAGAATATAAAACAATTTAAAATACTTTGAAAACCTTCTTGCAATTAAAAATAGTAAGCTCTACATACTTTCCTTCCTTCATCTTCTTCAGTCTTCTTCTAATCGTACTAAAATCAGGTCGGAGATCTGGATTTTCAGACCAACAATCTTTCATACACTGTATAACGTAATCAGAATTAACTTCAGAATCGTATAGTAAGTCTATGTCAGGCCTGAATGGTTCCTCTCCTTCCATAGGAAACCTTTTCACCATATCAATAATTTCTATAAAAAAAGCATAAAAGACAAAATTCGAACGTTACTACCAACAAACCTCTTGGTTCGTATATAGTATTTCCAAATGGTCCTCTCCTACCGATGATTTCATATAGGATGATCGCGAATGCGTAGACGTCGCCTTTCTGTGTACCTCGTAGATACGCCGAAAGGTTCCGTAAAATTTCGGGAGCTTTCCAAAACAAATCTAAAAAAACCTGTATTAAATTTAATGATCAAAGAATATTTTAAAACAATTACTTCTATAATACTGATGCTCTCCGATGCTTTCGTTTTCAGCGTAATGACGCATCTCCGCTAATCCAAAGTCAGTTATTTGAAGTACCCATCTACTTGTTACCACACAATTCGAAGACTTCAAATTTCCATGCGCAATTAACAAGGAATTGTGTATATACAACATACCCTACAAAAAAATCTAAAAATAAATACGAAAACAATCAAATTCATTAAAATACTTTAATGAGATCATGGACTAGAGAAGCAATAAACATGTTATCCAACTTAATATCTTCATTCTCTACAATATCCTGTAAGCAAAAACATTAATATTCGATATCAATTACAACAAAATTGCTTACATATAAACTTCCTTTGGCACAGTAATCAGTGACTAGTAAAAGTGCCATAGGTTCCACGCATGCACCTATGAACGAATTAATATTATCGTGTCTCAACTCTCGCAAAAGTCTCATCTCTTTCATCATTTCACGAGAGATATCTTTCTTTCTTGAAAATGTCAATTCTTTTATTCTAACTACTACTCCTCTATACACCGCTGTTGTGGCAAACACTTGCGCGCCGCCATGAGATTCGAACGATGTTGCACTTGCACTGCATAAGCTTAACTGTAAATAAATAAAAAAATCCATTAAACTGATACGTAGTCATTTCTATTTGTTAGTTTTGATTGTATTTTATAATCTTATTTTACTATAAGCGTTTACTCCGTTAACAAGCAGAATATTGCAAATAAGTCTGAAACATTCTCGAACTTTGAGTATATTCAAAGCGATTTAAGATACCAACAGAAAACAAAAAAAAGTCAGTTGTTAGTCTTATGCGCCAAGTATTACTTTTTACATACAGTTCCTTGCATCTTTTTAATCAGAACTACTACTCTAATAATAATGGCGTTTACATCCCCTATGCGCAGGTTTACTTAGATACGCGTTTGTGTTGTCATTTTAGGGCATTTTTAATGCACACTACCACAATGTTATATAAATTTGAATGGTTTGTATTTTAGTTCAATTACATTAAATGTTAAGTACGTTTGCATTAGTCTACACAACCTGTTCATTGTGATCCCACTTGAGTGCTAGAATGACGGTTTGGTAGCCGGAAATACTCTAGAACATCACAAAATCTAGAAATTAAGTTGATCTGTGACAACTGTAGTGACTTTCTCGAAAGCATGCGTGTAAATGTACATTCCCCATAAGCTTTTATGTAAACAACTTTAACGTGTAGCCTACTGCCAATTCATAGTTTAGGCGGATTCAAGTTTCACAACGTTACTGACATATCCTCTAAGCTTATAAACTGCGACAGTGCTAAAGAATCTCGGCATGTAGTGAATCTCGTCATCGTTTACAAAAAACACTGACATCGTAAAATATGAATTGACAACAAGGATAAATAAGCTATGACTTGCATGTCCAAGAGGCATGTAGAAGAAAGAAAGGAACGTCCATGGGTTCACCGCTTTCTCCAGTTATAGCCAATATCTATATGGAGTATTTTGAAACTGAAATTATGAAGAATATTGAGTTAAAACCAAAAACTTGGTTCAGATGTGTTGATACGTTTGTTGTGTGGCCTCCAGTGTTGTGCATAGATAATTAAATTTTTATCTAGATGAGATAATAGATAATTTCCAATTTTTTTATCTAGATAACGATTTAGATAAAAGTTGAAGAAGTTATCTAGATAATAGATAAGATAATCTATAATTTACGTAGATAATACGATAGATGATTCTATCAAATAGGTACAAACAGGTAATAATGAATTGTTACCATTTAATTATCATCATCATCATCAATACCAATTCATTGTTTATTAAATTAACTAATTAAAAAATTAAAGACAGATTGAAAAAAAAATAAAAATCGAAATAAAACATGACAGAAATTTTATTGATTTAATGACCTACTATTGTAAAATATACTACAAATTTCTTGATACAATATGGTCCTTTCAAAATTTTCATTGCTAAGCAAAACTTACACTATCAGAAATCAGGACTATAAAGTCTTTCAATTAGCGCCGAAATTGATATTTTTAATCAATAACTTTTTCACAAATGGAGAAGTGTCTAGTAAACTTAATTAGTTTTCCTTTGTAACAGTTAGGAAAAATCTGGCTTTGATATCGACATCAGTTTGAATCTAAAAAATTATAAAAACTATCGCTCATAGCCGTTAATCACACTCCCTGAATTATTGCTTTTTCTTTTTAAATTCAAGTTATAATTTGTAGTTCGATATTTTAAGCAAATTTTTCACAAAAAACCGACTAATCCTCAAAAATTTATTGTATTTTAAATTTTGAGCAGCTTACATCAGCGATCACTTAAAGAAGTAGCTTTTATGTCTTTAAAAAAACGCAAGCAGTTTTGTTTCTTCTAAAAAATTTGGGTTATTTTAAACAGTTTATGCTCTGCTCGGTACTTTTTGTAATTGTAAGTGCAACAAATCCAAATGCAAAAAAAGCATTTTTGCTTTGCAGTTTTGTTAATTATATTTGACAGGTTGTCAGTAATTGTACTCATGATAATTTACATCATAGATTTATATAGGAGCGTTTTTATTCTACGCGGTCTACATTAGAATCTTATTGCGACTTTAATTTAACCTTAATATTAGTTACTCAACAAGTTGATTTAAAGAGTAAGCTAAAAGCTCCATGACTTAAATAGTCTTCTAAAAGAACTCTAAATCAGGTGTTTGTCACTTTCAACTGCTCAAAAAGTTGTGAATTTTTTCTTTTTCAATCAAGCATTTTTTTTATTTGGGCATAGTTTTGCTGTGTAGGCACTTCAACTAATTAAATTTTCAAAACTACAGAATTAGTAGCTGTTTATCTCGTTTGAATCGTGCAAGATAATGTATTGAATAAATGTACGTATATCAAAATGCTTATTATTGTTTCTAAAGACGATAAGATAATTATCGCAAGCAATTGGTTCAGTTTCAAAAAGTAATTTGAGTTGTGTTTTTGTTTATATCTCGTATTGCATGTATTTACCCCAAGGTCACGTGAGTCTGGTTTTTGTCAGCAGAAGAGCTGCAAAAATGCGAAGCATCTACGGCGATTATTTATCAGGTTTTAGCGATCTGGACCGTATTACATTACCATAGACATTACAAACAATATTATGTTTGTAAATATAAAAATTACAAAACAACAAATCTAAAGAAAAATGTATGTTACTTTTAAAAAATCATCTAGATAATTTCATGATAGATAACCGAAAGATCATCTAAGATAATCATCTAGATAATGTTCAATACTTTTATCTAGATAAGGAAAGAGATGATCAAAAATTATCTAGATGAATTATCTATATAATTTCATCTAGATAATGCACAACACTGGTGGCCTCATGGGACAGATAAACTAAATCAGGTCTTTCAACATCCAAACTCTGCACATAATAACATTAAATTTACTATGGAGTTTGAACATAACAGCAGCCTAGCCTTTTTTGTTGTACTGGTGATTAGGAAAAGTAACGCCAGATACTTGAACACCAAATATCACCACAATACAGTTGACCACTGTTTTGCATACCTTAGCTAAAAGAGTTATACGTATGTCAAATAATGAAAATCTACAAAAAGAAAAAAAACGCTGTTGGAGTCTCTAAAACAAAATAAATACAGGTTCAAAGAAAACCATATGGGCACGGGAAAGAGCAGTCAATTAAAAAGTCAAAGAAGGCTTATCACCTACTAGCACCGCAGATTTACCATACTCTATGGGTTCGACAGACAAAATAAGCAGAGTGCTAAAAGAAACATAACAGAAAAACTGTCTTCAGGACTAAAAATACCCTGAACAATTGGTTTAGATCTGCTAAAGACCAACAAGAGGCTTTAACATGTCGGGATTTAACAAATTCCTTGTTCCAGTGGATCAAGTTATATAGGACAAACGGGACGCTCTATTAAAGTTTAGGTATATTTTCGACACTCAACAGAACAAAGTTTGAACTGCTCTGTATAGTAACATTAGAATGTCTTCCGGGTTTGGACCGTGTCATAGTCCAAACCCGGAAGACATTCTAATGTTAGTATAGATTCCGGCCGTGGAAGCCTTCGCTATTACATGCTCTGTATAGGTTAGATATGTAAGGTTACGTTAACACACAGACCTCGCGAAAAACACGTGTCTTGTTCGTATCGTTCACCATCGGGCGTCGTCGTGTCTTATTATGACATCTGGTTTTCTGATTGGTTCCGTTATTTTATAAAATGATTGCTTATCCCAAATGATTTTAGGGATCGTTATAATTATTACTATAAGAATGAGCTCTATATGGTATAACATATCCATATGTAAATTCTCTGTTTACATACACGTCGTCGTTATATAGAATTGCTTACTCTACTCTACACAGAATTTTTTTATGAAATAGATTAACAATCAAAGTTTACAGTATGCGGTGTCCAAAAAGCGTACACCAAAAACAGATGAATATATGTATAATAAAAAAACTTCATCAAAATTTACGATTCTATGTTGAAACAGAAAACTTGGTCGATCTATTATTAAAAACAGTTTTCATGCTACAAACAGTGTTATAGCTTTATATCTGGAGAAAACTGATCAGAATTGTATAGTGGGTGGGTTTTTGTGATTTCATCATAACGTCAAAACTTTCCATAAACGTTAGCAAAATATAAGATAATTTGTTTGATATTTGATGTGACTTATTTTCAAACTACAAATTTTTAATCTTGCTAAAAATAAGCAGAAAACTTACCCTACTAGGAGATGACACGATGTCGTGTTCGTAATAATTATGAATTTCGCTAGAATCGATTTTCCAAAGCAGACCTTCAATTTCCTGTTCGATTTTCCATTTCCTGTAAATACTCATGGTAATCACTCCGGCGCAGAATAACATAACGGCCAAAATTCCAGCGATTATACTATTCAATTGCGTATCGGGTTTAGCACATAGCTCATTTTCAAACCCACAACTTGGTCGATCAACCGGAATAGCTCCACCGGGCCAGTCAACTTGCTTGTGAATTTTGTACATCTAAAACAATAAACCCGTAATCAAAAAAAAAATTAAATTCGAATTTTAACTCACTCACTGGAAATTCACCTTGTCGAAATTGTCCAACGGGTACCATCTGGTAACGGCAAGTAAAATTTTTTGCAACTTCTATATCAGACATTTCGCTTGGTTTTAACGCTAACACCGAAAAATTACCTTCGGAATCTCCATTTTGATCCAATTGCATGGTCGCCCCAGTTATACCTAAATCAACAGCGTTACTGGGTTTTACCTCGAATTCCTTTGATACTTACTTGTATATGTTCCAAGATCAATTATTGTATCGATTATTTTAATGCCATCGCTTGCTACGTCATCAATGATTTTATCAGTTAACAGTGGCTGGTCGCGTAAAAGTGTATCTAAAGCTTTTGCATATAACTTCACCGAATCGTACAAGTACGCAGCATAAATAGATACAAACGTTTGATAATTATGAGTAAGAAGAAAAGGGGGTACTGCAAAATTAAAAGGCTCTTTTGTGTTGTAATCTCGAACGATTTCTGTGAATTTTTCATAATTTTTCGATGGTTGCGTTGACACTACAACTAATAACGATCGTCCTCTTTTCAAAAAGTCCTTTTGGTGTTTTTCACAAGAAGAATACTTATCAAACACATGCGGATCTATAAGAATTGTGTTAAACATTTAACAAACTATTTTGATCTCTTACTCCATAAATATTTATGTGCGTCTTTTGGCGAATACGTATTCATGTCAACTGATATTACCATATATTCTCCATTATCAAATAATTGAGCCGTCTGCATGGTATTCATTAAATCTACCAGTGACATTGGTGAGCCCAAAAATACATAAACTAAAAATAAAATAAAAAACATTTAGTCGATAACTAACATGTGAAGTGTACAAACTATTAAAAATGTCTGTTTAAGTAATGTCAAAATTTAAGGTTTTATGGGGCATTATTATACCAAACTCACAATCAATTTCAAATAATTTGGTTACAAAATCAAAATCTGCAAAATAAATTTAGTTCCTTTTCCAAGAGTACTCCAAAATGTTTAAGACACTATAGGATTCACAATATCAAAAAAAGTTTCTTACAAAAATTGTAGGTGTTCCCAACCTTCATATTTTAAAATTATTTTCATATATAGAGGGTCTGTTTTTCATTAATAATACACCCTATAGATTATTATGAAACTTGGATTAAATTAATTTCTCTCATACTTCCAATAGCAAATTTTATAAAATTATGGAGGTTATTTCAGAAATCAATACCCATATCTTATTTGTACTATTAATTTATAGTTTTTAGAAAATTGTAAATTAAACGCTATGAAATGTTATAAATGTAGCGACTGTTTAAGTATGAAAAAAATATAAATTTAATTTTGAAATAATATACAGAGTTCGCCATTACTCCAGCCTAGGTTTTTAGTGTCTTTGTGTAAATGTCAACATAAAATGTTTAGTACTGTACTCATTTCTATTGAAAATCTGAATGTTTTCAAATTATTTTTGTTCATACAGGGTGTTTAGCTTTTGCTGGGCACCATAAAGTTACACTTTTTACTTTCGTATAAGAAAAGTATAGCGATCGCAATTTTTTTTCATAAGATTTTTATTGCATAATTTTACGTTTCAAGGTCTCCTGAATCAGAAAAATGTATTTTTGACAAAAAAAATTCGGGTGTCGTGTGTGTCTGTGTGTAACGATATACCCACGATAACTCTCGAACCAAAAGTCTTAGTAACTTGAAATTTGGTATGGAGCTGGCTTTTCATACTCTTTCGGTTTTATTAAAAAATAGGTCTAATAAAGAAACCGGAAGTGGGTATATCCGCCATTTTTAACAGTTTTTCTTATAAAATTTTGTATGTATGTAAATTATTCGAATTACTTTTACAGGTTCTTATAGTTAATTCTTCCTAACAATTTATTCAAATAATTTTTTTTCTAACATAAACAGCTTATTAGATATTTGATTTATAATTTAAAGTGAATTCCATATATAATCATAGGTTCGAATCTTGCCTGCGACAATTTTTTTTAGAAAAAAATTCCATATCTTGAAGGAAAAGCAAAATACGTTAAAAAATAACAATTTTTCTCTATATTCTTTTGACTTTTATATACGGAGTGCTGTTAAATTATCTTTGGATGTACCGACGATAACTTGCGAACCAAAAGTCCTAGTAAGATGAAATTTGGTATGGAACTTATATTCTCTCTGCTTTGTCAAAAGATGGGTATGATAAAAAACCGGAAGTGGGTGCATCCACCATTTCAAAGTTTTTCTTATATAATTTTGTACGTATGTAAATTTTACAGTTTCTTATAAAATTCTTCCTAAGAATTTATTCAAATAAAACAAATTCTAACATTAACAGTTTATCAGATATTTAATTTGTAATTTAAAATTAATTCACCAATATAATATAGTTTCAAATCCTGCCTGCGACGATTTTTTTTACTGATTTACTAAAGGAATAAGAAATATCGAGGCGCACAAATATAAGAGTTAGTCGATATGATCTTAATGAAATCGAAGAGAAAATTTTCAAAAAAATTATAGCATGCTAGGAAATCAATACAAACGGTACATATCACTTCAAAATGGTTTTATGACAACATGACCTTAAAAAAACATGTAGACATTCCTTCTAGGAAAGTCGTGTGGTGACCACGCCAGTTTTTTTAAATAGCAACTCGGCAATTTAGATGAAAAATACTTTTTAAATTTTTTTAATTGATTGCGGCATTGCAATTTCTTTAAAAATGGTGACAAAACCAGTGTTTTTTAAAATTATAGAATTTGTTTTTGTAAATCCGTAGATGAAAGTCAGAAGTACTTAAATAGTCTAAATGATTTTTCTTCCCCGCTTTATAGCGTTTCGAATAATTTTCGAAGCATTTTTGAGAAATATCTCTTTGCATAAATAACACAGAAATAACAAATGCATGTATGAAATCCAATGTCACTTTTTTATAGTTTGCAATCATAATCTATTCCAGCATCCCCTCCCAAGTTTCACGACAGTCAAGGTGGCTGCAATTTCTGTTTTTTCACTAATAAATTGTCATTTTAATTTTGTGGTGTCGATTTAGATAAAACAATCTTAAGAATAGTCGTACAGTCAGCACCAGGGAAGTAGCCACCTTTCTGGGCGTCACTCACGGAAGGTTTGGTCCGTCCTCCGCTGAGAAGGCCTACATCCATTTCACTATACACGTGTTCAAGTGCTAGATGAAGAGAATCCTGCACGAAGAGTTGAATTTTGCAGGTTTATATTAAATATGAATATTGAACATCCCACTTTTTTACTAAGAATTTTGTGGACCGATGAGTCAAAGTTTAGTAGAGAAGATATCACTAATCTTCATAACTTACATTCTTGGGAGGAAGGCAATCCACGACAGTGGCGGCCTTTCCATTAGGGCATTTGGTCAATGACCCTCCAAACAAACACTAAAAATTGTTTTATTGCTCACTTACAATTGCAAATATGATTAAATTCTTAATGCAAGTGCAATACATTCAAAAACTATCGAACTTGCCCAAGGCTCAAGCAGAAGAGAATGTGTGTTTAAAGTTTTAATATTGAAATGATACTCTTGCTGCATTCACGATCAGTCACTACTGATCCACGATTAATAAAACAAACTAATTTCCAAAGAAAAATTAGCGTTAATGTATGGATGGAAGTTATTAGAAATAATTTAATCGGTCCTCACTTTCTACCTGATAATCTCAACGGCGTAGTGTATGAAAAAACAATCATTTGTTTGAATTGCTAGAAGATGTGCCTTTAGAAAATAGACGTGAAATGATTTTTCAACACGCTGAATGTCCAGCCTACTATCGCCACACTGTAAGAAAGTCGTTGAATCAGAGGCTTCCAAACCGATGAATTGGAAGAGGAAAATCGATACCAAGGCCTGCAAGCAGCCTGGACCTATCGCCTTAGATTTTTATGTATGAGGACATATGAAAGAAATTATATATAGTACTGAAGTCAATGCGCGAGAAGAACTAATAAACAGAATCTAAGAAGCTGCGGTAATTTTGCGAAATAATTTTTCTAGCACAATCACGAAAACAGAAGTTAGAAAACGGACTCGTGCTTGCATGAGAAATATAGGCAGTCATTTCACTTGATAGACAACAATAATGTCAATAGAAACGACAACTCTGCAAAATTGAGACCATTGTTCACTCATCTCAATGAGAAGAAAACCACAGCGTCGACGAAGCGATAGTTCCTTATTACGGGTGCCATGGATGCAAGCAATACATTCATGGTGATTCTTTTCAATTCATTGTCCCTTCTAAATACTTTGTCTGAGAAAAACTTACGAGGAACTGGAACAAGAAACCTCGTGAACACTATGAGAACAAAATGTAATAATCTATATATATAAAAATGTTATGTTGGTTTGTGTACGCTTCAAAAACTCAAAAAGTTCTGCATCGATTGAGTTGAAATTTTAATATGATATAAAATCCGCATCAAGGATTGCTTTTATCTATTTTTTTGCATCAGTCACATATCTGCGACCGCGAGAAAAGAGTTTTTTTAACGATCAGCTGTGTATCAGTGACCGCGCCATCTGCCATAAGCGAGGAAAACACTCGCTGTCAACCGCAATAGTAACGACGCAGTCACATGAGAAACAATTTCGTTCCTAATTACATTGTTTATTTACAAAAAAATTTGCATCTGATTCTAATTATTATACAATCTGAATTAAATATTCACTTAAATCAAGAATTTTTGATAGTGTTGTGATCGAACTGCGCCTTTCACCAAATCGTACGTAAAGGTTATATTTTATATCAAATATTAACTGACAGGAAAAATAAAAGGAATTATTATAATTCAAGTGGATTTCTAACAGAAGTGAGTGGTTATATCTTTTTTATTACATCTAACACGTGGACGTAATTATATTATTTATTTTGGATTAACCTCACTTTTAATGTATATAAATATAATTACATTAAAACTAGCAATTATTAATTAATACGAATGTCAATATAGTAAACATCAATTAATTTCAATAATTGAAAAAGTAGTTGACCAGGCTGTACCATGACAGCTGCTACATCCCATGGCTACTTCTTATTAGATAAGAGAAATAAGAACATTACTGGATGATGTCCCAATCATAACGTCGAGTATGTAGCAACTCCGCAATGTATTCGTTAAACTTTATACATTGACTGCTCAACTTCATAACGCGTCAACAAAAAACCATCACCTACTCACTAATAAATAAATAACACGAAATGTCAATTAACGCATAAGACTTACTCAGTGAGTATTAAATGTAAATAAAAGTCGGTGACAGAAAGACTTTAACGCATGAGTAAGATGCAAATTTAAAGGAGCACTTTATTGTATCCGTTGCGCTCCAAAACTATCAACTAATTCTAAAGCTACCTGAAAATCAATGTTAATTTACGGTACCACTTATGGTGTCGTGAGAAAATTGAATCAGTCAGAACCTTTAGCTATCAGAACTTCGGGCTGTTAATATCGGATGCGTCAACGTTAACCACATCCTAATATGGTATACTATAAAGTTTACGTGTGTTGTAAATAGAATTTTCGTTAATAATCCCTTTGATATCGATTTTCTACAACTACATACACCTTGTGCTGATTCTTTTATTATCAATAAGAAACCAATTTGATATTCAGAATTTTTTGTTGCTGGTTAGTCCTCTTCTAGTA
Organism: Aquatica leii; assembly: GCA_035610365.1. Classification (NCBI taxonomy): domain Eukaryota; kingdom Metazoa; phylum Arthropoda; class Insecta; order Coleoptera; family Lampyridae; genus Aquatica; species Aquatica leii. Next base: position 60,807,204 of record CM069436.1, read on the forward strand.
ATAAAAACGTCTTCTAGTCGCAACCTAAGCTACTAATAATGTTCGACAGTGATCACATCCCGAGAATTCTTTTTGAAGTCACGTATACTTTCGCCCCTAAAATATTTTTCCGAAAGAAATAAAGAACACAAAAAGATTAATCATGTTTAACGACAGAAGAAATTGTCATTACCATATCTTCTACAATCAATAAATTGATGCAAATGTTTATAATTCAGGAATGTCAACAACGATTTATTTTTAGATGTCTTGAGAAGTTGTTGTTTTCGGCGCAGATTTGTGACATTTCACGAAATTGACATTACTGATATAAAATTATTTCACTGTTGTTCTTTTCATAGAGGTTGTTATCCTTCAAAATGCTGCAATAATCGTCTTTTATTAATAGACTGTATTGGTCATCGGAATAAAATATTATAGGCGATGTCAAAAATGTGTTGTGTAGACTGTTAAACTAAATTCTTGTTATATAATGTATTTATATATGCAGATGAAAACTCTAAATTTTGATTATTTTATTTATTCTTTATTATAAGATATGATTCAACTTGTGTTATTATTTATCTCTTAAAGTGCCGAAAAAACGTTTAAAAGGATTTTTCTTCGGCCGTTTCGTAGGAGCTGACATCTTTTTCGTCGATGAAAAATGTAATTGAAGCATGCGTTAATATAGATATAAGTAAGCTGCTACAAATTGAATGTCTTTAAAAGTACTCAAGAGGTTTGCTATACTACCAGGAAAGGTACACAAACTCATAGAAAACGCAAAAAAGAAAAATATTAACATCTGCTACGTACAAAAATGATTAAAAAAAATATAAGCAACCCAAAAAAAACATTGCAAAAAGAAATCAAAAGAAAACAGTGTCTGTGAGGATAGTACGATATTTCACAAATTACTAAGCTTTAATAACACTTTTCATAGTTCTACAGTTTCTGATATTCCGACATTTATTGAAAATGTGTCGTACTAAAATTTTTTGCAGTTAGCTTTTAACAGATCTACAAGAGTTCTAATGCTTTTGAAACATTTTTACATTTAAGTTCCAATTGTTTACGATTTTTAAATAATTTTCGAAGAATTACGTTTCGTGCTCAAACCCAGTGGCATACCAAGAGTAGAAGCTCAGTATAAATCTATTATAGAACTGCAAAAAATTCATAAGCACGACACATTTTCACTAAATGTGTTAAACGTAAAATATTGATTCGAAATTGTACATCGATTCTTAACTTGAGTACTTGAGACATAGATGAGTGGCCACAATATGTTTAAAGTAAGCACAGTTATTTGCACAAAAATATATTATTTAATAGAATTTATTAAAAAAATTATCATTACTAATAAACTCAATTTTGTTTAAAAATTGTCTTCTTTAATTCAGGAGAGCACAATAGATACTCGAAAGACTAAAAATGTTTGTGCAATTATGTCCTACCGATATAAATCATACCCCATATTATTGAGAATGAAACTGCCTGCCCTTTCCCAATAATTTTGTAGTTGAGTTGTAACCAACGTTTTCTAAATACATTACATTGTACGCTTTCTTCTTAAAAGCACTGTACATATGTAGATACTTTACGTGCGTGTACTCTTTAAAAAGTATATTTTAAATCCCACCCAAACACATGTAGCCAATAAGATTATATTTATGAATGCAGACGCGGAAAATATCATTTCCCGCAAATAAATTTAATTAAAACTGGGAAAATCGAAAAAAGATTTTGAACTCTGAAATTATGTGTTATTCCCAAGTTGTAACAAATTATTACAAATGTGTGTTTCAAGGCCTCGCGCGACATTAATTCAGAAACTATACCTGGACAGACGCCAAGCACAATTTCTTGTGCCAATAATGTACAAATTTACGACTGGCAATAACGTAAGAATTCGAAAGTGAACCTTGATTAGAAAAAAGAAGCAACACTTACTGCGTGTCCTGTTTTTGTTTCTTGTATAAATTTATACCAGTAGCCGCTTAAACAACACGGCAATTTATCTTCGCAACACTTATGCCTATCAACAGCGCTTTTCTTATCATTTACCGTCATATTTCTAAGTTTGGCTTGGTCCATTAAAGAATAAGCAACTGTGCGCCATTGTTCCTCGTATATTATCGAGAACTGATTCCATCCATAATAACTTAGAAGGGATATCACAGATTTTGTCACCTAGTTACATAGTTATTAAGTTTTGTTTAAAGAACTTAGTAAATACATACTTGTGTGTCGGGTGGTTCGGTCCTGGCAAACGTAGGTATATGTGATGCCTTATAATCGGAACATTTCTAAAAAGAAAGCCATTTAATGATAGCGTTTGAGTGTTATTATACACTAACATAACTAATCATTGGGATGTTTCTAGATTGAGCGACTATTGCCTCAACGTGACATGAACCTTCTGGTCCAAAAAATACAGCTACACCATCACAGATCATGTCAGTCATAGCACGCGTTGCCAGAACAGTGTCGCCTCTGGTATCATTCCACCTTAACACTAACGTCACGTTTGGTAAAATTGTAGGATCATTGTTAATCTATAGACAGCAAACTTTAGCACAAACACTGCTAGTCGAAAAACTCACCTCTTCGAGTGCCATAGTAAGCGCTCCGGAAACTGCCAAGCCTTGCCTTTCTTTAAGTTCACCTCTAGCTGCTGTGAGGTATCCAACTGTAAGCTTCTTATGCTTATACAGAACATCTTTTTGCAAGCTCCTACTAGTTGGCATTTTCTCAGTTCCGAATTTCGACTTACTCGTGTAATAAACGTCCGGGTACGTATTATTGTTAGCAATATAGTTGGAATAATTAGCAATTGGATCCATACTATACTTATTCTTATTAGATATAGAATTACTTGAATAACTTGCTTTGCTGGTCGAGCTGGTTGGTTTCGAATTAAAAGAATACACAGAATTTGAATTGATGGCGGTAGAAAGTGTCTGTTGTAAAGGATCATCTTCGATTGTTGGTTTGGAAAAATTTGCTTTGGCTATGAAAGGAAGCAACAGCGCGACCAGCAGGACCAGGCCGAGGCGCATTGCCAGCCCACGCTCTCACTGTATAATCTGGAGAACCTGAAACAAAAATAAATAATAATCACTTCGTAAATACGTTTCGTGTAAACGAACTTATAATATGAAATGATACTTGACTTGGTACTTCAACTTTTTAAGGAACGAGATAAAATTCAAGTGTTTACATTTTGTCGTTAAAGATTTTTGCAACAATAATAACATACTGATATCGTGAATTTTATCAATAAATTATGGGCGGGGATAAAATGTCGACTACGAACAATAATTGTCATAAAGGAAGCTGCGACCACAATGCAAACAGCAATTTTCTTTTACTATTTACATTTTGCAAATGTTTGAATAAGGCGTGAATATAAAACAGTTTTTTTTTTCAATATTGTTCTTATCTACACGTTACACTCGAATCCAATGATTAGACTACAATCTGTCATTACTTAAAAAACATTTATTTACGCGTTGTTCGTAGATAAAGGTTTCTAGATAATCTGAAAAGACTTAACTTCGTCGCTTTTTGCTTATTAAAAATTCTGTATGTGACTAATTGTAAATCTAATAAACAACAAATTTCTAGAGACTAGAAAGACTATTTCTTCTTTAAACGGAATCTCATCTTTGAAAGTTTACAACATTCAGTGTAGCAGCGTTTTTCTTAATCATGGATTCTGTATTTTTTTGTATCTGTAAAAAAGCATCAATAAATAACTGCTCCATTATAAGAACGAGAATAATAATATTAAAAACTAAAATCCACAAAAATCATATTGTCTATTGTCTAACCAAAATATTGTAAAAAATCTGGCATTCACTAAAACCTACAATAAAATAAAACACCTTTTAACGAGAGGTGTCATTTTACTCATAAAGCTTTCGCCATTTTTGAACTGTCACTCGGTTAACATATAACAATAAAACTATCATTGCGGTCACATTTAACAAGTTAAAACTACGAGGTTTTTAGAAACGAATCGATACACAATCACACAGTGCATTGAAACTGGTAAAATGCATTACAAAATGGTAAAAATATCGCCGAGACCTGAAATTCGTACTATTTTTGATCATTATTAAATGACCTCTCGCAAGACTATAGTAAATAATAAACTGGAACGTTTTAGAAGTTAGTAGTGTCAAAACTCCAACTCGTGCTCAAAATTAAGAATATCACAAGTCAGTTTGCACACAGGTTTATAAGCTGCAGTAGACACAAAAATTAAAGCACAACGCTGTACATTCGCTGATTAGGTGCTGGAAATGCATTAACAAGATCATGATTTTTTAAACAAAATTCTAAATAATGAGACTCATGTTGATCTTTCTGGGTGGGTAAAAGGCAGCACTGTCACATCTGGAGCTCTAAAATCCTAAGAAAAATAGTCGCACAGCATTTCGAACCATAACACGTAACAGTTTGGTGTGACTTTTGGACGGTGTAATAAAAAATGCTGATGGTTCGACCATTACAGTAAATGAATGCGCAATTCCGAACAATGTTTACTGATTTCCTTCGACTTGAAATTGAGGCTATGAATGTGAGTAACGATTTTTTTTCACAGAACGGCGTCACCTGCCTCGTGAAACAATGGCTCGCAATATATTTATTTCAAGCTAGTTAAAAACAAAACCTACGCCAATACTATAGCAACGATTTAAGCACTTAAAGACAATATTACAAACAACTTAATAACCAATACAACAAAATTTATTGGGCAAAAACGATAAGCAAACCCTTTCAGGTACATTTTGAACACCAAACAAACATCGCCTGATCAATAACAAAGCCAAGAACTCAATAGAATAAAATTGCTAAATAGACGTATCAGAAACTACGCATTGGCATCAATCCTTATTAGCTTCACCAGGATATTAACAAAAGTGCTAGAAAACAAAAAAAGTCTAGCAGCTTTTTGGATTAGACAATAACCTTGAAAAAGAGGTTGTAAACAAACCTTGTAAAAAAACTTACTAAAAATCAATAAGTTTGATTAAGACCTAACTGTATCACTTGTGTCAAGGAATGAACAACACGAATCGGTGGAGACAATAGCAAGCTAAGCATAATAATAAACCATTAAGCTAAAGTGTCTACAGAACCAGAAAGTAGACAGATCTTAAAAACAAAATGCAATACTATCTATAGTCTATTCATTTTCAAGAGAGTGAATGTTAACACGTGTACATCAGCTTCTTTTAATTCGATTAACTGCTGCTGCGGCGACACTGAAATAGCAAGATCTGTAAAAAGTAAAATTTTATTTCTGAGTAAAACGTGTTTCTATTTATTTGTGTACTTATAGACTTTTGTATTTTAAAAAGAAAATATTTGTTACCGATAGCCCACCTAAAAGAAATACAATGCATGACAATGTTCCTACTAGACAATGCAATCAGTACTATAAAATCCTATATATGTAAATGTTTAGATACACTTTCTCTTGAAACTGAATAGACTATAGCTTGAAACCTACATAGTAGAACTGGTTAAAAGCTTATTTTTAATCGAATTAACAAGTATGAAAAAATCTAAACCAATATCACACAAATCAAAATAATAAAATCTGTAATTACATTTATATAGTACTCAATAGACTTAAAACGAATCGAAAATCAGCTTCAAAATAAATTTTAAGAAGAAAAATGTAAACACTACCAAAAATGAAAATAGACAAAATCAAAAAAAGTACAAAATAGAAAATTCATTTTAGGAAAAAACGTATTAGGTAGGTACGAAATCTAGTGAGAGAGAAAATACTTTCGAAATTCAAATTAATAAAAAAAAAAAAAGAAAAAAAGATAGGATTTAGAGAATACTACAAAAAATGTTTTTTTAATCAAAACTTAATACCATACTAATGCATTTACAAATAAATCATTCAAAGCTGAAAACATCGCTGTTAAAGTCCACTTGATAAAGGTTAACGAAGCAGTTCCATAATGATAATCTATATAAGATAATACCGTGTTGTAGTATAATAGTAGTACGTTTTAAAAACAATAACTCAATAATTGGTGTAGGTACGCGCTATTGTTTATAATTTGCAACGTACGATACAACTCTTATTAAAATGAATGAAATTCTTCAAAGGTAGCCGTTGCGGTGTCCATTAAGTAATAATTGGCGTTGTGGTCACGATCGATGATATTCATCCAATAGTGGTAAACGACCACTGACCAAACAAAATCATGTGATTAGAGAGCTGTGCCCAAAATACCTTTTCCATGATTGTACTAATTCCTTAATGCCCAGTAAACATTGTGTATATAAATAGCAGTTGTGGCTATTACAATTGAAACAATAAATAATTCTCTAATTATACTTTAAAATAAAAAAAATTAAAAATAGTTGGCCATGGGAACAAATGATAAGTTATTTTTGGAACATGCCAAGGATGTATATTTAATCGCGGAAGATAAATAGACAAGCTCATTTTCTTGATTGGCAATGTATTGACTCGAAGAGAAACAACGTCTTCAAATCAAAAAAAAAGGGTGTTTTCAAAAACTCCACTAGGTGTCGCTCTTACGTTCTTAAAAAAATCGACTTCGCATGTTGATATTCAAATTAGTACTGGCCCAAGTACACGGTCCAACTAATTATAATGCGTATTTGAGGCGTTTGTTCATAGTTTTGCCGTTAAAGAAATTCAATGTTAGACTAATTGATATTTATACATACAAGGTAAGTTGAAGTTCACATGGTCAGTTCTAAAAATAAACGTGGAAATGGGAAAAAACAATACAATAAAACTTAACATAAGTGAACTGGCGGAGGAGGGGGATTGTTATTGGAAAATAACATAATATATAACATCATTTTGAAACGTACATATCAATTCTTACAATGCAGGCTATAATAATCTGTAGTGGCATGCTTCTAAAAATAGCCCAAGCCTCAGACGTAAAGACTCGAAGGCCAGTCGAATGCTTCAGGCATTAAGCATTAACTATACAAACAGTTCTTTTAATATTAAAAGTAATTTACAATAGATAATGGCAATTATCAACTTGGAAAACAAAGGAAAAGCGACACACAAAGGACGTGGCTTTACTTAATCTTTGCCCTTCCGCATTTATTATTAAATAACATTAAAAATAATACAACATCGCTTAATACACACGCGCGCACACACACCAATAAAGCAGCACCCCCGTTTCGTACAACCAAAAAATAAAAAAAATAGAACCTGTCCCGAATCGGATCCTTGACCAACACCAGATACAATACAAGAAGTCTTCAACTAAACTTCCAACACAATTATATCCGAAATTTTTAAATAACGTAATTATCACCACTACGCTAATCATATCGAAGTATTGACGTCATCACTTGGGAGTGTTTAGGTGTAGCTCAAGAAATGTATTTTGAGTTATGCTAGCCATTTTTATAACCGTTACAACTTGTCCACTTTAACAACAAACGTAAAATAGAAACGCCGAAAATTGGTTATCAAATCTATTTTTGCTAAGCACACAAAGAGCTAACATCAATTTGCACACTTATCTTATCTGTGTCTAATTACATAATATAAAGTAAATTAAGTACATTGCAAATATTCGATGCGTGCTTGCATGCGAACGTCTCGTTCCGTTATAAAAAAGAATCTGCGTAAAAAATTGCGCGAGAGTTTTTTTTTGCATCTTTGATTGATGAAAACATCGAACCCGGATACAGTAATCTCTCTATAATTATACATGGCACCGAGAACACTTTCTCTGTGTTTTTTTTAAATAAATTTTTATTCGAGAATCAAGTAAGATAAAATATTCTAATGAGATAAAGAAGAGTAAGCGTCACTGATAAGCCTGTGAAAACATAGTGAAGGTATAGTAACGCACATTTAATCGTTAATTCGAAACCAAACATGAGGGATTAAGAGTTATTCAACATTTTTAAAATAACATTATTTGTATTTGTAGGTCAGGTTTACTTAGAATTTTTCAAAAACAAAACTTTTTTTCAAGAAGAGAATTTATATGACGAGTACGTCATTAATGTCGAGTTCCACTTTTTCTCAAATTCAATAAACAGGACAAAGCCATCATTACTTGTAAAATCAAGTTCCGGCAAAAACTTGTTAAAGAACAACCTCTTTTTATGGTTTGCAAAAAAAGTCGTATTCAAAACAAATACATATTTGTGTCGCGTTGTGTGATGCTTTGCAAGTTGGCGTTGGAATCACATGATGTGATAATTACATAACGCGATTGCAGTAACTGTAGTAAATATTTTTTTCAGGTACTAATCTTTATTCTGTGAGTGTGGATACAGTTTAAACTATGAAGTTAGTTTAGAAGTTAGTCAATTGCTGTCCGCTTGAACAACAGGTTATCATGTCAAGAAGAAATCTCAATCTATATTCTGAGTAATTTTGGAGCGTCGTAGACGTAGTTGATTTCTTATGATCTTGTTAATCATAGATTAGCAACAGTGACAAACGGTCAAAGTCAAGTAATTTAGTGCTCAACTTGGAATTACTATACATACTATGTAGTGAAAAACTGCAAATTAGTTTTTTGGGGTAATCTTAGTGAGGTTTGAATTATTAGAAAAAGCAAACTTTCATAGCGAGTCACTAAGTTCCGATTCTATTTTACAAGTGATACAAGTCAGGCATTTGTTCCTTAACAGTTGTATGTTCTGTTAAACCACTAATCAATGTTCTTTTGTTTAACATATGTTTATTGCGAGGTTCGATTACTTTGCTGCAGTGGTGTCTTGGTCTGTTGGTACAATTATTTTTATGTTCAGCGCAGGTTGTTGCAAACAATCATATTTTTTTTTATTGCCTTCAAAACCTCGGTAAGAAGTTTATACAGAGCTTTTAAGAGTTGCTAACTATCTAACGACATGTAAATATACTTCCTTGTGTAGAGTAGAGTAGTAGGAGTTGGTCTCATTGCTACCATATTTCCAAGCAGGTAAAAACTTTATACCTTGCTTAGTCAAAGTAGAGACTATAGAAAGTATTTGTTCTAAAAAATGTTTTTGTCTAAGAAACAGTCTCTCGCGACAAATTAATTCCTTTAAGACAGAAATGTGTCTTTCCATATTTTTTTTCTCGTGAATAGTACCATAGTTGCACAATATTTTTGAAATAAAACAGCTACGTCATTTAGTTATCCTAAGCGGAAAAACAGTATAGGAGAGAAAGAGGGTTCTCTGTCAGCCGTTGCAGATAAAAACACAACCCTTCTCCTTACCACACACTACTACACTAACTAACGCTTTTTCCACCAGTGACAATTAGCGCTCTGAAGATGAAAGTAGCAAAACGTCATTTTGATTAGGTTTACAAACGATAAAACGGCTAAGACCAAGTTCAACTCTTTGTTTTAACCCACGAGAAGAAACTTGGAACAAGCCTAAAAAATCTGGGTGTTCTATTATGACGCGGTCTAAGCCGCAAGTCGCTTATAATCTAAATATTCAAAATCGCGAAAGCTTAAAATCCTATATTAATACCCTTGATAAAATACATATAACATGTAAGTACTATTATTCGTCTAAACTAATATAGGTAGACATTAAAAGAATAGAGTGGAAGGTAGAACGAACGCTTTACAACAGTAAAACTACTCTATCTATATATAGAAAGAAAGAGTCCCATATATATATACCACGCGGAAAAAAGAGATGAAGAATCACTATTATACATACGTATGCAAAAACGTAAAACCCATTACTCATTCTCCATAAAAAAATAGAACGAGAGAGTTTTGAATTTACTAGAATATCAAGAAGAAGCATACTTTAATTTCTATATGAAACCAATACGTGATTTTGTCCCCAAACAGCACAGACAAATACATAGTACAATGATTTTCTAAGAAACTAGTGTGAAATCAAGTAAAAAGTGCGGTTATTAAGAAATCGTGAAAGGTAATGAACATACATGTAAATTAGTTGTCAGTAGTTGAATTATTTGTAATGACGCAAGCTTTTGCGTAGTCGCGTTTGTTTTTTTTATCGATCTTCCGTTTGATTACAACAACAAATTCATTATCAAGAGATTAAAAAAATCTATTATCATAGCAAACAAGAGGTGATTAGGTACACCAAAAATAGCTATACTAATCTTCTCTATTATTAAAAAATATTATATGTTAGAAACCTCCTAGGTTAAACCCCCCTCATAAGAACTACCACCTATATTGCTAGAGAATTTAACAATTTTGTAAGAATTCAGAAGAAAAACCATAAAAAAGAAACATTATCGCAGTAGTAAATTGAAAACACAATAAAACAAAAACTGAAGTGTTTACCAACAGTGACTTAAAAAAATGAAATGATATAATATATCCGAGTAAAATTACACCATACGGCGTCTCTCGCATCCAAACTGTCATTTTCTTCTATTTTGCCAATCTCCTTCTTGTACGTATCTATCTAGATTTAGCTTTTGTACGTTTTCATTCCAATATAGTAAGTAGTCTCTTCCATCCATGCCACTGCCATACTCCTTCCGTCATCCCTCAGCGTACAGCCAATGTCGCCTTCATCTGCAGCAAAGTTACGATACCAACAGCTAGCTAAATTATTTAACATCTGTCTCGTTGGATATGCTTACTTTAAGAAAAAACGTATAACAAATATTTTTAAAGAAGGTATCAAAGAAAAGTGATTTATCGTGGCATCACAGTTTTAAGCACCACTGACAACATTTATGACAAGATTGTGAAACATAGAGTAAAAAAAGAAATTAACGAAATCGAGAAACACAGCGGAAAGACTCCTCTAATCTATATCGATTTACATAAATCTTAAAATTATGACAAATAATGATACTACACATTTCAATAAGAATAGATTAATTACACTGGTCTGCAAAAAAATATTTTTTATCGAGCCCTGACACTATTCCGGGTGATTCTTATGTAAATTGACGTCCTGAATCCAAATATGTCTTCCGTTTTCTTACATCACCCACCATTTTCGAGGGAGCCCCAAATCTCTAATTTTACCACTTTTCGATAAATTAATTATAATTTATTTATCGAACGATAATAATAATTATAATAATTATTATAATAATAAATATATGGACATGAATTTAATTTAAATGGGAAAAAGAACTATAATACTAATAAATAAAAAGATATTCATCGTTACTTGGTGCTTGCTTTCCTTTTATACCCTGAGGTACAGCTCTCTCGTTTCAAAAGCCAGCAGTACTCCGCCAACATGCTTGCATTCCACTTCCCTGAAAATCTCTTCTCCAGCTTAGCGATGTCTTGATGGAACCGTTCCCCGTGTTCATCCGAGACTGCTCCTAAATTTTCAGGGAAAAAGTCCAGATGCGAGTGAAGGAAGTGAACTTTAAGAGACATGTTACATCCTATGATCCTATGTCCTTGTACGCTAAAAGCAGTTCCTCGACGTGAGCGACATTATCTTCACTTTTGTGGTTACCCAGGAAGTTCTTACAAACGTTTTGAAATGTAAACCAAGCTCGTTTTTCTTTTCGATTTAGGTGTTCAATAAACGTCGAATCTTGGAAGAGTTGTCTAATCTGGGGACCAACAAAAACGCCTTCTTTGAATTTAGCTTCGCTAAGACGAGGAAATTTAGTTTTCAAAAATTGAAATGCGCCACCTGTCTTGTCCACTGCTTTCACAAACTGCTTGATCAATCCAAGTTTGATGTGTAAAGGTGGTAAGTAAATATTTTCCTTCGGAACCAAAGGATTGTGGGCGACATTTTTCTGACCAGGAATAAGATTTTCTCGCAGAGGCCAGTCCCGTAAGATGTAATGTTTATCTTGGGCTCGGCTATCCCATTCACAAAGGAAGCAGCAATATTTTGTGAATCCTGATTGCAGGCCGGCGAGTAGAGCAACAACTTTTAAGTCAGCGCAAAGTTTCCACTTATAATCATGATAACTAATTTTATCAAGGATTCTGAAGATGTTTTCGTACGTTTCCTTCATATCAACAGAGTATGCAACTGGAACTGATGGGAAGTCATTCCCATTTGCCAACAGGACAACTTTTACGCTTGTTTTTGATGAGTCTATAAGCAGTCTCCATTTGTCTGGGTCACATGGCATCTGTAGCTCTGTCATCAATAAATTTGCATTAGGACAGAACACTAAACCTTTATCTTCTGAGAAAAAGACATTTCAGGGTTGCTTGTCTGGTCCTGTAAGAAGATATTTTTACTCCCTTTTCTAAGAGATTCCACTGTTGAAGTCGCGATCCTAGGAGCTGAGATTTAGTCTTGGGTAACTGCAAATCCCTAACAAGATCATTTAATTCCGATTGAGTGAGGAGGTGAGGTTGCCGAGAAACTAAATCTGCGGAATACTCTTCATCATCATTGAACGTATCATTCGAAGCTCCAGGTTGTGGCTCAGAGTCTTTTAAATCGATTTCCGGCTCTAGAGTATAAGTGTTTGGGGGCTCTGGGATTGGCAAAGTATCGTTATGAGGAACAGGTCTTAGAGCTGATGGAATATTCGGATACTGAATTGTATGCTTACTTTTGCTCGAAAACCCGACGGTGGAAGTCATACAAAAGTAACAATCTGTAAGATGACAGCGAGTTCACGCTAAACCATGGGCACAGCAAATGGCATTGATTTACGGGTACCTTTGAGCCATTTGGTCAAACTACTGTAACAAGTCGTACAACAAACTGATGGAGCCCAAGTCTTGTCCTGGTCGCCAACTTGACAATCAAAGTACAATTTATAAGCTGTTTTAACAAGCGGAGAAAGGGGTTTTCGTTGCGCTTTTAAAGTTAATTCCCCGCAGACATAGCAGAGCTATCGGGATGATTTTTACACTCGCGTGGTATAATTAAACAGTAATTCAACGCCCGACATTAAATACAAATCACATTTAGTCACTTGAAAGAATCCGGAGTAAAAGTAGTTTTATTGTTTTACACAAATGAACAAAAATGAACACAAAATCTAGCACGTTTAAAACGTCGACAAGTTAACTCTGCAACAGCTGTAGATGTACTGATCGAAGCAGTTAAGCAAACAATGTAATATACTATAATGAGAAGAGTAATGCAAGTTCAAGCCTGTCGAAAATTCCTGTTCAAACCTGCATGTGTTATTGAGATCGCCAGCGTCGTGCAGTGAATCTTCCTAACTGTTTCTTGATATTTTTTTACTGTTCTTATATATTTGTATTTTATTGTTGTTTCTATATACATTTTATAGCAAAACTTTTGCCATATACTTTGGTATAAATTTTATTACCTGCTTTGGGATGTTTAACGGCTATAAGTTAAAATTTTAAAAGAAAATGCAAAAAATAAAATAAAAATGGGGTCTCCCGAAAATAGGTGGGTGATGGGTAAAAACGGAGCTCATTTTTGGATTCAGGAGGTCATTTTACATAAGAATCGTCAAGAATGGTATCAGAGCCGATTTTCATGCAGACCAGTGTTATCGGTATAGTTGTTATCACTTCTTTCTACAAAATTTTCGTTATCTTCACACAAGTTGTGAAGTATATGTACAAACTACTTTGACGGCAAATATACTCAGAGGCTCGTCTTGTATAAAAGCTGGGTAACTGTAGAAAACATTTTTTTAAATAACTGCATTGCATTTAGTCTGCCGGTAAAAAAATCTACGAAGCAGTTCTAAAATCACTATTTTCTGAATAAAGGAATTACAAAGTTTTAAGTTATAAAAAATGCTCATGTTTTGCATCCTAGGGTAAAAAAAATTCTGAAACAATATATAAATAAACCCATAATTTCAGAGGAACGTAAATCGATATAAAAAAAAACTACTTAATTAAGTTTACGATTACAGTTAAATACTAACCGAAATCCTATTCAAAACGAGAAAAAACTTCAAAAGATAATTAAAACAAAAAGCAATAAAAAATGTCTTTGAACGTAAATTAGCACTTAAAGACTACATAAACCAATAAAGCCATGTTGCAAGTATAGAGCCTTTGACAAATATAAAATCAAAGGCACTTTAATTTGCATGGCATCCCAAAAGCAAGAGAAAATTGTGTAAAAGTAATTTGAAAAAAAAACTACAAAAACGAAGTTTAGGTAAAACCAAATTGCGTGCATTCATTAAAATCGTTCAACGTAATCGCCAAGTGATTTAAGTACAAATTCTAAAGAGTAGAACATTTCTTTTTATCGTTACTCTACGAGTCCTTTATGGTTCTTTAATTATTGCAATTATGTTGTTTTCTTGATTTGTTTTTAAAAATAGAGTTGCATGTAATTCGAACCAATTTATGCATAAACGGTTTAATCTAAAGTACAAGTAACAAAATGAAAACATTAAAGTAACACGTAGAACAATGAATTATTTTCTTTTTTAATTTATATAAGCTGATTTTACATGAAATACTGCAGTCCTTGAACTCGAACATCTTTTATCGTTTTAAGATTCTTTTTAGTTATCCTTAAAAGTGTAATTTTAGCCATCAACAACTTAATTATCGTAATTGCAGCCACAAATGAATTCTGCTTTTTTCCAACTATGAATGAGCGTGCATCAAGCTTAACGTTAATATTGTAAACTCTAGACGAAATTACGCTGTAACCTAAAAATATAAATTCCTTACAAATAATTTGGATCATTATAGTTATTAAAGACGGTGTTTTCTTTTTGACTTAATGAATAGTCACCAAATTGCTCGTTTATCAGAAAAACGTCAATTTATGTTAAAAAAATGGTCAATAGACTAAAATAAACGTATCTGTTTGGTAAAGATCAGTTAGTAACACTTGGTGATTCTGATAGATGGATTGTCAAGAATTTCAAATTGAGGAAGTTATATACTATGATTTAATCTACTGCAATACTAAAATTACATAAACTACCTTAATTTAGAAACTTGAAATCATATATTTTCAGTACTTGTTCAGGTAGACCTATTTTTTAATCCCCACAGAAACTCCAAGTAGAATATTTTGTCGATTCTTCTAATCGCTAAAATAATATCAATTTACAAGAGCACACATATTTGGTCTTAGCGTGGTTATTCTGGCAAGAAAAATAGTCCAAAAATAACGCCAGATACTGTCAACAATGAACAAATTAGTAATTGGACAGAAAAGTACCAAATGTATTCAAAGAATCTTTTTCACTTTAATCATTTCGATTTCACAGAACATTTAGTTGTATATTAATCTCGATACAATCCGTTTACGTCTACATCTTAGTAATTCAGTTCTTGAGCTTGAGTTTTTGCCGAATGTGTAGTCTCGATTTGTAAGGTTAATATATTTATTTTCACTTAAACTTGGTAACTGTAACAATACATGAAACAAAAGAAATAATTCGGTGGATATAGTAAACCAGTTAGGCATTATTTTACTAACCTTAATGACTAACTAACTCACGATTCATTTATTTTGATAACACTGGTTGTAATCATAATTATTAGTCATATATTGCAATTTCGTCCAAATATAAAAAAAAATTAAAAAACAATAACTAGTAAATGTAAATGCTACATATACTTAGATACAGGAGATTTTAATACAAGAATCAGAAACAAACCCGTTTTCTAAATGAAAAATAAGATCAATTAAAAAAAAATAAATTACTGCAATTAATTAAAAGCGCCTGATTTTTTTGTTAAATCGGTGTCAATAACCAAACAAGAAATATAATAAAAAAATTAAACCACTATACAGCATGAAACCAGAATATAAAATCACGTGAAAAAATATATAAAAGCAACATCATACCACAAAATTCGAAAATACAATTAACCGAATACTATTTTATTTATTTACTTTATAGTAAATAATACCTACGTTCTTTAGTGCTTCATTTTCTACGTCATCCATTAGTTTCTATTATTTGCCACAGTCAAAATGCTTCAAGAAACAAAGAATGTCTTGATCATCATTAGACACTACAGACAGAAGCAATAATTTGGAATAATTGACTAAAGAATCGGGATGCAATTAAGTGGAAAAAACATGGCTTGTACGTTCTTTTCAGTAGTGCAGAAATTTTCCCGATCAAAGTGTCTTGAAGCATTGCCAAAAATAATAATGGTTTTGAAAAGGATTAAAACCTATCAGGAAAAAAACATAACCCATCGCCACTCCCAAAGACACCTGCATTATCATATATACTAAACACCCCAAAAGATGACATCGATAACCACATTTTACCTAAGCTGTGGCAGATAATTTCAATTTAATGAAGACTGAAAACAACTTCCTATTCAAAAACAAAGACGTAATATTGATTACTGAGAAGATAAAAAAACAAATCGGTGTATAAGTGTAGTATAGAAAATATCCACACTCTAGACATGTAGATCCTTGACGTTAAACAAATCTATTTCGGTGTAATTGTATGTAGAAAAAAATTAAAGCAAGGAAATCAAAAATATGTGTAACACAAAACCGATCAAAAATTTAAATGCACACGTTCGATTCTTTTGAGTCCAAATTACACAACTGTCCAAATTATCAATATTCAACCGTGTTTTTTTTAAATTAAAATGGCTACGTAAAACAGAAACCAAAAAAACTAATTTATCCAATTTGTAGTAGGTTGTGATCAAAAACTGATATAACAGACATTGATATTTAATTCATATTCTGATATGGGTAACAGATTTCGCCAAATTAATGTCTATTTGATTTCCTAGAATCGTTAACCAGACAATCAAAAAATGGCATTACTACAACAGTTGTAATAATTACATAATGCAATTGAATCTAGTTCAGATATATGTTAATTGCGTAATAATAAAAAGCTCAAAAAGTGTGTAAACTATAAGTGCCCCTCTAGATATTGTTTTATCAATCGTATAATTATTTACATAATAAATGTGTACAACAATAACACTACAATAGCTATTTATTTTTCACTTCGTTATAATTTACTCACAGTGCCTAGGATACGTAAACATATATATATATATATATATAACAACCGGGGCGTTATAAAGTCATAACGCCCTCTCATTACGTCCTGAAAAATGGTCATATTTTGTTTCATATTTTTGTTTAGATTTAGATGATAACGGTTTTTCTATTTATTTGTGTACATTTTCCTCAATATATTTGGGAAATCGGGTATAATTGTTGCACATTTATTATGATAGCAAAATTAATTCTGACAAATTATTCAACGTCAAATTATTTATTGTTATAGAATATTATATATCCTTGTAGATTTAGTTAAACAGAAACTAAAAGCAATTACGCATCTTTAGTTTTTATATTATATAAAGTAAAAAACAAAATATTGTACGGACCACCGAGCAATATATGTACATCCCTCGGACTATATACGATGCTCTCCGGGCGTAATCATCGTAATAACACCCTTGGTGCATAAATAGCTATTATAAACCAAGGACCTAATCTTCTAGTAACGCCAGTGGTGCATACAAGATTTTATTTTTCACTTTATATAAAATAAAAAGTATAAATGAACAATTACTTTAGTTTCCATTACGTTTAATTATTTACTTGTGAAATTGATGTTACAATACAATAAATGTGCAAGAAGAAATAGAAAACTTGTTGCCATTTAAATCTAAACTAAAATATGAAAAGATTTAAAAAAAATATCATTTTTGAGTACATAATAAGAGAGCGTTATAAATTAATAACGCCCTCTCATAACACTCCGGTTGCTATGTACATGTTTACGTATCTCGTATCCTTTTATGTATAATTCCATGTCAATCGGTGTGTGAAGTTTGAATACGTCTGATATGTCCCATCACGGCATTGTTAAATTTCGGGATCATTTTTACTGCCTTAAAAAAGTTTAAAAATCGTATAACCGATTCGAGGATCCACGAAAACTTTGGTAAATATTGTATCGCTGCTATAAGGCGCTCGATAACATCGTGCCAACGTTTATTTTCAGATGCGAGTCTTCGCATTGATAGCTTCTTTATTTAACAAATTTTTTTAATTCTTTGTACTCTATTTTTTTAACAAGTTCCAAGTTAATGTACGTAAGTAAACTGCACTACGTAATATGTACGTGCACTGCACGTACGTTAATGTGCAAAAATTTTGATTATGAACATTGTGATGGTAGTGAAAGACTGTCTTTACTCTTAGAATACACTAACTATTAACGCAAAAGTTTTCCATTTAATGTTCGGTACAATTTGATCTGTATAGGTTCAGTTTCAATTCAAAATTTAATTACCCTGCTTGTTAAATTTTCCTGGATCGGTTAAACAGTCATCAGGAGTTGTTGGTTCTTAGTATTGTTCCATTTTTGTATCGATTGCTATCGTTTTGATATTTTGTACTTTTGGTTTCTTCACTTGAAGAAGTATACTTTCCGCACCAAGATAGTCTTACAACTTTAAGAATATCTGCGAATTCTAAAGCTAGTTCTTCTTGAGATTCCATTGCTACTTATTTCAGTAAAAAACGATCTAATCTTTTTAAATACACTTTCATCGTTTTTTTTCTTATACTGATAATCAGACAATTTCTTTGTTTTACTGTCCGGCATCCGTTGTTGTTAAAATTAGTCGAACAAACCGTTTTCAGTAAAGTAAACTAAAGTAAAGAAACCGGTGTGAAGTTAGCCACGGATCTAGCCATAGAAATTTGTTTTGAATTTAATGCCAATATAAAGCCTTTAAACATTTCGAAATGAAAGTTATAATATAAATGTAAGCTACAAACATGAGTTAATATATTTATAAATAATTTTTATTAAAAATAATAAAAACAATTTCAATAAACATGTATTTAAACATGTAATTGTAAAAGTGCGATTTTTTTTCAAACATAGTCATTTTTGATTTCTTTGAAAACTCGTTTATGGTTAGATTAAATAATAATTAACAACATATTAAAAAAATTACGATGTGGTCATTTCTTAAAAAAAAGTTATTTTACGTCGAAGTTGCAGTAACGCTCCGCTTACATTCTCGCATAAACAAACGCAATTTTCACAAAGATAGTCATTTTTGATTTTTCTGCAAATTTGTTTATAATTAGATTGAACAATTGTTAACAACATATTAAAAAATTACGATGTGGTCATTTCTTAAAAAAAAAGTTATTTTATGCGAAACGCGTAAATGCGTTATTCCAGTTCGAGTCGTGCATAAAAAGCAAAATTTTCACAAAGATAGTCATTTCTGATTTTTCTGCAAACTTGTTTATAATTAGATTAAACAATTATTAATAACATGTTAAAAAATTACGATGTGGTCATTTCTTAAAAAAAAGTTATGACTATCTTTTTGAAAATTTTGCTTTTTATGCACGACCCGAACTGGAATAGCGCATTTACGCGTTTCACAAAAAATAACTTTTTTTTAAGAAATGACCACATCGTAATTTTTTAATTTGTTGTTAATTATTATTTAATCTACCCATAAACGAATTTGCAAAGAAATCAAAAATGACTATGTTTGTAAAAATCGCACTTTTACAATTACATGTTTAAATACATGTTTATTGACATTGTTTTTATTATTTTTAATAAAAATTATTTATAAATTTATTAACTCATGTTTGTAGCTTACATTTATATTATAACTTTCATTTCGAAATGTTTAAAGGCTTTATATTGGCGTTAAATTCAAAACAAATTTCTATGGCTAGATCCGTGGCTAACTTCACACCGGTAGTAAAGAAGCACAGTAGATTAAATTTTTTCCAACATTTTTTTTTAGAAATGTGTTTATATTTTTATTGTAAAAAAACTCACCTTAATGAAAATAGTTTAACTTTTTGTTAGTATTCAATTTGAAAACAAATGCCGATGATTAAATTTCCAGCGCCCTCTTAAAGTGTCGCCTTTCATAAATAATATGGTTTTTATTATATAAAGGCAAGAGTAGAAACTACTCTTCGGAAATAGTTACAGCCAGTTTGTCCTCATTCCTAGTCTAATTTTGACGTTAAATTAACGTTTTGCAAGACATTGCAGCTTGCATTTTCGAAGTGTTAAATGTCACTGAAGAAAAAGTGACGGTATTTATATCATTAGCACCGACTTTGTGTTGATCTTTGTCTTAGAGGGAGTAATACTGGTAGTCAAGATTTGCTAAACCGTCTTCCCAGTTTATATTATATTCTATTTTCATAACTATGCGGATTAGTCTGGGAAAGTAAAAAGGAGTCTTTTTGGATTTCTCTGAACCTGTACCTATTGTTTTGTAGATATTCTAACAGTGCTTCCTTTTGTAGATTTTCATTATCTGACACACGTATAGCTCTTTTAGCTAAAGAATGTAAAACAGTGGTCTTCTGTACTGGATGATGGTGAGATTTGGCGTTTAGGTATTTATTAGTGTGCGTTTCCTTTCTATAAACAGAATGCCCTTACTTTCCGTTATTTTTATTTATCACCAGTACATCAAGGAAGGCTCGACTGCTGTTATGATCTAAGTCCATACTAAATTTAATGGTATTATGTGCAGAGTTTAGACGTTGAAAGAACTGATTTAATCTATCTTTGCCATGAGGTCATACAACAAACGTATCATCAACATAGCTAAACCAAGTTTTTGATTTTAACTCGATATGGGTATGCTATCACTACGATACAAGCAAACAAGATCTACGAACAATCAAAAATAAAGCAAACTAAGAAATACGAGCGATTACATCCTTCACAGCCTAAGAAAACGTTAGACGGCCTTAAAGTAATTGTCAATCTAACAGATACAGTTTTAGATAAACAGACCACATCCTTGTTAGAGAATGATTTTAATTACGCTGTTACGCCTAAGACAACACCGATAAAAGACATAGTATGTGGAGTAGAAGCTGCAATACACTTAAAGAGATTTCTAAAACTTTTAGAAAACATGTTTGCAACATTATAAGAAAATCAAAACCGCCTCGCTCAAACATTAACAGATAGGAGAAAGAGGCAGCTAAGCTGTTACGTGAGATTAAAGACATTTTAGTACTGAGAGCAGTTAAAAGAAGACTGCTACAAACCCTTTAAACTCTTTATCCAGTACAGTAAACTCCGGCTTCAAAAACTTTACTACTATAGATATTAACAAGAAACAAGCTTTCATTGACAAAAACCCAGTTATGCCACGAATCTACGGTCTTCCCGACCGATAGTGAGCACCATCAATTCACCGACCCAATTATTATTAGTACGTTATCTAGCTGCAAAACTTTTCCCATTACCAAAAATACAGAGTCTCACCTTAATTAAAGATTCTACCAATTGTAGAACTTGCGTATAACAAAAGAAGATTTCCTAATCAGTTTGACGTGGTATCTCTTTTTACTGAAGCCCCGGTTGTTTTGTAAAAAAATTGGTAGTTCAATTTTCTAGTATAAAAATTTTTCAAGTATAAAATTTGTCCCGCGATGTACGCGGTCCTTTTCTACGCAGTCGGCTGTCAAAACGATTTCATTTGCTGCTAACGTTTCGTAAATTACGGACCGTTCTTAGCGGTCTTTCCGGCCCAACAAAAAGCTATTATTATTAAGTTGGTTCACGATACTCCACATGGATATGTGAGCGAATTTTACGTAGTGTTGAGTGAAAGCTTATGTTGGGGTATGTAATTTTATAACATTTTTGTATTGAGGGCTTAAATTAATTCTTTAGCGGGTCCAATACTTCCACCTGTAATTTTATCAGTGACGTTTGTAACACCTGGTGGTCGAAAAATTTCCATGACGTCACGATAGTGTTAACGTTATTGCTTATACACCGTCAAGGGTTGGAAACGTTCAAGAGTATCCCTCCGTTGGGAGACGGATTACTACGAAAACTGAGAAAAGTTATTCCGCTAAGTCAAAGGGAAACGCTGCGCTTTTGCGTTCTTAAATGATTGAATGCTTAAGGGGACCTTTTACTAGTGTTAACATTATATGTTCGTTTATATTGGGTGTAATATTACTTTTTAGGTACGGAATTAGCTAATCCCCTACTGGATAAAACCTAACTGTGAGTATTACTATTTCAATTTTTTTTATTTGTATTTCGGAGGTCATGCAGTTTATGACCGTACGTGCATGTTAGGTTAACACAATTAATAATATTTTTGTGCTTCACAAACTCATAAGCAGTGCGCGTTGAGTCTCGAAGGCTTAAGTTGTTTGTTTGTCTACAATTTTAAAATTTGCGAATATAAATTCAGACGTCATGTTTATGTAAAAGTTTAGACCGACAGGGTCAGCTTGTTGTACGGTGTGTTGCTCACTAGTCGACGCAACTTATAATTCATTCGACCCACGTATAAATATTTGCGAAAACTTATACTTATGTATCTTCTTCACCTACTGTGATAAATAAATATATATATATCCTGCGTTATTACTTCTGTGGTGTTATTTATTCTTTTCCCGCTACGGGTAGAGTTAGACAGTATCTCCCTAACTTAAATTTTCATCGTCTTGGCGCCTTTTTTAGATTTGCGTTATAATTTAGTATAACAAAACCTGCGATCCCTCTCCGAAGAAGCTGTGCTAGCCGTTGCTTTGTTTTGTTACAAGAAGACCAGCGTAACAATTTATTCTTGGCTGCTCAACTAGAGGAACCTGATTTTCTCGTAACACGGTCGACGACTGTTTTTTTTTGCTCAAGGAGACCATTACTGACGAAGAAGTTCTGCTCATCGTCTTAAAAACACTTATTTCAGTTACAACGACAACTTATTTAAAAAATTAGAAGAAGCGGTCATAGGTACCCGCTCTCTCCAGTTATAGCCAATATTTATATAGAGTATTTTGAAACTAAAATTATGAAAAACTGTTGAGTTAAAACCAAAAACTTGGTTCAGGTATGTTGATGATACGTTGCTTGTATGGCCTCATGGCAAAGATAAACTAAATAAGTTCTTTAAACTCTGCACATAACAGCATTAAATTTACTATGGAGTTAGAACATAGCAGCAGTTGGGACATTCCGTTTACAGAAAGAAAACGTACAATAATAGATACTTAAACGCCAAATCTCACCACCATCCAGTACAGAAGACCACTGCTTTACATACTTTAGCTAAAAGAGCTATACGTGTGTCAGATAATGAAAATCTACAAAGAAAATAATGTTGGTATTTCTATAACAAAATGGATACGGATTCAAAGAGATCCAAAAGGCATGGAAAAGAGCAGTAAATACAAAAGTCAAAGAAGATTTATTACCTCCTACTAGCACCGCTTGTTTACCATACTATATGGGTACGACAGACAAACTAAGCAGAGTGCTAAAGAAACATAATATCAAAACTGTCTTTACGACTAAGGATACCCTGAACAATTGATTTACATCTGCTAAAGACAAACAAGGGGCTTTAAAACATGCCGGAGTTGTTCCTGTGGATTAAGTTATATAGGAGAGACGGGACGCACTATTGAAGTTAGAGTAAAAGAACATATGGCTGACTGCAAACACCGCAGAGTTACAAAATCAGCAGTGGCAGAACACGTGTATACTAAAAAATAGTATTCATCTAAGAAACCTTAAAAAAAATATTACATTAGAAGGTAGAAGACCATTATAAATAATGTATAAAACTTCATATAGTATATTACTGATAATAAACAAGCAAAAACACTCCATACTTAATTTTGCTGAAATATGTTAAAATGTTCAGCTGAATCTTCTAACGCATAAAGATCTTGGACATAAATATTATGAATTAAACAAGGTCCTAACAAAACTAAATTCGCAATAACAATAAAAAATGAATAAAATAATAAAAATATAAAAGTTGTGTCGGCAGAAAACCAAACTTTGTTAAAGATATTGAAGTGATTTGATAATGTCGGTTGCAAAAAAGGTGTCAACTGCATTTTGGCAATTTCTTCTAATTTATAAAAACTTTATTAGGTATATGTAAACATAACTAAAAACTATATTCTTACATCAAACACACATAATAACTCACTTACATTAATATCAAAATAAAAACTACTTACATAAAAAGACACATAAACTACCAATATCGTAGCCGAAATATACGATCAATTTTTAGAAGTATAAAAAGTTATATTTAATACGTTATAAAAAATAATAAAAATAGAATAGGGTTTTCCACACACATCTACATCCACAAATACACATCCAGTTTGATAGCTTGAATGAACGTAGACGTCCATGTATCGTTCATGGTCGCAAATTTCCCAGCCACAACATCCTAAGTTTAACGTTATATTTGCAAAATTAGCCCGGTTTTTATTTTTAGCACAGCGGATTTTGATAAAAAGCGAAATCCGGAAATATGAATTTCAAAAGTGAAAAGAAATCTCGAGCACGAACGCAAAGTTCGCGTTTTTACATAAACATTAAGAAAAAAATATGACTCACTGCCACTCCCAAAGATATCTCCATTACCATATCTACTAAACACCGAAAAAGAAGACGTCGATAATCACATTCTACCTAAGCTATGGCAGATTGTAATCAGTATTTTCACTGTATTATAATTTTAATTTAGTTAAGACTAAAAACAACTTCCGATTCAAAAAGAAAGACTGAGAAGATAAAAAACAAATTGGTGTATAAGTGTAGTATAAAAAATATCCATACTATAGACAAGTAGGTCCTGGGTGTTGTACAAATCCATTTCCGTGTAATGTAAGTAGAAGTCAAAAAAGATTGGAGCAATTAAATCAAAAATATGTGTAACACAAAACCGATCACAAATGTAAAATTCTTTTGACTCAGTTACTCCAAATTACACAATAATTTTTGCTGTAAAGTTTTGAGCTTACAACATTGAAATTAAGAAAATGCTAAAAGATTATAACAAGACAAAATAAAAAGTTTGGGTAACTCAAAATCTTAACAAAGCTTGCATAAGAACTATGTAGAAAACTTGCTTTAAAGTACTAAGAATTTTTAGAACTAATTTAATAAATTTAATACGAACCACTACTAGTCCCAAAACTGCAAGTTACTTTAAGAAAACGAATAGTCGTCGACTACCGTAATTACCTACGCATCAATAAACGTCTTAAATCATTAAAGTTTCACTTCAATGACGGGTTCTACTACTGCACCAAACTATACCACAATTTCATAACCTTAGCGAACGAGAATGTTATAAACACACATATAAATAATGTTATTTTTAGCATTTCAGAAACGCAAACTATTTTTTAAAGTATTTTCGTGTAACTATGGCTCGTGTCACAATGCCAAGGTCTGATTCTAAATATTTACAAAACGTTAAAAACATTAATTTTTATTGTCAATTACAGAGACTCGTAAAAAACTGAAATGAAATATTGAATTATCCTTTTAAACGTAGTTATAAACATTAGTGTAACATTTATAGACTAGTTGAGTAAAAACAAAACTTTTATTCTTGCTTCACACCGCCTTTTAATAACAACTAAATAAAAACCGGAATGAATTAGCGATAGATAAGAATACCGTGAGAACTCAGGCACGAATGAGTAATAAAATCAACATTGATCTAAAAAGCTTTTGCCTTATAGAACAGAGAAACGGTTCTAAGTGCATTTTAGTTAATGGGCGGAATATTATGGTAGCATTTAGCTAAAAACTTGGTTGTGATTGAATTAAAAAGTTAGGTTTAATGCGAACAATAAAATCAGATATTAGATTAG
Organism: Aquatica leii; assembly: GCA_035610365.1. NCBI lineage: Eukaryota > Metazoa > Arthropoda > Insecta > Coleoptera > Lampyridae > Aquatica > Aquatica leii. The sequence continues at coordinate 60,832,746 of CM069436.1, forward strand.
AACTGTACCTATATATAAAAGATTCGTGATATATACTTCAGAAAAGTACTCTAGGTAATGTAATAAACTTTAAGTAGGCAAAAAGCCTACTGTTACTTTATTTCAATATGCACGAGAAGATACTCCTCATGCGGCTTTTCCTAACTTTTATATTATAAAACAAATCAAAACATACTTTTTGTACTGCCCTCATCGCAAACATCAATATTCGTTTGTTAGTGCAGTTACGTAAAGACGAAAAAACTCTAGAACGGCAAAGTGATAAATCAAAATCTACGTAAAGCTATGTTTTGAAAGTCAATTAATATTTAAGTAGAGATGTGTGTCCGATAGAAAATCTGTTTAAAAATTCTGTAGAAGAAAAACCTTATTAAGGATTTTGGAGTTGCTGCTACGTAAAACATTCGAATTTCAAACTTGACAGATTCAGTTAGTTATAAATGTACTACCAACATTATATTGATGATTTCAATGTATTTTTTTTAAATTTTCTCAAAATTTCACAAAAGACAACAAAAAAAATGTAACATTAAAAATGCAACACCAAGAAGAGGTAAGAATTTTGGGATTAAAACTTTAAAGAAAAGGATCAAAGATGAACATAATTTTTATTTAATGTGTTGGTCTCCTTCTATTGCCTTCACACTCCCTCGCTCTTCGTGACATTAACATGGGCCCCTTAGTAGCACAAAATGTAACCGATAGAATTGCAATCTGAAACCTTTGATTCGACGGTAAACTGTTGGAAAGGTTACAGGACTACCTTTATTACCTAGCCACTGATCGGCGATTGATCTGGTACTGGTCTCTTATTGCCATAAGTCCAAGATGGCGGCCCTGCACTTCATTCCTTCAGTTCCTTGTCTACAACGATTCTAACCTTCCCTAGTCTATGCTTGATAACAGCGCATGATTGTAAATTGGTTCCGGTTAAAACAATTTGCAATTTCTCTGTACGACAAAAGCACCTTCACATTAACAGAAAAACCACAAGAGATAACAATATTAAAATTGGAGAAGACTTCGTTATGTTAAAAGTGTTTCGGTGTGATTTTTGAACCGTATAAGTTTCGTCACGGAACGCCCACTTTTTACTACATCGAAAGTGGTGGCTGTCAACTGGGCAAAAAACATTTTTCCGTTGTGGTACCATAATGAGCTAACATACACGCCTGGCAACGCTTTCATCTTTAAATATTCACACGTATTCACGTTGTAAATGAATTTAGTACTTTACTGCTAATGTAAAAGTCTTTCTGGGCAAATTTTGGATACCCACACACTTGCCATTATTGCGAAGATATTAACACCTGTTATTTGATTTGGGGGAAATTTCTATGATGACGTCACAACGTTCTATGTAACGAAAAAGGTGCTACCTCCACGTTAATTAAGGATTTCTACCCATTAAACACTACAGTTGTAACCGTATTGGAAGGCCCACTTACTAAAATATCCATATTAATCTGGGGGAAACTTGGCGCATCTGGTTTTTTCTCATAGATCGTATGAACCGAAGGGAACTTATTTGTGATAACGCCATATGTATGTCATTGTTTATTTCAGAAAATTTTAGGATATTCTAGGGAAGGTGCCGCTAGCTAGCCGCGTGCTTCAAAGGAAAAAAATGTAAGTACTGTATTTCCTATTCTAATTTTTTTTCCTCTACTTTGTCAGTCGTTTGTACGTATGTAAATATCAGATTGTTGCTGTCACAATGAATTAAATAATAAAAGTTCCTTGTGTGTAATGTATATTAAAGAGGATGCACTTAGAAAGAGACCTACAAACCGAGTTCTACACTAGACCAATGGTTAAATCATTAAAACTGGTCTAATTTATTCCGGATACATAGAGTTCATCTAACGATGTATCGTAGCTTTTCTAATCTATTATTTACACTTTCACATACAGCCACTGTAGTTTTTGATATTTTGTATGCTGCAAATATACAGTCGAAAAAGGATAGGTACCAGTACACTGAACTGAAACATTTCCGCATGTTTCAGTTCCAAATATGTATCTTCTTGTTTAATTCTGAAGAGTTTGTCTGAAATATAGGATGTTAGTCTGTTTAGATATTGCGGTGAGATTTTGTTAAATTTATTCCACAAACTTTCGCTATATTAAGAAATCCGGTGTGCATTCTATTACATCCGTAATACGGTGCAGCAGATCTATTGTCAAATATTTTTTTTCGAAAGCCAAGTTCATAGTTTGGTATAAGTTATCATTGCAGCTGTTAGAATTTCTCTAATAATCTAGGTGTACCTTGGTGCTTTCTATGGATTTAGGTTTCTTTTTAGCTCCTTAACTCAGTAGTTCCCTAAGTATGCACCGAGACTCTTGCGAGCACAAACAAGCATAGCGGTCTAGAACATTTCGAAAGGGCACATAAAATATTCCAAATAAATATGAATCTTTCGTGAAGTTTATCGGACTTTCTAGACTAGATAAAATACGAAAATTGTCAGTTTCGCAAAAGTAAGTAGGGCGAGTACACATGCGGCACTATCTATTCGACAAACTAGTTCAATTTGCATTGTGTTAGTGTGTCACTTTCATTTATAAAGTCGTAGCAAAATTAAATGATTTTTTATTAAAAATCGAAATACACGGTTCACATGAGAGCATCGTCAACTGGTGGGGTAGTAAAGAAACGAAATATTGTAAGAACGTTGATAAATAATTGAAATTTGGCTTCACTTTAGCATAAATCAACAATGAAGAAAGGCCGTAGTATGAACTTTCTCTCTGTAAAAGTTCTAGCGCCCGAGTGTGCTACGCTCTCAAGCAAGCTAAAGTGACATTTCAAGACCAATTACTCTTACATAGTTAAATTGACAAATTCTTTAGTAATTAGTTACAAGATTTACGAAAACAAAAAGTGTTTTTACTAAGCCAGTAGCAGTCTGATTCCTGGAGTACGTCAAAAAATTTTTTTGCTCAAACTAGTGTATTTCCTTGCAATGCAATAACATGCAAATTTTGAAACTTTGAGAGAAGATTGCGGTGTTTAAGAAAAACCCTTGGTTCATAGTTGTGAATAAAAAAAATGAGGATGATGGTTACCATTATTTGCCTGAATTGTACGACACCGTGGGTTCTAATAAAGTTGTTCAAAAAACTTGCTGTCCCTTTTGAAGGAACGCCTCTCAAAGCTCTTTGGTTAGTTTGCAAAATACTTTGCGAACGACAATAACAAGAAACATGCGTGGATCTAATACCGTTGCCGTGTTGCAGCTCCACCATAATTCACTTCAAGAAGGTAGACAACAACCTGAAAAGAAAGTTTGCTTGTTATAGTAATCAAAACTGAATATCCAAAATAAAGAGCAAATTTCAGTCGATGGTAGTGACAGTGACAAACCTTATTTCCGTTATGTGTGACAAGGTAACTAAGGTATTTATTTCTTTTTTTTTTAAATTTTCATATTTATTGTCAATTTTAGTTTGATAGTTCTTGTGATTCAATTTTAATATTTGCGGGTTCCACATTGTGAAGTTTACCTTAGAGTTTTATTCATATGCCTAATTTATGTCATTGCACACAAATTTTGACAAGAGTGACAAGACAAAACTGATTAAGTTTGGGAACCACTGCGGCTTAACTACTTCATTTGGAGTAACAAGGGTGATACTTCCTGTTTTTAGGACACCAATGACCAAAGTACATAGGTACAATATTACTTGCTTGTGTTGCTTGTTTATGTTTATTTTTTTTAATTAATGATGATTATATAGGTCTTTTTTTGATAGCTCTCCAAAGCGAATAGTCAGTTCTTTTATTCGCCCTTAATTTCTCCAGATACGAATTGATAAGTTTTTTTAGCTTTTGCACTGCTCTTTTAAGCTCTTGTGTTTTATTATTATAAAAATGATATTGTTTAAAGAATCTCGTAACTGTTTTATTCACTAATGTTGCTCTAGTTTGCTTTTACTGATTCTTTTTTTTCGCTTTTCTCACTTACCTGTTTTTAGAAATCAATTATATCTTTAAGAAAAAATATTTCTTCTGCATCCGAATTTATCAGGTTGTTATGTTAAAAGTGTTTGGTGTGATTTTTGTGCCGTATAAATTTCGCCCACTTTTCGCTACATTCTGAGCGATGTGCTGTAAAGTGGTTGCTTCTTGATAGCTAGAATTCTCCAAGGAAAAAAAATTGTTTTTCCGGTGATTCGGTACGCTTCGCATATGAACTAATGTAAGTGCCCAACGAAGTTTTCACACATAAATTTTATAAATAGGTGTCGTTTTTTTAGCTGCTTTTGTGAAAACTTTCCTGGGGTAAGCATTGATTCATATTTTTGTGACTTACTTTGATTTTCCTGTAATAGTGATAGCGACTTGGGATACCGCGATGTGTTGGCCAATTTGGAGTGATTCATGTCAATCCATTACCTTCAGCTGGAAACTATAACTAGAAGCACGTACTAAAGGGGGCTGTTTGTTAATAGAAAGGTTCGCCTCATGCTAATGTTTATAGTTCTCAATTGATCAATTTAATGATCCCTTCTTTTAGAAGGTTGAACAGAAGCAACTACTTTAGTACTTTTGCGACGTTTCGTGTTCTAGATGAACATTTTTAAACATTTAATTAAATGTTTTATTCATATCTAAATTTTTTTGACTCAGTGGAGCGAGCCTGATAAAGTGTTCATCTAGAACACGAAACGTCGCAAAAAAAACTGAAGTAGTTGCTTCTGTCTAACCTCCTAAAAGAAGGGATCATTAATTTGATCAATTGAGAGCTATTTGTTAATTAAGCTACTTCCGAAACATAATTTGGAGACAAATCGTTGTTATATCTCATGTGATGTTCGAATAACCTTGGAAGCACACCTGCGATAGGAATAGTGGAAACCACTCGGACGCTTGACGCATTTGACTACGACAAGCAACTTACTTGTGATACGATCCTATATATTATTCCTTTATTTTTCTTAGCGATTTTAGAAGATACTTGAAGCATGCAGATAGCTATTCGCATTTCTTGGATAACCGTGAGTACCTTTTTTTCTTGTTATTCATTTGTGTATTTGTCGAACGTAAAATATGTGCGACATATATAGATATTATCACAATTAACGCACGCAGATTTTTGCTTGTACGGTTTCAATTTACGCTAAATTCGATTTGCTTCGGGTTGCGAATTCACTAGTTTCGCATTAAATCTACGTTTAACTCTGAGATTACATATTATTAGATTTTGTTACTACGATAACTGTATGTGCGGAGTGTTGCTTATCCTCCAGGACTTGCATCAACGCTGACTGCCTTACTTACATTTTTTAACCTTTTTCTCTCAAAAATAAATATATTTGTCGTTATAACCAGTGTTTTGTCATGTGTTCTATTTCAGTGTTTGATAGATTTAAACGGTATCTTTCATAACTAGCTTCCATAGTTTTTGTGCATTTTTAACCTGCTTTATGATTAGCATATCGAAACCTACGATCCACTCACCGAATCATACTGAGTTAGTCGCTTGCCATCAAGTTACGAGAAAATTCTCGTAACAAAGTTACATATTTTCTTCTCAAGATTTGCTTGCAGTGCTTGAATATTTGCCCTCGGCCAGAGACTCATTTTAATTGTCTCTGTAAATCTACGATAATTTATTTTTTATTCATACTCGGAAAGATATTTTTATCATTACAACTTAGCGTTAGTTTTAGAATTTTTATGCCTGCATTCATTAGTCAGTTTAAAAGTACTATTCCTGTGGGTTTTTAGACCACTCTTCCTGTTTTTCTATTTATAGAATCTTAGTCCTGAAACTGTTCAAATGTTAGAAGAATAATAGTGAGGTGTTTCGGTTTCAAATAATTATGTGTACATTTTTTGGAAATTGGATTTTATATTTGTCACACAATGAATACATATTTTGATTTATTTTGAATCTATTCATTACTGTTTATTATTTTCTTTTTTTATCGTTTAAGACAGCTAGGTGTTGTTTTATTGTTTTCTAATTACTTGAATGGTTCTTATTGAGAGATTTAAAAGATGCTTTAATCTATACACTTGCATAATGCACTATACACGATCGAACAAACATGAGACACCTATTCAGTTCTACTCTGCCTGCTCTGCAATAATAAAAAAAAAGCAATTGATTGCAGTTAGAATGGATAATGCTCAATGCATGACGTAGAGAAAAGTCGTTAAAGATAACTGATCTAGTAGGGACTAACCATCTCAATGAAAAGAAAAAAATGTTTAAAACAAAATGTAAACATTACCAGTATTAAAATCTAAGATGAACGACCTAAAAGAACTATCTACGCAAATTAAAAATAATTTATTGTAACCGTACTCTATCTATATTATTCAAAATGTTTATTTTACATCTTTGAACCATGAAAAATTTGCCTAAGTAAGATCGTTGTCGAAGATTTTTTGCTATATTGAAGATTACGTATAAGGATGAACGTTGTGTTAAGTTTCATTATCTGATCGTGTTTTATTTATACCTTTGAACCCATTATAACGGTTTAGTTTTACAATTTTTGCGCGCTTTAGAGCACAAAGAAATTGATTAGTGTAGGATTAGCGCGTCTCTGTGTACAGTATTCCACTTTATAAATTCTAAATAATAAACTGCAAACCAAGTAGTCGCGGTTTAATCTTACGATTTTAGTATACGAGGCTCGTCTGAAAAGTAGCCAGAAAATTAAAATCAATGTCAAAATTCTCAGCGCTTCTGCAATTTTTGGTACAATGCAATCATTAATTCATATCCGGAAAAAACTACTTTCCATTAAGATATAAAAGGTATTTCACATGATGTGTAATTTATCAGTTTGCCACTTAGTCTTAAAATCCTATTCAAAACCTAAATTAGACAATTTCAGATCTCAGCTAAACTCACAATGTTCATTTTAATCAGCTGTTCATGAATAATAGTTTTACTCTTTTGCAATCGTTGCAGCCGCGTCACTTAAACCACATTATCACGAGTCTTTTAAGTGGACGAGTATCTTAAATATTGGTCATTTTTACAGAACTTTGTTCCTACCGCTGCTGTATGTGATTAATTCTTAACCGGAATAAACCACAAAAATTTCCTTTCCCTAAGCATTTTTAATTTCATTTATACTTGTTAGTTAAAAAAATGCGTTTAAAATAAAAATAAAATAAATCAAACTATAAAATGTCGAAAACGTCATTTTAACCTATTTTGTCGCCAGATAAATTTTATTATCGTATTGTTGTCCGATAACTGGTCGATCACTGCATTTATGTCATGTCAATTAACGTCAAATTATTTTAATTTGTTGTTAATCAATATTAGCAGACGTCTGCAAATATGCCTAATAAACCAAAAACGTTAACTTTCTTTTTTACAACAAACCTCACGAATGTATTGCATAAACTTCGCTTTTAAATATTCTTGAATTATAAGTTGGATTTTATAGTAGTAGTATAAAAAAATTTAATTAGAGAATTGTAAAAATCGAGCCATCATGAAGTGCGCGTATTTGAAGTAATTAAAAAGTAAGCAGATTTACAAGTAATGCAACAGCCAGAAAATGCGCAACTTCAATTTTCTGTTAAAGATGAGAAGAGATTACTGAGAAGGCTGATTTCTGTACCCTTTAACAAAAACAGCTAGTGACCAAGACGGCCAAATTGACCTAAAACGAATATCAAAGGCACTGAAGATACCATATTTGTTCTATCACAATTCACGTCGATTTAAACATTACTAAAATTTTCACAATTTAGTTTTTTCCACAATAAAAAAATTCTATCAAGATTGTATGGTAAACGCAGTTTCAATATTAAGGAAACCATTTCTTCGCTCTTCTATCACTCAAAATTGTTTTCAACCATTCCTAATCTGATATACTTTTTTATCAAAAATTTTAAGTCACAAACAATAATGTTAAAATGCCTATTATATAAATTGTCTATTTGAAAGAAATTCAGCAGATCAAAAAACATTAGCACCAGAAATTTAAACACATTTGTTGCTAGCTGTTCATATTGCCATTTTCAAATTTCTTTTGCGTAGAACTGTGAGAAATAAAAATGAAAAGATTAATAAATAAAACGTACACACGCATCAAATTTTTATATTAGAATGCTCTTACAGTACAGTAAAGCGTACAAGTTCAACGGCAATCACCAACAATAACATAAGACCATAATTCAATTTTTTAATTCAATAATACATAATCGTTAGAAAAATAATGACGCATGTGTATTGGTACCAAATGTCTCAGGTGTCCAAAACCGAGCGCTTAGACCAAACAATAATAAGAAAATCGTGAGAATTTCGCACAGAACCTTAAAAATTTGTAAGTAACTTTACTTCAGACGCGATCAAATCATATTCCTTTTAAGTTTTAGCAACAAAAAGTTCCAGCTTTAAACCATTTTGCAACTGCTAGACTATGTCGGTCAAGAAAACAAAGTAGTTCTGATCAAGGTAAACTCAGAGACTATCAAAGTATTATTACTACCGTTTTGTAGCTTCTTATTATCCTAGTACATATCTTTTACAGTTCGTTGACATTTTGATTTATCTTCTAGAAGTTATTTCTCAAAAATGAAGTTTTGATCATGAAAGGAAGAGGTGTTCGTTTACCTCTTCATTGCATCGGGAATCAAGAACTGGCGATTCATCGGCGAGTCCATTTAGCCACTAATCAACCAACCTCCCCTATTCTAAAATAACCTCTTTGTTGAAAGTTACTAATCATCAGTTTGAATTACTTACCATAGTCGTTTCATTTAATTGTGTACAAAGAAAACAGTGGAAGGAGTCAAGGACAGATAAGAACAGAAACAATTACTTTTACTAATATTTACTTGTACATTCTTGCGTCAACCACAAGAACTGCAAGAAGAGATGTCGTATTTATACATCAACGCCGCCATGTTGGATTACTCCATTTTGAACGTTCTCAACGTATATTTTCAATTTTAATAAATTTTTGGTAAGAATCAACATTGCTATGAAACATGCGAAACGGCGCCATCTTGTTTTAAACACATAAATAACAATGTTTTGAATTTAAGTTTAGAAACGCTATTATGTATTCGTGATGTGTTTAAATTCTAGTTAAAAGCTGTTTTAAAACAAATATTCTGTTTTGAACGAGTGTACGTACAAAGTAAACTATTAACGCTTATTTTTGTTCCAACTGGAAATTATCTTATCAACAAGATTAGGTTTTATATACACTGGAACACTAATTTTAGCATCAGTTATACATGAAAATGTAATTAAACTAACATACATATGTTGTGAAGAGACTGAAAAATTTGTTTCCGACGCGATTGCGGAAATAAATATCGTCATAAATAATTAGAAAGTGACAACAATTGTTTCCAATAAAAAATTGATGTATCAATTGATTAATTTATTTTACGAGCAATTGAATTAGAAGAAATCAAATAAGTATCTCTAATGTTATTAACACTACGACACGGCGAGGTCCTAATTAAATCAATCTTTCAATATTATCATCAATTTACTTTTACGATTTATCCATCTATTTGTTTACATCTCGGATATGTTTGAATGTACGTGACATTTCAACACAATCAAGAATGTTAAATTCTTTATTATGCGAGTTAAAAATATAGTAACTTCATATTAATGAAGTAATTACATTAACATAAAATAATATTAAGGTCAAATATTTATAATTTCTAAATACATATGTGATCAAGTTATGGATAAATTAAAAATAGAATTTGATAACCCCATTCCTTCATTATAATATAGCTTCAAAAACACTTGATTTTTTTTAAAAGATCCCGCGCAAAGCATTTACATTGCGACGTAACATCCAACACGAATCTATTCATAACTTGAAAATTTCTATGCGAAGTATAGTAATGAAAGAGACTAATATCTTAAATGAGTTTCGTGTTTCGCAAGTTTAATACGTCGTTCGTTCTCTTTGTTGTGACTGCGGAGAGAAAATTAACTTTATAAAAATCCGTAATACCTTTCACGGTATTATTAATTAAAATTAAATCGTTTTAATTAGTACACAACAATTTATTGAAGTAGCTTTTATTGATACCGGTACCAGCAAAATTAAAAAAACCATAAGAAAACATTGAACTTAGAAAGCAATTTGTTGAAACTAAAAGTAGAAGAATCGAATGGTTGTGCTTAACAAATAATTGTATATATTTTAACACAAACTAAACTCAACTACAGGTATTTAAGAAAGTGTCTAAGCAGGCCCTGAATGAGATGATCCTAGCCTTAACTCTTAAAATCACCCTACGGCACACACTGTAGTTATCAATGTTATACTATCACGTTGTTGTTTGGTAGATCAAAACCAACAAAATTTAAACGACGCCGACGCTACGAATCGAGCACTATCACAATGGTTGCTATGAAAGCTATACTAAACCTTCCTTCATTGATATAGGAAAGTTGGTTTAAAGCACATAGAGTCGCTACAATTGCCTACAAAGACAAAAATATAAGAACACACCAAACCCGGACTATGTAAACGTTACTTCGACACTGATTTATCAGTGTCGCCAAAAGCAAAACGTTTGTGTAAAAGATAAGTAAGAATACGGGTAGTCCAAAAACGAATGAACTGGCAAGCGAAAGCTCCAATAGCACAAAAGCTAGTCAGCATCATAATCGTAGGTGGTCAGGAGTAGATACGCGTCGATAAGCAACGGTAGGCATTCTGAACTCTTACAAAAATTTTCTTTGTACGACAGACAACCGAAATAATCTCACGAGCATTCAAAACGGGCTAAGTAGACATATGTGCACACATCTGAATATATCCTCTTTCATTAACGTATTCAAAAATAGTACAACATACTGAGACATTCTAGTACTTTGAAAACGTTCTAAGCTAATTAACAAAGCGTCGAAATGTTCCAGACAACAATAACAAAAACTATATAAGCTAAACGCGAGAAAACAACTGCAGTCCTAAAAATAACGCACAAGTGTTTACATAAATAAAAAGCGAATCCTAATGTGCTAGTAGTCGTTTTGACGCTAATCTTTTGATAGATTCTGTTCCACGACCCGCGAGTTATGGACTTAATTGTGTACAATCTATACGTGATGGAGCGGTTTGCCATGTGGCTGCTGCAGTAATTAGAGTAATAGTCACTCCTCATAATTACGAGAGTCGGTCATAGACAAAAACTTGAAGCACGGCTGGACCATTGTCGCCTGAGTGGTTCCCACGGCAGTAAATCCGGAGCCAGTTCTAATTCCGAAGCTAGGTTCAATTTTCAGACAGGAACCCGAGGCACTGTCTGGGCCCGAATGTTTTACAGGAGCCGGTAAATCGAGACTTAGTTCTGAAGAGGAGAGAAAAGGCTGAGTCGTAATGCACAAAAGAATGGTACGGGAGGCTTATCCCTCGGACAGAGGAAGCGTATTAGTCATACGCGGTCCAATACGCACAGGGTCCATGTGAGTTGCCTTGAGCCTTAGACTCGTAAAGCGGACTGCAATCTACCCAATTCCAATATCCCCAGTATACTGGTGCATTTATGTGAAAAGAGCGAGGGTTGTTCAAACATAGCAAGGTAGCAGAGAAATCCATTTCGTAGGATGGATAACACTGCTACCTTGATTCGTCAAACGTGCTTCGGCAGCAACACGAGTATCGGAGGAAAATAGAAAGCCACACCGGGATTCTCGCTAACCGGTGCTTCATCTAATCGTGTCGGACTGTCGCGGGCTTGGGAACTAAATTAGGCACAGGTTGTACTTCAACTTATTCTGTTCTGTTAAGATAATGGTCATTTCTTCTCTCGTCTCAACTATTGGTTTACATACAAGCACGACGTTTTGGTTAAAAGTAATAAGTGATACATACATTAATGTAAGTAAGGAAGCGTCACGAGCAAAGACTTGGATCATCGAAAAAAAACACTTACAAGTTTAAAGTTGTACCTCCAAATTTTGATGGTAAAGCTCCATAGTCAACCTACTAAAAGCAGTTTGAAACCGCAGCTATAGCTAATGGTTGGAGCAACAAGCAGAAAGCGATGTCTTTAATAGTGTCCTTACGTGGAGAAGCGCTTGGAATTTTGCAAACTGTTCCCAACCACCTGCAAGAAAATCACGAACCCTTATTTCACGTTTAGAAATGAGATATGAAGATGTTCATCTTCAACAGGTGTGCCAAACCCAAATGAAAAGTTTCAATTCGGAAAGCTGCGGGGAGTCTTCAAGAGTTTGAAGCTGACATCGCCAGACTGATAAGGCTTACATATCCTACAGCACCAAATATCTTCTTGGAGCAATTGGTTATTCAAACCTTGGTGGATGGGTTTCGAGACAGCAAAACGCAGCATACTCGACGGTTAGCTCGACCTAAGACGTTGGATGACGCTTTAGTACATGCCTTGGAAATTGAAGCATTCAAAACAAGTATCGCAACGAAACGGTCATACACTCCGCTGTACTGTAGAAGTACCCGCGCAGACACTAGAAAGCATCGATGAGATAATGAGATAGCGCAACGAATATCCGGGAAAGAAGAGTGACAATTTTGAACTGCAGTGAAATAGGCCAAGTACGACGACATCGTGCTAAACTAAAATTAAACTAAAAAAAGTGAACTGAAAGTGTAATAATGGCACGCTTGGATGAAAATCTCCAGGAAGGCTACATTCGCGCTATTGAACCAATGGAGGGCGACTACGATACCAGTAAGGATCTTGAATGTCAACTCAGATCCCGTAACGTTGAAAAGTTTGCCGTCCGTTAGGAATTAAGAAAACTGGAACGACGCCTCTCCATGCTCAATCTGATAGGATGGTTGAACGGATGAATCAAACAATGGGAAAGTACTTAATCAAAGTAGTGTCCGAACACCAAAGAGACTGGGATCAGTACTTGCACCTTTTCCTAATGGCATATCGATCGTTTGTTCATGAAAGCACAGGCTAAACACCATCCGGTGTCTATCCCTGTTTGCTGGCGATAACCTTAAGCAAATCCAAGTCCGAACCAGTGTAATCACAAGCAAAACTAGAAATCAAGTTTATAGGAATAGACCGAGGACCAATATGATCTGTTCCAAACAAGAAAAGATTACCCCATCGCATATTGCGTAAGCGAGGATCTTTAAATGTCCAGAAGGGTTGCAATATTATTTAAGAAAAAAATTAGACGGTTAGATCAACTACAAAGACAGCAACCAACGGTCGAAAAGGTTTGCAAACTACGTGATGACCGACGCTTCATTTTCTATCTAGTCACCAAAAAGTGCTCACGTGCAAAGCCATTATTCGAAAATCGGTGGCGAGCATTATATAATCTCAAGAGAGAAATGGAGTTCCACAATTTTAAGAAATTGGCAGTACCGAAGCTTGGTTGTGGCTTAGATCAACTGGATTGGAAGACAGTTAGAAATATGTTGGAAATCGTCTTCCGAAGAACAGACGTTTAAGTGTTGGCCTGCAATTACCATCGAAGTAGAATATCGGGTCAAGAAAAGTCCTTTAACTGCTACTTTTATGATCAAGGAAGTTGCCGAAATGAAGAGAGCTGTCGCTATCGCAACGATCCTTTCTACGGGTGTCGCATCCAGTTTCCTATTCTGAGACAGAACAGGCTTAAGAAGTGGCAGTGAAACGTTCTCAAACGTTGTAAACTTCGAGACAATAACCGAAGGACATGGAAAATTCTCGACACAGATAACAAAAATATATAAAAAGTATTCAAAAAGAGCTGAGCTCAGTTTTTCGAAGTCAGAAGTTACGAAAATTTTGTTAGATTATTTTATTCTAAATTTTTTCCTTCACATTTTTGATGCACAGTAAAAAATAATTTACACCATTCTACACCAAATAACACCACACCTGTGTCTATATCCATACGTCCGTTTCGGTGTTAACTTCACTCCTCAGGGACGTAGTAAAATTACAACACTTTAGTGGTGTAATATTTTTTCAAAACTATGGTGTAGTTTTAATATCATATGGTGTAATTTTCATGAAAATGGTGAAAACTATTTACTCTATCTGTGTGAATATTTACTAATAATGGTTAATTTTGATTCCGTGGTCTTGTAATTTTACACCACCATTGTGTACTGTTCAATATGGAGTGGTGTAATTTTTAACAAAATAGTGTGTGCTTTCACTTTGTGTTGGTGATTATTCACGAACGTGTATGTAAAATTTCATCCCATTAGTGTAAATCCTTTATTGCGTATTGAGGAAACTTAGTACAATTGTAGATAGATGACAACTCCACAGCTGTGTACGCTTACACAAGGTTGTGTAAATAGTAACTTAACTTTCGTATTGTAAAACTTATCCTAAAGAGTTTTAATAAAAAAAGAATACAATATTTAAAACTGTATTATAAAAAAACAAAATAAAGCATTACAGAACAAATATGTATGTACATACATAAAATTGCATATAAACTAACAAAATGTATATAATTATATACAATTTAAAAATGGATTTACTGAAATTTTATATGAGCGAGCTTAACATAATTTGTATTTTGAAACAATACACCAAGTAGTAGGATTGTAACATAGTAAATATTTTTCAAAAGGTTCTTTATAAACTGACAGATTACTTATTTCTGCTAACTTACATTCTGCCTCACAGTGATCAATTACATAAACACATTTTACTACATCGTACTCAACCGTTTTCCACAACTTTAAGACTAAATATGGGGTACCGTCTGATAGGACAATGTCAATTATAACTGAAAATTCATAGGTTGAATTAGCGAGATCGATCCACATCCATTTTAATGAACAGTTGTATTCGATTTTCACCAAACATTTCACACACTAGTATTAAACGTTTTAAAAAAATTGCTCTCTGCTGTTTCAAACGCCCTCTGAAACCATTGATGAATATTCGACTTCGCATACATTACAAATGCTCTTCGTACATACAATTTGCAAGCTTGTAATTTTTAAATCAAGAATGGTGTTAAATATCATCCGCGTAGAAATATCGTGCACCATCGTGAAACAAAAATGTTTGATTGCGGTGTACATTTATCCATTCTTAATACAAATGCAGTACAAATGGTGTTATTTCACACCCAAAATTACTTTTCATTTATACACCGCCAACTGGTGTTAAAAATAATACAAAAATTACACTATCTTCGCACCATACCTCGGTGTTCAAGGTTACACCGTGATATTTTTTACTGTGTGCGATCAGAAAGTTCAACAAAGACTGATGGTTTTCCCTGTTAAAACTTGATCAAGACTCGTGCATTTTAAAGAGGCTTTCTTCTACCCAATCTACACTATCATAATACACTCAAAAAAACATTCTTCTTGCTACATTAACGAGTCAGCCAGTTACGAAAGTGGACGAAGCGTTAGCATCGGCACAACATTGACCCGACCTAATCTCAAAAGACGTTTTCGGGCGAATGTAAAAATAACGTCCAAAACACAAAACTATTAATTTCAAACAACCAAAGACGTTTTGACTGGGTAGTGACTCTTCGCATTTTGTAGAAATAATTTCTGTGGTAGTTACGCACTACGTGACTATTATCTGTACGTTACGTATTTAGCGCACGATATATCTGAATTAAAAGCTTTAAGAACCACAGGACATATCGACTAACAGAGCAAGCTGTGATTTCTTTTTTCAAGCTAGAGGTGTTTGACAATTCCAACTTTCACATAGAACTCATGCAACTCATCAGCGACGAAATGAATTGACTGCATCTACTTTGCATAAAAGTCAACGAATGTGGCATAGATACGTAAAAATTGAGGTCATAATGACGACGAATTAGTATCATTAGTGATAAGTCCATAATTAGTTTAAAACTAAATAATAGATGTGTTTTGAATTCCTAGAATAAGAAATGACTTATAAAAGCCACAATTTGAAAATTTGTAAGTACGGACTCTTTCTTAATCCTGAAGATCTGAGATTTGTGAATAGTGCTCATCCTCTTCGAAAAAATGTATGGTAATTGACTAGAAATCGATACTAAAAATGATTAAATACCAATGTAAAATAGGCAACTTAAAGTACTGCAAATTGTGGTATTTAAGTGCAAATAAAACGAGACAGAAGAAAACATGCGATAACTCTTATCACAACAACAAAACTATAAAGTAATTGTTCACACTTGTAGTAAAAAAAAACTAGTATCGTATATTCACGTGCGCTTAACTAAAATAGAGAATTAGTAAATTGCCACTTGGAGTAAAATTAGACCCAATTACTGCGTCTAAATAAAGAACAAGCCGAAAATTCCCACAGTAAAATGTTTTGAACTAACCGTTTAATCCACACCCTGTATATAAAAAGAAAACTATTTATAGATATTGATAATTAATCACGTGCTTTTGCAAATGTTATTTCAACAATTTGCTCAGTAGGACATGTGACATGTTAGCGATGCTAATTTGTATAAAAAATGTCAACAACCACTTCTTAACCTGTTAAGGCATCAACGTTAACGGATGTTTTGTTTTTGAGCAAACAACGTTATTGAACAAACGCCAATTTTGTTTTTCTTTTAATAATCGTTGCAGATGAAAAAAGTTTTGTTCGTAATAAAAGTTTTGCAACGATGCCAGAAAAAAAACCGTCTCAAAAGAAGTGCGTTTCGTTTTAAATTCCACGCGTTACAGAAACGAGTAATACCAATTAAATTACAACTAACAGCAGTTAGCTAATAAAAGGCACAATGTCCCGGACTTGCTAATTAGATAGCATCCATTGTTATGAGTAGCTTATTTATTCGCTCAATTATGAAGACGCTATTTTTAGGAAAGCGCAGTCGATGTCTCGAGTAAACAATTAATAATTACAACAAAAACTTACATTTAATTTTACAGCACTCAGGCCGCTGTTCAAAACCTTACCTGAAACAAAAAACAGTGCTATATGAACAATATCTACGTAACAATAAAAAAAATTAAGAAATCAATTATTTTCTTAAAAGATGGTTTGGTATGCGGGTTTTTTATTGTTTAATTCCTATTGATGGATTAATAAAAGGTTTTTAAGTGTTTCAAGTGAAATAAAATGATAATTATGTCATTTTTAATTTTAATTAATCAACACAATTAAAGAATTTAATATTAAAAGATCATTCAATTACTTCTACGTTGTTAACTTAAGAATTTATTAAACTTTAATAGAAATGACGGTGCATTTTCCTCCCTTGAGTAAACTTAAATAACGACACATTGTTTGTGGTACAAAACGAAATTACAAAAGAATTCTGAACTGGAACGCTTTAAACCAACTACACCCTAATCAATACACCTGCTGCATTTTAGAGATGCATTCACTGTGATAAATTGGCGAATTTACTTTGCTGAACAAATGCAATACGAAAGGTGAGGATGATTCGATATTTAAATTCAATTTCCAGCGACTCCTACAAGTACATTCTCGCTTCACATAACACCTAAAAATAGTAAGACGTTTTTCCATTTAGTTTCGGATCATGAATAATTCAATATTCACATGCATTACATAAACAACTTTTTTGGTTCCGTGCAGAATCGATAATAAAAACACACGTAAAGATCTCATGAGAGACGTAATACCAGAAAAACGTTTAAAATATACAGTCATCATTCACGAAATTAAAAACTTTATTGAAAAGTATCCAGTTTGATCAGATTTAAATTAACTGAAACCCAACACTACTTTGAGTACTTTGTTAGAATAACAAAGTTCCACATCTGCTTATGCTGCCTGTTCATGTCTATCATACAACACATGATCATCAATCATCGCGAATCGTTTCAAAACAAAAAAAAATAATGCGAATTTCAAGTCATATATTGAAACTGACAGTAAAAACCAATATCTTCTACAGCATTATTCTTCATTTAAAAAAATGCAACATTATTTTTAAAGTCCTATTAATTTTGTAATAGGTCTGCTAGTTGAGGAATCCAAGAGATACGCAGTATACCTCCAATGTTCCAATTCACAAAAAAATCACGTAAAAAATCAAATGTTTTGTTACAGCCGTTTTTTTGTCAGGTTATAACGGCTTGGCAAAAAAAAGCGGACGTGAAAGATATCATTTTCAGCAATTCTGAGATTTCTTAAAAGCGTAGACGTGTTCTTTAACCGGCGTTTCGAAGAAACTATCACTATATCGACGTACGATTCGAAAAATCGTGGTATACATTGTAGTAAACCTACGAGGGCGCTGCATTTAACGAAAAGAAAATTCTCTCTTTTGTAGGGATTCTAGAACAAAATACAAATAACGACTCAAAGAACTATCATCACGTGTAATGTGTACGTATGACATATCCCAAAGTTTTATTCAAATGACATTATGAAAACAACTTAACTTGCTCCTCGTTTCCATTCAAGACATTGTTCATAAACCACTAGATTTTATTGAAAGATTACGTGATGACTCCAAATAACTGAAATAAGTACAATAAATAAATAAAATAATAATATGGCGAACATACGAGGACGGTTTGCCAGAAGTCTGACTTCAATAAAAAAATTATTTTACTGTAAGTATTTTTCTTTTACATTTTAATCCTTTTTTTTTCAATATAATCCCTTATGACCTCTACACACTTCTAATACAATTTTCCATTCTGGATAATTCCAGTGTTGTCTTCACACAAGCTGAGCTTTCGTCACACGTCGCAGTGAACATTTTCAGAGCCCGGAACAAACTGATTGACTGCGCCATAAAATCTCGCTTTTATAGACCGGCATCCAATCGATAAAACTTTACCCGAGATTCTAGTTTTCCTTTACCGGAGATTTGGAAACCAGTTTTATCAATCCGTGGCTGGTCTATAAAAGCGAGACTTTACGGCACAATCAATCAGTTTGTTTTGGGCTATGAAAATGTCCACTGCGGCGTGTGACGAAAGCTCAACTTAGGTGATAACAACACGGAAATTATCCAGAATAGAACATTGTATCAATATCACCCCTTCTTCTTCCACCGAACCACTTTTTAAATTTTAGATACAAAAAAATCGTTAGGAGTGAGATCTGAAAACAGTATATTTGCGACAGCAATTCGTAACAAACTATACTCATTTTCTTGTAACAACAGCGAATGTATAAGAAGACGTATTACCATGATGGAACGACACTCTTTTCTTCAACAAATGCGATCGTTTTTTCTTAAATTTGACATCAAAACATTCCAGCAAATCAGTATAATATTGATCAATTATCGTTTTTCATTTTTGTAACTATGTAATCTATAAAGATTACTTTTTTGGAAATCCAAAAAACTGTGACCATGGCCTTGTTATTGTCTGAAAAACTGTTTGCATTTTTTGGGTACACATTTCTAGGCAGAAGCTCATTGTTGCGACTATATTTTTGTTCCTGGAGTATAATGAAGTATGTAGATTTTATCTACTATCACGTATCGACGTTTGAGCATTCTTCTGAAGCTTTCATGTGAGCGCGCATTTAGTCAACAAATGCAACATCCATCTGGCGGATAGCATTTTCATATTTCACTTTTCAGGTAAGAATATTGCATACTCGCTCGGTTAAAATATTTACTTTATTAGCAATATCACGTAATTGATGATCGCTTGTAACAAGAGAGGATTTTATTAATATTTTTGAAGTGGTTACAGTAAGTCCCAAAGGTTTCGCGTCTTCTGTGCCTTGAGGTTGGGTTTCCGGGCTAGTTACCGCGTCGCTGACGAATTTGGTTTCTTGACGTTTCGGCCATCATCTCGTAACCTTCAGAAGATTCCTGAAACTATTTTCCACCTCCAAGATAAATTAGATTTTTGGATTTTGGTTGTTGAAGTGTACCATGAACTCGTCGAAGGTTTCTTCAAAGCTAGAGTATAACCGACATCCAATTGGCGATGGACGTGGGAAATAACAGGAGCATACAATTTCTAGATGTCCTCGTAACAAGAAAAGCCGGCGGCTTATTGGGTCACCGAGTGTACCGAATAACAACACACATGAACAGGTATCTAAACAAGCAATTACAGCACCATTCGATGCAGAAACTAGAAGCGCTACACCCAGTGGCGCCCATTCCTATGGGCAAGAGAAGACGTCAACCCACCAACTTTAGTTTCTATTGTCAGCGAGCCAGATGAACGGCATTCAATCGCAATGAATCACAGCTTTGATTTAGGGGAAAACCATTCAGTGCCAGACGATGTTAAGTATCAGTTAGTAAATAACCCACGTTTTGTAAACTCGTATCATAGTTTGAAAAAGGCCATTGATTCGGAGAAAAATTATAAAAAGACCGTTTCAAAAAACATGGCTTGAAAAGTACTCATGGCTAGTGTACTAGCCGAAACTAAAAGGGGGGCTTTGTAAGTTTTGTACTTTGTTCAAACCAGTTTTAACAAGGGGAACTTTTGGGGCTTTTGTAAAAAAGGCCCATCATGATTAAAAACACTTTCATGAAGATGCTCGAGGTAATGAAAAGAGCAGTTGGCATTTTAAATCTACAAGTAAGGCTAACAGCTTTTGTGAGTCTATCAAAACGAGAAAGAGAAATGTGATCGAACAGTTAGACAGTGGGATCAAACAGCTTGTAAATACCAATGGCAATAAACTGAAACCAATTCTTGCAACTTTAATATTCTGTGGCACTCATGACATACCTATTAGAGGAAATAAGTTAAGTAACAAAAATTTTCAAGATTTACTTTTGTTAAGAGTAAGTGCGGGTGACAAATTGTTGAAGCATCATTTAGAAAGCCATTCTGGAAAAACAAAATATACATCACACAGCCTCTAAAAAACAAATTAATAGGTATATGCGGATTTGTAATACAACAGGATATTGTTGGTGTGGTAAACAGATCATTTTCACTATTGAATGACATTAGTGGAAAAGAACAATTGTCGGTAGGCGTACGGTTTGTAGAAGATAAATCCAACACCACAGTAAAAGAAGAATTTTTAGGGTTTACTGAACTATCTACATTCGATGCAGAGGGAATTTCTTCATCGATTTTAAAATTTGTCAAAAATTTTGGCATATATATGAGTAAGTTGATTGGCTTAGGCTTTGATGGCTGGTCTTGAAAGTGGAGTGGAGTCCAGGCTGAGATTGAAGAAAAGTATTCTAGAGTTGTTTATTTCCACCGTGCTTAACTTGGTTGTCAAGAACCTTAACAGTGTCCAGAAAATTCGTAACACTGTTGGAATTATAGAACAGGTCATTAGGTTCTTTAGAGAAAGTGTGTTGCGTAGGAAAAAAATAGCTAACATTCCAATGTTACGTGAAACGAGATGGTCACACAAATATAAATCTATCAAAGTATTCAAGGAAAACTTCTATGCAATTAAGTATAGTCTCAATAATCTTAGAAATAATTGTGAAGTCAATCAAGACACTAGATCACATGCTTGCCAACTAGACAGCGCAACATCATCAACTGCATTTATTATTTGCCTACACATTATATCAAGATATTTGTCATACTTAGAACCGATAGTGAACAAACTCCAATATACTGACATTATATCTCTACTCAGTCTACAGATCAACACTGACAGTCAACACTGATCTGTTAGTCAATTTTCAGAAGCATAGAAGACATCACAACTAACATTTTTGAAGATGTAAAACAAGATTCTCAGAAACTTGGCATTGACATAAAAATCAGAAGAACCGCTGGAAGGCAGGTCCACAGATGTAATGTTCAGGCGTTATCGCCCGAAGACTATTTCCAAATGGCAATTTATATTCCATACATGGATTCTATAATTATGTCACCACAAGATTTCAAAAAAGTACAGAGATACCATTCAAAGGTAGAGACATAAAAAGTTTGCAGCACTTTTATCAAATCGATAACTTGGAAGCAGAAACTAGATTGTGGTACGACGTCTGGACAAATAAAGAGTGTTTGGAAAAAACAAAACTCCATGATAGATTTCAAGACACTATGTTCTATCCAGCAGTAAGGAAAATGCTTCTATTCCACCAAACCATAGCCCCCACAATATGCATCGTGTCAATTTAATTTTTTCTGTCGATAGCAGTGTCAAATACTATGAGAAAGAGGTGTACATGCTTAAGTTTTATTATTAACTAATAAGGATTTTGTTACTGTATTGTATAAGTTAGATATCCACTAACGCAATAGCACCGAAATCCGTCCGCTATCCTGATTCCGTCCATTGCAGAAAACTTATTATATTTCTTCGTATTGTCTCCAATTTGAACATCTCATGACAGTTTATCACAACCAATATCCCCACCTACCCTTTTGTCATAGAATGCATCACTAACGATCATTTACGTCTGTACAATTCAGTTCGTTTCTATCGCATCATACGTTTTCTAGCTCTAAGAGTGTTTAAAATTCTCAACAGCAATAAATATTGATATTGTGTTATTTACTTAACATACATTTAACAGGTATGTATTAACGTTTTTATCATAAAAGTGTACATTTAATTTATTAAAAATTACAGTTGAATTTGTGATTAATATTGTATACTAAAGTTTTATTGTCAAAATTAAAGTGGACGGAATAAGGTTATATTAAAACTAAGCAAATTCCCAATACCGTCCTACCGGACGGTAACGGGAATTCACTTCTTTAGTTCTAATGATATTAAAATATAATGTTTGCTAATCTTATACATACGTTCTAGTTCAAGTTGAATATACTATACACTTGGTTCTGTTCAAAAACGTATATCCGACCTACTCTATATATGACCCGTTTCTAGAATATTCATGTTATATATTATTAGATTTTATTGAAATATTAATTTAAAAATCAACTTTTGAAAGGCTAACTTTTTTTTAAAATGTAATTAGTTAAGCATAAAAAAGATTATATATGTATAAACCCTCTGTGGGTACTTCTTTCCTGTAGTCTTTTTTCGTAAATAGATTAAAAAAAAGTTAGTTTGATATTGAAAATACTACATAAAAGCAACGAGACGGATAGAGGGCTCCTCCGACCTAAATCCGACCGGGGTGAGCGGATAGAGGTACATAGAATTCCTTTATCCGTCATAACAAAAAGTAACTTACAAAGTGTTATCTTTTCTTTTCAGTTAAATAATTACATAAAGATGAATAAAAAACGAATGAAATATCCTCCAGAAAATATAACAAAAACTATAGAAGATATTAATTCTCACGGATTAAGTATTCGACAAGCCTCCAAAACATACAATGTACCAAAAAGTACTTTGATAGACACTATGAAAGATAGGTATAAAAATTCAGGCAATGTTGGTGGTCCAACAGTTTTAACAAACTCAGAAGAAAACTTAATTATAAAATGGATAATAGAAATGGGCAACTTGGGTTTTCCTGTAACAAGATCTCAACTTGTCGACTCTGTCTCAAAATTAATTCAAAACTTAAAACGTGAAAATCCATTTAAAAATAATATACCTGGTAAAAAATTGTACAATGGTTTTCTTGCTCGTCATCCAGAAATATCAAAACGAGTTCCACAATCTTTATCTTCTTGTAGAGCAGCTGTTACGGAAGAAAATATAAGACATTGGTTTTCACAGGTTCGAGATTATATGTTCAAAAATGATTTGTTACTCGTTCTTGAAGATCCTAGCAGAATTTTTAACTGCGATGAAAGTGGTTTTTACTTGTCTCCTCAAGAAAAGCAAGTACTGGTCAGAAAAGGTTCTAAAAAAGTGTACAATCGAATCGCAAATGACGAGAAAGAATGCTTAACAGTCTTGCTTACTGTAGGAGCCGATGGATCTATACCTCCACCTCTAGTTCTCTATCCTTACAAAAGGTATGTTCCGTCAGCTATAATAATGCAAATGCCAAAGCAATGGGGCGTTGAACACTCTGAATCTGGTTGGATGACAAGTGAAACCTTCTATGAATATGTCGCAAATGTGTTTTTTCCCTGGGTAGAAATGAATAATATTCCATTGCCAGTTATATTATTCTTAGATGGGCATTCCTCTCACATAAATCTGTCGATTAGTGAATTTTGTAAAGAAAAAGCCATTATTTTAATAGCACTTTATCCCAACGCTACTCACCGTTTACAACCATTAGACGTTGGTATTTTTTATCCCATTAAAAAATGTTGGCGTAAGGATGTTCGTATGGAAAATAACGGAAAAAAACTTCAACGGGCAGAGTTTGCAAAATTGCTAGACAACACTTTCAAAGCCACGATTTCCCAATCGACAATAAAAAATGCTTTTCGTACATGTGGACTCTTTCCCTTCAACGAGAACAGTATTGATTTTACAAAATTGCTAAAACCTATGGAACAGAAGGATTCTAATGATAATATGATTCAAGTAACAAAAACAAAAATCTCTAAATTGTCTAATTCAGAGTTACTGCATGAATTGGAAATACGTTTAAATCAAGAAATTGTTAACAGCTTTAGAGTTGTTGCTTCAGCGTCTCAATTGGAAGAAAAATATGTTGCACTGTATGACTTCTGAAAGAGTCTTGATCCACAAAACGTCACCCATGATACCACTTTAGAGAACAACTTACCTAGCAATGATACCAGTCAGACTATTTGTGATATCCCATTTAACGAACATTTTTGGTTTAATTCCACATTAGAAGCCACAGTAGACGCAGATGGCGTAGTTATTTTAGTTCCTTCATGTCCTGAAAAGCCTATTTCACCAATACCTACACCATCATCAGTTCCGGACAATGTATGCGAAGAAACAATATAAACCGATTAACACGTGAATATCAAATTAAAGAAAGAGAAATCAGAACTAGTTCTAACAGTCCACCAAAAAACCGCTTTCTTTCCCCATCATTTCCAAAAAATATGACTTCACTACTACCCCATTCCTTAACAACTCCGGATACAGTATGCGAGAATATAAAGATTCAAATTTCAGAAAGCAGAAATTCAATAATATATCAGGATGAAACTACACAGATAGAAGGCGGAACTCTTTATAACAGTCCATCAAAGAATAACGCCTCAGTTTCAGCCTATTCTGGTGGAAGGATAGACCAACAAACCACTCCACACAAAGAAATGCTTAATAGTTCAGCAGAGAATAAAAACACTTTTCCAACCCCTTTTAAAAATGCTTTCTATTGGCCAGAATCAACTGTAAAAACAAAAATTGATAAAACAGGAGGCACAAATAAAAAATCAAAGATCTACCCTACAGTAGCAACAAGTGATGAATTTATCGAACATCAACGAAGAGTTAAAAGGAAAAAGAGGAAAAGATACTGAAAACGTGAACGTATTCGAATAAGGAAAGAAAAAATAAAAAACAAACTAGTAAAAAGAACAAGTAAAGTCGTAAACAAAAAACCAGACATTAACAGGAACAAACATATTACGGAAGCTAATAATAAAGATGTTAATCAAAATAATAATAAAGACAATAATTACAATAATAATAAAGAAAATATGAGAGAATATTCTAAAGATGATTTTGTTATAGTCAGATACGATCACCAATATTTTCCTGGCAGAGTCTTAGAGCAATGTTCTGATGGTTTGAAAGTGAAAACTATGGCTGAAAGTGGAAATTTCTGGAAATGGCCAAATAAAGATGACATTCTAGATTACGTTTTTGCTGACGTTATATGTAAGATTAAAATACCTACACCGGTAACTAAAAGAGGTGCTTACAACATTCCAGAAATTGACGATCTGAAGAAACAATGAGCAATTAATTTTTTTAAGTTAGTTCTTACTCTATATTTTATGTAGAATGTACTATTTATTTGACAATAAAAATTGTTTTTGTACTGTTTCTTCTCTCGCAATTCAATAATTACGACCCGAAAATACAATGTAAATGAATAGGTCGGATAGCGGCGCCCTAATGGACGGTATTAGGAAAAAAACATTAACATGGACGGAAAACGGGGACTTTAGACAATTATTGAATTGCATTTTCAAAATAGATAATTTTGTGTGAATAAATAGTTTTATCGATACATATTTTGCATTTCTAGGAATTAAACATTGATAATAACTGAGTTAAATGTCTAATTTTTATTTATAATGATTTAAAATCAATCTTTTACACGTTATTGACTTTTCGGTATCTAAGTGGTCGGTATTCGGGGCTATTACGTTAATAAACTTCCAAAGTATTTGCCGAAGGAGGATCTCGCAACTACAAACAATAATAAGGGCGACTATGGCCTTCGCCCCTTGAGGAGCAGGCCAAAAGTGATATCTGGACCAGCATTATTAAAAAAAGAAATAAAACATCTAGAAAATGCTCTACTGAAGAATAGATACCACAAGAGGGACATTCGCAATGCAGATCCGAAGATAACCAACGGGGAAACCAAGACAAGAAAATACCAAAATAGCATTCCTCCTATACATTTAAAGATGAACGGACAAAATAGAAAATTTGCTCAAGAGAAATAAAGTAAAGGTGGTATTCAGAGATTAAAAAAATATGTCAACCCTGTTCCCGAAAGCCAAATACCCCAAAAAGAAACCTTGAGGCCCGGAAGTCTACAGTCAAGAAACCAATTTCATCAGCGACGCAGTAACCAGTCCGAAAAGTAAACCTCAAGATTGGACGACTGCCGCCAAAGCCCAAAAGCAAGAACCATCTGTACTCATATGGCGACTTCAAAAAGCAGAAAACCACTTGCAAATAATACCATGGCGGACGGAGCACATTCCCGATATTTACTTGAGTTTTTCTTGGTTTCCTTTATTGTTTTTTGAGTTTAAAACATAACCTATCTGTCAGATTTGTGTAAAATTTTGACAGTAGACATCCGAAACATGGCAAAAGTCAGAAACATAATCAGCAGCGTAGCAAAAGTCAACGTTTAAAAAGTCACCTTTCCATCAAACTGCTCTCATATTTATCATTTCGAACAGACTGATTCTCATTGGAAGCCTTGCACAAATTATGACAAACGTAAATACAAACAGTTGTTTTGTGACCAAACTTGGCAATAAGGTTTAGCTACTTAGAGGCAATAAATGATTAAAATTTTATTCAAATAGATCAAGTGGCAATGACATCTGACTTTTTTTGTTTCTACTACTCCATTATCGTCTGTATTTTGTGCACATTTTGGTCATTTTAATATTGCTATCTCCTGTGGTTCTTCTGTTTAACGTGTTTTAAAAGCGTGATTATACCTAGAGTGTGACAGAGTAAAAATTACCGCCAATTAAGCGAATTGTAGACTGCCATCTTTGACGTTTATCAATAAGAGACCGATTTTACAGTACCACATATAAAGATAACTTATTCAAACCTTTTGATCACTCAAAGTAAAAAAAAAATTCCAAGATGTATTAAGATATTATTTTAAGAACTTACAATAATATGATGAGTCTTTAATTGAAATCTTTTCTACGTACTTAGAAAAACTATTTTCATAAAATTAGTTGGAGTAAGGTACTGTTAAATAATAGAAATTTAACTGTAACAAAGTCAAATTGAACTTATAGAGGTCTAGAAACTCCTAGCCGTCCACACAGAAAATGTAATGTAATATGTTTATATCAACATTTTCTTCCCTTTATAAGTTTTTGGTGGTTTTTTATTCAAATATTATTTATTTCCAAATTCATCATCATATTCAAATACTAATTCTAATTGGTAAATTCGACAATAACAATAGAATTATACACATTTCAAGATGAATAGTGTGGACAATTACAAATTCCACAACAATACATGCATTAAATTCAGTAGCAGGAAAAAGATTAGTACTTGTGTAAATAATTTATAAAGAAAGACAACAACAAAAATACTATAAAATGGCAGATTAAGCAAAATCATAAAGAAGATATATAGTGGCTTTAGATAAAAAAATATAAGTGTATATAATGATTACTTCACAACATTTACAGATAGATTAGAGCCTAAAGCAGAAATCCTATTGGCTGCTTAGAAGACCATATGTTTTTTCTTAATGAAACTGGTTTATTTAGACATTCAACCTGATAAAAACTTCGCGTCGTTTAAGAGAAACACACCGACAACAAAGGTATAAAATAGATAACTGTTTTGTTAAAACATAGTGTTTCAACAGGGTGGTGTATGACCGCACTTAATTCTATTAAACACACATTTTTTAAATATTCTTGTATACGTAATTTATTTCTAAAGAAAGTGAATCTAAGGCATTTGTAAATTATATTTTATTTTACGTCTTTTGCAATTTTCGAATTTATAATGTAAAAAAAATGCAAAAATATGTGCTTTACGTAAAGTACGAAATTCCTGTGGTAAGATATGAAATTCTTTGTAAACTACTTTCAGACTACCTCCCTTGAATTCATCCATACAAACATACATGTAAACTTTTCCAACAAACACAAAATTAAAACAAAAAAACGAAATTACAAAACAAATAAATTAAATTACAAGCGTTTGTTTATTTCAATTGTGCTACCTAGAATATTATTTTAAATGCTAAAAATAACAGCTCACCTGCAGATAAAACAGAATCTTTTATTTTTAAAATTATTTCGCAATAATGAAGTAAAAACAATTCTGAATCAACAAGTGACTTAGTTGCCAAAAGTAATTCAGAAATAATCTCGGTTTACTCAGCTTTTTCTAATTTTTTTAAATGTTTTTGTCACGATTAAATTATTCATTGTTACAACAATATCGAAATAGTAACCTTTGAACTTTAATTGACGGTGTTGCCAAAGCGCGCTAGAAAATTCAATAATCGGGCAATTTGAACTAGAGGTTGTTTTATTTAAAAAAAACACATACCGCAGGTACCTAAGTTTTAAAATATCGCAATAGAATTGTTGTTAACCACCACGTTTAATGACCACGACACTGTGTCGTAAACAGAATGCAATAAAATAGAAACATTGTTTAGAAAATTGGGAATTTTAATTGACTGAAAAATTTATCATTTAAAATACGATTGAGTTGGAATAGAAAATTTTATTACAGGGCAAAGCATTGTAAATTATGGCCTTTCAGATAGTAACTTTGCAATTAAACAGAATTAAATTACTGTAAATAAATTTGAATTTTTTAAATGTTAAACGAAATCGGTATCGGTTTAATACAAAAAGAACTTAAGGAAAATCATGTTTAAGATCAAAGCATTCTATAGTTATTGTTACACATTTTAATAGTAATATTAATGTAAAGAGACATTTTTGCATTAGAGTTGACAATAGTTTTTAACTGAAAAAAAAAAACAATTTCAAGACAACTAAAATCGTAAATAAAATAACAATAATCTACTTAGATCAGTGATTCCCAAAGTGGTCCCTACGGACCCCCAAGAGTCCACGGGATCAATCAAAGGACCTGTGAAGAAGAATCAAAGTTGATTTGGGAGTCTAAGAACAACGTCAGGGGGTCCGCGTAAGATTTAATATAAAATTAAAAAATGGTGACATTTTTAATAATATGGAAGTTAAAATAAATAAAAAGGAATATTATTATTAGCAATTTTTACGTGCTAAGTAAAATATAAATATACACAGGTGCATAAAATACAAGTATTAGCAGGCATTGTGGTGAGTGAGGCCTGTCTATACAGGTTTATGCACACACAACGCAATAGAGCCGATGCCTCCACAAACAACAATTTAGTTTTGTGTTATGCGTGATGTGAAGTGCATACAACAAATTTACCTAATCTTGGACAAAAAGAAGTATAATTTTTATACTGTTACGCAGATAGCGTACTTTCGTTACGTAAGTACCTATATTTGAATAAAATATTTTTAATTCAAATTTATTTAAGCAAAGTTATACTCTTGTTTAAGCTGATTTAAGAAAATTAGATATCACAGTTATCAATACAGTAATCTGTTAACATTCATTAAGGATTTCTTTTTTATTAAAAACTTAAAAAGGGATTGTAAGTCTTTCTAACACAGATGTGTTTCTAAAGAATATACTATTAATAATTCTGTAAAAGAAGTTAGACATATTGGGTTTTATAATTTAATATAATGCACCCTAAAAGCTATAGCTTACTATTTTATATTTTTGTTTATTTCTGCGAATGTTCGGAATTACTGTATATTACTGTGTAAATTAATTTATAAATTATTTATTTTTCTTTAAAAATTAATTGGTACACAATGAGTACCTAAACAATGTGTGACATTTACATAAAATATCCATACATCTCAATACAGTCAAGAGAGCGTTACATTGTAGCATTCCATTTCAAAAAATTATTATAATTAACAGTGGTTTGTTGCAAATAAAAATTTTGATATATATTTTTTCCTATATCTTCAGATAACAGTATAAGTAAACCGAAGAAAAAATGCAGACAATACAGTGTTGACTATATGAAATATGGTTTTATTCCGTAACCAGGAAATAGTACTTTACCTATGTGTCTTCTATGTAATAAAAAGATGTCAAACGATTCAATAAAACCTTCTCAGCCTATTGAACATTTAATTAAAATCCATAGTGACAAAAAAGATAACGATTTAACGTTTCTTCAAACAAAGAAAAATATTTGAAAACACCGACATTGCAAGAACTCATAAGGACTACGTCTAAGAGAGATAACGACGGACAGCGTGCTTCTTATAACATTTCTTTAATGATTGCAAAGTCCGGAAAACCGTACACTATTGGTGAAGAACTTAACCTACCAGCTGGAAGTGAGGTAATACGCGCCGAGTTGCACAGCTTTCGATATTATAAAAAGAATTCCACTGAGTAATAATAGTGTACGAAGAAAGATCGAAGAAATGGCTCAGTGTGTAGAAAACTCTTTATGTGACTACTTAAAAACATCTAAATTCTCTATACGGTTTGACGAGTCAACATTCCTAGAAAACGAAGTTTTACTTTCAGCTTATGTGAGATTTGTAAAAGAAGATTTCCCAAGAATTGTTATTTGCTAAATGTTTGGAAACTGCTACAATATGTGAAATATTATTTACCGAATTAAAAAGATTTTCGAGCTATATCATCTTCGCTGTTACTGACGGTGCTCCGGCTTCATTCGAACGGTAACTAAAGATTTAAAGACATTCTTCACTTGGATATTCCCGATTGGGTGTTGAACCCGTTTGCAGTTAGTCAAACCCAGAGCACAAATACAGATGAATACATACTAAAACAGGAGCAACTTATTGAATTATCCACAATGATGAGCTGAAACCAACGTTTAAACAAGGATACGGCAACTTCTGGTTACAAAAACAGATCCCAATTTTATATCCAGCATTATGGGTTATTGCACAGAAGCTGTTGATTGCTTTTCCGTCTTCCTATTTGGCAAACGTGGATGCAGTGCCGTTATGAACATTATCACAAAAAAAAATCCCGACTAGAAATTAGAACTCGTGGGGATTTGCGGTTGCTACTCACAAACATTGAACCGGACATAAATTTCATCCAAATCCTTAAATTTTTTTTTGTATTTTAAAACAAAAGTTATAATTTAAATAAATACTTCTTCAACAAAATGTTTTATTTATATTTTATTTTTACGTCACCATTAACCATTCAAGACATCGATTTCAAAATTTATAATTTTTCGATTATGCATTCATGTACATAGTATTTAACTGAGGGATCCGTGGGCAAGTTTTGACTCTGAATAGGGATCCGTGAACTAAAAAAGGGTGGGAAGCACTGACTTACGATGATGATAAATATTTTGTTTCTGTATCAGAATGCGAGGAATTCAATTAAACGTTAAAAAACATTCCTTGGAATAGTTTTAGTAATAGATGTCATTTAGACGTAGCGTTTATCCGTGGTCCTTTAAATAGATTGACTTGTTATAAATAGTAAAAGCAGGACGTCTACAATAAGCATTTATGTGAAAACGAAGAAACGCAAAACATTATGTTGTTTCTAAAAACGTTATTGGATCAAAGAAGAAGAAAAAATTAACTAGTCTTATCAGAGTCTATTTTAAACCAAGAATATCTAAGCCAAGTTGAAGAAATGAACGTGTTCTAAACATGCTATCTACCTTCTTTAGTACATTCAACTCTGGAAGTTATGTGCATAGAAAGTAAGTAATAACACAAAAAGAGGTCTGGCAAAATCTTTTGGTGGCAACTCAAACTATAAAAAGTGTTTTAGATGCTGGAACATTACAGACTTCGATGGAAAAAATCAAGAGATAAATTTGAATATAATTTTTTTTATACAGGGCGCATTTGAAATACGACTACAAACTCAAGAAGTAGTTTCCTTGTGGCGTTAAATGAACATTTTTCCATTAAAGATTTAGACTAAAGTTTTGAGATATTTGCAATTAAAGTTTTCAGATCGGTCCTGACTATCTAAACAAATGGAAATTATTTGTTCATTGTAACTATGCGATTAATGATAAGTGTAAAGTGTGTAGTCTATATATTAATCCTTTGGACTTTTTTCTGGAGCTTAGACAGAATCTGCAATTATTTACGCGAGTAACGAACCATTTTCGGCGACGTTTAGACGTTTGTGTTTTATCTAATGAAGGAGTTATTATCTAGTGTGCTTGAAAAGAATCTGCAGAATAGCAACATCATTTAACCCAGTAATTTAACTACGATAACATTATTTTGTATTTGTTTTTATTTTTGGTGTCAGCAAATCGTTGAGAAGAAATTTGCACTTCTTAGAACATTTTATTTTTATTCGTGGTGTCAATAACCTTACAGGTCCGTAATTTACGATTTATTTTGCTAAAAACTTTGAAATTTTTAACTTTTATTTTGACATTTTTTGCTTGTATTTATGCTCTAATTACACCTGCTAAAATAACAACTCGTTAATCAGATACACCCAGTATAAATATACGAGCTAATTGAGATCAAAGAGAAAGACCAAGATACAGACAAATATTTTAACTACATTATAGTTTGCCGTGATAAACCTAAACAAAAACGGGCCAATTTCAGTTACACTACTATAGAAAACGTTGAAAAACCGAAAACAAATAAATGTATGTATATAAACAAAACAAGTCACATTAGAAACGCGAGAAAAATATTTTAAGAAATTATAAAGCAACGAAGAGAAGAACCGGACAATGACGACACAGAAACAATTAATAAATCAGAACTACTGGACCGAACAACATATTGTTACGAATTTATTACTTAAAAACTAATTTATTTAAAACGATTAAAACTACGTTTACTTATTATAGAAATATGTATACTTTTAAATTGACCGAACTACTAAAATCTAATAATAAAAACACTTACACTATAATTTATGTATGACCGTTGTATAACACTTAAGATAAGATTAGATAACGTCCTCGGATTTGTTTACACTGTAAGTCACGTTCACTCGATTCGGTGTACACTGTTATTTATTTAAAACGCCGCGCGTGCTAACGATACGTATTTATTTCAACTTGATAATCTTAATACTGCATGCTTTCACATTCCAGCAATAACTGCCCTACGATTTCCATCTTCGGCTTTTATAGACATCAGCGAATTCTTCTCGATCGTTCCTCACTTTTCGTTATATTTTCTAGAAACTAGATAACAGTTCTAGAAGGCTCTTGCATTTGCAAGTAATTTCTCGGACGTTTCACTGCCCCCTTCTTAGGACTGTTCTGTCCCAGAACAGGAGACTGGATGTGACACCGGTAAAAGGGATCGTGGCGATAGCGGCAGCTTCCTCCATTTCGGCAACTTCCTTGACCATAGAAGTAACAGTCAATGGACTTTTCCTGACCCAATACTCTCCTCGGTTGGTAACTACAGACCAACACTTGAACGCCTGTTCCTCGGAAGACGACCTCCAACATGTTTCGAACTGTCCTCCAATTCAATTGGTCTAAGCCACAACCAAGCTTGGGTACTGCCAATTTCTTAACATGATGGAACTCCATTTGTCTCTTGAGACTCCATAATGTTCGCCACAGATCTTTGTATAACGGCTTGACACGTGAGTATTTCTTGGTGACCAGATAGAAAACGAAGCGTCCGTCACCACGTAGTCCTAAAACCTTTCCGACTGCCGGTTGCTGTCTTCGTAATTCATCTAGCTGTCCAAACTTCTTTTTAAACACGACTGCAACCCCTTTGGACATGTCAAGCTCCTCGCTCACGCAATGTGCGATGGCGTAATCTTTTTGTGTCTGGAACAGGTCTTGTTGTTCCTCGGTGGCAACTCCGAACCTAGCTTTTCCAGAACCTCCGTATAAGTTTATAAACTTTTCGAACTCCATTTCTTCGATTGGATTCCTGGTTCTGCTACTTATTACTCTGGTTCGGACCTGAACTTGCGGATTGTGGTTATCGCCAGCAAACGGGGCTAGACGATCGACGTGGACCACTTTTGGCTTGCCTCTGGGCGGTTTTCGGATGCGGTATATAACGTCGTTAATACGCTGCACGACTTCATAGGGGCCCTCCCATTGCCTTTGCAGCTTCGGCGACAAACCACGTCTCCTTTGAGGGTTATACAACCAAACCATATCGCCAGGTTGAAACCCACCATTTTGCGCCTTGACGTCATATCTTGTTTTCATCCTGTCGCTGGCAATTTGTGTGTTTTTACGAACCTCTTCATGTACTTCGTCTAGCCTCTTTGCCAGCTTGCTGACGTAATCTTCTCCAGCGACTTCTTCTTCCGGTCTTCGTCCAAATTGAAGATCGCATGGTAATCTTATCTCACGACCGAGCATGACACAGGATGGTGTTTGACCTGTGCTTTCGTGAACGGATGATCGGTACGCCATTAAGAAGAGGTGCAAGTACTGATCCCAGTCTCTTTGATGTTCGGACACTACCTTGGCTAAGTACTTGCCCATTGTTCGATTCATCCGTTCAACCATGCCATCAGACTGAGGATGGAGAGGCGTTGTCCTAGTCTTTTTAATTCCTAACAGTCGGCAAACTTCTTGAAACAGCCCAGACTCAAAATTGCGGCCTTGATCGGAGTGTAATTCCAACGGAACTCCAAACCGGCAGAAAAACTCCTTTACTAATACGTCTGCGACTGTAGCTGCTTCCTGATTGGGTATGGCATAAGCCTCCGTCCATTTCGTGAAATAATCCATCGCCACCAAGATGTATTTATTTCCCGAATCGGATTCTGGGAACGGCCCTGCGATGTCAATCGCTACTCTTTCCAAAGGGCTTCCTACGTTGTATTGTTTCATGGGTGCTTTGCGCTTTCTCGCTGGACCATTTCCTGAAGCGCAGACTATGCATTTACGGCACCATTTCATGACGTCCTCTTTGCAGTTCATCCAGTAGAATCGTTCTCGCACTTTACCCAACGTCTTCTTAATGCCAAAGTGTCCTCCTGATGTCCCATCGTGGAGAAGCTTCAACACTTCGGTCACCCTGCTCTTCGGCACTACCAGCTGTAGTCTGTTTCCCGTGCCCTCGGCATTTTCTAGGGATCGCTTAAGAAGACCGTCTTCTACTATCAAGGAGTCCCACTGCGCCCAGTACGCTTTGATATTTTTGCCCAAAGCACTCACTTCTTCCCAGGTTGGTCGTCGGCCGTTTTCTTTCCAGTCCAGGAGTAGTCTTATTTCAGGATCGTCTTCTTGTTCGCGACGTAACTGCTCAGGTTCCCACTCATCATCAACCATAGCAGTTCTCCGGAGGCATTCGACTTTTTCTTCCAGTCGCGAACAATGGCTGCAGTCCGCCGGACATGGTCTTCTAGACAAGGCATCAGCGTTCCGATGACTGTTTCCGGCACGGTGTTCTGTGTCGTAGTCATACTCTTGCAGTCTCTCGATCCATCTTGCCACTTGTCCTTCTGGGTTACGGAACTGCAGTAGCCATTTTAAAGCGGCGTGATCTGTTCTCAGTAAAAATTTTCGTCCATACAAATACTTGTAGAAATGTTCGATGGACTTAACGACTGCTAACAACTCCCTCCTAGTCACGCAATAATTCCTTTCTGGCCTGGACAAAACCTTGCTAAAGTACGCGATAACTTTTTCTTGTCCATCTTGAACCTGCGAAAGGACCGCGCCTATGGCCATATTGCTTGCGTCGGTATCCAAAACAAACTTTCCATCTTCTCGTGGATAACTCAAAATCGGCGAAGTGACTAGGGTCTGTTTTAGTTGATTAAAAGAATTTTCACAGTCTTCATTCCATCTAAATTCTGCTTTTTCTTCGGTTAATTTTGTCAATGGTTTGGCAATATTGGCAAATCCGGGTACAAATCTTCTATAATAAGTGCACAACCCAAGGAAACTTCGGACCTGATGTTTGTCGATCGGTCTTGGCCATGCTTGCACTGCTCGGATTTTGTCTGGGTCAGCCCTTACTCCATCTCTAGATACGACGTGGCCAAGGTATTGGACTTCCTTCTTAAATACGTGGCACTTCTTTGGGCTCAGTTTGAGGTTAGCCCCACGTAATCTCTGGAACACTTCCTTCAAGTTGTTCAAGTGCTCTTCAAACGACCTTCCAACCACGATCACGTCGTCCAAGTAAACCAAGCACGTCTTCCAAGACAATCCGCGCAAGATGGTCTCCATCAAACGCTCGAACGTTGCAGGAGCGTTACACAGGCCGAAGGGCATTACAGTGAACTGCCACAAACCAGTTCCGATCGTAAAAGTTGTTTTTTTCACGATCCTTGGGTTCTAATTCTACCTGCCAGTATCCACTCTTTAAATCTAACGTAGAAAACCACTGGGATCCTGACAGGGTGTCTAGCGTATCGTCAATTCTGGGTAAAGGGTAGCTGTCCTTTTTGGTCACGTCGTTTAGCTGCCTGTAGTCTACGCAAAACCTCGTTGATCCATCCTTCTTCTTCACGAGTACCACTGGGGATGCCCATGGACTACTTGAAGGTTCAATCACGCCTTCTCTCTCCATATCCGTAATTATTTGTTCGGCTTCTTCTCTTTTCGCCAAAGGAAGTCTGCGTGGATGTTGTCGTATCGGCCGAGCGTCTCCGGTATTAATTTTATGTTTCACCACGTTAGTTCTTCCTTTGGAGCCACTCTCCAGCGCGAACACATCTTGGTACTCTTGGATCAACACTTTAACTTTAGCCAGCTGGTCTTGGCTGAGGTTTTCGCATTTGGTGGTAAGAATGTCCAATAGATGTTGTGGACACTTCTTCAGCGACGTATCTTCGTTCGACTTCACGCATCTCACAATTTGTGATACTGGCGTGCATTGGCCTACCACGGTCTTCTTTTTAGCGTTACAGGATCTGAGTTGATGTTTAAGATCCTTACTGGCATCGTCTTCTTTACTCGTACTAAAGTTCTGCCAACGAGTAGTCCCTTTTCAACTAAGCCGCCCTCCATTGGTTCAATCGCGCGTATGTAGCCTTCCCGGAGACTTTCATCCAAGCGTGCCATCACCACACTTTCAGTCCTTGCAGGCAGAGTCACGTCTTCACTCAATAAGACTCGCACGGCTGCCTTCTCTGACGAATGAAAAGGAATTTCTTCATTGTCCATCTTCAGGACATCGTTCTTCATATCCAAATGGAACCCATACTTCTTTATCACGTCCATTCCCAGGATAACTTCTTCCGTGATGTCGGCTACCAGTACTTGATGGTCGAGTACTCCATTTCCCAAACCAATGGTTACTTTGACTTGTCCGTGAGTAGGTATTTCGTCGCCCGTCGCTGTTCGAAGTCGTACTGTTACTGGTGATGTCTTCTCGTTTTCCAATAAGATGTCAGGACGAATGATGGTCTTCGTCGCTCCCGTGTCAACCAGTAACTGGACGCTTCTCCCATTGATCTTGCCATCGAGATAAATGCTATGCAATTGCTCTCTAGGCGATGCCATTTGGATTGTAACCTCCGGAGTTTGACTAGATGTGATTACTTTTTGTTTCTTTCGCTCGCCTCGTTCCAAATTTTCGAGGGCTCTTCTAGTCCTCTTCTTAGGTTTGGTACGATGCCGTCGTACATGGCCTATTTCATCGCAGTTCAAAGCTGTCACTCCTCTTTCCCGAAGTATTCGTCGCGCTATCTCCTCGATGCTTTCCAGTGTCTGCGCGGGTACTTCTGTAGCACAGCAGAGTCTATGACCACCTTGTTGCGATGCTTGTTTTGCTGCTTCAAACTCCAAAGCATGCACCAAAGCGTCATCCAACGTCTTCGGTCGAGCTAACCGGAGGGTCTGCTGTGTTTCGCTGTCTCGGAGGCCATCTACGAAAGTTTGAATAGCTAACTGCTCCAGGAAGGTATCCGGTGCTGTAGGATACGCAAGCCGTGTTAATCTAGCGATGTCAGCCTCAAACTCTTGAAGACTTTCGGCAGCTTTTTGAACCCGACTTTTAATTTGAGCCTGGTATACTTGTTGAAGATGGGCATCTCCATACCTCATTTCTAATCGTGATATTAAAAGTTCATAATTTTCTTGCAGGTGGTCCGGAACAGTTTGTAAAATTCCCAGCGCTTCTCCACGTAAGGACACGATTAAAGACGTCGCTTTCTGCTTGTTGCTCCAACCATTAGCAGTAGCTGCGGCTTCAAACTGCTTGTAGTAGGTTGACCATGGAACTTTACCATCAAAATTCGGAGGTACAACTTTGAACTTATGAGTGTTTTCTTCTCGATGGTCCATTATTAAATCTTCACTCGTGACGCTTCCTTCCCCGTGACAATTCATTTGGTTCATTCTCTCTTCAAGCAGTTGTATTCTTTCTCTCAATTTTTGTTCTAATTTGTCTTCTACTTCTTCTATTTTGTCATTCACAGATTCGCAAATTTCTTCTTTTAAATTTAACATATCTGCTTGAGTTTCCTCTTGCACAATTTTGATTTGATTTTCTATGCTCGTTTGTATTTCTTCTTTTAATCGTCTAGAATTTTCCATCAACTTTTCTTCTATTTTCTGGGTATTTTCAAATAATTTTTCTTCAATTTTCTGAGAGTTTTCTTCCATTTTCTGCGAATTTTCGTAAAACTTTTCTTCCATTTTTCTAGAATTTTCGGACAGTTTTGCTTCGATTTTCTGCGAATTTTCGCCCATTTTCCTATTATTTTCTTCCATATTCTTATTCATCGATTCAAGAATTTCAAATATTTTTGAATCCATTTTCTCTTTTTGCAAACGCGTCACCGGCATAAATTTAAATATAACACGAATATAAAGTTTTTAAATACACTACTTTATAAACAAACACGCGTATCGTATCTCGAGCGATAATAAATTACTTAATGGTATTTACACTAATAAAAATCGCGAACAGCTTTATCTATTTACACGATTTCCACGGGTTTAAAACCGAACACCTGACACCAATTTGTTACGAATTTATTACTTAAAAACTAATTTATTTAAAACGATTAAAACTACGTTTACTTATTATAGAAATATGTATACTTTTAAATTGACCGAACTACTAAAATCTAATAATAAAAACACTTACACTATAATTTATGTATGACCGTTGTATAACACTTAAGATAAGATTAGATAACGTCCTCGGATTTGTTTACACTGTAAGTCACGTTCACTCGATTCGGTGTACACTGTTATTTATTTAAAACGCCGCGCGTGCTAACGATACGTATTTATTTCAACTTGATAATCTTAATACTGCATGCTTTCACATTCCAGCAATAACTGCCCTACGATTTCCATCTTCGGCTTTTATAGACATCAGCGAATTCTTCTCGATCGTTCCTCACTTTTCGTTATATTTTCTAGAAACTAGATAACAGTTCTAGAAGGCTCTTGCATTTGCAAGTAATTTCTCGGACGTTTCAATATCTAATGTAGGAAGCTGATTCTTGCAATAAGCCCAAAAATACTTCATTACTAGGCTATGAATAGTTATGCACTAAAAGCACATCAGATATGCACAAAAAAATGCATTTAAAATAAAGTTTATTTTCTATATAATACATTACGAAATAAACGATAGTAGTGAATACTGAAAATATTAAAAATCTTGATTGGAGAGACTCAAATTTTAAGGTTTACCACTTTTTGTCATTCTTCCAAGAAGTTCCAGAATGTAATTTTTTTCTTATTGTACACTCGTTCGGAATATTTCCATGAACACACAGAATACTTGATTTTTAAATTTTGCTAATGATGCTAACAAAAACTAGTAAATTCTGAACATTTCGTGCAGCTTTTCGAGAATGTCGTAATTAGGGTTTGTGTATTACTTTGTTTTTTATTATTCATGTGTTTTTCGCTATTCAAATCCTAAATCACTTAAAACTTTTTGATCGCATTCACAGACACCTTACAAAATTTGCAAAATAGCATGCTTCCATCTGTTATAAAACTGACAGACTGGTTTAGAGCTACAGATATACGTAATTTCTCTTGGCATCTAAGAAGATCTTAACGAGAATGACAGTAACTGCTAACGTTTACATGTGTTAATTTGAAATCTTAAACAATAATTTATTGCAAAATAAATGGTTTTTTTCTGTAAACAAATTTTCGAAAAAAAAAGATCCTTTATTCCTTATTTGATTATTGTCATTTACTCATTCATCGTTAATCCACAACTAATTACTAATGATTACTAACAATATAACTTTGGATAATAACGTATTCTAGTGTAAAGCTACTAGAATTATGTGAATCTACATACAAAAATTTAAAAAAACAACGTTCTCTAAAGAGTCAAAGAGATGCAAGCTAGACACAAATCAATAGAATAATGCATTCATTTCAAATACCGCAAAGCTAAATTTGTAAATAGCTAGAACCCTGAAGAAAAACTAAAAAGAAACACGATGTGCGGTGTAAATGATATTGTCTGGAGTGACAAAGCTAGAGGCGTTTCATTATGTTGTGAAGTGTGACCTTGAGTCTAAAATCGAAATTAATAAATAAAAATTCTATGTGAATCTAAAAAACGTTTCTATTTAAAAAGCACTCACGTTAATAAAAATTAAAAATAATCATATATTTATATATTAAATAAAAATAAGTTTACTTTTAATAATACGTAAAGAATTATTAATAACAAAAACAGTAAAAATGTATCGTTGGGAAGACGGATAATAGCAACATTTTGACATATACGGACACAGTTCACGAGATCCTGAAAGACGTTTAACAACATATGGTCCAAGACAATAACACTCTTACAAAAGTGCAAAAACAGTTCATCAGATTTCTTCAAAATATTTCTTAACATAGTACAGAAAAAGTCAATATTAAAAGATTTTTCACTGTAAAAAATACCAAAAAATAATAATTCTGAAAAATCCAGATTTTTATAAATAAAACGGTTTTAAAAACATAATAAACTTATATCATCTTGCTTAAATATCAAAGTGCGATAACGCAAAAAAACAGAACGTGAAAATTACCTTAAAAAGTTGAAATGATAAAAAATTTCGAATTAAAATAAATAAAAAGCTCAGTTAGTCGCAAATATCAACAAATCTGTATTTGGTAATCCATGTAAACGTAAAGCATAAACAGATAACAGCAATACAAATATTGCAAACTCTCTTGAGTCCGTGTTTGCAAATAAACCTTTAAAAGGAAAACTTTTTCTAAAAAAAATTCAGGCTAAATATTTCTGATTATACTTGATTGTATAAAAATTTTTTGCTAATGTCAACATTAGAAAAAATCACAAAGACGCAATAAAAAAAAATTCTTTTTCTCCTTTCTAGTTTTTTTGCGTTTCAGCAAAATGTATTTCTAACTTTTGCGCTTCGGGATTTACCAGTAGTTTCCATTATCTATTCCTTTTCTGTATTTACTTTCAATTATTTCTACCCACTTCGCCGTCTATTTATCCCATTTATAAAAATATTAAATTCGAAACTTTAAGATAAGAAAATACCACTCTAAACTTGTTTACTTATTAAATGATAGCTCTCAAGCTCGATTTCGTTATCGTTATTATCAAGGAGGTAAAAATCCAATCGATCGATAAAGATGAGTAAATACACCAATGAATTAAATTAAAACTTCATCAAATATGTAATAAGCATTACATAAATAATAATAGAAACAAAACCTTTTGTCTCGAAGTCATGTTAAATGATTCAATTGGTGTCATCATAAAAGTTATTACCTCATTCTTAAGTTGAGCATGTGACTTTAACGAGACTAAAGCGTTTAGGGAGAAATTGCAATCGACAATTCCCTTATTAATTTCTTTAACGGTTTAATTGCATTGACCCAAACAGCCAGGCGCTTAAGACTGAAGAAAATACTCAGTCTTGCGTTAGATTCCTTATTATGGACGTTCAAGAATGTCATCAAAGCACGTAATAGATAACATTGAAACGTGACGAACGTCGATTGCGTTTGACATTTTTCAGTGTACTATTATGATATTTTCTTGCAAATGAAAAGAGGGTTATTGAAATATTTCGTAACGATGTGTGCTCGACATAGTAATTAAATAGATGGAAATGTAGAAATTGAGTTCGCGAGTGGCTCAATTCAGTTCAATTTACCTTCATAAAGTTTTTATCACATTTGCTTATATAACTTCATTATTTTAGTCAGTGATTTTTTAATTATTTAGAGTACATTCCCAGTTTATAAACTGCTGTTTGCTATAAATTAATATCTGAGAATACCTTTAGTTATAGTAATTTTAAAAAACATCTTTAAAAACTGCAATCGTTCAGAGTTTAAAGCATACTTCACTCATATAATCTATCATATTAGATATTAAAAGAATTAACATAAATTTTCAGAAAAAAAAACCGATTTGACAATTTTTGACATTCATAACTTCTTAGTAAGTAAATGAAGGAATAATTCAATTATCTGGTTGATGCTGCCAATAGCCTAGAAAATTACTTAGATGGTAAGTAGCTCAAAATTTGATTCCATAGAGAGAATCTCAAAATCCGATCTCACATCCAAAGAACGGCGCAGACGCCCAAATTACTCATTCCAGGCGCGAGGTGATAAGACACGCATAACAACTAATCCTAATCCAAAAATCTGCTTAAATTCAATTTTTTTATAATGATGAAAATAGAATATTGTAGTTCGTCCATTATCTTATAGTCCACAAAATACAAATGCGTCCTAGACTGAATAACTCATCAACGTCGATATTACAAATTTGCTACATAACAAAATAGTCGAAAAATAGCTCGATAATAGCAAAAACAGGTAAATAGTATAAAAGCACAATAAAACAAGCGTACAAATTGATTCCATGCTTACACTCCTATGATTTAAGCACG
Organism: Aquatica leii; assembly: GCA_035610365.1. Taxonomy (NCBI): domain Eukaryota; kingdom Metazoa; phylum Arthropoda; class Insecta; order Coleoptera; family Lampyridae; genus Aquatica; species Aquatica leii. Next base: position 60,875,731 of record CM069436.1, read on the forward strand.
ACTAAACAAAAACAGTTACTAAGCTTTTATTATGCATCTTCCAAAATGATGTTTTTATTTTGCTTATATTCGACGTATTCACTATGTAACACTATTATTATGCCTCTATTTGACAATGGTGTAGAGCAACTATTTATAATAACATGTTAAGACTTTATTATACTTCCAAAAAAATCTTTTACTATGCTATTTAACAGACTAGACAATACAATTATCATGCATCTATGCTACTTAAGATTACTTTGAACGAATTAAAGCGCTTACACGACTTAGGCTCCTATAATACATTCATGGAATAATCGAATAGACCATATGTTTATTATGTAAAAACATTTAACAAATTAGTGCGAAAATAGATCGTTAATATAAAAATAGATAAATAAATAAACAAAACAACGATTCCATCTTTTGAAAAAGCACTAATTAAAGAGTCAAGAGTAATTACTATTTACAGAAACAATCAATCAATAAAAGGTGCAACCCAAATTTTGCTTGAAAACGTAAATAACCATTGCAACGACTATTAAACTCGACTTGAATTGAAGCGGCAATATGATTATAAAATAGTATCTATGAAACTTGAATGAAGAAAACAAGTGATCAAACAACACAAATAAGATTTCCTATAAACATAACCAAATTCCATTGAAAAATAGTTATTTATTTTATTTTTCATTTCGTTGTAAATCATTCATAATGCCCTCTTTTAAAAATTATTTTTATTTTCACATTTTTGTTTAGATTTTGATAAGTTTTTTAGTCGTTTTTTCAATTCTTCATTTTTAGTTTTTATCTTATATAAAGTAAAAAATAAAATCTTGTATGCTCCACTGGCGTTACTGGATGATTACGCCCATCGAGCAACATACATCCCTCGGCCCAGAGGCCTTCGAATTGAATTACGTTGCACTTCGGGCGTAATCACCGTAATAACTCAATTGGTACAAAAATAGCTATTATTTTTCACTTCGTTATAATTTACGCATAATATCTAGGACGCGAGATACGTAAATATACATGTATATAACAAGCGGGCGTTATGGATTCATAACGCCCTCTCTCATTATGTACTCAAAAATGATACTACTTGTCATATTTCTGTTCAGATATGGATGGTAAAAAGTTTTTTATTTCTTTTTGTGCATTTTTATTTGAACAATTCTTGCATATTCATTGTAGGTAATTGTAAAATAAATTTGACAAATAAATAATTACTAAACGTCAAATTATTTATTGTTCTAAACTACCTAAGGCAATACCTAGTTCATTTTTAGTTTTTATTGAAGTACAACTTTTTTAGGCGCCAGTAACATTACGTAGTTTCCGCTATTTAAAAACGGGAACTACTGTGCTACTAAGCTTACAAAAACCCCAAAAAAACATGCGAACTAATTTAAAAGACAAATGTTTCGTTAAAGTACAGGATCTGTCACGAAACCTGGCAAGAGCAGCATATGCGCAGAAGGCGCGTTTGAGTTTGGGTTTTATAAGCGTACGGTCATTAGGTACTTTTGAATCTTGTTTTCATAAAAAAATATTCATGAACAATTAAACTTACAAATTATGTAGTGACAAATAAAAAATTTGCACATCTTTACAAAAGTATTATACCTGCGGCAATAGAATCGACATCGGTTAAGCCCGGGATGCGCAAACTGTACATTTATTTTGTTCACATTTTGGTTTCTATTTACGTCGTTACTTTGGCTTTTCATATTACTTTGTACTTTTATACTTGAATTTTGGTACTTTTAGGTTTAAATTGTTTCTATTGAATTTACAACACAAAATAAAATATTTATTGTATTTATAGTGCAAAATTAGTAATAATTATTGATTAATGTTACTTTTTATATTACAGTCTTAATCCATGCAACTCAAAACCCAAAAAATTGTTCATTCCGAAGCACGAAACATGATTCGTAATGTTCCTGCTATTGCAACAGGATTAAAACTTGAATTTCAATACAAGTAATACCATAATACACGTAAACCTAATCCAATTGAATCCATATGAAATCTCGTAAAAAAAATTTGCATTGCATAATATCGCACAACGAGATATTGCTATTTAAGTTTCTTCGAAATGCATTTTCTAATTAAACAAATGAAGATTGGTAATAGCAGTGTTACATTTTTGTAAAAAAATTTGGAAAGCAGATAATTTGGTTCATAACGTTGTGGAAATTTTCACTTTTACAGTAAATAATCGTGATTCAGATGAGGATGAGCGGAAAACTGAAGAACGTGAATCTTTAGGTAACGATGATTAAATAATTATTGGCCTCGGACACATTGTATGTGATTTAATAAACTAGAGATAAATACATTATGTTATATTTTGTAGCAAAACTTCACTCTGTTTTGTAAATTTTTCAATAAAACATTTGTTAAAAATCTGAACCAGTTGTAGTTAACATAATTTTGATTAATGATTAAATTAAAACAAGAAACATTTTACTGTTTCATCAATAAATAAAAATAAAAGAAAAATCAACAACCTGAAATAATATTTATTTTAGTTTGTTTAATTTTTTCAATAATATCAGTCACAAACGACAAAGAAGTTTTACAATTCAATCGCGAGTAAGATTACACGCAGTTTTTTTATACAAAGTAAAAAATAAAATTTTGTATGGCGTTACTAGATGATCAACCAACATACATCCCCCGGGCCAGACCCTCATGCAGTCCGAGGGTAGTCATCGTAACACTGCTCTTGGTGCACAAATAGCTACAACGAGTTCCTGTGTAAATTGGGCATTTTTAATTTCAAAAGTTCGCGAGAGAAAAAACACTCTTCGACAGAAACGAGTTAAATAAACATTTTATTGCTCGAACAGAAACTACGGGGCCCCCAAAGTTTCAAAGCCTTTCAGAAATAGTTTGACGTTTATCTTGACAACTACGCAAACACTGTCAAAGACGATTCACAATAGCAAAAAATTAAAATTTATGACAGTTAAGAATAATAACATACTTTGTAATACAAACATTAACATGGTTCCATCTCACTTTATAGAGCTTTCAATAACACACACATAGATAAGTTAGTAACATTTGTAATGTAGTGTTAAGGTAAAACAGCGTAGTGATCGGATCAGTAATGAAGAAGTGATTAAAAAAATTAATAAAGAACGTGAAGTTACAATCAATTAAAGATGCTCAAATTTCTGAGTCATGTAAACGAATTGCTCCATTTCATAACACAAAAACAAAGAAATGTTTGCACTAGAACAATATCGACTTTATTTATTTATTTTAAATGAAACGCCTGTATATCATTGCATTTCACAACTTCTTGTTAAATTTTCTTCATAAAAAATTCTTCAAAATTTGTGTAAGTGTGGAAACCAGCAACAGAAAACAGTGGACCGCTGTTTCGTCCTTTTAAAACTCATCAGCACTGGGATACCGTAGATGCATAATCAAATTTTTACATCACAGGTTTACACTGCATTGAAAAATTAATTACATCTAAAACTACATACATAGAAAGTTGTGGTTTAGACGATTGTGTTCAACATAAAAAAGGGATCTTCTATATCACAATTTACTTTTACAAATTCGTTAGACATTGCAAGGACTATTAAATTTTAGAATTTTCCAATACAGATATCTTTATTTATTTTATTTTTTTTAAATAAAATCGTACATTAATTAATGCATTGTCAGACGCAGTTTTATTATCTTTAGATTTATTTTTGAAATATTCTTGAATCTATTATTCTTGACAATTTTTACATTTCAACATTTCCTTATCTTCTCCTTGAGTATATTTTGCGATTCAAAAATAATTTTAATAATATGCAACTAGTTTGAAATAAACAGTAAGTTTTGTGACAGAAAGTTAAATGTAATTGAAAATAAACCATACTAAGAGCAAAACGAATCCGAACTTGCCTATCCTTATAAATCAAATCAAAACAGACTTTGTTAAGTACGGAGTACCAATGAGTTAAACCAGTCTGGGATTATGTGCTGTCTTGTCTAATATTTGTGGTAATACAGTGCACGCCGCTTAATAGAATCATGTTAGGACTTGACGTTTTTGATACAAAAACCGAATGATAATATCCGAAATTCAAAGAACTAATTAAATACATTTTTATTCGTTAGAAAGCAGTAAATACATACAGCGTGTATGTGATTAACAGATTGTTGATTTAGAAGCTGAAACCATATCATCAGTGCAACCAAAAAAAAAATAATATAAAAATTTTTATAAAACGTTTAAAAAACTCAAAATTTTTAGCTAACGGACCTGTAGCATAAATAAAAGATAATGTTATGATGTTTTTAATTCGCTGTTCTAAAAACCAGAAATTTGCTGACACTAAAAATAAATACAAAATAATGTTATCGCATAAGACGTAGTTAATTTAAGTTCTATTTTATTTTTATGTTTTGATATAACTGTAACTGATGATGACAATTTAAATTGTTGAAACTAGTTTTACAATTATAAAAAAATTAAAACATTATTGTGAATTGACTTCAAGAAAATAAATATCATATTTAATTTAAGTTGCTCTAAGAACGCACATGCTTTCCAAGTACATTCTCGTAGAACGTATTTACAGATGTTAAATAATGTCACGTTACGCAGATAAGTCAAAATACGTGAACAAATAACTAACACTGCAAAAATAAGGCAAAATATGCAAAACAAGTATTTTTAGGGTACAATGAAAAAAATTTTGACTCGAAACAAGCGTATTGAGAAAATGCAGCTAAAAATGCATACGAAATAGGTTATTGTTCATGTATAGAAAGAAACCTGAGAAGAAAATTGATAACATAAACCACAATTAATAACATCATCTGTGATTCCAATAAGCGGCGTGCACTGTATATGCAAAATACACAAGAGGCAACTGTTTCAGAAGCAATATTCTAACACGGTACTAAGCAAGTTTACTTTCACCTTTAAAAATTAAATTCCGAAGAGTTTACATACAGTCGTTTGCAGAACTATCAACTATTTGCTAATAGTTCTCCAAAAAATTATAGAAGTTTTTTTAGTATAAATAGTGCATTTTCGCACTTATTTTGGTTTCTGTTAAAAATCACTATTAAAAAATAGTGATTTATTTTGTTGCGTCTAACAAAATGCACGCAAAATAAATTAGCAACGAAAAAGTTCTCTCAAAAATGTCGTGTTAAGTTTACATGCGTAAATTGTATGACGCACTCGAAAACGTGTTTCATACCTGTTAATTATTAACAAATGTGCACTAGATTTATACTTTCAAATTTTTGTATAATTAATATTTTATTTTAATGAAAAACAACAAAAAATTATTCAGAAGCTTTACAACCGTTTTTTGTTAAGTTTTTATTCTATTTAAATTGAATTTAAAAAAACGCTAATTAAAAAATAATCCCGCACAAAAACAAAAGTAATCATGAAAACAGATAAACTCACCTTAATTTGCAAATCTCCTTTAAAATAACATTGAATTTTAAATATTTATAACATAAAATCTAATAAAAGAAAGGTTTTTCGATTAAACTTTTAACGTAAAAGAATGGTAAAAGTGTTATTACAAAGCGTTGTTTAACGTGTGCGTAGAAGAAATCTGAAGTTTTCCGAATAAGTTTTCTTTTCTCGTTTACTAAACTATTGGATCGAATTTCACCCTAGGCTGTTACAATCAATCTTCCTTCGCAAGAACGTCGTCTTAACAAAAAGAGCACGTAAATAAATACCTTTATCGATAAATTGCACAATACTTATTTCACCAATTGACTATTCCTGAATCGAATTTAGATTATAGTTTTGTAGAAAATTCCAACCGATTTCCTTCCAATTTGCGATTATCAAAGTGAATGAACATTTTATTATCCGTTTACATTTTGCGGAAGCAACGTCGTTGAAGAGTTGATAGGCTAATTCATTTTTCTGAAAGTCACTGTAAATGTGATGAGAAATCAATCGAACAAGGACGTTTTACTTTTTATACTTAAGATCAATTTGTGAAATGCAAGCGAATCAATCATATTTAATTGAAGAAAAAACTGATGTGAGTTTTTTTATTAAATCATATTTGATTAATCGATTTATTATATATTAATCAATACTATGCACCTGCTGGTGTTTTAACTTTCATTACTTCATAGTGCGACTACAACTAAACAGTTTCTTCCTAATCATAATTAAAAGAATAACCACCTAAGTAGAACAGTAAACAAAGACCAAAATACAGACTGATGCGTAGTTAAGCAACGCGTTTTTGTTCAATTCGTTAAACAAATTTTCAATAAATTGGTAATTAGTTTTAATTATGTTAATGACAAGTAAAAATTATGCAATTAAAGCCTTCCACACAGAAAATTAAAAAAAAACGCAATAACTTTTTTATTTAAATTGAAATTCTTTTTTGTCAAGTTTTCATCACAGTTTTCTAAATCAATCATACAACATACTTTCGGTTCATCAATTTTAGATAACGCAGCGACATGCTTTTGCATAATTGATTTTTGAAATATTCAAAAATGCGCTCGTTCATTGATTTTTTGACGATTTTCCTAATTGTTAAATTACTTCCGGCGGTTTTAATTAAATATATTCTATTTCAACTCGACAAATCGATGCAGCAGTTGTTAAATCATTTGTAGATTCTAAGCTTAGTTCTATTTGATTATGTACATAATCAATAGCTGATTTCTTTATTAATTTTTAACTTCACCACCAAAACACATAGATGGTCGATCAGTTAGATTTTATGCATTAAACAATTACATAATCAAATACCATACATACTAAAATTACTAATTTAAAACGGAACGATGCTTCGTTTTCAGTACGTAACACAATAATCACTTTATTTTTGACTGCTCAATTCATGTATGTACGTTAATATTTGATTAATTATTTTTGAGTCAACCATTTTTTAATTGTTCGGTTAATTTATGTTTTAATGGGTTATTAAATTAATCTCCTACTCGTTATTTTTTTTTTGTAGTAAATTGATTAAAATTTTAAGTCGAACGATATTGGTATTGTATTTCCAAACTTCTTGATAAACCAAATCTATATCTAATCATTGCTTACATATTATTCTGTGAAGCAATATTATAAAATTTGTAAATATTTGCTCTATTCACGAAATAACTTTAACAGGAATACACACTAAATAAGACGTTTAAGTATGGTAACTGCGGGATGATTGGTCATAAGACATCAAAAACGATTAAATAAAATACATTCACTAAAATACGTAAGGATAATAAGTACCAGCTTAACACAGCTCCCAAAAAACTTACTTACAAACAAGAATAAAATATAACAAACATATTGAACCTTGCTACATATAATAATTTTATGATCTATTAACGGGATATGACAAAATTTTCTTCTTTCAAGTGCCGTGTCGGTTCTCCCCTGACGTTGGCAATCACTTCAGCACACCGATCTCGTGCCACGCAGAACAGCTATTCTACAGAACCCATACCTGTCCATTGTCTGATATTTCTTAACCAGGACTGTTCTTTTTTCCGATATCTCGCTTTTTCCTTCAATTTTTCCTGTTAACATTCTCCAGTTCCACTTATTGTGTTAACAAGTAGTTGGAGTTCTTCTAACGTATGTGCAAAGATAACGGTACCTGATTGTCGTAATAGGCCTTCCGTTTATCTTCACGCATCGTTCGGGCATACTTTCCAGGGCTTCTTTAAAGATTTCATCTGAGTACATATTAAGTAGCAAGGGAAAAAGTATACACCCTTGTCGTACTCCTCTTTGTATACTGACCTCGTTAGTTATTTCTCCTATTCTAACCTTTGCTGATTGTCTCCAGTATAGGTTTCGTATTAGTTTTATATCATTGCCATCTACGCCGGGGTCTTAATTTTTTTATTAGTACGTCAAGCTGCACCCTATCAAACACCTTTTCGCAGTCTATAAAACAGACAATTCGTTGAACGGAGAAAGGTTTAAGTATATGGGACATAATACTAATTAAGCGATAGTCGCTGCAATGCTTGAGGTATTGTTTTTTTTTGTATTACAACGAATGTGGACTCTATTCAGTTCTGGAGTATTCTCCTGAGCTGTATATGTTGTTAAATAGTTTTACTATTATGTCCATATTTTCATTATTTATCAGTTTAAGAGCTTCTATTGGTATTAGATCCGGGCATACTGCTTTTCTGTCTTTTGCTATTTGCAATGCGTGTTGCACTTCAGATTTCAAAATATCAAGCACTTCCTCAATTGCTCCTTGATCTTCTAGTCTGCTCCTTTGATCTTAATATTAGTCTGTTACGTATTTTTCCCAGGTCCTTTTTAACTCAGATTCTTCCAGTATCAGCTGGCTATTTTGCTCATCAAAAAATCAAAAAAAGGTCACCGGTTTTTGTTTTTTGTAGTCACTCAGATCTTCTAGTTATTCATATTGTCTTTTGATCCAACATTCTTTTGCAGCTTTATCATTGTTCTTATCAACGTCTGCAGTTTATTATACTCTTATTTATTGTTCTTGGCTCGTCTTCGTTTTTCCATCAGAGTCATTCATTTCATATTTCTAACATTTTTTTTTATTACACTCTGTTTATTCTTTCTTAAATGTCGCTCCAGTTAGTGTGTACGCTTTCTTCATCTCCACATTTAAGTTGCGATAGACTATTAATGAGATCATTTGCTGCCTTTTCTCATATGTTCTCATACGAAAAAAGTATGTTTTTGCATGCTTCACACAATTTTTATATCGTTTGTTGATAAGAATGTAGTAGTTGGTTCAGAGCCATCGTGAGCACTTTGTGGAGCGGTCCATGTACATAATCTGCGCTTCGGTAATCTAAACCATGTGTTAGTTATTGCCATTTCAGTTTCCTGACGGAATTCATAAAGCCTATCGCCTCTCTCGTTACTTTGACCAAGTACAACCAACCAAATCTCTCCGGCCGCGACCAATTTTTGCGTTAAAATACCTCCATTATGAACGTTACATCTCCTTTTATTGATTGCTCGTACAAGTATTCTACTTCGTTATCATATTTCTTCTCGGCAGAAAGAGCGTAGACCTGTAATATATTTATTTTGAATGGATAACGTTGCAATTGGAGAAGCATCTCTTTCGGAAATTGAAACGAAGTTAGTTATATTCACCAGATTGCTTTTCACAAACAACGCAACCCCATTTCATGTTTTGGTCTCCGCTTTTGTTTCCAAAGTAATATAAATTCCCATAGTCGTGCTTACATACTCGTGTTCCTGTCCAACGATGTTCGCCCATTAAGTCTACATTAATCCTGCTTACCAGCTTGGGTACAACGTTCTAACGTTCCACGTGCATATTCTTGTTGTAGATTTCATTATATTCAGTCGGAGATTCCTGGAAGATTTTATTCGGCAATGAAAGCATAAAACAACGCTTTAATGAAAACACATTCAATGACAATGGAGAATTACTGACCAACTATGCTCGCTATGTGACCTAAGAATCAACAACACACTTTTTGAACTTGAACCTCAATACAAATATACATTCCGAAACTCTCGATGACAACAATCAACAATAGATTATGTCGTAACCAACAGACATATACACGGTACAGGTACAAGAAGTAAGAACACTAAATTTCGCAAATACAGGAAATGACCACAGTTTGCTTCCTGAAAAAATCAAAATAAAACTTAACTTGAGAAATAATATAGAACAAAGAACACAAACAAAACAAATAAACATCAGTTCACTGTGTGACAAACTATAAAAAGCCTATATCAAAGTCGATTAAAAGCAAAAATCGATAAAAACCCGATAGAACATGAAGAAGATATTAACAGCTGAAAGAAACGGAAGCCCTCGGAAGTCTGAATGTGAGGCAACAGAAACAAAGACGAAACAAAACACCATGGTTCTGCATCTGTATATTAAAGAACAAATGTAAAAAGAAAGTGTGCTTAAATTACAGTGCACGCTGCTTATTGGAATCACGGATAATGTTATCAGTCGGGTAATGTTATCAGTTTATTAAAGAACGGGACGGACATATGATATTACATAGAAAAAACAGCGTTTATAGTGTTGTGTCAATAAAACTACGACACGAAATAATTAGTCACACAATACTTTTATTTTAGAGTAACTTAATAATTAATAAACATAATCCACACTTCTTCATAAAGCATAACATAATACATAACGTACTGTACAGACGCCATCATTTTCGTCCCCAATCCTAATCTAACCACTAGGGTGACGCACATGTAAGGTGACGCGAAAATAAAAATTTTAAATAATAACCTATTTTGCATACTTTTTTTGCTTTATGTTCACAATACGCTTGTGTTTAGAGTGATAAACTTTTATCACTGTACACTAAAAATAGTTTTTCTGCATATTTAGCTTTATTTTTACAGTGTTGGTTATTTATTCAAGTATTTTGACTGACCTACGTAACATTACATAATTTAAACATCTGTAAAAACGTTATCTTCCAGAATTAACTTGGAAAGCAAGTGCGTTCTAAAAATAACAACTTCATTTAACTACGTCTTATGTGATAACGTTATTTTGTATTTATTTTGATTTTTAGTGTCAGCAAATTACTGAGAAAAAATGTGTAGTTCTTAGAAAAGAAAATTTATTTTGAATTTTTTTGCTTCTGTTGATACTATGATTTCACCTTTTCAATTAACAACCTGGTAATGAGATACACGTTGTAATATTTACTGCTTTCTAGCCGATAAACATTTACTTGTTTTTTCTCAATTTTGGATATTGTTATCATTCGGTTATTGCTATCAAAAAAAGTCCCCAACGTGATTCTATTAAGCGGCATCCACTATGTATACTATCGCAGACGAAGAATATAAGAAAATTCGTAATAACACTAAACTAATCGAATGAACTAAAAACAAACACTTGGAAATCTTCTGCAAAAGAATGAAAAGTGACTTCTGTGAATAGAAACAAATTTAGCGATTAATTAGAAGTCAAAGAACAGAACAGATACTTAGGTAAAATATTTAAAGAAACTTTACAAGAAAGAAGAGACCGAAATGAAAACAAACGACGAGGCCGTTATAAAAAAGGAAGACATAGAAATAACACTCCAAAAACTCAAGAAGAGATAAGCTAAATCAACAATTAACACATTTTTTCACAACATAGAATCCCAGATGAGTGGCGAACCAGCATTACAATCCTATTTTTTAAAAATGCCAGAGCTATAGAGGAATACATTTACTCTGAAATGAACTAGAAGAATAATAACAAAATATGTATTTCATTAGTAGACGAATAATATCAAAGGTTCAGATTAGGAAGATCCTGCACGCGATTGAATACAATCGACCATTCTTTATGTGTTTTATAGATCTCCAAAAAGCTTTCGATCGAATGCAATTAAAAGATATAATTCGGCTTCTTTATAGGAGACAAATACCGCACATCATTAAAACAACAAAAACATACCTGTAAGCCCGCTTCTGTTTAACGTCGTAATAGATACAATTATAAAACAAGTACGCAAACTAAGAGAATATGGGAAATAAACAGGTGAAAATCCTATGCTATGCAGGCGATGCAGTGTTGTTGGCGGAGAACGAAGATGATCTCTAGTGGTTACTGTACCGGTTTAATAAAACAGCAAAAAAATTAATATGGTAACATCAGCGGCAAAGCAAACCCAATCAGATGAAAGCTTATGGTCGATAGTACAATAGCTCCAAACAATAAAATTTAAATACCAGAACATCGAAATATCTGGATATGGAGATGTTGAAACGGAAGTAAGATATCAAGCTAAAAGAATGTCAAGGACAGCGGCATACCTAAATGATCATATGGCGATGTAAACATATTCGAACTAAAGCCAAAGCCCAAATCTGTAAGAATGCAATTAGATTCACTTATGCAGCAGAATACTAGAGACTACAGAAATGAAATCAGTGCGTAGAATAACTGGACCGAGAAAGAAGTGAGAAGACAAACATGAAGAATAGACAACATCAATGACTGGGCATCGACAGGAAAAAAAATGGAATAAGCACATCGATCGTATGACAGAAGAGCAAATTGTGAAAATAACAAGAGATAAATCACCATCATGACGAAGGGGCATCGAAAGACCTAAAAAAAGATGGAACGAAAAACCTTCCAAACGACTAAATAGGAGCAAAGAAGTGAAGAAAAACATGCAATTATGAAGAAAGAAGAAGAAATAGATATTAAAAAACGCACATTAAAACAACTTAAACATTTTTATTATAAATACAATAAAATCCAAAAACTTGAATTAAAAAGATAAAGAAAGGGTAACACAAAATGGCAAACCTAATCCTAGAACAACAAGAATAGAAATTATAGAAAATTTCAAATCAAGAACGTGCAAGTCTCGTAATTACAGGTTCCATGTGCACTACCCCAACGGCTACATTTGAGGAAAGCACATTGAGATCTTAACTAAAACTGTCGGCGATACACTTCTGCCCAGTTTGAGAGTAAGTCAAATCAAAAATTTATTTTTGATCCATCCTGTAGTCACGCTAGATTCCAAACGAACATTAAATCTGGGATACGCATTCTCTAAAAAATGAATCTTGTTTCACACATTACAGCATTTTAAGAAGAACTTAAGAATTTTACCACAGATAAGTTTTACATAGAGCCATTATAATTTCAGAGAAAAATAGTCGAAGTATTAAAGAGTTTCGAGGTAGAAAGACGTGAAACCAAAACGAACGTATGCAATAATCTTATGGAAGTGTATACAGAAGTAAAATTGAATATAAAGAACTTACCACGAAGAAACGACCATATAATGAAGATAAGCTCGGAAACTATTGCCTGGTTGCAAAAAGCAAAGTTAACTATGTTTTATGCAACCGGGATACTTCAAATATGCTATGGAACGGTTAATAATAAACAAAGAACAAAAATGCGCCAATGCCGTCAATATAATTTCTCAAGAGCCGATGCTCCTAAGATGCTGCAGCCAAAAACCTTTTTATGTTCGTCCTGGTGGTCACAGCCAATGAACGACCTTGAAACTATGAAGTATAGTGGAGATGTACGTCAGATTATGTAGATATAAATATCTACTCCTTACTCATATCAAATACATGTAGAATCTCAATGTTACACATTATTTTCATACAGATATCCTGTTTAATGAACCCTCTCCTAATGACGAAATAAAAAAGAAGCAGCTGTTAGCGTAATTTTAGTCGCGGATGAATAAAGCGATAAGCAAATGAAGAAGAAAAAGCGTGACAAAAACTCCATCCTAACGTCCGAAATCAGCACAAAATCAGTCTCAATATTATCTTCACTCACACCCGGTAGATTTTTTTTGACACTCGCTGTAGCCTCTGAAAATGATATGGAATCCAAGAATGTAAACTTCTTAAATCAATCTTAACTTATACACTTTGTATGACCACTAATCTCAATATAACGACAATCGAGATCTTGCATTCATATTTGAATACACCGTATCACATTAGCACAAGAATCCAATCGTGAATTAATTTAATAATCAGCAATTACTACTTAATAGTATTTCTTCGAGAACAGTATAAGCATGAATCTTTTCAAGAAGGAAAAACAAACGTGCGTCGCGCTGTAATTATTTGATTGTTCGTGTAAATGCTTTAAACTGATTAGGTAACGCCGTTAGTAAAAAATCAGTTATTTGGGCCATTTGGTTTAAATTTAAAACAGCAGCAAAATACTAAAACAAAAAAGATTAAAGCAAAATTGTGTAAAAAGTACCATGCATGACTGCGATATCAAGAATGCAGTTATTATTAACTTGGCTTATCTTAAAATGTTAACGTTGTCTGTTTAAAGGTCGCTACACCATATTTATGTTAAAATTAAGTTTGTAATTTGTATGTGTCGGTATCATTACAATTTAAATAAATTCTCCCACTACGCCTATAAATGGAGACAATTTAATTTGTTCCCACATATTTTCTAAACAAACCAGTTTCAATTTCTAAAAATAGTCATTTTTTCTCCTCTAACAACAAAGTGCGTTGTACAAAACAGACTGCACTATGTAATGTTGGTTAATAATCAACATTGCGAATAATTTATCGACTATTAAATAAAGCTAAATCGTATAGTTAATATTGGTTTTTCCTAGATCTAGAATTTTCCTAGTATTTACGCAATTACCTGTTGTTTACATCTACTGGTTTATAAAGTTTAAACAACGTCAAGAAAATAACATTTTTTTGGAGCAGTATAAAAAACGTGTCTGTTAAAATTGTGTGGCGAATTCGATCGAAGCCCAATCAATTGAGTCCACTGAATTGAAAACGACAACTGCGTGAAAAGTTATGCATAACATCATCTATGTTAGTTTGCGACATTCCCAGATGAATAACTTACGAATTTGATTATGCCAATTTACGCTTATACAAAGGAAACAACCTTTTTTTTAATAAACGAAGTTGCCCCTTAGCGCGCCTTTAAACAGGCACGTGGTTTTATTACAACACGGAATAAGATGCTCAAGGCAAAACTTCGCCAATAGAAATGTCATTCTGAAAATCAATCAATATACGTTTAATCGCAATAGAAAAATCCAAAATTAAATTTATAATGCCATTATTATAAACCGAATAATCTTTTTAAAAATGTTTTATAGCAAAACATACTTGAAACAGTTTAATTATAAATACAAACTGACAGAATTACTATAATCAAAAATAGGTTACAACATCCATGCAACTTAACACTTGGATACGTTAGATGAGTCTGTAAACAAATTAATCATAAATAGAATGATTTGAACAGTTCCTTCTTAGAAGACATGCAAAATAAAAAGAATCTTTTGAATAAGCTAAATTTGCAGTTGCGAAATCCATTTCTCATTCGTCTCACCGGAAACTTTTTTAATAAATTTAATAATATAAAAAATATATAAATTTGTAATAATAAATAATATGTATACAAATCAAGTTGATCATGGAGAGAAAATTTAAAAAAATTAGAATAAACAAATATCTAAAATATCACATTTTTTAAAATATATCAAGAATGAACATTTATGAAGCCTGAATAGATTCCCATGATGTTTCACCCTATGTTGAACGCACTGTATAGATTATGGAATGTAACCAAAATTGGTAAAGTACTTCCGCTCAGCAAACTTCCAATGAAAAAATTGTGAGAAGACAATATAGGAGAATATGCAATACTCACATCACGTAATTTTGGTTGAGTTGTCAGAATCTTGTAGAGCCTAGAGTCCCATTACGGTGAATGTGAACTAGCATTTTTCATGTAATCTGTACGCTTAGAACAAAAGTACTCCAAAGAGTAGTAAAATAAATTCGATAATTAAAAATGCGAAAAACACAACATAAACTCTTCATGCTTTACCTATACTAACAACGTCTTGAACTGTGTTAAATTGAACGAAAGTTACCCACTTTCATTTGAGCAGATAATAAATCCATAAACTTGTAACAAACAAGTAAAAATCTAGCAATAAAGAATCGAATTGACAACTAACAACTGGGAATCATAGTAAGGATAGTTGAAAACAACATTTGGCCGGTAGAGAAATAATCTAACGCCCAAGGCTATATTAAGATTAGAACGTCTTTCGGGTTTGAACCGTGTCAGTATTGTAAAGTTGCAAACCCTTCAGTCACGCCCTACTGAAACCCTATACAAAAGTTGGCAACTTGGGTTGCAACAATTACACGATCCAAACACAAAAAACGTTCTTGTCTTATCAACTAAACTTCTCAGTCGACCTTTTACTTTTCTCGATTTTTCCAATCGTCAATTTGTATCAGTAATATGTTCCATACAATAAACCTCTCTTTTGTGAATAAATAATTTGACAAGCATGAAATCGCTCGTATTCAATTCAGTATTCGAAGTAGTATGTACCTGCGTTTTCTTCAGCTCTCTTACATCGTTATTTTCCAGGTAGGTACTACGTTTTTTATCATCAACGTCAAACGAAACCCCCACATCATTCCTGTTCTTGTCACAACAATCATGGCTTTCTTCTAGTTAGAGTTGAAGTAGAGTTTTTTTATATTCGGCATCAATCCATAGTTGTCCTACCTTTGTCCCTGTGCTTAGATTGTCGTCATGTGTTTTTTCATTAAGATTTCTTTGTTCAGTAGATATAAGCTGCAAATCCCGAAAGTACAGTTGACAAAACCCAAATATGAACGCCAAAATTTAATGATGTCATTTAGACTTGTCATCATACTCGTTCGTCGTATTCAAATTTGACAGCTCTTAAAATTTATTGTTAAATTAATTCTCTTTGTAACACGACTGCCCAAAGCCAAACTTACAAGAATGAATTTCAGTAAAAAAATCCATGAGAACCATAGAGCGTTCACATTTGGGTTGAGCCGACTGTACATCATAAATGTTATTAGTGCCAATTTTTTAACACTTAACAGTTTTCGACAAGAAACTATTATTTTCTCAAGAGTCACTAGAAGATGCAAAAATCAACAATAAAACACTTAACAAAAATAATATACTAACAGATAGTTGCGGCACATAATAAATAAATTTTCAAACAACATTGAAGAAACAATCAAAAACCGTCAAAGCAGTAGAGTAAACCGTAAGAATCAATCAAACAAACCCAAGATAGCATAACATAATATTGCGATAAAGTCTACAGCGATTCTGAAAGACAACAAAGGCAGCAACCTAAGCCTAACACTCTAAAAGAAAAAGTACAAAAAGTTATATATCACCTTAGATTGAGCAAAGAACTAAAAACTTATCATCGAATTAATATCACATGCATCCCAATAGCTCAAAGCGCTTTGACCAACATTGCAAAGATATGTAAAGATCATCATAGTGCAAGAAACATTGTGTTGGCATAAAACGCTGCGTGTACCATAGATTGAAAGACGTACTAACGTATTCAAAATAACAGGAAAGACAGACAAGCTATCCACGATCTGTCTGATACAGATAAAAAACAGAGAAACTCATCGCAAAGTACGACCAAAAATACTCAAGATCGGCATTTATAGGGAAATACCATAAAAAATGCACGCCCAGTACTGAGACTTTTACGAGAATACGACAAAGAAGAAGAATATCACATTTGCTATGTAATTGTCTCACAAACGCTAACTACATTTTCTCGAACCAGTCCTCAAACATTGTAAATCAACCCACTCTATAGCGTTTCTCTTACACCCTGCACTATCAACACCACCTTCAGTATGTATGATGGAAATACGTGACCAATACGCTTATATTTGTTGTCAAAAAATCAAAAATTCTCTTGGTATTTAGCGACAGTTCTTACTCCTTTGATTGGGACACTTCTAAGTCTGTATTGATGCAGCACTAATGCAAGTTTTGAAAAACTATGTATGCCTCTAATAAAAGAATGTTTAACAAACGGTCATGTAATAGAACATACCTTTACAAAACTAGCTGTTGAGTGCATACTAGGGCAAATTGATTCTACTTCGACCGTAACTCCAGGTAAATACTCAACATGATTCTAGTGGACGTAAAATTATATTATGCTGTACAGCGAAGAAAAAGAATACAAAAAACCTGCAGAAATTGCAAAAAAGCTTAACTGGTGTGATAACGACAACACGGGAATTATCCAGAATGGAAAATTATAATACGGATCAACCCGTGAAAATCTGAATTCTACTATAACAGTCCTTTATGAAGAGAATAATAATTATTTCTAAAAAAAATGTTCAGATACTTCTTCTTTGATAAACATCCAACTGGATGCCTGGGTATCTAGTGTAGTAACCTATACAATATTTCACTTTGATATATTATATATTTTTTTTACAAATCAATAACAATTATGCACTTGAATCTTTTTGAAATTACTAAATTGTATAAAAAGTTATATCTGTTTGAAATTCGAAGTCACTTAGTAACATAAGGGTTAACATAATAATGTAATCAAATTCAAAAAAGAAACAGAAACTAAGCCAGAATTGATTAAAAACACTTAAAAATCTAAGGCATCTAACAAAACTCACAAAAAGCTATTGAACAATACATGCATATTGAAACATTCTCGAACCTCGAGAATATTCGAAGCGATTTAAGAAATAAACATAATATTCTGATTAAAGATGAAGACAAAAGATAAATAAAGGAAATTAGAGTCAATCTTAAAAGAAGAACGCGGTGTGTTGTGTTTTTGTAAAATGTGTTATGTTTATAATAGTGTAAATCAGGGTGTATATAGTTCAAATACATTGAGTTTTTTTTAATTCGCAACGATATCGCAGCTTAACAAACACAACAGTGTAGAAATGGTGATAAGTGCAATGTTGATAAAGTGCGATGCTTTTTCATCGCACTTTGTAAACGTTTAGTCATATAAACAAGAAATTGAAAATGACAATATGTCACAGATTAGCTCCTCTCGAAACTTCTGCTGTAGATAAATCAAAGAAAATAGTGACTTGAAGTTAAACGCTTAACAAAATAAACCAATAATACTCAAAACTTTTAACTATTTTAGTTATGCTTTTGAAAAAAAAAACAAATATAAAAACATAAAAAAATTGTTCCAAACAGTGGATCAAAACAGGCAGAATGATCAGAATTACAAACAAAATTCGGCTCAAAGATCTTCTCCACAATGACTCCTAATAGACTATCGCTATTGTGTAGAACGTTCACTTGGTTTTAATAGTCCAGAATGGTCGAAAAACGCCAAAGATTACCAAGAATGGCTCATGCAGGCCATCGATCAACTAGTTGACAGTTTCTTCAACTTTGTGTACCATTCGAAGACGAATAGTAGATCTAACACTAGCCTTCAATGCCGAACAATGTCTTTAGCGATATAAATTTGTAATTATTTAACTGTGATGTAATGCGTCGATAGTCATTCAACGCGTCTTCCAAAAAATGTTAATGTATTCAAAAAGAAGTATACAATAATGATTTAGTATATTAACCCAACCATTGTTTTAATTCACTGACGTAATTTTTGGGTTGCTACAAATGACTATTTCAGAATTTAGGCAAGGCGTGAGTACATAATAACTGCAAAACTGTGCCAATCCTATTCGGAATTTGCACGATAGTAAATGTAACTTTAACCGTAAATAATATGTAAATACGTTTATAAATAATAAATACTTCAGCCTACGAAAATACGTCATCGCCCACAAAAAAGTTATGGAATTAAACATAATGCATATAGTAATAATTGTACATAAAAATACCAGGTTACGCAGTGATACATTTTTCTGAAAATATTTATTATTTCTTTATTCGTTTAAAAATGGTTTAACATTATTAACAACAATAAACAGATGACCAGTAAATCTTTTAGACATAGTAGTCTAGTGATATCAGTTATCATTCGTCAAAGAACTTTCGTTTTTTCGATTGGAATTACCTTCAGAAAAATCTTTTTTTGCGGTTTGTAAATATAAAATCTCGTCACGGCAACTCTTCATTATTTGATGAAAATAATCAGTTTATTACCAGAGCAAGACCATAACCACATTAAGACCAAATTCAACTGATGAATTGTGCGTGTTTCGAATAAACAGTATTTTAAAGTTTTTCCGTTTTTGATTTGATTAAATTTTGTGAAAATCGCAGATAAAAAGTTTGTAAGAAGACTTCGTGGTCTCTTACTCAATTTTCTTTTAATGGTTTTTTCTCTAGTAATCTTTCTACCTCCAGTTTTCAACCTAATTCGAACGGCAACCGTAAGATTTTTACCTGGTTAATATTTGACGTAGCCAGGAAGTCCATTGACGCACATATCGTTGTTTCCATTTAACTGCAAGTTTTCCCACAACCCCCAAAAAAGAAAACAGATAAAACGTGTAGTAAAAGTAATTGTATAAGAATTTCTTTCAAAATCAATTTGTACAATGTACAGTAAGAAGAAATCGGTCAAAAAACATTTACTGAAAGAAAAAAACAGAGGTCTACGTTTTGTTGCTGAAATACTTCCAATAGAAAAACTTTGCTGCCGAACCTAGCTTGATAAAAGGAAGCCACAAAATTTCAGCAAAAGTAATAAAGCTATCGATTACTACAATCTTGCGCAGATTAAAACATAAAAATACGAAAGCGTCCAAAGAAGAACAGGAGAAACCCACTAAAAATTTTATAACAAAGCCTGAAGCCGAGATACCACTACAGG
Source organism: Aquatica leii (assembly GCA_035610365.1). Taxonomy (NCBI): domain Eukaryota; kingdom Metazoa; phylum Arthropoda; class Insecta; order Coleoptera; family Lampyridae; genus Aquatica; species Aquatica leii. The sequence goes on from CM069436.1 coordinate 60,895,849, forward strand.
ATCTTCTGTATCTAACAATAAGACGTTTAGATTTAGTATAATCAGAGATTTTGCAAAAATTTCTTCTAAATGTTGTTGCAGATATCGATGTAATGAATGGCGATCACAGATTCGACGTATGAAGATTGCATTGCCACAATTCTGCCCTTAGGAATGTCGTCCTATAAATTTAAAACTCAAATTTCAATAACCACTTTTGAAAAAAAAATATTTTTTATCGTAAATGCGTACTAGCTTAACTACTACTACATCAAGGCGGTTCAATTTTCGTGTATACTATTAAAAAAAGACAGTTAGGGCACCGATTTTCTTAACCTATGACCACTCCCGACAGAGTAACCATTAAAAAAATACTCATAAATCATAATGTAACAGAAGTCACTGTAGTAAAAAGTTACATTACGATAACAATGCTCACGATATATTTTCATCGTGTAGAAACAATATCAACTAAACCGAAAATTGCAACATTTAACGGAAGAAAAGACCTAATTCACTTAGTAAATTTGATAAAGACAAGAAAAACTATATATTTCATCTTAATTAAAAATAAATAAAGAGCAGCAATTTGTTCTTTACCTAACAGTACCAAGTAATAAACTTAACCAAACAAATGATGATGTAAACAAAAACAAATAAAACTTATAAAATAATGTGTGTAGTTTTAACATTATAAGAATCTATCCATCACCTTTTTTAGAGAAAATGATTATTACGTAATACTGAATTAATAACAGTATGTAATGCTTGAAATATCACACCGGATGTGGGTAGAGTTTTAAATTCAAACGCCGGAGTATAATATCTTACCTAATTCCCAAAACCCCATCTCGCATAAACTTTTTGTAAAGAAGCTAAAGGCTGTGTTTTCTCCCCTATGCTTTGGGCGAATTCCTGTAGCTTTTGTCGCTGCTCTTTAAAACGCTTTATCAAATACTAACAACATTTAAAACTTCCACTTTTATACGCCTTTACCGATTTATCATTTTGGTTTTTGTACACTCTTCCAACTGAATGCATTCGATTTGAATTACATTTTGAAATTTCTTTATGTGCATTTAATGTAGCTATATGTACTTTGTCAAACTGGCAATTTTAAAACTAGATTAAAATTTCACATTTTAATAAACAAATGTAAATTTAAAAAAAAAATGTTAAAACAGGAACACGCGGTATTTGCCGGTTATGGCAGAACAAATTACATTACGTTGGATTGACAAAAAATAAATACAATTTTTCAACAGTAATAAGATTACGTTGAGCATTTGAGGCAAGTTTCCTTAACAAATTATAGTAGAAAAAAGCCTTTAACAGGTTTGGATTTTTTTGCTTCTAATCGATCGACCCACTTTAGATTGGGTACAAGAAGAACAAATAGTTACGTACAATCTTAAAATTATTTATAATTGAAATCTTTGAATACAAAATTGAGCGTAATATAAAATGACGGTTGCCTTTGCATTGCTTGAAAACCGAGATTTTTATTGAAGCAAAAAGTATGATCAAGTTACAAATATACACAAATTTGATGTTGAAGCTTACAATTTAATTCTACCCAAAAACGAATTTCAATTTAACCGTAACTACTTTACGCACGATCTGAGAAAACTTTTCGAATGCCATTATTACTAGATTTCATGTCATGCACTTACACAGTTTTCACGCTTAGGCAAATAGTAGAGAAATAACTAGAATACAATACCTATCTCTGTTTTATTAACTTGCGCCGGATTCAGCTTAAATATGCAATTCAGATACCACATAACAAAGGTATACCAAAAACAGCAAAACAATTAAGCAATTAGAAGATGATAATTATTGGAGAATAATCAGTAACAAGATTGGGATTAACATATTGTAAGAATAACAAATAACAGTAAAACAGACATAAATCATCAATCGGAAGAATAAACAATGAGAGTAATCGGTTTTAAGTGCAACTGGGATTTAAATAAAAACATGCTAATGTTTATATATGTTACTACACCTCCCTTATGCAACTCCAAAATTTCATTGATCAAACAAAAAAAACCTTCTCAGTAACTAAAGCTGATAGTTAGTACTGTTTATTTTAATTAACTGCTATTGTTTTTAAACGAGTTTTTACCTTTTTACGTACTAATCTCCCGCATCACATATACCGCCAAAATCCTGCTCGAAGGACCATATGTTTTAAATTTTAAAATTTACTGTATTTTTATCTTTATAATCTGATTTGTTATATAATTATCGTTGACAAAAATAGACACCAAAAAAACTGTAAGCGGAAATAGATAATTACGTATCACGTATGTAATATGATGTTTTAGCAGATGAGTCTGGATCTTTGTCGGACGAGGCGTTAGCCGAGTCAGAAATCTCCGATAAGTCCGCTAAAGCATTTTGCGTACGTAATGCATACAATTTTTTTGCATGAATTCTCTAAATCATCAAATTAATTTTTTTTAATTTGTGATATGTGGTAAAGCAAATATTATAAACGTTCAGCAATCATTTTAATTACCAATATCCCGATTTACCGTCGGTTATAAGACCAGTTTCACGTGAAGCTAATTGGTCTATAAAGAGTCACTAGAAAGTTCGGGCAGCGTATACATTCTCTTTCAGTAAAAAATGAAAAATGTTATCAAATTCACTCAAGTCGAGCTGAACTCTTTAGTAAAAATAAATCGTTTTTTCTGATATAGCAATCATGAAACTGAGTTTATATAACGTTTTTCATAAGAACGTCCTCTCGTTTATTGTTATGATGTAGTTGTTTTATAATATTGCTGATTGTAGAAAATTAGATATCAGGACAACAAATACAACTATGTAGAGACTTAAACATAATATGGATGCCGTTGAGTCAAGAGATATACGAACCAGAACATCACAGCATGCTTTTGACATAACAGTGGTATCATCGGTAACCTATCCGGCGTCGAAACAACGAGCGCCCTAACAGCCTGATGAAATGAATTAGGTGGTATGGTGAACATGAAACAAATCATACGAAAAGTAGTTTTTGAACAAAAGAAGTTACGAAAAACAGATCGTTGCTACATAATAAGTAAACCTATCTTAAAAAAAAGTTGTGAAAATATAAAAACTCAGGTGATGAAGAAAATTCAGTCGATCAGAGCAAATGTCAATACGGATTTAAGCAAATTTTATATTAATCACTATAGTATAACTGAAGAGCCAGAACCATCTAGGGCTCGACCTTCAACTAGCACAAAAAGCGGCTTATGTGGAAGCTTTTCAAAAAGATCAATTGGGAAACAACTCTCGGTCGTACCTGAAGGCATGAAAGAAGCAATGAAAAATCATTACATATAACTGCTTCATCTACATCGCTCTCACTTAACAACAAAAAATTGTGAACCAGGCCAGATACATTTTACGTTTTACACAAGTTTCCGCTTCGTCAGGTTTAAATCATAGTATGCTAACCTAGGCCCAAATGTTCTCGTAAGTTTTTCGTTTTAAAAAGGTTCCGCATAGATAGGTTTCGATGAATTGTTTTCAGTAAACTTTCCTATATCCAAAATTGTATGGTTAAATAATTGTTCTCAATTAAGAAACCCCCCTTACAATTCTATTTCTTGTGATGCTTTTCTATTTATTTTGATAAACTCTCACTACATACCTCACTGTATACATAAAGTATGAAGTGTAGAAACTCTTTACTACCATTTAAACCCGATTTTTTCTTCTCGATGTGAGCGATAACTGTATATTACTTTAATACTAGTCTCAAATATACCTCAATTGTATCGGTTAGATTTGCTCAAACTTGATATTGTAATAAAAAAATATTATCACTATAATACAACGCTAAAACGTCGTGCTTAATTTGTGAATGTTCATAAAATTTTTCTTATCCGTCACTCGGTATATTTCGCATCTTTCACTTTACTTTCAGTTAGCGGTGTTCGAGTAACGTAGCAACTTTATTTTCTTCCAAAAATGAACACAGCGGAGCTTTCTGAATCAATAGTCAACCAGTCATATTAAAATTCGAATGTGAAATTAGCCGATGTTTTAGTAAAGAGTCGCTGAGGTATGTTACGCCTAGACGTTTTGCGGAGAGATTTAATTTTCTTCCTTCGTTTTTAGCATTTATTACCGTATCTAAGGAATCACGTATTTTACCACGTTTACTAATACCATTAATGCAATAAACTTGTATAATTATATTAGCTTTTAGGAATGTAGTTACATGTTTCTAGTACTAAAAAAATACTTAAATGGTAAGTAACCCTTTGTTTTCTTGTCACATTTTATTGTCGATTGTATGAATTTCGACTAAGTGTATTTATTTCGCTATAACAAATATTATCGGTGTCATATTAAAGTTCAAATTATTCACGTTTCCGGCTTGATTTGCTTTGCGCCATTCTTATTCAACCAAAAGCTATTTATATCAATTTTATATGTTAAATTTCAATTTAAAAATCATTTGATTTCTTTACTGTGTACATTTGCTTTGTAGTACAGTGTTGTAACCTCTGGCCGAGCGGTTTGAAATTATGTGCAGCAATAACTATTGTCTCATTTTGTTAACTGACAAATTAATATTCCCAAATTTCAACATAAGTTTGTTGAACTCTAAACTTCTGCTGAATTTAGAATCTTGTAACACATTGACATTATAAATAATTTTGATTCAAAATTTGGTTGATCGTGTTGTCTATTTAAAAGGTCTAGTACAGTGGTTCCCAAAGTAAAATCTTTTAGAAGGCCCGTAGAAAAATTTGATTTGAACAGCGTGAAAAGGTCCGCGCAAGGTTCAATATAAAATAAAAACATTGTGACACATTTTTATTAATATGGAAGTTAAAATAAACAACAATGAATACATTATTAACGATTTTTACGTCCTAAGTAAAATATAAATATACACAGGTACATAAAAATACAAGTAATAACAGGCCTATCTATACAGGTCTATACAGGAACGCAATAAAGCCGATACCTGCACCAACTAGTCTATAATATGAACTATAAAACAGTCGTGCATCTAATCAAAAATTTAGTTCTGTGTTATGCGTGATGTGAAATGTATACAACAAATTTTTCTAGTCTTGGATAAAAAGAAGTATAATTTTTTTCATTGTTACGCAGATAACGTACTTTCGTTACATAAGTATATTTGAATAAAATTGATATATCTTTTTAATTTAAATTTATTTAACCAAAGTTATTCTCTTATTTAAGTTCATTAGAAAAGTTACATATGACAGTTATCAGTACAGTAATCCCTTAACATTTTTTTAATTAAAAACTTAAAAAGAGATTGTAAGTTTTTCTAGCACAGATGTGTTTCCAAAATATATTATTAACAATTCTGTAAAAAAAGTTAAGACATATTGGGTTTTATAGTTTAATACAAAGTTATAGGTTACTATTTTATATTTTAGTTTATTTTGTTTACTTCCGCGTATAACTAAATCCGCAAATGTTTGTAACTACTGTATTATTATATTCTGTTGATTAATTTTTGAATTATTTATTTTTCTTAAAAAATTAATTGGTACACAGTGAGTACCTACACAATATGTGACATTTACATGAAATTTTATCTTTACGTCTCAAATAATTAATTCAACAGAGCGTTACATTGCAGTATTCCATTTCAAAAATTATTATAATTAACAGTGGTTTGTTGCAAATAAAAAATAAAAATTTTGATATATATTTTTTCCTATATCTTTTTGGGTTATTTTTTTTTCAGGTAACAGTATGAGTAAGCCGAAGAAAAAATGCAGACAATACAGTGTTGAATATATGGAATATGGCTTTATTCCGTCACCAGGAAATAGTACTTTACCAATGTGTCTTCTATGTAATAAAAAATAGTGACAAAAAGCTTAACTTTTTTTCGCTTTTTTTCAAACAATCAAAAAAAAATTTTTTTTAAACACCGATATTGCTAGAACTCATAGGGGCAACATCTAAGAGAGGATGATAGAATATGTATGCTTCTTATACTATTTTTTAATGATTGCAAAGTCCGGAAAGCCGCACACTATTAGTGAAGAACTTATTCTACCAGCTGTAAGTGAAGTAATAGGCACCGTGTTGCACAAACCAGTTTTCGATATTATAAAAAGAATTCCATTTAGTAATAATACTGTACGAGGAAGGATCGACGAAATGGCTCAATGTGTAGAAAACTCTTTATGTGACTACTTAAAAACAGCTGAATTCTCCATACAGCTTAACAAGTCATTACCAGGAAGCGAAGCTTTACTTTTAGCTTATGTGAGATTTGTAAAAGAAGAAAAAGTTTACCAAGAATTGTTATTTGGTAAATTTTTGAAAACTGATACGAAAGGTAAAACGTTATCTACTGAATTAAAAAGAGTTTTCGATGTAAAAGCTATACCCTTAACTAATATCATCTCTGTTGCTACTGAAGGTGTTTCGGCAATGGTAGAACGACACCGATGCTTTCTGGCATACTTAAAATAAGCTATACCAAATGTATTATCGGTACATTTTTTCATTCATCGACATCAATTGGTCACAAAAAACCTTAGTGAACGTTTGCATAAATCACTACATTATTTCATTACAGCAGTTAATAAAATCAAAAGGAATGTTCTAAACTAATTGGTCAACTTTGTTTGGAAAATGATGATGAGTATAATTGTTTACTACTTAACAGAGAAGTACGTTGGTTATCTAACAATGCATGTTTATATTAGTCGCTTTAAAAAATTTTCGAAGTCAGCGGTGACGAAACACATACTATAAACGGGTGATAAAATTATGTTTAAAAACTTGACGAATGTTTTTAATTACTATCAGCAAAAATTAGGGTATCCATTAAAACAATTAAAAATCCTTTTAATATGTACCGAGATTTTAGTTTTCCTTTGCCGGAGATTTGGAAACCAGTTTTATCGATTGGGGACCGCTCTATAAAAACGAGATTTCACGGCGCAATCAATCAGTTTGTTCCGGGTTCTGAAGATGTCCATTGCGGCGTGTGACGAAAGCTCAGCTTGTGTGATAAGGACAACAGGAGAATTATCGAGAATGGAAAAGTGTTTTACGAATGCCACCAGTAGAAACCTAAATTCTACTACCACTTTTATCTATCTTTACGGCGCACTCGTCAAAACGCCGACTTTGCACTTATTTATTTACACCTGCATGTGCTTCTTTTTAAGACTGACGTTTTCTTTCGTTTGCCTTTTATGTCTTCGCCTTACCTTCGTCTAGGATAATCTAATTCTTTCTTAAATCGCCTCAAATATTCTCCTCAAGAACATTTCAATATGTTAAAATGCATTTTGCCAGTCTGCTCTTAATTTGAAAGAAACCGAAGAAGCAACTAATTATTAGTATTAAGAAATTACATAAATATAAAATTTAGAAATTGATAAGATATTTGAAATCGGTTAGGGTTCACGTAATGATGAGATCTAATAGTTGATTCACGGTTGCTATTGCTTTCGTTGTAGAATTTGTGTTGTTTGAAATTCTGATTAGTGTTAAAGTGTGTATTTCAAGACAACTCTGCATTTACTATATTCGCCACTGGTTTTTGTTTTAATATACAATAATTGTCGTTTTGCTATGCAATTATCTAAGAAAGCCGCGCAAAAAAACTCGGCAAACTCTAACTCTAGATTCGTTTAAAAAAATATATAAACATAATATTCATAAAAATTAGTCGATGCGCATTGAATAATCTAACAAAAATACAAATGATTGTGTTATCATGTGATCCTCGCTCGGTTTCGTGCATGTATGAGTAAATTTTGATTACATATAAATAATAACATCAACGACAATCATTACACACCTATTCTTCGAAACGGTGAATTTTAGCGTCATGAAGTGTCAAAGCTTACTGTAGTTGGTATTTCTAAGCCAACAGCTGTTTTTAGCTCACTGCACCAAAACATATGAAAGAAGATAGTTTCTAAAAACATGTTATATTTACTTACAAAAAAATACGAATTAATTTGAAATAAACCCAACCAAAAGTAGTGGAAAGCGACTAACGACTTTGGCTTGATTTAAGATTCTATACATCAGAAAATTGAGCTGCAAGTTACTGGTAACAAATGTTTAATTAGTTACAGTTTAAGGACTTAAGCAAAAAAGTTGAAGATCAAAACAAAATTTCTGTCGAATGTAGAAACTTATATCTTTATATGGTTTCAAAGTTAAAGGATGTAAATGAAGCAGCAAAAAAACCTACAAGATATTAAATATAAAAATAAAACAAATTAACGTTACCAAACCGAAATAAGGATTATGATTTAAGTTAATTAAATATTTAACAGTGACACATTTTTACACATTTTAAGAAGACATTATAATATAATATTCTAAAATCTTGAGCGCTTACTGAATATAAATTAAAATCATGTAACGCAGAATCGCAAAAAGTACAAGTTCAACGCCATCGTCATAATTGGATGATCGAATCGTCATATCCATACATTTTTTTTCGAAATAATTTTTATATTAAGAGAATCTTACATTCTCCTCAGAACGATAAATCGCCGGGTTTCGTCTATATCTTTAAAGTTATTGCTGCCTTGTACGTGTAGTCGTAAAAATGACACTATTATTAATTTCAGCATAGAATTACTATCCTACAAGGACTTAAATTTGTCACAAAAAGAAATTTAATCGTCTGAAAACATATACGAACTATCATCCTCTTTAATTTCAAGCAACCGAGGTTCATTTCGTTCTCATCGTAACGCAAATATAACGTAGGTAATAGCATATAAGAAGTTCAAATCTCTTTTCAGAACCTGAATAATTTCAAACTTTCAAAGTTTCTCCGTTGCGAGTGGAGTTGCATTTACAGGTAATCCTAATTTAGATTGCTCTTAAGCCATTTTCCTACTAAGGTTCGCTTTAAATTGGATTTAAAGAAACAATATAAAATACCAGCTAAACATACTCAACTTTATAGACACTCGAGATTAAAGTGAGCAGGTGATTATTTCAATTTAGTTTTGATATTCTGTAAATTAATTTGTCATGATGTACTTATATTACATAAAGTTGACAATTGAAACAACGATGAAGTTCGGTCTGTTAGCTCTTATTACAATAATAAGTGGCAGCGTAATTGTAAATTATCAATTTGACAGTGTGGTAAATACGATGTTTTTACTTTCTTTAATTGGAAAAAAATACATATACCTACAAAAAATAACACGCAAACACATAGTGACGTCATTATTCACATCAACAAATCAAATTTGATTAACTCCGGTTTTGTATAGTTGTTTTAGTAGCGTTACGATCAATTTTCTTAAGCATTTCTTCGCACCATTTAACATAAACCTATTTTTGAGCACCAGTCAACAGATGCACTACACCTACAGACATCTTCATTCGGCTTTAGCAATACTGTTTAAATTTCACTCGTATTAATGCCTACTATTGCTTCTATTTGAAGGTATGTTTTATAGTTTTATTACCAAAAGCTGACTCAAATTATTGTTGAGTTAAACCACATTTCAGAACATAGAAACAAAATCCTCCAACGAAAACCTTTATAAAAAACACACAGAAAGAAAATTGTTTCGCATTTTTAAAGTAAAATTCTATGTACTTCCGTCCGTTTTGACGTATTTTACAGGCATCATAATCGGCCGGAAATTTTATTTTTCCGGCCTAGGCCGGTCAAGTGTAGTAGAATTTTATAACTAAAAGTTGGTACTAGTAATCATTAATTAATTAAACGTCATCTGTGAATATGTCAAATTTATTAACATACACCATTATCTGTGTTATTGTTTAGAGTAGCACTAACAAAAATTGTTTTAAACAAATCTAACAAATTTGCTTATATCTTACAATTGCTAAAAACAATGGTTTTATTTTCATATAAGTGAAATTGTAATAATATTATGTAATGGTCAAATTAATTTCGAAAACAATTGTATTTCGTCATTACAGGTTTCAGTTTTATCAACATATGTTATTAAATTTTATTAAAAATCAATACTTAAATAACTGATTTTAATTAACTTATACTATAAAGGTCAGCACAAAAAAATGTTGTGTATCACACGTCCTAAAAGTTTTTGCGAGTATTCGCTTTTTGTAGGCCTCGGCTTCACCTCGGCCTACAAATATGCTCATACTCGCAAAATAGCACTTTCTGGACTAGTGATACAAATAACTATTTGGTTACACTTAAGGGGAACCGTAAAGAAAAACAAAAGATAAGCCAATATGAGACAAGTGTCGAGTGCAAAAAGGGAGGGGAAAAGTATTCAGAAAAACCTCAAGAAATTCAAAGAGTTGGGACGGCGGTCCGACTGATACGCGCATGTAGATCTCATTTTCGTCATCACAAACCACCTATTACACTTATAGAAAAATTCAAGAATGAAAAAGAAAATAATAATATAAATATTTGCAGCTTTTTACTTCCCATGCAACCAAAAAATAGTGTAACCGTAAATCTCTCAATTCAGTTTTAACAAATTACTAAATCAAGCTGTAAAAACTTACATACAAAAATTATTATATTACTGACATTGGGAGTTACATACTCAAAATCATTACGAACAAGTACTCGTAGTTACGTGGGTTAGTAAAAAAATAATATACAAATAATGCAATGTTCACTACCCAAGCGAGCTTATGAGAATGAAGCTCACGTTTATGTTTGACATGTCTAAATTCAAAGAGAATGTTTGAATGTTTGCTTATTATCGATCGTAAATATTCATATGTCGTTACTTCTTCTAGTTTTTTACTTTTGCAGTAAAAAGCTATTTCATTGTCTCCTTTCTTGGTTCTGATATGCATAACCTTGGTTTTATTTTCGTTTATTACTATGTCGTCCGCGCAGAGTAGTGCCTCTATTTTTACTAGTTTTAAGTTTGTGTATCCTATAGCTGATTTTGGAGTATTTACTATGCAGGTTTTGAATATCTTATCTATGTAAATAATAAGTAATAGGGGACTTAGTAAATCTCCCTGCTTTAATCCCGACTGTATTTCAAATGGTTTTGATCTTTTTCCATCTATTTGAACTATTCCTGTTAGGTTTTTGAATTTTGTTCTAAACACTTCCATATTTGTCCTCTTTCTACTGTGTCAAGAGCTGCTTTAAGATCCACGAATGTTAAAAGAAAATTCTGGTGTTTGCTTTCTCTATAAGTTTCCTTATCACACTAATGTGATCAGATGTCTTGCATCCATTCTTTCACCATCCCGCCTCCCCATTTTATCATTTTAGGAGCCATTTGGTCTGGCCCACTTGCTTTTCCTATTCTTACTTCATTTATTGCTTCGTATACCTCTTCGGTAGATATTTCTTCATGTTGTTCTTCTTCTTCTTCCTCGTGGTTTTCTGTTTGCATCTTTCCTTCATTTTTATTTTTTCTGAATTTGTCTTTATAATGTATCTTTGCTCTTTTTGCTTCGTTTCTTCTTTTGTTATATTCTTCATCTTTGTTAGTTTTTAAATATTTCTTCCACGCTTTTTTTACTGACAATTTTTCGTTTCATTTCTTTATTCAACCATCTAGTTTGTTTTGAACATGGTTGTATTGTTTTTTTTCCACATATTTGTTTTGTTATTTGTAATATTGCTGTTTTGAGAGTTTCCTATGTCTCATTTACGTCCATTTCTTGTTTTTGTTTTTTGTATTGATTTAATTTTTGTTCAAATTTCCTTTGATATTTTTCTTGTATTTTGTTATCTCGTAGTTTTCCTACTTTTAAAATGGTATGTTTTCCTCCTTTCATTTTTGAGTGTGCTATATTAATTTTTCCTATTACTAACTTATGTTATATGCGTTTCCCTCAGGTGCTTCAAAGGTTTCCTATTTTTATATTAAATCGTTCTCAATGTTAAACTGAAGGTGTCTGTCCCCATTTGTATTTCTTTCCTTTTCTCTGTAAGTTCCTATGCTTCCTAATCCTTTTTCTTTGTCCTTTCCTACTATAGCATTATAGTCTTCTATTAATAGTATGTTTTCGTTTATTTCTCTATACTTGTCTAGAGTATCCTGTAACTCGCCGCAGTAACTTTTCAACATTTTCATTTCTTCTTTACCTTGTACTGGAGCATGTTTGTATTATACCTAGTTTTGTTACTAAACTTATTTATATTGCTATTGTTCTTGAGCTCACTGGGTTCTATCTTGTTACCCTCTTGTTTATTTCTTTTGATACTATTATTCCCACCCTTTCTTTAACTTACGTCTGTTCCGTATTTTCTGAATCGTATATGTACCTATCTTTTAATTGTTGGTCTTGTTTTTAGTTTCGCTTATTCCTAATATATCTATTTGTCTTTCTTTAAGTTTGTCTATTAGTTCTTCATCTTTTTCATATATGGTTAAGTTCTATGTTACCACTGTTATTTGGTTTGTCTTAGAATTTTTTTCAGGTTTACTCTGTGTTTTATTTTATTGTTCTTTGTACCTATATGTTGTTTTTCGATTATTTTTGTTATCGTGTCCGATGGTTTTGTAACTTTTATCTGTTCCAACGTTTCTTCTTTAATTTTTCTACCTTTATTTGTTCCTTGTGGTGATCGTTGGCTGAAAATTCTCCCTTTTTTCTGTTTGTTATCCTTTTTTCTGTTTTCGCTTTCACTTTCGTTTTCTTCTATCTGTTTCATTTGTTTTACAAGTGCTTTTTTGGGTTTTGCTGCTTCAGCAAACCATATGTTTGAACCTCCAAGGTTCCTAGCATTGTGCATTATCTTTCTTTTTTTATTCATCAGCACTAGTTCCAAGATTGGTCTATTTCTGTCTTTTTCAAATCTTCCTAGTCTTTGTATTTCTGTTTCCATGTTAATAGCAACTCTTATGTCTCTTAGTATCTGTTTTCTTTTTTTGTCTCTAACTCAGGTTGTTCTTTTGCTTCTTGGACTCCGTAGATTACAATTTTTTTATCCTATTTCCTTTTCTAATATTTCTATCATTTTTTCTTGTTGGGTTGTTGTTAATTTCCTAATTTCCTGGCTCAATTCCATGTTATTGTTGGTGATTTTTCTAATTTCTTCTTGGGTGTTATTTATTTTTCGGTCCATTCTTTCGATTCTATTTTCCATGTTATCCAGTTTGATCTTAATTTCCATCAATAAGGCCTCCATATTTTCCTTTGTTGTTTTGTCGTTATGTTACGTTTCCTTTATTTTGTATCTTTTCAATTGTGCGTTTCTGGTTTTCTTAAACATTTCTAATATGGTTCTTACCTTGTGAAAAATTTCGAAATTGCGCACTTTGTTTACTGATAATGGTTTTTCCCTTTTGTAGGATTTCGACTTTCGCACGCTTTGTGTATTGCAGGTTGGTTGTACTGGGTGGCAAATTCACCAACTTTACTGTTGACTTTTGTGGTGCGTTTGTACTAGAATCATCCGTATGTTATCTTATGTTATCTGCTTCTTGTTGTTGTTATTTCACGTTATATGCTCTATTGTTTAGTTAATTTCCTTAAAGGATACAGTAACTTGTAGCTCTCTAATCTCTCACTGTTAGTCAGAGATTTGTAATTAAACACTTTAATAAGCAAATATATTACGTGAAACTAATGCCAAACTTCCATACATCGAGAGAAGAAGAGAAAACGCCCAATTCATAAATATAACAAATAATAGGTGTCAAAACAACGCTGGTTTAAAAAATTACAGCAAAGAAAATGACTTTTGGTGTGGAATATGCAAAATGAAAAGTTATAGTTATTGGACCGTGTATTCTCAATAAACCACAATTACCTTACAATGTTATACGTTGTGGTTTTAGCTCGCGTTATATTGAAAACTTTGAATTTCGCAGGTATAAAATCAGTTTGTCAACGTGACTACCTCTATAACAATTTATAAATTACTATGTTCACATAGGAAATTTTCACTATGAGATGGCTCTGCTATCATAATTTGTTATCTAACTTATATAGCATCAATCTGTTGTAATTCATTTTACAAAAAAAATCATATTTATACCATCAATATACGAAAAGCATACTGCAGCTTAGGTGAAAAGTATAATAAATTTTTTAGTAATACAACAAATTTGTAATTAATGTCAAAGTCAAAAAATTGGAACTTCAAGGCAAATAATCTTTAGAAATATACAAGATAGTGCCCAATTGCCCTCGAGATTTTATTTCCATTTTCTCTAAACTAAATTTAATATTAACAACAACGTAATCCAGCGTATTGTCATTTATTTGTTTTGTGTTTAACATCAAACTGAATTACAGAACTTAACTGAATTTTAGTTTGCAATAAGAGAAAGTGACGATAAACAAAATTCTAGGCAGAACCTTGAACAATAAAAAGCATAAAACAATACTACATATAAAAACTGTAAGAGAACAAGTAGAAAGTGCGCCCATACAAGAGAAACAAAAAGTAAAACATGTAACAGTTAAGACATCAACATCGTAATTGAACTCTTTAGTCAATTCCTGACCTTTTCTTTTCTTCTCATATAATATCTACTTCAGAAACGTTTTTGTTATGTGTTATGCTTTTCTCTTTCTATGAAAGTTCGTTTTTTTTCGCGCGTTATTTTACAAAACGTAGCTGTTTCCATAGCTAAACAATATTGCATTTTAGATTTTAAGTTGCAAAATGTTTTGAACACGTTTTATAAATAATAAGTAACATTTGCTTTGTATTTCGTTTGTTAATTAAACGCATTTGTCTGAAGGTCAGACCGTGTATATATTCCATCGGTTTCGAAACCTTCAAGGTAAAAAAGAAATCTGTTTCACTATTGAAACTAATTAATTAATGAGTTTACCAAAATGTGAGCCAAAGACTACTCGGTCAGTTTTCTAATTCAATGAAATAAACAAACCTTAAAACGATTACGAAAATTTAACCCATATTAGAAAAGATTCCAATCGCCCTTATAGACATTTTACACAAAACGTATACTTGCAATTTCGAAACATCCTGTGTATTATGCAGTACGCACGCGACGTTGTTCTACATAAACATAATGAATGCAGCTTTAAATGTACAAATCATTTCACTCCAGTCAAAATTTCGTTGTTTTCCAGAAACTCCTGCGGTTTGACGTCAATACTAGAACTTTACTCATAACAAACTCGAACTATATGCAAATACAAATACCGAGAGTTTTTAAATAAAAATTTCTGTTAGTTTTGCATTGTTGACTCACCTTTTATGTATTTTCCTGTAGATATCTAATACATGTAAATAATAAAAGGAAGTCCTTCCGGTTGTAGTTAATTTTAACTTCACGATTATGTAGAAATGAGTTATCGTAAAACTAAGCAAGTGAAAAATTAAAAACTTCTTTGATTAAAAACAATAATATTTTGCAATTAATGTTTAATCGCATTCTTTTTCCCTAGCTGATATAAAGCTATTTATTTATCCTTTTGATGTGTAGCAACAAACATAATTTGTCGTATGCAAATTTAATTATTTCAATTAACTCTGTGGCATCTGTATAATTCTCAACTAGAAATGTTTGAATAACATTTTGCAAAAGTAAATCGTTTTCGAATATTGGAACATAAATGTACATCGTAATCAATGTTTTTACACAGCGACTGTCAAAGGTTATCGCAACTCAACAGTAAATAAACAATTCATAATGCTTAAATTTTTCATCATTTCTACATAAATCATTGTGATTTAAAACAAAATTTTTATAAAATCACACGCAAGTTGGAATTTTGGAAAGCTAATTGACAAAAAAAGAAACTAAAAATATCAAAAGCAAGATCGAGTAAATCACAAGTTGTCTGATGAATTAAGTTTTACAAGCTCATACTTACACATGCATAATAACAAGCATATTTGTACAAACTCAATAAAAACTAAAAGCCCTTACGAGGCTCGTTCAGAAAAAAAAACTCGCTTATAATAAAGACCTTGGCTAGAGAAATATACCACGAAAATGCAAGTCATTCTAAAAAATAATCGTGAGAAAAATTTTAAATAAGCCAGAAAACTTTTATTTATTTTATCACTTTAATGTTCACTGTTGTTTAAAAAAAATTATAGTCATTGCTTAGATACATTTTTCCCAGTTAAAATTAATCACAATGGTCAATGACAAATACTTATTTAATTTTCTCCAAAATTTTAACAATCCGATATCATTTCTTCCAGTGTGAAGTTATTCATACGATTCCAGCCATAAAGATTCATCCCTAGTTTTAGTACTTTAAAAAAAATTCAATAGCTATTGACTGATTATTTAGTGACAACATTGAAAGTTATGTTGCTTTTTAATTTAAGCACTAAAACTAAAGATGAATTTCTGTGACTGGAATCTATGGCTAAATTCATATCAGTTTACATCCATCGTCTCCGATCAAATATTGTATTCTTGGCACCAGCTAAAAACTTACATTCACACTCTCATACATGTGTCCTATCAAGAGAATCAACATATCTGAATTAAAAGAAAAGTCGATGATTTATTAACCACTTTCAAAAAGTTTTCAAGTTGTGAATTCATATTTTTCATTACAAATCAAATACCTTTCAAGTTTTTCTAGTGAAGTAAGTCATTGAAACCATTTGTTAAATGCTTGTGGTCGTGCCCAGATGATTTTCCAATATTTGCTATGTAAATATATCGGTATTGTTTTGATAGAGAATTAAATTGTAATTATTAGTGGCCTTCAGCAACCGCAACATTTTGTGATTTTTTTCTCAGATTTGTGATCGATAGCTATGGTTCTGAGCTTGTTGAGGTCGATGAACCGAGTTGACAAGTGTTTTTTATTTTATTTTTTCTATACCGTAGTTCCTTAGATCAACAACACACTTGTTCTATATATAATTGTATTCGGATTTTACTGTTAAGCGATTTTTTCAGAAATATGTAATATCGGCTAAATAATACTCCTTTAAAAAATTAACAAGCACTAAAAGTAGCGATATTTCACTGAAAAAGTAGCTATGTGATACTATCGTCGAGAAAAAACCCGAAGTTAACAATGCACGTAATTTGCATTTTTTACAGCTGTTTCATACCGTCTGGGTATAAGCCTCCCTAAAGGTCGGCGTACACTAGCCGGAGCCTGACGAACTGCGTGCGTCGCACGAACCGAAAGAAAACATTGTTTCCATTAATTTGAATCGAAGCACGTCACTACATAGAGCCGCACGAATCGTAGTGTCTTCATTTAAATCGGTGGAACAATAATTTCTATCGAAACGTGCTGTTTGTTCGGCTCCCAAGTGTCTCTTTCTTGCACTACCTGGTACCAATTCCTACTGCTCTTTTGAGGTCGTCCGTACATTGCATTTGTGGTCTTCCGTTGGTCTCCATTAATCAGCTTGCCTCCTTGCCACGTAACCAGCCCAGTACCACTTGACTTTCGCTATATATCTGACGATATCCTTGACCTACGCCTTATCTCTTATCCATTCGTTCATTTATGATCTCTGGACGACATGCTAAGTATTCTTCTCTCAGTTATTAACTGTCAATTTATTAATTACGGCTTTAGTAATAGTCTCGGTCGTATGCCATAAACTGTAACTGACAGAATGCATTGATTATACAACGAAGATTGGAGTCTAGACCATATTAACTTCTACGTTTTGTTTTCCCCAGTGTATCAATGATCAATTTTTGCTTCCGTTAGAACTTGTTCAATGTCCCATAATTGGACGGTGTAGAAATTCGCATATGTAGGTTGTTTTTAAACTTTTATAATGTGTCACACGTCCGTAAAATTTGACATTTTTGTGTTTTATAAGAAACGTTGATATAAAAAAACGCTAAGCGCTTGTAAAGTGAATTCAAGTAAACAATTCATTACAAAAAGTTTCCTGTCGAAGTTTGTGTCTGTGTCGCATAATGAACTTCCTTTACTAGTGCGTATCAGAAGACAATAAAACCGTACGGATCATGATCGAAATCGATCGGTATGCAAAAACACGTGAGATAAAAACAACCTTAAACAATCAATATTACAAAAAGAAGCTTTGTCCTAGGTGAACTCTACATTTGTTAACCGATACTTAAAATAGTGCGAAGAATTGTTGGCGCATTAAAACATGTGTTTAGATTTTCCAAGACGAAGCAAAAACAATCACAGTGATTCATTTTCGAAGAACTTTGAAACAATTACTGTACACACAGCCGCTCAAACAAAACAAAAACGGCTAATTAATTACACGTTGTCAGGCATTGTCTATATTCTCTTTATTTGTTATGTTAAAAATCTTTCATGGTTCATTAGTTTATATATAATTTGCTCATTCGATTCCTCTTACATTCTTTCTTTCAGATTATATCCACGCAGTAGCATTTTACAAGCAAACTGCAAACTCAGCATTTTGAATTTAAGTGCTCAGCGAAGCTTTTAAATAGAATCGTGGACCATCCACTTATTTTATGAAAAAAAAGAGCATTTACATAGATCGAATCCTTTAATATTCCTCGTCGTGAAATATCTCGAGTAAATTGGAAACATTGTCGACTCGTAAACGTCTTCGACGCCCACTAAATAACGAGACCTCGCTTATAAATTTTCTATCAACACACCTGTCCTGAACTGAAGAATTAATTTCAGAATCGTCGTGTTTCAGTATCGAATGTAACCAACGCGGCCCTATTTTGATACCACGGCAATATATTCGTACTTATTTTTCAACCTTTAGGGATGTTTATACCGTTACTAGTACTAGAAACAGGTTAAACTTTAGTACCCTTTTATTTTCTTATTAAATTTTGGTATCGATCGTATGTACGGCGACTAAGTGTACGATTGTTATAGTAATTTATGCTCGAATTTATGTCTTATTTATCGTTCAGATTATTTAAGCTCAAGACTGGATTGGCTGTTGCGCCATTATTTTTAATCTATATAAATTTCATATTGTTAACGTTCAGTATATCTGTCATTCAATTTTCTTACTGTGATATCGCATGTACGAAGAGTTGTTTGTCTTTACATTTCTCTTCTTAGACGTCGATGTTAAAATAAATTTACTTCTTGTTGGTTTAGTTGTGTTCTATTTGTTATGCTTTAGTGTTGCGAGGTGAGAACGAGCATCTGTAGTTCTTTTATCGTTCTGGTGCCTTTTTAACTGATTATAATCGACACGTTGAAGATAAGTTGAATTATATTAGTTGTTTTATCCACGCCACTCTCCGATATCAAAGCTGCCGGTGCCTGTCTTTGCTGTGGATTAAGTTACAGGTAATTGATCGCACTTCAACCAAGTGCACGTGTCAAGTTTTGAAGAGAGCTTCCTTTTACCATAACACGTTTTTCAATGTCCAAAGAAGCTGTGGAGAAGAGCAAAGAACAAGTTTCGACTACAGAGTAGAATTAGATTTTCAAGGTAGTTTTATCTAATAGAAAATGTTAGATTTAAAGATTTTCTAAAAACGTAAAAAAAACATCCTAGTCCAAGCAGTGTCCAAATATAAATTAATGAGTTGATGCATAAGTTCGTAGCGTTTTGTTTCCAAGGTAAAACTGCTTTGAAAATAAACTTGTTTCCGACATATTAAAAGTGTTTTTTGTACTGGATAAGTTTCGCCCGCTTTTCGCTACATTCAGAGCAATCCGCTGTTAAGTGGTTGCTTCTTGACAGCTAGAATTTTCCAATTATTTTTTCGCTGATTGTGGTACACTTCGCATATGATCTAACCTAAGTGCCCAGCAAAGTTTTCACTTCTAAATTTTCACACTCATCCGTCTTATGAGTGTAGTATTTTCGCTGCTTTTGTAAAAGCCTTAATGCTAAGCATTCATTCATATATTTGTGTTTTACTATGATTTTGCCGTAATTGTGATAGCGACTTGAGATACCGCCGCGTGTTGGCCAATTTGGAATGATTCATGTCAATCCATTACGTTCCGCTGGAAACTATAACTAGAAGCACGTACTAAAGAGTGCTATTGGTTAATTATACCACTTGTGAAACGCTAGTCGTTGTTATATCTCATGTGATTTTCGAATAACCTTGGAGGCACAACTGCGATAGGAATAGTGAAAACCACTCGAATGCTTGACGCATTTGATTACGACGATTCATTGTTTGTCGACAAGCAACTTAGTTGTGATACGATCCTATATCTAATTATTACATTCTTTTTCTAGGCGATGTTGGGGAAAGATTGAAGGATGCAGATAGCTATTCGCATGTCTTTGTCGAAGGTAAAATACGTGCGACTTAGATATAGATATCATCACAATGAACGTAGGCAGATGGTTTTTTGTACGGTTTCAATTTACGCTAAATGCTGTACTACGATAACTTTATGTGTGGAGTGTTGCTTACCCTCCAGGACGGTATAACTGTGATATTTATGGAAATATTCAATGTTGCTATATACGTAATTCTGACTTGCTTACATTTTTTTAACCCCTTTTTCTCTCGTTGTTAAAAACAAATATATTTGTCGTTACAGCCAGTGTTTGATCATATGTTCTATTTCAGTGTTTGGTAGATTTAAACGGCATCTTCTATTACTAGCTTCCACCGTTTTGATGCCTTTTTAACTTACTTTATGATTAGCATACCAAAACCTACATGCACTCACCGAATCATACTGAGTTAGTCGCTTGCCATCAAGTTAATAACAACGTATTCTTTTGTTTCAGTTTAACCCAGAAATTAAGACATCGAAGACATCTAAAACAATTTGTGCATTTTGCTATGGGGGAAGACCATCCGGTTTTAATGAATACCGATTAAATGCTGCAATTCGTGATGATCCACGTCAATCAACTCGGGAATTGACAATCGTAAACAATACAATAGAATATATTATTGATTAGTTTATGTATTTTATATTTAAAAAATTTAATTTTAGATTAAAAAAAAACCTTACAAGCCCATTAAAACAGGTAATACCCGATGAGTTTTATTCACCACATTGAACACATTTGAAAGTATCTACAGTATAAACAAATTACAAAAATAAGTAAAACGATAACGGCGTGTAAGAATTCGTTGAATTATTTAGATATTTGTGATGCTGAAAAAAGTCTTTATTGCATTAATTTTTTTTAAAGCAATCTGCTGCATAAAAATAGATTGTTTATGTAAGATGAAATGGCATGTCTCAAAACTGAACGACCGAAGCATTTCGTCTATTCGAAATTTTATTTTCACACATTTTTCATTTTATATGTTTTCATAAAATAATATGAAATATTATAAAAACGTTTCGATACTAACGCCTACATAGCTTCAATGTTTATAAATGATCTGTATGTTTTTCGGAGTTGAATTTATAAATAACATCGTGCTGAAAGTAATGTATATTTATAAAATAGATCCAATTCAATAGGAAACAAAAATACTATTATACCAATTTTTTACATTACATAACAAATTTGTTTCATTCTCTTCAATTCATTGCCTTCTACTTCTATTCACAATATTTACGTGGTTTAGACAAATATACACATTTTTTTGTGTAATTTCTTATACTGTTAGTTGATTTTTAGAATTTCTATAAAAATAAGAGATGAAAAACGGGGGAATAAGTAAGTAGTATTTTTTCGGGAACAGAAAAATCTTTGTAATATGAAAAACTACGTATTTATGAAAATCGTCAATTCTATAGTCCGCCTTTTCTAAACTTACATAAAAGATGAAAAAAAATCCATTATGAAATTTCATCCTTGAATCCAAAATTAGTTCATTTCCTCACATCTGAATAATTTTATATTTTGGAAACGCACTAACAATAAGTAACACCAAAGATAATTTCTTTCATTAAAGTTAAACTTATTTTTTCATAACAGAACCTAATATTAAAATCTCTTTAAAAATAATTTACACAAACAAAAAACAACAAATATATTCTTGCAAAGTGTCTTATTTGACAGGCCAATAAATTATTAACCGTTTTTCTAGTACTCAAATATTTGCGAATCACGTTCCAAAGTTAGAAATTCTCAGTTGACGTCAATCTTTAATTAGAAGCAATCAGTAACGGTACTTTTTATCTAATAATCAATTTTCTGAGGAATAAAAAATCGCCAAAAATAGAAACAAAAAAAGGAGTCCCGAAAATGAAAAGAATAAAAAGTTTAAGAAATCGTTGCTACTGATTCCTTAATTCGTCAAAAGCAAGTATGCAAAGAGAAAATGTTTATAGAATACATGATGCAAGAATATTTTCTTCCAAAAAAAAACCTATTAATTTTAATTTGCGGTTGTGATCACATCGTCAAATACCTGTACTACAACTTTTGCGTAACATTAACAAGACGACAAAATATTATATAAAAATTAGAAAAAATGGTTTATTTAAATCCATATTTACCTGCAGCCTTCATAGCTTCTTTACCACCACAATTCGTTGGCGATTCCCCCGTCATTGTACTGAACATTTGTATTGGGGTATGTTTTGGTAAATACTTGTTTAACCTTTTCTTTCGCATTGATCTGTATTAGTACTAACTAACATACTGTCTTCCGTATGTTGTACTATCGTAATTTGTGAGAATGGAATATTTTATATTATAAAAAAAAACCTTTCTTATTATTTGAAAACTAGAGCTGATACTAAAAGACTGATAACATATTTGAAATCAGCGTTAAAAATTAACTCAGAAAAGTATTCCACGCAAAAAACTTATTGTTGGGCGGTGTTGTGCGTCACGTATGAAGAGAACGGCGATTGTTATAATGCTTCTCTATATTGTACCAGAATAGAAAATATCCACAAATCACTAAGAGCAAAAGCCACAATCGCTCACAACTTTTGACGACTAGTACAATTAGGAAAATCCAAAAACAAAAATGTCTTATGAAATAGCTCAGAGAGTTAGAAAAGAGAGATTAATATATAAATAAAAGAATAATATACGCGCGGGTCATTTCATATCAAATCAACACAGAGTATAAACCAAACCAGAATTTGATAACATTTGGTATGAAGGTTGTCATTATGGAGATAATATATACATAATATCTCAAGCGGTTTCAAAATTATGGCTATGTAAAATTTCTTAAAATCCGTCAAAAAACCTAACAGACATATTTTGAAACAAATTTACTCAGTTTTAAATGCTATTTCTTTTAATGCACAACACAACATACTATGTTACAAAAAGTGTTTTTGAGAAATCCAATTCAAAATTTTGATTTTGATTTTCTCAAAAAGCACATTATTCAAAATTTTTAAATTTTTTCTACAAACTGTTTAGACTTTCGGTAAGTGATTCTCAAAATTTCAAAGTGGGAGGCTAATTGATTTATAGTTAAATAATAATTTAAAAAAAAGATGCTAAAATTAAGTTTTTAACACTTACATCTTAAACAAAAGCTATTCAAAACTTGATTATTTGTGAAGTTTTTATGACTTCTTATGTTATTACATAAATCCTTCCTGTAGGAGTGGAGGTATCAACTTTACAAAGTACATCTGTCAGTGGCATCCGCAATATGTCCGGTTTTCTTGGATATGAAAATGATGATGAAGGACCAGCACGATGCAGAAATGTCACCCTTAGTTCATCTTCTTCATTCTTCTCCAACACATATGCCAACCACCACTTTTGGTCATATACAACGGTTATATATCCAGTAACTTCTGCCGTTTGTAGTTTTTTTGGCCATTTTTGGGTTCCTCTGTTGTATCTTCAGAGAATATTTTTACACACATATTTGTTACGCTTGAATTTACAGGCATATAAGCATGATATGGCTGTGTACCCCTAATAGTTACTGCTTGGCTGAAACTGTTATTCAGAAATTTCTCAGACTCAACGTACTCATCTTGTGTAGAAAATGTGAAATTAATTCTAGATAAATTTTCAACTGCCAATTTATAAAGTTGGATAGATGTTAAAATTTGGTCATCGTATGGACGTTGTAGACTTGCTCTTGCAGCAAGTCTCTTCACTGAGCCGCCAACTCCATCACATGGTCCTTTTCCATGGGCAGTAGCGGAAAATGCCATTCTGTCTCTACACCAAACTCTTGCTTATGATAACATAAGTTTTTCTTATTCTTATTTATATTGTGCAGCTCATCCATCTGAGTAATAAAAAATCTTTTTTGGCACTAATTGAAACTTTGTTGTCATGAACTTGACAAGTTTTTTTCTTGAATGGATACACAGAAACAGTGTTATCCTCTAAACATGGTGAAAGTACAACAAAACTTAAATGCTTAAGTTCTCGCTGAAATAAATTACAAATGGGTATATTGTTACATGATCACTTGCCAAGTAGAAACATTGAGCTTCGTTTTGAACTACAATATTAGGTATAGAGGTTTATTACAAACTCAGACTTTAATATTTTCTTTTTTATCATTAATGAATGATGACTTCTGTTTTGCAATAAAATCGTGCTTTTTTAAAATGGTCAGTTTGTGACATTAAATATTTATAACATCTGTAACGACCAACAGACACCCACGATAAGTGACATTTTTTATAAGATTTTCTTCAAAAGCCTCTTCAATGATTTTGCGAATTGGGGCAACACCTGGGCATTCTGTACATTCACTTGTATAGCAATTAATGTTAATTTAGTGCATTAAATTCACGAATTATTTTTCTAATGCCTCTCACATAAGTATCATTAACTTCTTAACTCTATTTATTGATGTAGAAAACTTTTCTTTGTGGTTTTTCAAAACTGACTCATCTAGATTCTCCTCATCATTAGATGAATCTTCAGCTGCTGAAAAAAATTTACGCTTCAATGCAGAGTTTATCTTTTTTACTTTCTCTGTAGAATAATGCTTCGAGTGAATTTTCTTAACGTTAATAGAAGACTTTTCTAGTTCAACTATTGAAGTATTCAATTGTTCAATTACTATTTTTGGATCTAAAGAAAAGGATAGATCATGTGGCTGAGAACTGTATTTCTCACTAGTTTTGATTGGAGAACAAGACAGGCCAGGGCCAATTTATTTCCTACAAAAATCACAAATTAGTCACCTTTCGTGTCACAACTTGAAGAATCATCTAGAACAAACTCTACTGATTGTTATTTGCGAGTGTCTCCTTACATTTTGAAATAAAATGCATTATTAAAGTACCTAAGTTATAAAAACT
The DNA here is from genome assembly GCA_035610365.1 of Aquatica leii. Taxonomy (NCBI): domain Eukaryota; kingdom Metazoa; phylum Arthropoda; class Insecta; order Coleoptera; family Lampyridae; genus Aquatica; species Aquatica leii. Next base: position 60,920,833 of record CM069436.1, read on the forward strand.
ATTTTCAACTTAACTAAAAAAAATATTATTTGTAAATAACTAAATTTTTGCCTTAGAGGCAACCCTCTGTACGTAATTAATTCTGGTAATAACTACGAGCTAGCCTCCCACTTTGAAATTTTGAGAATCACTTACCGAAAGTATAAACTATTTGTAAAAAATATTGAAAACTTTTCAAAAATAAACTTTTTGAGACAATCAAAAATCAAAATTTTGAATTGGTTTTCTCGAAGGTTTTCTCAAAAACACTTTTTATAATAAAGTATGTTGTGTTGCACATTAAAAGAAAGAGCATTTAAAACTGAGTAAAATGACACCACTTCCATCTTTCTAGCTCAATTAGAAAAAAAACCTATGGTGTCAGTTAAGTTTTTTTGACGGATTTAAGAAATTTTATATAGCTGTAATTTTGAAACCGTCGATATATTAACATGTATGAGGAACAATGTTAACATCGATGTTACGAGCAAATAATCTATTGTAGATAATATTATAGGTAATAGTAAAAAAAATGGATTGATTTGCAAAATGACTTTTGTGTTTTTTCCTGTCGTTGGCGTCTAATTTTCTTATTATTTTAAAGAAAAATTCTTTATCGGAGTTTATAAAGTTTATTGTTGCTTTAGTTATTATTGTAACCATGTACGCTAAAAACATCGATGTTTTGAGTTCGATAATAATCGGTTATCGATGTTTAGCTACCAATGTCAGCACCGATGCTAACATCGAATATTTATCATATCGTGACACCTTCTTATTGCGTTTTTAATTATTTTTAATCAATTTCTTAGATTTACGCTCAGCATGACAGTTAGTGAAAATGTGTCGTGCAAATGATTTTTCCCAAATTTAATGGTAGTTTTTTTACAATTGTATAAGAATTTTATAGTTAAGAAAATATTTTACTAAAAATTGACTGTTTTTTAAACAGTATTTTCAATAATTACGTCTAGTATATTTACTGAAAATGTGTCGTGCTGATGATTTTCTGCAAATATAATTATTCGCTTTTAACAGTTAAAAACTTTTTTTACAAAACGTTGCAACTATTTGCTATTTTTTAAATAATCAAGGTGTGGTCAGGCTGATGATTTTACGCATTTTTAATAGTCGTGTTTGCATAAAGCAAAATTAACTATGTTGTCAGATGATGCCGTTCTTAACTAAATCGTACCTATTGATTTGAGAATGGCATCAGCAAAACAATCGATTTTGTACCAATGACGACGCTTGACTACATCGTCAAAGTTAACAATACTTTATGCAACCGGGCCGTGGGCCGTAGTATTTTTTTCATGCAAGAACTTTATATCGGAGGAATGTATTACAATGGATAGACTGAAAATGACACTTTTTACTTTAGGAAAAAGAAACAAACTACTACCGCTAAGTTACATACTTAATATGGAAAGAGTTAAAAGAGCGACATGTGTGCAGTGTTGGAAGTAAACTTACAGAATTTGCGGCACATGTACTTATGAATAGAAGTGTCACAACCCAGTACTACTAAAGTGACTATTTTAAAAACGTAGTTTCAAAAGAAAGAAATGAATAGAATAAGCATAGACGACTATAAAGTATGGATATGTCAAAACGGCGCTCACAAAAAGGAAGATGAAAAAATATACAAATCTGACCATAATATGAGTCTATGAATTAATTAGGTAAAGAAATTCGAGCGTAATCGTAGACTGTCAAGCAGTATGAGCAAAAATGATAGAATGAAAATGAAATGGATGAAAAAATTAACGTTTAGGTACGTATATTTGAGAACTGAAGAAAGGAGAAGAATTATTTTTCTTCTTCAAGTACCGTCTCCTTTCAGTTACCATCATGACTGTTTATATTTTCGATGTTGCAGCTCTGAACAATTCGATGAAACAGCAATTGTACGATTTTCTCAGGTTGCTCAACCAAGAATCTATTTTTGGTAACATTCAAAAACCTCCATCAACGCGGGAAATTCATTGCAACAAGACTTAGACAATGGAATTCCTCCGTACTCCATTGTGTATCTATGCCTAAGGAGAATTCATCTGATCGGTAAATTAATTATTTATATTTTAAATTGTGAATTTTGTCGTTTCGAAAAGATTATTACGACTAAATATTTCTCAAATAAATGCAAGGAAAGGCGTTATAATCAATGCTTGGAGCAGGAGCATAAATCCTCAATTAAATATTACAATTTTTCCTTATTTACCTTAGGAAAGAAGGTACATGTACAAAAATAAGGCCAAGGAAAAAGATATCGTTATCTTAATCAAACAGAACAGATTACGATGAGCGGATCACGTAGTTCAAGCATAAGAATCGAACCCAATTGTACCAGGAAACGAAGCAAATGATCAGATGGAACACGCTCGAGCTACCAGAAATTATGCAATTTCGGGCGACAGCACCTAGATGATGGGGTCGTTGCAAGTCGTTACTTTAAAACACACGAAAACATTAGAAGAATTAATTTATTCTAAAAAGTATCTAAGAAAACGTTCGTGACATCAATTACAACTGTACCATAAAACTGTCACTCAAAAAAGAAATAAATATTTACGTAAATTTCGCGTGGCACCGTTTTTTCCGTAGTTAGTACTTTTATCAACACTAATTTAAAAATGTCAGTTTTTGCGGTCGTACCAACGAAAATTGACACATTTCTCGTTAAAGTTATAAAATTAAGTCGCAATTTTTCGTGGATCTGCAAAAACAACAGCATATGGAAATCGTTCGATAATTATTTAGATATTAAGTAATAAAAATCGCAAAATAGTGTTATGTATTTTTCTGTCGCAATATGTTGATTGTTTACTTATGCTTACACGGCTGATTAGTCAGTCGTTAAAAAAATAGAATCCCAAAGAAGAAAATTTTGTACGTCTATTTTTGTCACCGAATTCTATAATTAAAGTGGTTATCAAACCAGTTTTGGTTACTGAACGTAATTCCCAGAAACGTGAACTTTTTCACTATGGCAGAGAACATAGCATTTTGGATCGTTTTTTTCGGTACACGGTGGACGAGTAAAGTTTTTAAACAATGTTAAATGTCACACGTTTAAAAGCTCTATGCAAATGATAGTACATGTTAATTCCACGTGCCGACAAAATTGAAAACAACACGTCAGTCACCAGGTCAACAGAAATACTAATAATTACGATAAACTCCAGTAAACTTAGTCGAAGGGCAAACGTTGCTGACCTTGGAGACAAAAATATAAAGACAAGTTTGTCAACTCACCATGTGTTAGAAATAAATACAGCCGAAGGGGCGTTTGTCTTCCGTTTTCCACTCAATCTGCGTGGATCTCCAACTTTTCAAAACTTTCCGAAAACCAAACGGCGATTAAAAACATCACGCGATTTTTCTTTTAATAACAAAACACTCGCCCCACTAAATTACAGTAAATGCTGAAGAATTGATTCGCTTCTTGATTTTTTCCGTCACCACAAAAACATACCAGATAATGAATTGCGTATAAAACCAATGATGAAAAGAAATACTATAAAATTCCACTTTCTTTATTAACTGCTTTAAACGTAATCAGTTCACTTTCTCACTTTAAAATTAGCGAACAATTCGCATTCTATAAAATTATTGAATTTTAAAAACTATCGAATACTTTCGTCGATCCATTACTATATATTTATTTTTATTAAATTTTCTTTTATTTCTATTCGACCACTTATGATTTACCGTATTTGCACAGATTTTCGAAATATTTCGCGAAAACTGTTAGACGTAAATCACGCACAATCCAACTTACGACTTCTTGCAATACTAATGCGGCAATGTTCCATCAGCCTGTTGAATGTTCGACATGCGCACATAAGTTTTTAAACTTTGATTTAAACGAGGCTCCATCTCTTCGCATTTCCGTCAAACAAAAATTAATTTTCGAAGGAGTTATTTATCGCGTTATTTATCGAGGCAAAAATACAAAAGATTCGTAAAATTTAATAGAACGTAATTGGCCCGTGTCTTTGTTTTCACTCTTGTTTATAAATATTTTCACTGCTACTACTATTCTTAATTCATGTTTCAATTCTACTCTTCAGTTTGTTAAATTTAAATTTTAAATTTATTCCTGATCAACAAGATAATATTTTTAAAACATTAAAAACATTTGTTATTTCAACTATTTTAAAACATTGCCACGATTTTACATTTAAAAAACAGCAGCTTCCTGAGGATGGATGTTGAAGTTTTAGAAGTCAGAGCTAAACCTAACTCTATTTAAAACATTTTCTCTATTTGGACATAAGAATTGGCAATTCTTACACTAAAATCCGTATAAGAATTAACAAATTCTTACACGAATTTTAGTAATGTTAGTTTTTTCAAAGTTGGGATCTCTGCATCGTAAGTTGACGTTAGATGATAAAGAAATCAAAATTATTGTAACTTAACAATTGGAATTCAAATTTTTATGCCAAGATAAAACAAAAGCGTTATATTAATTCAAACTTATGTACTTATAGAGGTATAAAGAGATCATTTCGTATGAGATTTTAAGTTAACACATAAATTTCAATATGTCAAAGTGTAAGTGTTCCAATCCAATATAATACAAAAGTTTCCAAATGTTGTTTTAAAATTAAAATTATACGGAAAATATTAAAACTGAATCGAAATAATAGTATAAAACACCCGTCATAAAATACGTTTCAATCACTATAACGATTCATAAATTCGCCGCTGCGCGGATCGTGTATGAAACCTGGTCTCATGATTGAAGTGCGTTCATTCGGTAATTAGTGTTTTAATATACTATACCGGATGGTGTCTATATTGGAATTGAAATTCATATATTAAAACAAAAAAAAAGAGGATGTGAACCACCATGTCGTATCGCATTCGAATACTCTTTTGTTTCGCTCTTGGACGAATTATAGAGCAGAATAAAGCAATTGTTGGCGTACCTTTTAGTTGTTATCGGAAATGTATACGTTAGAATATTGTAATTTATTTATTTACAAGTAAAACATGTTTTCTAATAGTTGAGAAGCAGGGGACGCGTCAAACTATTTTCTCGCCGTCAACCTTGCAGAACATTAAAGTGCAACATTCAGGGGGTCCGTGAAAAATAAAAATTGATTTGGGGGTCCCTGAATAACGCTAGAAGGTTCGCGCAAGGTTTAATATAAAATAAAAAACCGTGACACATTTTTATTAATATAATAGCAATGAATAAATTTTAGCAATTTTTACGTTATAAGTAAAATATAAATATAGATAGGTGCATAAAATACAAGTAATAACAGACATTGCGGTACGTTAGGCCTATCTATACAAGTTTATACATGAACGCAATAGAACCGTTACCTGCACCGACTAGTCTATAATATGAACTATAAAAGAGTCGTGCATCTAATCAATAATTTAGTTCTGTGTTATGCGTAATGTGCAGTGTATACAACAAATGTTTCTAATCTTGGACAAAAAGAAGCATAATTTTTTGTTTTTTGTTTCGTTACGCAAGTATATTTGAATAAAATTGATATATATTTTTAATTTAAATTTATTTAAGCAAGGTAATTAAAAAAACTATATATCAAAGTTATCAGTACAGTAATCCCTTAACATTCATTAAAGAAGGGATTGTAAGTTTTTCTAAGACGAATGTATTTCTACAAAATATATATTATTAATGATTCTGTAAAAAAAGTTATTTATATTGGATTTTATAATTTAATATAATGCACCCTAAAATTTATAGTTTACTATTTTATATTTTTGTTAATTTTGTTTACTTCCACGAATAACCAAATCCGCGAATGTTTGAAATTACTGTATATTACTGTATTATATTCTGTTGTTAATTTTTAAATTATCTATGTTTCTTGAAAAATATATTAATACACAATGAGTACCTACACAATATGTGACATTTACATAAAATTTTATTCTTACATCTCAAATAATTAATTCAAGAGAGCGTTATATTGCAGTATTCCATTAAAATAAATTATAATTAACAATTATGGTTTGTTGCAAATAAATATTTTCCTATATCTTTTTGGACCCCTTTTTTCAGATAACTGTATGAGTGAGTCAAAAAAAAATGCAGACAATACAGTGTAGAATATATGAAATTTGTCTTTATTCCGTCACCAGAAAATAGTACTTATGTGTTTTCTATGTAATAAAACGATGACAAACGATTCAATGAAACCTTCTGAGTTTAAAAAACATTTAATAAAAATCCATAGTGACAAAAAGGATGAGGATTTAACGTTTTTTTCAAACAACCCAAAGAAAAATATTTGATAACACCGACCTTGCAAGAACTCATAGGGACAACATCTAAGAGAGATAACAATGAACTTTGCGTACTTCTTATAATATTTCTTTAATGATTGCAAAGTCTGGAAAGCCGCACACTATTGGTGAAGAACTTATTCTACCAGCTGTAAGTGAGGTATATAAAAAGAATTTCAATAATAATACTACACAAAGAAGAATCGGCGAAATGACTCACTGTGTAGAAAACCCTTTATGTGACTACTTAAAAACATCTGACTTCTCTATGCAGCTTGACGAGTCAACGAAGCTTTACTTTTAACATGTGAGATTTGTAAAAAAAGAAATTTTTTTTCAAGAATTGTTATTTGCTAAATGTTTGGAAATTGATACGAAAGGTGAAAGGTGAAAGGTAATTTTTTTTTCTGGCATACTTAAAACAAGCTATACCGAATGTATTATCGGCTCATCGTGACATTCATCGACATCATTTAGTCGCAAAAAACCTTAGTGAACGTTTGCATGAATCACTACATTCATTAGAGCAGTTAATAAAATCGATTATTTGTTCAACTTTGTTTGGTAAATGATGATGACTATAATTGTTTACTACTTAACACAGAAGTACGTTGGTTATCTAAAAGCGAATGTTTGGATCGCTTCTATTCACTCTTTGATTGAATGTTAGAATTCCTGGAGAGTAAAGACAATGATTTGTGACACAATTTAATTATTTAAAAAAATGATATCGCTTAATTGTATGACTGATTTATTTGGCAGATTTAACAAGACTAATTTGAATGTATAAGGTGACACATTAAATTTAATTAAATCTAAAAGTGTAATAATTGCGTTTGTTGCAAAACTTTTGCTGTACAAACAAAACTTGGGAAGAGGAGAATGTTCTTAGTTTCAAAATCTTTCAAAATTGCAAAATATACTTAGATATAGACTGAACGAAATTCCAAAATTTCATAGAAGCGAAATTTTGCAATTAGCAAAACCGTCAGTATAATAATGATTATTTGTTCGTTTTTTCGGGGCGTTAAAGTTTCTTGAATTTCGAGTATAACAAAATACTATGAGCACCACGCACATCTTGTTTCATGTTGGTAACACTGCTTCCGTGTACATAATTCAACCCATATGTATTATACAATGGTATTAGTTAGTTTACGTACCAACCCTTGTAGCTTATATATTGCAGTGTATTATACGTTTTGTTTTGCGACGGTTAAAACAAACGATGAGTGAAACATGTGCTCTCTCAGGCTTTGAAAGTAGACAGATCGCTCGGTTAACGAAAACGTATGTGACGAAAACAGCAATCTGTTTAAAGTTTTCCGAGCGACAAACGTGGTAAAGCACTATTTTCGAAGAGAAATAGTAGGCAAAACCTAAAGTTAACTGACAGAGACCGACGGACTTAAAACTCTTTGAGATGGGTTTATGTATAGAGAATCCCAAAAGAAACCTGCGATTCGGACTGTCTGCTTTTTGCAACCAAGCATAGGGGAAGTTCTGTTTTAGTTTGAGCGGCTATATTGTGGTATTAAGCTGGGTCTCTTATTTACATGATTGACCGGATATCCTCAATGATGACTTGACGAAAAAGAAACTTAAAAGCGTAAACAGCGGCAAACATAGTTTCAGGTTCCAGTTAGAACAGTGGTTCCTAACCTTTTTTTAATTAATATCCGTACTCCTTGCAAGAAAAATAAATCTTTTGAAAACACAACAAATTTTTGTGTGCAACAACAAGCAATTAAAATCATCATTATTTACTACAAGCTTTGTCAAATAATTTATCACTAATTGCTCTAATAACGAAAACACGATGTATGTAAGTTAATTTTTTTCATTTTCCGCAATCAAATACTATCGATGAATAACACAAATATACAGCAAGAACATTTAGTCCTAAATGTTTTAAATACGCTATGGAACTCTTGTAACGTTTCGTGATTGCTGAAGCACCATCATATATTTTAAATACTGTACCGTCGGTATGTCTTTTTAGATTTAGACATGATGCATGTACGACAAAATTTGTCACGGTTCTAATAGATTTACTTTCCATTATTTTGTCTCAATAATTTATTTAATTAACGTACAAATATTGATTATTGCTATAACACACAATAAACTACAAACTTTATGTATTTCTAGAGTACGTACCTACGTACGTAAGGTCGATTGTGCACTAACACGAATTTTCCAAGCCGACGCTAAGTGGATTAGATGTTTTCTATAAAAAAATATGTATGAAAATTGTTTATTTAAAGATTTAATGCAGCCTTTGGTTATTGTTTATATTAAAATCTTTCTGCGTAGGTACGCACTGTAGATATTCGCGTTTTATGGATGTGTCCGCGTGCACGCATAAACTTGTCTATACGAATATAGCACAAAGACATTCATAAAACATCCACTAGATACACTGGTATGGACATTTTGGTGTCGATAAAAATACATTGTATTAAGTACTATGGATTTCCAGTACACATTAGTATAACGTTTAGATTTTACATCTGTCGGTGTTCATATGACATCCACATAAAGATGTCCTATGGACATCCACACAAAAAGGTTCTATGAATATTCATGAAAAATATTTTTTGCGAATATTACTACTCATCTAAGACTAACAATAAGATAAATTCGCACGTTAACTATATACAGTGTGTCAATTTGAAAACTTTGCATTGGGAATATATTTACAAGAAAAATATAATAAAAAATTACAAAAATCAAAGTTGACATAGTCAATACCACACGCACGCCTACTCTTTTACCCCCGGTAACCCCTACTTCAAAAATGTAAATTGCAACCCCCTATTTACAATACATTGTTGAAAAGGTCTTTAAAAATGCTATTTAGCAATACTAAAATAAGTGACATTCTATTTGACAGTTTTGAAATAATTAGCAAATAATGAAGTTTGGGAACTCTGTCCACCTTTAAAATTACACTGTACTGTTTGTGATGAAAAATTTGTATTTTTGGGATAGTTATCACATCTTGTACTTCTGAGAGTATCGAGTGCAATTATTTTTGGGGATATTGGATGTGATACTCTCGTACAATACGATGAGTTTGATTATCTCGATAACGACAATCAAAAGAAGAAGATAAAAGTTGTTTTAATAATTTTGTTTTATCAAAGGTATTTGTTTGAACCTTTCACTCATTGCTTATAGTTATTTACACATCAGTATTTATTGTTACTTTGAAGTGTGTCATTGTTAAATATTCTTATACGAACTGGTTTTATGAAAAAGATTTGCAAAAATGGTACGTATACTCAATTGCTGAACGGGTTGAAGTAGTTTATCTTTACGCAAGTGAAAATAGATATGTGCATCTGGATAAAAATGTCAGCGAGGTTTACGTGCGATTTCTTGTGCGGAAATTTGAAACGCTGCAAATTAAAATTTTGGATCAAGTGTTCACAACAACGTCGCTTCTTAAAGTTGCAGACTTAACGGGGCTGTCATATGAATCGGTCTTAAAAGCACATAAGTTTTTTTCTTAAAAAATTCACATTCTTCAAGATAGGAATCTTGATAGACGAATTTAGTTTTGTAAAACTATAATCGAAAAACTTGAATAATATCATAACATTTTAAAAAACATTTGTTTTTCTGGTGAACGCACATTCTTTTTAAACGGACAGGTGAACAAACTAAATATTGTCGTTATTAAGATAATGAAAATCCGTATATTGTACAATATCCTCAGAAACTAAATGTTTGGGCTGGCATTCTAGGAGATAAATATGTTTTACATTTGTTTCTGAATGGAAACCTTACGAGTGGTATTTTCATGAACTTGCTTAGAAACACGTTGATTGTTTAAACTTTGGAAGATCAAATAATAGCGAGCCGCGATTAGATTTAAATCTGCTTCACTTTCAACTGGATGGTGCTCCACCGCATTACGCTGTGCAAAATGGACAGTGGCTAGATGGACATTATTCAGGAAAACGAATTGGTCGTAGAGGAGCAATTGAGTGACCATCGCGATCGCCTGATGTGACAACGCTAGATTTCTTTTTATGGGGTCGCATAAAATCAATCGTTTATATAAGACAAACCCAGCAGATCTTACAACAACGACGTTCGTCGTTCCATCACTTGCGAGACATTCCAAAAAGTGAGACAAGAAGTCAAACTTTTACTATTTTTTGTTTAGAAACATTTTAAATAGTTCTTGTAATTACTTTTCCAAAATAAGATTTCACAAACAGTGTATTTTTTAAGCGTTAAACAGCCTCTCCTAAGTGGAGGGTTGCAACTAACATTTTTGAAAGTAGGGTGGTCGGAAGTAAAAGGATAGGTGGGGGTGACTACACTAAACATGTTAAAATATACGTAATATATTCATTTGTTCAATATGCTACCATAGCCATTTTTACACTTAAAGTAAATAAAGAACTAAATTCTATAAATAAACAACTAACCATAGAGAAAAAAATTAATAAAAGTACAAGATAATAAAGAAAGAATCATAACAAATAGGTATAAATAGAAGAAATAAATTACACAGAATTGTATGTGATTCTAAAGCTACAAGCAAATAAAAGAAAATTACAACATTGAAAGAAGAAAAAAACCAGTGTCAAATCAAACAGTAGCAACAACAATTTTGTACTCAGAAAAATATTTTCAAAAACAATTTAGACGATATTGAAGACAACCATTTTTTTTGTTCAATATAAATGACACCTCTTCTTCACCCAATCATACTAAAACAAATTGATTAGACTGATAAGGTTCTATACCATTAGACCAAAGTAGACCATGCCCAAATTACCAAAAGTATGGAGTAGAATGAAACACTGAAAAAGTATAACAAATTTTGAATCGTATTTTAAAAAAGTTAAGTAAGTACATTATTTTGACTACGAGTTAAAAAAATTACATTATGATTGCGAAAGTAATACAAAATATGGCTATGTTTCTATTTACTTTCTTTATTTGATGGTACTTGATAGCTATCATAGATTTTTTTTTTTAAATTAAATATAAAATATAAATAATTCTGTCAATTAAATTTTAGCAAGTAGTGTAAGAATGTATTTAAAAATAATAATTGAAATATAATATAAAATTTGAAATCACTTTAAATTAACTTTTGGGCGACGTCACGGCGCGGGTTGATTTCTATTGGCTGAGTTTGAGTACCAGTTGGACCAGTGAACTTTTTGATAGAACAAAATTGAAGGTTATAAACTCTGTAAAGTAGCAAAAACTGTCGTATAAACAGAATTTAATTAAAAAGCTGCTTACAATTTCTCAACAATGCCTACAAACGACGAAATAAAATCTAGCTGGGCTGATGAAGTAGAGTTAGAAGGTGGAGCCTTACCACCACCGACAGAAGTTCGAGAGAATGATTTTAAAATTCTCACCGAGTACAAATGTGGTAAAGACAACAAGAAGACAAAAATTGTACGAACTTATAAAATTGAGAAGCGAATTGTTTCGAAAAGTATTGCTTTACGCAAAACTTGGACGAAGTTTGGAGAATCTGTAGATGATAAACCGGGACCAAATCCAGCCACCACCATTTGTGGTGAAGATGTTTATATGCAATACATTACTAGTAAAGAAGAAGAATATAAAGTAGAGGAAGACGGATTAGAGAAATTAAAAGGTAAGTGTTTTAAAATGTTGCCATATGTTGTAACTAACAATGAGTTATTATAAACAGGTATGGGAGATAAAACTGTAGTTAAGTGTCGTACTTGTAATGGAGAACATTGGACATCAAAATGTCCGTGGAAAGACACAGCTCTTGCAAGTGCTAAAACAGCAGATGGGGAAAAGAAACCCGGAGCTCCTCCTGCTCAGTTACCGGCTGAAGTAGGAAAACCAGCAACTACATCTAAATACCTACCACCTAATATGCGGGGCGATGCTGCTTCAAAAAGACTCGATAATACTAGCATGGCTGGAGCACGTCGGGATGACTCGATGGCAGTTCGAGTTTCAAACCTAAGCGATTCAACTACTGACGCCGATTTAGAAGAATTGGTGAAACCATTTGGTCCTATCAATAAACTTTACTTAGCAAAAGAAAAAGGAACAGGGTCTTGCAAAGGATTTGCTTATATTCATTTCAAATTTCGTAATGACGCAGCTAAAGCAATTGCTACACTGCATAAACACGGATATGATCACCTTATTCTTAGTGTTGATTGGTCTAAGCCGCAAGCACATTCAAATCCATAATTGATAGTTGTAATTATTGTTTTGTATGCAATTTTTTAATAAATTAAAATTACAACTAAGAATACTTTATTAGGCCTTACACACTTGTTGAAAGCTTTTAACTTTATCATGAAGGAACCAATTATTACTGTCTTCGCTAGGAAGTAACCCTTACTTAAAACTTAGTCGGCGTGTTTTTTTACTACAAAAACGAGCACTCAGAACTATGTTAGGACTAAAAAGTAATACAACGTGCAGAGAAATATTCAAAAAATATAAAGTTTTATCTTTATGTTGTATCTACATATTAGAAATTTTAAGTTTTGTTAATAGTAATAGGAGTAAGTTTTGTGCGCTGAATCAGCATCATTTATATCAAACTAGATATGGAAATAACTTTAAGTACGAAATACATCGGCTAACATTATTTAGAAACAATCCGTACTACATTGGTGCTTTGTTATATAATGCGCTTCCACTCAGGCTTAAGTATCCTGTAAAAGTAATAAACTTTAAAAAAGAAATTAAAGAAATGTTAGTTACTAATGCTTTTTACTCACTAGAAGAGTATTTCAGTTTTACATTTAATTTAAAGTAGTGTTTAGTTGTTAGAATAAAGGCATGAAAAATATTTAAGTTAAATTTTGACTTGTCTTATACCATTTGTCAATGGTCCACTGGACAAATAAAGAATTTATTTATTATTATTATTATTATTATTATTATTATTATTATTATTATTATTATTACTACTCAAGTGGACAATGGAAAAGTTATACTGATGTATGAACCATAGATTGTACATACAACATAATATTTATTATGTTTGTTATATTCCATGCGGGTGTTTGGTTTTGTGTGTAATTGGTTCTTTTATGATGGGTAGTTTAGTGGTGTATCCCAACAACCCTCTTCATTTTACAGACTTGGGTGTAGCATTATAGCTATTATCGTACTAGTTAATCCATCCAGACAAGATTTAAAAAAAAATAATCGAAAGGTGAAACAAATAGGAGGTAAAAGCAACAGTTTACAAATCCGTTCTGCGATCAGTTCTTGCTTATAAAGCGGAGATACGTGTGGAAATCAAGAAAACGAAACAAATGTTGGAGTCTTAAAAAATGAGAATCCTAAAAGAATAATATGTTTAATGGGAAAAAAATTATGGGATCGCATCTAACTAACAAATTAGATAAACTAAAGATTCAGTCAATAAATGAGTGAACACAGATGACAAGACAAAAATGGGATAGCTCGTATAGGAGTTGTAATAACAGACAAATCACCAATAGGGATGTCCTTGAAAATTTTAAAATAAGCTGCTCAGATGGAATTTAAAAAGAAAACCGAAGCTATGGCGAATGTGATAATATGACGTTGTGGCGACTGCGTCGGCGTTACGATAAACAGAAGCTGTAGTAGCATACGGAAGTGAAAGATCGGCAGTCCGTAACAACCCGCCAAAAGCTACCGAGGGAACTAACGAGTTCTAATTTTTGTTAAGTAGTTTTAGTATTTATAGTTCTTTGGTTCTCGTTAATTATAAGTAATTGTATATTCTGTTAATAAAACCTATAAAACTACATTGGTGACTCCGAAGAAAAATGAACACAGAAGAATCTTCAGATACCCACGCTACACCAATTCAGCACGTAGAGGAAGTGAGGCAGGTACGCTTACCGCCATTTTGGTATAAAAATCCAATTATATGGTTTGCGCAAGTAGAAGCTCAGTTCGAAACTTATAAAATACGGGCGGATACGTCTAAATACTATACGGTTATTAGTGCGTTAGATAGTGCAGTTCTGCAAGAAGTGTCGGACATTATAGCAACGCCACCCGTGAAAGACAAATATGACACATTAAAAAAACAAATTATTTTACGGTTTTCGGACTCTGAACATAGACAATTAAGAAAAGTGCTAACTGAAATTGAACTCGGTGATAAAACCCCATCACAATTATTGCGGGAAATGAAATTATTAGCAGGAACAAGATTCGACGAAAAAGTATTAAAAACGCTATGGCTACAGCGAATGCCAGCGTCCGTTCAGGCAATACTTACTGTAAGTGATACCTTAGAGTTAGATAAGATGGCTGACGTAGCGGATAAAATTAACGAAGTACAGTCGCCTACATTTCCAACGATAGCTGCAGTGCATTCAAGCATGCCATCCGGTAGCAAAGTTGATTCATCGGTATCGTTCACATCGGCGCACGCATCTCAATCATCGGAAATGCTAAGTTCCATTGCTGCCTTGCAAGCACAGGTAACAACATTAACTAAGCTTATGGAATCAATGTTGCATGAAAAGCATTCCTACGAACGAAAGCAACGCCGTCGTTCTCACTCCCGCCACAGATCTCCGTCTGTAGAGGGCATTTGCTACTATCACCGAAGATTTCGCAACAAAGCGCATAAATGCACCAAACCTTGTAAATACGAAGATTCGGAAAACTAATACACCCGTCGCTGGAGGCGGTCATCGACGGAAATGACCAACAAAACCGTCTTTTTGTTACAGATAAGAATACGAAAATTCGTTTTTTAATTGACACAGGTGCTGATGTGTCAGTTATACCTGCTACTTTAGGCGCACGACCTACTCCGACGGCATACAAACTTTACGCAGCAAACGGTACAGTTATCGATACCTATGGCGAAAAGTTACTATGCTTAAACTTGGGCCTCAGAAGACCTTACAAATGGCACTTTTGTATAGCTAAGGTTGCTCGTCCTATTATCGGAGCTGATTTTTTAAGACGACATGGACTGTTGGTGGATCTACAAAATCGCCGCCTTATCGATGGTATTACAAAACTATCAATCATTGCGCAAGTATTGAAATCCCCTCAAGATACAGTATTTGTCATAAACAAAGATTCCAAATACCGATCGTTATTAGCAGAATTTCTAGAAATTCTAACAACAGGTAGCAACGGAATACAAGTTCAACACAAAATCCAACATCACATCATAACAAAGGGCCCTCCAATAGCTCAAAAAGCTCGTCGCTTACCACCAAAAAAATTAAAAATTGCTAAAACAGAATTCGATTACTTAGTTGAACACGGGATTTGCAGACCTTCAAGCAGTCCATGGGCAAGTCCGTTACATTTGGTGCCTAAGAAGGAAGCAGGTAGCTGGCGTCCATGTAGCGATTACCGAAGATTGAATTCTGTGACCGAATCCGACAAGTACCCTATTCCGCACATCCAAGATTTTTCGTACATATTACACGAAAAACAAGTGTTTTCTAAAATTGATCTTGTACGGGCATATCATCATATTCCTATCGCGGAAGAAGATATTCCAAAGTCAGCTGTAATTACACCATTTGGATTATTTGAATTTAAATATATGACTTTTGGATTGTGTAACGCAGCACAAACGTTTCAACGTTTTATGAACACGGTTCTTCAAGGACTTAACTTTTGTCATTGTTATATTGACGACATATTAATTGCATCTAAAAGTTTTGAAGAGCACGAAATACATCTACGTACGCTGTTTAACCGTTTACGCGAATACGGAATTTCTATCAATCCCTCCAAATGTAAATTAGGTGTGCAAGAAATCGAATACTTGGGTTATCTCTTGTCTCGCGATGGAATTAAACCGCTACCTCAACGAGTTGAAGCTATTGTAAACTTTACAAAACCAAAAACCATTAAAAATTTACGACAATTTTTGGGAATAATTAATTTTTACCGTCGATTTATAAAGAATGCTGCCCAATCACAAGCCCCGTTACATCAATATCTCAAGAACAGTAAAAAGAACGACAAACGAGAAATTATTTGGACAGAAGAAGCAGAATTTGCATTTGAGGAATGTAAAAAGAAGCTGTCAGACGCAACCCTTTTATGTTATCCAGCGGAAAATACTCGCTTGTCACTAACAACGGATGCTTCGGACAAAGCGGTCGGTGCGGTATTGCAGCAAAAAGGTATAAACGGCTTATGGCAACCGTTAGGATTCTTTTCAAAGAAGTTAAGTGCTTCGCAACAAAAATACAGCGCTTACGATAGAGAACTACTTGCCATTTATGAAGCTATTAAGTACTTTCGTTACTTAATCGAAGGAAGAGAATTGGTCATACTAACGGATCACAAACCGCTCATTTACGCTTTTCATCAAAAATCAGAGAAAGCAACACCACGTCAACTTCGTCATTTAGATTTAATTGGTCAATTTTCAACAACGTTATTACACATTGCGGGTGATAATAACGTTATAGCCGATGCGTTATCACGCGTAGAGGAAATAACCATTCCTACCATTATTGCAACAGAAGAATTTGCACAAGAACAAAACAAGGACGAAGAGCTCAATAATTTAGACAACACATCGTTAAAATTAGAAAAATTTTCCTTTATTGGTGAAGCAACACCTGTCTTATGTGATACTTCTCATTCAAAAATTCGACCGTACGTACCTAAATCGTTAAGGAATCGAATTTTCAAGATGTTTCATGACAAATCGCATCCTAGTGAACGTACAACGAGCAGATTAATTCGTGACCGGTTTGTGTGGTTTAACATGAACAAAGACATTTTATTATGGACGCGTAACTGTCTTGATTGCCAAAAATCAAAAGTGCATCGCCATACGAAGAGCCCACTTCAAGCATTTCCATTTCCTGAGCAGAGATTACAGCATGTACATATAGATATTATAGGACCTCTTCCCATTATACAAAACTACCGTTACTGCTTGACATTAATTGATCGTTTTACAAAATGGCCAGAAGCAATTCCAATTTCGGAAATAAGCGCTGAAACAGTAGCAGAAACGTTCGTTAAAGAATGGATTGCGCGCTATGGATGTCCCCATACAATAACAGCGGATCAAGGTAGACATTAATGCAAGCTCTAACAAATCTAATGGGTATTCAAAGGAATCGCACTACAGCGTATAGACCGCAGAGCAATGGCATAGTAGAACGTTGGCATCGATCTTTAAAAGCTGCCTTAATGTGCCACAATACGAAAAACTGGGTAGAAGCTTTGCCCATGGTATTGTTAGGGTTACGAAGCGCTTTTAAAGAAGATATGCAATGCACAGCAGCAGAATTGTTATACGGCACACAATTACGGCTTCCTGGTGAATTTTTTGTAAACACAAAAACGAATGTCGACCCAACATCATTTGTCGGCAAACTGCAAGAACAAATGCAAGCATTGCGTCCTATGTCAACAAAACATCATGTGGTACCAAAAATTTTTATTCATCCTGCGCTTTCTACGTGCACATACGTTTTTTTACGCGACGACTCAGTACGACAGCCATTGCAAAGACCATATACTGGACCCTATAAAGTTATTTCGCGGACAAACAAAATTTTTAAAATTCAAATTCGTAACAGCAACGTTAACGTAAGCATCGATCGCGTAAAACCAGCGTTTATTGCAGAGCCTGATGAAGCGACACCACCTACTGATAGTAACGATAACGCTACAGGATTAGAACTTGAACCATTACCGCCGTCAGAAACAACTGTATTTGCGAAAATATCTGCAAAACAAACACGTTCAGGTAGACAAGTTCGTCAACCTTTACGCTTTTTGAAAAATGAAAGTGTTTCACTGGAAAGGGGGTGATGTGGCGACTGCGTCGGCGTTACTATAAACAGAAGCTGTAGTAGCATACGGAAGTGAAAGATCGGCAGCTCTGATCGGCAGTCCGTAACAACCCGCCAAAAGCTACCGAGGGAACTAACGAGTTCTAATTTTCGTTAAGTAGTTTTAGTATTTATAGTTCTTTGGTTCTCGTTAATTATAAGTAATTGTATATTCTGTTAATAAAACCTATAAAACTACAACGTGATATGTATGTGTGTTTGCTTGTGCTAAATTTTATTTTGTTTTTTTTGCTAATAAAGCTTTTTAATTATCAGTCTATAGATACTACATGGATACTACCATACTACATACTTCGATGCCGATTACACCAAGAATTTAAATCTAGAGGAATTTAGTTTTTACTAAATCCAGTGTTACCAATTGTAGTGGAATTTGCAGCACTGACTAAATGACAGACAGTTAAGGTTATAAACGTGGTGTAAAGTTTATTAAAAAATTTTTTCAAAATGCCTACAAGCGAAGAAATAAAATCTAGTTGGGCTGATGAAGTAGAGTTAGAAGGTGGAGCTTTGCCTCCACCCACGGAAATCCGTGAGAACGATTTTAAAATCCTCACTGAGTACAAAAGTGTAGACAACAAGAAGATAAAAATTGTACGAACGTATAAAATTGAAAAGCGCATTGTTTCCAAAAGTATCGCTTTACGCAAAACTTGGGCAAAGTTTGGAGAGTCTGTAGATGACAAACCAGGACCACATCCAGCGACTACCATTTGTGGTGAAGATGTTTATATGCAGTACATTACTAGTAAAGAAGAGGAGTATAAAGTAGAGGAAGATGGATTAGACAAATTAAAAAGTAATTGTTTGAAATATTGTTGTATGTTGTAATCAACTATTATTATAAATAGGTATGGGCGATAAAACTGTTGTCAAGTGTCGTACTTGTAATGGAGAACATTGGACGTCAAAATGTCCTTGGAAAGACACAGCACTTGCAAGTGCTAAAACAGTTGATGGGGAAAAGAAACCTGGAGCTGCTCCAGTTCAGTTACCGGCTGAAGCGGGAAAACCAGCTACTACATCTAAATACCTACCACCTAATATGAGAGGGGATGCTGCTTCTAAAAGACTCGATAATACTAGTATGTCCGGAGCACGTCGGGATGACTCGATGGCAGTTCGTGTTTCAAACTTAAGCGATTCAACTACCGATGCCGATTTAGAAGAATTAGTAAAACCGTTTGGTCCGATTAATAAACTTTACCTAGCCAAAGAAAAAGGAACAGGCTCTTGTAAAGGATTTGCTTATATTCATTTCAAATTTCGTAACGATGCAGCAAAAGCAATTGCTACACTTCATAAACATGGGTATGATCATCTTATTCTCAGTGTTGACTGGTCTAAACCTCAAACACACTCAACTCAATAAATAATTGTCCGGTTAGTATCTGTAATCTATTGTGTTTAAGTAATTTTTAAATAAGACAAAGCTACAATTCTAAGTATGCATTATTATTGAACTAAACCATTTTCAATCAAATCAAATTAATTTTTTTATCTTCTTTTGTTTATAAGCACAGCTTTATCATTTGAACCACACATTTAAAACATTACTTTATTGAACCGTTGACTGAAGGAATGTATAAAGACTCGCAACGGCATGGTAAAAATCGTACCGTATTACTATCTCGCTTTTGTGGCTCCCTGCACCCCGCTTTCTACAAACTTTACTCTTGGATAGTAGCGACGCAGTTGTTTGCAACGCCAACTAAACTGATAAGACGGGTGAGAAAGACCGGTTAAAAATAATACTTGGAATGTAATGACAACAATAATAAAATTTTCGTTTGTTGTATGTAACAGATATCGCTGACTGATATAACATTTTTTTAGATAACGGTATGTAATTTGATCAGTTGAAAAAATAATGCTCGTAGGAATATTTAAAAAAATGGAGATTTGTAATGTAAAGAAAGGCTTAATTGTTGTTCGGGTTTTGTCCATTTGGCGCCTTTCTTATGAAATAACTGCATATTTACAAATACTTTTAAATATGTGCTTTTACCTAATAATAAATTATTAAGCATCGCACCTACACTAAAAGAATTTTTTTTCTTCAATCTATACGCTTGCGAGAGTTTGGCTTTTTATTTTTTTTTCTGCTCATTTAATTTACTTGACAATATTTTACACTGTTTTTCAATACTGTTTTGGTAGGAGATTCCATTGCAAAAATTCGATCACTTAATTTTGATGGTGAACTATCCGTGCTGGAACTAGTAAAGGTAATTCTTGGTAAATGCAATTTATGTAAATCGGTTGTTAAATTATCATCATCTGAACTGCAAAAAGAGCGTTTTCTTACATATGTTTTACGAGACTGAGATAAGCCACTGCTCGAAGGTCGAATAATATCATCATTTTCAACAATTAATGCAGATGAACATAATGCTTCATCTTTATCTATAAAATTAAATAATATATGATTAGATTGTAATATGAGTGCCAAGAATGTTTAAAAATTTTATCAATAAAGAAACAAACTGCTTAGGTACCTTTTTCTGTAAATATTTTAGGAACTGCATCTTTTCTTAACAATTTCGCTTATCGTTTTTAATAATATCTTCCGGACAAAAGTGTTTTTCACAAATTAGTTTATTTTTTAGGTCTTTAACGTCCATAAGCGCAATTTTGATATTTCCAGAGTTTTTTTTCCACTCCTCAGCTATTTTACAGTATTTCACAGGAAATTTAAAGAAACTAATGTTTTTATGAACTCTGTTACTTTTAAAACAGTTATTGTATATACAAATATGGTTCGCCGTCGTATTCATTTTTATCGGCATAAATATAAGTACGATCGTTCAGTCAACGGTACGATGTAAACGCTACAACTGCCGGCAATGAACTAAAATCTCGGATCCAAAATATACGATGGCGCCCCCTATATCTCGGATCCTGCAGTGACTACGATTTTTAACATAGGCTTTGCGAGTCTTTATACATTCCTTCAGTCAACGATTGAACATTCTCCATACCATAATACTTATCATACTTTGGGTTAGGTTTTTATTAGGTCTCGCATTTAAGCTCTTAAGTTTGTTGTGCCCCATAGAGTTTTAACTCATAACTTCTACTTTCTCAATAAATTCCAGTCAGACTTATGGGCTTGTTTGCTATTACTTTCGGTTCTATATACTTAGCCTTAAAGTGTAAATATTTAGCGTTTACAAGCGGTGGACATTGCATAGTATGTCAAAAGCTGTTTCTTACACATCCTACATTCAGGATTGTTTCTCACTTTTATATTAGTGAGATGTTTCTATTCCTGTGAATAGACTGACAGCATCTTAGTTGGTTTTTACCTAACTTAATCATTTCGTTAACTCTCTAGATTGTCCTGTAATAAACATCCTCGACTGTTTTAGTTCAGGAGCTGCCAACCATTGTAAAGTATGTTTTGGCTTAATAATTTGCTAATCTTCCCTCTGATGGTTTGATATGCTAGACCACAGGTTGCCTCAGGCCCTATTAGACTAATTTCAACTCCTTTTGTTGTTAATAGATCTGGTTTTTCGTTTTTTCGTCTCCACGGTGTCCTTTTGTCCATTGTAGAGTAACTGTTGTGCACAGCTAGACGGACTAGCGAGTTTACACATCTCCAACTGCTCTACAGCTTATTGTTACTGAGTCTAAAGCTCTTAATGCTGCTTGGTTATCGGTAACTATTTGGAACCCGCTAGTTTGATAAGATTTCCTAATTTCTTGAGCATAATGTGATATTACAATAGTAGTTTATGCTTAAAATACCGTTGCTAGACGGTCCAGGTTTACGCTAAAATTGTTACCTGATCTACTGCCAGCGATTCCCGCTCTAATACTTTATGCAGTTTTGGAACCAGCTGTATACCAGATAATATGATTGCTTGGTGCTTTCTCGGTTGTCGTCTATCTACCTCATTTTCCTTTGTCAATATAACAACCCTTTAATGTAAGGAAGTGGATAATTGGTCCGATTCTGTCCGACTTCATGTCTAGCATATAGTTTTTGTTTATGTGATCAAAAATCACGGTATGGTATCCTACATTAGCACGAGTATTACCCCATCCGTTAGATTTTAATCGGTACGCTGCGGCGATTCTGATTTTACCACTAAATATAGAGGTGGACAGTCTAGCAAAGTTTCCACTGCTGTAGTGGGCGTCGTTAACGTTGCCCATGTGATTCCAAGACACGCAAGTCTGTATCTTGCTGAGTTTTGTTATGGATTCTTTTCTTTTGGATTAATACCACCAAATTAGAGATCCATACGTGACGGTGGAACTATTGCCCTAGTTAGAATATATCCAAAGAATAATTTCCGGTTTTAGTGCCCATGTTTTATGTATCAGATTTCTACACAAGCCGTTAAAGATTAATTTAGTGTCTAAAGTGAGTCCCAAATATTGAACCTCATCGTTCAGTTGAAGTTCTTACCCCCAGAAGTTCCTTCAAATCCTGAAGTTACTCTCTTCTTATAAAGGCTACTAATGTCTTGGCAGGGTTCATTGTTAGCCCCTCTGTCGTAATCCAACTTTCCATTATTTTCAGGACCTTGTTCAAAATGTTTGAAATCCTTGCGCATGTATTCCGTTCTGATCAAGTTCTCGTAAAAGATTGTCGACTACTTAGCTCCACAATAGAGGCGATAACACCCCTCCTTGCGGACATCCTTTAGAAGCAACTACCTTTCTGGTTACATAGCCCAGCAACCTTGTAATTTCTCTGTCATCTATCGCAGAGCTGATTCATTCTTCTACGAACCGAGAAACTCAACGAGTTTTGACAGCCTTTCTAATAGAGTCAAGATGTGCTATCTGTATCTAAAAAAGCTCTTGGTTGCTTAAAGAATTTCTCTGTGTGAACTCATGTATGCTCGTAATAGCGAAGGATTCCACGGCCGGAATCTATACTAAGATAAGAATGTCTTCCGAAACGTTGGCAACTTCGGTTACAACAACAATGACACGGTTCAAACCCGGAAGACATTCTTATCTTAGTCATGTAGGCTAGGTTTATATGATTTACCAGTTTGGTAAGCTTGTTTGTGTCGATGCAAATGTAATGTACCCAATGCTTCGTATTTAATATGTATTTAGTAGTCTTGATTATAAAAAATGTCGAGCTAATTGGACGAAAAGATTTTGCCTGGACGTATGATTCTCGCCCTGGGTGTAGATATAAAAGCTACTTTTACTTTTCGCCATCATTTAGCACGTAACCTAGAGCCACTGATCTCTATAATAATAATAGCTATTTCTTATGAGAAAGAATTTAAAATATAGGGTTAGAATACGTCGAAGTCAGCGCCTCACAATACTGAGATGAGAACTAACAAAAAATTTTTTTAGGCATTTAATATATTTTGAAAATATCTTAGGAAAATGTCAATATTTATGGCACAATTCACTGACACAATGAAACTGTTACAAAATGTTTATTTGCACCACGTATTTTTTCGAATGTTGCAGGAAGCGCTACGTTTGTTCCTGCCTCAGTAACGAGTGGCGCTGATGATTTTTCTAAAGGCGCCAATGACCGACTACAGTATCTTTTATTCATATTATTATAGAGATCAATGTCTAGAGCTATACTAAAGGGTAATCTAGATTATTTGCCAGCCACGCGACCGGTTTGTTGACTTTTTTAATGCATATGTTCTGTATCTTCTGGATTATGTTAAGCATACACATTTATTTAATGTAACTAGTATTTAATTTTAATATTTTATAAAGATACATTACTCATCTTTTTATTATAACGTTCTATATATATCTCAGTGTTGCCAACTTTCTTCAAACTACCATATTTTATTTTAAAACTAACTTAACCTGTATATAACAGATATTTACTGAGTTACTTATACTACAGGGTCACGTGGTTTGAGAATAATCTCGATCTCACAGTAGTTAAAAATTATGTACACAGAGGTGAAAGTAAAGATACCAACCCCTTTTGTAGCACAAATGGGAACATCCCATCGGGATCTGGAGCTTTATATGGTGTAAAAGACTTGCAGCCCAAATAATCTTACTTTTGTCCACTAGTTTCCAGTCCTGCTTTAACCCTACTTTTTAAGTTAATTCCAGAGTCTCCTCTCCGGATGAAGTAATAAACCTCCCTGTAATTTTTGCAATGACAGTGCTTTTTCCAGGGTTTTTCTTTCGTTTTTTAAGTAGCATAACCATATCATCCACGAGAAGTTTTGCAGTCTTCCTATCTTCCAGTCTTTTGGTCCGGTTACAAAGCTTAGGAGTTGGTTCTCTTAGAAAGGAAAGTTCCGGATTCCACCAAAGGGTTTCTCGGCTGATTTTCCTTACTTTTAACGGTCAACTATTTTCGTAAGCGGTTTTGATAGATCCCTTAAGTTCCTCAGTTCTATTTCTACCGAGGATCGAAGCATTGTCAGACATTCGTCCAGTCCCTGCTTAAGTCTCTCCCTAATATCCCAGTTGCAGATTTCTGTACGTCTTCACTTCTCCCTGTGGCAATTTCAAGTTCATGTACATATGATCAGAGAGTGATGGTTCAGTTAACACATGCCACTCTCTTATTTCACTGCATACGTGTGTGGTATGCCGATTATAATGTGGATTGTTTCCTTTTTTGTATCTGCGACAAAGATAAGCTCGGTTCCTCGATTTACGACTTCTGGTTTATTACTAGAACTAGTCTGACGTAAAATGGATACTGTCAATCATTTTTCGCGCTCCTATTGTACTATCATTTTTCTTTGCGATGTAACATACTTATCGAAAGAATATATATTGGAAACCACACGTTTGATAATCATAGTGAACCGCATTGTAAAAGGAGTGTTAAATGATATGAAACTAAAATTGCATTGGATAACTTTTATCCCTAAAAGAAATCACTGATGAATAGGTGCAACTTCAAATCCAGTGGTGTCTATCATAATTCCAAAACATTTAAAAATTAAATAGATATATGTATGAATAATTCAGTTATGATTCTTAATAAGTTTATTTGTAACAAACATGTTGTTTGTCGGAATAAATTTATGATGCTTATCTTATCTAATAAAGATGCGATGTTTCAAAAAGATACAAGTGGCGATTAAGACGTCTTGAACAAATCTGTTTACAGTTTATCTAAGAATCTACTTTCACTGCAAATGTATTACTTTTTAAGAGTACCTACTAATTTTTTTAAATCGCACATTAAAAGTGGCCTTAAGAAACTGAAATGCATGGTCGTACGCTACTTTAGTTTAATCGCGGCTAAAGGGTATTTTACATAAATGCGTTTTTGCGTCGATCCTTTTTAGCTGGTTATAGTAATAATAATAATAATTTCTAAAAGTGCCTCACCTCTTCTGTTATTTCCAGCGGTTCCCCAAACAGTATGGTGTGCATTGAAGTCACAGCAGAGCACCAATAGTACAAACATAAGCTCATAAATATTTTATTCCCAATTATCATACACATCAATAACAAAACAAAATGTTTATTCTAATACACACTTACATTTAATAATACTTTATGCGATTTGTTAAAGAATATTGATATATATGTTAATCAACAATTATGAGAAATTAAAGGGTACAACCTCTATACTTTGCATTAAATAAATGCCCTTTTCCTCGATATAACAGGGCCCCACATTACACTATGCTATGACATTTACTTGTGAGTATAATACACATTCATCACACTTAGCTACAGCAACGAAACTAAACTGGAATAACGATTATATATATTTATATACAAATCTTTCTAACAATAGTAAATCATAGCAATAGCAGTATCAGAATTAAATAATGTTGACAATTATTCAAATTCCATTAATTTTACTACATGTGAGAAGGCGTACTGCATAATATTAACACGATCAGAGTTTATGTCTTAAATATTTTCTCGAAAAAACCACTAATTCTATGCAAAGTATAGCTTGTAAGATATTCATTGAATATCGTGCAAACCTTCACAAACTTGGTTACTCTATTCTTTAAATCATTTACTTGCAAAATTATTTTCTTTGGTACTAATTGTAATTGTAGTTTCTAAATTACGCAAATGGTTTAATAACTGAGTAACCATAACTGGGCATTCTTGGCGTAAATAGAAGATTGGCAGCAACACACAGCTGTAAAACAATTTTGCTCGAAATTTAACAATGTGAACCTGAAAAATATAAATGCATTAAGTACCATAATCGCATTTTAAATTGCAATAAAAAAAATCATTCAATAGCAGAGTGACTCTAACCTTATAAAATGACTATCATCGTGGATGTTAGAATACTGCAAAGACAGCATTAAGTTATTGTTGGAGCCCAAAATTGCAATCGCACCGAGGATCGGATAATCAGGGTTGAGGCTAAAAGAAACCGATTTGTGTAAAACAAAAACATCGGATGCAAGATTTGGGTAAGAGGACTCTGGGAGTAGCGTTATTAAAGATTCGTCAGGACGATGACGTTTTAATATTACAGGTCAATTTTATTTTACTAACGAATTACCAACATTAAACAAAGTATCGCTAATTATCCAAGGAACAACCCTTTAGAGTATAGAAAGAACTGTAGTTAGTTATAGATGTAACACCAACATTATATTTGTGATGGTTTCAAAGCATCCTTTTCTAAATTTTCTTAAAATGTCATAAAGGGCGGGACAAAAAATAACGTATGTTACTTTCGTCGAAAGTCTCAGCATAATTCACTCTTATGTAGCGGTCGGTCTGTGGCCTCACGCCGCCTTAACGCTCCTTATGCAATGTTTCACTTTCGCCGCTTGTTATATAAATTGCTATTCCGTAACTGATCCGTTGATAAGCTAAACTTGACATATTCACACAATTTAAAAGATTTTTTTGCTTTATAAATTTTATAGCAAAGCAGTTATTAATTAAACAGAATTAAACGTTCGATGGGGCGAGCATGGTCGATAAAATCTGATAAAAGATTTCCTTATACACTTCGGGTCTTGCGAATACCTTTAAAATGCAGTAATACCTTTGCTCACTTTGTTACAATTCATTTTTAAATTATAAATCGTTGCTAAATTATAAGCTTTATTATGTTAAACGTACGTACTATTGGGAATTTTTATCAACGAGCGTGGATGGATAAAATGTGTCTGGCATGAGTGCATATGCTCGATAGGCAATATCGAAACAATTTCGGATTTTAGTCTTCAAAATTTATAATGAAATTAGTGTATGTAGTGTAGTGTAATTACGGTAATACAATCGCGGTTGCGGATAATTTATCGCTTTTTTCTACGGTTCCGAACAGGAAAGTAAATTTGATTTTGAATTAACGTTCGTGTGGTGTTTTTAAATCTCTAAGTATTCATTTTACCATCTCTTTGAGTGTGTTCCAGACCCAAAGGCAACAAATTTGAATTATTGGAATAATAATTGTTGCCAAACCACTTGATTAATGAAGGATATACATAATCAGGTACAGTTTAAAGCGTTGAATTATAGCGTACAACTATATTGTTCCACTATTTCAAGTATTTCTTCAAAACTGATAATGTGACCGGATTACAAAAGAAAAACATAAGCAATTATACTTATTTACCTACATTCTGTCAATTATTGAATAAGAAAACATTTACCTTCAAATTTGAAATAAAGTAGTACGGATTTATTTTTTTTTAATAAATACATAATAGATTAATTTAAGGAATTAGGTATTTACTAGCAAAAATCTAAACTGACTTCTTATAAGTAAAACTTTCTCTTTAAATATTTACGTTACATTTAAAATTTTGTAATAAAATAATATATTTTCGGTATTTTTTCCTCAAATTAGTAAAAGCTGTCTTTAGTTCCAATAAAGTTTTTGAGCAGTGCTTGATCTAAACCGTTCTATAAGATATGGACAGACGTGGTTTCCTAATAGAATTCAGAAGACTAGCAGTTGGGCTAAGTGAAGCTGGAAATAGTTCATCCGAGATTTCTAAAATGTTTGATGTACCGTAAATAGTTTATTTGTAATTAGAATTTAAAACAAATAGCTATATGGGGTAAATTTATTAAAACCATTTTAAAAATACGCATGCTAAAAATAAACACTACCTAAAATGTAGCTTAAAAAGCGTGAGACTATACACAGTAAAAGTTCTGATCTCATTTTTCAAACAAAACTACGGTTTACCCTTCACGTTGTCAAGAGAAAAGTTTGTATTCTGACATAAGTTTAGCCAAAGTATAATATTATCTTTTACCATACTAACGGCCGGTTTCATAATGAGCTTAAATTTTTTTCATTTTTCAAATTACAAATTCTTAACAAATTAGGCATTACAATAAAAGTTCATTATTGTCAATATTTTAAAGTGTGTTTTGTAAGAGTCCATCGATGGTAAATTGATCAATTTTAAATACAATAAATCATTAAAGTTTATAAAGAAAAAGTAAGTAAATGCAAAATTCTCCAAGAAAATGTGTTATTTATAAAAAATATTACAATTTAGCGCAATCAAAAACACTTTAGACTTTGGCCTATTTACCTACCTTTCGTTTGTTTGGACAGCAGAACGCAATAATATCAATTAAAAAGAATAAAACCGGTCAAGACTGGAACGATCTCTTTTATTATCATTTAAATACGGCTTGACATTTAGTCCCACAGACTTCGACATACCCACGTGGTCAGGAAATTGATCTTCCTTATTCCTTTGGAATAATCGTTCCCGTAGGTACCCTATGTGTTATTTCCAAATGTCGCCCTCTACATCTCCTTTTGTAGTAAATTTACCGACCCGTTTTATTTTATAAGTTCTTTTACTGAAACAATATCAAAAACAGTGGCGGCTCGTGAGGTCGGGCTTAGGGTGGGCTACATTTTTCAAAATGCTTGTAGATAATGTGAACGGTTTCAAATATCATTAAAGCATTATGTAGGTAACTGCCACACTTTGCTGTTTATTTTTTTTAAATTTTCTCATTTAAATGTTTCAAGTTTGTACCTAAGTGGCGGCCAACTATTTAGAAACGATTCTAAGTAAAATAATTGTGCCGTCATATTTCTTAAGTTAATTGAGTTTTCGAGTCACTTAACACATTTATTGTTAATATTATTACTCCTAAACATAAAAACATAAAAAAAACGATTATTATTAGAGCAAATAAATTTTAAAAAAACATACAACAATTGTAGAACATATTCATGCGGCCAACTACTTAGAAACTAATCAAAAAAACTATTGAATTTATGCTTATTTTATTTTATAAACCTTTTTTTTTATATTATTGTATGCTAATATTTCGTAGGATAGCCTTTCGAATCTATTACTGCTTGTAGTCTTCTTGGCATGGACGCCACATGATCCTGACAACGTTTATGGGTAATCGAATTCCAACTTTCTGCAACAGCTGTGTATAATTTTTGCGAAAGCCAATCCAACACCGTCCCAAAATTGTCATTAAACCACTTTTTTGTTAGTTTTGCCGTATGTTTCGGACCGTTGTCTTGCTGAAAGATCCATTAAACATTTAAATTCTCTTCAGCATACGGCAGCATCACTGTTCCTAATATTTTAATGTAGTCATGCTGTGTCATATGCCCTGTTATTCGGAAAAGCGACCCGATTCCTTTCAGGTAAAAGCACCCCACACCATGACGTTTCCACCGCCATGCTTCACGGTCAGAACAGTGTACCGAGGATCAAATTCCTTGCTTTTGGGGTGCCTTTTCCATCCGACGCCATTCTGTTTATTTTAGTTTCGTCGGAAAACAATACTTTTTTCCAGTCATTCACTGTCGATATTTCCTTACAAAACTTAACCGGCTTTTTCGATTTTTTTGTGAAACCATTGGCTTCTTCCTGGCTACTCTACGAAATAACCCTTCTTCTCCTAAACGCCTTCGTACACTCCTTACTGATATTCCAGAAGATTCGTCAAAAATTTCCTTCTTTATGCCTACAGCAGTCTTCATTGGGTCTGCTTTGGCGATTCTGATAATTCTTCGGTCAGTTTTTACTGTAGTTTTTCTCGATCTTTTTTGCCGAGAAACATTATCAGTTTTTCCAAACTTTATATAATGTTGAACTGCGTTGTACACCATCTTTTTTAAACATTTTATTAAAGATGCAATTTCTGAATAACTTTTATTTTTTCTGTACCAGTCAATTACAATTTTTCGTTTATCAACACTACAATTTTTGCCCTTACTCATTATTATTATTATTAATTAAGATTTGATATTAATAAAGCTACTAAAGAGACATTTTTTTCGGACACTCATTGCTGATTAACAATAAACCTAAAATAATATTATTTTAATATGTGTAGACTTTAAAAAATACTAGTATCATCTAGTATGATTCAACGAATATGTTACGATCAACTTCATTTTATTGTTTTTTTTTCGATAAAACTGTAATGCGGTATTTTATAGCCGTCTGAGAGATATTATTTCAACCTTTAACGACAGCCCTTACAAATTAATTTAAAAAAAATATACAGTACTTTTTAGCATTTTTCGAAAATTACGTATGACAAATATACCGTTTCACTTACAATACGTTGTGCAAGTCATACCGCTTCATGATTACTCAATTAAAACCATCGCGGGTTACAAACGCGCGAGTCCTTTCGCATGTTAAAATTGCATATTTGGCGGGGGTCGCGACGTCACGTTATAATGCTCTGCTACATATAAAAATTACCTATTTAATATACGTTGTTTTGAAAAACGACCATTTTAAATTAACGTTTTAGAGTAATAAAAAGTATATGATACTTATATCCTATAAATATGTTTAAATTTAATTCATAATAATTTGTCCGTTTTTTTTTGTTTTAATAAACGTCAGGAGAGCTCGCGCCCTAGAGCCTTTATGGATCAGCTGATCAATAACTACTTTTCGTATTTCCATACTAGATTTAATTTTACTGTCATTTTTGGCTCTACTGATTGGCTTTGATATTGCTAAGGTGGGACGTTTTGTGGTTTGATGGCAATGTTTCGAGTTCGTTTGCCTATCGCAGCGTCTGCATAAGATCTGATTTGTGTCGTTAATTTTCGGGATGTTTGCTTAGGTGGTTGTTAGTATTGAAACGTTCGAGAAATTATTCTCAACTTGGAGAGAATTCACGAAGTGTTATCCAATTTCCAAAACGTTCACCGAAAGATATAGAACATTCGCGAAGGATTACCAAAATGTATAAATGCGGTACAAACGAATCATAGGCCAGTTACTCCAGTAATTCGAAGACGGTAGTGTTAAGAATTCAGGTCTAAATAAATAAGTGATTAACACGTGTCGAGCGAAAACTACGGAGTATAACCTTGCACGTGACTAATGTAAACCAGCGTTAGTGTTTAAATAAATAGGAGTTATCCGCAGACTTTATCTTTCGTGTAAGTGATAGTGCTATATGAATTAGTGTAAGTGTTTTTATTAAATATCTTTAGATTTAATTAGTTCGGTTAGTAATAAACGTGTAAACATTTTTAGTATAAATAAATAAATTTTAATAATAATCGTTACAGTATTATTTGCTTGGTTGCGCTGGACCTCCAGTTTCGCTTATCTGAGACTGTTGCATCTTTGCTTGCGTCATCATAAGTAGTTTTTGTGGACTCTTTGTTTAATTCAGAGCCTCCTCCTTGGTATAGACCAAGTCTATAGATCCTGCTTTCCAGAGGAGATTTGCAGTAGAAGTTTGTAAGCTATCCCGAATTCTTTTCCGAGTTCGACGTGTTGTCGACTGTTGTGGCTCTGCTGGTTCTGGGGGTTTCGTAGCCAGGTATCTTTGCTGCTGCTGATGGATATACAAGACAGAAGCGTTGAATATAGTCTCGTTAGTGAAATCAATTTTGTTGTTAAATACGACATGAAAAAAAGTTTCTTAAAAGGAGAAAAATTGGTCTTATTCTAATTATAACAAAGCAAGAATATTTCGGTCTGAGTCTGAATTTACCAGTAAAATTGTCAATCAATGAACATTCGAAAAACGAAGGAATAAATTTAAAAAGAGACGAGGAAGATGCCGGAAGAGATTACAATGCTCACAACATAAGAAGCTGAAACTTCTAGTTTCAAAATAAAAGCGTTAAATGGCGACGCTTTAGTGTTAAAACAAACTCAAACTTCAAATGGAAATAATTTTGACTAAACGTGCTTCTCATTGTAAAATGATATTTTTAAACACACAAATTGACGACTGAAACAAAATAGAGTCAGTCAGACCAGACAAGATGTTGCAGTTCTCCATCTTGGCTTCTCAGATGTTTCTAAAGATGAGATGCAAAATTTGTCATTGATGTCAACTTATTCGCTAGTAGAGTTATGTCATCATCTTTGATAATTTGGACCACACAAAAGGTACCATAGATGCAAAGATTTTAGGAGAGATTCCTGATGAAATAAGGCAAATTCGAATTTGATTAGATAGGCAAGTTCTCAACTTAAATATATTAGTTCCAGCTTGAAGATTTTAGCAAAGATTATATAAAACCACTTTGCAACAAATCATTAAGTTAAAGTTGTTCTTATCACTAATGATACACTGATGTTCAGACTTGATTCCAAAACTGTTTTTGAAGAAACGTTTTCTGTTTAAAAAACATAAGCCGACGATAGTTCAAATTAAATGAGATGTTCAAGTTGTCTATCGAAAATGTTTACCTCCAACAAACGTAACCTATGTAAAGATCTCTCAGATTATAAGTAAACTGTATTGTCCAGAAATCCAAATGTTAACAGTTAATAGATTTTTTATAAGTAGTTTCCATAAACTCAAGTTTATTCAGATGAGACGACCAAACACATCCCCAACAATAACTTCAATTACATATAGATTTTAGTATCAATTGGAAATTAGACTTACCTCACTTTTTGGTCATAATTTTAAGATATTCCAGCGCATTATGAGCAGCACCAGCTTGGGCATCCTTAGATGTGTGTCCAGAACCATAACACACTGCTACAGGTAACGTTGATAACTGCACTAAACACTGACATTTCCCACTTATAGATTTTTCTTCTATATCTACATAGGTGACTTCGAATTGTTGTTCGGACGCTATCTCTTGCAAGAATTGTACAAAATTGAAATCTTTAATGTTGAGCGATAAATTCTGTAAAGAGACAAATGCAGTAGTTATTAAAAATAAAAATTCGTTAAGTACCTGTAATTCAGTTAATTTAGCCCCAGAAGATTGTTTCAAATTCTTGTGAAATTGTGAAACTTTATGAGAGTGGGGAGTTGTCAATGTCGTGATTTTACTATCTTTCAGGCTACTGTAACGAGTCTGGACACGTGTTGTTAACTAAAATATACATAATTGAAATGATGTTAGTTTTTTATATTTTTACTTTCTTTCACATTGAAATAATGTTTACATGTACTCATTTCAATTGTGTTACATTCACAACAGTCTGAAAGACAGTAAAAATATAAATTCTCTAAATGTTACTAGAAATGTTGGTTTTTTACTTACTTCATCATCTTCTTCAAAACCTTGTGGAATATATGATCCTTCCGTGGGCATGTCTTGTAAAGCCTGCCACATTTTATGTGCTGCCATTCTTTTGGCTAATTTTTTAGATTTGCCAGTGCCTACTTCTCTGTGTTTTAGTACTTCACATGCAATTGTAAACTGTCGTTCATGTGGAAGGCCTTCCTCATGAACCATTTCGTATGATGGTGGTGGCCATCTTCTTGACATACACATTTCTTGTAACCAACCTATTGGATTTCCCATTACCTTATCGTCATACGGTGATACAACCTGATTAGTGCTATAATTCAAATTAAAATTTACGTTCATCTAAGGTAACACTCACATATCACTATTACTGGTAGTACCATTAGCAGCATTTGCTTGCTCGGCTGTCTGTTTACCGACTAATAAATCGAGTAAATTTTTAGCAGCTGCATGCTTAGCCTCTTTCTTTGACCTACCAGTACCGGTAGCTACAAATTCTGAACTTAAAAATACTCTATATCTAAAGATAGGTTCATGTATAGCGCCTTCAATTTGAACTAATTCGTACTTTGGTGTTATTCCACGTCTGCTTAATAATTCTTGAAGCACAGATACAGGCGTTTTAGTTGGAAGAGATTGCATTTCCTTTAAAACATGATTTTAGGTTATGTGTCTAAACAATCAACACTCTTTACTAATTTTGCTGCTTCTCCTAATGACATTCTTTCAGATTGCATCGCATGTATCGATTGTCGATTATTTCTTCGCCGTGCATGAGCAGCTGCGTTGTGCATAGGAATATGTGTCGGCAGTAGAGGTAGGGGCGTTGCCTCCATTTTATACTGCTGGACATAAAAAATTAAGGCTTAAATAAAAGAAAAAAGAATGTGCCAATGTCGCTTCCGTTATTATTATTGGAAATCAATAACGTACTTTTGTTAACTGTTAATAGGTAAATAATTGAAGTCATTTACCATGAATATTGTAGAAATGATGTTAATACAATAAAGTATATGATAAATAAATGTATAGAACGGCTACCGGCGCCTCTTCTACCACTTATTTTTCTTATCTTTACTGTCGTCTTAGTACATTGCTTCGCGCAAATTATATACCAACAATTTAAATAAAATCATTAAATTCCCTAATCAGCTGCGCGATTACTACACTCACCAATGATATTAAAAACTAGAAAGATTGCACTCTGTACTTCGTACGCTATCGGAAATATTCGGAAATTTATTACTATTACACCGAAGCATTAAAACGTCTAATTATTGTTATTATAATTATGCTCATTTACTGTAATATTTATAATAAATTGTTATTTTATAAACTGCAGTAATAGAACAAGTGACATTGATTTTTTAATATTATCGTATTATTTATTAGCTGCTGTTTGGTAGAAGCAAAACTTTTTCCTTTTCAAAAAAAAACCACAAATAAATTTAGTTTTTCTTAAATTTTTTTATGTAGATAGAGTAACTTTAAAGATGTTTATTTAAAAAAATCTTTTCTAAGAGAAAATCTCGGAATAACGGATCTCCCAATAGCGGAGAATAGGCTTAAGAAAATCTATGATTTTCTGAAAAAAATTCCAAGAAAACATATTTTTTGAATTTCTTGTCTACAAAAACCGTAAAATAAAAAATACCATATGCATAGCACAAATAAGTGTTGTAGTGACTGTACTCTGTACGACTGTACTAGATCGTTTACGTTTTCATGTGTGTTAGTTAAAGCGTTTATGTACAATTTGCAAATTTTTTATTTTAACACTTCAAACAATGGTGGGTTGAAACAAAAGAGGTTGACCAACAACGAAAAATTTGAAATTCTTGACTACTATCATCAATACAACTTCTTGGGTAATGCTGGTAAAACTCAGGTCTCAGATATCTTATCAAATAAAAATAATCTTTATAAAGCGTAGACTGAAAATGGAAATGATGCGAGAAAATTAGACGAATTGAAAAAAGTAACACTAGTGTGATTGATGCTGAACTCTTAACTATAAATTGGTTAAGTAAGGTTTGGGAAAAGAATTTGCTTGTCTCTGGCCCAATATTACAAGAAAAAACGCTAAACAGGTTGCTGAAGTCCATTAATTGAATGATTTTAAAGATTCAAGCTGATGGCTCAAAAAAATTTGCAAGAGACACAGCATTACATTTAAATCTAATTGTGAAGAATCTGCATCTGTCGATTAAATGCTGTAAATGATT
Source organism: Aquatica leii (assembly GCA_035610365.1). Classification (NCBI taxonomy): domain Eukaryota; kingdom Metazoa; phylum Arthropoda; class Insecta; order Coleoptera; family Lampyridae; genus Aquatica; species Aquatica leii. The sequence continues at coordinate 60,956,556 of CM069436.1, forward strand.
GGATAGGAAAATCACTCAGCATTTTTGTGCAAATTACTGGGAACGGGACAATCGTTAATGCTGATAAGTTTGTTATACACTGCTTACTCTCAATATGTTGTAAGGCTGTAGTAGATTAAATAAAACACACAGTCAAAGTAAATCGTGGTTTTTATTTAAGTAGAACTCATTAAATTTTAACCAAAATTTCCTGTTTGGTAGAACCTGCAGTAGGAGGAGAAGAACAGGCAAAGAAACTCCTTCGGTTCGCTAACTGAATGTAAATGCAAGATTATTAAATAATTTAAATTTATTAAGCAACCACTTTATAATTTAAGACATCAATAAACATCGGAAACTTAGAACATCCTCAAATTTACGTCAATTAAATGAATACACAGATTGGTAACAGGTTTAAATTCCAACCCATATAAACACGTGCATAAATAGCATTGTGTTAAACAGAAGAGTAGTTAGTTAACTGACGAGCTGCCGGTGAGTATGGAGGTCCTGGTTACGAAAGTTGAATGGTTGCTACTAACAAACGTTAGCCAAAAATACACATATCATACACACATAATATATCAAAAAAATGTTATAAAATATAAGGTCTACTACCATGAAGGCAAACTACCGCGACTTTAATACGTAGATGCGGGCACTTGTCTATATCATAGACACAAGATACACTATTTCACATAAAAGTAAAGAAAACGTAGGATTTCTATAACGCTGGAATTTGAATACAAAGTGTTTACAAATTTTAGTTACTTTGATCACTCTTTTCGTTAGCTAACTAATACCTTTAGTTACATACCCATAAAATTTCACAAAACAGAAAGAAAACTCTCCTCTCATTTAAAACTAAAAAATGGCGATCTGGTGGTATTTTTTCTCCGAATATGACTTCTTACTGTCAACTTTTTGACCAAGGAATAATTCAACAATTGTTACACAAATCTGTTGCCGATTTAGATCCTGGTAATTCTAACGCAATCAATATTCTCTTGTGATTTTGTTTTAAATTGATAGAATCTTTAAGAGAGACGGGTGATATTTCATCTCTCATAGGAGTAATTGATATCTTTGCTAATCCAGAAAACTATGTCACAGTAAATGTAAAAATTCCAATTTACGATGATGATCTGGAAACATTTATACAGAACTCAAGCACCGATGATCCTAAAAGTGAAGGAAAAAAACAGATAAAAATGATGAATTCAATCTCATCACAATTTTACAAGAAGCTTTTGTTGCTGTAAAGAATTTTTCTTGCTTCATATATTCAACAGTGATGGGAAACAACTTTATTTTCTCTTTCACGGTAAGCTTGGCAGACGAGCCGACATAAAACATTGCAAAAATGCAGCAATTCTATAAATAAACGTTTGTTTGTATTCCTATAAAATACCTAACGTTTGTTTTGTTTTTGTACAATATGTATATGTAGTACATACATAAATGAAAAAATGTAATAAACATGTTTCACTTTTAATTTCGACTATTTTTTATAGCCACCTCCGAATAGCGGGCACTTTCGAATAGCGGACACCTTCGAATAGCGGACAAAATCTCCGAGATCGACAGTGTCCGCTGTTCAGAGGTTTTACGTATTTATTATAACAAGACGGATCATGTTCACACTTTGGCTTAGAAGTTAGATAATACCTGCACAATACATTTTCGAGAGTCTGAACGATAGTTGAGAAGACAAGAAGGAATTAATTAAGCTTAACTTTTAAATATTTTAGAACTTCAAAAATGTTTGAGGCGATTTCAGAAAATATCAGAGTATTCTAGTCGACGACAAGAGAAAAATATAAAAGACATAAATAAAGAGTGCATATTCAGGGTTTTACGTTTTTTTCCATTACAGTTTGGAATGGAAAAACACGCTTTGTTGCACAAAGTTAATAGCATTCTAAGTGCAATCATAATATTTGGTGTAAAAATCATTTCTACGTATTTTTACACAAAATTGTTTTGGTTTTAATAAATTTATAAGTTATACAAAGTACTGATAATTTGTCAGCAAACTCTAAATCTTTGATATCAGTTCATCATCTGACGCTGCATCTGCAGAACTTGGAAATGTTATATTCAATTTTCTTTCGACATATACTGAATGGTGTATATATCATATAAAAAATTAAAACGTGCGCTGAGTTGTTTAAACTAAAACAATCTTTTTTCTAACGAATTTATGGTAACAGTATGTTTTGGATTTTGGATCGTTTCATTTTTGCTTTATTATTAAACTGACTTTGCACACGACGTGGTTTAACTTTGATCAATCATGGACTCAAAAACAGTGACAATGTCAACTTCATTAGATCGTTCTTTAGCATCCGCCAAAAAGCGGTTGAAAGATTCTTGGCTAGAAAGATTTTTAAAATGCTTGTAAGTATTTTTAAATAAATCAATAGATGATGAGCAATCAAACTGCAAAAGCTTGCAAAGAAGATAATAACCAACCAGAAATGACCATTGACATTAAAATTAAAGTTAAAAAAAATTATTTATTTAGCATGTATTAATCTAACTTCCAAATTTGACTAAAACCCTGCTTAGGCGACAGGGGTGGATGGGGTAAGCTAAACCGGCCTGGGAAATAGAGGAAGCGGCCCAAAGAAAATATTCATGCAGGTCAAAAAGTTTTAGATTAATAGTAGGTAATAATGTTGATAATAATAAGTGTTTTTCATCAGTAATAGTTACAAATATTGTTACTTTGGTAAAAATATCGAAATAGAAAAAAAAAGTTTCATTTTATTTAGAAGGACATCCATTATATAAATTGGTATAAAATTCCGAAATTGCTAAAAAATTAATAAGAAAAATGGGAATGTTGAAAATCTACCTACTTCATCGTGAACCCTATACGTTTGTGTAATTTTTTTTTAATTTCTTTTTTACACAATAAATAAGTTATTGTTATGATCACTATTATTATTACTAAATGAAGAAATAAACTACAAAAATGAACTAAACCTTACTTACAGAAACAAACCCAAAAAATTTGCAATAAAAATGAAAATCTAAAACATCAACAACTTTTTCATTAGTGGAGACGTCTCAGCGAAATCATTAATAACATTTTCGTTATCAATTGTACTCAAACTCGCTTTTTCTGTGCTCATTAACATAAAGGCTTCTAAATGATCATTGGACAATCTATTTCGCAGTCTTTTATAAATTTCAACAAAGAGAAGGAACGCTCACATTCCACTTGTGAAATTGGTAAAGTCAGAAGAAATTGGTACACTGTTGCGTTTTAAAATAATTTTGTAGCAACAGGTCTCACAATTTCGACAATTTTTGCACAAAATATTTTTTTCCTCGGAATCGTCCAAGTTCGGCATAGATTCATAAGATTCTTCTAAGGTCAATTTTAATGTTTCCCAGTTGTTGGCGAAAGTAAAGATCTCTTCTTGTAATTGCTCGTGTGTTGCTAAATTATTGAACGGGATAATTTTTTGCGAAAGTTCTTCCAGAACATTATTTGGGATCTTATTCTGTTTTACATTTTCAAAGTTATTAGGATCCAAAAAAGAGAGGCTCATGCACAAATTAGTGTTTTTTTAAAAGCGTCGTTTCATGGATTCAATCACTTTATCTAAGAGAAAGTTTCAATCTTGAAGCAGTCAAAAGGGTCAGTCGGCTTCTCATCTGTTGTGTTTTCGTCATACATTTTTTTCACACGTCTTTTTCTGTGAACGGGCAAGGATTGTTTAATTTCTAATGTACTGCATTTTTTGTTTACATCAAGCTGTTTATTTGCCCATTCTACAAATGTGTCCGTCGCTTTTTTTGTGTTTTCTGTGTCTCTCTGAATTTAAATTAGCTGAGTTAATGATGATTCCACCAGACCGTTACATTTAAATACGTCTTTTTGTCTGCAGATATCTGGATAATCGTCCAGTAATTTGAAATATTCTTAAAAACATATGAGCGAGCAAAAGATTTTCATATCTTAAGAAGTTATTTTTCAAGCTACTAGCTTTTGTTCTAACATCGGGATTTATTTTGTGGCTCCTTTCGATCATTTGTAATGCCTCTAAAACCTTTACATACAAACTGGACTCTGGGTTGCCGTAATATCCAAATAATTTGTTCAAGGCAGTTTCTTTTGCCCACCAACGTGTTTCACCAATCATTTGAAGCTTTCTGCGTTTAACATCATTGGAAATATAATTCCAAATATCCATTCGCTGGTGTGATTCTTTAAAGAATACTGCAACTGAATTAAGCAGAGCAAAGAAAGACGCCGATTTGATATGTCCTTTTAAGACATCAGTAAGAACTAAATTCAATATATGATTATAACACCAAATATGAATGTGATTGGAATTTTCATTTCTCATCTTTGCTACTAAACCTTTGTACTCGCCTTGCATATTGGCTGCACCATCTGTCGAATCTGCTACGCAGCTTTTTATGTCCAGGTTATTTTTCTGCAATGCATTTACCAAAAGATTAAAAAAACCTTCCCCTGTTGTATTGTGGCACGGTGTAACAGAAAGAAGTTTTTCACGAACTGCATCATCGCGAACATACCTAGAAAAAAATGATTGACATGGAAATTGGAAAGAAGTATAAAAGATTGAAATGGCAGCATGAAACTAAAACAGTTTTACGTCAGTTATAAACCTACCTTACAATGATAGAACACTGATCTTCAACGGAGATATCTTGGGTTGTGTTGATTTCGATTGAATACATATTTGCATTATTTACTTCCAAAGAAATTTTCTTTTTCAACATTTTGCTCAAGATCATGATTATGGAGTTGATTGACGTTTTGGATAGAAGAGTTACAAAAGAACCTGCTCGATGTTTATGACCTTTATCGTGGATTTGTTGACTCTGCGCTGCCACTCTGTCTACATGTTCTTTCAAAACGATATCATATTTGCACAGCAACATGATGATTTCCAAAAACGTACCATGGTCCAAGGTTTCATCGAGTAGGGAATATGCTGCTTCATTTTCATTTTTTTCGGTAACTAAGACCTCTCTTTCCGATTAGTTTGACCACATTTATCACTCGATCTAGTACTTGGCGTCTTTTCATGACTTGTTTGTTCTTTAAATCCAACTGACTAGAAAACAATAATTTCCCGATAGTTTTGTCATGTGTGTGCATAAAATATGATTCAGAACATTTTCCATGCATAGCAGATTTTTCATGTTGTTCAATCCTTTGGTATGTATGATTCCAGTCTGACATACCGAGTATAAATGAACTTGTCTCATTAGGTCTCGCAAACGCTAAACACACAGTACAAAACAAAGCTTCTTTCTTATCACTGTATGTCAACCATTTTCTGGCCGTTCCATTGTTTCTCTTCAAAGCTTTTTCTATTCTAAATTTTTTAACAGAATTTGGTTCAGGTACCTGAGGCTGATTTTCAAAGAAAATATTTATCTCAGTTGGTGTTGGTCTTTTAAAATAGTCGTAGGTGTTGAAATCAGGATTGGAAACTTCTGGATCTGCTTTACATGTTCTTGAATGACTGGCAGGCGTCTCATCAATATCATCTAGTAGTTCTTGCAATTTCGGAAGTTCTTGTAGCGATTCCTAAGATATTAAGAAGGTACTGAGAAGTTAAGAAGCTCTATGAACTGGTGACGTAGTGTCATCTCGATTAGGATCTAAACTAAAGGCATTTAGGCCCGAATCGTGATGACACCATTCCAAGAATGACTGCTTTTGGAATTATTGTCTTAGGAAAGTAGAACATATGACGCATAAAAAGGAAAATGATGTACGGATTTATTCCTAGAAAAATTCCAGTCAAAAGTCAACGACCATCGCCAGTTTTTTTTAATGAGAGCAGAGAGAGGAATAAAATTTTAATCAAATAAACATCGTGGTAGCCAAAATTTAGTCGGAATTCTGATAAATGGTACCTACTTGAGATTGAGAATGAGATTATTGGAAGCACATGGGAGAATGGCGTTGTGCAGTGTGCAGTACTTACGTCTCTTATAGAGGTGTTGCCGTCCTCATCGGAATCTTCTTTAGTCTCTGCATCAGAAACAGAATCTTTTTTCTTAACAAAACTTTCCAACTTGCCACATTTTGTTGCCTGCTCTGTCAACCTTTGTTTTTTCTTGTCTCTTTGTTTTTCTGCACCTCCCTTACGTTTTGAATTTGAATTCAACGAAATCATTTTGCCAAATTATGGTTCTTTGTATAATAATAATAATATAAAAACTGCTGAATAAATTTGCGCAATGCACAAAAAACAGTAAACAAACTACACTGATCAATTGTTCAACGAATCTTTTTCAATAAAAACGAATGCTAAAACCAATTAATTATCTTTTTTCTTTAAAACCAAGTTTATCACATAACATGTAAATTTAAATATTTTCACAAGTTTAGTTTAAAAACATTTAACGTATTACAGAAAACTATTCATACTGATTACTGTCTAACTAACTTAAATGAAAAAAGGACTACCTAATATCCTATATCACAGATAAGTAAAATAAATAAAAAATAAAAATTATACAAGTTTTATTAAATAAAAGTATCTAATTTCCAGTAAAGATGCTGTATTGAACTAAACACTTCTTTATTCAATGACTAAACTGAGATATTATTCTATATCATTAATTCACTTACACAGGATGCCGACAATGCGATAAGGTATTATAGTTTTGAATTACCTTCCCATCGTTATGTTATCGTCAAAGACAGAATGTCTTGACATCAATTTTTCTGTCGTGTAAAATATTAATTCTATTTTAAAATAGGACTGTGGTTTTATATTCTACCGGCCCAATATTTAAAAATTTTACCGGCCCAGGGGGAAAATTCCCTTTTTCCCCCTGGGCCCATCCACCCCTGTTAGGCGATCTCATACAAGGAAGCTACGTTGGTGTTACTTACTTACTGCTCTAGGTAAGTAGATGTCTTTATATTACAATCACAAAACGTTCACACAAAATAACTTAAGTAACTGTAAATTAGAATATTAGAAACATGTAATACCTTTTTCTACGTCCTGAAAAAATGGAAACATTTTAAATAACAGGCTTATCAACTAGAATACTGGTTAATTTGTTTTGAAAGTAAGTTACACGTAAGTTTTAATAACATCTTAAATATATCTCAGAAATGTTAAGCCAAGATATTCAAGACATCTTGTAGACATCTCATTACTTCTTTAGACATCTTTAAGACATATTGAAAACGTCGAATGTTAATAAACTGTACATCTTGAAGACATCTTACTTAGACATCTTTAGGATACAAGCTCAGAACACGTTTAAGACAAAAAATATATTGGGCAAAACTGCACATGCAATAAAATACTAAATATAAAACATTTTTTTCTTGAACGTCATATTTTTTTTTAATAAGAGAACTTCTATTGGAGGCTGTTTTCACGCAGTTCTCGATCGAAATTTCAGTTTCTTTTTGAAATTTGCACGACCCAGCTTATTTAACGAAATCTACAAATTATATTTTTATTTAATCTAAATTAGAGACTATGTTAATTTGTATAATACAATTTTTTATATAGATTAGACGACGATTTTATTGAATTAAACTGTATACAATATTAAATTACATTTTAGCTGACATATGTAAATCAGAGAAAATAATTTTTCTATTTTAATTTTATATTAATATTTTTATATTTTTTATCTAAAAATGTACTTTCGAATTAAATTCGGTGTCTAATACTTTTAGCTGGTTCGTTTCTGTTGAAATGATAGCAAAATTACTTAGTCGGTTTTGCCCCATGGTCGATCTTAAATAATTTTATACTATTTTTAATTTTGAAAAAGATCGTTCTGCGGTAGCAACAGAAAGCGGCATTGTTAATAAAATACTGTTACGAATTTATTTATTAAAAACTAATTTATTTAAACGATTAAAACTACGTTTACTTATTCTAGAAAAATATGCACTTTTAAATTAACCGAGCTAATTAAATCTAATAATAATATTTAATAAAAACACTTACACTATAATTTATATCACTTAAGATAAGATAACGTTCTCGGATTTCACAGCTGATAGTCACGTTCACTCGATTCGGTGTACACTGTTATTTATTTAAAACGCCGCGCGTGCTAACGATACGTATTTATTTCAACTTGATAACCTTCTTAATACTGCATGCTTTCACATTCCAGCAATAACTGACCTACGATTTCCATCTTCGGCTTTTATAGACATCAGCGAATTCTTCTCGGTCGTTCCTCACTTTTCGCTATATTTTCTAGAAACTAGATAACAGTTCTAGAAGGCTCTTGCATTTGCAAGTAATTTCTCGGACGTTTCACTGCCCCCTTCTTAGGACTGTTCTGTCCCAGAACAGGAGACTGGATGCGACACCGGTAAATGGGATCGTGGCGATAGCGGCAGCTTCCTCCATTTCGGCAACTTCCTTGACCATAAAAGTAACAGTCAATGGACTTTTCCTGACCCAATACTCTCCTCGGTTGGTAACTACAGACCAACACTTGAACGCCTGTTCCTCGGAAAACGACCTCCAACATGTTTCGAACTGTCCTCCAATTCAATTGGTCTAAGCCACAACCAAGCTTGGGTACTGCCAATTTCTTAACATGATGGAACTCCATTTGTCTCTTGAGACTCCATAATGTTCGCCACAGATCTTTGTATAACGGCTTGACACGTGAGTATTTCTTGGTGACCAGATAGAAAACGAAGCGTCCGTCACCACGTAGTCCTAAAACCTTTCCGATTGCCGGTTGCTGTCTTCGTAATTCATCTAGCTGTCCAAACTTCTTTTTAAACACGACTGCAACCCTTTTGGACATGTCAAGCTCCTCGCTCACGCAATGTGCGATGGCGTAATCTTTTTGTGTCTGGAACAGGTCTTGTTGTTCCTCGGTGGTAACTCCGAACCTAGCTTTTCCAGAACCTCCGTATAAGTTCATAAACTTTTCGAACTCCATTTCTTCGATTGGATTCCTGGTTCTGCTACTTATTACTCTGGTTCGGACCTGAACTTGCGGATTGTGGTTATCGCCAGCAAACGGGGCTAGACGATCGACGTGGACCACTTTTGGCTTGCCTCTGGGCGGTTTTCGGATGCGGTATATAACGTCGTTAATACGCTGCACGACTTCATAGGGGCCCTCCCATTGCCTTTGCAGCTTCGGCGACAAACCACGTCTCCTTTGAGGGTTATACAACCAAACCATATCGCCAGGTTGAAACCCACCATTTTGCGCCTTGACGTCATATCTTGTTTTCATCCTGTCGCTCGCAATTTGTGTGTTTTTACGAACCTCTTCATGTACTTCGTCTAGCCTCTTTGCCAGCTTGCTGACGTAATCTTCTCCAGCGACTTCTTCTTCCGGTCTTCGTCCAAATTGAAGATCGCATGGTAATCTTATCTCACGACCGAGCATGACACAGGATGGTGTTTGGCCTGTGCTTTCGTGAACGGATGATCGGTACGCCATTAAGAAGAGGTGCAAGTACTGATCCCAGTCTCTTTGATGTTCGGACACTACCTTGGCTAAGTACTTGCCCATTGTTCGATTCATCCGTTCAACCATGCCATCAGACTGAGGATGGAGAGGCGTTGTCCTAGTCTTTTTAATTCCTAACAGTCGGCAAACTTCTTGAAACAGCCCAGACTCAAAATTGCGGCCTTGATCGGAGTGTAATTCCAACGGAACTCCAAACCGGCAGAAAAACTCCTTTACTAATACGTCTGCGACTGTAGCTGCTTCCTGATTGGGTATGGCGTAAGCCTCCGTCCATTTCGTGAAATAATCCATCGCCACCAAGATGTATTTATTTCCCGAATCGGATTCTGGGAACGGCCCTGCGATGTCAATCGCTACTCTTTCCAAAGGGCTTCCTACGTTGTATTGTTTCATGGGTGCTTTGCGCTTTCTCGCTGGACCATTTCCTGAAGCGCAGACTATGCATTTACGGCACCATTTCATGACGTCCTCTTTGCAGTTCATCCAGTAGAATCGTTCTCGCACTTTACCCAACGTCTTCTTAATGCCAAAGTGTCCTCCTGATGTCCCATCGTGGAGATGCTTCAACACTTCGGTCACCCTGCTTTTCGGCACTACCAGCTGTAGTTTGTTTCCCGTGCCCTCGGCACTTTCTAGGGATCGCTTCAGAAGACCGTCTTCTACTATCAAGGAGTCCCACTGCGCCCAGTACGCTTTGATATTTTTGCCCAAAGCACTCACTTCTTCCCAGGTTGGTCGTCGGCCGCTTTCTTTCCAGTCGAGGAGTTGTCTTATTTCAGGATCGTCTTCTTGTTCGCGACGTAACTGCTCAGGTTCCCACTCATCATCAACCATAGCAGTTCTCCGGAGACATTCGACTTTTTCTTCCAGTCGCGAACAATGGCTGCAGTCCGCCGGACATGGTCTTCTGGACAAGGCATCAGCGTTTCGATGACTGCTTCCGGAACGGTGTTCTGTGTCATAGTCATACTCTTGCAGTCTCTCGATCCATCTTGCCACTTGTCCTTCTGGGTTACGGAACTGCAGTAGCCATTTTAAAGCGGCGTGGTCTGTTCTCAGTAAAAATCTTCGTCCATACAAATACTTGTAGAAATGTTCGATGGACTTAACGACTGCTAACAGCTCCCTCCTAGTCACGCAATAATTCCTTTCTGGCCTAGACAAAACCTTGCTAAAGTACGCGATCACCTTTTCTTGTCCATCTTGAACCTGCGAAAGGACCGCGCCTATGGCCATATTGCTTGCGTCGGTATCCAAAACAAACTTTCCATCTTCTCGTGGATAACTCAAAATCGGCGAAGTGACTAGGGCCTGTTTTAGTTGATTAAAAGAATTTTCGCAGTCTTCATTCCATCTAAATTCTGCTTTTCTTCGGTTAGTTTTGTCAATGGTTTGGCAATATTGGCAAATCCGGGGACAAATCTTCTATAATAAGTGCACAACCCAAGGAAACTTCGGACCTGATGTTTGTCGATCGGTCTTGGCCATGCTTGCACTGCTCGGATTTTGTCTGGGTCAGCCCTTACTCCGTCTCTAGATACGACGTGGCCAAGGTATTGGACTTCCTTCTTAAATACGTGGCACTTCTTTGGGCTCAGTTTGAGGTTAGCCCCACGTAATCTCTGGAACACTTCCTTCAAGTTGTTTAAGTGCTCTTCAAACGACCTTCCAACCACGATCACGTCGTCCAGGTAAACCAAGCACGTCTTCCAAGACAATCCGCGCAAGATGGTCTCCATCAAACGCTCGAACGTTGCAGGAGCGTTACACAGGCCGAAGGGCATTACAGTGAACTGCCACAAACCAGTTCCGATCGTAAAGCTGTTTTCTCACGATCCTTGGGTTCTAATTCTACCTGCCAGTATCCACTCTTTAAATCTAACGTAGAAAACCACTGGGATCCTGACAGGGTGTCTAGCGTATCGTCAATTCTGGGTAAAGGGTAGCTGTCCTTTTTGGTCACGTCGTTTAGCTGCCTGTAGTCTACGCAAAACCTCGTTGATCCATCCTTCTTCTTCACGAGTACCACTGGGGATGCCCATGGACTACTTGAAGGTTCAATCACGCCTTCTCTCTCCATATCCGTAATTATTTGTTCGGCTTCTTCTCTTTTCGCCAAAGGAAGTCTGCGTGGATGTTGTCGTATCGGCCGAGCGTCTCCGGTATTAATTTTATGTTTCACCACGTTAGTTCTTCCTTTGGAACCACTCTCCAGCGCGAACACATCCTGGTACTCTTGGATCAACACTTTAACTTTAGCCAGCTGGTCTTGGCTGAGGTTTTGGCATTTGGTGGTAAGAATGTCCAATAGATGTTGTGGACACTTCTTCGGCGGCGTATCTTCGTTCGTCTTCACGCATCTCACAATTTGTGATACTGGCGTGCATTGGCCTACCACGGTCTTCTTTTTCAACGTTACAGGATCTGAGTTGATGTTTAAGATCCTTACTGGCATCGTGTTCTTTACTCGTACTAAGGTTCTGCCAACGAGTAGTCCCTTTTCAACTAAGCCGCCTTCCATTGGTTCAATCGCGCGTATGTAGCCTTCCCGGAGATTTCCATCAAGGCGTGCCATCACCACACTTTCAGTCCTTGCAGGCAGAATCACGTCTTCACTCAATAAGACTCGCACGGCTGCCTTCTCTGACGAATGAAAAGGAATTTCTTCATTGTCGATCTTCAGGACATCGTTCTTCATATCCAAATGGAACCCATACTTCTTTATCACGTCCATTCCCAGGATAACTTCTTCCGTGATGTCGGCTACCAGTACTTGATGGTCGAGTACTCCATTTCCCAAACCAATGGTTACTTTGACTTGTCCGTGAGTAGGTATTTCGTCGCCCGTTGCTGTTCGAAGTCGTACTGTTACTGGTGATGTCTTCTCGTTTTCCAATAAGATGTCAGGACGAATGATGGTCTTCGTCGCTCCCGTGTCAACCAGTAACTGGACGCTTCTTCCATTGATCTTTCCATCGAGATAAATGCTATGCAATTGCTCTCTAGGCGATGCCATTTGGATTGTAACCTCCGGAGTTTGACTAGATGTGATTACTTTTTGTTTCTTTCGCTCGCCTCGTTCCAAATTTTCGAGGGCTCTTCTAGTCCTCTTCTTAGGTTTGGTACGATGCCGTCGTACATGGCCTATTTCATCGCAGTTCAAAGCTGTCACTCCTCTTTCCCGAAGTATTCGTCGCGCTATCTCCTCGATGCTTTCCAGTGTCTGCGCGGGTACTTCTGTAGCACAGCAGAGTCTATGACCACCTCGTTGCGATGCTTGTTTTGCTGCTTCAAACTCCAAAGCATGCACCAAAGCGTCATCCAACGTCTTCGGTCGAGCTAACCGGAGGGTCTGCTGTGTTTCGCTGTCTCGGAGGCCATCTACGAAAGTTTGAATAGCTAACTGCTCCAGGAAGGTATCCGGTGCTGTAGGATACGCAAGCCGTGTTAGTCTGGCGATGTCAGCCTCAAACTCTTGAAGACTTTCGGCAGCTTTTTGAACCCGACTTTTAATTTGAGCCTGATATACTTGTTGAAGATGAGCATCCCCATATCTCATTTCTAATCGTGATATTAAGAGTTCGTAATTTTCTTGCAGGTGGTCCGGAATAGTTTGTAAAATTCCAAGCGCTTCTCCACGTAAGGACACTATTAAAGACGTCGCTTTCTGCTTGTTGCTCCAACCATTAGCAGTAGCTGCGGCTTCAAACTGCTTGTAGTAGGTTGACCATGGAACTTTACCATCAAAATTCGGTGGTACAACTTTGAACTTGTGAGTGTTTTCTTCTCGATGGTTCATTATTAAATCTTCACTCGTGACGCTTCCTTCACCGTGACAATTCATTTGGGTCATTCTTTCTTCAAACAGTTGCATTCTTTCTCTCAATTTTTTTTCTAGCTTGTCTTCTATGGTTCTTGAATTTTCTTTTAACTTCTCTTCTAATTTGTTTTGTACTTCTTCTATTATGTCATTCACAGAATCGCAAATTTCTTCTTTTAAGTTTAACATGTCTGCTTGGGTTTCCTCTTGAACAATTTTGATTTGATTTTCTATGCTCGTTCGTATTTCTTCTTTTAAACTTCTAGAATTTTCCTCCATTTTCTGAGAATGTTCGGAGAGTTTTTCTTCCATTTTTCTTGAATTTTCCGACAGTTTTTCTTCAATTTTCTGTGAATTTTCGCCCATTTTTCTATTCATCGACTCCTGACCATTTTTGATTGATTCAAGAAATTCAAATAGCTTTGCATCCATTTTAACTGTTTGCGAACGCGTCACCGGCATAAATTTAAATATAACACGAATATAAAGTTTTTAAATACACTACTTTTTAAAATGCAGTTTTTGTATAACACAAAATTTAATAACTATCCACTTATTAATATTAAACCACTAGTGTCCGGAAACGAATTTAATCGCGATCACGCTCTTGTTAAAAGAAAAAGTTTATTAAACACTATATTAACTTTATAAATAAACACGCTTATCGCGAATCTTAACAGATATTTACGCGATGAATGTTTTTATAACGGAAGCGATATTAGATTGCGAACTCCACACCTTACACCAAATGTTACGAATTTATTTATTAAAAACTAATTTATTTAAACGATTAAAACTACGTTTACTTATTCTAGAAAAATATGCACTTTTAAATTAACCGAGCTAATTAAATCTAATAATAATATTTAATAAAAACACTTACACTATAATTTATATCACTTAAGATAAGATAACGTTCTCGGATTTCACAGCTGATAGTCACGTTCACTCGATTCGGTGTACACTGTTATTTATTTAAAACGCCGCGCGTGCTAACGATACGTATTTATTTCAACTTGATAACCTTCTTAATACTGCATGCTTTCACATTCCAGCAATAACTGACCTACGATTTCCATCTTCGGCTTTTATAGACATCAGCGAATTCTTCTCGGTCGTTCCTCACTTTTCGCTATATTTTCTAGAAACTAGATAACAGTTCTAGAAGGCTCTTGCATTTGCAAGTAATTTCTCGGACGTTTCAATACGAAGTATTATGCTCGTATTAGGAAAAGAATCCACTTAGTTCTTAATTGTTATATAATTTAAAGTTTCTTCTGGAGACGTAATAACTTTTTCATCAAAATTTTGTAAATATTGCAATTCTTTAACAAGTTCTACCGCAGTTATGTCTCGTTCCTTGCGAGTTTTGTCGTTTAATAAATTTTCAACTTTTTGACATAATTCTAATTGTTCGTTTTCAGAATAATTTTTAAATTTTTGAACTTTAAAGTTTCGTCGTGAATCGGTTCATCGTCACATTCATAATCAAAATGTTTTTTTTTATTTTTCGCGATCTTAAACCTCTTTGTCGTTTGAATTTAGGTTCTATGTCTAAGCGCGGATGCTGTTTCTTTAGCATCAATCAATAGATCATTAAAACCTTTATCGGAGCGATAAGCTTTCAAAAAATTATTCAAGTTATTTAAATGATTACAACACAAGTAGTAACATCAAAGTTTGGTTTTTGAATAATTTTACTAGCAATGTTAACTTTACTTAAAATATCATACCACAATATAAAAATGTAAATGAACTCAAAGTGCAATTTTTTGGCCAACGATGCAGTCAAATTTTTTACGTTGTTTTCAAAGTTTCAAACAGAGCATCATAAACCTCGCCAAGTTGATGCCTTAGAGGAGTTATTGCATCTATTCTACTAGACCATAGAGTATCCGATAAGAGAATTCAGAATTGACCAGCGTTTAGTAGAAGCTGAAAAAAATACAAACAGTTCTTGAACTAAAGAAAAAAAAATTGATGCTCAAAATTGAAATCCAAAATTTTTTTTGTAGACCATTATGCTTACCACGCATATTTGCCCCATTGTCGTAACTCTGACCCCGCAAATCGTTGATAATTAAGTCTTCTTTCTCTAACGCCGACAAAAGAAATTTTGTTTAGCCTTCACCCGACACATCATCTATAGAACAAAATAATAAAAAATGTTCTTCTACACTAATTCCCGTGTTCTTTAAATTAACGAATCTTATACAAACTGAAATTTGTTCTTGGTGAATAGAGTCAGGAGTGCAGTCTAATAATATGGAATAATATTTTGTCTTTTTTGTTAGTTCTAAAATTTTGTATTTGATATTTTCACCGATCAAGTTGATTACTTCATTTTGTATTTTATCCACGAGATTAAATTTTGCTGACTAAAAACTAAATCACGTAGAAAATTCTTTCTATAACAGCTTGCCAGTATTTAGTTTCTCTGTTTATTACATTTTGAGTTTCAGAATCAATTATTTCAGAAAACGGTTAGAAAGATCTAGCAATTTTAGAACATTTTCGATATGTAACTTGCTCTTTTCATTAATGTTTAAATGTTTACTTAAATGCTGCCAGTTATTGTAACCAGATTCATCATTAAGGCGAACAGATTTCAAATCGCTGTCAATAAAAATTTTGCAACAGAAGCAGTAAAGTGAATTTTTCGTTTCGGAATACAACAACCAAAAACGCTCAATTTTTTTTGTTCGGTAAAATTCTAAAAAAGTAACTATTGGAAAACTTACACCCCGACTTCAAACTATCTCTCGGATAAATATCCTTTTTATTTTGATAATGAGCAGGACCACGTTCTACTAATTCTTGAATATTATTAAGACGTAATTTCTTTGGCCATAGTGCAGCATCTTTCGAAAGTCGACTCATATTTTTCGTTCTGGTAATTTTAGAAGGTGTTGATTTCTCATTATTAACGGAACTTGAAGATGTTGATGGATTGCTTTCTAGAAGATCAGTTTCTGGTCTGCTGCTAATACTTGTTTCAAGTATACAGATTCAGAATATTAGGATTTAGCTGTATTATTGTTGTTATTAATATTTGGCAAAGTAGACTCGGGTTTTGAAAAAAAATGCGTAACTTTGACATGCTTTTCCAGTTCTTCCTCTCTTTTTCTTTTATTCAGTAAATTTTGGTATCCCGACAATTTTTTTTCTCTGACATCCTGTATACTGTAAAGAAATGAATACGTAAGTAAACAAATTGCCAAATTATTTATGAAAAATGGAAATGTTTCGACGTCTCAAACTCAAACTCGAAAGTATTTTCTCAACATTACTTTCAATTTATTTTAAAATTTAAAATTTTTATACTTATGTAGTAATATTAGTGCTTATCAATTATTGTGTTTGAATTTACTTCAATTAGCAATGATGTTTATATAATCAAACATAAAAGAATTTTTGAGATGCAAGTTTTTGGCTTTTAATTTTTTAATAAATCTAAAATAAAAAATAAATTTTAGATGAACTCACTTTAATTCACAACACAAAACACATCACTATAAAGTCTGCAAGACTACAAAAAACTAAAGTTTCAAAAGCAGATATCTTTTACCCCATGCACTTTTCACTTCGCTAAGTTAATTATCGTTCAGGCATCAGGTAACAAATGAAATCGCGACCGATGCAACGCTTCAATATATAAAGTTTCGTACATTGCAAGCTCATGCAGGAAAAAAAACGCTTGTTCGCTCGTTGGCTTGTTGCAAGCCAAATTTCAAGCTCAAACATGAATAAAATCAGATTTCTTTGATTTCACACAATTCATGTTATCATGTTACGTATTCGATCGAATAAATGCTATTAATGCCAGTTTTGTGCATAGATAATTTAGTTTTTATCTAGATGAGATAATAGATAATTTCCAATTTGCTTATCTAGATAATGATTTAGATACAAGTTGAAGAATTTATCTAGATAATAGATAAGATAATCTATCATTTACGTAGATAATACGATAGATGATTCTATCAAATAGGTACAAACAGGTAACAATTTTAATCGATTACCACATTTAATTATCATCACATATCTAAATGTACAATATAATCTCATAACAGAATAAATACCAATTCATTGCTTATTAAATTTACTAATTAAAAAACTGAAAGACAAATTGAAAAAAAAAAAATAAAAATCGAAAAAAAACATTACAGAAACTTTATTGATTTAATACTATTGAAAAAATTTAATCATTTACAAATCTTGACACAATATGGTTCTTTCAAAATTTCCATTGCTAAGCAAAAATTAGATTATCCGGACTAAAGTATTTCAATTAGCGCCGAAATTGATGTGTTTACTCAATAACTTTTTGACAAATGGAGAAGTGTTTAGTAAACTTAATTAGTTTTTCTTTGTAACGGTTAGGAAAAATTTGGCTTTGATATCGACGTCAGGTTGAATCTATAATGCAAAAAGACTATAAAAATTATCGCTCATAGCCGTGAATCAAACTCCCTGAATTATTGCTTTTTGTTTTTAAATTTAAGTTATCATTTGTAGTTCGATATTTTAAGCAAATTTTTCACAAAAAACCAACTAATACTCAAAAATTTATTGTATTTTTAATTTTGAGCAGCTTAGTACATCAGCGAGCACTTAACGCAACTGTTTTTTTTCTAAAAAAATTGGGTTTAAACGGGCTCCAATATTTTAAACAGTTTATGCTCTGCTCAACAAATCCAAATGTAAAAAATAAGCATTTTTGCTTTGCGGTTTTGTCAATTATATTTGACAGGTTGTCAGTAATTGTTTGTACTGATAAGACAATTTACAATATTGGTTTTTAAAATTATAGAAGCGCTGTATTTGACGCGGTCTACATTAGGATATTATTGCGACTTTATCTTAACATTAATTTTACTTAATCAACAAGTTTATTAAAAGCTCCATGACACTTCAAAAAGAACTCTAAATCACGTGTATCGAGGGTTGCTACTTTCAACTGCTCAAAAAGTCATATGACTTTTCTCTTTTTGAATTAAGCATTTTTTTACTTGAGCATAGTTTTGCTATGTAGGCACTTCAACTAATTAGATTTTCAAAACTACAAAATAATGTATTAAATCGTGCAAGTTAGTAAGTAAAGCTTATTATTGTTTCTAAAGGTGATAAGATACCTAATTATCGCAATGGATTCCACCGGAAATTTGCTGATTGTAATATCGAAAGCACGCCATTTTCGTATTTGATTTTGCAGCGAAAGACAAAGATAATAAAAACTCGGTTGCATTTTTATTATCGTTACAGTCCGTAGTTCGAAAAAAGAAACAGTCACAAATTGAATGCAATAGAAAGAGATGCCATGTGAAAACGACAACTATTCCCTGTACGGCGAAAAGATAGAGTTAAGCCCCTCCTTCAATTGTGTATGATAATTTAAACCAATGTATGAAGAGACAAGTTTACACGGCTCAAATTGGTAAAAGCGCGAAAATTCAAAAACTGTATAAAATGTATAATATATAGGGATAAAAGGTTAAAGTACATAGTAAAACGTTTAATTTTCAATAAATGTACAAAATTATAAATTTCTACTTATAACAAATAAATCCGTTTATATCTTTATTTATTAATTTAGTTACAAGATTTATTTAAAAAAATTATCAAATATAACACTTGGAGGGAACAACTAAACATTTAAAACGCGTATAAACAAGCGCTTCATTAAATTTTTACATAATAATAAATTACAAAAAAGCAAATCTAAACTAAAAAATGTATGTTTATTTTAAAAATTATCTAGATAACTGCATGATAGATAACAGAAAAATCATCTAGATAATTAATAGATCGGTTCGCCTCCTGGTATGTGATAATTTTAAAAATTCGATCAAATTAATGATCCCTTCTTTTAGGAGGTTGGATGAAAGCAACTAGGGGAGAGGGGGGCAGGTTGTTACATGGGGCACGTTGTTACATGGTAAATATGTGCACGTTGTGTTGCATACAAGAGTAGCATATTTTACTACAAGAATTGTAGTCATACGCGACATCTGTGAATATAGTTTAAGATTACTAGGTAATGTGAAAACTTCAATATTAGCTAAAACGTGGTTTGAGGTGCAACAAGTGATTTTTAGAGTGGAAAGAAATCTCAATTCATCGCCTAAACGGTAAGTGATCTAATTAAATTAATATATTGGTTTTGCAATACACACTTTGGACTTACATTCGCACTATTTATTTGTTTCCTTAACGTACAAGGTACATGATAAAAATGAAACATGACCTACATGTTACCGGTTGGGGCATATTGTTACAATAATTATGAGGCACGTTGTTACATGTAACAACCTGCCCCATACTTTAATAGTGTCACTAGTAAGCATAAGTTAGGTACTTTTATATTGTTACAGATTGTAAAATATGGCGAGAACTGATAAAAGAAAAACTAATCGTGGCAACACGCCAGCGGATGTTTTTGAGCAAGCTGCTAAAGCAGTATCAAATGAGAAATTATCTTTACGAGATGCTGCTAGTCGATTCGGAATAAATTTTATGACACTACATCGGTACATCAAAAAGCTAATATAACGCCTAATACGGCAGCTATAAATATAGGCTACGCTAAACCATCGAAAATTTTTAGTGAAGAGCAGGAGCAAGAACTATCTCAATACGTCGAAGACTGTTCAAAACTTTATTACGGATTGACGACAAAAGATTTGCGAAAACTTGCTTATGATTTAGCTATTCAAAATAAAAACAAATTTCCTGTTAGTTGGAAAAATATGGAGATGGCATCAAAAGATTGGTTGAAGGGGTTTTTAAAACGTCATAAAAATTTATCTGTGCGTATCCCAGAGTCGACAAGTCTTGCGAGGGCCACAGCCTTTAATCGTGCCAATGTTAATTTGTTTTTCGACAACCTTGCTACTGTTTATGACAAATATAAATTTAAACCGAATGACGTATATAACGTAGACGAGACTGGCCTCACTACCGTACAAAAGCCTTCTAAAATTATTGCGAAGAAAGGGATTAAACAAGTTGGAGCCATCACGTCAGGAGAAAGAGGAACCTTGGTGACAATGGCTTTAGCAGTCAACGCGACTGGCAATAGTGTGCCACCCATGTTAGTGTTTCCTCGCAAGAAAGTTAAGCCATTTATGACCGCAAATACACCTGCTGGTTGCATAGCAGCAGCTCACCCTTCTGGGTGGATGACTGGTGATAACTTTTTACTTTTCATGAAGCACTTTACCAAATTTATTCGGTGCACAAAAAATAGCCCTGTTTTGTTAATTCTAGACAACCATGTGTCACATTTGTCAATTCCTGTGCTAAACTATTGCAAGGATAATGGTGTGGTATTATTGAGTTACCCTCCTCATACGTCACATCGACTGCAACCTTTAGATAGGACAGTGTATGGACCTCTAAAAAGATATTTTAACCTACATGCGGATGGCTGGCTCAAATCACACCCAGGTGTTCCCATGAGTATTTATGACATCCCAACAGTTCTAAAGGAAGCTTTACCACTTGCTACTACACCAAGCAATATACAAAAGGGATTTTTAGTTACGGGGATTTGGCCCTACAACAGAACAATTTTCTCAGACGATGATTTTTTACCTTCAGAAGTTACTAACCGAGAAAACAAAGAGAATGTGAGTAGTAATTTGGTGGAAGACAGAATCGATAATATTACTGACAATCCTATGGAAATTCGTCATATTACACCTGATAAATCAGTTGGTAACCTTACCTACCCGGTGACAATTCGTCATACAACGCCACCTCCTCAACCTTCCACATCAACAGCTAATGATGGATATTCGCCAAATGTGTCATTCCGCGTGACGCCACTTCAGTTAAAACCTTTTCCAAAGGCTCTTCCTAGAAAAGCAGGTATTAATCGCAAAAAAATTAAATCTGCCGTTTTAACGGATACTCCTGTGAAAAACGCACTTGAAGAAGAAGCTCGAGAAAGAGAGAATCGAAAGAAAATAAGCGGCAAGCTTAAGAAAAACTTCAGCGACCATAAAGGTAGCAAGTGTAAGAAAAAAGGTACCAAAAAGGAAGAAACTGATTCTGATCAATCAGAAGAAGGTGACCTGTGCCTTGTGTGCTTAGAATCTTATTCTAACTCTAAAGATAAATATTAGATTCAGTGTACAACATGCAGGGGGTGGGCGCATGTGTCCTGCGCCAGTGATGATGACTATTACGTGTGTATACATTGTTTAAGTGACAATGACTAATTTTGTAACATACGGGTAATTTTCATTTTGTAGAATGTAGTCTTTTAATTTTTGTAACAACGTACCCCATAAGCAGTAACAACTTGCCTCTCTAGTGGGGCATGTTGTTACATAGTGTACCAGTTTATTAAAATATTTATAATCACTTTTCTGTAACTATTAGAGCTGAAATATAAATCAATCCTTAGAGCCTAATGTTTACTTTACAATAATCGATATATAATTGAAATTTCCAGTCAATAAAATGTGCCACAAAAAATACATATCTCAAAACTGTAACAACCTGCCCCCCTCTCCCCTACTTCAGTAATTTGCGACGTTTCGTGTTCTGGATGAACACTTCTTCAGGCTCGCTCACTTTATTGTAAGAAACAAACATTTTTAATATACTTTATAACATAAAATCAAAGATTAAAAATGTGTATAAAACATAATTGACAAACAAGACAGCACTATGAAATTTAATTGTTTTGAGATCACTAACATTATTAATTTTAAAATTGTTAATTCTAATAAAACCTTAAGTCATTATCTAGTAACTATAATATTTAATGGTATGTATTTTGTGATAAAAATGAAAAACAAAATATGCTTATGATGTGTATCTAATGCATAGTACTTGTTTCTATTGTACATGAACCAGGCCGTCGACTTCACATCAATCTTTAGACTTTGTTATAAGTTTCGCCGTTGTCACCTGTTATGACAGGCACCAGTTTTACTTCACATAATAAAAAAAAAGTATTTGTTCATTTTTCAATTTACTCTATATACAGAGAGGTCGTAAATTCAGGACCTTCCTTAACTATCTCTTGAACGAATCGAGTTAGAAAATCCAGACAAAAACTGGATTAATTCATGTTAAGTTTAAGGAATTTTTACTAGAATAAAATTTTCTGAAAAAGTTAAAAATGGCGCTAGGGGCGCTATCGAATTAAAATTTTTAAATAGAATGATTATGTATTGTTGTAGATTTTCTGACCGGTATTTAAATCCTTTACATGACCGTTTTTTTTAAATTTTAGTTACGAGTTACGGTTCAGAAGCTATACAATCACTAAAACATTACAAAACTTTCTAATTTTTTTGCGATAATCATGTATTCTATGCATTTCAGTTATCTTTTTAAAACAATCATTTCCAATGTGACAGATGTGATTACAATAAATCAACTAAATAGTAGTGCTTATACTGTACGTGTGATTAAATGGGAATCGACGCTTAGAGTACATGGTTAATGCCGTGGAAGAAATTATCATGAAGCGGAACGTGCATTCAACAGAAGAAATCTCGATCAACCAATTACTTGAAGTTATTTCAGAAAGCTGATTGCAAAATTTCTGGAAACTGGTTTGCGATAAAAAACGGTCAGGTCGCTCCCTTCTTGCCGAAGATAGAAATATAAATATATAAGCGAAATTCGTGGTTAAACCAACGCAATCAAAATCGGACGTTTGTAAAGCTCACATTGTTGCTAGGAGAAAAATTTCACCTTTATAAAGTTAAATTGGTACATCAGCTAACGGAAGATGAACACGACAGAAGGGTGAAGTAATGTCCGATATAATAAGTCAAAACCTTAGATACATACGCTCAATTTGCTTTAGCGATGAATGCACATTTTACTTAAATAGAACGGTAAATAAGCAGAATAATAGATAATAAAGTAATGAAAACCTAAGTACATTGGTACCGAGAAAATAATACCCAACATCCACAAAAAGGTAACGTTTAAGCGGGGATTCATGGACTTCACATAACAGAACATTTCTTTATTGATGGCAATTTAAATAGTACAGAATATTTAAAGATGCTGCAAAATATTATTCAACCTCTAATAAATGAAACGATTAATAACAACGCGGAAAAAATTTGAAATTTGGAAATAAGGTTTCAACAGGACGGACTCATTATTACCATTAAGTAAAGAATTATTTGAATAATGGTTACCCTCTGGTAGGTAGATTGGACGACGTTGTCCGATAGAATGACCAGTTTGCTCTTCTGACAACGCCATTGGACTTTTTCTTTTGGGGTTATTTTAAAATCAAAAATGTATCGCACACAACCACAAAATATTGAAGAGTTGAAGCAAAGAATTATTCACGAATGTGTGTCCATCAGAAGAGAATTATTTGAAAATGTTTTGCAAGAAACAATCAGTCGGTTCTTTTACTGTTATAGAAAGTAAATGGTAATTTTGTACACCAAATTTATATTTTATCTTTTCTTTCAGTTTGTGATAAGTTGAATATTTGAAAGAATAAGATATTTTGCATGTTCTTCTTTTAATTATTGTATTTTATGCCGTTTAAATATGTAGCTTTAATAATAAGCAGGGTTGTAAATTATCTATATAAATTCATATAGATAAATTAATCTAGATTCATACTTTTTATAGATACAATAAAAAAATATATAAGTTATGTATCTGTATATAGTCCTCGCAATTTAACTTTCGATGCACGTCATTAATGACGTAAAATTCATACCACCCTATTTATAGTAAAAATTAAATAAATACCTAATTGTCTTATGGAATTTTTTTTGTCAAGCTGTTGGTGTGCTTACTACAGTTGCAGCGTTGTTGGCATCTGTCAAAATTAATTTGTGTTTTTTACGTCAAAGTGCTCATTGTTTTCTATAATTATTTTTGATACAAAACTACTATTTTGAGCTTGAATGAGATAATGGTGGTCTATTGATATCAGTAAATGCTGTGCGAGAGGTACCCTTTTACATAATATTTAAATTGTGGTAATACATATACTACATACATATATTCTACAGTTAGTTCTGTATCTATAGCGGTTGCTAACAACGAGGTTCTTAGATCTCCTAAAAAACGTAAGCGTAGTAAACCTGTTACGAATGCAGAAACTTTTAATGAAAACGTAATTTGCAATGTAATATACAGAATGTACGAAAACATGTAAGTTTACATGATAATACCGACATGGTTGAATAACTACGTCACTGATGTTAACGACGTGCATCGAAAGTTAAATTGCGAGGACTATATATATAATTTTTTATTTAAATAATATTTATAAAAAATAGTGTCTCGTTAAATTCAAGTTACAATATGTATGTTTTTCTTCAGTAATCTCCCGCATTCCATAGCAGTTTTTCAAATGAACTCCATCTATCGTTGTTACTACCTAGCTTATTTCATCTATCATCTGTTATCTATATAAAGTTTGAATAGTTTATCTATTATCTAATACTAGATAATTTTTGAAAGAAAAAAATTATCTATATCTTTATAATTTAAAAATTATCTATTTATAACACTGATAATAAGTAATTAGATGTACTTAATAATAAATCATGGTTAAATTTCTTCAAATTTTTAAGCAAATGTTCATTTCGTTAAAGTATTCTCAGAATTAATTTTATTTATAAAATATCTAACTTCCGCAAATTAAATTGAATAATGATCCAAAGCAACAAAACATTTGCTTTTCTTCTCTTGTGTAATTGGGTACCCAAATAGTCGACTGCAATTCCTGTCTATCACATTGAAAACGACTGTTTTAAAAACAAAACTGAAATGCATGGAATACATGATTATCGCAAAAAAATTAAAAATTCTTGTAATTTTTCAGTGATTGTAGCTTCTGAACCGTAGCTCGGATTTAAAATTAAAAAAAAACAGTCATATACTCTAACTCGATCCGTTCAAGAGATAGCAGAAGGGGCCCTTCCTGTATTTACGACCTTCTGTATTTATACCATAAACCAAACCTTGTTTAAATTAGTTGGTAGAACTGTAGCCCCGCCTATTTGGGAACTCTGGTACAGATACGTTTTAAGTTGACGTACCGGCAGCCGGCGTCGGTTAGGACAGGACATCTTTTCTTTTGTTGTTATATAATGCAGAATTTCTTATAAGTAAAATTTAAGCAGTTGTCATTAGAAAGAGTAAAAAAAGAATTAAAAAAAACTTTCAACTATTGCAGAGAGATACAAAGATTAACTTTGATCAATGCTTTGATTAACTTTAATTCCGCGGCATGATTATTCGGTTTCCAACAAACGTCGCTACCAATCGTTTTGATTGTTTCCGTTTCAGTTACGCTGTAGTTCTATTCACCTGTGATTCAACATAGCATCGCATATTTATTTTTGATTTCAATATTTGTCAATTGGCGCATTTGTGTTAATAGAACAATAGTCGAACTGAAACATATTTAATATATTAGTTTAACAATGGCAGAATCAACAAGTAAAAAGGTAATATATTTACTTAATTCATATTCGCGTTTGTTTTGGTTTATTGAATTTTTTGGTTAGCTGTGGTTAGGTTTACACGCCGTCATTTGTTATACGAAATTTATATAAAAATACTTTTTACTTATAAATGAACCACATTTTAAATTCAATGGACGTAATACATATTGGAGAAATTTTCGTCAAGCCATCGTTTAACGATATAAGGGTTTCATAGTGTAGTTTAACAATTTAGTTTGCTTACCGTTTTAATGTTGTAGGTATTAGAATACAAGGAATCTCTAAAAACCAAGGCTGAAGAACTTATCCTAAAAGGATTTCCAGAAACTATTGTTAAGCTGAACGAACTATTGGAAACACCACAATTTCTCAATACAGAATTCTCAGACATTCATCAAGATTTAAACATTCCCATACCTGATCCTATCGTTTTTAATCACACCGATTTGCCACCTACCAAAAAACTTAAGCTAGATAATAGTTTTTCGCAAGATGGCACCAAAGTTATGATTTTACCATGTGGTTCGGTACCTACAAACAAGAATTTAATGGAACTAGTTGGAATTGTCAAACCCCACATTAGAAAATTGGTTGAAGACTCTAACTTGGTAATTCGTTGTCTTCTAACATTACTTGTAAATACTTACAATAACTTGTAGTTAAAAATGTGGATATCTTTTATGATTCCTAAAATCGAGGATGGTAATAATTTTGGAGTTTCGATCCAAGAAGATACTCTAGCCGAAGTACAATCTGTAGAATCGGAAGCGGCTGCTTTTTATGATCAGATTTCTCGATATTTTATTTCAAGAGGTTTTTATTCTCATACACAAATGTACATTGTACACAGTAGTTGTTTTTCAGGTAAACTTATATCAAAAGTTGCAAAATACCCACATATAGATGATTATCGGAGAGCTGTTGAAGAAATGGACGAGAAAGAGTATTTGAGTTTATGGTTAGTCATGGCTGAAATTCGTAATCGGTACTGTTCGCTTCATGATATTGTCATTAAGAATCTGGATAAAATTAAAAAACCCCGACCGACTAATGCGACAGAATCACTATATTAACCGTTTTCTACTGTACTTTTATTATTTAGAGGATTAAAGAAGTAACTTCATTCTTGTGGGTTTTTATGCTTTATATGAGTGTCATGTAGAGGACAAATAAACATTTTGCATTCCGTATTTGTGTACATGTTAATGATGCTTTTTGTTTTACGAATATCTTGTAAAGAATTAATTATTAGGCACTAATAAAACGAAAGCATTTGGGTAACATTTAAGGTTTTTGCTTTTATCTTTTGAATAACTTCCTAATCAGTAAATAATTAATTGATACATTTTTTAAGTACAAACTCATAGCTTTTTTATGATTGAATTGGTGAAAACTGAGTACAAGTTAAGTTTGTTTTCTAAATGTTTAATATTGAGAGATTTGTTGATTATTGATTGCACTACAGTAACAATTTGTTTAAAAAGTAATTGATATTATTTGCAGTAAATGAAAAACTAAACTACTCTTGTTTACACAAAACTAATACTAGCATAAAACCTATTGCCAAATACTGGGTACTGTATTCGTTGTTGGCGCCGTTCCATAACTTATTTATATACTACGTCTTTTGAGACGCTTTTTCGTAGTGCTCAATGTTTGCCAAATTATACGTAACTTAAAAAATAAGGATTTTGAAATTTTTCAACCACTTGATACGAATATTCAGTGGCGGCTGGTGGTCAATCATACAAGAGGGTCATTTAAAAAAAAGACAATTATCGCATAAACTTTAAAAAAACATTCTTACCGTAACGCGATTTATATTTAAGATATTCGAGATATTAAGGTATGTTTACCAAAATAATCAATAACGAGCTCAAAATTTGCAGTATTTTTAATCGAAGATTTTTCAGTGCTTAACATAGAAATGTTTTAATTCTTTTCAACGTAGAGAAACATCGCTCTCTTTTCACTGTAGTCATAGGTAAAATCAATCAATTGTTTTATTTAATATATATCTATTTTTACAAACATTTTCATTCTGGTATTTATTTGACTTTCGGCAAAACGCTACTAAACTTAGCACAATTCATACAATTTTTCATGTGATTAATCATGTTGACTTCTTTATTTTTATATGTTTACTGATCTATCTAATTTGAAGTAAAGGCTGAGAACGAGCATTAAATTTAAATTCTAAACGTGTAAACTATTATTAGCTATTACTTTTTATGTCTTGTACCACCGTCATTATGAAACAAAAACGATAAGTCGTCCCTTACAAATGAATATTATCGCTCAACTAAAAAAATCACTGTAAAGTTTGTTATATGTGATAAAAAATATGCATTTTAGCATCTTCGTTTTATACACACCTGCTGCGAAGGTAATGATAAATGACGTAAGTGAAGTAAGCATTACATTGCATAGGCAGTCGGGCTGTAGACCACACGAAAGCATTAATTATGTACTTACAGGTTCACAGAGCAAACAAGATAGTTGGAGAGGGGATACCGGCGCTACAGTAGCTTGTATGGTACAATCCCAAAAAAAGTATTTGGGCGCTTAATTTAAATGTATATTGTTAGATACACATAAATGTATTGTGTGCTGCATAACCAGTGTAACTTATTTTTTCTTTACAAAATAGAAAGAAACATATCTATAAAAGAAATACTTTATTAAACTTAAAACCCAAAACATGAATATACAATTTTTAGTAACAATATTAAATTTTACAGAAACAGTTTTAAATAACTTAAGATTTATAAAATTCCTTTTGCTTATCTTAATTGTATTGAAGTTTGATATTTTGTTGAATAAACGAATAAGTTATTAGCTTGGCAATTTTTAATAACACAAATTAATCCTTACATTGAAATCAAAATTAATTGAACAATTACCTATTTAAACAGATTTATTAATCACTTTCATGTTCTTCTAAACTTGTGTCATCTTCCGATGAACCAGTATTCACTAAAAATTTAAACCCGTTGTTAACAAATCCATACGCACCACCTGCGTGTACAATAATGTACCGCTGGCCAGAACGATCAGCTTTATATACACCTGGTTGGTCCTTTGACTGCCAGCACTTACTGACCCCATAAGATGGGTGAATAAAAGTTTCTTCTAAATATGTAATTGGTTTTTTATTTTCTCCGAGAGCAGCGTTTTCTCTCAACTTTCGTAGATAACGAGAACGCCAAGCTACGATATCATTGCATCCCATCAGCAATTTTCGTCGGTTTTCACATTTTTTAAATTTGAAGCCAATTCTTAAAAGATGTTTTCGAATGGTTTCTTGCCCGCCAGTATAATTAATCTTGTCTTGCATTTTACTCACTGAATTTTTTAATGTTGGCACTTGCTTGTCAACTGTGTAAACCTCTTGCACTATTCTTTTTAAAATTCCTAAATCGCACTCATCCATCACTATTTTGTTGGATCCTCCGCTTCTCCTTTTTTTCGAAGGTGATTCTAGGATATTACCGTCAGCTACAGCAGCTTCTTTTCTGATTCTCAAAATAGTAGCCACTGATTTCCCAACAGTAGCCGCTGCAAGTTCGATTGCCTTGTCCAAAAGGAATGCCCATTCACCAGCAGCTTTTTGACTATCGAAGAACTGAATAACATTTTTGATAATGTTTCGAGCCTCAGAATGGATAGTTTTCTTCGTAGTTCCAGCCATAATAATAACCTTCAAACATAAAACTTACATTATAATTACAATTTATTAAAACATTTGTAAATACATACCTGTATTTCACAAATAAAACAACAAAGTAGTCTTCAAAGAAACTGATTTTAATAAACAAGAGTAACACTGGCACACAATAAAAGGAATTAGTAATTAATAAAACGCACGCGGAAAATGTCAGCTGTAAACTGTCATAATTTACTTTTAAGCAACTTTTAATTGTGAATGTACCAACTTCGAATTCTCAATTATGATTGGACAAATTATTTATAGCGGCAAAAATTTCAAATTAATTTTTTTAGTTGACATATTTTCCGACTATCATGTTTGCAAAGTGGAGCTGTATCTTCTTTTCTAACTCGCATAAAATTGTATTCTCTTCACTACAATAACTATCATTTACGATTCGGCTTTAATGTAGTATACATGTGGGCATAGTTTGGGCACAAGTTCGTGACAGCCTCGGGTAAATTCGCAAGCTTTCGTATCTGTTGCGTTTAAATTAACAATTATTTAAGCGCATGAAATTCAAACGCTGATAATTTGATTTAAACGCAAATTTTCTGTAATTTTAAAGTAAATAAAATACCTTTCTTATTTTTTGGAGGGTCATTGACCAAATGACCTAATAGAGAAGTCGCCACTGCAAATATTGTACGCGTAGGCAACCAAAGTAACTGCAATTTCTTGAAGCAGATTGCATGATACCCAGTGGCGGCTGGTGGTCAATCATACAAGAGGGTCATTTAAAAAAACGCAATGATCGCAAAAAGGCTAAAAAACATTCTTACAGTAACGTGATTTATATTTAAGATCAATTATGTTTAAGATTTAAGATATTCGTCTATAATTACAATTACCAAAATAATCAATAGCAAGCTCATTAAAATTTACAATGATTTTTCAATGCTTAGCATAGAAATGCACATCTTTCTTGTCTCATAGTATTGCCAATTGCGTAGAAATGTTTGAATTTTTAACATAGAGAAATATCGCTCTCTTTCCACTGTAGTCATATGTAAAGTCAATCAATTGTTTTATTTAATATATGTACCTATTTTTAGTTTTTACAAACTTTTTTATTATAGTCTTTAATTGACCTCACAATTGGTTTTTACTTTTTCTTTTGATTGCTATAAATCCGTAACATTATTTTTACAACATAATGATTAATGCATCATCTGAAAACAGTAGACATAAAACACTAAAATCTATTATTTATTTCAATTCCACAAATCCAATTGAACGAATCATACACAGATTCCTTAAAATTACTGTAAACTTCTTTATTTTTATGTTTACTGATGGTTGGTCGAATTTTAAGTAAAGGCTGAGGACGAGCATTAAATAAAAATTCTAGATGTGTAAACAATTACAAGCTATTCATTTTTTAACGTCTTGTACCACAGTTATTATGAAACAAAAACTCTGTCATATGTGATAAGAAATCTGTATTTAACACACACGTGCTGCGAAGATAACGATAGATGACGTAAGTCACGTAAGCAATGTAAGCATTGCACTGAAAGATAATTGTACTGAGTATTATCTTTGGCGTAGGCGGTCAGCTGAAAACCCATCGAACTAATTTTAACATTTACTTATCTTCTTTTCTAACTCGCATAAAATTGTATTATGTGTGTCTCACTCTTGATTACAATAACTATCTTCGTAATATAAGTGAGGGCACAAGTTCGTGTCAGCCTCGGGTAAATTCGCAAGCTTTCGTATATGTTGCGTTTAAATTGACAATTATTTAAACGCAAGAAATTTAAACGCTGAATTTAATTTAAACGCAAATTTTCTGTAATTTTAAAGCAAATAAAATACCTTTCTTATTCTTTTTTGGAGGGTTATTGACCAAATGACCTAATAGCAGTGTTGTAACAGATACTTTTTTTCTAGTATCTAGATACAGATACAGATACTTTTCATAAATTGTATCTAGATACAGATAAGATACTTTTTCAAAAAAAGTATCTAGATACAGTTACAGATACTTTAAAAGAGTATCTAGATACATGTCAGATACATTTTTAACAAAATCTTGAAATAAAATTTAAAAAACGTGTCTATTTGGTTCAGCTAAAAACACAATAACTGTATCCCAGGCAGCACATTACGTCTCATTGACATCAAAATTACAAGACTTCATTAAGACGTGTCAGTATCGTTATATGACGTCAGTGTGCTGCCTGGGTATTAAGCAAGATATTACCTTATCCACCTTAACCGCATAAAAAAATACAAATTTACAAATAAAGCTTATTTTGTTTTAAAATTAATAGCATGTTAAATGTCTCGTCATTATATTTCGACGTAGAGTTAATAGTAAACTACTAACACTAAAAAGTTTCTCCACTTCTTTGCTCTATTTGAGCTGATGAAGAAATTCACTGTTGCCAATTGACTTTGTCGCGATTCCCTGCATAAACTATAAAAGTTCCATAATGACTACAATATTGTACTCATAATTCTACAAAGTTGAAATATGTTTTCTTTTTTTTAAAGTATGAATTTGGTTTGATGGCATAAATGCTAACACGTCACATTTCTCAAGTAATACTAGATTATATAAAATGTAGGTTCATACAGGATTGTCAACAAAATTCCACAACAGTTTATAATACCCACAACATCTCGGTACTACATAAAATCTCTAAATTTGGCAGAATTCCACTAGAATTGGCGACGCTGAAAGAATTACACTCATAAAACACCGAATACAAAGTCTCCAAATTCAAATTGTAATGTATATGATGAACTGACAGAAAAAACTACCACGGTGTTTTGTAAAAACTTTTACTACTATTTACAATTTGAGCAAGAAAAAGTATCTAAGTATCTAAACCACTCAGATACTACAAAAAATGTATCTAGATACAGATACAGTTACATTTTGTGCAGTGTATCTAGATATGTAACTAGATACTCCAAAAGTATCTAGATACTGTATCTAGATACTTGTATCTAGATACGTCACAACACTGCCTAATAGAGAAACCGCCACTGATGATACCTAAATTTTGACCATGTATAAAAATGTTCTGACCAATTGTTAAATGTATTATGGATTGTCTTTCTCATAAACACAAAAATTACATTGCTACCTACAATTAAGTTGAAAAAAAAAACGATAATATTGTAACATTCTAGAAACGTACTGTAATGTCTGCGCGTAAGCGGAGACACAACTAAAAATATTTAGATGTAAGAGACACCAGTAAAAAGACCGTTGTAAATATGATTTTGTCTATCGTTTGTTGTAATGGCGAAAGCACCCTTTTAATAAAGTTGTAAGTTTTACATTTTCTTTCATTTTTATAAATGAGTATCGTGTGAGATACAACATTTGGCGACGAGGATGGGATTCCTGTCACTGCAGCTAGTCGGCTGCAGCGTTGGGCAATTTACTTGAGTGGTTTTAATTTTAAAATAGAGCATATTAAAGGTAAAGATAATGTAAACGCAGACTGTTTATCACGGTTACCGATCAACGTCACTCGTAAAGATAGTGTGGAACATACATATTTAAATTTTGTAACGGAAAACACAGATTTGCCAGTTGACGCGAAAGTAATTCAAATGGAAACACAAAAAGATTCCAGTTTATCGCAAGTTTTCAGTTATATTAAAGAAGGATGGCCAAACCACATTACAGACAATGTTGTGAAGCCATATTTTTATAGGAGATTAGAATTAAGTTTAGATAAGGATATTGTTATGTTAGGTCATAGGGTAGTAGTGCCGACACAGTGTCGTCACAGTATTTTAAAAGAGCTACATATGACACACGCAGGTGTAGTCAAAATTAAATCTTTAGCAAGGTCATATGTATGGTGGCCTCAGATAGACAAAGACATAGAGAATTTTGTTAAAGCATGTTCAGTTTGCAATGAGACAAAGCCGAATCCTCCTAAAGCAGAAGTTTTAGGATATAATGAGGCGAAACGAGTTTTTGAGCGCATTCATGTAGATTTTTTTGGACCGATTAGAAACAGTATGTTTTTAATCGTGTTAGACGCGTTTAGTAAATGGCCAGAGGTCATAGAGATGAATTCAACAACAGCATTTAATACAGTGGAACAATTAAGAGTAATTTTTGCTAGATATGGGTTGCCTGACCAAATAGTGTCAGATAATGGTCCGCAATTTATATCTTGCGAATTTAAAAAGTTTTGCGAAATGAACGCGATTAGACATTCTTTATCACCACCATATCACGCGGCTAGTAATGGCGCCGCCGAGAACTGCGTCAAATCAGTCAAATCAGCGTTAATTAAAGCTTTTAGAGACCCGAGAAATTCTGGCGTATCAGTTAGTTGCATATTAGCTAGATATTTATTACATTATAGAAATAGTGTACATAGTGCAATAAAAACCACACCCGCTTTTAAAATGTTCGGAAAAAAGTTGAAAACACGATTAGACAGCATAAAACCAGAATTCATAATACGAAAAACAAATTTAAAAGTAGTCAAAAAGGGTAGAAATCAATCTTTTCTAATGGGGGAGGACGTTTATGTTAGAGAATATAATAAAGTTAATAAAATATCGTGGGTTAGTGCAAAGATTGACAAGGTTCTGGGTCCGAGAACATATATTTGTAAACTTGCAAATACGGGGCAGTTAGTAAAACGGCATTTAGATCAAATGTATAGAACAGTTCCTCCAACTACTTCGGAAAACGACAATTTTAAATATACCACTACTAATATAAACAATTATAGCGATAAGGCGCCGAAAGAGGCACAGGTTCAAACACCTAATGCAAAAACCGGTCAGCAGGTCGTTCATGTTAGACCAACTAGGATTAAAAAGAGACCTGACCGATTAAACCTATAAATGTAATGTAGAATGTAAAGTTTTGTGATTTTTTGTAGGGGAGAGATGTAATGTCTGCGCGTAAGCGGAGACACAACTAAAAATATTTAGATGTAAGAGACACCAGTAAAAAGACCGTTGTAAATATGATTTTGTCTATCGTTTGTTGTAATGGCGAAAGCACCCTTTTAATAAAGTTGTAAGTTTTACATTTTCTTTCATTTTTATAAATGAGTATCGTGTGAGATACAACACGTACGACTCCTCATTTTGTTATCAAAATAAAACATTCAAAATTCAAAAATTATTTTAAATTTTAATGTCTTGCAATTTGTACATTTCAACTCATTCAGCTCATTGCAAAGCGCACAATTTATTCAATAATAACATAAGCATTATTATTAAACTGTTCAGTTCAACATCAACAGTTAGCGGACAACGCTGACGAGACAAGTGCCGCTTGTCAACGCTTGCTTTGCGCACAGACAGGTGGCTCTTATATTATACACAGAGAGCCGGATCCAATAAATGGGAAGCTTGATTGTTTTCGCGGAGCCCCTCATACAAAACTTGACTTATATAACAATTTATTGAATATAAACATACAGACGTAATATTTTAAGATTTTTTGCAATAGAAATATGCTAATATGTTGAACAAATATAACTGGATTTTATTTATTGAAGTTTTAATTTTCATCTTCTCTAGAAGCAACGCTCACTGTGGTTGTTAAATATATAGAAACTTATAAAACATTTATTTGTTTATATATGTTTCGTGCCTGGAATTGAAAACAGCTATATTGCATATATAGAAATGTTGTAATAAAATTATTTAGATAAATTACATATCTAGTTAGCTTTAATACTGACGTAAAATAAATAGATAGTTGAGTAAATCAAATTATTAAAAATTAAAAAAAATAATTAGTGAATATATACTATTATTTTACCTAATTATAATAAGAACATATAACAATCAATGTTATGCTTTTATTTGGAAATGCACATGAAAACCATACGTTGTTTTATTAGTTATATGGTAATCTTTATACTTACAAGTAAGATTCTAAATGCAATTTCTGACTTGACAATTTCTTCTACGGTATCTAAACTATAACGCTCAGTTACTAATTTATAATCTCAAAAAATTAAGTAACTTTAATTTACTTATTGCCAATCAGAGATTAGATCGAAACAAAATAGAACCGAAATCGATTGATTAAGTGTAACTGAAACCGGAACTTATATTTTAATTCAGTCTGGAATCGAAACCGGAATCTATATATTGTAATAAAGAAGAAGAACCGGTCTTTTTCGGCAGTGACGTAACTACGAAATTGTGGCTCCCCCGCAAAAAGTATGTGGCGGCCCTTTTTGAAAAGCGATGTGCGATACTTAAATTAACAAAGAAGAAAACTAAAGTTTTTTTGCGGGTTTTAACCGCTGCAAATTGATCTATTACATTTTTAAGATCCAATTTACTAGCTGCTTCTGCTTCTATGTAGCCCGAGCATAAAGAAATGCTTATTTAAAATACGTTGCTTTGAATGACGACCATATTAAATTAATGTGTTAGAGTAATAATAAGTATATGATACTTTTATCTTGTAAATATGCTGAAATATTTCAATTTATAAGAATTTGTATAGTTTTTTTCGTTTTAATAAAGTTTGGGGGGATTGCGCTCTGGAACCCTTATGAACCAGCCGCCACTGGCTGTCTGTGACTTCTTGTGTCTTGATCATTTGCGAAGTCCGAATCTGAGTAGGCTATCACTTCTGTAGATGATGTACTTTTTAAGTATCGTATTATTCGATTTACTGCATTCTAATGGGAATCATGATTGTTTAGGAATCTGTTAACTAACCCTTAGATTATGTCAGGCCTGCTTACGATTGCAAGGAACATTAAAGCTCTCACTGCTTCTCGATACGGAATTCCCTTTGATTATAATTGAAAGAACCAGTGTAACACAACATGTCTTTTCGATATAATTTTCAAATTGCGCGGTTATTAAATCCAACTATTAACTTACAACGATCTCTATAGCACCAATTGGTTAAATTTCTTTCTTTCCGTACTGCTTTAGTGATTAAATAAATTTAATTAATTAATTTAAACTTATAGAAAACAGAAACATATTCTAACAGTATTACAATTCAAAATTTTTGTATTTTAGTTTCAAATGTAATATATGATACAAAAGCACAAGAAATAAAAAAAATATTTAAAACATTAAAAATACTCGTTTATATATCACAGGACGAAACTGATCGACAAATAAAAACAAAACAATATATTATTTTAATAATGCAACATGTCACCTTTTAAAGGTTAATATCCATGTATTTATTAGGTATTGTTATTAATATTTTAGCTAAGTGAATTGAGCTTTCCGTGCTTTGATTTTTGCAAATTGTTTAATTAAATCTTTGGTGTCTAATTCCTATAGCTGGTTTGTTTCTATTGAAATGATAGCAAAATTACTTAGTCGTTTTTGCCCCATGGTCGATCTTAAATAATTTTTTATTATTTTGAGTTTTGAAAAAGATCATTCTGCGGTAGCAACAGAAACCGGCATTGTTAATAAAATACGAAGTATTATGCTCGTATTAGAAACAG
This sequence comes from Aquatica leii, assembly GCA_035610365.1. Lineage (NCBI taxonomy): Eukaryota > Metazoa > Arthropoda > Insecta > Coleoptera > Lampyridae > Aquatica > Aquatica leii. Next base: position 60,993,450 of record CM069436.1, read on the forward strand.
AATCCACTAAGTTGTTAATTGTTATATAATTTAAAGTTTCTTCTGGAGACGTAATAACTTTTTCATCAAAATTCAAGTTCCATGGCAGTTATGTCTCGTTTATTGCGGGTTTCATCGTTTAATAAATTTTCAACTTTTTGACATAATTCTAATTTAAATTGAACTGAAGGTCGAAAACCAATAATTAACTATTTGTAATTAACATTTAATAAAACTTGCGACATGTTTCGGCCGAAACAATAACAAATATATAATTGCATTCAACATGTCCACTTAGGACACATGTTTTTAAAACTTTAAAGAAATTTTTCAATGTAAATTAATGTTTCAATTTTCAAATTTTTCAACAATGTTAATAGTTTAATTAATGGCTTATATTTAAATAATTTATAATTTTCACTTAACATGTTATAACTTTAACTTTAATGGTGATTTGATCGCCTGAAGATGGCCTCAATATTTGTTATTGTTTCGACCGAAACATGTCGCAAGTTTTATTAAATGTTAATTACAAATTGTTAATTATTGGTTTTCGACCTTCACTTTAATTTAAATTTAACCAATAATATGGATCCTTTCAAAAATTTATAATTCTAATTGTTCGTTTCGAGAATAATTTTTAAATTTATCAATATTTCATAAAAACGCGAAATTATTGGAGTAAGAAGAAAGTAATTGAAATCTCTCATTCACTGATGTTATGATTACATCTAGAGCATTAAAAAAACAATCAACTTTGAAGTTTTGTCGTGGACCGGTTCATCGTCACATTCATAATCAAAATGTTTTTTTTTATTTTTCGCGGTCTTAGACCTCTTTGTTTTTTGAATATGTCTAAGCTGGATCTTATTTCTTTAGCATCAATCAATAGATCATTAACATCTTTATCGGAGCGATAAGCTTTCGGAAAATTATTTAAATTATTTAAATGATTACACTGAGCAACCTCAAAATTTGGTTTTTGAATAATTTCACTAACAATGTTAACTTTACCTAAAATATTATACCACAATATAAGAATGCAAATGAACTCAAAATTTTGCAATTTTTTGGCCAACGATGCAGCCAAATTTTTAACGTTATTTTCAATGTTTCCTTCACTTATTTCAAACAGAGCATCATAAACCTCCTAAGTTGATACCTTAAAGGAGTTATTGCATCTATTATACTAGACCATCGAGTATTCGATAAAGGTTTTAAAGTTAAATTTGTTACATTAGATAAATTAGATTTCAGAATTGACCAGCGTTTAGTAAAAGCTAAAAAAAAATAAAAACAGTTCTTGAACTAAAGAAATAAAATTGATGCTTAAAGTATTCGATTTTGCGGCATCATTGACGACTAAATTTATGGTATGATTGCAACAAGGAATAAAGAAAGCTCGCGGATTGAAATCCAAAATTTTTTTTAGTAGACCATTCTGCCTACCACGCATATTTGCTCTATTGTCGTAACCCTGACCACGGAAATCGTTGATATTTAAGCCTTGTTTCTCTAACGCCGACAAAAGAAATTTTGTCAAACCTTCACCCGACACATCATCTATTATAGCACAAAATAATAAAAACTGTTCTTCTATACTAATTTCTGTGCTCTTTAAATTAACAAATCTTATACAAACTGAAATTTGTTTTTGGGGACTAGAGTCAGGAGTGCAGTCTAATAATATGGAATAATATTTTGCCTTTTTAGTTAGTTCTACAATTTTGGATTTGATATTTTCATCGATCAAGTTGACTACTTCATTTTGTATTTTATCCCCGAGATAGTTTTTGTGATCTTTTATTTGAGAGCGTTTTGTATGTTCTGACATAATCGGGTCGAATTTGGAAATAATTTCTATGCATTTTAAAAAGTTACCGTTCGTAATACGCTTTTGCTTAAATTCCACAAAAAAAAGGAAAAAAAAAAAACTAAGTGCAGTTATCATATTCGATAGATAGTGATAGAAATTGACACTTCTTTGACTATTTATCTCATATTTAATGTCAAACTTGTTGTTTCTAAGATTGCTGTCAATTAATAAATTAATTCTAACGTTTCCCAGAGACATCTATATTATAATAGAACCGTAATTTTAAATAAATCTTAGTTACCTACCTAAATTTTTGCAAAAAAAATGGTTTTGATTTAAACATTTAATGCAACTTTCTAAAGTATAATTGCAAGTTTAAATGAACGTTTTATTAGTTTGATACACTACTTTCTCCAACACTTTGACCTTAATTTAGAATCATGCTAAGATTAATTGTTTCGATATGGTTTAATCGTAGAATTGCACATGAATAATAAATAAATATTAATAAATTATTTTATTTTTTTTAAATTAAGTTAAGATAAAAACTAACGTTATTTAATGCAGCATCTTTTATCGCCAGGAGCGCCGGGTTGTTTAGGACAAAAAGGTGGTTGATCGTCATGAACGCAGTAAGATCCAGTGGTACTGTAACATAACAGTTATGAAAAGTAAAAAAAAAATTTTTTCTTACGATAGAGGTGTAGGTTGTCCCATAAGAACAGGAAATCCAACTCGGTGACCAGGACGAGAACCTGTTGGACAACGTCTAGAGCAAGGTTCAGCTTTTTTTACCAATTCTGTATGAAGACTTTCGGCTAAGTAGCATATAGCCCAAACGTGACTACATAAAGACTCGTCTAAAAGTTATTGTAGTTTGAGTTAAACATCGTAAGGAAACTTACTTTCGGTGCTTTCACAGTACGGCTGAATTCTTCCACCGTTGACGCAAAAATCAACGTGTCCGGATTTGCCCATTTCTCCGTAATGACCAGCGTTTGTGTGAATAGCGTGTACTGCAGAAGCATCGCCTGCTGTTAAACGTGATTGCACTGGTATTAATGGTCTTGCTGGATCTAACGCTATAATTCTATGTAGACGAAAGAGCACGTAGTGCGAGATTAGTCCGCATATATGAGCTCCTAAAGAATGTCCAACACACGTGGTACGATCAGTTTGCATACCACTAAAACGCATGGCAGTCAAAAATTCGCCGGCGCATCTTGCAACAGCTTTCATGTTGTGAACCGCCGCTGCGTAACATGGAGGTTGGCACAATGGACCCCAGTCCAATAACCATACATTATATCTACCGGTAGCTATATAGGCTACAAGTAACAGTAGCAGAAATAGTCACAAAAGTACTTACATACCATCTCTTAATACAGATATCGGTAAAGTATCATCACCACCAGCATATCCGTGCACAATTAGAATATTCTCTTTGGTGTCATTCCAAGAACTTTGTCGCAACCAATCATTTTCATAAGTATCCACAAACTCCTTTTTGGATTCGGCATACAAAATAAAATTAATGTCCGGATCGGGACACACTGCTTTTTGATTATTAACAGCTCGCCACATACATTTATCTCTTGAATTATTACTAAAAGCAGTGGTGTTATGCAAAAACAACGCTTCCTTAATAGGGTTGTTGTTTGAGAGATTTACAATTTGCGCGTCTACAATAACTACGAATTATTTTTTTACGATAATTACGTGAAAAAATTCTCACCGATAAAAATTGTAAGAATCCAACTGACGGAAATAAGAAAACACACGTGTTTGAGCAACATTCTCGCGTTAAATGCAAAGAAACGAGAGCATCAAAGTGACAATACCACGATGTATGCAGAAATAAGTATTAATAACGGTTTTAGCGCTTATCGATAATGCTTGTAGCCCCCGAAACTTTAAACGAGGCTACCTTAACTGTAATTTGCATCGGAAATTTTGTGTTGTCTTTTTTGTTGGGACAAAAAGTTTTAATGCAATTATTTACAAAATACGTGAATTTTTTCATCAATACTACATTCGCTCTTACTTATTAGCATTCAAGAACTTTGCCGAGTACCGATACAATTTTATTTTTAATTTGATATTCAGTTGATGTTGACATTGTTGAAATAACTTCCTCTTACTTCTTCTTGGTATAGACAAATTTGCAAAGAAGGTTTTTCGAAATTTATTATTTTAAAGTGACTTCGTTTAATGATTTTAGTTACGCTTTATAAAATTTTAAATCATGGAATTAGGTGTGCCAAATCTCGTATTTGCAGAAGAAAAAGTTTCTATGTAAATGATTAATTTTACACGAGAAAGTAATTTCCATAATATATTGGTTTCAAGGTCAACTACAATGCTACATATTGTTGAAGAAGTAGAAAAGTATAAACAAGATTTTTTTTGTTTTACAATCATTTTTACTGTGGCATGTGAGCAAATAGTTGATGTAGTTGGATTGATTACCTATACTATAAACGTAGGAATTATGGATTATTTTACCGCAATAACAAATTATATTTTTTTCTGAGAATAAGTAAGTAGGCTTGAACCTGTCTATTTAACTTCTCTAAACTTGAGGCGGTAAAATGTAAGTAAAGTATATTGAATTATTTCTAAATTAAATTTTCAATTTTTTTAGCGTTTTCAAACACAATTGTAAACAAAGTACAGTAAATACTGCCACTTAATAAGTGAAAAACTAAAATCTGTTAGAATACATTTCAATTAGCACCTAAATTACTAATATAGTAGTAAATTAAATCAATTAGCACAGTTTTCAAAAGAATACGAAAGCTTCTAAACAAAACATAGCCACTTATCCATTGACTTGAGAACCATTTAGTACAAATTAAACTGCAATAAAAGTAGTAACCAAAACTGCCAACGCTTCATTAACTTGAGACAGAAGTGCACTTGAAATAATTCGAGTAAGTACCTACTTAAACAATCGAACTTCTGCGAATTTTCTTTGATGAAACTTCTTTTAAAAGCAGTTAAAAGATTAGAAACTTTCTTTACAGGTTTTAAAGGATGCAGTCTTAAACATTTGTATTTGTAATTACTAAAGAGTGGGATAGTAAGGCAAGAAAAAATACCAAAAAAGGTGGCACAAAAGGCATATTAAACCTGCCAAAAAGGCAATAAAAAAGGCACAAATATCTATTAAAATTTACAGTTCTTTTATTTTACAATGTTTATTAAGTGGTATTATTTTCCCATGCACAAATTTTTCAATATTTTGACCAAGAAGCTGTTGTCTTTTATCATTTAGAAAAATTAAAAAAACTTGTTCGGTGTATTTTTCGAGGAATTTGCGAAAATTGTTATCAAGTTTTTTAAGAGGAATTTAAGCCGACACCAGTGCTTCGCACAAATTTAGAGCAAAAGTTGTTTTTGATGGGCCAGGTGTATTCTGTTGATCTTCTATAACGTTTTTAATAATGGTTGTTTCACAGTTTTTTAAATATTTTTTATATGTAAACCACTACCCAAGTGTTGTTTTACATGGTTCTCTTTAGTAGCACCGATCTAAAATATTATATATACTAGTAATTAAAATTTAAATTAAGATAATACAAACTTACTGATTTTGAACAAACTTGACAAAAAAAGTTTTCCCAGTCGGTTGTTAAATTATTATCCAATTTACTTCACTTGTAATAATTTTCAAATTTTGATTGTTTATTAGGTGGCATTTTTTAAAACTTACTCACAGCACATCAGCAATACACTATCACAGTGTGACAATATCATCGGCATTTATAACAAACAAAAAATATTTTAGTCATGTGTTTCAGTCATTAAAGGAATCCCACCGGACAGAATTAAAATTATCTATATTTGTTTGCTTTACTTAGGTACTGAATAGACCTATAAAATATGATTCATTCCGAAATCCTTACGGTTTTCGAAATAGTGTTCTGTTAAGCCTGTCATTCTAGATAATTCTAGTATAAATTCTTACAATAGTTCTTCTCTATAAGCAGCTTTTGTATTTAATGTTTTCTGGAAACCATAGTTTAACAAAACATGAAAATCACCTGTTGTTATTTATAGGTTCGTGGTGAGACCTTTTGAGCAAAAAATGTTAATTATATTATTGTACGTAATTTAAGTAAAATTCTGTAATGCGTTATTGTCATCTACCTGTTAAAACACTGTTTACACAAACTTTTCAAAATTTATAAGTAAAACTGCAATATAAAATAAAACTCTTTAAAAATGAAAAAAAAACAAAAAGTTACACAAAAAGGCTAAATAGGCAGGCTCCAGGCATTTGTCTGCCTGTCCGCTCTTTAGCAATTACCAAAGGCAAATTACTATACCCACGTATGCTACCATTGTAAGCATAAAAATGTATCTTAATTTTTTTTCATTTTTACGTTCTTTTGCTAAGTAGTATTTCTTGTCATCCTTAAGAAATAAGACCGTATCTTATTTAAAAATAGTAAAAATTAATAAAGAAATAAAACGTACCTTGAAAACTAAGGAAATTCTCAGGTTCCTTAGCGAAAAAGTAAGAACTAGGAGTTACGCTTTTTTCTCTTACTACTAAAAGCTTAAAAAACCGTTTTTTAAAAGTTTTTATTTAACTTGCAATGTCTGTTTGTTTTAGTTCAAATGTTGCAAACCAATGTAGAACCACTTCATCTTACGCAGTTAAACTTTTTTTATCTTGGTTCAATTTCTATGACAATGTGCTTTTATGATAAGCATGACATAAATCGACATCCATGATTAGCTCCGGATAAAGGAAGAACCACTTTGTCTTATTCTACGGAGTTGAATTTTTACATGTTGGTTCAGTTCCTATGACAATGTATTTTTATGATAAGCATGACTTAAATCAACGTCTATGATTAACTTCAAATAAAAGAAAAACCACTTCCTTTTATTCTTCGGAGTTGAATTTTTACTTGTTGGTTCAGTTCCTATGACAATGTATTTTTATGATTAGCATGACTTAAATCAACGTTCATGATTAACTCCAAATAAAAGAAAAACTACTTTCTTTTATTCTTCGGAGTTGAATTTTTACATGTTGGTTCAGTTTCTATGACAATGTATTTTTATGATAAGCGTCACTTGAATCAACATTCATATTAGCTACAGATAGAGAAAGAACAACTTCTTCTTATCCTAAAAAGTTGAATTTTTACACGTTGGTTCAGTTCCGATGACAATGCATGTTTAGTCTAACACAAACAAAATTTTTAATTTTTTTTTTAATTAAGAGATACTCATTACAATGTCCTTTAAAGTTATTACAATTTGATCTTTTAAGTAGATCAATGAGCAAAATTGTTCTATCTTAAATTGTTACGTTTGATAATTTTTTTAACTAAGGTGTTACCCACTAGTGCCTTGCGTTCCAATAACTTTACTACACTAAACATAACATGTAGTTCAAACACCGCACAATGCTTTGTTTTACACTATCCTTATTTTACTAACTCAAAAGGCTTGATCCTCTTGAATCTTTTTACTAAATTTGTGTTATCTAGGAGCTGGATGGCGTTGACATTCACATGGTTAAGTAGCCTTTGTTCGTGGCTACTGGTAGATTTGGCGATTTTAATCAACAGTTTCCATTTGAAAGTCTCGATAGATGTCTCTGTTTCGGCAGTACTAGGGCGCATCAATGATGTTTCTTAATGCTTTGTTCTGGAAACGTTGGATCACTCGTATGTTACTTTTGCTGGCACAACCCCAAAGTTGAATGCCGTAGGTCCAAACAGGTTTTATATTTGCTTGTATAAGAGCAGTTTGTTATATTTAGACAACATTGAATTTGTTGCAAGAAGCCAATACATTTTTTTCAGTTTGATGCTTAGTTGTTCACGTTTATTTTGACATAAACTTTTCAGCAGAGCCTCGCGTCTAATGTACGTTCCTCGATATTTAGCTGAGTCAACATGACAGATCTGGGTATTGTTGATCCGGATGGGTAGATGTTGCTTTTGTTTTTTTGTAAAGTTTACATGTACCGTCATTTGGGGTGGAACTGATCAAAAATAAAATATTTCTGTCTATTTTTTATACCTAAAAAAATTATGTTGTTCATTGAGTGTAGGTACATACATGAAGGACATTGATACGGATGAAATAGTAAAATATGAAATGCATCAATTTTAAAATAAGCAAATTATCTCCAAAAAAGTTCCCAATCAATCTAGTACCCTTGTTGGGGTCAGATTGTTCACCCAATTTTTAACGTGTACGATGCAAGTAGGCAGAAGTGTAAATGATCAATCTCAACGTTTTACAACAAGTACTATAAAAGTTACAGCATTTTATTAATTGTGGGGTGAGATTGTTAGGTGTGGATGAGATTGATCACTATATATAATTTATCATTAATCGTCAACTAACTAAACAGGACACATTAATCTATATAAATCCTTTTATTAAATACGAAAAAACTAAATACAGACAACAAAATGTTAATTCTTACTTAAAATGAAAAATTAAAATACAATTCATAAAAATAAAAACAAATACATAGGTACACAAAAAGTTATTTCATTTCTAATGTGTCAATAACTTTTTTGAAAACTTAATGATTAGTGCCATTAACACTTTGTACTGCCGGGTTGGGTAAAATAGCTATTAAATCAGAAATATCTGATACGAATTCGTCGTCTATTTGAACTACAAAAACTTTTCTGGATTTGTCCAAGGACTTCATTCCCAACAATTCAATTTCTTTAACTCCTCTTTCGTTTTCTTTTACATCCTGTACAATAGCTATATATCGATGTATTGTCTTCTTTCTTGATCCACCGTAAACCTTAACCAGGAAAAATTTGCCAGACACCACTTCAGTGTCTTCTGGCTGAAAATATTCTATTTCTGCACTAACATCGTCATTCTCGTCTTCTGGAAGATCGTCGTCAGAGTTGTCATCAATTATTGGCTCATTTATATCTGAGTCACTGGAAACTGCATTAATCGTTGCCTTTTTCCAGGCTCCACAGCTAGTCTTTGTCTTTTAATATTCCTCCTTAATGGCCCTGCTGTAAAACGTTGCTGTTGCAAGAAATTTACGAGAATGTTATTTACAGAATCATCGGAATCATTAGCATTATCACCATTTGGGATCTTCTGCAAGACTCGTTCCGGATCAAAAGGTCTGATTCCTGTTGCTTGAAATGAACTTATTAGATCTTTTTTTATAGCACTATTATCTTTCTTATTCATTTCCAGAAGAGTAGAAGCTAGCAAATGGGGAAAATCTTTCTTGTCGATGGACGTCTGTGGTGGATGGGTTTTCTTCCAATTTAATAACACTGAACTCCAAGCTATTTTAAACGGACGGAAAAAACCGATGTCTGTTTGGCAAACAAACAAACGCTATGTCGTTGTCTTCACATTGCGTCAAAACACTTTCTGTGAAGTGAGATGAGAGGTTATCCCCCAATAACACTTTGCGACCTGACAATCGTTTCGCGTGTGGCAGAAAAGTCGACTCAAACCAATCTGAGAAAGTTTGGGCGTCTATCCACCCATGATGGGTTCTATTGTAACGGGAACCTGAACTACAACACCTATCATTGCAACAGGACTCACCTTTTGGACCAAGCTCGATCTATTGTTGCCACATTTTTTCTGTCTTGTAGATGACGTAAGGAGGCAATAATACACCAGAAGCTGAACCGCACACCATGATTAAAATAGTAGTCTTGGTAAAATTGCATATGCGCTCGGTATACTTAGTTCCACAACGAAACAACATTTTCTGCTTACCAGGGTCATCTTGTAGGTTACTTTCATCGTAATTAAATACGTTACAGGCTGGAACATCGTGCAGCGTTTCCCTCAAATTATTAAAATACTCAACAATGATTTCTCTTGAAATATTAGCACGAGATCTTTTAATATTCGCGGACAGTTTTTGGTTAATTTCCCTTTTGTGTCTTTCTAGCAATGAACGGACAGAGTCCATACCTGGCATATTCAATTTGAAATTCCTAATATTCCGGCCTTGGCTGTCTAGGTAAGTATCGTATGTCCATTAGTGTTAACGGGAATCTCCAGTCTCCACAATGGTTCGCAGCTCTAATAAATGCACTTTCTTCATTAAATGAAAAGACGGTTTGACCACCACTTTTTTTAATGCGGTTGCCATTGAATTTATTGCGCAGCGTACCAAATGGAATTTTATATGCAGTTGAAGCACGCCGAATGGACCAGTTTTCTTCAGCAATTTTTTTAAGCGCCAGGTCAATAGTAGCTTGGGAATAATCCATGTACGAACGTGATCCTAACTTTCGGTGGTATTTTCTTGGCGTGACTGAAAGAAAATATTTGGTGGAAATGCTTAATGCATTCAAAATATGAGTACAACTATTTCAACGAATAGAAAGTTCAAAAAATTCACAACTAATAAATAACAGCATATTAATTATTGACATGGGGTAACATTGTTCAATGTTAGAAATGATCAATCTTACCTCATATATACGATCAATCTGACCCCTCGCAATGAAATGGCGAATTTTATGAAAACCACAGAACCGACCGCTTACAGGCAACTATGTGACGGTCAAGAAACTAATAATGTATGTTTGCTACACTTACAAATTATCTACTTAATTTCTGACTTACCTGACAAATTTTCAACAATCGCTTTCACAGAAAAATAATTATTCTTAAATTAACACCTGATTTCTATCAAAATAACAAGCCGATAAACTTCACACGTACAGGTTAACTTTGGCCATATCTCTACTGTCATTATTAGTCAGTCACAGCCACCTTGGAGATGCGGTTTTGCCGGGAAATTCAAATATGTAAACTAATGATTTAGTGAAGAATTTCGCCTCGGCTGATCAATTTCACCCCAAATGACGGTACAGACTTATTTTTCTTTAACTTCATTTGCCAAGTTTTAGTTCAGGTGTTAATTTTATTAATAGAAGTTTGGAGTTTCTGCTATTGTTTCATATTAAAGACTTGGGATATTCATAGTATGTAATAGATAGACTACTGGAACTAGTGGTATTACTGCTCGGATTTCCTTTAGTTCTGAGTAAGTATCTTTCTGTAAAATATCTTTTTGATAAATATGATTGTAGAAGCTGTGAAAGTTGTTGTGGCAGGAACAGGTTGAGTTTATAAAACAAACCTTTATGCCATACTTTAGTCAGAAGCCTGAGCAACGTTGAGGAAGACGGTGGAACAGATTTTTCTTTCTTCTAGTGATTTTTCAACACTTGGGATCCTATGTACTTGATCAATAGTGTAGTGACTTTCTCTGAAATCAAATTGATGGGAAGGTATCTAGTTTTTTCTCTACTATGGGTTTTAGTTTCTTGAAGAGTATTTTTTCATATAATTTTGAGATGACTGGTAACAACGATGTAAATCTATGCAATGCTACGACATTAGGAAGTTTACTTGGTTTGAATCATGATCACTTCTGCTACTTTCCACATCTTAAGAACGTACTTGAATCTGAAAAATGCGTTAATAAGATTGGTAAGTTTTATTATACTTTTTCTGGGAAGTTGTTTCCAGGACCAGGAGCTTTTTTTGGGTTAATCTTTGTTTTAATTTCATTGATGCCAGCACACCGATGCATTGCGCCTTGACTCTCTAATTGAAATACGGAACTAAATACCAGAGATAAAAGCAAATCTGCGCGCGAAACTTTGTTTTATACATCCCTCGCTGCGTTGCCTTACATGTCTTAAAGAACTACTACTTGATATTAGTTCAGTTTGCTGAACGAGACCTGGTGAATTAGTTCATAATAAAGAATCAAAATTTCCATCACTACATTCTTTAAATAATGGATAGCTAACTGATAAATTAAAAGTGAAGCCAAAATCGGCCATTCGCTTAGTACGGCACATATTATGTAACGCCATATAGCAATCTGAGTATCTCACAAATTACTATTAAAGAAAGCCATATGTATGCGTGCTTTTTTTAAATAGTAGTTTAAGAGATACTCATAACATGGAAGGGTGGCAATCCGTAGTACAAGCAGTATTGATAATATAACATTTGTGTAATGTTTTTTTTTGTGTTTTGTGAAATTCTATGGGTATGTAACTACAGGTATTACTTAGGTATCGTAAAGAGCTATAAAATTAATTCAAATTTGTAAACACTTTGTATAAAAATTTTAGCGTTATAGAAACATTACATGTTTTCTTTGTTTGGTAAAATGAATGCATTGGCGTCTATTTTAATTTTGTCGATTCAATTGTTTTATATGTATAATGCATTTCAAAATCAATTTATGTAGAATTATTAAACGATATTTTTCACGAATTATTAATTAAAACTTAAAATTACTAAATCGACATGTCTTAAAGGATTATTTGAAATGTAATTTAGACTCGTTGCATTTTCTTTATTTTATAATTTTGTTTATGTATAATTTTGGACTGAACATTAAGCGTTGGAAATTTAATTGTAATGATTAACTATTTTATATTTACCTTAGAAGATTATTTAAATTGGTAGTGGGTTTGTGCAGATGTTTCTTTGTTTGTAAAAAGAAGCTACTTAAACGTTTTTGCCATGTTGGTTTTGTCATTTGTATACTTGAAAAACACCAGTGTATGCATTGCCTTGTAAAATGTAATCTAATGTTTTATTGACCGTAAAGGGCGCACATTTTGAGGTTGCAAGTTGCTTTCTTTTAGATTAGACCCTTCTTGTATTATATTATAATTGCCTACTTTATGTATTAAAGTCGCAATAGGTTCCTTCTTGATATATAGACGTTACATTTTTATAACTTTTGTTTGATATATTATTGTGTGTTTATTATATATGTATGTGTATTTTTAGTCTTTGTTTATTTGTTTTAACCATTCAACTAATAGCTGTGCACGTGTTTATATGTGTTGGGGTTTAAACCTGTCATGGTATCTGTGTATTCGTTTAATTGACTTAAATTTGAGATGTCCTAACTTTCTGATGATTATCAATTCTTTGATTAAAAATTGATTTTAATTCAGTTCAAGACCGAAAGAGTTTTCTGCCTGTTCTTTCTCTCCTACTACAGGTTCTACCAAACAGGAAGTTTCCGTTAAAATTTGAGTTCTACTTAAATAAAAACCTTGATTTACTTTTGCTGTGTGTTTTATTTAACTTACTGCAGCACATCGAAAGTAAAGAGTGCATAACAAACTTAACGGTAGGATACCTGCGAATTAAAGCGCTAGACAAAATGGAATTTATATAATAACAATAAACTTTGGAAAATTTATTTAATTGAAATCTAACAAAATATTTTGTGACAAATATTTTCATTTTTTGCAAACTTCTCCATCTTTATTAATAAGCAATATAAAAGTTAAAACTTTCAGATCAATTTTTTATAAATGTATTAAAGCTGTGTAGGTCAAATTTTGACCAATAATTGGTTATATAGTGTTCTAGGCATTAAAGAAGTTTCTCTCAATAATTACAATATTTGTAGAAGTTATGAACAATTTTATTGCACAATTCATTAAATAAAAACGTTTTTTTCTTATAACAATCTTAATGTTTAAAGAATATTTTTGAAATTATGTTAACTCCTAGTCAACGCATTTAGCCAAGTACATGTGAAATTTGAAGCATGTACGAGTAACAATTATTTCGAAAATCAGTTTGAAAAACTATCAAAATTTAGGCAATATTAAAAATACATGGCGCGTTTTATTTAAAATGACAGGGGCAGCAGGTACTCGGAGGCGGAGTTTATAAAACAAGAATTTGCCGATTACGGGTAAAGCATATTTGAACAAATAAGTATTGTTAAAATTCTGCTAAATGTTATTCTTACTATGCCATATGCAAATCTTCTGTAGAAACTAGTAAATCATATTTCGGTTTATTTCTATCTATTAATGCTACATTACGTTTACTCTACATATTGACAATTGTAACAGATAGTGTATAAAAATATTTATTAGCTATTACGTACGGAATTGAGAATGCAAAAAGGGCGATTTCAAAATTTGAATATTTTACAAATTTAAAAGTAAAATTGTGTTTTTTTTATTCACGATAAATACATTTTTTTGCAAACAAGTCCCGATGGACGATTGACGATAGTACAATTATAGAAGTAAATAAGTGTTTATTTTCATTAAGAAACCAAAAAAATTAAAGAAAATGCAATATAAAATTAAAAAATTTGCGTTGCTGTAAATGAAAGGAGCGAGTTATATTTAAAACAAAACCATAGCTATGTGCATCAATTTCAAGGACAAATGCTTACTGTAAAAAAACATTTGCTATTTAGGTGGTATTATGTATTATATACAAATGTGGATCTAGAAATTATTAAAATAAATTAAAACGAGATATTTTGTAAAAAAATGTTATTAAGATAAATTAAATTTTGAGAAACGCATTGTATTCCGGAACTTGTCGATTCTAGAATCCAAAGGGACATGAAAACTAGAATATAAATCAAAATACACATGTATATTTTTCAATCAATGGTTTAATAGATACTTTGCACACAGCATTGTTATTTTATTTGTGACATTAATTCACGACTAACGATTTTGTTTGCAAATTTTTGAATGTATATACGTAATATAAATACATATTTCGTTATAAACTTTTGCTTGTAAAACTAAATAATCAAATTGTTTTTAAAGAAGTCGCTCTTATACAATTAGATTTTTTTTTTGTAAAATCAAATTAAACAATAAGCGCATAGTGTGTGAAAAGAGAGTGGGAACAGCGTCTAGTAGCCAAAGAAAGCGAACGTTACTGTGCAATCCGTTTTTGATAAGAATATAATACAAACCACCAGCGCTAGACAATCAGAATACCCGAAAAAAACCACACATTTTTTATATTTGATAATAACAAACAAAACAATGTCTTTAAAAGAACTTGTACCGTATTACTTTCAAGAAAAAAATGTATTCGATTTAGATTATAGTGATATGCAATTAAAATGCAATTACCAGTACTTTTATGTATACTATAAAAAAATATTTGAATAGATATACGCTGCCCATCCGGGCAAGTACAAACAAATATATCAGTTACCTGAGTACCCTTTAGAGTACCCTAAGTCTATTGTTTAAAATTTAGGACCGCCCAAATAAGATTTATGAGTTTGTGTAGTTTTAGTTGCATACTATCACTTGTATTCAGATGTACCGATATTACTACCATCTATACAAAAATTTTACGAACTTAATATGGGTATCCTACCGTTAATACAACGTAGAAGAGGCATACTTTTAATTCGTGGATTTTAGTTTTTAAACACGCGTGGGTTACATTAAAAAATTAAAAAAAAACGATGTCATGTTTCTCTTCACGCCTATTTAAACTTTAGCTGATTCATTTCCAACTTTGTATAAATGATTTAGATAGATTGTAATAAAAAATACAGTGACGGAATAAAGAACGTATAATAAAAAGTAAAAATACATTTAATGAATGCAAAATAATAATTTGACCACGGCAGCAATCGTAAGCACAGACCTCAGGGTGATGGGTTGAATTCAAGTAAATACAAAGATGTGAACTCCTTAAATTTATTAATTATAACTTAATATACTATTTACATTAAAGAACAATATTTGAATTAAACATATTAGAAATAAAACAGGATTTAAAATAAAATATTAGGTGATGAATAAAAAGCGTAAAATCTTACACCTAATAAGTAATTAATATTAAATGCAAAAAAAATAGTAAACGGTTAATTTGTTATCGAGTGAACAGTTTTAATAACACAATTTAATTATTTGAAGATAAAATGCAGTATCTTAATTTTAGTTGACTCACCATGTTTAATATAACGTTATCGGATATCTTCTATTTTTAGCACATACTTTGTTGTTGTGATAAAATTCTTCTAAAAGAATGCAGATTTCAAAACACACCAGCAAGCATGAAATATCAATGTATAATAAACTCCATTAACGAAAAATCCAGTAATTAAACGACAAAACCAAAATGAAAGATCCCGTTAGAAACGAAATACCAGTAAATAAAAAGAAAGGCGAAGAGAAGGCCCTAAATATAAATAATTAGAATGGTTTTTTAAATGACATCATGTACTCACGTTACAATTAGCAACGGTCTTCAAAATAAATTCCTTTGTCTTAACTATTGCGCAACATTGCGAAGTCACTAAAAATGTTGAATTCAATAGAAAAATTATATCAGAATAAAGGTAAACTCACCAATAATTAGATGGAATGAATAAAAATTAAATTACATAGGTTTTTACGCCATAATCAAGAAAATTTTGTCTTTCTCGCATCACACACGTGAACTGCGCGAGATTGTTCAAACGGAAGTGGAAGTTTTAGCTACCTCAAGTCGAGTTAGAACAACGCGACGTTGCCAAACTGAATAAATTTACATGCAATATTAGTTGCAAAAATAAACGAATGAACGGGACGTTACAGGATGACCTCAGTGGTTACAGCAAAAAGGAGATCTTGACCTCGAACAACTGTCTCCGGTGTCTCCGAACCAAGGACTCTGCAGGTACGCTCGGAGTGGCGCCTATTATTTTTCCTCTTAATGTAGTATAGCATTTTTAACCACGCCCACTCACCAACATCTCAGCTAAACGTGGTTGTTAACAACAGAAGTTTTACTTACAACTAGAGTTTTACGATGGTAACATTTTAAAGTTGACAGATTTTGTTAGTAACAAATGTAGTACTTATATTACATTTGTCATGTTTTGAGTGTTTTTTAATTTTTTTACAAAGAAAAATTAAAAAAACTGCACAAAAAATCTCTCGTCGACAGTCTAGTAGCATAACTTACTTCTCATAAACGTTCCGTATAAGATATCTTGTTTATAAGATTTAATATTTATTTTTCAAAAGAATTACTGATAGATATTTTGTCAAGAAAATCTTACAGTAATTTTGAATTTCAATTTAATTCGTTATTAAATTTTTGAGTTACAAAAATAAAATTTCGAAAACATTATTACTCGGGGATTTTTTATTATAAAACCGAAACCTAAACTTGCACAAATTGATGCAAGAGGGTCGTATTAAATTGACGTTTTAAGGCTGGCATCAACTTGTATAACCGAAGCATCTTTAATGTAGATTTTCCATTCTACGTTTTTTACATTTTTTTAATAAAATAAAATAATTCCTTATATTCAATCTGAAAGTATAGACACATGAATATTTTTTTAGAATGAAAATGTAAATATACTTTAATTCTATATTTATTGTATTAAACTGCTTGTTTAAAATTAAAATTACATTCATAAATTTTTCCTAGGCAGGTACAATCTCATATTAAAAAAAACTTTTATGTTCAAAAATACAGTATTACATTTTTACGATTATACTTAATTTGTTGAATTTTTTATTTATTCCATGAGAAAGCTAAATGTTCCGTTTGTAAATTTTAATATATTTTTGTTAGTAATATATCAACAAGTAAATGTTAGGCTATTAAAGAAAATAGATTGCATCTTGAAACAAAAATAAAATCTGTAGTTAATTTGTATAACTATTTGTAAAAAATGCTTAATAATATTATAGTAAATTTAGTTTGTTTTTTATCCAAAATTAATTAAATCTATTAGATTAAGAAAAATTAAATTAAAGCCAGGTGGAGTAGATGCAATCACGGCAAACCTAATAGTGTTTTTTATTAATTAAATATTTTTTGGATAAGCTAGCACAAGGCGCATGTTGGTCCTGGACCGACGTTTGCCTGGGTAGTGCGCAACGGATCGTTGCGTCTTCACGCAGATCACACAGCCTCTCGTATTTAAAGAACCATTTTCATATCAATTACGGAAATTAATTGATTTTTCTGTTGGAATCGTAAATTTTACAACGATATGTGTTTTTTTTCCAAGAAGAAATAATAGTGGAATGAGCGGGTAAGTAAGAAACAAAACGCATGAGCCATGAGTGTAAATCGTTCTAAAAAACATCTTTAATATTCATACTGTATTTTTTAAATAAATATTAATTGGCGTTTAATTTTTTTCATTAAAATTTACAATTACCATTTGTTTACTAGCATTTTTCTATTGTTCTCGAGCTTTAAAATGCGAGTACAACAAAGAAAGCTTTTCTTTTGTTCGCTGAAAAACGAAATAATTGCGACATCTAAAGCTTAGTGTATTTTTTGATGTTTTAAGTATTTTTATTGTCTCAAACTACTATAAAGTAGCGCGTATCAAAGTGTATAAAAAAATTAGTTTTTTCTTTGATGAATTTCGTTTTTTTGCAGACTTCGCTTTTGCAATGTTTCATCAAAAATTACATAAAAGAGATAAAAAGAATGATAAATTGCTGTACATTTTGTAAAAGTTAGTGGGAGTTTTAGTTACACACTGCTAAAAAGTTAGAAAATTTATATGTTTAATTTTGGATCATTTTTAATTAATTTGTACATTTATTTGAGCGTTATTTCCGCTTTTTGCTGTAAGTAAGATTTATGTAATGTTACAGGTAGTTTACAATAATTTTTATTACAGCGTCCCGCAGACAATTATCGTTTAGTCGCTTTCTCTTAATGGACGTTAAGCTCTTTCAAAACAAAATTACGACATAATGTAATTAAGCGTAGTCGTTAAGGACCTAAAACGATAAAATTTAGAAAAAAATTATCATTAACGAAAAACTTCCGTCTCGGGTGTAAAAATTTTTTTTTTATTTGATAAATGCAGATTGTTTTCGATGTTTCAGGACACATTTCCGATGGTTATCTACCGCGAGAACGTATTCGTTCACATTGTCCATTGATTTTTCGATAAAGCATACCGAACAAAATTGCATTTACATCGTTTCCAGTGTCAGGTAACTCTGAAATTCAATTTAAACAAAATTTGAGAGATTTAAAGTTGAACCGTTTTTTACGCGATTTAACTAGTAAAAATAATTGTTTGTTAAATTCGTAGAAAATTAAATATTTTTCGCGGTTATATTTTTAACGTGTGTCCTCTTTCGACCTGCGGCATAGGGATTATATAAAAAACAGTATTTTTTACTCTACTACAAGTTTTAAGATGATGTCGGATAAATGTGACTGTAGTTTTGTAGTTTTATATTCCATTATCAATGAAAAATAAACGAATCTACTAAATGTAAATGTTTTATAATGATCACAAGAAAATTACTAAAAAAAACCTTGTTTTTAAGAAATTAGTCAGTAGCTTACACTTTTCAATGGACTTACAGGAAGTGTGACTCTTCATCAACTTCGGTGTCCAAATCTTCTACATCTGGCTAAATACAAGCTTTCATCTTATATTTTTACAAATATCAAAACTTAGTTTGTTAAAGCTCAAACTATTAAAACCATCTTTCTTTCGAACTATTTATTTCTACTTTTGTTTTATTCTTAAGACTTTCTAGCATTTTATACATAATAACTTCTGCATTACCGGATACATTTTATTTGAAACATTTCTTCATATTTGCTTTACAGCAAGTTTTGGCACAAAATTGCAGCTGAGGGTTTAACAAACAAAGCTAAGCTTCTAAAAACATTACTAACTTCTTTAAAATTATGTTTTTGGACGTTATAAGCTGGTTTTATTTGACGTGTTGATATTTTTTGTTGATGTCTGTACCTTTTTGAAGAATTAAAATAATCCTTAAATGGCGGTTTTTTTGTGTACGCAATTTGATAATTGTTACTTTATTAGCGCGTGTGCAACGTTAATTTTGTCGTTACACCGATTGATTATTTGGTTACACTCTGTAACTTGCATTTCTATTAAATATATTTTTTGGGGCGATTGTTTCTTAATTTTCGACGACGTTGCTTCAATGTACAGCTAAAACTGTTATTAATTTTTACTTCTGTGGGTGTTGTGATATTGTACGTTCTTCACTAAGTGAAAAACTAAAGTGATATGGTAAGCTAATCAAGTTTGTTATGTTTATTTCACATATTTATTAATACGTGCGCGTGTCACTCGACCTCCATACATATCTGCGCTCTTTTTTTCTTTAAGAGATGTTAACACATAGTCTTTTAGATAGTCGGGCTTATTCCGATCTCTTAGGGCTATTACCAGTTTTGGCCCTATTTTTACTACTTAAATTAGGTTTCATATTTACAATATCTTCGTATTCTTGACCGTAAAGCGACGGAAGATCTTGCATAACTGCAGGGTAATTACCACCAGCCATGTAACTAAGAATCATTTATTTTTTCTGAATACTCTATACTCCGTTTTCATATTGTATCAACGAGTTTCTGTAACCCAACCAATTATGGTTCAGTACTGCCATATATAATTAATCCAAACAGAAACACCTATTTTTAAATGAGAAAGGTATCTAGCAGCGTAGCTTCAGTTATAATTATTTACATGTTTCTCTTTATATTCCGCTTTCTTCTGAATGAAAGATGTAGCATCTACACAACTGTTAACTTATTAGGTTATTATTATTTATTGTTAATTGTTAAGCCATTCGGCCTTACAATAGGTTACGTTACCCTTACATCATTCTCTTAACATAATAATATAATTTGTACAGAAATTTAAAAAACTAAAAAACTTTCTCCCCTAAAATCTTCCCATCACCATCTTAATATTCTAATACGTTAGACCTAACCCTCCCCTCTTATCCTTGTTTCCTTTACTGCTTTCATCCAATCCAATCCCTCCCCCTCCACCCCAAGCAAAGCCTTCCTTCCCCTCATTTCTTCCCTTAGCTCGCCACACTGCTCACTCAATTGTTCTATGTCCTCCCATCCCTCCCCACATAAGCTACATCTCCTCATTACATCCTCTTTCCAATACTTATTTAAATTCTCCTCATTTCCGCATCTAAACCTGGCTATAAGTCGTTTTTCTCCTAAGCTTCTCCTCCCCATCAGATACTTAGGAACCCCCCTGGACACTATATTCCCATACCTTACGTTATACTTTCCTTCCTTTATCTTTCCTTCCCTCTCTTGCACCTGCGAATCTTTATCTCTTCTTACTATCTCCCCCGTATTTAACCTCCCTTCCTCTCTCCTTCTTTCCATCTCTTCTCTTGCGAAGCCTCCTCGTTGATAGTACAGTTTCCTTTCTTCCTGTCCATATATGTTTTTGCTATCTTTTACCGTCCTCCAGCAACATTGCAAAATTTTACATTCTCTCCTTACGTTTATTTTCTCTTCATAACCTATCGCCCCTTTCCCTGCTTCTATTCTAATCTTCTCTAACTTACCCTTTTCCTCTATTATGTACCCTGGCGCCTCCCTGTCTAAACCTAGTATCCATTTCCAATATTTTATTTGTACCCTTTCCAATAGGTTCCACTCTTTCCAACCCCATACCTCCACTCCGTACATCATCACACTTTTAATCAATTTTTCAAACAGCCATCTTCTCTTCTCGATCTGCTTCCCAAATACTCTTTCCTCTAAACTCCATACCTGCCCTAATATCCTGTTACCCTTCTTTGCTAACTCCCTTATATGCGCATCATCTTTATTATCATGCTTTAGCCTATATCCCAAAAATGTCACTTCATTCACTGCCTCTATCTTCTGTTCTCCCCAACTTAACTCCTCCTTTTTCTTCCCTCTTCTCCCTTTTTGAAAAACTACCATCTTAGACGTTCTCACATTTAAACCCAAGCCTTTCCTTTCCAGATACCTCTTTATCGTATTTATCATACCTTTCATCTCCAACTCATTTTTTGCCACCATGACCATATCGTCTGCATATGCCAACACCCACACTTTAATCCCTCCCTCCATGACAACCCCACCACACTGACCACACTTCTTCTATGTCCCCTATATACAGTGCAAATAAAATAAGACTAAGAGGACACCCCTGCCTTAGCCCCTTCCTCGTTCAAAACACTTCACTAACACTATCCTCTATTTTTACCCTATTCTTAGTCTCTTTATATATTCCTTCCAGTTTCCTTACTAGTTGTTCCTCTATTCTCTTTTTCCTTAACACCCTCCATAGCTTTTCCCTATTCACATTATCAAACGCAGCTTCTATGTCCATAAAGAACGCGTATACCTTACCCCTTTTCTTATCTAGCTCTCCATTAACTAACTGTTTCAATATATAAACATTGTCTATTGCCCTTCTTTCCACTCTAAATCCCATCTGCCAATCTGGTAATAGTCTTTTTTCTTTCACTTCCTTTTCCAATCTCCTTTGAATAATCATGACATACAATTTATAACTTACATTAGTGACACTAATCCCTGTATAATTCTTTACCTCCTTCCTATTCCCTCCCTTATAAACCGGCAGAATTAAACTTTTTTTCCAACTCCCTGGCAATTCCTCCGTTTTCCATATTGTATTAAAAATTTTCCTTATATTTCCTCTCACTCTCTCCCCTACATATTTCCATTGTTCTCCTTGCGTACCGTCCGTTCCTGCCGTCTTTTTTAATTTTAGTCTATTTATTGCTTCCTCCATTTCCTCTTTCGTTATCTCCCACCCCTCCTGTATTGCATTTACCTCTTGCAATATCACCTGCCCTGGTCCTTCTATTGTTCCCTCCAAACGCTCCATACAATAACCCCGCCACACCTTTATATCCGTTAAACCTCCTCTCCTCTTACCTATTCTTCTCTCTTTGTTTAGAAATTCCCACACTTCTCCTTCTTTCTTTATTTCTATTACTTGTTTCTCCATTTCCTCTTTATACGACACCTTTCTTTCAGAACATACATTTTTAAAATTCACTTTCTTCTCCTTATACTCCTGCACATTTGTTATACCTTTCTTCCATCTTCTTCTAGCATTTCTCATCTCTGTTTTTGTCTCTCTACATTCTCTATTCCACCACCTATTTTCGTTCCTCTTTTTTCCTTGTCTTCTCTCAAACCTTTTCTTTTCTGCTGCCTTCTCCATTTCTGCAGTCAACTTCTTTAGTCTTTCTTCCCCCCCTACATCTCCCCAAATCACTTGCTTCAACTTCATCTTATATCTTTCTATGCTTTCCTTCAGTCCACACCTTTTTTACTTCCAATCGCCTCTGTTCCTCATTAATTCCCTGCTCCTTTCCTTTTAAAATCATTTCCAGTGGCTGATGATCCGATTCCTTTTCATCCCCCACTTTAAAACTTTCTATGTCCTCCCACATCTCTCCACTCACTATCACGTAATCGATCACCGATTCCCCCTCCCTCCCATATAAATGTAGTCACCTCTGTCCCCCTCCTCTATATTTCCATTAAGAATTGACCATGCTTTTTCCTAACACATCTCCACTAACATTTTCCCATTCCTATTAACTGTCTTATCCATGCTAACTCTTCTCTTTACTTCCCCTCCTATAATCACTTCTCCCTTTTCCCTTGTTCTCGCGTTAAAATTACCCCCTATAATAATCTTTTCCATTTTCTCCCCCTGTACCATTTTCTCAATCTGTTCACTTATCATCCTCATATCCCGCCCATAAACTGTTAACACTATATATTTTTCCTTTCCTTTTCTGACCACATAATTTTTTACAATTCCTTTCCCTTGCTTCTCGTTTCCCTCCTCTTCTTCAACCGACCAGTTCCTTTTTATGCCCGTTAGTATCCCTCCCCTTGCTCTACCTTTACTTTCTTTTCTAGTTGCAAATTCCACCTTCCAATTATAACCCTCTGGTAATTTTTCCTTCCATACTTCCCAGTCTTTTTCGTCCAACCATGTTTCCGACATTCCCATCATATCAAAACCTTCTACGTATCTCCAAAAATCCTCTCCCTTATTTTTTATGCCTGCCACATTCCAAAACAATAATTTCATTTGATTCTGCGTTTCCATCTCTTTTTCCTTAAAACTTGCTAATCCAACATCATTTGATCCATCCTTCCCTCCCCCAACTCTTAGTTTTTTGCCCCTTTCTTCACTAGAGTTCCCCTCTCCTCATCCCAAAATTTTTCTTCACCTTCCACCCACACTTTCAAGAATCCTATTTTAATACTTTTCCCCTCTCCCTTCATCTTACTCGCCTCATATCTTATCTTCTTTTGTATATCTATTTCCCTTCTCGTCATGTCATCGTCTAAATAAATGCTCGTACCTCTTAACCTTCTTTTTTGCTTCCATACATCTAACGTATCCTCAAATGTACCCATCCTTACTAACATTACACGCTCTGCTAACTTTCTAGTTTCTACTACTGTTTTCTCAATATTTAAATCCTTCTTCATCCAATTTGCCACTTGCTCCTTTTGCTCCTTCTTTCCATCTTTCACTTCCATACCTCTTGTGATTATGTTTGTTCTCCTTTTTTCTTTTTTGGTTTTTTCCCAGCTTCTCTCTATCTTCTCCAATCTGGCCTCCAACTTTCTATACTTTTCTCCCATTTCTTCAAATTTCCTTTTCCATTCTTCATTTGACTTTCTTAATTCTTCTTTCATCTCTTTTACCTCTTTATTATTCTCTCCCAACTTCTTACCCATCTTAATTTGTTCCTCTCTTATACTCTTTACTTCTTTTAACAGTTTTTTACACATTTCTACTAACTACCCATCTTTCCTCTCTTTTCCTTCCGCTACCGGTGATTTCCTTACTTTGGTGCTCTTCCTGAACACCTCCTCCACCGTAGCTTGCCTTTTTCTTTTTCCTTCTGACCACCCTTCCTCGGAATCCGACATAATTTCCCTTCTCCTCTAAACTTTACACTAATTAACTGTCTGCCCTTTTTGAATAACGAAATGTTAATTATATTAAAATCACCAAAAAAAAACACGTATTTTATGACTTAACGAAATATTAATTAAATTAAATTTAAATCACCAAAAAATTCCACTATTTTAAAAATATAAATGCAAAATATAAACGCCGGAAAATCCACGTTGATTATAATAGTATCTTATCTGCACGCCGCACCTTATATCGTAATCAAACGACTACGTTTTAAATGCACTACTGCGTTTATCTACCTTTCAAAAATTTTTAACTTTAGTTTTACTACCATTAAAACGCGTTATTTTAGATTTAATAAATTAACGTATCTGTACAACCTTCCTCTTTCACCGCCAAAACGTAACGCTTCGGCGGTACATATACTAAAATTAACTTATTAGGTAAGATAGCTAGATTTGTTGTCAATTTTCTGGTCATGAGCAACACCACTGAACTAACCCCTGACTCAAAAACGTGCGCTTTGATATGCTACAAGATCCATAAAATGTCAACGTTTTGTTTTCAGAAAGTTTTTTGCTACTTTAACCGCTGCTTCTATGCAACCGTTTGACTGATCAAAATACGGACTGCTAGTAATTTGAAGGAACTTTTCTACCATTTTTGGACATATGCTTACCACATTCAGTTTATCAAAAACTTACTTAAGATAGATATTTAAATAGATTGTTTCATCATCATCCTCTCAGAAATAATCAGTAGTGAAGTCTTTAGTCTACAGAGCTGTTTTTTTTTTAATAAACTCCAAAATCTTTAATTCAACTCTTAACCGGTGTCTATTGCTTATCTACCGTATCTCAAAGGTACTACGGACTGTATAGAGAAAATGTTGTATAAACACAACATTGTTACTCGGTTTTCTACTCTTTCTAAATTGGATCAACTTTTAAATCCGGTAAAGAACGTTATTTCTTTTCAATCTGACGGCGCAGAAGCGTAGAAATTCCTATTAAAGAGCATCAAAAATGTAGTCGTTTTAAACAATCTTCGAAGTCAGCAGTGACGGAATATGTACTAGAAACAGGTCATCAAATTATGTTTGAAAAGACTAAAATTTTGGCTAATGTTTCTAATTACTTGCAGCAAACAATTAGGGAATCTATTGAAATAATTAAAAACCTTTTTAATGTTAACCGAAATTTTAGTTTTTTTTTTTACTGGATATTTGGAAACCAGTTTTATCGATTGAAGGCCGGTCTATTAAAGTGAGACTTTACGGCGCAATCAATCAGTTTGTTTTGGGCTCTTAAAATGTTCACTGCGACGTGTCACGAAAGCTCAGCTTGTGCGATAGCGAGAACACGGGAATTATGCAGAAAGAAAAATTGTATAAAAAATTACTTGTCATTCTGTTTAAAAATACTTTTTATTCTATTCTTGATAGATACATTCTCAGCAAAAATTCTCAAAAATTTTCTACAAAAAATATCAAAATCTTACTGTTTTATTTCTAAGCGAAAACGGTTTTATAGGTGTTATCCTCCATAGTTTTAAGTTTTGATTGCATTTTTAATTTTTATTATATTAAATCGCTTAATGTAATTACATTAAGGTTTGCTTTAGAATATCAAAATATTAACACATTATTGTCAATATCTACTCGGTGTTTTGTAGTAAAGGTCAAAGATGCAGAACTTCAAAAGGCCAAAACTCTATTTTTTTTTAATTGCTCGACCTAATTTGGAATTTGATATCTTGCAGAAAATTAAATTGTTTATCGAAATGATACAGCAATGACAGTGGTTTTAAGGATATATTATTTTATTGACAAAAATACACTTTTTGACGGCTGTTAGATTATTTGTTGGTAATCTAGTATGTTATGAAAACAATTATATATAGTTATATGCTATATAATTGTGACAGAGAATTTAATTTTCTGCAAGATTTTGAATTCCAAAATAGGTTTAGTTTTAGCCATTTGATGTTCTGCTTCTTTGACTTTTAATTCAGAACACATTGTATTACACAATTACGTGTTCAAAACTTTTATGAATACCTCAAATAGTGGTATACGTCATACCACAATATCATTTCGATATTTGTTTCTTAAAGTTTTTCACAAAAATAATCAGCGTTCTATTTACGAAAACTCATTTTTTGCATTGCCGTTAATTTATTAATTTTATTAGAAATTATAATATATTAACTTTTCTTAAAATAAGTTATCAAACGTGTTCATCAGCTACTAGGTGTTTATAACTGACAAACAAATTTTTATTTTTTGTTCAGATCAAGTTCTTAAATATGTTTGGTTTATAAAAAGTAATATTTGCTAAATATTAAAATTGTTATATTTATTCTAATGTACTTATTTATACAGCACACAGACAATCTATGTAAATGCACTACGTAGATACTTTTAAAAACATCTATAGATACTTACGTAACGTAACGTAATACTGTTTACACTTTAATTTATATAAACTATTTATACGATTATATATATAACTAATTTACTAAACTAAAACACAACGAAACAATAAAACTATCTAAATAATAAAAATAATTACTTACTAAATTTTTTAGAGAACTGTAGCTGTAGATTTAAATAAATATTTTTTGCGATAACATAAATAATTTACATGTATTTATACGACACGCGCATGAAGGCACTAAATATGCACACTAAGCAAATTATTCTATAACATTAAAGTCGATTTTCTGAGTTTACTTTTTATACTGTTGTTTTATCTTTGACTAGAATATTCTAAGTTGAAGAATGTTTCAATATATTCTTGCTAGTTCGTTTCTTCGTCGAATACCTAGCATTCTTATTTTATTTGTCGAAATTTTTGTATATACATCATCATTTTCGGGAACATCGCCAAAGTAATTTTTATCATTGAGAAATTTGCAAAACAATGCACGGTTTATTGCATGTCCAATAAAATAATCTTTATACTCATATAGTCATAGTCTACATTACAGTACTCTGATGAGTATTGTTATTTTTTTTAACCCAACTAATACACTAGCATAACTAATTTCGGTTTCTTCGCTTAGGAAGAGCATGCAAAACCGCTTTAATCTATTTTTATGACACCGTTTTATGCTACCAGCGAGCACTTCATCAGGCCACTGCAATTTATTAAACTCGTAAGTTAATAATATAATAACAACAACAAAATCAATTAACAGCTTTTTAAAACATAAAACTTACAAAATAGTATCAAGTGGAACAGTCCATCGACTAAGGACATGGGCAACTTTACGATTTGTAGTTACTTAATAATAAATAAAATATTAAACATAAAAGGGATCAATAATTAAAATTCTTAAATAAAGCAAGACATAAACATTTAACAAACACATGACAAGTATTGTGTAGT
Source organism: Aquatica leii (assembly GCA_035610365.1). Classification (NCBI taxonomy): domain Eukaryota; kingdom Metazoa; phylum Arthropoda; class Insecta; order Coleoptera; family Lampyridae; genus Aquatica; species Aquatica leii. Next base: position 61,021,180 of record CM069436.1, read on the forward strand.
CAAAAATTAAAAACGTATATAGTTATCTCACAATTTTTGATATTGCCTTTTTTTGTGTTGCAGTCATATTTATGGTTACCAATCCGATTTTTAACCATCTGTTTGGTTTGATCAATATAACTTACATTACATCCAATACAGTCTAGTTTATACACTACGTCGTGTTTTTCTATAGTGTTAGTTCTATTTTTAGTATTACTTTATAGCATGTTGTAAATAGTGTTAGTGTTATAATGGTTATTATGATCTTTAGTATCGGAATGATTCTTTGTGTTAGATTTGAGATGATTTTGGTGTAAGTGATGTTAACATTAAGGAGCGTTAGCTGTGTTAGTGTGTAGCAGTATTTTATATATATATATATTATTAAGATAGTTGTTATTTCTCAGTATTTTCTTTAGAATATTGAAATTCTTTTGATAGAACTGATGACTGCTCAAACCTATAATCTGTTTTTTTTATAGCTTTAATCATATTTTTTTTTGTGGTGCGTATGTTTAGATAAGTAACAAATTGTTCTATTTGAGGCTATAGGTTTAGTATACCATTCAGTAACTATCGTACTAGCGCTAACATCCCTGATAAGTCTAACATGTAAAAATAATAAAGATCCTTGTTTTTCTATTTCAAAAGTAAATTTTAGATGTAGATTGTAACTGTTAAAAACATTTAAGGTATTATTAATTTCTGTTTTTGGAATGTAACAATATCATCAACATAACATAATAAAAATATCGGAGTTGAAAACTGATTTTAAACCCGCGTAATTTAAATAAGTTTTGAATAAACCGCAAGCTAAAATCACAACGCATAAACATTGTAAAATAACAATGTTAATGCAAATTTCCATCTCACGATTTTAGATGTGGAAAATAGTTTGAAAAAGCGTTTGGTTTCAGAAATGATATACATCAATATAAGGGTTTTTCACGTAACCCGTTCGTTAAAAGTTTTTGTACTTCTAATAATAATTGAATTTTGATTTTTTCTAATATTAGGTAAATAGTTATTAGCTTTATAATTAATATATTCAAGAACGTATCACTTCCGGTTATACAGGAAGTGACATCAACTTTTTTATTTCAAATGAATTGTTATACTTTATTAATTTTACGTGTAATTATAAAGCTATTTTGTTTATTGCTCATTATCCCAAAAGTTAACGGTTTTTTCACATTTGTAACATCAAATTTAAAAATTCATATGTTTTCAAATTATAAAGTTTAAGCTGCGATATTTGTATCACTATTACTTAAATTATCATCTTTTAAAGAACTTTTTTTAAAGGTCCAACACACATACAGAGTGGTTAAAAAATAATGCCAAAGTTAACAACTTTTACAAGCAAAAACTCAATTTTTTTTTAATGGAACGGCCTATACATATAAGGATGGTTAAAAACACAATAAAATTCTGCAACGAGGGTTTCCTATACCTATCTTTACCTCTTAATGAGTTATAAGGATTTGTTTGATATTAGTACAAATTTCAATTAAAACGCTCTCTAGTGGCAAGATCCTAAATCGCAATCTTTTTTCAACAATACTAAGTTTATTGAAATCAGTTGAGCTGTTTCGAAGTTTAGACACTTCTTTGGAAAAATCTTTGAACACTTCTCGCCACTTTATTTTCGGAGATAGGGCAAAAAATATTTAACGAAAAATACTTGATTTTGCTTTGCAAAACGTTGCCACAAAAATAAGCAAAAAACAAATAAGATGGTTTTGTATGCTCCTCCTAAGCGAAGAAGTCGAAATTAGTTATTGTGAATATTTAACAATATTAACTTCAAAATTTTGATCACCCAAAAGGACAAAGGACAAAGGAGCTTTCTCCACATCAATACTAAATAGAAAAGCCAAAATTCTTGTTTCCAAAAATCTTGAAATCTACTACTTATCAATATTTCTGCAGTTAAAAACTACTAAAATGGTAAACACTGTCACGTCGTAATTGGTCTTTCTAAAGTCTTAATTTATTCTGGAAGAACTTGGTATAGCCATGAACCATTGGCTCTGCGTTTGCAAAAACAAGTTTAGTTTGTTCGAGTGGTCATGTTCTCTAAAAATGTTAACTCACCTAACTTCTTCTGTGTAAAAAAAAAAACGTTTTAAACATTTTTCTGTACTTAACAATTGCATAATAGAGCAAATCTCTATATATACTCAATTGCAAAATCTGCAAAAGATTCTTTGAAGTAGTATTTATTAAAAACTTTGGATTTTAAATTATTACAATATACAACTGTTTTTATAATTTTTGTAAATTTAACAGATATTGCACACAGGTTTTGTTGATGTAAAATACAATGGTGTATAAAAAATAATTCCTTTTACTTATTTTTATCTATATGAGTAAATATTATGTGGAAAATATTTTTTGATGAAACACAGCATTCATTCTTTTCTTAAGTTAATACTCTATCAAACAACTGAACTAAAATTTATTTTTAATAAAGCATTAGTTTGAAAAACTAATTCAAAGAAAAATAAAAGAACAAAAAATTCTGTTTACTCTATTTTACTCAACTAAGTCAATATTTGATATTGTTTGTTACAAAGGCAGCACTCTGAAAACATAATAGAATGTTCAAAATTAGCTAATTGATTTTTAATTAAAATGTGATAAACAAATAAAAATAAATAGCATAATTTAAAATAACTACAGTTCAAATTTACTAATCTTGTTATAATAATGTTTGTTTAGTTTATTTAAAGCATTTTGAGAAAATTCGCATTAAATTAATTTTGTAGCAATTGGCGACAAGATAAAATTTACGATTAGAAAACCTATCAAACTCGCTAAATAATAATGTTGCAATCGAAGATTGTAATGAAGAGCTGACTTTTGTTACTTTCACCACAATCAATTATGAATACAGGAATTGTAAAAACGTTAAGCAATGCGTCAAGCAAACTTTATTACATATTAAAAGTTAAAGTAAAAAGTTTACTGCTTAAATATAAACACCGAATACAGAATATAAAACAATAAGAGACAAAGGTGTACAACTTAAAAAATCAAATAGGAAAAAAAAACGTATGGATCACTGATAGATGCATATTAATATAAATCGCTAATTGATATTCGATACGAAAAATGCTGCAAAGCTCACCTCGGCGACCTATAAGCCATCGCATCTGGCTTTGAACTAGATCAGTGGTTTCTGAACTTTTTTGGCGCACGGACCCCTTTTCATAGTCAAAACTTGCTCATGGACCCCTGAGTGAAAAAACTGCATCAATGCATAATAGAAAAATTACAAATTTAATTTTTATGTTTTGAATGGTAAATGACATAAAAATAAAATATAAATAAAACATTTTGTTGGAATAATATATTAAAACACAAGTTACAGAATGAACGCGCTTCAATCACGCTACCGGGTTTCATACACGAGCCGCGGCGGCGAGTTTATGAAGCGGTCGAGTGATTGAAACGTATTCTATGACGTTGCTTTATACTATTTTCTCTATTTTGATACAATATCTAATATTTTTCGTATAATTTTAGTTTTAAAACAACATTGGGAAACTTTTATATTTTTTTGAATTGGCAACACTTACACTTTGATATATTGAAAATTAAGTGTTAATCTAAAATCTCATACAAAATTATCTCTTTATACCTTTATAAGTAAATAACTTTGAATTAATAGGACATTTTTATTTTATCTTGGCATCAACATTTGAATTTTAATTGTTAAGGCCCAATAATTTTGATTTCTTTTTCATGTAACGTCAACTTGCGATGCAGAGGTACCAACTTAAAAAAAACTAACATTACTAAAATTCGTGTAAGAATTTGCTATTCTTACACGGATTTTAGTGTAAAAATCGTCAATTCTCATAAAATAGAGAAAAGTATTTATTGAAACTATAACTTTTGTTTTAAAACACAAAAAAAATGTTTTAATGACGCGGATGAACCTGATGGAATGTTATGAGTGTATTTATGCCGGCTCAATGTTTGTGAGTAGCAACCGCAAATCTACACGAGTATTCATTTTGCAGTCGGTTTCTTTTTTTGTGATGAGGCTCATAACGGCATTGAATCCACATTATAACAAATAGGAAAACGGATAAGCAATCAACAGCTTCTGTACAACAACCCACAATGGTAGATATAAAATTGGGATCTGTTTTTGTAACCAGAAGTTCTCGTATCCATGCTTAAACATTGGTTTTCATTTGTGGATAATTCAATAAGTTGCTCCTGTATTAGTATGTATTCATCTGTATTTGTGCTCTGAGTTTGACTACTTGCAAAAGAGTTCAACATCTAGTAGGGAATATCCAAGTGAAGAATGTCTTCAAATCTTTGGTTAAGGTTCGAATGAAGCGCCGTTGAGTGTTGACAATAAGCAAACAAATCTTCATCTCTATTTTGCAATTTTGAAAGATTTAGAAACTGAGAATATTCTCGTCTACCCAAGTGTTACACAGATATTACACTTTTAGTATTGATTAAATTAATGTGTTACCTTGTAGTCAAATTAGTCTCGTTTAATCTGGCAAATAAATCAGTTATGTAACCGGTTTCATTTTTTGAGATAATTAAATTGTGTCGCAAATGATTGTCTTTACTCATCAAGGATTTCAACACTGAATCAAAGAACGAATAGAAACGATCGAAACATGCACTTTTAGATAACCAATGTACTTCTGTGTTAAGTAGTAAACGATTATAGTCATCATCATTTATTAACTGCTCTAATGATATAATGCAGTGATTCATTCAAACGTTCACTAAAGTTTTTGCAACCAAATGATGTCAATGAATGACACAATGTACCGATAATACATTCCGTATAGCTTGTTTTAAGTATGCCAGAAAGCCTCGGCGTCGTCCTACCATTGCCGAAGCACCGTCAGTAGCAACGGAGATGATATTAGTCAAAAGTATAGCTTTTACATCAATTTTTTTTTTAATTTGGTAAATAATGTTTCACTTTTCGTGTCAGTTTCATTTAGCAAATAACAATTCTTGGGAAAATTTTTATTTATTTACAAATCTGATATAAATAAGCTAAAAGTAAAGTTTCGTTTTCTGGTAATGTTGACTAGTCATACTGTATAGAAAATTCAGATGTTTTTAAGTAGTCGCATAAAGAGTTTTCTACACACTGAGCCATTTTGTCAATCTTTTTTTGTACAATATTATTACTCAATGGAATTCTTTTTATAATATTGAAAGTCATTTTTTTTAACTTTTCAAGAAACGAAAAAACATTTATGAAACATATACGTGCAATAAATGATATTTTTTTCTTTTAAGCTCAGTAAAAGATATGTGTAATGCATGTGATGAAAATAAGTTGACAAAGAAAAAAAATTTTGCAAAAAACAAGTTAGAAATTGTTGACTTATGGGGTGTTTGAAATAAATACAAAAATACAGTATTAACTTTTATTCAAAACATAAGCAGCTCGTTTTTTTTGTTTTTGGTTCTTTAATATTACCAGAGTGTAAGATTTTTTTCATAAAATGTTCTTTCTCAACCCACGGAAGCAATATTTCCATACCTTGGATTCTGTACTTAAAATAAGAAGCTCTCCTAAGTAGGCATTCGCTTTGGGAAATTGCACCATCGTGTCTTTCTTCCGTGTAGAATGATTCAAGTCGAAAGTGTGCCAAATTCAACCATTTATAAATTCTGAAGCGAGGAAGCATTTTAGCTAGAATCAAATCATTTAAAAATTCAATAGGATTGAATCCACGCTAAAGTACGCAATTGAATTTTCTTCAAGTAGATTTAGCACATCTTCATTGATTTTACCGACGGATTCATTCTTTGGGTTTAAAATAGTCATTTTTGCATGTTCACGTACATTTTCAATATTTAATTTATTGCTAAAAATTTCATTTATAATGTTATTGCAAATAATTTCTACCGGGATCTCAATTAGATGTCTTCATCCAAATTATATTGGTTTGATAAATCTCCTCGGCCAAGTTTTTGCAGCAACTCGCTGTATTCTAAATCAATTTAAAAACTTTTTTTTTAAACCTTGATTGTTGAAATTCTTTCTAATTTTGGGAAAATTTAATACTACTTTCAACAATGGCAGTCCGAAAACCATGAGGTACAACAAGTAAACATTGTCTAAAATCTCCACCAAGTAAAAGAACTATTTCATCTAAATAGCTTGTATTATACATCACCTCTTTTTAAAATCGATCAATTAAGTTCAATGCACGACTTGGTGCCAGTGTGGATTCATCCCAGATCAATAATTTTGTATTTTTACTATCTCGGCGTCACGCGAATTTAGTTTTTTGCTTGAAACCGAATTTTTGCATAATGCAATAGGAATGCCGCGCCGTATTGATAGTGATAACTCCGGCTTTCAACTAATAAATTAGCTGCAATACCGGTTGATGCCACAGGTCAACTACTCCACTGTACTGTTCAAAGCTTGTTCTAATTTTGTTGATTATAGTTTAGTCAACTGGACTCAGTTTTAACGTAAGCATCAATCAAATATTGTTAAGATAATTTCCTAGCATAAAGAATAAGATTAGATTCTCTATCACGTATAGCCATTCGGTACCCTATTCGTAATACTGTATTTGTGTAATCTTGGCCATTACTCCAAAAATACAATAAGAGGTCACATTTAAGGAGTGGCTCGACATCGTTTTAAATATGACGGCTACTTCATTTACTCTTTGTGGATTGTAGCGTCTTGGATCAGAGTTACGACCTTGTCGAATTGCCATCACTACTTTTGAAGGTTGAATTCCTTCTGTAATGGCTTTCTCAGTCGCATGCTGCTCTACCAGATATAACATTTTGTGTACCGCAGCCGACGGGTTAAAGTTTGCAATAAATTGACTCAGATTTAGCATTAACTCATGTTGACAACCTGCATTTACCTGCATACCGAGTCTTTGTTCAGCAGCAGCACTTGGATCAAGAATATAAAATTGAGCATAATTTTTTTCTTACCCCATCAGGATGCAGTGCTCTGTGCTCCGTAGTAAATGTGTCTATGAATCCGGAAGCAGTACGGTTCATAGCCAGGAGGAGCTGCCGTTCGTGCACTCATTGAAACAAAAGCAAGTGAATAATTATAGGATCTGATGTTATCCCTAAAATTTAAAATTAATTAAGTAATGAAAGGGTATGTTTCTTATTTATCAAGTTTTATTTTATTTTTATGGCAGCACAATGTATATTTTTTGTCAATTAGGTGTTCTTTTGCAAAGTTTTTGGATTGAAAAAATTCACAAATGTCATTTAATTGGCCACAGTGTTGTTCTGGAATAGTACAAATACAATGTTGGTATTACGTTTATTACTAAATCTGTCAAATTTGACATTAACTTCTATCTGTCGCATTCTTGTGTACTACTATACTATACTAATATAATAATTGACTTTGAACATTTAGTTTTATGCGGATCTCTAGTTTTTATTTCGCCACCTTAGAGCTTTTTTTGTCCATTACGTAACTACACTAACAAACAAATATTGACGTTTGCAATGTTGGTAGCACAAACAATACATTGCGGTACAAAAAAAGTTAATACCGGATTATTTCTTCACAGAAGTTATTAATTTTCCAATGGTTCTCTAAATCTCGAAAGGTTTTATTAATTTGCAAAGGATACGTTTATATCTCAAAAGATATTTTTAAATCTCGAAAGATATGTTTAAATCTCGAAAAACTTTTTAAATCTTAAAGATTTTTTTTAACTAGTTATTGAACGACTTTTTAATCTCAAAAGATTCTTCACGGAATCACCGAAGTGACAGTGTTTTGCTCTTCAAACAAATTTTCCTTCACGGATCATCGAAGTGAAAGTGGAATGTACCTGCAAAACCTAAAAAATAAAATAAAACAGACAATCATAAAAAAGCAGACAATTACATATAAAAGCACAAGAACACACTTATCTCTTTTCACACTTCAACTTTGTGTTTGAAAAACTGTTGAAATGCACTTTTTAATTTGCACAGGTCACAGGTCACGACTGAGGTTATGATGTATTTAAATAGCTATTAGGATCTAAATCTAAAATTTAGCATAAAAAAATCAACTTATTATTTTCGTGTCTTAGAAAGATACAAAACTTGTCATTTCTAAAACTTTGATGGAACTTCCGCCACGTCTTTTAAGCAAGAATCTCGTGATAACATTAAAACAAAGATACGTTTTTCTACTTGGCCCAAATATTTGTGATTTTACCTAGAACTATTACGAAATTGTGAGAGAAGAATGCAAACATATTGCCTATAATGTTGTTGCATCTAGAACTGCCATTTTTTCTATAGACGTTTTTAATAAAAATGTAATAACGTCTTAATATGTTGTTTCTGAAAAAAAACATACAATTGCAAAAAAAATAATTGTAAAGCGCCAAGACTAAAAATAATATTATAGATATGCTGGTGTGTTTTCATCTAACTTTGATGAACACCAACAGTATAACAACGGTACAACATATTGTAACGAATTTGAACACTAATTTATTTATACACTAAATATGTACACGTTTATAAGTACACGAAAAAATTAAATCTAAGGATATTTAATAAAAACACACTAATTTATATAGTACTATCACTCGAAATATAATGTCCGCGGATAACTTCTATTTATCTAAACACTGACACTTGTTTACATTAAAGTCACGCACGTTTTTAATTTGTTGTATTTATCTCGACACGCGTTAAACACTGATTTATTTAAATTTGAATAATCTTCTTAACACTGCCGACTTCGAATTACTGAAATAACTGAACTATGATTCGTTTGTGTCGCTTTTATATATTTCCGGCCATCCTTCGATAATTTTCCACATCTTTTCTAAACGTTCTAGTCGTTGATAGTAGCTGAACGTTTCAATATGTACGGTAAATTTGATGATTATGATTAACGATCAAATTAATTTTTTTGTTAGAGAACTGCAAAAAACCTTTTATTATCTAATCTCCGCTGTAGCAATTATATGATGTATTTTAATCTCTAATGTAGTTATTTAGAGCATTTCTGTATGCTGCATTTATTTACTAATTTAAACCGTAGATAAGTAACGACCAAAAACCACACTAAAAATAACCGAAAGCTGCAGCTTTAATTAAAATTTTATTACCACTGTTAGAGTTTAAATATAATTATACAAATTAAGTAAACATACCTCGTTTATTTCTACCGTAGTCATCTTTTCTAAAAACTTTCTTCTTTGATTGGTAAATTACTTGCTACTGAAACATCTAACACATTTCATTCACAATTCTTACAATTGATGGCTATGTAATATTGTCGTTTTTCTTTCAGAAACTGAAACTTAAAACTCGATGACCGAGTAGCAGCTAAACTCTGGCTGTAAATGCTATACACGCAAAAAGCTTTTCAGATGCCAAAAAAATCCTCAGCGGTACACATTCTAAACTTAATTTTGATACAAATTATAAGAATAAAATGCGAATGCGGAGGAACATTAACCGCAAGAAAAGGATTATTACAAACACCAAACTTTCCGAACGAATTTTCAGTGCCGATATTTTGTAAATGGGTGATAGACGCAAGCGAAATTAGTACATCGAATACATCGATTATTGTTTATTTAACACAATTATTTGTATTAGAAGGCTTGAGTTTTGAAGAATATGAAACTTACGATCGAAGATATAATATCTTAGGAAAACAAATACACGTTGTTTTAGAAAATAATATATCGAAAGTTCGATGGGTGCGAACCAATCAGAATGTACTAGTGGTTACGTTTCAATTGCACAATATTGAAAATACTCATTTGAGAATTTTGGACCATTTTCTAGACGTATATGGGTTTAATCTAACTTATGAGGTTACTTCAGAACCTGTTAGAAGCGATTCTTGTACTATGAGCGATTGTGGATTTACTGGAATTTGCTTTGACAACAACACGTAAGCGTATTGTATGTATAATTTAATGTTGTTTTTATTTTGTTTTAGACATTTTTATTGCCAATGTTTTCCCGGCTACGCAGGAAAAACTTGCTCAGATGGTTATAGTTCTTTATGCTCATACGACGGTGTTCCGTATTGCAAAAACGACGGAAAATGTAGGTAGGTTACTAATAGTCTAATGCCCGGTTACATAAAGCAAAGTTCTTAGCTGAAGTCGCAGTTAACTAAATTGTAGCTAATATTAACAATCTCGTCAGCACAACAATTGATAACATAGGAATAGTTAACAATGAAAAGTTTATTTTTTCCATTTATTCTATAATTGCTCAAAAAGGGGTTAATTATATTATATTATTTATTTTTATTTTTATATAGATTCACTAAACCTTCCCCTTTATATTTTTAATTTTTATATTTTATCCTGAAGATGACTCTGTCGAAACATGTAGCGTTAATTAAAATATAAAAATTAAAAATATAAAGGGGAAGGTTTAGTGAATCTATATAAAAATAAAAATAAATAATATAATATAGTTAACAATGCTTTATACAATCGACCCTAAATAATTTTATTTCATCATAATTTCAGACAAGTTGGTACAAATGCTGTTACGTGTGACTGCTTAGAAGGGTACGGTGGAGAACAATGCCAAAAAAGTTCGCGGAGCAAAAAACAAGATTGCACTGAAAGAAACCTCGGACATAACTGCAAATGTTTTAAAGAAACGGGAAACGGTAACTTCAACGACCGATTTTAGTAGTTTTATCAGTAAGTAACTTTGCAGATGCTGATTTATCAACTACGTTACGGTTAATGCATGGACCAAATCTAAAGAAAGAAACTCTTTTAGTGGTTTTACAAAATCAAGTAAGTTGAAAGTCACAGTTATCGTCAAACGTTAATAAACACTTTTAGATTCACGCGTCTAAATTAAATACGATTGCTGATAACGTACGCATCAGCAACTTAAAGTAAGTACATTCTTCTAAAAAACCAATTTTTACTGTTATATTTTAGTTATTATGATTGGGGAACTGAAGCTGATGTATCTTTTAACGGCTTAAAAAGAGACAAGAAAAAATTAGAAAGTTTAATAAATAAGTGGATGTCAGTCGGGCGAATTGGAAACTTAACATTAATCGATAAGGGTATAGCGTTAAGAAATGACTCTTTTCAGTTTTTAAAGGTGCGAAGCAATTTGTCAATGTATAGCGTTTATGTCAAATTTTTAGAATCTTACCATAAATCATGTTGGTACTATAAGAGAAAATGGTCACTTTGTTTTATCGTGCGTTGCACACGGAACGCCATATTTGATATTTCGCTGGTACAAAGATGGACTTCTCGTTAACACAACATTGTCTTCAAGGTACTTTTTTTCAATTGTTTAACAAAACTCCAACAGTACTTTTAGCAATAAATGGACGCGCCTTATACAAAACCCACAGATGAATAAATACACATCAGTACTTGGAATTGAAAAGGTAACGTACTTAGATGAAGGATTGTTTGTGTGCGAAGCCGAAGATGCTGGTGTTAAACAGTGCCTTTCACGAACAGTTGAAATAACTAAACCGCCCATTGTTAAAATCGAACCAATGACTTTAACTGTACAAAAAGGTGAAAACTTTACTATTAAATGTATTTGTTTAACAAACAAAGACTCGGATCATAAATATACATACAGTTGGACAAAAAATAAATTACTTCTTCCTATTAAAACGGACATGGAAAAGTATGAGATTTTGTATCCAGGTGGGAGTATTCTTCAGGTGTCGCATATTGAGGTAGATAAAAATCTTTATCAACTATATTTGTACGTATCAGTTTTAGAAAACAACAATTTACTCGTGTTTAGTACAAGACGAAGTGACTTCTACTGAAGTTAGCATTCAAATAGACGTAGTTGACAGAAATTTAATACATACTTGTAGAGGAGAAAAGACATTGAATATTTTATGGCCAGAAACAGCACCTGGAACTTTAAACATACAAGAATGTCCTAAAGGTTTTACTGGTACAGTTAGTCGGTGGTGTGTTCTACACGATGTTGAAAAGTCGCTATGGCAATTACCCGATTTTTCGTCATGCACAGCTGATTATCTTCAGAAAATTGACAGTGATGTAAGTTTTGTCAAACACAATCACATGTATTTTAACACTACAATAGTTTCAGCGAGTACAGTTAGGGTACGGTTCAGGAAGTAGTTACAAAATCTTAGAAAATTACAAAAATCACGTAAACAAACAATTACTGTTACTACCCGGAGAAGGTGTCCGCATTTTGTCTCTTGCTAACGCAGTGATGTCATTTATACAATCAACTAAAGATTTTGCTTTAATTTTTAACAGCAGTAACGAACTTTTTGCCATTATAGATGGAGTTTTGAAACACGCAAACTCTTTAATAACTCAAGACCAAGTTATCTTCCCGCAAAAAATTCTTCAAGATTATGCGCATTTGTGTGTCTTGTCAACATCAAAGTGCCGCAGAAATTTACATACAATTGCTATAGATGTAGCTGCAATAACTGATTTACATTTCTTGCCAAAAATTCCTTTGGAGCGGCAAAAGTACGCGTTCACTTTTTTTTCTGTTAACGAAATGTAAATTTTTAGGTACCCAGCTTGGTTTATGTACGAACTGGAAATTACGTACACTGGAGAGATTGATTTAATTGCAAACGAATCTGTAACAATGACTAGCGTGGTTTATAAAAACCTGTCAAGTTATCTTCCATCGCGTTCTTCTGTCAGACTAAGGTTGATGTTTGTTTAAAAAAAGATAATAATACAAACATTTTATTAAATTGCAGAGACGCCGCTGAAATGGAATATGAAATTATTTCGAAAATTGCATCGGTTTGGCTGTTTAAAAACTCCAAACCACTGATGTCAGATAAATTTTCATTTACGATGCAATTTTCTCATTTGGTCGTAAACACTAATATGACAAGATGGCGTATCAATTGTTCAGTGGCAACCTATGCCACATATGGCTACGACTGGAACATTAATGACTGCTACACAAGTTTAATTAACTCTACTACCACTAAATGCATTTGTTCTCGACAAGGTACTTACGCTGTTTTGATCACGTCACTACCTTTATCATTGGTAAGAAAATTACTTTTAACAACTCACATTATATATGTATACGCTTTAGATTCAAGTCGAAGAGAATTATTCTTACCAAGTGTTTGTTTTACTATCTTGTTGTTTTTGTTTACTTTTTGCAACGATTGCCGTGATAGTAATGATAGCCCATTGGTCATTAATCAAATCATCTCTAGCGTTTTTAAAAGTGCAGTATTGCTGTGTTTTAGCTGCATCTATGGTAATGTTTGTTATTGCACTGTCTAGAGACATACCAAATGTGAGCTTTCTAAAAATTACCCAAGAATTTAATAAATTAGTTTTGTTTTACAGGAAGCTTTTCCGTACATCAACACATCCTTAGAAATTTTTCTATTGATTGCTTTGTCATCTCATATTAGTAAATGTTTGATTGTGTATGCGGATTTAGTACAATTGTCAAAAACACAAAACTTAAGCAAGACTATTGTTGCGATTAGTACAGGTTTGCATAAGACTTTGAACGTTACAACTAAATTATAACTGTGTGTTGTTAAGGCGTTCCTGTAATAACAGTATTTGCCAGTCATTTAACTCACAGAACTATGGGAAGAAAACAACCATCTTGGTGGTTGATTAACGGATCTGTGTCTTTCAATATTTTTGTAACAGCGTTCTTAATTATAATTTTTTTGTATAACATAATGTACTTAATGGTAATGGAAAAACTTACTCAATGCGGCGATAAACCATCAGTTCTTGTCCTTGAAAGGTAAATACGTTGCTTCAAAAACATTTGTGCACAACTTTGTGTTGTAGAAAGCGACTGTTGCGCAGATCTTTTTGTATATTTTGGGCAACAGTGGTTATGATCTGTTCAAGCATTATGTACATTAACATGAAAGAATCACCGTATTGGAATTATGGATTTGCACTCAGCAACGTTTTATTGGTAGTCTTTATTTATTAAAATGTTACTGTTGGTTTAACCGTATTTTTAGGTTTTAATATTTTTTACCAGTTACATATTAAAGTCGGAGATACAATTGTTAGATGAATTTATAGAAAAATGTAGATTAAACCACACTCCAAAACAATCTACTTCTAATATTGGAAGCACTTCTTCTAGCTGTATGTTTTTTACTGTGAAGTAATATGTTCTAACTATAATACTTTAGCAAAGCAAGATTCAGATTTTGCATCTAATAAAAGTGAAGCTGGAAGTAACCGCCAAATGGGCAGTTCCAAGTCAATTATTTTATTGTCAGACTTGCAAAACATACCAACATATACGAAAAATCTTCCACCTGATGTAAACAACGAAAGTTCTTCGTCGTGTAACATGCATAAACCGATCAAAGAATATATGTATTCACCAGATGTCGTTGCAACAAGGGTCCACGTTGAGCTAGATTTAGTTGCGCCAATCATTCACGATCAGAATAACAAAATATCAGAAGAAAGCCCTATCATTTTGTGTAACATTGCGGTCAACTCGAGATGTGAAATTGCTCCAAATTTACCCGATCTACAAATACAAACAGAAAGTTTGGATAAACCGAAGGTGATTAAATGCGAACGTTTGCAACCGGAGGGTGTCGAAACTTTGATAACAGAGGAATCCGTTGAAACCAAAAGTGAACATGGCAAATCCGACAGTTTAGATGGAATGTTAGATAAAATATCGCACGATTTGGATTATTTACTTAATAGAAAAGGATCTACAGATAAGTGTAATGACAACGATGATTTCAAAACTAGTTTCTAGAAATGATTTTGTTACCTTTTTCAATGTATGTTGTACTTTTAAATATAAGTATCCGCATATGAAAACATAGTTTCATATGTTAAATTTCCACCCCTTATCTTAAAATAGTACAATATAATTTTTGTATACTAGTTAGACTTGTACATATCTTCTCGATTGACGAGTTTTGTCTACTACGTTCTAAAAGTGGCATCATTTCAAATTAGAAATAACAGTTTACTTTTTTATTATCAATTTATTACTACAGCCCGGAATTTCTTACCTTTACCAATACAGAGTAATGACATTTTAATTGTTTTTTTTAACATTTTTACCAATTTATAGCTTAGTTTAACTTCTTAAGACACAGTAACAAATGCAGGTTAATATTGCTACTCTGTAAAACAAATTATTTCAACATTTAAATGCATTAATAGTTTTTTTTGGGATGGGGTATTAAATTTATATGGAACATAATACTGTTGCTTATTGCAAGTTACATTATGGCTGATCTAGCTTAGAATCGCAAACCGATTCCTTACATTTAGGAAAATGATAATAAATTAGTAATGAAAAAGAAAAAAAGATTATTATTTATAGTGTGAACTGATTTGGCTGGTTTAGCTTTTAGGACATTATATATCTTTTACAAAAGCATACATTTTTCCAATATCATGTTGACGCTGTAGTTAACTACGTGATAAAGTTTTTAAGTGTCACACGATCTATTACAAAGTTTACTTCTGCCAAAGCAAGAATAACAGTAAACCTCAACCGTTGTCTGTGGTAAGCACTTCTCAGATCTTTCTCGCCTCCCCCTCCTTTAAGAAAAATGTAACTGACAATAATATCTTTTTATCAACATAGGGACATAATACTGAAATCTGCGTTTTAGTCTGTAATTGTAATTGTAACTGGTCCGACGAGTTGCCTTTTATTTATTTTAATACTTTTGTTACACTATTTAATTTTTGTTTACTAGTGGCTCGAAGAGTTCCTAGGTTCGAACGCGTTTAATATCAGTAGTACATTAAAGAATTGCTATTATTGATATATTTTTAACGCGAGCGGTGAAAAATTGATGTCAATTACCGACTTTCGAAAAATTAAAGTAAATCTTGCGAAGCTACTAGTGTCCAACTTCTGTTAACCTTCTTTCCATTGATCATTATTATTATAGGAGATTCGGAATCAGCTTCACGGCCGTGGTTTTTTGGTAAGTTATTGATAAAGTTTTTATACGGGATACTGATTGCGCAACCCTGACCTGCTATTAACAAATTAAAAAAAAGCAAGTTAGATAGTTGTACCATGAACTAGGCTTTGGGGTTGATGGCAGTTTATATCTCGTGCAGTTCATATCAGGCAGTCCATCCCAAATGCATTTCATACTACTGAATTTTATACAAGTCATTTCATAAGACATGCATTTTATCTAAACAGTTTATACTGTTGTCACTTTATACCAAGTCTTTTTACACTATTTATTACTAGTAGTATCAGAGTTTATACGGATCATGCATAGCATTAAGCGCAATGCACACGGTAATAGAAGTTATAGCTGCCTTACTTTATTTTAAAGTTCACCGTCGTCTTCAAAGCTTTTACCCGACAAATCAGTTTTTAATGGTACAACCAAATGAAATCACAAGAAATCAGAAATGTATTGTGTTGCAATTTTTTGCTGTTGGTGAACTCAAATGGTTGCACGTCATCTTGCTGGAACTTTTGATAGCTTAGTACAGATATGATTTCATGAACACAGGTTTTAAGAATGCCGACGAACTTCTCGAATCAGCGTGTCAACCTTTCATTGATTCTCATCCGTTTTCGTTGTTGATGGCTTTTGTCGCACACCTTCAGGATTATCGTACAGCGCTGTTTGTTTACTTTTGATCACATTACACCAAACACTAACTTTTTTTTAATTTATAATACCTGCTCCGTAATCTTCTGTATTGTAACTAATTTTTAAATCTAATTTATTTGAAAACGAAATATTTACACGATTAGAAGTAAACGTAACTAATTAAATCTAACAATATTTAAGAAATAAAATTTACATTAATTTATATAATACTGTCACTAGATATTTAATGTCCGCATTTTCTATTTATCAACAACTGGTATTTGTTTATGTCTACGACACGTTTGCGACGTTATATTTGTCTTAGCACACGTGTAAAACAATCAATTTATTTTAACCAACAAAGTCTTCTTCTGATTTTATTCGAAAATTGATCCCAACTTTCTTTAAACACATTCTTTTGTTATCTGCATCCAGAATGTTCCACGTTTT
The DNA here is from genome assembly GCA_035610365.1 of Aquatica leii. NCBI lineage: Eukaryota > Metazoa > Arthropoda > Insecta > Coleoptera > Lampyridae > Aquatica > Aquatica leii. The sequence goes on from CM069436.1 coordinate 61,038,203, forward strand.
TCGATCATTGTCTCGAAATTTCCAATTACTTGAAAAACGCTTCACTGCATCCGTTTTAAGAGTGTTTTGTCTCAGAACAAGAAACTAGATGTGGCATCGGTTGAAAAGATCGCGGCGATAGCGGCAGTTTTCTCTATGTCGGTAACTTCCTTGAGCATAAAAGCAGCCGTCAATGAACTTTTCCTGACACGATATTTTATTTGGATGGTAACTGTCGACTGTCTCTCAGAAGACGACCTTCAACATGTTTCGAACTGTCCTCTATTCTAGTTGATCTAAGCTATGACCAAGCTTGGGTACTGCCAATTTTTTAATGTTGTGAAACTCCATTTCTCTCTTGAGATTCTATAATGCTCGCCACATGTTTTTGTATAACGGTTTTGCATGTACTTTTTGGTGACCAAATAAAAAACGAAACATCGGTTATCGGATGTCCGAATCTTTTTGTGTTTGTAACAGATCTTATTGTTTCTTTGTTGTAACTCCAAACCTAGCCTTTCCAGAACCTATCGAAGTTCATTTTTTCAACTTGATTCCTGGTTGTGTTTGTTATTATCTTGGTTCTAACTTGGTCTTGGGTATTGCTGTTATTTTTAGCGAACAGGGTTTACGCGGTCGATGTGGACCACTTTTGGCTCTGTTTAGTCTTCGGATAGGATATATAACGTCATTAATACGCTGCACAACTTCATAAGGGTCCTCTCATTGCTTCTGCAGCTTTGGCGACAAACCACGTTTTCTTTGAGGATTATACAACCACTTTATGTCGTAAAAACCACCGTTTTTTGCCTTGACACTTTTTACAGGCCGCTTCATGCACTTTGTCTAGCTTTTTGATCAACTTGCTGACGTAGTTATTTCTAACAATATCTTCTTCTAGTATTTGTCCAAGAATGGCACAGGATCGTGTTTAACTTATCTTTTCGTGAACAGATAATCGGTATACCACTAGAAAAAGCTGCAAGTACGGATCTCAATTGCTTTGGTATTTGAACACTACTTTGGCTAAGTACTTTCCCATTGTTTGATTGATCCGTTCAATCATGTCATCAGGTTGAGGATGTAGAGCCGTCGTTCTAGTTTTTCAATTCAGGCAAATTTCTTGACTCCGACTCAAAGTTGCGGTCTTGATCGGAATGTAATTCCAAATCAAATTCCAAACAAGCAGAAAAACTTTTTTACTAAAACGTTTCCGACTGTGGCTGCTTCTTGATTGGGTATGGCGTAAGCCTCTGTACTTTTGTAAAATAATTTATCGTTACTAGTATGTATTTGCTTCCCGAATCAAATAGTAGAGTCCTTTTCAAATTTTCTTTAATATTTTCTTCACACTAAAGTGTCCTCCTAATGTACCATTGTACAGATGCTGCACCACTTGGTGCTTTGACACTACCAGCGGAAGTTTAATTTTTGAGCCCTCCACATTCGCTTAAGAAGATCGTTTTTTACTTTTAAAGAGTCCCACTGCACCTAGTGTGCTTTGACGTTTTTGCTTAAAGCACTAACTTTTTCCCAGGTTAATTGTCGGACATTTGTTTTCCAGTTCAATATAACTTTTATATCAGGATCGTTACCTTGTTTGCGACGCAACTGCTCAGGTTTCTATTTGTCATTAATGATAGCAGTTTTTCAGAGACATTCGATCTTTTCTTCAAGTCGCAAATAATTGCTGCAGTCTGCTGGGTATGGTCTTCTAAATAAATCATCAGCACTCCAATTACTACTTCCGGCACGGTGTTTTCTGTCATACTCTTGCAGTCTCTCGATCTATCTTGCTACTTGTCCTCTGAGATTATGGAACTGAAATAACCATTTTAAAGCTTTCTTCTAGTCACGCAATAATTTTTTTTGGCCTAGTCAAAACTTGACTAAAACCCGCAATAACTTTTTTTGTTTATCTTGCATTTGTAAAAGGACCGAATCTACGGCCACATTAGGTGCATCGGTATTTAAAACAAATGTTCCATCATTTCTTGGATAACTTAAAATCGGCGAAGTGACTAGGGTTAGTTTTAGGTGATTGAAAGCGTTTTCGCAGTCTTCATTCTATTTAAATTCTGCTTTTTTTGTCAGTTTCGTCAAAGCTTTAGCAATATTGGCAAATTCGGTTAAAAATTGTCTATAATAGGTGTACAACCTAAGAAAACTGGAACTTCATGCTTGTCGATCGGTCTTGGTCATGCTTGCACTGCTTGAACTTTGTTTAGGTCAGCCTTTATTCCATCTCTAGACACGACGTCGCCGAAGTATTCCACTTCTTTCTTAAATACGTGGCACTTCTTTGCGCTCAGTTATAGATTTGCCCCACGTCTCCGGTATTAATTTTCTACTTTACCACGTTTGTTTTTCTTTTGGAACCACTCTCCAACGCAAACACATCTTGATAATGCTAAATCAATGCTTTAAATTTTACCAGCTGGTTTTAGCTGAGGTTTTGGTACTTGAAGGTAGGAATGCCTAATAGATGTTATGGGCACTTCTTTTCGTATTTTTCACTCGTGCTAATGTTCTGCTAATGAGTAATATTTTTTCAACCAAGTCGCCCTTTATTGGTTCAATAGCGCAAATGTAGCTTTTATGGAGATTTCCATCTAAGCGTGCCATCATCACACTTTTAGCCCTTTTAAGCAGAGTTACGTCTTTATTCAATAAGACTTGCATGTTCATTCCCAAGATAACTTCTTCCGTGATGTCGGCTACCAGTACTTGATGATCGAGTACTCTATTTTCCAAATCAATGGTCACTTGTACTTGTCCGTAAGTATTTTTTTGCCCGTCGCCGTTCAAAGTCCTGTTACTGGTGATGTCTTCTCAATTTCCTGTAATATGTCAGGACGAATGAGGACCTTTGTCGCTCCTGTGTCAACCAGTAACTAAACACTTCTTTAATTGATTTTGCCATGGAGATAACTACTGTGCACTTGTTCCATAAGCAATGCCGTTTTCTGAGAATTATCATCAATTTTTCTAATAAAGATACCAAAATTAATTACTTCAGGAACTTAGAACAAAAACAAACCTACGTCTATTCCGTTCTCTTCCAAATTTTTTTAAGGCTGTTGCAACACAATTTTAGTGTTTTAGTTCTCTACCGGATATTTGGAAACTAGTTTTATCGATTGGAGATTAGTCTATAAAAGTGGGATTTCAAGGCAAAATCAATCAGTTTATTTTAGACTCTGAATGTCTGTCTACTTCTATGTGCGACAAAAACTTAGCTTGTAAGAAATCGATCATACGAGAATTATTTAAGAGAAAACATAGTAATACTAAAGTAATTCGTAAAAACTTGAATTCTACTATAAAAGAAACATAGGTTCGCAATTTATTATTGTGATGTTTAGTTAACTTGAAGAAGGTGGCTGCATAAACAACGAAATGTTGAGCGCAAGTTTTGACACACGCTGAAACCCGCAAGAAAATATAAGTCAAAGTTATAAAAAGCTGTGTAGAAGTTTTCAAAATATGTTTAGTTTAATGTAACGTAAGTTTGGTACAAATAGACGTGTTTATTTTCAATAATGCATTTTTATTTTCGTGTATTACTGGCTGTACGATTTCAAAGTGAAAGCCCCAAAATAGTAGTCTGCTTCTATGTAATTTTAAGAAATTATGACAAACGTAAAGTTTATCATTAGCATTTTTTTCTAAATTAACAAATTCATTGTTTAGTTTTTGTTTTAATGTTAATTTGAACTTACTTAATTGTATATGTATATACAGGGTGTATCTGAAATACGACTACAAATTCAAGGAGTAGTTTTCTTGTGGCCTTTTTTCCTTTAAACATTTGATCTAAAGTGGCCCAGTTTAGAGATATTTGGAATTAAAGTTTTTAAGGCGGTCTACGCTATCTAAACAAATAGAAAATTTTATGCGGTGAACGATGGGCGTAAAAGCTGTAAAATCTGTGAAGCGTATTGATGTACTATGTTAATTATTGTTTTCTTTGATTTTCTATCATCAACAAAATCAATTGTTAATAAAATAATTACAACATATAGTAATGTTTATTTCTTAGCATTATTACTAACCTAGTTTAACAAAATGTACTTTGTGTACACGATCACGTTTCTCTTTGGTTGTAATAAAAAAAAAAAACTTTAGCTAATTAAATGCAAAATTTGGCTTTCTTAGAACTGAGTTCGACAATCTGATTTATTTCTGTCTCGATTTTTTAACGGATTTTTTCAGTTGATATTAAGTGATTCGTGTAACCGTACTCGTACTTCATAATATTTAATTTAAATTTTATTTATTATGTACAACAGTGATACTGTTTGAATGTACGATGAGTGCAATTATAACCTTCACACCACACGTACATTGTGGATTGAGCAATATCTTAATAGACAATAGCCTTGAATGAACTTTATTTTGGCATATTTCCAAGGACTTGGAGAAACTGGAGATGTTTTTTCTACCTACGAAAACCGTGGTCGAGAAAAACCACCTCATGTATTAGCAATGGAAGAAGAATAAATCTTTTCAATAAAATCAAAACTTGAGTATTAGTTTTTCTTCAATTGTAACCTGCGTTGGATTTTAGCAGTGAATCTTTTATGTAAGACCCCGTAATTAGATTCATCTGGCTGAATTTTCTGTTTTCTGTTTTTTTTTTCGATTGATTAGTTCGATGTTAGCATCGAAAACGTTTTACTCGCTATTTTATTACGTTTGATTTAAGTCTATTTGTATTGGATAATTATTTCACCATTATTACTGGTATTTTTTTTTGAATGCATAAAGTTCCGTGGTTTTGATTTTGATTTAGTGTTTTACTTGTTTATCTCAGTAAAATAACAATGCTAGATAATTTACTACTTCCTTTTGGAATGTAATTTGATCAATTTTTCTTGGTATCTATATTCTTGTTTATGTTGAGCTCTTTTACGAGCGCGATTGGAACCACCTGCCAATTTCGCGAAGTAAGCATTTTCTGTGGGAAAATTTTCTTTCTTTCGAAGGTCTACGTGACAGAATGCACGTGGCCATTATATTTTTCATCTTTGTTAATTTACGTTGTTTAGTGTTGCATCTTTTACAAAGATTTTACGGCGCAAGTTCATTGAATTAAGTGGGAATACGAGGTGTTAAAAGAAGTAAAATTTTGTTTTTGAGGAGAATCTTTTTGGTCGCAATTAAGAATACCGGGTACCGGAATGTAGTCAAGTGTTCGGGGTGTTTTACCCTACCGTTAGACAATACCGCGGAAGTTAAAGAAATGGTGCCGTGAAAATTGAGTGGTGTGATGGGAAATATTGGTTTTCCAAATTCGTAATTTTACGGTTTAAGGAACTTCAAGGTTTCCATAATAAAACTCACGTTTCAAGTTGGATATGCAATCGTTGGGTTGTGCTACATCCAGTCTTCGCATTTGTGCGGATTTTATTTAAGTGTTAAAAAGAAAATTCTTCCGCTGTCATTGCAATTGCTTGGGGTACCTTCCAACGTTTTTCTACCTGTAGACAACTGGCCACTTAGAACTAACCACGGTTCTTTCCTGAAGTTACGACGAATTCAAGGTATTTATGTTGCACCATTTATTTAATCGTGGAGATATTATTTACGTGATTAAGTGTTAAAAGCTTCGAATTTCAAGTAAAAATTACAAGTATCTCGAATTGATTTAACGTTAATGTAACTAATTATGGTCCGTATTTATCGGAACTGTGACATAATCCCGAGTTAAAATTTATTAAACGGGACCGAATTTTCGATTCAAGATTTATATATTAGTTTTATATTAAATAAGTTTATTTTTTGTTGTTGTAAATGAGTAATTTCGACGCGCACACGGCCGTGATAAATTAAGATTTACCAATTTGTGCTTGGTTTTATTAAATTCTGTACTTTGTATTGTATTATTTTGTTGTTGAGCAGTTATTCAAATTATTTTAAATTTTGTTTTTATCAAACGTTCATTTACGTACCTTTTGTTGTTTTGTTTTGGTTAATTTTTGTTGATTACAATACTTTAATTTTGTGTGTTCAAATAAATGTTCAATTTTTAAATGTAAAGAGCTTTTAATTCCGTCGGCCTCCGCGTGTGTAACTTTATTAATTTATTACAGATTTTAGTGAGATACACTCTAACAAGGTAAGTCCGTTTAGAGTGTATCCTTCAGGAGCGGACTTGTGGTTGGCAAGGGCCAGAAGTCCATTAAGCTTTACTCCTTCCTGGCGCCCTTTGATTTCGACATTATTGCTTTTCGATTTTGTGTTTTCGTCAAGTTGATCCAATTCAATCACGAAACTTTTAAATATAACCCACTCCGTCTCCACTGAGCAAGCGGCACAACATCGTTTATGTTACCTCATTTCAGGCAGTGACTTTGTTTTAACTTTGGCATGTAACACAATGCATGTGCAGATATTGTAAATTGTAAAAATTCGGACACGAAGTAGCACTAGCACGCTACGCTACATCGTGTTTTAAGGAATTATTCTTTGTATCCTTACTAGGTTCAACAAGTCCAACAGTTAACCGACGTTGATTTTAAACCGCGACTTGAGTTTTGTGAGTGATTTCATCGACAAGAAACTTTTGACCCCGACTGTAAAGATATTGCGAATTTGTGGTTCTGCACGACCAGCAACGCACGCTCTTTAGGGCGTTTTAGATAAAAAATAAATAAACTATTTAAGCGGACTGTATTGCTTTATTCGGTTCGAACACACAGTTCTTAATCATATAATAATATGGCGGTGCGGTTTTCCCCCAAAAGTCAGCCTCTGCGTACGCACACACACATCAAATCACATTTAACAATTTTATATAAAAATGCGGAAAACAAAAATGCAATTTAGCGCTAACATACTCCCCGCCTTGAAATCAACATTGATTTAAATAACAACACAATAGGTGTTACTAAACTACTAGCTAACATGCAAATAATAAATGAAGTAATTAACGCAACACAAAGAACATGTTATAAATGTAACTTAAATAGTAATGTTATTACATAGATATATGAATCAATTGACAATAGACGCTTTTTCACTTGTCACTATCCATAGGAAGCGCGCACAGTTTCACAATTGGTCGTTTTAGAATGCTGCCTGATGAAGTGCGAACGGACACTACGCGAATTCTTCCGTCACTACCTGGATGCAATTCAGTTACTCGAGCTAGAGGCCATTGGAATGATGGTGTGTTAGGCTCCGACAGAAGCACTAAGGTCCCGACTTGTAATTGACGTTCAGGTGCAGTTTGCCATTTTACACGTTGCTGCATTTCAGGTAAAATTTCTCGATGCCATCTTTTCCAGAAGTGCTGCAGAAGTTGTTGACGTCTTTGAAAAGAATCTAGGCGATTAACTGGTAGATTCTCTAAACGTTGAGCCGGTAATGCCGAGTAATGGTGTCCAAGCAAGAAATGAAAAGGTGTAAGTGTTTGAAAATCATTAGGATCACTCGAAAGCGGCCCCAAAGGACGTGAATTAAGGACGGACTCAATCTGGGTTAATAAAGTGTATAACGCTTCATAATTCAAATTTGCAGATTTAACAATTTTGAGCAAGTGCCTTTTTGTACTTTTTATATTAATTTCCCACAGCCCACCAAAATGCGGCGAACTGGGAGGAATAAAACTCCAATCAATGGTTTCCGCTGACAAATAGTCAGATAATTTTGATTGCGTAGATTTTTGTCCAAAATATAAATATAAGTTTTTTAATTCATCCGCGGCAGCAATGAAATTGGTAGCATTATCTGAGTGCATTCGTTTAGGCCTTCCGCGTCGCGCAATAAAACGCTTAAAAGTCTCGAGAAAAGCTTGACATGATAAGCTTGTGACCAGTTCTAAATGAACCGCACGAGTAGTCATGCAAACAAACAATGCTAAATAAGCTTTGATAAGCTTTGGGTTGCGGGTGTAACGGTCCTTAATGAGAATCGGACCGGCGAAATCAACACCTGTTTCAGTGAAGCAAGGCATGTAAGTCAAAATCCGAGAAGAGGGTAAATCTCCCATTATATTTGTATTGAATCGTGGATTTGAACGGAAACAAATTACACATTTGTGCACGATTTGACGACAAGTTATACGACCAGCAATCGGCCAAAAATGATTTCTGACAACAGATAGGAGCTGATTAGATCCGCAATGCAAATATTTTAAATGGTAATGTTGTATAATTAATATAGTAACTGCGTGATTTTTAGGTAGCAGTAGGGGGTGAATTTTATCGTATTCAAAATTAGAATTGCGAATCCGACCTCCCACTCGAATTAAACCTTCTTCATCAAGAAAGAGATTGAGAGTGTTTAAATGGCTATTTTTAAACAACTTGGATTTTTTTTTCCGACAGATATTTAATTTCGGAAGCTAAACAAGACCTTTGGCAAAAAGCAACCAGCTTTAGTAAAGCCTTAGACAATTCTGATACCTTTAACGGACCCATTTCTCGTTTAGCAAGAGGAGAACGCATATTGTTGATTATTCTCAGCACAAAGGCAAGCGTCCTTTGCAGCTTAGAGAAAGATGAATGATTTGCTATCAAACCATTAAAAAAATTGTTATCTTCATTAGAACATAAACTTACAGGTACAATTTTTGCTTCGGGTAACTCTAATTCTGAAGTAATTAAAGTCTTTGGTAGATCGATAAGCGGTGTTTGCAAGAATTGAGGACCCTGTAACCAAAACGAATGAATAGAATGTGTATCAATCGAAGACCCACGAGAAATCAAGTCTGCAGGATTTTCTTTGCTAGGGCAGTGGTACCAGTGAACAGGATTAGTGTTTTCTTGGATGTACGCCACCCGATTTGCTACAAATGTCTTAAATTTGTTAGGTGTAGAAATGATCCACTCAAGAACTATCTTAGAATCAGACCAAAAATATTGACCAGAAAATTTGCAAGAAAAAACTGTAAGAACTTTACTTACTAATTCAGTAAGTAAGACGGCGGCACATAACTCAAGTCTAGGTATAGTAGTTGGTTTCAGAGGAGCTACCCGACTTTTTGAGCATAAAAGATGCGATTCTGAGTGATTTTTAAAAACAGAGCGGATATAAATGCAAGCGCCATAAGCACTAACACTTGCGTCAGCAAATCCATGCAACTCTACTTGAATTGCCCCTTTACGAAATACACAACGTGGAATGCTTAACGAAGGAGTTTGCGCTAGAGCTGATGAAAAGCTATTCCACTCTCTATGAAGAGATGCAGGAATTTTTTCGTCCCATGATAATTTTAGTTTCCAAAGCATTTGGATTAGAAGTTTTCCTCTGATGATTATAGGAGACAAAAGTCCGAGAGGATCAAATATTTGAGCTAACACGGATAGTAATTGTCGTTTTGATTTTACGTCTGTATTGATAGAACTGTTAAAAGTGTATAAAAAGACATCATGCGCTGCATCCCATTGTATACCTAGAGTTTTCGACTCTTTACTAGCAAACTGCACTATGGATTCAGTATTTAATGAGGAGTTCACTACTGCGGTATTACTAGAGCGCAATTTTCGAAGAGGAAGTCCTGCTTCACAAAGAATTTGTGAAACTTCACTGATGATTCGTTTTGCGTGATCGGGAGAATCAGCCCCAGACACGAAATCGTCCATGTAAAAATCATTTATAATTTTGGAGCTTGATTCTGGAAACCTGTACAAGTTTTTTTCACCTAAGTCTTGAAGACATTTGGTCGCCAAGAAGAACTTTTCAACCCATACGTTACGGTGTTTAACCTTAAATATTGAATTTTTTCCTTAATATTTGAGCGCCAAAGGATGCATTGATATTTGCGGTGTTCAGGCACAATAAAGATTTGCCTATACATTTTTTCTACATCACCAGTTATTGCAACATAGTGCTGTCGAAAATTTAAAAGAAGAGAGAACAAATCTCTCTGAACGTTAGGACCCATCACATGACAATCGTTAATAGAAATACCAGTATTCGTCCTTGCACTCCCGTCAAATACAACACGCAATCGTGTCGTGCTTGAAGACAGTTTAATGACTTCGTGATGCGGTAAAAAATGGAGAGCTTGCAGATCAACCTTGTTTGAAGATAATTGAGATAAATGTCCTAATTTACGATATTCCTCAATAAACTCACAGTACTGTTTGTATACGTCAGGATTTCTTTGCAATTTCCTTTCAAGAGATAAGAACCGTTTAATTGCAATGTCGTAAGAAGAACCTAAATTGCTCAATAAAGAGTTAAACGGAATCGCAACAGTGTACCTACCGTCGGAAGTGCGAAATGTATTCTTAGCAAAATGTCTTTCGCAAAATTGTTCATCGGTAGACATGTAAGATAACGAATTTTTCGGTTTAATGGTTTCAATTTCCCAGAATCGCTGAAGATCGAAATCTAGATTAGCCTTTGAAACACAGCAATTAGATACTGAAAGATGTTTATTGCTTTGAATACAAATCTCCCCAGTGACGACATATCCTAACTTAGTTTCTTGAAGAACAGGCAACCCTGAACCTAGATTCCTTTTCTGAGGACCAAGCAAAGCATAGAAGAGCCCAGCTCCACTCAACCTATCGATTTCGCCAGTTTTATTGAAGTGGCTGTCTGCTAATTGGATGTCAGCTGGAATGTTTAACGAGTGTTTGCTAAACGCAACGCTTGGAATAGGTACAGTTATGTTATCGATAACTAAACACGACAAAGTAGTTGAAAATGAGTTATCTTTTGAATACAACCTAATGTTGGTTTGACGATGAATTGCAGTAGTTTTAGAGTTTATGCCTAGCAAGGACATATTAATAAAATTACAAGGCAATCGTAGTTTTTCAACTACATTACTAGTAATGAGATTATGCATAGAGCCACTATCCAGCAAGCAGCGAATTGTGTGTAGCGTACGTGAATCGTCTTTAACATTAACCTCGGCAGTTGAAAGTAATATTTGGTTATTAGTTGACGAGCTATTACATGTGACAGTAATTTTTGAAGATGAGGGCTTGTCGACATCGTTTTGATCAATAGAATTGGTAGCAGGAGGTTTTTGAAATGTTTGATGTATAAGAGTGTGATGTAAACCTTTACATTGAAAGCATTTGTGCTTCGACCGACATTTTTTGACATGATGATTACCAAAACAATTTTTACATACTTGTAGTTCAGTAATTTTGTGAATTCGTTGTTCAATAGACAGATCTAAAAAATCGGAACATTTGAATAATGGATGCGGGCCTTTGCAAAGTTTACAATTTAACGACAGATGGTTCGACGTAACCAACACTAAATTTTTAGAACGTTTATGACGGTGATCATCTACTCCAACATCTACAAGAAACTGCGCGCGGTCTTGAAGAAATTTTATCGTTTCATTAATGGACGGAATTTCTGTTGGTTTAGAAGCTTTAAATTTTTCTCTTGTCTCTAAATCTAGTTTTTGATCGACAATATAAAAGAAAAGTGCTGCAGCCAACGTATTATCGTTTATATTTAAATTTCTTAGACAAAGGATGTTCTTATTTAAAGTATCTGCAAAGTGTTGTAAGGAATTTGCTGATGGTTTCGTTATAGTTTCTAGATTAAAAATATTTTTTAAATGAGCCTGAACCACTAATTTAGGTTTATTGTATCTAGAATCGAGAAGATTAAGTGCAATTTGATAATTCTCCTCGGTAGCGGATAAGCCGGCAATAGATAAGGCTACTTCTTCTTTTAAAGAATTTTTTAAGTATTGGAATTTTTGCGAAGAATCTAAACCTGAAGAATCGATAATAGAATGAAAGTTTTCGATAAATGATTTGTAGTTAGCAATGTCACCTGAAAACGTCGGTAATTGTAATTTAGGAAGCGATTGTAAATAATTGGTATTTACATTGATCGGTTTAAGGTCATTAGAAGGTGTCGATATACTAGCGCGTCTCTTAAGAATACCATTGGTTTTTACAATAGCTAAACAAAGATTCGATTGAAATGCGTCGATTGTGAGAAATTCAGTTAAATCCCATTCGCTTGCGTTGAGTTCTGTATAAATTTCTAAATAAGTGTTTTCACTATCAGAAACCTTTGTACGTAAAAACTCGAGCATATCGATTTGAAAATCGTCTATTACAGGTGTTATATCGTTAAGAAGACCTTGGAGTTTATATAAATCATTTAAAATTGAACGTAATTTTGCTTGCTGGGTGGAAAGCTGAAGTTCTTTGCTTTTACCCATTTTTTAATTGATTGAAAATTAAAAATTTTAACGACTATGAATATCAATTTTAAGCGTAAAATATACGTTGTGCGGTTTGGCCTTGCAACACGTGTAATGTACGATAAGCGTTTTAAAGTTAATAACCCAATTTGAATTATGAAAGCGTGCAGGAATAATAGGAAATTGAAAGGACTTACTGTTTTCCTTGCGTAAATCTGGTACAGGGCGATTGCGGCTGAAGTAGACGTAGTGCGGAAATTCTTTGACGCAGCTGTCCAAATTAACAATATAGCGGCTTCTTAAGAAATAGATAGCGGTGTAGGAAACAACTAAGTATTATCTTGCGGTACCTCGTTACAGGTGGAGCGGTTTCTTAAGAAGTAGATAGCGGTTCCTCCGTTGCAAGCGTGGCCAACGCATTAGCTGGTTACCAATGTGGAGATCCGGCGTTGAAGGGCCATGTAAAGATATTGCGAATTTGTGGTTCTGCACGACCAGCAACGCACGCTCTTTAGGGCGTTTTAGATAAAAAATAAATAAACTATTTAAGCGGACTGTATTGCTTTATTCGGTTCGAACACACAGTTCTTAATCATATAATAATATGGCGGTGCGGTTTTCCCCCAAAAGTCAGCCTCTGCGTACGCACACACACATCAAATCACATTTAACAATTTTATATAAAAATGCGGAAAAGAAAAATGCAATTTAGCGCTAACACCGACTTTAGTGCCAAAATATTATTTTCAGATGAGTGTTGTTTTATACGAAATGGAGTGCTGAATTTTGATAACACGCATGTTTGGAATAAAGAAAACCCTTGTGAAATTCAATCAACTAACTTTCAGTGACTGTTTTTGTTTATATTTGGGCGGGTAATTTGTATTTTTACAAGAAACTTTTGCGCAAGAATTTGATGACTTACCCCTTGAAGTTTGCAAAACAACGTGGTTTATGCACAAAAGAGTTCCTCCGCATGCAAGTCCCGTTTGCATTTTCTTAAATATAATTTTTACGGCTTGTTGAATTGGAAGAAACGGCATTAGATGCTGATCAGCCCGTAATCTAGATATTAATTCGTTAGAGATTTTTCTGAAGCAACGTGAAAGGTAAATTATACAAAATCCCCGTAAATAATAGACAAGAACTGAAAAATCAATTTTTTGCGGCTGCAAATGCAATTAAACAGAATGTGCAATTATTTACGCGAGTAACGAACAATTTTTGGCGACATTTGGACGTTTGTGTTTTATCCAGTGGAGAAACTATTATCTAGTGTACTTGAAAAGAATGTGTTTTGTTTAACTACAGTAATTTAACTGCGCGTTATCCGATAACATGATTTTGTATTCCGATGCTTCTGAAGAAACCAATTCAATGATATTTATTTTTATTTTTGGTGTCAGCAAATCGCTGAGAAGAAATTTGCATTTCTTAGATTAGTTTATTCTTATTTGCGGTGTCAACAACCTTAGAACACTATAAGTCCGTAATTTACAATTTATTTTGCTAAAAACTTTGACTTTTTTAAATGTTTTCATGGAACTTTTATTTTGACATTTTTTGTTTGTATTTATGCTGTAATTTCACCTGCTAAACAACCCGTTAATTAGATACACCCTGTATAGTTAATTACAATATTATTGTGATCATTATTTTATTAAATAATAAATTATTATACATATCCATAAGGGACATATTGAGTTAAACGTATTCGCAATTGAAACACTGCTTTCAGTAGAAGGAATAAACTCATCGTACATTTGAATTTGTATTGGAGTAATTACTTCTTCTTTAAAATCTGAAAAAAACTTATTTGTGACAAAAATGCAAACACAAATTACAGTACAAACCAGCTCCTTCTGTTGCAAATTTTAAAACAGCCGATTTTTTAGACCAGCCATATCGATTTCGCGATGTGACCATTGCTTCATACACTGTTCTTTCTTTAAGACCTTTAATGGTGTACGATTTAGAGTGTACCGGACCAGTGCTAGTTTCAGATGGAATGGTCAAGATGTTCCAATCGGAGTTTCTGATGTCGTTACGCGGCCGATATGGTCTGAACCATAATTTGTACTCTATTATTGGGGGATAACTATCTGCTTCCCAAACTAGTTTATGTGAAGTTTTTGTATCAATATTCTTTTGGTCAGTTTGTTTAAAAACGCCTGGATTTGCTATTCCTGAAAGTAAACATAGATATATCGTGTTTTGTAATTTTACAGTAGTGTACCTGATAATTGAATTTGAAGTTCTCCTTGACCTAATTCGTTGGAAGCTCTACATGTGTATATTCCGAAATCTGCAAATGTTGCGTTGCGTATTAGTAATATGTGTTTTTCTCCATCGACCATTGGTACAACTCTGCTACTAAAAGGTATGGGAATTTCGCCTTTTAACCAAGTGACTGTTGCTTGGGGATCCGCATAAACAATGCATTCTAGTTGAGTCCGAATGCCTGGAGCTGTGTGCATCCACGATCTCAATGTCATTAACTCAGGAGGATCTAATAAAAATACTTTATGCATTTATAATGTTAAGAATTTACTACCTACATATAATGTTTAAATAAATCGTTGCGTTTGCCGGTTCTCCAACGCCGTTACGTGCTAAACATTGGTATTCGCCTGACAATTGTCGATCAGTTGCTATAAATTTAAGCATTTCTCTATTATCGATTAACTGCATGTCTTTACTCTATAATAAAATGATAACTAAATTAGTATTCCGTGTGGTTTAAATGTAACGGATAAATGCATTTACTACGTCATTAAATTATTTTTGCTAATATGCACAACTCCAAAATAAGGAATTCTGTTTTTTTAAATTAAAAATAAATAATTTGAAACCACTGAAAAATCAAAATAATTTTAAAAATGCGTTAAAAGCACTTTCTTCAAATTTTATGGTTAATTGGTTAAAAATATCATTTAAAACGAACAAAAAAAGTTACAAACTAACTTTAGAATTTGTACAGGTTTTTATTTATTGTAAACTGTTACAAACCATCCCGGCGGCAAATCGTTGTAATATGTATCAGAGAATTAAGTTATAATTAATCGGATCACTATCAACCAACGTTATTAACACGCCTGAATATGCTCGTAATATTGTTACGTTTTAGACATATAATTCACGTAATTAATACTTCTAAAAAAATGTTTTAATGTTCTAATATACTAACTTACTATAATTAATTTACTTTTTAAATAAACGCATTTCTAAAAAACAAATTCAGAAAAAAACTAGAACAACGGAAATTTTTCACTTATATAATTACTCATAATGTCTGGATACGAGATACGTAAACATATAAACAACAACCGGGGCGTTATACATTCATAATCTCTCTCGTTACTTCTTCTTATTATTTATTTAAACATTTAACATATTTAAGTAACTACTACATGTAATTGTAATAGAAACTAAAGAAATTGTTCATTTTGTTTTCATTGGTTTTTATTTTATATAAAGTAAAAAATAATATCTCATAAACTCTACTGGCGTTAGTGGATGATTACGCCTATTGAGCAACATAAATTGTTCGGGCTGATCACGTTGCTCTCCGAACGTAATTATCGTAATAACGCATTTGGCCCATAAATAACTACTATATCGCTATATTTTATTGAATGTTGTTAATGGTCCAAACTATCTTTGAGTGACATCAATCTTTTATACCTACAGTGCGTTTGTAAATTACCGGATAACTTAAATAAAACGTAAAAAACTCTAAAATATAAACAAAAATCGATGGTTTTAAGCGTTTTTTGTTTAAACTTCCATTCTAATTTTTATTTGATTAATCCGTTACTTTACAAACGCATTGTAACTACAGTGCAGTGTTTGTCAAACTTTTTGATTATTGTACCATTGCAACAATCTTAAAAAAACTCGCCTATTGCATGGTAAATTATTGTATATTGTATAAAAAATTGAGTTGTCGTGAAGAATAAGAAAAAAACGCGCAGAAATAAAAAAAAACAAATTTCGTTTTAATCTTTTGCGTACCATTGAGCACGGAGTCGCGTACTATCATACTTCAGTTGCCTAACAGATGGAAATAAGTCCTTCCCACAAATGCTTTTGTAATTAGTTGATGCACTTCCCAAAATTATTGTTCATTAATAACTTTAGCATTTCAACGTTTCGTTAAATTTTTACAGTAATTTTATTATCTCTACACAGTTTATTATTTTCAAGTAGTTTTTTAAAGACTATTGTTGATCAAGGTAAAAATTTTTTTTTTCAAAACACCTACCAATATACAATTTAATTCAAAAAAATCTAAATCGAAACATTTATCAATATGTGATAAAGAAACTATTCTAAGCATCTATAAAACTTGCAAATAAAGTCAACCAAGTAGATTCAAAGCAAATCATAGTATATTTACACCGACAGCAGCAGTATGTGAAAATTTATAACTTTACTTATTTACATAAGTATTTTTGTAACTACTATATACAACTACATTCTCTAAAAGTGTACCGTAGGTTAAAGCCAATAGTAGATAATGTTACGGATGGAATAAAAAGCTCCCTTGGACGTATTGTGCATTCCTTTTTTTACGTAACCAACCACCAACAGTACATAAATTAATGGCTTGTATTAACAAAGATAGAATTTGTTAAGTTTCCAAATAACTACGTTAGAAACATTATTGAAAGAAATTGAGTTTATGTTAGTTAAACAAGTAAAAGTGTACTGTCTTTGTAATATACGTTGCTTTGTAATATACGTGCTACTTGAAAAAAATAGTATCATAGCATGAAGAAAACGATTCCTGCGGGAAATAAAGAGTATAGAAAAGAAGGAAAAAAATTTATTATTTGGTTAAAACTTGGGTTAAAACCGATTATGTGACAAAAAAATTTGAACAAATACAACAATTCAAATAGCACGCCAAACCTTTATTTCTAGATTTAAATAATTGACCGATCAACTACCATAAAGAAATGGATTCTGATGTATATGAAAACTAGCTTGAGTCAACGCTTAGAAGAAGCTATTGTAATAGTGTTAGATAATGTTTTATATCATAGAAAAAAAGTAGAAAAAGTCCAACTTCCGCAACTAAAAAAGCTGATATACAAGATTGCTTAACAAGTAAATCAATTAAATTTGAGGAAGACATGGTTAAAGCAAAACTTGTGAAGAAAAATATTCTAGTAACAAAGTATATGTGGTAGATGAAATGGCAAAATCTTGTAAACGTATTGTGCTATGATTGTCATCATATCACTGTGGTTAAATCTCATAAATTAATATACTGTGTTCAGAAATTAATGACGGGTGTTTGAATTAGGCGCGTAGTTATTCTAGTAGACGTTTTGCAGGATCTTGTAAACTATGGTGCTGTAATCATGACACCAGAAGAAGAACATTTGGTTCAGTTAATAGTATTAGCAGAGGAATGGGACTATCCTTTCGATAAAATGGATCTTCAATATGATGTCAAGGGCTATTTTGATAAGAAAGACGCAAAAGTGAAAACATTCTAAAAGAATATGCCAGGACTGGACTGAGCAAATTCCCTTTTATGTCCTGACGCAAAGGCTGTGCAAAAATATCAAGAGAGCTCGTGCAGATATCTCACACAAAACAGTCAATTTATATTTTAACAATTTGGAAACCCTCTTAGAAAATGTTAAGAGTCAACTGTAATAAAACTTATTTGTTAATGACTATTAACGAAAAAAGGTGATAGTAAGACGAAAAACCCATAATCTTCATTCGGCAAAAAACTCCACATCGGTAATGTTTGTAAGAAGTAGTGGGAGTATTTCATTACAAAAGTGAACATATCTATGATACTTGGATGTCGAATGGGCCAAAAAGCGCACAGTACGCAAAAGTTCTAGCGGTTGGTTCGACCAGTCTCTCTTTAAAAACTGATTCGAAAGTATTGCCCTTCCATATTTCAAAAAGCAACCTGCTCCAAGAGTACTAATTAGTAATAATCTTTGTAGTCATTAAATAAAGTCATTAAATAAAGTCATTAAATAAAGTCATTAAACTTTGTGAGAAAAATAACATAAATTTTTACCTCCCCATTTACTCATCTGACCTAGCCGTCGGACGTGGCGGTTTTTGCTCTATTGAAAAAAGCTTGGCGATGTGATTGGAAAAGAAAATATAACAATGAGGAAAAAGTTTAGAAATGGATTTCTGGGCACTGGGCTTATTCTAGTTGATAGAAATCAAGCTTTGTTAAATAAAAGCTCATTTTACGTAGTTTTTGTTGTTTTTTGATTTTTTCTTGTTAGATATTTTTTTAAATTCTTCTTTGTCTTGATCCGTTTTATTTTAGGGGTGTATGGGTCATTTTTATCAAAATAAAAGGGTGTCCCGATTGACCCCATTTGTCGGGCGAATCGAGACACCGACAACCTTTTTTTTCCATCATCTGTCAGACTGACTAGTGTGAATGATACGTCGGTTCAAAGTTTCAATAGGAACCCAACTTTTGGTATTAGCTTCAATCCTCTATCTTATTAAAACGTTCTAGAAATTATTTTCACGAGGTTTTTATGTCAATTTATATTTTAACAATTTGGAAACCCTTTTAGAAAATGTTAAAAGTCAACAGTAATGAAACTTATTTTGTTGATGACCATGAACGAAAAAAGGTGATAGTAAGACGAAAAACCCATAATCCTCATTCGGCAAAAAACTCACATCGGTAATGTTTGTAAGAAGTAGTGGGAGTATTTTACTACAAAAGTTAACATATCTGTAATACTTAGATGTCGAATGTGCCAAAAAACGCACGGTACGGCAAAAGTTCTAGCGGTTGGTTCGACCAGTCTTTCTTTGAAAACTGGTTCGAAAGTATTGCCCTTCCATATTTCAAAGAGCAACCTGCTCCAAGAGTTCTAATTAGTGATAATATTTATAGTAAGCTGTCATATAAAGTCATTAAACTTTGTGAGGAAAATTACATAAATTTTTACCTCCCTCATTTACTCATCTGACGTAACCGTCAGACGTGGCGGTTTTTGCTCTTTTGAAAAATGCTTGGCGACGTGTGCTAGAAGATTGGATAAGAAAATATAACGACGAGAAAAAAAATTAGAAATGGATTTCTGAGCACTGGGTTTATTCTACTTGATAGAAATCAAGTTTTGTTAAATAAAAGCTCATTTTACGTAGTTTTTGTTGTTTTTTGACTTTTTTTGTTAGATATTTTTTTTAATTCTTCTATGTCTCAATCCACTTTATTTTAGGGGTGTATGGGTCATTTCTATCAAAATAAATGGGTGTCCCAATTAACCCCATTTGTGGGGCGAATCGAGACACCGACAACCTTTTTTTTCCATCACCTGTCAGACTGACTAGTGTGAATGATACGTCGGTTCAAAGTTCCAATAGGAACCCAACTTTTGGTATTGGCTTCGATCCTCTATCTTATTGAAACGTTCGAGAAATTATTTTCACGAGGTTTTTATGTCAATTTATATTTTAACAATTTAGAAACCCTTTTAGAAAATGTTAAAAGTCAACAGTAATGAAACTTATTTTGTTGATGACCATGAACGAAAAAAGGTGATAGTAAGACGAAAAACCCATAATCCTCATTCGGCAAAAAACTCACATCGGTAATGTTTGTAAGAAGTAGTGGGAGTATTTTACTACAAAAGTGAACATATCTATGATACTTAAATGTCAAATGGGCCAAAAAGCGCACAGTACGGCAAAAGTTCTAGCGGTTGGTTCGACCAGTCTCTCTTTAAAAACTGGTTCGAAAGTATTGCCCCTTCATATTTCAAAAAACAACCTGCTCCAAGAGTTCTAATTAGTGATAATCTTTGTAGTCATCTGTCATATAAAGTCATTAAACTTTGTGAGGAAAATAACATAAACTTTTACCTCCCTCATCTACTCATCGGCCTAGCCGTCAGACGTGGCGATTTTTGATCTTTTGAAAAAATCTTGGCGACGTGTGCTAGAAGATTGGAAGAGAAAATATAACAATGAGGAAAAAGTTTAGAAATGGATTTCTGAGCACTGGGTTTTGCTAAATAAAAGCTCATTTCACGTAGTTTTGGTTGTTTTTTGACTTTTTTTTGCTAGATATTTTTCTCGATTCGCTTAATTTTAGGGGTGTGTCGGTCATTTCTATCAAAATAAATGGGTGTTCTAATTCACCGCAGTTGTGGGACGAATCGGGACACCCACAATCTTTTTTTTCAATCACCTGTCAAATTGGCAGATGTGAATGATACGTCGGTTCAAAGTTGCAATAGGAACCCAATTTTTGGTATTAGCTTCGATCCTCTATCTTATTGAAACGTTCGAGAAATTGTTTTTACGAGGTTTTTATGTCAATTTATATTTTAACAATTTGGATACCCTCTTAGAAAATGTTAAGAGTCAACTGTAATGAAACTTGTTTTGTTGATGAGCATGAGCGAAAAAAGGTGATAGTAAGACGAAAAACCCATAATCATATCCGTAATACTTAGATGTCGAATGTGCCAAAAAAACGCACAGTACGGCGAAAGTTCTAGCGGTTGGTTCGACCAGTCTTTCTTTGAAAACTGGTTCGAACGTATTGCCCTTCCATATTTCAAAAAGCAACCTGCTCCAAGAGCTCTAATTAGTGATAATCTTTGTAGTCATCTGTCATATAAAGTCATTAAACTTTCTGAGGAAAATTACATACATTTTTACCTCCCTCATTTACTCATCTGACGTAGCCGTCAGACGTGGCGGTTTTTGCTCTTTTGAAAAAAGCTTGGCGACGTGTGCTAGAAGAGTGGATAAGAAAATATAACGACGATGGAAAAAATTAGAAATGAGTTTCTGGGCACTGGGTTTATTCTACTTAATAGAAGTCAAGTTTTGTTAAATAAAACCTCATTTTACGTAGTTTTTGTGGTTTTTTTGAGCTTTTTTTTGCTAGATATTTTTTTAAATTCTTTTTTGTCCGCTTTATTTTAGAGGTGCATCCGTCATTTCTATCAAAATAAATAGGTGTCCCGATTGACCCCATTTGTAGGGCGAATTGGAACGTATCATTCACACCTGTCAGACTGACAGGTGTGAATGATACGTCGGTTCAAAGTTCCAATAGGAACCCAACTTTTGGTATTGTCTTTGATTATTTTCTTATTGAAACGTTCGAGAAATTCTTTTTTATGCATTTCCACAACGTTAACCGAAAGATATAAAAAAATTCACGAAAAATGGCCAAAATGTCTAAAAGCGATACAAATGAATCACAGGTCAGTTATTTCAGTAATTTAAAGTCGGCTGTGTTAAGGTGATTATTCAAGTTTAAATAAGTAATTGATTAACGCGTGTCAAGATAAATATACGGAGTACAACCTTGTACGTTACTTTAATGTAAACAAGTGTGTGAAGTTATCCGCAAGAAAAAAATCTAAACATGTAAAGTCCGCAGACCTGGGTGGGAAGGAAACGCACTTCCCCTCCCAACTTCACCTGCATACTGAGCAGAACAATCATCCAATTGCAGCCACATATTTTTACGACTATTCAAAGGATAGTCATCCAAGAAATCTGGCAATGTATTCGTTGAGCTCTAAAAAGGGAGCACCAGCAATCCTTCAAAAAAGCATAACAATCTGGCCGTCAAGTTTCCTACACTAAACATTTACGAACCATTGCTGTTGATTATCTACAACTCGCATCAATGAGGGTTTTCCATGGCATAACAATGTATATTGTGCCGATTAATATTTCGGTTATTCTTAAATGTTGCTTCATCTGTTCATAAAATTTTATTAAAAAAATTGTGTTTTCTTCCAACATGCCTTGCAACCAGTAACAATAATTTTGTCTTATTACGAAGTTGTTATCGCTAAGTGCTTGGTGTAACAATAAGTGAATAGTAATGAAGACGATTGGCCTTTATAATTTTTATCATTGTTCTTTGAGATATTCCCAGTAACATTTCAACTTTCTTGGTTCTAATATGGGAGTTTCCCTCAATGCAGGCTAAAACATTAACTATATTTTTTTCGCTCCTTACTGAACGATGTCTTTCTCGTACTGGAATTGGTTGTATGTTTCCTGTAGTGCGCAATCGTAATGCTAATCGACGAAAAGCTCTTCTACATTGGGGTTCTCGATTTGGATACATAACGGTGTAAGATCCTGAAGCAATTAACTCATTTCCTTGCGATTGAAAATATATTCGTAACATGTCAAATGCTTTGGAATTCGTGAAAACCATCTTTTACAAAGTATTTGAAAACAAACGAGAACAAAAACAAAGAAGTAACAAGGTTTAAATAAAAACACAAAATAATAACAAAGCTCAAGTATGTCGCACAACACAAAACACAAAAATTAACAACGTTCAGATAGAAACACAACGCACAATCTCGATAGGTAACTGTTTAAAAGCAAACTGAATGTTTTGACACAGTATAAAGTGATACAGTAATCCCACTCCTTCGGTACCTTTGATCTTTGTGGATATACAAATTGAATACAAAAACGAGTGCGCATAACCTAGGCGAATGTGAGTGCTACATTACTACCGCCATAGTATAAAAATGTAAACAGTTTAACATACAACATCTATTTATAGAAAAATAATTAATAAAATTAATTTTGGAATAAACGCAATTCAACTTTTGTGTTTGCTAGGTTAAGTTATGCTCGTTTTTCTACTGCGCATAGCCCACGCGCAGAAATATTTTTGTCCACAAAAAACGCAGAAATGTAATTACTGTATGAATATATACTGTGGTTTTGACAACAAATGCAGGTACTGCTATAGCCGTTATTCTATTTTTCATAACACGTCATAATACCAAAAGGCAAAAAACAAATCAAGCAACGAAAATTCTTCATTATTAAACATTTGGTGTCATATCTCCCGTTCCTCTAATGACAGAGAGTTCAATGTTTTTATGACAAATTTGCTAATTTATGTACTTTACAACTATGCTAAGTTCACTATGCCTTTCCATTTAATTGTTATAAAAAAAATTCAAAAATCTGCGCGTCTTCACTAAAATGCATTACCAATTTAACAAGAAAATTTCAAGAAAAGTGCCATATAGTTTTTTGATCTAGAATCTTCCGTACGATACGACGAAACAAAACAATGGTAATCGACGATACGTTTATTTTTGTCTATAGAGATTATGCCTTTGCCTAAGAGTTTAGAAAGTTTGTAATAGACAATTTTAATGTTAAATTAGATAAGTTTTTGAATTAGGTAGGTTAATGAATATCTTTACATTTAAAATCATTGAGAAAATTACGATTTTTTGTAACCACCCCTTGATTGCGCCGCCCCCAAAGGGTTTTCAAAAGTGAAAATATTTTCCGAGAACTACCTATATGTGATTTAGTCTATGAGTCTATGGAATTTTTTCCCGTATTGCCTAGACCAAATAGTTTTCAGATAAATTTGAGAGCCGCGTTTAAGGACTCACCCGGTATATACTTAATTAATAAAGAACAATATACCGTATAGGCAACCAACAATACACATATGCATTAGTAAACGTTGTAAATTCTTATTATTCGTGTATGTAAATCTGACTTAACATAGTTCAGTCCCTTTTTTTAGTAGGAGGAACTTATTTCCATCTATTCGGCAGAGTATAGTAAATATAATATTTTCTGCATTTTCTATGTCGGATGTGTCATGTAGAAAATTATCATTTCTACGTGTAGCAAATGTATTTTTCTACAAAATGTAGATTATGCACCTGTCACTGAAAAGAAAAGATATAAGTAGACAAGTAAATAACAGAAATAACACAATACCAACTTAAGTTTAAAAACATAAACCATCTAGGTACCGTGATAGAGTCATACTACGAAAACAAAGCAAGAGCTAAACAAACAGTAGGTTTGATTAAAAAACGAAACAAACCTGAACTGCATTTAAATATAATAATGAAAATGATAAAATGAACTAATAAATTTTAGTGCAACGAAATAAAAGGAATAATCATTTAAAGATACCGGGACGTATCAAAAGAATATTGTAGAGATTCAAAGAGATGTTTCTCTTTCGTATTTTGATTTTATGTTCGATGGATTTCTATTTATATTACCAAAATATTTACAGCACCTGATAATGCCAAGTTATTAAAGGATATGGCACACCTTCTACTTTGCAAGACATACGCACTTCTTCTCTTAACCGAACTTGTAAAAATCCACTTGCAGGATCGGGTTCAACCGATGGTGATTCTAAAAGTTAAAATATAGATTTATTTTCATCGATTATCTTACCAGCGTACTTAAAACTTCAATTGCATGACGTTGTTTTATAGTCGACCATGGTGCTGGTCGCAAAATTTCACAGGTATATTCCGCTGTGTCACTATGCTCTATATGAGTTACCAATAAAGAACCATTAGCCCCTAACGACATTCGCTCTGGAGGTAGCATACGTGGCGGACCACTATCGGCAAGCAGCTCTTCATTCTTATACCATTTTATTCGATTGTAAATATTTCCATCTACATAAAAATAAACCAATAAATCACACTACTATTGCATAATACAAATAAGAACTTTTAGAAGTTGTAAATATTAATAAACATATAAAAAAGCACGCTATAATTTATACAATTTATTGTTAAAAAACATTTATAAAGAAGTTTATAAATGAATGTAAATAGAATGTTGTAGGCATTGTATGTGTTTTTGAACCCATATAGTATAAAGGAGATGACTGATTTAGTTAAAACTTCTCACGGATAATATGTTGCGATGGTAAATTAAGATAGGGCAGTTACATTGACTTTTTGAGGTTAACTTTGTTTGTTTTGTGGTTAGGTTAATGAATCTAAGGTTAACTGTAGATATTTTCTCCGAGTTGTATAATTAATTTTTATGTAAGCAAAGCAACTTTAATTACATCTTTATTTTAACGTTGTGTTTGTCGTGGTTTATGTTTTTTATAAGACATTTAAACATTCAAACGATAATAAGTTTTAATCATTTTATAAAGATCGTGAAACCATGAATGTAATTTATATAACATCTTTAAAATTGTATTAAGTTTAGAAAATTATATATGTTTATCAGGAACTAAAAATACCAAAATTTATGTTATTACTTCTCAATTATAATTTACAGCAGAGATAAAACAGTAAAATAATGCACCATTTACAATAAATTGCTATAAGTGTCAAAATACAAATTTAATTGTAAAAGATTTTGTCATTTCGAGATATAGAACTTTGAATTTAAATAAAACACAGAAAAAAATTTTAATGGTCACGAATGTAATGTGAAAGTTTCCATCACTCTGTACAGCATTTGTGGTCGTATATCGGCAATAACGCTTTGAATGTTAGCTTTCAAGTGTTTAACAGTATCTGGTTTATCAGCGTTGAAAACTTACTTCACATACCCGTAAAGAAATTAGATCAGCCGTGTTAAACCACAAGAACGTGGTAACGAGTTGACAGACCCATCCATAGTTAATCGAATTAACTGCTCTGATAGACGATTATGTCAACCATAAAATGAACGTAGCCGCGCAATAAGTTTTACGAATTTGAAAATTGTTATAGCGGTAGAAACTTTGACAGACTGATTTTCACTCGTGTAATTCAAATAAGTTTTAAATTTACCGCGGGCTAAAACTATAATGTATAAACATTGTAAGGTAAACAATTTTAAAACAAATGTGAAAATGCCATCAAAGTTAACCGGACGGTCGTTTCGTTCTTTTTTGGCTTCTCAGCTGTGGGAGAACAATCTAATCTACTTTCACAGATGCATCAAGAGACCTATAGTTTTGTACTTGCCTTTGACATTGTTTACCTTACAATATGTATACCCATGTCCCCAATCGTACCTGATTCCAAATTATCGACTCGATGAACTTAATAGACTCGACATGCATAATTTTCAAAAAGACAGACACGTGGCGGTGACCTAACTTGCTAAAATTATACGATAAAGTTAAATGGTGTCGTAAGAATATAAGTTAATTCTTATTCCAGAAAAACCCTCACAAGTACCCCAAATGCAGTAAAATGGGTGCACCCATTTATTATTGTGAATGAAAATATTTAAAAATGAATCCAACGGAACGCAAGCGTTAGGTTTCATGTACCGCTCTTCTTACAGCAAAACGAAAATAGTTTTTTTATTAATATGTATATGTCAAAAATAAAATTGACAGCTGATACTTTAAATGTAGTAAAAGAGGGGTGTTCCGGGACAAAATTCATACAGTACGAAAATCAGACCAAAATATTTTTTACAAAACACATTGTTAATAAATCTCACTTGCGGAATAATAACATTATGGCTTCTACAAACAAAGATTGAGATAACAAATTAATTAATAGCAATAATAGAAAATACGCACGTGTAAGATTGACAGAAAAAAAAACACACTAAAAACGTTAGTAGAGCAAAATAGCAAACTTTATGTATATCGAAATTGACAGACTTCCAAAATAAAACAGCGATGTAGATTTCTATAAAAGAAAATGTACTAAATAACTCATAAAAGTAGGTTACATTATTTTTTTATTTCTATTCTATTTTATATCTATTCTTTAATCTATTTAAATTCAGAAACTTTTGCAATAATGCACCTGTTTACGGTTTTCGGAATAATAAAATTTTACTAACGTAAATGTTCCTTTAGTCAACAATATTAACGATAATATTAAGTAGTTTTGTTTGTGTTGATGGATAAACGGGTTTCCTCAGTCTATATCGATTCTGACGATAGAAAAATAAACATTTTTTTAACGGCTCGAATTGCAATTTTCAACAAAAAATAGAACATTTTGAAAGTGGTAGAAGAGAATAATTTTTTGTTTTAGAACTAAAACGTGATTTGTCGTATTACAATTTTAAATGGTCAATAAACGTTTAAATCAAATATGGTATTAAAAAAAAAAGTAATGAAAATAACTAGCGAGTGTAATAAATTGTTGGAAAAGCTTTGCAATAAAATTTCAAGTTATGCTATACTAAATTTATTAGAAGTATGTAGTAAATGTCACATTAGTTTCTGGTGCGCTTATCGCCGTTGAAGAAAAAAAAATTATGTTAAATTCGAACAAAAAAAGTTTTTAAGACTTTTAAAATTGCCGGATTCTACTGCAAGTCGTTCTGCAACATTTCTTACTCGTCTTAAAAACTCAAATGTATTGTACTAATGAAATAAATTACTATACACTTAAATTAGTTTATAAAACACTACGATACGTTTAAATTAAATTAAAATTCAAATAAATGTTTGTTAACAATAGATCAGCACTAGTAAATTATTATAAATAATCAAAATATAGATTAAAAAATTTGTTATTGGGAAACAATGTAAAAATAAGTTATGCAAGTGTCATATATCAATTTAACAAACATATTTAAAGTAATTTAACATATAAATCGAAAACTGCGATAGATTATTATTTTTCAATTAAATAAACAAAATTTTTAATTATTTTCCAAATTATAAGAGTTTTATTAGATTGAAGTGGAACAGGCTTGATATTTACCAGGCTGCAGAGAGGTAACGTCTTCATGTGGCATGAAGCGGCAACCGCCAACCAAAATTATAAACATATTTTCCAATTTATTAATTTGAAATTAATAGTTTTTCAATATTTTAATAACAATGATATTTATTGTTTTTATCTGTTTAAATAAAAGAACAGTAAAAAAAAACCGCGAAAACCTTTAGTTGATTGCAGTTCTTGTATATATAGAACTTTTTAAAAAATAAAAAAAAATAATCTTAACTTCAAAACGAATAAGTGCAATATGTCTCTTATGTACGGCACGTTCAAAAAACTTGTACGGACTGCCAGATTTTTTTTTGAAAATGAAAACCAGAATGGTTTGAAACAAATAATAGTGAATCAAGTGACAAAACATACTTCCGAATACTTAGGAATAATTGAAAGCAGTGTTAAAAGAGTATTACTTGAGCAACTGGTACAGTGTCGGGATCAAAATCCAAAAATGGTAGAAAAAAATTGAGGTTGACGATTTCTTAAAAACCATTAAGAGAAGACATATCTTACAGTTTCTCAACTATTTTACAATTACATCAAAGATTAAAGAACGACCCGCCTGATTTTTTTTACGTTTGTACTTCTACTTTAAAAAACTGGGCGAAACCAATTAATATTACTTATTGAAAATTGAAAAATAAATATATTCTTATGGAAGAAAATGGTAATAGCTGCCAAAAGATCACAATATTTGTATTCCGCAAAAAGATAACAAAAAATGTGAAGGTATTTTATACCGACTAGACATGTAGAGGTGCCAACCATTTCAGAAGATTTGGTTGTCTGGAAAAAGTTACACTAGCGATTCATGCCAATTTTAATCAATATAGAACAAGGAGTTAATGGGTTTAGAGGTATAATTAAACGGCATATCGGTTTAAGGCAAGTGATCATATTACTTATTGGCAACGAAGATGGATTTTTAGAAGAGTGTATAAAATGCTTTATTGTAAAAAAACCTGTTGATTACCACGACGAAATGAACAAACAGCACTATGAGAAATGGATTAGATTTGTATTAACGTTTATTCTTGTTAAGACAATAATTGCAATTGACTAAACATCTCATCATACTATTGAATTTTGCAATCTCACTACTTTATGGAGAAAAACTGACATTATTTGGTGGGATCAAAATAAACAAATATAATTAATTGAAGGCCATGTCAAATTTAATTTATTAAGGAGACCACTATTTTTAAAGCTATCCCGACATCATTTTGAAAAAAGATACTTGTTGCAAAAGATTGTGACAGATTTGAGAAGAAATAATGTGAAATTTGTATAGCTTCTAGTGGCACACTGTAAGTTTAATCCTATATAAATAGGGTAGCAAAATTAAATTCTATTTTTAAAATAAAGAATGTTTTTGATCTTTGTAAATCAGTAATGAAAAATATCCCTAAAACAGTTTGTCCCAATTGCGTGGAGCATGCAAAAAGAATAGAAAGAAAATACAGAAAAAAAGAAAATTTATTAGATATTGCGGTAGTGTCTTTAATCATTAATTTACAGGATGATGATTATGTAAGTGAGGAATTAATTGATGAAAACAATGAATCAGATATATGTTTATGACACGTTAAAAAATTATTCTTTTTTAAAACAATTAAAAAATTTATACGAAATCTGCAAAAAATATTATGTATAATTTCTTTCTATATAAATCTTATATTATTTTTAATGCCGTGGGATGTATGTATGCCGCTCTATAGTGATGCTAGAACTTATTTTATGATTTGCACAAAGTTACAGGTCTCGCGTTATACGGTGGCAAAAGCTCTGGTTGCGCACTGGCATATTAAAGCTACAATGAAGCGCCAACTTTAAATTTAAGCAGTGGTGGAGCAGACTGTACTAAGTCATCCTCTAAAATGAGAAATACATGACGCGCACTAAAACTTGTACACATATTTTTGTAATAACATTTTCTAATATAATTAGAAGTGTTTTAAAATTTTCAAATATGTAAAACTCTAAATGTGCATTGGCGGTTGTCTAAATTTCAGACTGTGTAATAATAAGTATGGTTGGTTCTTGTACGGTATTTTAATGCAACTGCTCGAAGAACATTTTGAAGGCACTAACACAAGTATCGACGAAGATTATAACCTAGGAAAAGTCGAGAAACTAACCTCAGTGCAGATAATTTTGGGGATAGTGAGATATCGTCAGGTTCCGATGGACCCGATCTAGAAGTTACTGCACAGCCAAGTGTTAATTATAGAAGTATTCCTTAGAACGGGGAAAAGAGGATTCGGAAACCAGTTATGAGCAAGGATCCTACATACGTACAGAAAACTGTACATGTAAGCTGAAATCTTTTCAAAATATCTTCAAAAGACATACAAGATTCCTACCGTTACAGCTTTATCAAGGAGAAATTAATAACTAGAATGCGGTCTCGTTTTGAAGAGGAATTTCCAAAAAGTGCACTCTGCATACGCGGTAAGTAATGCGCATTGCAAGCTATTATTAGATTTATCATTAAAGTATTATATTCTTTTATATTTGTCGTGGATAAATAAAGCAAAAAATGTCCATACAGTCAGAATAAAAACCTAAAGCATTACTACCTTTTGTCAGAGTTGAGTGTGGTAAAGATCATAGATTGTACTTGCAAAAACAATAACCAAAGCAGTACAAACTTCTAACAGAAGGAAAAGAAGGAAACTTGTTGGTGAAATACGAATACTTTAAAAAATTATTTTCAAACAATTTTACGATTTTGTTTGGTAAGCCCAAATCAAACACTTGCCAGACAGATAAAGAATAAAACAGAAAAAGCAGCTAGAACACGAAGACTTTCTGCATCTTAGAAAAGTCAAAAGTCAATCTACATGTAGAAATGCTGACGTTTGACTTTCAACAAAACTCACCTTTATATCTATTACCTAGTATTTTCATAAAATCCAATTGTGGTTGTTTAATATGTGTATATACGTTGAAAGCACAAGAAAGAGCTTCTTCTATTTATACGATGAAATTATAAGCGGCAAAAGACGAAATAAAGTTTGTAGTATAACTTTCTATTTTTGTGTTACTACAAGGAGAAAGAAGTTACTGACATATATATTTTTAAGACAATTGTTTCTTTAAAAATAAAAATAACGTTTTGATTCAGTTTTTCTATACTGTTGTACACCTGGGACAGTTGAAATCATGTTTCACAGGTACCCAGAGCCACGTCACTCGTTTTTGGCATGTCACTGTACCTTTAGAGTCATAGAACAGTAGATATATTAATATTATAACTAACACATGTACAAACTTTCAAGTGCTAATTGTTACACAGAGTGTTTTTAAATATTAAAGATGATTTCCATCTTTCTTTGTGAAAAATTTATTTAAAAATTAAAAAAATTGCTGTTTTGAAATATCGACTTATTAACTAAATGAAGACTGAAACCGAAATAGTACTTGAGTGCAGCAAAACGACCTAAACTGACATTCAAAAGTATAAGTTTCAGTTCTGAGCGGAAGAAAGTAAACAGTGGTGTACTGAAGGGGATGGCAAGGGGGTCTATCATGCCCCGGGCGCCACTCGCAGAAGGAAGCCTGTCCCCATAACACACACAATTTTCCTAAAAATTAATTTTTTTTAAATTGAAAAAGAAAATTAGAGCAAGAACAATTTTCTCAACATGATACTTAAGGATTGTTCTTCAAAGATTAAAGAGTTGAAGATGTGCTTCTACTGTTTTGCTCCGGGTCACATGTTATCTCAACGCGTTTTTAGATTTACGTGCAGAACATGTAAAGCTAGGCATCATACTGTGCTTCATGTCAATTTTTCAATTACTGCTCTTTTGGGACAAACAAGAGATACGTTTGCATCGTAACCTCTTCTTGAATTTTCCACTCTTATTGTTTCTGTTTTCTGCTCGAATATAATCAAGGTTTTGTTGCCAATTGCAACTTGTAAGATTCTTGATTTTTACGCAATCTCCCACTCTACTTGTGTATTTCTTGATTCGGGCATCTAATTAAACTTTATACGTTCAGACTTATATGACAAGTTAAGATTGCCTACTGGCCAAGGAAACATTTTAGTTTTTGGATTGTCTGACTCATTTTTCGGCCATACTGGTCAAATCGATCTGTTGATATGGCAGATATGGTTAGGCCTCAAGCTGCCAATCATTCAAAAATTTTGTTTTGTTGGGTCGTGCTTGGCTCTATTTGCTCTAATTTTCCCAACCAGGTGCAATGTCATCTAAGCAATTCTGAGATCCTAGATCAATTATCTTAACTTTGGGAATTAAAAAGCTATCCAACTGATACAATTTTCTCTTCGGAAAATAATTTTTGTAAATTCCATTTCGTGCAAAACACATTGGGATTGTTGTCTCATTTTTCTAATACAACCTTATTAATAACAACCTTATTCAGCATTCTTTCTTAAACTATAAAACAAAACTTTTATGTTGATGATTTTCTGACAGAAACTGATAGTCTTGATAAAGCCCGTGATATATTTTCACAACTTACTCATGTTTTGCGTTCAATGTGCTCTAAACTTTAACGATCCAACAATTTTATCGGAATCTGATCTTCATTCAGGTTTTTATGAATCCGAAGCCCTAGAGCGTACTACCACGCTGGGTTTAATTTGGTTCTTTCCTACTGATTACATAATGTACTCTGTATCCCGGTTTGCTTCCACTAAGAAAGTAACAACCAAACGAATCATCCAGTCAGAAGTACATCTCAGATTTTTAAGCCACTCTGTCTTCTATCACCTTGTTCTATTACAGCTAAAAACTTTTTGCAAAAATTATAAATGGAAAAGTGATCACAGGACGACCCAGTCCCGAATAGCAGTTAGTGGCAGAAAAACTTGAAGATTTACAGGATTTAAAAATTCCTAAGCATGTTCTATGTAAACATTTATTTGACTACAACTTCACGAATTTTGCAATGGTTCCATTCGTGGTTTTGATGATTGCATATATATGCGTTCAGCTGACATGCATAATCAAGTTTACGTTAATTTGCTTTGTGCAAAATAAAGGGTTGTTTTTCTTAAGCCCTTAACTGTGTCCAAGCTTTCGTCTGCAGTATAGTCGTAGATATTAAAAGACTTACTACTAATGCAGCGTGACGCCATGTTTCCACCAAATCAAATCCTGACGACTTACTTTTTAGGATAACCACGCCCCAAATCCTAAAATTCTTGATGCTGTGTTGGCAAGCTTTACCTTGGCTTACTTAAGATGGATGGTCTAACTCCTAGTTTACCAAAGCAGAGCTTCTTAAGATGAAGATACAGTCTTAGTGTCTAGTAACAAAGGAACCATTTTTTTTCATTTTTAGATTTCTTGAGTCTCGCCAGGCTTAACGAGTCATCTCATATAGTTTGCAATTTTCCAAGAATTGTTTAAGGCCTAAAAAAGTTGGTTTTTAGGGTCTCGTACACCCATGAAAATTAATAGGTTCCGATTAATCTTAATTAAAGCCGCTCAAGCGAAATCGTTTTCAAGGGAACTCAAACAACTTTTACAGAAAAAACCTTTAAAAACTACTTTGTCATTGCTAGGCTTCAGACCATTTCTAAATATCAAAGACGTAATGCGCCTTAAAAGTAAACTTCAAAACTCTTAATTCATTTTTCACAGAAAACATTGCGTTTCTTACAAAGAAAGCATCTTTTATCAAAGCTTATTGTTAACCCTAGACTGGTACACCAGGGTCAATTTGACCCTGCGTCGTTTTAAAGCGTCGATTGCCTGCGCACTTTCCGCTCTGGAAATTTTTTACAAGCTGTAAATTCGCTTCAGTGCACGAGAAAACAGTATTTAGTACAAACGTCTGTTAGTTTACTGGAATAAGGTATGTATTAATTTTTTTAATATAATTAGGGTCATTATGATCCCGGTCTACTAATTTTGTGACTAAAAATTACATTTTTTTTAGTTATTTCGTACTTGACAAGTCAATTATGGCTAGAAAAAATTTTTTGGAAGCAGAATTAGTCGCCGCTATGGAAGAAATTTTAACCGAAAAAGATGAAAGTCCAACCGATTTAATCGGTTGAAGTTTTATTTGAAGATGAAGATTTGTCTAAAGGGGATCAGGGTAAGCAAAAACTTTTTGGGAAAAATAGCTACGAATTGAGCACTCAGGTTCCAACTAAGAGGGGACGTCCTTTAGCTAGAAATTATGTTTTTGAATCTCATCAAGTAAAAGGAGCATAAAAAAATGTGAAAACTTATTTGGAAGCATGGGAGTTACCATTTAGCGACAAAATAGTTAGCAAAGTTTTGCTTCATACAAATAAGCAAATAGATCGCCAAGCTTCTAAATACAAATCGGCCAGCTTTGTCGGACATGCAAATTTATTAGAATTGAATGCTCTCTTTGGGTTATACTATATTCTGGGAAGTCTTAGAGTTTCTAACCAGAATTTAGAGACGTCATGGTCGAATGAATATGGAATAAATGTATGTCGGGTTACAATGTCTCTAAAAAGATTGCAATTTTTGACATCTTGCTTGAGATTTGATGATAAAAACACTAGAATCCAAAGAAGAGAAAGTGATAAATTTGCTCCAATTAGAGAAATTTGGAACATGTTTATAGAAAATTGTAAACTTTATTACACACCTGGAGAGTATTGTACCATTGATGAGCAGCTGTTGAACACTCGTTCCAGGTGCCTATTCAAAATGTATATGCCGGCAAAGCCAGACAAATGCGGCATAAAAATTATCATGTTAAATGATGCTACTACGTTTTGCATGGTAAATGCTATACCATATCTGGGAGCTGTAACCGATAAAGGTAATAAAGAATCGGTTCCAGATTATTACGTCAGAAAACTTTCTGAACCAATTTACGGGCGTTATCGGAACATAACCATGGATAACTGGTTTACATCTATACCAATTGCAGAGAAAATGTTGGTTCAACATAAATTAACTATTTTGGGGACTTTGAGAAATATAAAAGGAAAATCCCCAGAGAATGCCTTATAAAAGCACCAGCTGGATCGTCATTATTTCTTTACGACTCCAACAAAACATTGCTGTCCTATTCGCCAAAAGATAACAAAAAAGTATTACTTCTCTCCACCATGCACTATGATGACAGTGTTGATGAAGCTACAGGGAAACCTAACATGATAGTTACATATAATAAAACGAAAGGTGGAACAGACAGTTTCGATCAATTATGCCATTCATACACAACGTCAAGGAAAACTAATCGCTGGCCATTGCGTACATTTGACCTTGGGTTTGCGTTGGTAAAACTATATATGGAACATTGTCGAACTATTCCTGGCATTCAAGATTTTATAAAAAAGAGAATTTCAAATGTCATCGGTGAAAATGGATCTTCACTTCAAGCTTTTACCCATTCTCCAGGAAGTAGTAAAAGGAAGAGATGTGAATTGTGCTTGTATTCTAAAGACAAAAAAACCAATATAAGGTGTAACAAATGTCAAAAGTATATTTGTGCGGAACATCGATCCAAACAATGCGACAATTGTGAAACCTTGGAATAATGAATAAGGACTAATACGTTTTTTGTCAATAACATTTAGTGTTTATTGTATATTACCTATTAATGTTATTTTATAATACAATAAAGCATGACATACATTTCTGAACGATATTTGGTTACAGGGTATTTGTGACCCTGATGTACCGATATCGTGATTTCGTGAAGGTGTACCAGACTAGGGTTAAACGTGAGCATATTCGTTTGCTGCACGCGAGCTCTCAGTTGTTGCTATCTTCATTACGTAATAGATTTTGGATTATTTTTGGTCGAACGAGTGAAACTAGCTGTACTGCAGCCAAGGATAAGAAGAGCAAAACGTGTTGTCGCAAAAAATTTTGTAGTCATCGTTCAGTTACCGGGGTTAGTTGTGATTCCGCATTCATTTTGGCGCTCTTTGTCTTAATCCTACTAACATTATTATCTGGCATAAAAATAGAATTATCATTACTTAAACTAGCAATAGCAAGCACGTTATCAAGTACAAGGACATTGTATTTATCGGTGCCCGTCTCTGTTGATCCATACAATATCTGTTCAATAATGTAGTCCTTGGTAATAAGCTGTATTTCCAAAATAAATACCACTACAATTTTGCACTTGGATGTTTCCAAAAGTAGATTTCTCTACATTAATATTAAACATTAATTTTTTTTTGTATTATTAAACAGGTTCGCTTTCTATGCGTCTCGCCAATCGAATGTCTTTTGGCATGATGGTCACGCGTTTGGCATGGATCTCGCAGAGGTTCGTGTCTTCGAAAAAACCCACCAGGTAAGCTTAGCTCTCTTCCTGAAGCGCCATCACGGCCGAACTCTGGAATCGCAAGTCGGTTTTGAAATCTTGGTCTACTTCGCGCAAGAGCCATTGGAAAAGCAGCTTGCGAATCAAAAGTTCGGTGCTCTTCTAATAACAACGTTTCCATGTTTATAGCCATTTACTTACTATTTTTCATGGATAGTTAATTTGTACTATGAGATGGATCTGCCATCGTATTTTACTCATTCTATATATTATATAAGCTATGTTTTTTGGGCGGCGCCAAAATGATATTGTGCTCCAGGCGCCAGTTATACTCGCTACGCCACTGAAAGTGAAAGCTTCGCTTCTAAATTTAACAGTGACAGCGTAGTATGAAATATATTTAAAGAGTTGTGTTGTTATAAATATTGATTATCTATTCTTTAAATTAACAAAAACCAAGACGCATTGCACAAGCATTTTTTTGGTTTCCTGAGAATATATTCTATAACGTTGTTTTGAACTTTTATTATAAATAACTACGTGGATGGATGGATTTACAGGAGATTACTTTTTATATATTCTGTCAAATAAATATCAATAAAACACAATGTTGGTTTAGAGCCAACTTTTTGTTATTTCAATACTATCTTTGGCATAAAGTAACAAATGTAACTATAACATAGTAAATGTTATTAGCATATATATGAATTTATAAAATATAATGTAGCAATTTTTTAAAATCTTTACGTCTTATATGTAGTATTTATTGGTTTTATTGAATTTATTCTCAGATTTATTCAAATGTAAAGACATTTGTTATAATACATGTTAGAACACACATGAGGACTTAAACACATTATTCAGCGTAATTTAAAATTAAACTTTTTAAATTTAACATTTATTGAAAAATTATTTAGAAAAACTATAGTTACTACAAATTGTGCCAAGTGATTTTTTTTTAAATTTAAAATGTTTCAAGGTGTTATGTTGTAACAAGATAATACACTTAAGCACGTGAAAAAATTGTAAATGTTTTTTATTGTCAAAATTTAAATGGTCAGTTTGGAATAGCAACGCGTCGTGTAAACCATAAACTAAATACTGTGTGTGCGTGTACTGTGTACTAATGAACAAAATGGTACTTATGAAAAATTCAGCAAAGTAAGCTTTTTTATAGATTTTTTAAATCTTGTTAAATTTAATGTTTATAACATAATTGCGATCAATCTACAGTGCTTAGAAATTTGTAAGTTGATCCAATCAGTCACTTTTTAACATTATTATTTTGAAGAAACGGTCTATTGCTATTCGTCTTTATAAACACATAACAAGAAAAATGATAACATAATAAATTGTACAATAATTAATAATATTTAAACAAAAAATATCTAAAATTCAAAATCAAAAGTACAAAAATATGTAAGATTTTATAATAATTTTCGTATAAAGTGGTTGAGTGTTACATTATTTTTATTTATAAAACAAATATTGATAAACTACTGCTTTAAAGACGTTTACAACTAATAATATTAGAATGTGACTGAGTAGCTAAATTGGTGATTTAGAAGACAACTGTAATTTTTATTTTAATATAAATCAGTTGCTATTCAAATAACATTACAACTAAAAACAATAACAAATGTAATCATAGTCAAAACAAATTATATTTTACTATTGTTCAGTAAAATAAAAAAAAAGTGTGTATGGATGTGAAATAAACACACGGTTTAAACACTCTAAAATTTGACCAAACATTAATTAGATAAATGGTATCAGTAATTACTGTGGTACTTCAAATGTATTTCAATTGGTTTTCTACAAGTCGATTACACTTTACTAAAATATGCTTTCCCATATCAATTAACTGATCAATACCATTAGACCTAATTACATTTATACACTGCACAAAAATTTTACGAACCCATATTAATGTAATTACATTTATAATACTC
Source organism: Aquatica leii (assembly GCA_035610365.1). Classification (NCBI taxonomy): domain Eukaryota; kingdom Metazoa; phylum Arthropoda; class Insecta; order Coleoptera; family Lampyridae; genus Aquatica; species Aquatica leii. The sequence goes on from CM069436.1 coordinate 61,076,014, forward strand.
AAAGCTAAAGTAAAAAACAAAATTGAATTGTAAAAACGTGTAAAAAATGTATAAAATTATAAAAAAATACATATATAAAAAAATTAAAACATTTTAATACAAAAACATAACATATTGAAACCATCTGTAAATTCAAATTTTATATGAAATTATTGATTGCAATTAAATGTTTAAGCTTAGTTTCTAGTTAAAAGTTTTGACATTTACTTATACATATTTTATCTACGCATCTTCTTGTTATTTTATTATAATTGCGTACGGTATAATGATTGACAACGACAAAACTTTAAATAAATTAATCTAAAGTAAATACAAAATTTAATTTTTTTACGATTAGGTATTTTTGAAATGCAATTATTATTAAATGTATTTTGACGTTAAGTTTTTTGCTAAAACATACAGTAAATAATCATAAAACAAAACAAAAAAAACTAACACAGCTTTTATAGATTTTTTGTATAAAATTATTATCAATGCGAAGTGTGTAGATAGTATTTTTATATTAATTTTCTCGTCTTTAACACTAGAACCGCCAAAGGGATCAATTTGACTCTTCGTGAACTTTAAAACGTTCTAACTTTGTGTTTATTTGAATTTGAACGTTGTAGTTCTTGGACTTTTCTTATCTTTTTGTGGTTTATGCAAGTGCGAAATTAAAAAAAAAGTTTTTATTTATTAAGACTTTTTTTTACTTTTCTACCTAAAACCGCCAAAGGGTTCAATTTGACTTTTTGAAAAATTATTGTAATAATGAATATTTTAGAATCCCAAATACGACTGTTTAGGGCAGCTCCAGACAAGTTCGTGTATGTCGTTTGCAGAAAGACAAGCACGTACTTGTTTGTGAGCTATGCGTATATAAATGCAGCGCTACAAAAAGTGTTTCATTTATTTTGTAGTGGACTGTATTTTTCTGTTTTGTTTTTAACGCTTACTTATTATTTGTTTTTAATTTGAACCATTTCATTATTTTAAATTAATATTTGCTTTAATATTTTTATTCCGAGTATTGCCTTCTTTAATTAAATTTTGGTTGTTAGGTAGGTACTTATGTCGTTTATGATTGCTAATTTGGGTTTTGTAATTTAATAACGTTTACCTGTCCTGTTTTGTGTAAGTCACTGTTCTACATATTTGGTTTTATTAAATTGATTTTTGGTACAACTTTGCCATCTTTAGGAGTTCTATGCATAATAAGATACTTTAATTTCATTCTAAAGTAGAGAATACTTGATAGGGTTTTCAAACAGCAAGAAAGAAAGTGTCAGAAAGATTCTTTTTAATATCACTTCTTAATTATAAGAAGTTAAGTATCAGAAAAGTTAATAGTAAGTCGGCAACTTGATACTACCTTTAGTTTAACGTCTCTATAGAGGCTACAACGTCTAAGACGTTCAAAAACCACAAGGCAAATAATTTAATATGATTACTATGAAATTATTTAAACAAGAGAATTTATGGATTTTGATTGATAGTTTTCTAGTATTCATTTCCGAAAAACCAAATAATAATTAAGAATTAATTTGTATTTTAAGTATTTTTATTTCTTTAAGTGAACTAACGAAATTACAACCTTCTTGATATATTAAAAACTTTGTTTTGCATTTTTTAAACTCTATATTAGAAAGCGACTTATTTGGTTTTGACTTAGCTAGTTTAATAAACCCCTGGACAGAATTAACGCATCACTATAACAAATAATTATTTTCGGGGTTTGAACCGCCTTCCATATTTACACTTTTCACAAAATTTATAAAACTTACAAACTTTGAAAAATTTACATTGTTTGACGTTTCGACAGTCATATCGCTGTCTTCTTCAGAAAAAACTGAAACGCCGTTCGGGTAAGCGGTTCGTGACGGTTCCGATTCATTAGTTTTCCGGAACATGTTTTTCCATATTGGCGCTAGATCGATTCCATTATCCCTATTAAAATTGTCGTACTTCTGGATTTCAATGGCTTTCTTGTATAGTCTTGGCCAGAAGTTTTGGGATTTAGCAACATTGTTGCCTCCTCAAATTTTATCGTGTGACCGGTGTCTAAAAAGTGTTTTCAAAGATCCTATATCTTCAGTTTTAGTTTTTTCTGAAGAAGACAGCGATATGACTGTCGAAACGTCAAACAATGTAAATTTTTCAAAGTTTGTAAGTTTTATAAATTTTGTGAAAAGTGTAAATATGGAACGCGGTTCAAAACCCGAAAATAATCATTTGTCACATCACTATGTTAAAGTTAAATAACTACAATAACAAAAATAAATTAAAACTAAATTATAATACAAATTTCCTGATTGGGCATATCCGATCATTTGAGAAAGAAATCAGTAAAACATGACTTTATTGTAAGCGATTAAACACATCTTTTAAATATGAGTGAGATATACAAAATGAAAAAAAAAAAAATAAATTATACAATCCAATTAGTGCATTTACTCGCCTTGACGTGTTAACGATCAAATTTTCTATGGTCTCCTACGGATTATTATCTCATTCTTTAATTACTGCATTGACCAGTTGAGTTTAAGTACGATGTTTTCCTAGTAATACTCAGCATTGATAGACCTTGCACGTATAGGCACCAAAGTAGATTAAGCCTCAAAACATTACAGAACCGCCACCAAAAGGGACGCGTGGAGGACTGTTGTAAATCTCTCTTCTTGGCTTCATCAAACACGCTCACGTGCATCGAGAGATTTTAAGCTACCACCTATTTTGAAGGACCGCATTTTAATTTTATTTTTTGCATTTTTTTTAGAATTTTAACTTATAGCCGTTAAACATCCCAAAGCAGGTAATAAAATTTATACCAAAGTATATGGCAAAAGTTATAAAACGTATATAGAAACAACAATAAAATACAAATATATAAAAACAGTAAAAAAATATCAATAAACAGTTAGGAAGATTTACTGCACGACGCTGGCGATCTCAATACTACATGCAGGTTTGAACAGGAATTTTCGACAGGCTTGAACTTGCATTACTCTTCTCATTATAGTATATTACATTGTTTGCTTAACTGCTTCGATCACTACATCTATAGCTGTTGCAGAGTTAACTTGTCGACGTTTTAAACGTGCTGGATTTTGTGTTCATTTTTGTTCATTTGTGTAATCCTTACACTAGTCTAGTCAGTTAATATGTTGCATAATGTTATTATAGTTGAATCTTAATGTGTTCTTTTATGTGATTTATATGTTTTATTCTTTTACGTGTATTGTTATTTTTTATAACTATTTTTATATTATATTGAAATTATATGACGAGTGCAAAAATTACATGTATTTATAAGCACAATAAATAAATAAATAATAATAATAATAATGATAATAATAATAATAATAATAATAATAATAATAATAATAATAATAAAACAGTAAAACTACTTTTACTCCGGATTTTTTCAGTGTGATTTGTGGTTAATGTCGGGCGTTGAATTACTGTTTAATTATGCCACGCGAGTGTAAAAATCATCCCGATTAGCTCCTGCTACGTCTGCGGGGAATTAACTTTAAAAGCGCAACGAAAACTCCTTTCTCCGCTTGTTAAAACAGCTTATAAATTGTACTTTGATTGTTAAGTTGGCGACCAGGACAAGACTTGGGCTCCATCAGTTTGCTGTACGACTTGTTACAGTAGTTTGACCAAATGGCTCAAAAGTACCCGTAAATCAATGCCATTTGCTGTGCCCATGGTTTGGCGTGAACCTCGCTGTCATCTTACAGATTGTTACTTTTGTATGACTTCCACCGCCGGGTTTTCGAGCAAAGTAAGCATACAATTTAGTATCCCAGTATTCCGTCAGCTCTAAGACCTGTTCCTCATAACGATACTTTGCCAATCCCAGAGCCCCCAAACACTTATACTCTAGAGCCGGAAATTGATTTAAAAGACTCTGAGCCACAACCTAGGGCTTCAAATGATGCGTTCAATAATGATAAAGAGTATTCCGCAGATTTAGTTTCTCGGCAACCTCACCTCCTCACTTAATCGGTATTAAATGATCTTGTCAGGGATTTGAAGTTACCCAAGACTAAAGCTTAGCTCCTAGGATCGCGACTTCAACAGTGGAATCTCTTAGAAAAGGGAGTAAAAATATCTTTTTGCAGGACCAGACAAGCAACCCTGAAATGTCTTTTCTCAGAAGATAAAGGTTTAGTGTTCTGCCCTAATGCAAATTTATTGATGACAGAGCTACAGATGCCATGTGACCCAGACAAATGGAGACTGTTTATAGACTCATCAAAAACAAGCTTAAAAGTTGTCCAGTTGGCAAATGAGAATGACTTCCCATTAGTTCCAGTTGCATACTCTGTTGATATGAAGGAAACGTACGAAAACATCTTCAGAATCCTTGATAAAATTAGTTATCATGATTATAAGTGGAAACTTTGCGCTGACTTAAAAGTTGTTGCTCTACTCACGGGCCTCCAATCAGGATTCACAAAATATTGCTGCTTTCTTTGTGAATGGGATAGCCGAGCCCGAGATAAACATTAAATCATACGGGACTGGCCTCTGCGAGAAAATCTTATTTCTAGTCAGAAAAATGTCGCCCACAATCTTTTGGTTCCGAAGAAAAATATTTACTTACCACCTTTACACATCAAACTTGGATTGATCAAGCAGATTGTGAAAGCAGTGGACAAGACAGGTGGCGCATTTCAATTTTTGAAAACTAAATTTTCTCGTCTTAGCGAAGCTAAAATCAAATAAGGCGTTTTTGTTGGTCCCCAGATTAGACAACTCTTCCAAGATTCGACGTTTATTGAACACCTAAATCGAAAAAAAAACGAGCTTGGCTTGCATTTCAAAACGTTTGTAAGAAATTCCTGGGTAACCACAAAAGTGAAGATTATGTCGCTCACGTCGAGGAACTGCTTTTAGCGTACAAGGACATAGGATGTAACATGTCTCTTAAAGTTCACTTCCTTTACTCGCATCTGGACTTTTTCCCTGAAAATTTAGGAGCAGTCTCGGATGAACATGGGGAACGGTTCCATCAAGACATCGCTAAGCTGAAGAAAAGATTTTCAGGGAAGTGGAATGCAAGCATGTTGCCGGAGTACTGCTGGTTTTTGAAACGGGAAAGCTGTACCTCAGGGTATAAAAGGAAAGCAAGCACCAAGTCACAATGAATATTTTTTTATTTATTACTGTTTATAGCTAAAATAGTTCTTTTTCCCATTTAAATTAAATTCATGTTAATATATTTATTATTATAATAATTATTATAATTATTATTATCGTTCGATAAATAAATTATAATTAATTTATCGAAAAGTGGTAAAATTAGAGATTTGGGGCTCTCTCGAAAATCGTAGGTGATGGAAGAAAACGGAAGACATATTTGGATTCAAGACGTCATTTTACATAAGAATCACCCGGAATAGTGTCAGGGCTCGATAAAAAATATTTTTTTGCAGACCAGTGTAATCAGACGCTCTTGTCGACTTCTAGACTATTCAGGTCATTGGGATGGCAACCATGTTAAATCATGGTCTTCCCAACGTTTATTCCTTTTTTCAATCAAAACATTTGTTTCTAATTGCATATTGAAATTATCAAAAATTTCAGATTTACAGATGCTGCTGTATAAAGCTAAATTCTTTGGTTTTTCTGAAAGTACGCTCTCAGAGAGGTTGCTCAAGTTAATTATGTCTATAATTCTACTTTAATTTTTCACCCTGGAATAATTCTGATAAAGTTTGATTTCGGGTGGTATTTATCATACTTGGTAAACACTGTTTTAAGTTTTCTATGCAAGTTTTTTAGTTAGTGTATCGAACCATTCAACAATTTCAAAAAATAGTACAGAATTGGTATGGCAAAGGTGTGAACGAATTTTTGGTTATTGAATTTAGTGTTACATAACTGCTTAAAGCAAGAATTACTATTACTATTTTTTTCCATTTCTAAGTATTTAGAAAAGCCAAATAGAACTGATTATATAGGGAATTATTATTATTTTATGTACAGGGTGTCTCAGAATAAGTGGGTCATCTCTCGAATTCAGATAGAACACGCTTTTGTGTCTACGGGCCTGCCTATCTAGATACGGGCTCATAACAAACGCTCCTGAAAATCGTTTGCTTTATAATAATTCTTGAAGTACAGATGTAATTTAATGATTTTTTTAATATGAAGGTTACTAGGAAAGTCTCTTTAACATGAAACTTTTTATTCACATTCGGTTTATTTAATTTACTAGGGGCGGACTAGCTTTAATATAGTAGTACTATTTTTTTACGTCCTGTACGATTAAGACGCAACGTTAAACTAAAAAAGTTACTTTTGATCGACATTGATAAAATGAACTGTTTACGAAAACAAAGTATTTTTGTTCATTTTTGCATTGGTTGTTACTTTCCTAAAAATTTGCAATGTACCGATTTAAATTCAATGTTAGTTGAAAATCAAGGTCAGCGTCGGAGTGTATTTAAAATGACGTCGTTTTTTCTTATTTTTATTCGAGGTTAGTTAATTGGTAATGTAGTTTATGTTTGCTGAATATGGCCACATGCATTTAATGTATGGGTTTGCATCATATAGAATACAAAAAGGTTTATAAAGAAAAATTTCCAAATAGACAAACAAATTTTTTTTTAAAATAATATATCGTCGCTTGAGCGAGACAGGTAAAAACTATAATCTTTTATTTTTCACTTGTACTACATTTAATGTAAAATGTCGTAAATAATTTTTGGAAAATTTGACTAAACCAGCTACAATTGTAGAAATCAAATGTTGAAAAAAAAACATCTTAGATGCCGTAGAAGCAGATCCTTTTACAACTGTTCGAAAATTGTATCCGTACTATCTTCAAAAAGTGTGTAGACTTTTACCTCAAGACTTTCTGCAAAAGATGGAATTTTCTAAGTAGGTTTTAGATCGGCACAAAAACGATGCATTATAAGCTTCCATAGTTTGCATTTATGAGCAGAAAATTTCTATGTTTCTATTATAACACATCATTAGCATGTTACGTGCATATATTTCTAAATGTAATACCTTGTATATTCTTTACAATAAAGTTAGTTTTCTATTTTCGACGCCGTTTTACTTCATTTTCTGTCAAGACGTTAAACCGTCAACTGCTTGAAATCGTGCTTGTGATGTTTAAATTTTAATTTTTTAACATCATCGGCGTTTATGGAAGTTAGGATATAAATCGAAAACGCATTTCTATTAGTTTATTCATCAAAGGATAAGCTTTTCCTATTAGTTTTTAGAATTCTTTAATAATTTTCTTGTTAATTTGGTAGCACGTTTTAGTCGCATGTTTCGAGGTATTCTCGATCGATGAGGGGTTAATATCGACCAAACACCTTCATGGAACGATTATAATTCTAAAAAGCGTTTGTTAAAGCTAAAAACAAAGATTCGACAAGAACTTTTCTCCGCGATAGTACTCCTTATGCATCAATCGACTGCGATATCAACTTTAACTTTAATATGTGCAACAGTATTCGATAACCGGGTTTTTATGTTCTTTTAGCATTTATTAAGAATTATGTAGATTTTTGCTTTTATCAGTCATTGTGTTGACATGATTTGTTGTTCATAAATATTCCAGATTGTGGGTACGTCTTATTTAATTGCTTTTGCGTTGTCAGTAAAGTCTCTTACAAAATTTTGCTTGCTCTAACTTACGCAATTACAATAATTGTTTGAATACCATTTAGGTATTTTCATTCTCAATGTAACTTTTTTCGCTATCGACACTCTATGTGTAAACATATGTATTGTGTGTTGCCGATACTTCCGGCATTTATGGATCGAGTAATGTAATACAAAATTCCTTGTGTTCGTTGATAATAATCTACGATATTAAATTAAAGTTGTTATACATATTTATCTTTCTTTTTTTGGCCCGTTTAGGATTACGAACCTGATTTCGTTATAAGTTTGTACCTTCTATCTTGATCGAAACAGAAGTTTTACTTAGTAAGATCTGGCGCCCTTTAAATTCTATTTTTTTAACCTTTCCTATCTCCGACTAGTGTGAGTTAGCTTGTAACAAGCATCAATTTGAACTTATCAATGCGTGGGCGAAAATAATCGGTCATTTAATTAAACCACTTGTATTGCCAAGAAGATTAGTTAGAAAACTTTATTTCGAATTTCTTCAAAACAATTTTCCAGAGCTTTTAGAAGATCTACCTCTGACAATACGACGTGGTATGTGGTTCATGCATGATGAGGCTCCACCACATTTTAGTCTGAAAGTTTCAAAACACCTAAACAAAAACGTCGAAAATCCATTAGTATTAAAAGAAAAATCAGAGTTACTTAAAAACTCTAGTTTAAGGCAATCCAATGTACAATAGAAAAAACTTATTGGAAATGATTTTCATTATCGTACAAAATTATTTAATTAAAACCATATTGAACAAAAGTATTTTGTTTTAGTAAACAGTTTATTTTATCGATGTCGATCTAGAGCATCTCTTTTAGTTAAACATTTAAACTGTCTAAAAATATTATTGTTGTGTCTCTATCGTATAGAATGTAAAAAAATTACAATACTGTGATAGAGCTAGTCCGTCCGTGACAAACTGAATAAACTAAATGTGAATAAAAAGGTAAACGAGTTCATGTAAAAGAAATTTACCTAGTAACCATTATATCAAAAAATTATTAAATTGCACTTAGTACTTCAAGAGTTATTTTAAAATAAACGATTTTCAGGTGCGTGCGTTATGACTCTCTGTAAGGAGAGCCGTAGGTAAAAGAGTGAATAGAAACTTTTTATATTATTTGTATGTGTCCTATCCGAATCCGTGAATTTGCCTACATATGCATAACACATAATGCGTTGGTTTTAATTTGATCAGGCAAGGGATAATAAATTTAATCCATTTAGAAAGATTTAGCTACTATATGGCACATTCGCAGGATAACTGCTTTTTAGCATAGTTAACAAACTTCTTAAAAAATTGAATTGTTACAAGTCAGTCAACAAGTTTTTTATTACTATTCTATTCCTGGATATAATTATCGAAACTATTCTAACTTAATTAAACGACCGTGTATTTTTACTGTTAAATGGGCATATTTATTTATTTTATCGGTTTTTGTTATCATTGGATTATGTGTTAGTAGACATCTAACATCTATAATGATAGCGGTTTTCTAAAGTTTGTGAATCAAAACTATATCCGGTTTGTTAAAACTATGATTAGAGCAGTTACCATTGTTCCAATATAAAATAAGTTCTTCCAATTCAAACACTGCACTCGGTAAGTGTTTTTTATCGGAAGAATAAATATATGAAAACGCACAGAACCTTCGAGATCATTCAAGATTATTTGAGGCTATTACCGGAAGAGATATAATGTTCTCGAAGCAGATAAAATTAAAACATAAAATAGTCTAGTGAGAAGTCTGAAGTCTTAAGAATTTTTGTTTTAAATAAAGTTAAAGCGCATGTTAGTGGAAATAAATACCAATGTGCAACATATATGCGGACAGTGTTTATAAATATCGAGAGATATATAAATTAGTTGTCAGTTGTTTTTTTTAAATATTGATAGATTTTATTAATGTTAGTTAATCTTATCTAAATTACGTGTAAATAGTTAGTTTAAACAAATTAGTTTTAAAATTCGTTAAATACGATATAGTTGATGCATATTTTTCCATCATAATCAGAAATTGTTTAAACAAAATTTACAACTTTATTTAGTTTTAAAAGTAGTTAATGTAAATAATGATCAAGTGCGCGTTGTTCACTTGCACAACAGCTTCCTTTGATGCAATTGGTTACTGTAGTGACGCTGCAATAGTAATTTTTATTATCAAGTAAAACGTAGTGCTTTAATTATTTATTTTTTACTTTGTTATAATTTACTCGTAATGCCTACGATGCGAATGTGTAAACAGCAACAGGGGTATAGTGAAAAGGCATTATGGATTCATTCTCTTATTAAGGGAAAATCGTGTAACGCGGAGCATCGGATAGCGTGGGATATTGCAATAATAAATGTTTTTGGCATAGATGATACATCCTACTAATGCTAGACAGGCGCGTGAATGCATAATAAGTTAACATCCAATTTTTCATGAGGAGCAGTGAAGCGAGTACCGTGATATTGAAGTTTTTCCGTTTTTTCAAGATTTTTATTTGTTTCGTTAATGTTTAAAGGCACATCATCAATTGACTTGGTGAGTTAATATGTATTTACCGCATGCATGCATATAATTTTAGGATTATACTTATTAGTGCTTGAAAATCAGATTAACTTCGGGTTGAATAGATGCACTGCACACTCGAGTATTTTTGGTGATTCGAGTTGTCTGGGACAAGTTACTTTGGGAATTGTGGGACAACATGGCATATCTTACAACTTAGGTATTAATTTTTTTTATTTTAGAATGCCAAAGTTTAAGGAAAAGGCGACTTTTTGTACCGAAAATAAACTTATCCAAGTTGTAAAATATGTAACCGAAGAAAATCATAGCATAAGAGACGCAGCAGAAAGGTGCAACATACCGAAGGGACTTCAAAGACGTGTTTTCTTAAGGATGGTTTAGAAATCAAAACAACACCCAAAATTAGTAGATTTGAGGTTACCTTTAATAAAAAATATGAAAACCTATTTGTTAGTCACGTAAAAGACTTAGACAATAGATTAATGCCATTAACAAGAAAAGAATTTTTGAAGCTTGTTTTTGATTTGACAGTAAATTTGAAAATTGGACACAGGTTTAACGTTCAACGAGGTATGGCGGGGAAAGACTTTTATTATGGATTTTTGAATCACCAAGATTTTGCTTTGCGATCACCAAAAGGAATCAGCTTCGCACGGGCTATCGGTTTCAACAAATCGCAAGTTATTCTATTTTTTGATAAGCTCGAGTTCTTTATAAATCTTTATAAATTTTTAAATGACGTTTGCCGACAGGGGTCAAAACGTTGTTACGTGCGAAATTTTCACAACGAAGTACTCTGTGTATCGACATAAAAATTAGTTTTTGGTTTTGACGCCCTCTGCCGACCTTGTTGGTTACTGCGAGGCCATTTTGAAGCTGTCAACTACGTGAGCCGGTCGTTGTCGAGAATCTTAAACTAATTCCTAAATTTTTAAGGCCATCCCTTGTGATGAATACGAATTTATAAGGCAATTACGAATTAATTACAATTCGTTCGGCACAGGGTAAGATATTTTGTCTCCAGTCTATTAAGATTCCTTCGTAATTTCTGTATTAATGTGATAGCCGGTTCCACCACGTTTCAATCACCTGTTCGCTTCAATAAGGAATAATGATGCATAAGTACGATTGATAAATACCGCTATCGAACGTATAAGCTTTTGGAAGGGCATACGACTTAAACGAAAACGAGGTCTCGACGAGCAATGCGTCGGAGATGCTTATTTTTGGACAATCATCGATTGTGTTATCAACCACCTGTTCGTAATTACAACCTACAGCATTCGATACAACGGGTTCTTATATCGCATTTAATGAATTATTATTACTGATTTTGTAGTTTCCTTTTTCGTGAGTTATTGTGTGACACGAATTGTTTTTCAATAATTATTCTAGGCTGCCGGTGGAAAAACGCAAGCAAGCGCTGGATTCTGGGTAAGTCAGTTTGATTATATTTTTTTCGCTGTCATAAAAGTCACTCACGGAACTTTGATTACTGTCGGTGTCTGTAATTACGTTTATTGTTTGCATACCAATAAGGTAATTTCAAATAATATTTAGGGTGTATCGCATGCTGAAAGTAGACAATATTTATTACAAAATTTACTTCGCTATCTCGATGTAATCTAACTATATGCTTTGTGTGCTGCCGATATGTCTGGCATTTATGAATCGAGAAATAAGACAATACTCCGGTTAATCGTTTACGTTACTAAGTCAAGGTTTCTACACCTATTAATCATACTTGTTAGTTTGTCTAATGTTTATGAATTGAGAACTTCAACATACTTCTGTTAATTTGCTACGTTGCTAAATTAAAGTTTTTATACCTGTTAATTATACTTGTTAATATTTCGAGCATTTATGAGTGGATAAATTACATATATTCCTGTTAATCTTCTACGTTAATACATTAAAGTTGTTATACTTGTTAATCTTTCTTTTATGGTAACATACCTTTCTCTTTTAATTGTCGTTACCCGTTAACCAATTTTGGCTACCCGAACACCAGAGTAGCAAGGATTACGAACCTCAAATTTTGTTGCAAGTTTGGACCGTCTGTCGTGATCGAGGCAGAAGTGTTAATTAGGATTGATCTGGCGCCCTTAAGTATAATTTCCTTAAACTTCCCCTATCTCCGACTGTGTGAGTTGACCGTGCAAGGTTCGTAAGACCTAAAGCTTGTAACAACGTCACTGTTACGATTTGAATGAATGCCACCGGAACTTATATTCCCTTGTTACTTGTATTTAAGGGACAGAGAATGAATGATAGGTTAATGTTTAATGTACTAGATAAGACAGTTGATGTTGCACAGACCAATGGCTGGATGGACGCTTCCGTATTTCTAAAATGTCTAATGCATTTTGCTAAATATGCTCAGCCCACTAAATCAAATCCTGTTTTTTTTTAAATTTTGGACGGACATGGAGGTCATAAAGATCTCGAGGTAATTTTGTATGCTCGTGAAAATCACATCTATATGCTAAGCACTCCGCCGCATGCAACGCACAAAATCTAACCACTACACATAATATTTATAAAACCCTTCAGAACCGCTTATAATGATGCAATTTCATTATGGATGATAGCACATCCCGGTGCGAGAATATGGCAATATGTTATAGCAATTTTGGTGGCCAACGCTTTTCCCGTGCTGTTCGTTTGGACACTGCTCAAAATAATGTAGCGGAATATATCCTTTAAACAGAAATATATTTACAAACTTAAACTTTCTCCCATCTATGATAACTGACACTCCTGATGTTGCTATCGACAATTTTGGTAAAGGTATGCTCCAGAATACGGTCTCTAATGTCAATCATGCAACTATTGAAGATGCAACTATTTGTGCTAGGTCTTCATCAAAAATGGTAGTCCATAGAACTATTGAAGATGAAACAATCGGTGCTGGGCCTTCATCAGAAAAGGCAGTAACGGTAAGATATGATTTGCTCTGGTGGGAACGAAATTACAGCCGTTGCTCAAGTTCACGCCGATATCAATGAAAAGACACTATCATCACCGACTCAAAAAATGTCTCAGAGTTTATTATGTACTTCTACTTGTCTAGATAACAATATCGCAATCATAGTTTTGGAAGAATTATCACCCATACCAAATTGTACCCAAAGAAGAATAGAAACGAGAAAAACGAAAGCAGGAAAAAATGAAACTCTAAGTTTAACTCCCTTCAAAGTTGCTCTGGAAGAAAAGATGCTAGCCCAGAAGACCAAGAAAGTCAAGAAAGTTAATTTTATTGACTCGATTAAAAAAAATAATTCATTAACGAAAACCAGGGAAAATAAAACAAACAAATTGGAGTCAATAACGAAAACTAGAGGGAATACAACAAAATAGTTAGTTGGATACAGTGTAATAAATGCCAAAAATAGACACACAAAGAATGTACCAAGGTTTGTATCACATCTCTTTATTACACATGTGACTTATGCAAAATTTCCTCTTAATTATTTTGTCACAATAAAGTTTTGGAATAAGTTTGCATAGTTTTTTTCACCTGTCCCATGCTACCCTATAAAACTTTTGGAAAAAGGCGTTCTATATTTACTAGTAGTCAGCTAGATTTAATTTTTTCTTTAATTTCTTGATTAATGGTCTAATAGCACAACTGTCTAGTTTTAATTAGCGACTCTCAATTTTTATAATTATCTGCTATACTTGAGAAAAAAATCAAAAGCTTACGTGTTTTGCAGTACCCAACTTTCCTTTGCCTCTTGAAAAATAATGTTATTTTTGTTTCGATTTAGATGATAACAAATTTTCAATTTCTGTTTATGTATTTTTTCAACATATTTGGGTATAATTTTTACACATTCATTATGATTATAAAATTCATTTTAATAATTAACACACTTGAATGTTACAGACTACGAGACTTGTAGATTTAGTAAAATAGAAACTAACATAATTGTTTAGTAATGCTGTGTTCATTGTGTGTATGCGTACATTTTCTCTTACCCGTAAAACCGCACATTCTAAACTAGTGATACAAATAACTATAATATTATTAATTTAAAAAGATCAAGTTTTATTTTAATTATCGTAATTTGAGAATGTATTTTGTGCTGGGTGACAAATAGTTACACAATATTAAAATTAAAAAATAACAGTTTGCTTTTAATATTTATATTGACTTTTTAAAGCATTGTGTATAAATGAGTTATGAAGTAAAGTTATTACTAAGAATATTTTAATGCCCAATGAAAACCAAAATTAAAATTATTAATTAAATTTGAATTGCTGAAAATTTAATTGGCAAGAAGAAAAATCAAGAAAGCAGCAAGGATATATTTTAAACGTCGTGAGAATATTTAGGTATTGTATTTCACACATTTATTCCAACCCTCTTTCGATTATCCAATTACAAAACATTCCACCCTTAACTAAGCGTTTCGTGCTTAAAAATCGTTTGAAAATTCTTTTTCGTTTTACTTCAACTATATTTATAGCGCTTTAAAACATTCCGACAATTAAACAATTAAGCAACTGTAGTAAAATAATTGAAATCCTACAATTTAAATATGTATAAAATTCAAATGCAGTGGCGTGCTTTGAATATAAAATAATGCAGGTGTTTTTATAACCTTTTTTTTTAAGGTTAATTGCAAGCTTACCGTTGGTTACTGTTTCCAAATAACAAGGTAACAGCACTGTGTCATTTTCAGGTGCCTTTACTGTGGTTGGTGCACTTTTAAATTCTGATTGACACGCACAGTTAACAACTGATAGAATTAATATTTTTAACGCACTTTTTAACATCATGTTTTGCGTCGTATAAAAAAGTAAAACAAAAACAAATTGAATGAAACGTCTGTAAGGAATAAATAGGAACTAAAGGAACTTCGGTGACTATTAGAGTAAAGTGCACATTATGGTCAATTAATGGTGGGGTCGGAGCTTTACTTACTGTCAATTAAAGTACTCGTGTCAAATTTACTTAATGTACCAGTTACCTCATAACGTTGCGTGATACTTAAAATTCTTTATTTACTTATTTGATATGTGTATATTTTAGTTATCTGCAATTAAATTTCCAAGGACGGAGAAAATTCAATTTTAGAAATTTTCTTTAGTACCTACTACGTTTAAATAATTTCATTATACTCCTATCTTATTGTTTTTCGATGTTCTTAATATATTCTTGATCAATTGAATTTTGTCGTTTTAAAAATTCTGATTTTTGTAAAGAAATAACGCAACCGTTTTTTAATTGTTTCGTTTTGTTAACTTTTAGTAAATATGTTAAAAATAGGTTTCAATGACACAATTTTGGATTACGCTTACGGTGATGTAATTGCAATTGTCATAATAGAAGAGATTAATTATTTGCGTCAAAGGCATGAGTAGATTAAAAAAACTTTTTCTTTTTTATGTTAATGTTAATTAGTCATGAAAATGGTATTATTCAAGAACGTTGTATTTATAGGACCACAAATAAAACAACATGCAGGGTACTAAATTAGATAATAGAAACTAAAAGTTATTATAAATTACATGCTTTGTAACGTGGTTCTGATATTTAATTTTTACTTTTTTTGTTATTTTGTCAGAATTAAAAAATATATTGAAAGTTTGCATTTGTTAATATTAACATTTACGAGCAAAAGTATTTTTTAATATACAAAGCAATAAATTTTATTTGATTTAATGAAAATATGTTTATATTAAAAAAACATGTTTAACATGCATATGCTCCAGAACAAAGTCTTGTTATTATTGATTTGAAAAACAAACAAAAAACAGCTATGTTTAACAAAACTCTTAAAATAGTATTTAAAATATTGGAGTGTTTTAAAACTTAATATTTTTACTATTATTTTCATAAAACTCTATAATGTAAAAAATTCTTTAACAAAACATTTTTTTTTCTTCATTGCAGTACAAAAATAATTGCTTTTTATAATTTTTGAGAAGTCAAAACATGTAAAAAATTAACTGTTTTTTTAAACGTTTAATAGTACTTTGTATTAACAATATAGCGTTTTTTCTTGTCAGTTGTGGTTTCTCTTGAATCCATACATCCGTCCGACAAATCATTTGTAAAAAGTATTCCTTAAAAATAACGCCATGTACTATTTATTGACCTTTGATTTTAGTAGAAAATGTCAATGTGATTTTTAGATAGTGTTGACTGTCTGAAATAATTGTGTAGTAACATATTCTCATCAAAAATAATTCTGATTAAGATTGCCAAGGGAACTCCTCAAAGTTATTTTATTAAAAGGTCAAGAAGTCACTGCAGTAGTAATTAAAAAGCCAATTATAAAATTGACAGATTTGAGAATAACTTGCAGAAATAAAAAAATAGACAATAAATTGTATGCTTAGATTTTTTAAAACGCAAATGCGTAGATTGATTAATTTTAGTTTACTTGTGAACTGGTCACGTTTACCGGAAGTGTCAAATAGAATCTAACTGTAATGTAAACAATACTTATTCGATATAATAAATTTAAGTCGAGTTTAAATAAAATATTTTAAAATATTTTTATATACATATTTTTTTAAAATAACTAACTAATTTTATTAATTAAAAAAAAATTACTGCAAAATTTATTTTAGCAGGTCATAAATGCAAATTAAAAACAATATGTTGTAACGAATTCTAAAACTAATTTATTTATAACGAAATATTTACACGTTTCAGAACTACACGTAACTAATTAAATCTACGATATTTAAGAAAAGTACTTACACGTACGCTTGAACGCTGTTATATTTATCCCTTAACACACGCGTTAATCACTTATTTATTTAAAGTCTTTTTAATATCTCCGAATCCGAAAAACTGACCTAGGATTCTTTTGAATCGCTTTTATATATTTCTGTTAAGTATTTCGAGAATTATCTACATCTTTCGGTAAACGTTCTAAAACGTTCGCGAAGATGACAATAACTTCGCAAACATTTGAATATTTTACTCGTTCGTTTATTTTTAGTCTGTTTGTTACAGAATGTTATGTAAATAATTTTTAAAAAAGTAATAATAACTGAAAACTGCTTCAGCAAATAACATGAAATAAAAGTTTTAAGAAACCCAAGAAGAAATGTAAAATATAGCAATTTGTGTTGTACATAAAATAAGATACAAATGCAAACCAGCAAAAAGTGGAGTATTCGTACTAATTCACATGAACTTTAGAATGAACATTAGAAGTATTACTGTATAGCAACGTACATAGAGTAGAATGCAAGCTTTCACGGCAGTTGTTTAATGTAGCACTGTTTTTCGGATGTTGCTACGTCACAAAACTTTCACTTATGCTGTCAGCTTCTTCAGAAGATTTCTAAAGACTGATGTTATCGTCTTGCGTTCCTTGTTGTATACCGTCTTTCGGCTTCGCTTTGCTGATACGTGTTTGTTTTGGTCTGTTGAGTTGCGTTCATAGACGTTTGGAGACTTTTTGCATGTTTTTTACGTAGCGTAGATCTCCGTGTGTTACTTAATCTGTATCTATCCTCACGGTTGAAATTGTTAAGATTTTTCATTATTTCTAGTGATTGAAGTATTATTTGCTGGTGATAGTGTCTGCTTCTTGCTAATACCTTTACGTTCCCGTAATCAATCCGGTGATCTCCATTCTCATGTAGATGTTCCGCTACTGCATATTTATTCGTGCGTCTCGTTGATGTTCTTTAACCCTGCACTGAATGCTGCTTGCTGTTTGGACGAAGTAACTCTTGTCGCACATACACTCTTATTTGAATATACCCTTGGTGTGTACTCTCGGAAGTTGATCTTTGTTACGTGGTATGAACTGATCTATTTTCTTTACTGTGTTATAACGTGTAGTGATGTTCTTCTTTCCTAGAACCGTCTTTAGTCTGTCAGTGACTCTGGCAACGTAGGGTAAGTAAGCATATATTTCTGACGGTGTTTCCGCAGCAACCTCAGGTTGCTTTTCTTTCTTCTTCTGTGGTCTTAATAATTTTTGTTCTAGTCATTTATTTAGGAGCGTCCTTTGTTTGATTTCCTCCGGTTTGTGTTCTTCATCACTAATTTTCTTTGCTCTTCTTAGAAGTGTGTTGATGAGAGATCTCTTCTGTTGTCGATAGTGATGAGAGGATGCGTGTAGATACTGGCCTGTATGTGTTTTCTTGCGGTAATAACAATAATTTAGATTGTTGTTGCCCGTACGTGTTACCAGAACGTCTAGAAAGGGCAGCGTTTTGTTCTTTTTGATCTCCATAAAGAATTTGATACTGTTGTGATGTCCATTGATGTGTTGAAGAAAACTTTGTAATTCTTCCTGTCTGTGAGACCGTACGACGAAAGTGTCGTCTACGTGTCTGTACTAGCATTTTGGTTTTCTGTCGCTTGAGTTGATAGTCTCTTGTTCGAAAGCTTCCATGAAGATGTTGGCTATTACTGGTGACAGTGGTGATCCCATACTTGCGCCGTTCTGTTGTTCACAGAAATCACCATTTCACAGGAAGTAGGTTGACGTTAAACAGAGTCTGGCCAAGTCGATCAAATCTTTTTGTAAACCTCGTGGCACTAGTTGTTGTCTAATGATCTCTAATCTAATCTTTCTTCCACTGGTAAATTATTGAATAATGATTCTACGTCGAAACTAACTAGTATGTCACTGGTAGTTACCTCAAGTCCTTGGAGAATCTCGACGAATTCTTAACGTGGCTGGTTGTCTGTCCGGTGTACTGCTGTAATCTTCTAGCTAAGTATTTTGCTAACTTCAAAGTGAAACTTTTCATTTCAACGACAAAGAACCAAATGAGAAAGTTCGATAAACTAGACTACAAAAAGTCAGACAAGATACCAGAGCTGGATATAGGAAAAACAGTCATCAATCTTTTGGAACAGAAACTAAGCAAAGCACAAACAAAAGTACTTGCCAAAGGACCCAACTTCGCAGTCGCACCTACAAAAATACCAAAAGACAAAATCATCGCTCAAGTGGAATGTGCCATCCAGAATCTACCCATCGACGATGCTAAAGAAATAAGACACGAAACTTGACGTATATTACGGACAGCCAAATGACCATCAAGTAACATAATCAAGAATGACGAAAGAGCGTTATTTGACTTACGTAAGAATAAGAAGGTAATCATTCTACGAGCGGACAAAGGTAACGCGGCAGTAATAATAGATAAGGACATCTACATTAAGAAAATGGACACTCTACTAGACCCAGACCATTACACAAAACTACACAGGGACCCTACTGCAAAACTTGAACGATGCATAAGAAAGGCGAGCAAAGACTAATTTATACCAACAGAAGAACAGAAAAGGCTGTTACCATTGGAAAGCTAACCTCTACGACTGTATGGGTTACGGAAAATACATAAAACCGGAAACCCTCTACGACCTATCGTCAGTACCTGTGGATCACCGACTTACAAGTTAGCAAAATACTTAGCTAGAAGCCTACAGCAGCACATCGAACAGACAACCAGCTACGTAACTACCAGTTATTTTGTTTTGACGTAGAATTACTATTCACCAATGCACCAGTGGAAGAAACATTAGAGATCATTAGACAACAACTAGTGCCACGAGGTTTACAAAAAGATTTGATCGACTTGGCCAGACTCTGTTTAACGTCAATCTACTTCCTGTGAAATGGTGAGTTGTATAAACAAAAAAACGGTGCAGGTATGGGATCACCACTATCACCAGTAATAGCTAACATCTGCATGGAAGCTTGTGAACAAGAGACTATCACCTCAAGCGACAGGAAACCGAAATGTTGGTACAGATATGTGAACGACACGTTAAGTGAAAGTTTTGTGACGCGGCAACACCTGAAAACCAGTGCTACATTAACGTACATAAACTTGCTTTTTATATATACCGTTTGTTTATAGCAAAATTGATCAATTTATACACCACAATTTCATAATGAAACTACTGCATCTTATATTGAGAACTGCTTAGGTATTTGAAAACTATTGTTCTAATATTTTCAAGTTTTCATAAGGTTTATTTTGAACAACTTTTTCCTGTATGGAACTAGTTTTTACTTTGCATTTTAAATGTATCGATCGGTTGCGTTATAAATGATATTGAATTTACGAGTAAGTCACTTATATTGCTCAGCGTATGGACTATAGCTGAACAACTGCAGAATGTACTAGTTCTATGCAAGTAGATTAACCTGTATCCCTTTACTCGCTTTACTGATAATTTTTTTTCGATACATGTGATTACTTCTGCTTCATTTTATTGAGTTCCCACATTGTTGGTCCGTTTCAATATACTATTAAAAAATATACATTTCACAGATAGCAAATTGTCTTCTTTAATGTAACGCTCATTTGCTTGTAGTTTTATTTAAAAAAAATGATGATATGTGATGCTATCATCATTAATACACTCTTTTTTATGTCTACTGCTGAACAAAGGTCTTCTCTAGTTCATGCCGTATGGTACGGTCTTGAGCTGCTCCAATCTAGTTAGTTGTTATGCGCTTTATATCATCTGACCATCTGGTTGCTGATCTACCTCTATTTCTTTTATCTTTTCGCGTTCTCTATTCCAGAACTTTTTTGGACCATCTATAATTCTTGAATCTGGCTATCTGCTCTGCCCATTTCCACATCGCTATTGTTATGCGCTTTAATATGTCACTAACCTCTTATCGCTTATCGTTCAATTTCACCGCAAGCATTATTCTTCCCATTGCCCCTGGAGTTTCTTAGCTGAGCGTTTTGTTGGAGATAATGTTTCTGCATCATACGCTTGTACTGGCAAAACACATTGTTCATAATATTTGCGTTTTAAGCACATATTTATGTCACTTCTAAATACATAATTTAGTTTTTCGAATGCTGCCCATGTGACACAAATCCGTCGTTGTAATTTGCAGGTTTAGTTGTTTCTTTCCAGTTTTATTTTATGTCCCAAGTATTTGTATGAGAAAACTTCCTCTATTTCTTTGTTATCCACTTTTATGTTATTATTTAGGACAAGATTCGTCATTATTTTTGTTTTATTGAAGTTTAACTTTAAACCAACCTTCTTCTTGGCAGTTTTTAGTTCTTGTATCATTTTTTGAGCTTCTCCAATGTTGTCCGTTATTAATACAATATTATTGGCAAATTTTAAATTACTGAACTTCTTTCGATCTATATTTATGGTTCTGTTGCTCCATTCTAATGCTTTAAATGCATAGTCCAATACAGTGATGAACAACTCAAGAGAGATTGAGTTTCCTTGCCGCACTTCTCGTTCTAACTTGATTTTAACTGTATTATCGTGCAGTTTGATACTTGGCATCGCATATACGACATTACAGCTAATAGTTTGTTATATTTTACATGTTTCTTTATAAGCGTTTTCATTGTTTGTAGATGGTCGTTTGTGCTCTATTTTGATCGAAATTCACCCTGTTCTTTAGTCTGATAGAAATCTAATATATTTTCTAATCGTTTTGTTACGATTTTTGTAAAAAGTTTATATACCATAAGTGAGTCAAAAAGCTAATTGGTTTATACTTTTTGAGAACGGTCTTATCATCTTTTTTGTGAAGTAAAATTATAACAGCGTTATTTCATGATGATGGTGTTACACATTTTTGTAGGCACGTATTGAAAAACCTCTCTATTTCGCAAAGTAGTTGTTCATCTCCTATTTTTATAGGCTAGATCAGTATGTCCTCCTATACCGGATCTTCTGTGTTTATCATTTTTAATAATAAATTTCTTATTTTGTCTAAAAAGTTTTTTGGCATGTCTTCAGATCCTTGGTTCATTATTCTTTCTCCTTAAGAGAAGCTCCTCTATTCGTCTTTGCTACGGCTTTTATGCAGCTCTTAATTAAATTTTGCGGTTATTTTCAGCAACTTGCTACCACGGTTGGTTTCCAACTGTCTTTTGTCATCTTTTATTAAAACAATTTTCATTTTACCGTTCTGTAGTTTTTTTTAAAACTTTCAAACTTGTGTTCTTTTTTATAGTCTGAGTGATTTGGTTTGTATTGTATCTCTTGATGTCCTTCCTTATAGTCTGTGTTATTTGTTTATTGAGTTCTCTGTATTGGTGTTTATCGGTATCGGTTTGTCTTAGTAGTTTTCTTCTTTTCTTCATTAGTTGTTTTGTATTATCGCTGATCTTACTTATGTTTTGTTTTTGTTTGTTGTCACGTGCTTAGATATAATTTATTTACAACGCGTCGCTACAGCACTCTCTCAACTAAGTCGCAATACCTGGCAGAGAAATGAACAATGCGTCCTCGTCTTGTAGTTTTGCTTATTGCACAGTGTGTTTTGTGTAGTAATATTTGGTGTCAAAACGACCCTAGTTGTAGGTGATGGTGAATCTTTAGTTTTTAAGAATGCTGTTTTTAATCTGTCAACTGAAACAACTTGATGTTTTCCGTTGATATCCAACGTAAAAAACTTAGCTCCTGGCTGGATAACTTTTTAGGGCATGCAACTTTGTTTTATTAAATTGTAGGCGTTGTATTTGTTTCAGCTTTTTGTAAAATCTTGTGGTGCTTGATTAGCCATTGGTAGCTCCGGAGGAACCAGTATCAGATCTGCTGGTAGTCGTAGGGTTGTCCTATATACCAATTCCTATGTGATACTTCTCAAGTCCTCTTTGATGTCGCATTTATTGCCGAGAAGTATTAATGGGAGCCATTGGGTTCAGGTGTTATCGTGGCACCGAAAAACTGCTTTGTGGAAATTTTTTACCAGTTCATTCGCTGCAGGGTGAAAGGATGTTGTTCTTGCTTGATTAATTCTAATTAATTCACGAAAAGTTGTAAATAAAACTTTTTTAAATCGGATTCTTCTATCTATTGTTAGTCTTGCAGACACCTCAAATTAAAATACCCATGTGTCCACAAATTCCCGTGCATAAGTTTTTGCAGAAATATTGGATAAAAGACAGACTTCTGGCCATTTTGTAAAACGTTCAATAATTATTAATAAATACTGCTTGTGTTTTGATATGTGTAAAGTACCAGCAAGGTCTATATGTACGTGCGTGAATTGGGCATCGGAGTCTTTAAACTCTGCAATCGGTAAACTTGTATGTTTTTGTTTTGTATCTTTACCCAAGCGTTGACATCCTTGTTCATGTTTGGCAAAAATACTTTTTGGTGATTTGATTCCTTGCGTTTTTAACATTTTGGTGTGTAGTGTTGTGAATGTCGCTTACGATTGGTTGTGTGTACGATTACGCTACATAAAGTCAGTGTCTATGCGATGATTCATACCATAAGTGTTGGAATCGGGAACTGCAACTTGGCTAAACTGATAATCGCTTGTTTTTGTAGAAGTTTTAGTTCATCACAACCTTTCTGTGTTTCTGCTAAGTCATTGTGATTTATTGTAGACATGGTTAAGTTTTCCAGTCCGGACATTGTGTCAGCTGGGATGTTTGCAGAACCGTTAATGTATTGCATGTTCGTTGAAAATCGACTGGTGACACTTTTACACAGAAAAAGTTTACTTTTTTTACGCCAAAAGTGCATTTTGATTGATTTATCACCACTCCATGTTCATCCAGTCTTGCTAGTACCATCTCCTAATGCTGAACATGTTGTTACTCAAATGCCACAAGAATGTCATCGATGTAAGCAAATACAAAATTGAAGCCTTACAGAACTTGTGATTTGAAGTTCAAAAGGACGAAATGGTGTTAGTATAGCTGTTTAAGATCTATCCGAAGCATCTACCAGAATAATATGGGATGGTTTTTCCTTTCAAGTGTTGACCGAAGTTGTGAATGTGAGGACACAGCATAAATAACAAACTGCAGGGTAACTCTCAATAGCGGGAAAGATTACGCACATTCTTGTGCATACGCCATTTTAGTCTAACCGTTTACGCTCCCGCGAAATTAAGCAAGTTGGTTCTGACGTTTTTCTTATTATTATTTAGCACCATAAATGTGTGTTGTTTAGTAGACTACTACTAAACAACAATAACAATTATATTCTATTATTTACTTTCCTTGAATTATAGTAAGAAATGTCGGTATAAATTAATTGGTCAATTACATATTTTGAACAATGAATTGGTAGTAATAGCCCAATTTAATCTTATACAAAAAATATGTTCAAATTTATGCATTAGTTACGTCATCGTATAACCAGTATAAGTATAACTTTGCAAACTAAAGAAGCATATTCTGCATTAAAATAAGTCTACTAATTGATTTGTCTTCTCGATTAGTTAATGTATTTTAAGTTTTTCATTGTGACGTTAAAATTTTGATATGACCAAATGTTTTGAATTGTAGCTTGGTAATGTATTACGTATACGTTCCTGATTTCTATACCCAAATGGCGTCTACAAAGTCAACAATTTTAAGTTTCCCGCTTCAAAGGTGCCGCCTGAGAGTTGCACTGCTGTTTGTTATTTATACTGAGGTGAGGGTTTGGATATCGATCTGGGATTGTCACTGCATTCAGTCTGGGGTAGTGGCTACATAGTCTTCACATTATATCTGACTTTGCAACTTTATGCAATGGTTTGGCCCATGGTGATGAAGATGGAATGATGATTTCTGCTTTTCGAGTTCCTGTATCTGGTCGTAAAGTGTTGCGATATTTTTGTAAGAGTGTTTGGTATTTATTGTTTGTTTCTAAACACTGCACGAACACCAATTGCACTACATTGTTTTGTTTGGCACTTGACGTTTAATAACGTCACACTCTGCGTCTGTTATATTTGCAATCACAAAAAAAACGTATTTGTTCTAAATTTAATTTCTAAATTTCAACATAAATGTAAATCGGTTGTTCTCCTGCTGATTGTAAATGAAATCTTGGTGCATATGCACTAAACTGATTAATCTTGAATATCACGCATAAGACACTCAGTGTACTTGTCCACTATAAATAAGCGCCGTGTGCACCCTCATGAGTGCTAAATTTGCGGCAATCTGCTTTTTTTGTAGTGTAGAACTTTCTGTGAGAACGATACTTTTCGAGTTCGATTTTCATGTTATTTATGGTACTAGCATGTTCTGCCATTTCTATTTGCACTTCTATTTCTGCCTAGTGTATTGCTTCTCCAGCGTCTCGTGCGATGCTGATCATCAGATATGAATTATGGTGTTCAGTTAGGAGTCGTCTTGATTTGGGAATGTGCTAGAGGTACTGGCTATTGTTGCTGCTCTGAGAGTGGAAGGGTGTCAAAAATTCTATTTGCTACGTCAGCTAGTTGTTCAAAGAACAGTGATTTTAATGTCATTAGTATGGGTTGGATGTGAGCTGGCATTTGCTGAATATTATTACTAATCACAAAATGAACCAGATTCATAAAAAGGTTCAACGCAACAGGATTAACAGTTAACATTGAAAATTCTAGGTGTTCTTGTTCTAGCCGGTCAATTAAAAATATTGCGTTGATTTGTGACAGTGTCAATTTTATTCCGCAAAAATTGATTCAACGTCGTTCTCAACAATTCTTTATTGAAACAAATTTTTGTGCACGATTTTTATTGCCACTTTTACAAAACTCAATTAAGTGAGAAATTAAATGTGCTCACGTACCAAAGGAGACCAAATCTTATTGACTGGGTTCTGAGAAAGAGAACGACGGCTTTGCAAAGAAAATTTTTAGCTACGAGAATCACTTTCACTTAAATAGATTTGTGAATAAGCAAAGTATTTAGGAATTAAAAAATTGCAATTCGATTTATGAAAGAAAAAAAATGCATCTGCCGTAAGTGATGCTTTGGTGTGAATTATGGGCAGGTGGTAGCATTGATTCTAATTTTCTGCAAAGCAAACTGACAGTTAATGGAAACTAATACTCTACGATAATAAGAGATTGTTATAGACAATTACGTTGTTTTATAAGAAAGTTTTGGATTGGCTTGTCTTGTTTAGTGGTGACCAGCTATGGTCACCACGAACGTGTGATTTAACCTCGTGTTATTTTTTTTCTATAGAGTTATGTCAAATTATTGGTTTACAGACCCCCAAGTTTATGAAACAGTAATTAACAATTTCAGCAAGAGAGTTTTGGCATGCTACAAAACAAATTATGGTTTTATGCATACACGAAAAAAATGAAACAGGTTTATTGAAATGCATTATTTGTGGCAATGTATTAACAAATGCATCATTAAAAACTTATAAACTTCTATAATATTAAGAAACAAATTATATTAAACATCTTTGGCGGCTTCTCCATTAAGTCACTTGCTCAATAACCATCCAAAAAAAAATAATAAAAATTGTTTTACTATTAATATTAATTTACAATTGCAAATATGATGTTTTATTATTGAAGTAACTCTTTTGCAGCATTGACTACTATAATGATAAACTTCCGGAGTTTTTCATAAGAATGCTTAAAGTGTTAATGGAAATAATTTTAATATGGCAAAATTTGTTGCAAAAACAGAAAACCGAGTTATATAAAGTGTTCGAAACTTTTAGTAAAATTTTCTTATTGCTATTCTGATTATTTCGTAGCTGCAGCTTTTCAAGATTATTTACAAGTGTACCATAGACTAATGATTTTGAATATCCCGAAAGAAACCTAGAGAGTTTAAATCAGGTGATATTGCAGGCCATAAAACATGTATGCCCCTTCCTACTCATCTACTAAAAAAGTTTGATGTAAATGTTGTCTAGGTGAAGCACCATCATGATAAAACCACATTTGTTGTCTTTGGTTTAAAGGAATGTCATTCAAAAAATTACACATTGTGTTCTGCAAAAACTTTAGGTAAGCAGCGTATGTCGGGTAATTCTACCATAACAAGCCATATTAATCAAAAACTTTTACACTGATAACAAAAGTGAAATACTTAATATTTATTTCACAAAATATCAGCTAACTATTATAAGAAAATGCAAATTTTTGCAAATTAAAAAAAATGAGTTACAGTAACAGTAAAAAAGAATAACATTCCATTCTCAAAAACCGGTACTTTGTAAATCAAGCTTTTTGTTTATTTTGGTTTACACTACTACTTTTTACACATTTTAAACTTTCTTTAACACCCTGCTTGTGGATACTCATTCTAATTTTTGCATATAAAAACAATGTTTTGAACTTGTCCGAGGAAGAAGAATTAGCTGAACTTTAAAGAGACAAATCTCTTCACGTGCGATTTGACAGTCAAAAGAAAAAAATTAAATTTTTAATAAAAATAAGTACTCAATTTTAAGCAAAAAGATAACACTGGTCTGCATGAAAATCGGCCCTGATACCATTCTTGACGATTCTCATGTAAAATGACCTCCTGAATCCAAAAATGAGCTCCGTTTTTACCCATCACCCACCTATTTTGGGGGGACCACATTTTTATTTTATTTTTTGCATTTTTTTTCTAAATTTTAACTTATAGCCGTTAAACATCCCAAAGCAAGTAATAAAATTTATACCAAAGTATATGGCAAAAGTTTTGCTATAAAATGTATATAGAAACAACAATAAAATACAAATATATAAGAACAGTAAAAAAATATCAATAAACAGTTAGGAAGATTCACTGCAGACGCTGGCGATCTCAATACCACATGCAGGTTTGAACAGGAATTTTTGACAGGCTTGAACTTGCATTACTCTTCTCATTATATTATATTACATTGTTTGCTTAACTGCTTCGATTAGTACATCTATAGCTGTTGCAGAGTTAACTTGTCAACGTTTTAAACGTGCTGGATTTTGTGTTCATTTTTGTTCATTTGTGTAAAACAGTAAAACGAATAAATTATCTGACAAAAAAAAAGAAAAAGCACATATAAGATAAAAAACATTAACAACTAAACATAGGGCGGCGCTAGCCTTAATTTAACACCTCTTACGAGTTCATTATTTGATAAAATCTTGCTCATTTAATTATTTAAAAGTACATGAAGTGACTAATTTCTTGCTTACTAAGTTAGTGCATCTAAACGTAGTTTTTTTGTTATTTTTATGATAATTTTCTTACTTGTGCGTTTTATAGCTATATACGTTACTAAACCGGTAGTAACGTCTTTATCAGCAAGTTAGTATATTTATATCAAGAAGATGATAGGACACGATTGGATGAGGAAAACACATAACCGAGAAGAGTGGAAAAACCTAAGGGAGGCTTACATCTGACAATGGATGGAATAGGCTGTAGTAGAAGTATATTACGAGTCAAGTCCGGTAACTAAAATCTAAATAAACTAGCAAAGTCAATAAACGTATATCTATGGAACGCCGTTTTGCTTTTTATTACTAAATTTAATTCCGTTGCATTCAAACAAACTTCAATTTTCATTAAGTTTATGTTTATGTTTTAGTACATTTAAATGGTTTGTTAAACAAACTTAACACATTTAAATTGTTAAGTAAAAACGTATTTACTGATGCAATACATTTTGCTCAAAATTTCTAACAATCATATTAAAAACTTGAATTTAAACTGAGAAAAAAAGTATATGAACAAACATTTAAATTCATGTAACACTTTTTATATAACTAACAAAAAATAAGAATCATTTAAATTGTAGAATTAAAATGCATGTCGAATTAAAATGTTTGTTCATAATTGTAATTCTTCAATTTTAAATCAAAAAGAAAATTACCAACAAACATATTAATTCTGAATTAAAATTTTTGTGGATAATTTTAATTCTTCAATTTTAAATCAAGAATTAATTTTTCCAACAAACATATTAATTTTGAATTAAAATGTTTGTTGATAATTTTAATTCTTCAATTTTAAATCAAGAATTAATTTTTCCAACAAAACATATTAATTCTGAATTAAAATGTTTGTTGATAATTTTATTTCTTCAATTTTAATTGGCGCTGTAGGTTGTGAGTACTCTAACCAGTGGTAAACTTCCACTATAGTTTGGTTAGAGTACTCACAACTTCCGCAACCTACAGCGCCAATTGAAATTGAAGAATTAAAATTATCAACAAACATTTTAATTCAGAATTAATATGTTTGTTGGTAACTTTAATTCTTGATTTAAAATTGAAGAATTAAAATTATCAACAAACATTTTAATTCAGAATTATTATGTTTGTTGGTAATTTTATTCCTGATTTAAAACTGAAGAATTAAAATTATCAACAAACATTTTAATTCATGTAACATTTTAATTCGACACACATTTTATTTCTCCAACTTAAATGATTGTTATTTTTTTATTTGTTAAATAAAAAGTGTTACATGAATTCAAATGTTTGCTTATATACTTTATTTCTCATTTTAAAATAAAATGTTTAATATGACTTAGAAAATTTCGAGCACAATATATTGCATTAGTAAATACGTTTTTAGCTAACGATTTAAATGTGTTAATTAAGTTTGTTTAACAAACAGTTTTAATGTATTAAAATAAATAGACAAACATAAAAATAAACTTAATAAAAATTGAAGTTTGTTTAAAATTGTAGCAAAACAAATTTAGTATTTGATAGTAAAACAACAAAGTAACTGGAAGATTTAATTAAAATGTATAATATTGAGTTTTACCACATTTAACATGTTAGTTTAAAAAACTTGATGTTTTTAACTGTTGGTTGATTTAAAATGTTACTTGAATAAAAATATACGTTGAAAATAAATGAAGTAACAATAGACATCAATTCATTTTTATGAATGAATATAAATGCTATACTAATTTTTAACAACTTACATTATAAATGATAGAATTAAAATGTTAGTTGATAATTTTAATTCGTCGCTGTGATCGGTGGTAGCTTTTGAAACTATTTCAGTATAAGGAAATACATGTACATGGTAGTTCTAAATCACGCCACAGATTGAAGCGACCAATTAAAATTATCAACTAACATTTTAATTCTATCATTTAAAATGTTAGTTGCTAAAAGTTATTCTAGCATTTTAATTTATTCCTGGAAATTCGAAGATTTATAATGTTACTTACTTCAATTTTAACATTTATTTTTATTCAAGTAACATTTTAAATCAACTTATAATATACTACCCTAAAGTTTTTCAAAGCAAAATTTAAATTGTAACAAACATTTTTAATATGCACAAGAAGTTATTTTATGAGTTACGTATAAAAACGCACAATAAAAAGTAAAACGGCGTTCCATATATATCGGTTGTGTGACGTATAAGATAACAAACGATTTAACCAAACCATGTCAATATTAACGTTATATATAATTTTATATACTTAAATAACAATTAGTAAATTTGAAAAATTATTTAGCATGACATTTCTTACCGGCCGCCGTGTAAAGTAAACCTGTCTAGTCCATAACGTATGTCTACCGGATTCGCCGTCAAGACGATAGACACCTGTTACCAGCACAGTAAAATAAAAAAATGTAAATCGTAATTTTATTACAATTAAAATAGTTACCAAAATATTTTTGAAAAACGGTTATCAAAAGAAAATAGAACCAATTAAAAAAAGATGTTAAAGTAGTGAAACACTTGACTGAAAAAAAAACCTTGAAAAATTATTATTTAATTAAAGAAAAAATTTTGCTTTATTACTATCATAAGGGTTTGAATATAAATAACAAAATAAAAAGTTTTTAATTTATACCAAATTGTTTTTAAAAGGTCTTTATTCTTAACTGTTCTTTCAACTTTATTATCTTTTAACTTCGTAATGCTAAACTTTTGTTATTTATTGACGTTTCGCTTAATCTTTATTGAAACTTAATTAAACATATACAAAGAATAGGAAATGTGAAGTAATGGGTTTTATATATTTATGTGTAAATTAAATTTTGACATAATCACAGAAATATCATGTGATTTGCTTTATGCTAAATCAATTTTGTGGCCCACAGTAAATAATCAATTGACGTATTCTTTATAATGACACAGGTTAATAGAAACATTGTTTGATTGTTTAGACTTTAATTTATTAGATTTTAATTATTTGACATTTGCTTTATAGTATTTACTAATTTAAATTAAGTCGTACTTAGTAAGAAAAAATTATCCTTCACAAACGTGGCACTTAAGCACTCCGCTGAGACTCAATTACCAGTTTTTTAATTGGCAATACACTTTATGCAAAACAAAAAACAAACAAGTCAATATAATAAAATATCAAATTTCTTTTATGGAGTGCCACGTGTAAATTATAATAGAAATAAATAGTAACAAAACATTTTATAAATAACTTTTCTTTCAGCGTATTCGTTATCAATGGCATTCAAGCGTTTTCTTCACTTAACATTTTTCGCACGAGCACAATTGGCTCTCGTTCATAGACAATTATTCTTAAACGGTAGTTAAAAGTAAACGAAAATGAAATAAATAACAAACTAACATTTTATTGAATTCGTCTTTAATTTATTTAATGACTGGAAAAAGACGGTGCCGGTTATTAATTTACAGACGCTAAAAGGCAATTAACTGATTAATTATAAATTACATTGGTAACGTCGCTTACTTTATTAAATAATAAAATTACATTGAGTGTAATTACACGGTTAAAAAAAAAACGAAACAAAAAAAATCAATTTAATGTAGAAAAATGTAATGGTAGCGTTGGATAAAAGCGTTAGTAATGTCACATTGCCATTGATGAATGAAGAATGGAGTCTTTATGTAACTATTAGGCAATTTATTGATAACTAAATTATCTTTTTGTCCTTTTGTGTCACTGCCTTTGTTTGGTCGTTGTCGACATATCAGAACCAATTTAATGTAACAACGGCGGAAAAAATAATGAATTGCGTATAGTACAATAATTGAAGTTCTATTTTGATATTTATTATCTCATTCGATTCTTGTATTCAGGGCCGCGCCTAGCACTTTTGGCGTTCTTGTGCAAATTTAAAATAACGCCCCGAATTTGTATTACGTTCATATGTGAGTACAGATACGGGTTAAGTTAGATATTATTATCCACTACTGAAAAATAATTTTAAAGTATTTTCATAAATTTATTTTCATTTTGGTATTTTACAATTACAAGCCATAAGCCATACAAGTACTTTTTCATTGAGGTACATAACATAATTATAAACTTATAGAAAACAGAAATATATTCTAACAGTATTACAACTCAAAATTTTTGTATTTTAGTTTTAAATGTAATATATAATACAAAAGCACAAGAAATAAAATAAATATTTAAAACATTAAAAATACTCGTTTATATATCACAAGACGAAACTGATCGACAAATAAAAACAAAACAATATATTATTTTAATAATGCAACATATCACCTTTTAAAGGTTATTATCTAGTTATTAGGTATTGTTATTAATATTTTAGCTAAGTGAATTGAGCTTTCCGTGCTTTAATTATTGCAAATTGTTTAATTAAATCTAAGTCTAATTCTTTTAGCTGGCCCGTTTCTATTGAAATGATAGCAAGATTACTTAGTCCACAGGCGTATATTTTACATTTCAATAAATCTTTCATCAAGGAAACGGAATTAAAAAAGTTGTCAAAGTAAATCTCATATCATTTCCCAATCAAATCATTAGTGAGGTCTTTTACAACTCTAATTGCTAAATTCTTTTCTATACTGTACTGTCGATCACGAGACATTATACTGGAAATATATTTATCTCTAATTTCTCGTTTTGAGGACCAATAATCCTTGTAACTTGGCAATTTTTTTATGCCCATAATTATGTTTAATGCCAAGAAAATACCTGCTGGTGTGTCAAATTCGTCTGATATATTTGGACCTGTTCTTTCTTTAAATTCTTCAATGGCGTTTGTTACGAAATGTTTAGACCACTTTGTTTGCTCCTCAGCAATATTTTTAACAAAATTTATAAGCAACAATAAATCATCATCTTCCCATTCACTATTTTCTTCCTCAACTTCCATAAGCCCTCCAGAAACATCTTCTGCAATAAATTCTTCGTCACTGCTTTCCGAAATTACAGATCCATCACTTGGAATTTCATCCAATAAAGCAAACACATTTTCAGTGGTCAGATTGTTAAGATTATATAATTTATCTGAAATGGAATAATATGCATAGTATACTAGTGGTACCATATGAACCCACCTGAAAAAAAATGAAAAGAAGGTGACAATTGTAGAATTTAAGTTTTGTATTTATTTACATGTAAAAGGAAAACATAAGTAATCAATTTATTACTTACCCATTGTTGAAATTCAATCTTTAAATACAAAAGTTAGTTATTAAAAATTCACTGCTTAGAACCACTACGACACTTGTTTATACGCCTAAGGCTGCAAAGACAATAACCGATGTGCGTAAATTTCAATCATTTTCGTGTTGTAACATGCCTTCACGCATGCCTCACCTTGTTCTCCTCTACTAACTCCTGTGCTCTTTACATTAACAAATCTTATACAAACTGAAATTTGTTCTTGGTGACTCAAGTCAGGACTGCACGTCTATTAATATTGAATAAAATTTTGCCTTTTTAGTTAGTTCTAAAATTTTGGATTTGATATTTTCACCGATCAAGTTGATTCCTTCATTTTGTATTTTATTTTTATAACAGCTTGCCAGTATTTAGTTTCTCTGTTTATTGCATTTTGAATTTCAGAATCAATTATTTCATTTTTATTAAAACGGTTAGAAAGATCTAGCAATTTTAGAACATTTTCGATATGTAACTTGCTCTTTTCATGAATGTTTCATTGTTCACTTAAATGCTGCCAATCATTGTAACCAGATTCATCACTAAGGCGAACAGATTTCAAATCGATGTCATTAAAATTTTTGCAACAGAAGCAGTAAAGTGAATTTTTTGTTTCGGAATACAACAACCAAAAACGCTCAATTTTTTCTTTGTTCGGTAAAATTCTAAAGAAGTAACTATTGGAAAACCTTAGCCAAGACCAGCTGGCTAAAGTTAAAGTGCTGATCCAAGAGTACCAAGATGTGTTCGCGCTGGAGAGCTTCAAATGAAGAACTAACGTGGTGAAACATTAAATTAATACCGGAGACGCCCGGCCAATACGACAACATCCACGCAGACTTCCTTTGGCGAAAAGAGAAGAAGCCAAACAAATAATTACGGATATGGAGAGAGAAGGCGTGATTGAACCTTCAAATAGCCCATGGGCATCCCCAGTGGTACTCGTAAAGAAGAAGGATGGATCAACGAGGTTTTGCGTAGACTACAGGGAGCTAAACGACGTGACCAAAAAGGACAGCTACTCTTTACCCAGAATTGACGATACGCTAGACACCCTGTCAGGATCCTAGTGGTTTTCTACGTTAGATTTAAAGAGTGGATACTGGCAGGTAGAATTAGAACCCAAGGATCGTGAAAAAACAGCTTTTACGATCGGAACTGGTTTTTGGCAGTTCACTGTAATGCCCTTTGGCCTGTGTAACGCTTCTGCAACGTTCGAGCGTTTGATGAAGACCATCTTGCGCCGATTGTCTTGGAAGACGTGCTTGGTTTACCTGGACCACGTGATCGTGGTTGGAAAGTCGTTTGAAGAACACTTGAACAACTTAAAGGAAGTGTTCCAGCGATTACGTGGGGCTAACCTCAAACTGAGCCCAAAGAAGTGCCACGTATTTAAGAAGGAAGTGCAATACCTTGGCCACGTCGCATCTAGAGATGGAGTAAGGGCTGACCCAGACAAAATTCGAGCAGTGCAAGCATGGCCAAGACCAATCGACAAACATCAGGTCCAAAGTTTCCTTGGGTTGTGCACTTATTATAGAAGATTTGTCCCCGGATTTGCCAATATTGCCAAACCATTGACAAAATTAACCGAAGAAAAAGCATAATTTAGATGGAATAAAGACTGCGAAAATTCTTTTAATCAACTAAAACAGGCCCTACTCACTTTGCCGATTTTGAGTTATCCAAGGAAGATGGAAAGTTTGTTTTGGATACCGACGCAAGCAATCTGGCCATAGCGCCGGTCCTTTCGCAGGTTCAAGATGGACAAGAAAAATTTATCGCGTATTTTAGCAAGGTTTTGTCCAGGCCAGAAAGGAATTATTGCGTGACTAGGAAGGAGCTGTTAGCAGTCGTTAAGTCAATTGAACATTTCTACAAGTATTTGTATGGACGAAAATTTTTACTGAGAACAGACCACGCCGCTTTAAAATGGCTTCTGCAGTTCCGTAACCCAGAAGGACAAGTGGCAAGATGGATGGAGAGACTGCAAGAGTATGACTATGACACAAAACACCATGCCGGAAGCAGTAATCGGAACGCTGATGCCCTGTCCAGAAGACCATGTCCGGCGGACTGCAGCCATTGTTCGCGACTGGAAGAAAAAGTCGAATGCCTCCGGAGAACTGCTATGGTTGATAATGAGTGGGAACCTGAGCAGTTACGCCGCGAACAAGAAGACGATCCTGAAATAAGACTACTCCTGGACTAGAAAGAAATCGGCCGATGACCAACCTGGGAAGAAGTGAGTTCTTTGGGCAAAAATATCAAAGCGTACTGGGCGCAGTGGGACTCCTTGATAGTAGAAGACGGTCTTCTTAAGCGATCCCTAGAAAGTGTTGAGGGTACGAGAAACAGACTACACTTGGTAGTGCCAAAGAGCCGGGTGGCAGAAGTGTTGAAGCATCTCTACGATGGGACATCAGGAGGACACTTTGGCATTAAGAAGACATTGGGTAAAGTACAAGAACGATTCTACTGGATGAACTGCAAATAGGACGTCATGAATTGCACGGTCCTGATGCGCAGGAAATGGTCCAGCGAGAAAACGCAAAGCACCCATGAAGCAATACAACGTAGGAAGCCCTTTGGAAAGAGTAGCGATTGACATCGCAGGGCAGTTCCCACAATCCGATTCGGGAAATAAATACATCCTGGTGGCGATGGATTATTTCACGAAATGGACGGAGGCTTACGCTATACCCAATCAGGAAGCAGCTACAGTCGCAGACGTATTGGTAAAAGAGTTTTTCTGTCGGTTTGGAGTTCCGTTGGAATTACACTCCGATCAAGGCCGCAATTTTGAGTCTGGGCTGTTTTAAGAAGTTTGCCGACTGTTGGGAATTAAGAAAACTAGGACAACGCCTCTCCATCCTCAATCTGATGGCATGGTTGAACGGATGAATCGAACAATGGACAAGTACTTAGCCAAGGTAGTGTCCGAACACCAAAGAAACTGGGATAAGTATTTACACCTTTTCTTAATGGCATACCGATCATCCGTTCACCAAAGCACAGGCCAAACACCATCCTGTGTCATGATCGGTCGTGAAATACGATTACTATGCGATCTTCAATTTGGACGAAGACCGGAAGAAGAAATTGCTAGAGAAGATTACGTCAGCAAGCTGGCAAAGAGACGAAGTACATGAAGAGGTCCGTAAAAACACACAAATCGCCAGTGACAGAATGAAAACAAGATTTGACGTCAAAGCGCAAAATGGTGGGTTTCAACCTGGCGATATGGTCTGGTTGTATAATCCTCAAAGGAGACGTGGTTTGTCGCCGAAGCTGCAATGGCAATAAGAGAACCCCTATGAAGTCGTGCAGCGTATTAACGACGTCATATATCGCATCCGAAAACCGCCCAGAGGCAAGCCAAAAGTGGTCCACGTCGATCGTCTAGCCCCGTTTGCTGGTGATAATCACAATGCGCAAGTTCAGGTCCAAACCAGAGTAATAAGTAGCAGAACCAGGAATCCAATCGAAGAAATGGAGTTCGAGAAGTTTATGAACTTATACGGAGGTTCTGGAAAAGCTAGGCTCAGAGTTACCACCGAGGAACAACAAGACCTGTTCTAGACACAAAAAGATTACGCCATCGCACATTGCGTGAGCGAGGATCTTGACATGTCCAAAGGGGTCGCAGTCGTGTTTAAAAAGAAGTTTGGGCAGCTAGATGAATTACGAAGACACCAACCGGCAGTCGGAAAAGTTTTAGGACTACGTGGTGACGGACACTTTGTTTTCTATCTGGTCACCAAGAAATACTCACGTGTCAAGCCGTTATACAAAGATCTGTGGCGAAGATTATGGAATCTCAAGAGAGAAATGGAGTTCCACCATGTTAAGAAATTGGCAGTACCCTAGCTTGGTTGTGGCTTATATCAAGTGAATTGGAGGACAGTTCGAAACATGTTAGAGGTCGTCTTCCAAAGAACAGGCGTCCAAGTGTTGGTCTGTAGTTACCAACCAAGAAGAATATTGGGTCAGGAAAAGACCATTGACTGTTACTTTTATGGTCAATGAAGTTGCCAAAATGGAGGAAGCTGCCGCTATCTCCACGATCCTTTTTACCGGTGTCGCATCCAGTCTCTTGTTCTGGGACAGAACAGTCCTAAGAAGGGGGCAGTGAAACGTTCGAGAAGTTATCTGCAAATTCAAGAGCCTTCTAGAAGTTGTTATCCATCTTCTAGAAGATATATCGAAATATATGGAACACTCGAGAATGGTTGTCAAAATGTGTATATATACCGACGAAACAAATCGTAGGTCAGTTATTGCCGAAATGCGAATACAGCAGTATTAAGAAGATTATTCAAGTTGAAATAAATAAGTCGCGTGTGTGTACATAAATATACAGAGAATAATCTCGTACGTGGTTTTTAGTGTAAACAAGTGTGAAGCTATCCGCGGACTTTATCTTATCTTAATCAGTGTAAGTGTTTTTATTAAATATTATTAGATTTCATTAGTTCGGTTAATTTACAAGTGTACATATTTCTAGTATAAGTAAAACATATTTTTAGTCGTTTAAATAAATTAGTTTTAATAAGAAAAATTCGTAACAGTATTATTTTTGGTTACTGTTTTATTATAGAACATATTTACTAATATATACATAAACATTAGTTTAAATATCATTCATGATCATAATTGTACATTTAATTGATATAGCATTTTTGCATAATCTTGTTTTTAATACAGTGCACTCCGTTTAATAGAATCACGGTAGAACTTTTTTGATAACAATAACCGAATGATAATAATAAGAAATCAAAATTAACGTTACGATGTTTATTTCACTGTTCTAAAAATTACACATTTCTTCTCAGTAATTTGCTGACATTAAAAATAAAAATAAATACAAAATAACGTTTTCACATAAGAACCCACATGTTTTCCAAGTTGATTTTCAAAGATAACATATTTACAGATATTACAAGCGTATTGTAAAAATTCAATAAAAAAAATCATTGCAAAATAGATTATTGTACATAGTAACGTTTGATGGCAGAGCCACCGTTTATAGTAATTATAATTTTGGTTTATGGTATTAAATTTTATTAAAGTTTGCTTCTATACATGAGCAATAATAACTGTAAATCGCTATAACGGCGATAAAACGTTGAAAGTGGATTTTATACCTGCGAAATTCAAAATAGTATTGTATAAAACTGCCGGATAAAACCACAATGTAGAGAACATTGGGGGTAAAGCATTGCATTGACATTGCTTTAACTATTTTGAATTTTGCGGGTGTAAAATCAGCTTTCAACGTTTCATCGCCGTTATAGCTATTTGCAGTTATTATTGTTCTTGTATAGAAACAAACTTTAAGAAAAATTTGATAACAGAAACCAAAATTATAATTACTATAAACGGTGTTTTTTCTATATATTAGCATACGTCCGGCCCGTTCTTTAATAAAGTGTTATAGTTACCCGACTGACAACATTATCCGTGATTCCAATAAGCGGCGTGCACTGTATATAGCGGTCATTTCAACTACACTTTGCTGTAAATAGGTATTTCATTTGCATCATAATTTATTTTAACACATCTTTAACGGCTTGAATAGTTATTGTTGATTTGTAAAGTGCTAATTTTGCATCTGTCAATATAAAACAATCGGATTCAGGTCCTTTCCATTGAAAAGGTGAGACAACAGAAGATAATTGATTTCAATTTTTATACTGGTTACTGTAATATATCAGTTTAAATCTGATCATTAGAGAAAAAGACACGTTACTTTCTCAGAACCCACTTTAATTCTCCTCTCAAATGTATCCAACAACCTTCCATGTCAAGATAACTTATCTGAACAAGTTTTATTTTATATTATTTTATTTTAACTCTACAGATTATCACTATTTTCTTTTACTATTTTTAGGCTTTGATTTGGTTTTTGTGTATTATTTTCTAGATCTTGAGCCGTAAACTTAGTATTCTCTATTTTTGTACTTTCTTCATTTAATTTGTTTTTATTTAATTAATTTTTTATTTTTATAAATATACATTTTAGTAAAACTATTTTAAATTCTATAAGTAATAAAACAAATAAATATTTTAACTGAAAAGTTGCTTTAGATACAAGTTTTAGGTTTTAGACTTAAATCTAAAAAACGAGAGTTTAAATAAATACCTTGTAACAAATCTTTGATCACAGATTGTAATATTATATTTTCCGTGTCTACATTTACTACGGTTTGCTATGCTTGAGTTTAGTGTCTTATTAAATTATTATATAATTTTCGATATAAAATCAGCCTTAGTCGTCTTCTTTCTAGGTATAAATCAGGATATATTTGCAAAGCTAATGTAAAATTACTCTGGTAGTATAGCAACGTAACGTCTCAAGTTAGAATTTGCTGAAACTATATTTTATAATTATTATTACAAGTTAACTCGCATAACAACAAAAAGTACAATCAAAACCAATAACATTAAGAACTCGACAGTTAAATCAACATTAAAACTGAATTTGTTTTAGGAATCAATTTTATTATGTAATTATTATTGTATAAATACACAGGTTGAAACAAAAATCGAAAATACGTAGCTTGAAATAATTCCTGTTTCGTATAATGGATTTTGGTATAACATAACTAACGTTTCCGTTAACTTTGAAATCGCATGATTTTTGCATTTTGTTTATATGCATCGCATCGTAATTCTTTAAAATACTAAAAGAGTTTTATTGTAAACGTACAGCAAAAAGCTAGCATTTCACAATTTAATTAGTAAAATAAAATTTTAAGCATTCTAATTACGCAATCAGCACTATTTGTAGTAGTCACTACAAAACATTAAATTAAAAAAAATTATAAAAATGCTCTTATGTTTTATTATCAGTATAATTTTTTATTTGTATTTTTATTCAACATATTTATATACTTAAGAGTAACATAAAAAATAAAACTAAAAAACAACATTGGTTTTTTTAAAAATAAATTTTTTACTGAGCTCCAAAGCGCATCATCTTATGTAAAATCCTTTCAAAAAGCATTTTAATTTTATTTAATGCGGAGGATAGAAGAGGGTTATTGTTAAGACTGTTAGCTGCTGCATTTACATATGTTAAAAACTCGAGGGGTGATCGTAGTTTCCTATCACAATTTGAAAATGTTACGCTAGAGAGGATAAAAGAAAAATAACCTTAGGCGAATAATGTCACACTTTGCTGTATATATTTAAAACATAAAAAATAGTGTGTTTTTTGCTTTTTCTAGAAAAGAGATTTTTTTTGTATCCACATGTAGTTGACAACATGACACTATTAGAATGTGTTGCATAATAAAAAATCTATAACTCTTTATTTAGATAAAGCTTGCCAAAAATCCTCTTTTATATTATAAATACATTGGTTTTCCAATTCTAAATACAAATATTCAAATCGATTGAGCGTTTTTGAAAGTGATACATTTTAACATTCTCCGTTAAGAAAATTTGACACTTGAAATTTAGCAACAAAAACGTACAAGAAACTTTCTAAATTGGAATTTCTTTTTGTTTATTTTTAAGTTGCAACATTTTCGTACAATTATGATGATGTTTCTGAATGGCGAAAAGAAAATTTCCATTTATACGTAAAATATGGAAAAGTTGTAGAATTCTATAAATTTTATTTTTTCAAATGTCATATTTTATGTTACGCTTCAACAACCATAGAAATTTAATTTATTTTTTTTATATTTTGATATTGGACGTATACTTATCAAAAGGATTTATAGGAATATAAACGTAACGATTTTAATCGAATGTTTTGTTTTAATATAATCTAGTACCTAAATATAAGAAATTAATTAAAATACAAATAACGCATATAAACAGAATTTAATTAGTGTCATATTTAGATTTTGAAGGATTCTTTACTGTTTTATTAACACTATAAGCGATAAGTTTTTTGAAACTGATAAATAACTCGTACTTAATTTACAAGTTCTTTCCCTACTATTTATTTAGGTTTTTTAATTAAAAAAAAATAATTATTAATTTAGATTATTAAAAAAAAATCCATACAGAAGAGAACCCAGCAAACACAAGGTAGCTTAATTTAGTAGTTTATTGGGTATTGAAAAGTCATTTATAAGTAATTTAATTTTTTGTAATTTAAGAGTAGTCTAAGGTGACGTTTAACAGTAATTTAAATGGTTACTAGTTTAAAAGTAGTATACGAAGTAGTTTAGGAGTATTTCAGTATTGTGGTAGCATAAAAGTAATTTAATTAGTAACTTAATAGTAATTAAAAAATTAAACGTTGTAGTTTAATGTTAAATGAGTCACCATTATACTACCCGGTAATTAGAAAGTAATTAAGGAGTAATGTAATGGTGGGTAGTTTAAAAATAGTTTAACCAGTAACTTAAGAGTAATTAAAAAATTGAACGTTGTAGTTTACCAGTAATTGAGTTACCATTATACTACCCAGCAATTCAAAAGTAATTTAGGAGTAATGTAATGATTGGTAGCTTGAATAGTTTACTCAGTAACTTAGTCGTAATTCCAGAATTAGGTTGGGGAGTTTAATAGTAATTGAATGTCTGTTAAAATACCAAATAAATTAATAGTCAGTAGTTATAGAGTTGCTATATAAATCTTAAGCTAAATTATTTTAAAAATAGTCGTTATATTTGCCAAACAGTTAGGTCTGCTATCAAACAATTGCTTGAAGAATGCATAGAAAGAAGGAAAGTGGCAATTATTATCGACAACTAAAAAGATTTCGTACAGTTTACGAAAATATTAATATTGGAAAGTCAAATAGCATTGGTCAATCTGCGGGATCCAGTAACGCAATATAAATATAAAACGTAAAGTAAATATTATAACTTATGATACAAGAATATCAATATTGCATGAAATTATGTACCTGCCGTATCCAAAAATATTCGGATTATATAAACTACTTCAAGCAACTAAGACATGAATTATCCTCATTACAGAACAACAAAAACAACAAGAGTATAATTAATACGTAGCGATGCAAATGTATATATAGGACTAATTCATCATCAGCCTGATTGTGATGTGAAATATTTAATGGTTCACGTTGAAAGTATTAAATTACGAATAAGTTACTTGATTTTGTATTCAACATATATAACGTGTAGTTAGCATTTATAGTATTAGGTCAGGTAGAGTAGTGGTTAACACGTTTAGGTTGCAAGGGATTTTCCTGATGTTCGTGAGAACGTGGTAACTACTTAAATTAAATTCTAATTAAAAAAAATCTCACAATTTATCAATTATGTGCGTCAAATTCTGTAAACGAAATAAATAAAAAATTACAGAA
Source organism: Aquatica leii (assembly GCA_035610365.1). Lineage (NCBI taxonomy): Eukaryota > Metazoa > Arthropoda > Insecta > Coleoptera > Lampyridae > Aquatica > Aquatica leii. Next base: position 61,118,487 of record CM069436.1, read on the forward strand.
ACTAATAATTAATTAAAAAAACTATTTTTTTAAATGTGTTAGTGGTTTTAATAATAATTTAATAGTTTTGCTAGTAGTTCAAAACAGTAGTTTAAAAGTAATTCAATGGTAATATAACAACAGTATTTTAATGGTAGCTTATTAGTAATCTAGAAATCAGTGAATATTTGGTAGTTTAAGTGGTTGCTTAATGGCGCCCTTTTTACTGTTTAAATTACTACTTAAATTACCGTAATTTAATGGCAATTCAACAATAATTTAAGTCCATCTGTGTTTGCTGGGAAGCAAGTAGTTTGTATCGATTTTTACAATTTTAGTTGTTTACAATCACCTACAGATGATAAGCGACTTATGTGCTTCAGCGAATGTCTAAGTATTACCATGAAAACTGTCTTTGCTCTAACCCTTCAAACAATTATGTATGTGGTTTCTAGCAATATAAATGTTTACTTGCTCTAACCCTTCAAACAATTATGTATGTGGTTTCTAGCAATATAAATGTTTACTGACAGCCAAAGATTAAATGGCGCAGAAAAAAACTGATAAACTAGATATTTAAAAGTCTCGCTGGATAGGAATCATTGTATGAATGTAAGAAGCAAGGCTGAAACCAGAAATAATTTATTACATAAGCTAACCAAAAGTAAATGAGATGTTCAACCAGCTACTTTAAACACTTCCATTCTAGACTGTAATACGTCCCTCTGCGTTGCTGCTTACTGATTTTGTAGTTACTTACTTTTTATACCTCGGGTAGGTAGTATATAATATTATATAATGTTTTGGATAACTATAGCACATAAACTAAAAAAATTTAACAATTTTGAATATAAATTAAACAGTTGAATGTAAGTTCTATGGATCTCGTTAGAGCCGCTAAAGTTTCTGTCAAAGTAGCAGTATCTAAAACAAAGAATAAAACTGATCGCGTTCACAGACAATCTGGCGATAGTAAGAAAAGACAGAGACATACAAGAAGTAATTGAAAAAACAGAACACGCACTTAACATCATACAACTGCAAAGCCTCAAATTACAAGTTGCAACAGAAAAAACTAAAATCACAATGTTACTAACAAAAAAAAAGTTAATAATAACAATAAAATATCACAATAAAAGCATCAAAAGCAAATCGTTTTAAAAAAACATGAGCGTTCATCCAGACAAAAAACAAGAACTACCGTACACACATACAGAAAGTAGAAGAAAAAGCAAAAAAATCAGAAAGTCATAAGTATTATAACATCAAGAATAGGAGGTCCATCAGACGCAAAAAGGAAAATGTTAGCTGTGACGGTAAAATATGGAACAATATTATTAAGTAAAAATGTTAAACTAAAAAACTGCAAGATATAAATAGAAAAATATGTACTAGAACAACTTCGGCGTACAGTACAGCTTCGACAGAAGCTATCTAGACAATAGCTAGAATTCCCCTCAATAGACATAAAAATAGAAGAAGGAAGAAATAAACAAAAATAAAGAATATAAAACAACGACAAGAAAGAATTTAATGAAAGTAAAATTGACCATCATCTCAGGTCATGGGGTATTCAACACATACTTGAAGAATATAAGTTAACGAAAAGAGAACACATGCGAATACTGTATAGAAAAAGATGACCCACTTCATGCAATATTCAAATGACCTAAATTCAACAGAGAGGAAAAAGCTAAAATTATATGCAAAGAAAACTAAACAAAAAACGGGTGGGTCAGGATTCAGAAACTATATTATATTTGTGAATTTATTTTAAATTACAAATTAAATATGTAATAAACTGTTAATAACCCACTTCCGGTTTCTTTATCAAACCCGTTTTTTGACAACGCAGAGAGAATATAAAAAGCCAGCTCCATACCAAATTTGAGGTTACTAGGACTTTTGGTTCGATAGTTAACGTGGGTACATCCAAAGATAATTTAAATAAGATGCAGCACTCCGTATATAAACAAGTCAAAAGAATATAAAGTAAAATTATTATTTTTTAACGTATCTTTCTATCCCTTCAAGATATGATATTAAAAAAAAAAAATCGTCGCAGGCAAGATTCGAACCTAGGATTGTATATGGAATTCACTTGAAATTATAAATCGAGTATCTAATAAACTGTTAATGTTAGAAAAAAATGAATTTGAATAAATTGTTAGGAAAAATTATCTCTATAAGAAACTGTAAAAATAATTCGAATAATTTACATACGTACAAAATTGTATAAAAATAACTATTAAAAATGGCGGATACACCCACTTCGGGTTTTTTTTATCAGACCCATATTTTACCCAAATTTTTCTTGTCAAAAATATATTTTTGTGATTCAGTAGACCTTGAAACGTATGCAATAAAAAATTTTTGAAAAAAAATTGCGATCGCTATACTTTTTTTATAAGAAAATAAATACCATAGGAAGTCTTGTATTAGAAAGATAAGACTATTGGAATAACATAACAAGAACGTCAACATCGTGATAAACAAGAAGTAAGAAGACGGGAAAGAAGCAGAAAAAACAAATGCCTCATTGATATAATTGTTTCCCAAATATTAATAAGTTTGACAGCATCTAACTCCGGATCTATCTTTCATCACTAATTTTTTTCTTTTTATTCCTATTACTGTATATTCAGTCTATTCAAAATTAATTTGCAAACTGTATATCTTATATCTTTCGTAAAGTTTTCTTAACATATAGTACACGTCATTTTGATCCTGTCATTATTTTTATACGCATTGATTTGCATTTATCTGTCTTGCAAACTTCTTATATTGTTATTTTTTCTATTTTTTAGTTTGGTATATCGTCTATAATGCCAGATTTCCACCAAACAGACAAAACAGCAACAAAACAGAAACTCATGTCTATCTCAACAAAACTTTTGACAAACATTTTAAAAACATATTGAAGACGGGAGTCGCCGGCGATTGTTTTTGTTGTTTCTCAAGTCCTGAACGAAAGCGGTAACTTTAAAGGGTTTTTGTACGACTACGAACACAGTCGGCTTAGTGGAAACAGGCTACGACAAGTCTATTGTTGCCGTGTTTAGTATCATATGTTACTATTATCATTGTTTTTATATGCTATTATGCTCCATGAAAATATTATAGAAGAACGATGAGCATGTAAAAGTATTGCTAAACGGTCATCATTAGTTTATTATTTAGTGCGCAGTGTGGGTTTATTTATAAGTAGGTACGTATAATTATAATAAGTCTATCTATTTATTTACTATTTGCATTTTTGAATACCCGTTACTTGTAGAACATGACTGAAATAAAAAAAAATAGTGGACGACAGAAGAAGTCGGCATTCTAATTGAAACTTACCGGGAACATGGTAATTTATGGAACCCCAAAAACCTGGACTACACAAACCAAATTAAAAAAGATGGACCGGTTCAAGGAAGTAGTTTCCATATTCAACACAACGACACACGAAATAAAGAACATAATGTCACAGTATCAACGAGAAAAACGCAACTATAAGAAAATGAAAAAATCGGGAGCTGGCCACGTTTTTAAGGCAAAATGGTTTGATTATAGTGCTATGAGTTTTTTACACGACAAAAACAAACACAGGAAGGGAACACAGATCGGAGTAGAATTGGAGGTTAGTAGTTAATTTGCAGTTTTTTGTTGTTTTTTTTGTTTATTCATAAAGCAGTACGAGAAAATTTTTTTTTTGTTCCGGTTGAACAGATCGAATTTGTAGAAAGTTATTAGAATCAGCAAGGCTCTCAGAAACAGCATGTGCTTAATACCTCAAAAATTGGCTCAAGAAAAAAAAACGTGTTGACAGTGATGACAAAAATGAAACCACAAGGATCTTTTGAGAACAAACAAGTAACTACACCAAAGCGTGACAAATTCGACGTGTTTGGCAAAATGGTGGTCTACAATATCAGAGGTCTGCAAACTGAACATGCTACAGTTACTTTGCAGCACAAAATAAATAACCTACTATATGAAGCTTGAATCGGATATAATTACGATGTTCAACAAAGCTTGGGTATCGTCGTGCTATCACCGTCACCTCACAGCTGTCACACTGTTTCATCTGACTCAAGTCGGCAATGATGGAAATACATAGTAATAATGAAAACGTTTTGCAATGGGCTATTGCATTATCCCAAAGGGTGAATACAAATAATGAAGATAATGGCAATAACACAAATCAGTAAATTTTTACATAATTTAATTTTAAAATCCTTATTTAATTTACTTAAATACAGTTTTAGTTGCATTGTTCTGTACATAGAGTATGTTTTTTATATAATTCTGTAGACCTTCACATAGGGTACTGCATACTTCGGGCACAATTCGTGAAGTTAAAGATGCAGATACTTTAGATAAATACATTAAATTTTGATAGCTGTCACCAGTAGCAAGGAATCTCAATGTTATAGCTAAACGATTCTTTACGGATTTATGAGAGTTTTAAAATCAATGCTAGACATTCTCACAAAATTATAGAATGATGATCGTAACTTTCCATGTAATCCAAAGTGTTTTCAACTGAGTTAGAATTTTTGCTGCGCTATTATTTTCTCTTCTAGTCAACAGCGCCCTCACTTAGTACCTGTGCTGTCGATGTTTCTTCCTTTTCTTTTCGAGAGAATGCAATATAAGCCATCCATAAGACATGATGAAAAAAAACATCTTCACTGCACATGTTGAACACAGAATTCTGTCTGCCCAGTAGAAATGAGTGAAAACTTAAATGAAACTAGAACTGGAGCAGAGTCCGTTTAGCAACAACGTGTTTCCATATTCGGAAACAAAACAGCGTCTCGACGAGCCCGTTTGATGGAAATCCGGCATAAGAGCGTACGTTTCTTAAAATTTTATTTTTTCTTCCTGTAAGAGTTTTCATAGCATGGTTTTCAGTCTTCCAAACTTATCAGTGATAAGTTTGTCTGCGTCTTATCATTTATTCTCAGGTTTCCCCCGATGTTGTGCTGCTTATATACTAACTGTAGTTATTAATTTACTCACATTTACGTTCCTAGTCTTATTATGTTCTAAACTTTTCGAAGTTGCTTCATGATAATCAAGAAGCCTGAGCAAAAAAACAACACAGCATACAAAATATGAGCATTGTTTTTATAACCTGGAATATACAGGGTATTGCTACGAAGCAAACCCAAATTTATAATATTTAAATTGTATAAATCCTATGCTTTAACAAAGGTTTCTATACATTAGTACAAGCAAGAATACAAAGAAAGCATTAATATTATTTTAAAACTAATTTAAAAAGATCAAATAATACAATTTTTAAAAATCATTCAACATGAATGGTAAAATTATAATATTTTAGTAAGGCAATATACAACAGCATATATCTTTAAAAACTGTTGCAGCTTGAATAAAATATGTTGTTAAAATTCTAAACTTCTAATGTGCCAACACTTTGTAAGCAGAAAAAACATTAATTTTGGTAAAGTTATATGTTGTATTTAAATCAGTTTCTAAAAGAAGCAATTCTTAGTATTATACAGTAAAAAAACCAAAACTGTTGTTATCGATAAAATAATATTGCTTGTTATTTACATGAAAAACATCTAAAGTGAAACACTTAATACTAGGAACATACTTTTAGGTAAACATAAAAAGAAATTGTTTAAATATGCTTAGAAAACGACATTAACATTAATTTATAATTTATACGGTAGTTTTAAATGTTGATATATAAACCTAATGCTAAGTTTCACATCTCTTAAGTACATTAAAACTTTTCTGAGTCGTTTAAATACAATCAATTAAAAATGTAAAAAGAATTTTTAAAAATAGCATTTACAAAATCAAATTACAGAAATCAAAAACATTTAATATGTTGGCGTATAGCAAATAACAAACACTAAGTAAAACTGACAAACAAGTTAATGACTTTTCAAAAAGTATCATACCGCAAATTTTACAAATTGAAAAACACCCACCAGTAAAAACTTTTGATAAAAATTTTGTTCTTTATTAAACAAATGTAATTTATTTTTTATTAAATAAAAATTTTAAATTAAGTTAAATCGATAACTTTTCAATTTTCTCAGCTTTAGAAATAATATCTAAAGTTATAAGACAGGAATTTGAGAAACGGGAAGTACAAAGACATTTCAACACGAACAGGTAAGTATCCTAAAGGATTAAAATGAAAATTTATTTAGGTAAACGAATTAACAAGGAATTTAAATAAGGTCTAAATACTACTTCACGAGTAACCTATTTATATTCAGATTAAAGTTTAAATATTTAGAAAGTATCTAACTTTAACTTTGTTCAAACGCAGCTTACTAATTTTTTTCATATCCTTTAGAAAGCTTTCATAATAAATTAATGCATAAAGTACAAGTTGCAATTTCAAGTACATGCGTTAATCGTAACTGGATTTGAGTGCGAATGTAGGATTTTTATTACACTCCCTGCATTGTCATGTGGGCTAATGAAATTTGTCGAGTTAACGTAAACTGTAAAATCGCCGTCTCTTACGTTTAAGCATAGGACAACTGTATTAATAATGTCAAAAATTCTCTTATTGCTTAACATCGATTAAAATTACCTTTACAATACAGAACTCAAAAATCGATTTTAAATAAAGAAACAATTTTGTTTTTAACAACACAAACGTCTTATTTACATGTATGAGAAAAGTACTAATACTAAACAGGATACGTTTTTATAGGCTTGCGGCACTTAACACAAACATAACTTGAACATATCTTTGGTGTTTTGCGTTTTCAAATAGTTTTTTATCAATAGTTGATAAAGACGTCAATAAATATACTAAATCGTCTAAGGGCTTTAAACAAATTTAATTAAATGTTAAACACGTATACTGAAAACATATAAAAGATAGTAAAGTCACAAATGTTTTTTGGTAATTTTTTTTATTAGTTGTAATGTTTTTTAAAAAAAAGCGGTTGGTTTTTTACTTTTTATAGCGTTTAGTTTCGCCAATTTAGGCTTAATTTTACAATAAAGAGCTCTTGTAAATTTTAGAACTGTTGCATGACTGCTCTTTCATCGACAAACGTTTCAAACCATGCAACAATCTTTATTCTAAAACGTGTTTTTTTATATATTAAAAAGTTTAGACACCATAATTTAGGCAACGCTGCTAAAATTGAGTAAACCCTTTTTAAAACGCACATATTCATATTTAACTTACAAGAATATATTTTTGGAAACTTTTATTTAACTTGTAATGTATGCTAGTTTGTTTATTTATAATAATAATAATAAATTTGTTTTATTAGGTTACTAGTGAGGACAAATAAAAAAAATATAAAATAATGTATAATACACTGACATTTTATTCAGTAGACCCAAAGGCTAAGTTCGGTCAAGAACACTACGATTCTTGCCCGCTCTTTCATTTAACCCTATTGTCAAGCAAGTTGAATTAGAACCATTTTCCCTTATCCCATGGAGTTGAATATTTACATGCTGGCTTTGATGACAATGCATTTTTATGATAAGCATGACCTGAATCGACAGTTTCAGATAAAGAAACTCTTCAACGGTCAACAGCACATACACAATATTTTGTGTATGCATTTAATTATGATAGTCAGTTTTAAAATGTATCATGACATGGTTACCGCACTCAGGGTAAAGTTCTGATCAAGGAACTTTTTAATGGTTAGCAGCAAAGGTCTGGTGAATAGTGTCATTGGACATATTACACAAATTATATAGCCTTGTTTCCGAAGAGCACCAATGTATAAAACTGATATACCATCCGACCGTATAGATTTTAGTAAAGATAATGTTTACCTTATTCCATCTAAGCCTGTACAATTTCCGGCAAAATATAGTCACGGTACTGCTCAACAAAGGATGTTGCCGATTATATTATGCTGGGTTTGCACAGTAACTTACACAAGATGTAAGAAAGTACTGTTGATCATGCTGCTGTTTATTTAGATTCGAAGCTCTTTGCTGTTGGCCAAGCATACGTAGTGCACTAAATTAACAAGCAAACGTCCATGCAACAATAACGCATTAAATGAAATGAATAGACTTAGCAACATGTTCAGTGAAAACTAAAAATTAAAAAATAATTTAATAATAAAAAATATTTTTAAAAACAAGCTTTTATTTAAAAAGCAAGTTACGCCCGTGGTAGATACACAACTTTATGCACAGATGAAAATTTTTTAATTTAAAAACATTTCTCAAAGAAATTGAACATTTGACGCAAATCTAGTTGCTTTGATTACATTTGACTTTTGAAATGTAACTATGGTAGCAAGTAAACAATTGTAGCCATCAGAGAGAAGATATACTTAGAGGGGAATCTCCTGTATATAAACTTAGAACACAGTTTATGGCGCCCTACAACGGTTGTGGGGAAAACAAATAGCGCAAATTTTAAACTTAATGTGTGGGTGTGGGTAGCACCCATTATTATTACAATGGTTTATTTTGAATGTTTTCTTGTTTTTGAAAGAATAGTTATGAAAATTGTCACTTTTTTATAATTATGCGTTAAAAAAAGCGACTTATTTTATATAACATTTTTTATTTGCACAAATACAATATAAATAACTTCCAGTTTCATTCCAATCAACACCGTGTGAATATTGTAACAACTTTTCTTTAAAACGAATATGAAAACCTTCAGTTTTTAAATAGTAATAAACGTTAGAATCAAACACGTGTAAAAATAACTTGCATTATTTAGTCGATTTTATTCGAGAAATGCAATTCAGCGTTTTTAGCCTTCAAGGTACGAAAAAGAGGGAAATAAAATTTGCTGTGTTTGTATTTTTTACCGATAATTATTACATAGTGGCCTCTAACGGTTGTGGGGAAAAGTTAAAACGTTATTCCTTTTCTCTCAATTGAAGTTGCTCGTCTACAAATACTTTGTTTATGGTAGCCATATTGTCTAAAATCTTAGTTCCATTATGTGTTCGGTTATTGTGCGGGCTTTAAAAAGTTGAAAATGAACAGACTTGATGGCGCTGCAGAAAAAGCAAGAAACAGTAGCTTAGCTCCCAAAAAATCTAAAAAAGTGTATACAAAAACATATAATAAATATCTTAAATGGTGCCACCTACAAAACGATTCCATCAAAAACTGTTATTGTGAAGAGTATTTTTAGTATTTATCATAAGAAAGAAAACCTTCTTCGATTTGATCTTATTATTCAATGTTTAAGGCCACTATCAAAGCTAACCAGAAAATAGGTATAAGTAGTTACTCAAGCTTATTCGGATTTTTAAAGAAAAAATCAGATGGATTCGAGCTCAGAAAGTCAAAAGTTTTGACCATTGAAAAGATAGAAGCTTTTATATACCAAACTCCAGATGAAACAAACTTAATAAACAAAGTAAATAAATTTATTCTAATTTAGAGGTGTTTAACAATTTCTGAAAACAGGTAGCTTTAATGTTTGGAATAAATAAAGCATGCCGTAAACAAGAGCTTGATTCAGTTTTGACTATGGAAGAAATAGAAGCCTTTATATACCAAACTCCAAATGAAACATACTTAATGAACAAAGTAAATGAATTTATTCTAATTTAGAGGTGTTCAACAATTTGTAAAAACAGCTAGCTTTAATATTTGGGATAGCTGAAACATGTCGTAAACAAGAGCTTGATTCAGTTAGAAGTTGCTAATATTCAGGATCTGCAATTCTCATTACTGATTTGAGATACTAAGCCCAGAAGAAATCAAATGTTAAGTATAATTGACAACCTTAGATTACAAAGTTTTGTAGAGTTTTTTAAAAAGTATGCTGCTCTAAAAATTCTTTTCGTCGCTCATCGGCGACGTTGTTGGCAAACGCTGGCAAAGGAATGATTGGTATAAAGGAAGTTGGAAGTCACGTCAGTTGTAGAACAGCATATAGAAGATTATGTATCAAACAAAATTAGGTAAGTTCAAAAGGTATTCATTAGAAAGGACTATGTATCGTCTATTAATACTGAACTAGGAGTTACCAAGATCTTCAATCACTTGCAATACTTCCAATTTGATAGGTAATTCTAGTAGCCTGAGTGCATCTCCGAGCATTAATATGGTTAATTGTTCTAATACTATTGTTAACATAAATTACCCACAATAAATTTTCAATAAAATGTACAATTTTTGATTTCTAATGAAAACTTATTATTTTGCAAATATTTAGTTTATTAGGTACTTATGATATTGTTGTTTGACGTTTTATTAAAGCCCGTGGGAATAAAGAGGTTCGTGGGCTATAAAAATACGTTTATAAATAACGAATTTATGTATAATTGTCAATTTATGATACATCTGCGAATAAAATAAATTTACACAGGTTAATTTTGCAACAAACTTTTGTATCATTTAATTTAAAGCTTATTAAAAAAAATTTAAAGCAATAACCAAATAAAAATAGTATGCATCAAATGAGACTAATCGCACGAATTTGAATTTAATTTGGCCAATGTTTTTATTTGTTATTTATGAAAAACATTTCAATGTTGCTCACTTGACCTTACATTTGTTAAATGCTCAGATTTTTTCACTACGGAAAACGCATTACAACGAGTTAATCAACTACCATGTACAACATTGAGCCGTTTTTTTTTAATTTGTGAGAACTTAGCCCAAACGCTGTTATACTCTGAAACGTCGAGATATTGTACTTGAAATCAATCATCATAAAAAATTCAACGACGGGAAGAAGGAAATCGAGTTCCAGGCTACCCACAAGTGTGTTCCACCGATGCAAGTTCGACGTCCAACATCATTTTAACATTTATGAATTCAGAAATGCTGCAGTTTCGTCAAATGCTCATCAAAAGCAAACATTGTTTTCAATAATTATTTTTCTAATGCCAAACAAAGTATTACTTTAATTAGGCATAACATCTGATCGTCCGATGCACCATGCATTTAGTCAAGGATTAAAACTTGAAAGACAATATGGTTGTAATGCATTGAAAGAATTAGTTTAAACAAACGTTCTGATGTTTAAACTGTAACAAAAATACGCGTACAACACTTCTTGGTAAAACTGGATAAACTTATTTGCTCGCACTGATGTTGGCAACGATTCGCTTGCAAAAAGCTCCAACCAAATGTGTAATGGCCAAGGCTTTACAGCAATGTTAACTAATCGTTTGGAATGAATATATAATAGCGCATCTAAAGTCTTTAGAGGCATTGGACCAAACAATACAAAATCATCGAAACAATCCAAAGCGCCAACCAAGAAACTTAATTGTTGAACATTCGAAATGGCAAAATTCGAGTTGACATTTTGATTAGTTGTATTAGATTCATTGCTGATTTTTGCCAGTTAATTAATTCAATGGCCGAAATTATTTAAAATATATTTCCAAACGTTGCTCAAATTACAATACTCATAATTGGTTAAGCGAGCGTGTTATATTCGTTGCAAAAAACATTGATGTCAACGAATTGTATTCACGATTGAATCTCAAGATGTAAAAAAAAATCGCTTGAGAATTGATGACGTTCAATTCGGTAGATTTTGTTATTAGCCACTATAATGTCGTCAACTATCCAACCGAATTTTTAAACTCGCTGAAATTGCGCGGATTGATTCCGCACATATCTCCAATTATAAGTCTGATCGGTAACCATAATGTTGAGAAATATCAAATAACCACGTCTTGTAACCTGTGTTTGGTTTTAGCCAAGTTTTAGATACTGTTAGCTAATTACTTTGACGTATTGCAAATCATCTTTGTTTTTAACGTTTTTAAGAAATTTTGTGCTCAATTTATAGTTTTACGTTGTTTAAATATCCGTGTGGTGTTTTTGTCATTTTCGCATTTCTTTGTATTAATAAATTCAGATTACATTATGATTTATAGTTCCGAGATTAATTCTTATTTGGTTGCTTTGAGATACGAGTAATTTGATATTTTTAGGCGGTTATTTGTGTTAACACCATTAAGAGTTTTGTTTATTTAATATTATCTTTGCTCACGGATGCAACTACGATGTGAAACCTTTGTCAAACTTTGAATTTTTTATCTCTGTTAGTTGCAGTTTTATCCTGGAAAGTTCTTTTGAAATATTTGTTGACAGTCCATGTATCGTTATAAAATTAAAACATTTTCTAATTAATAAGCAGTTGGATACAAATTTTCTTTCGGAATATAAAAAGACTACCACAATGCTGTGGTTCTTTCAAATTCAAAGTAGCAAGTTGCGTGTTTATAATCTGTTTATAAAATAGTTAAATGGGAAGTTTAATGCTTCAATTTTGTTTTGGTTAACGGATTTTATCCGTCATCAAACACAACCATTTTTCGGTAAAGTTCTGGTTGGGAAAAGTTGGATTTTCCTATCCGTCATTTATCTTTGCTCTGTAACGGGTTTCTTTCAATTACCCCAACAACTCTGAGATCATCTTCGATTGCTATACTTAGGAATTGCGGTCTACCAAAACACACTCAGAGATTATATCAGGTATTTAACGTAATATTTATACCGTTTAATTTGCTATTAATTGCAAAAAGGCTTCGAATAAAATTCATATTGTCCCTTCCATTTGTGGTTTAAGTGATTATATGTTTTGCATATTACAAGTTAAAAAACAACTATTCTATTCATCTCGTTTAAATTCTTTTTTGTATTGATGCGAGTTACATTGTTATTTTGCTATAATTGTGTAGCTTTACGGACGCAAACGCTTTTAAATTTAATTTTACTAGTTTACTTTATTTTTATTTAACTAGTATTTTTTATTATAAACAATTATTTTGTTATTATTATTATTTATTATTGGATTTTTTTTATTGTATTTTGTTTTTGATTTTCTTATGTAATAAATGTTAAATTGTTAATGTAACAGAGCTTTTACTTAGTTAACCTGTTTGCGATTCACTTTTACTTGTTTTTTAGAAAATTAGTAACTACACACTATAAAGGTAGGTTCCAACACTGTGTACAACACCGAACGTGTATTTTGGTTGGCAAGGTCCAGAAACCCCTTTTAAGCTATAAACCTTCTTGGCGCCCTTTGGCGTTTATTTTTGCATTTTTGAGTTTTAAAAATCGTTTACGGATTTCATAGCTTAACTCACAACTGTCTCTATTAAACACCGACAATTTCTTCATTTATGTTACCTTATCCATCCAATTTTCGTTTTTACCGCTTTTGATGTAACAGTTTTTGTAATGGCTCTCAGGTTGCGATAAAGAAGCTCATAAAAAACGCCGTTAAAGTTATAATTCTTAAAAGAAAATACAAAAGCAAAGACGTGTAAAACCACGAATTTTTATGATTCCAATCTACTTTAATTCACTATTAAGTGTAGATCCCACATGTAAAACTAGGTTTGACACGTTTGATAGTATTATTGTTAAACAAATAAATAAAGCAAGAAGACGATGCAAATTTGTGTAAAAATCACACAGTATGTGTGTGTAGCAAATGTAATATAAACAATTTCCTTGTTTTAATAAATATGCTAAAATTTAAAGATTAGGTTACGTCTATTTTTGTTTTCAAATTACCATTTAAAAATGTTACCTATTTACCAACCCTTAAGCGCTAGCAACCACAACATTAAACATTTAAATAGCAAGGTAAACTTTCTGATACATCATTTGATCGAATTTTTGATGCTGAATACAACAAAAAAGATTTTCAAAATCGGTTGATGAATAATGGAAATATTTAAATGTTTTTAAATTGGAGGGAGGCTACAGTATTCAGAAGTAGTATTTTAGTTCAATTTATTATTACATTAATTTATCAAATGTTTAAATTATGCACCGTCTGCTGCTTGGCCTAAGCGATGAATAAACTTTCTGCAAATTTTGATGGTTTTTGGTGTTATTTGCCTGATCTCAGCAGCGATAGCGTTTTTTAAATTTTCTACATTGTTTAATCTGTGCTTATTATCTCTAATTTTCAAATATCTCTACAAGAAAAAAACCAAAAAGAGTTAAGTTTGATGACCAAGCTCTACCTTATTTTTCTATCCAGCAGTTGGCACATATTTCATTCAAAAGTTTCTTTACCGGTACTGCATAACAAAGTCAGGTGCCGTCTCGTTAAAACCATATTCTTCCAACAAGAATGTCTGGATCTTCTTTATTTGGAAATAAAAAAGGTAGAGCGGAAACCAGTTTAAAACAAAATAAATTCAGATACCTACCAGCGGTCAGAGCTTCATTCCAAAAATATGGTCCTAATATTTTATTCTCTACTAAACCTGCTCATATTGCATATGTACTTTTTTAGGTTAAAAAAGATTTTGTGTACACCAATACCGAAAATTATGTCCATTCACCCCTCTATTTAAATAAAATTTAGATTTATCGGAAAATATCAAGTTCTTCACAAAAAACTGATCTTCGTTGCAAATATTTTGAATCGTTTCACATAACTGATTTCTCCTGTCAAAATTATATTTATTCAGTTTGTGTACAAGATGTACTTTAATTGTTTGAACATTCTCCATACTGTCATATAACTAACATTACTATTTTAAACTATTTTTTGGTAAAACTCCTAGAAGGTTGTCTTTAATGGAAAGTAAAACATTCAACTGATTTTCCTCAGTTGTCATCGATCGACTAGATCTTCTTGAATTTCTCACGTTGCCAGTTGTGTGAATTTTTTGATAACGCAAGGGACACCTTATTGGCTAATGATTAAGGTGAGAATTGTTGAGAAATTCATAAACTTTAGATTGGATTTGTCTTCTACTGCCATAACTATACATTAAGAATTTAATACGTTCTATTACATGCAAATGCAATAGTTTAATACCAGCTGGATACTGATTAAATACTTACTAATAACAGTAGTTACTAATTTCTGACATTTATTTATCATTCTAGTTTTTTTTGTTTCAAACAAATTGTATAACTTTTATAAACCTAAAAAAAATAGAGTGAAACAGTCATAGAAAAAAAGTATTTTGATAAATAATATTAATAAATATTCTAAACTAAACAAATGCTTATTTTAGCATCACCATAACTTAAACTACAATTAACAGCTTATTTACATCTACATTTTTATGTGTTTTATCAAAATTTAATTAATTTAATATTAAGTAAAAATATTTTAAGAAATACTTAAATAAATATTAAGAAGAAGTAAGAAAAAACTTTTAGATAAAAATATATTAGATTTAAGATAAAATTATTTTTGTTTTTATAGAATGATTCAATGTTTTAGTAAAGCACAAAACTCTGTTTTTTTAAATAACACGTTCTAATTGCTTAATACATTTTAATAACGCACGCATTGTTACGTTAAAAAATATTAAAGTAATAGCTACTAGTATTTATTGCGTAAAAAATAAAATAATAACATAATATTAAATAACAATATCTTGTTTTTAAATTATATATAGAAAAACTGTACATTATTTGATTTACATGAAATATATACTATATTGTGTAATTTATTCAACAATTATTAAATTTTTAATAATTAATCTTAAACATTTTAAATACATATGTACATTGTGTACATTGTGAGTAAAAGAACAACGATACAGCAACTATGGGAAGAGTTTGAAGTAACACAACATCTTGATGAAACAAGTGAACAACAAGCATCTGTATTACAAGAACAATTTTTACTTACAAACGAAAAAACTAAAAGACGAAGGGGTAGCATTACTACTGAAGTACGAAGAAGAGTTATCTATTAAAAATGATACAACAACCGTATTACAAACACGGACAAACGGCTCAAATCTGGAGCACGGATCTCAGTTAAAAAGATTGAAGATCAAAATAGATTTACTACAAAAAGACATGATTGAAGTACACGAACAACTAAAGACAACAGTCAACAAAACCTATAGTGAAATTACGACACGACACATTACAAATGCATGGAGCGATGTGAGGCGTCTATACAAAGATGTACTCGTTGATGAAGGATACGGCGGTGAAGAATACCAGAAAGTAAAAACCGACGTACAACTGTTACTAATACAATTACAAGAGTTAAAAAAAGACAGAAATACACAAAAAACTCAAGAGAGTGATCATGTTGTACTACCCAGAATACAGATACCAGTTTTTGAAGGTACATATGACACATGGTCCCCCTTCTACGACATATTTAGGAGAGTTATAGACGACAACTCTCGAATAAGTAACGCAGAAAAAATGCAATACTTAAAAACACATTTACAAGGAGAAGCTAGCAGACTAATACAACACTTTGAGTCAAATGAAGCAAACTACAGGTCCGCGTGGGAAATAATAACAAGTAGGTATGATAACAAAAGAATCTTACTTGCAAAATACTTAGACAGCATTATAAACTTACCTAAGTTGACAAACGAGAGTGTCAACGAGTTAAAGAAAATACATGATACAACAGTGGAGTGTTTTAAGAGCCATAACGAACATGGGGATTAATACTGACAATTGTGAATTACTTGACATAGCTAAACAGTACAAGAAAAAAGAGATATGAAGTGGACGAACTGTTACAACACGGACATGAAATGCTACGACTACCACCCTATCATTGTGAGTTTAATGCAATCGAATTAACATGGGTTCATGCAAAGTCATATTACAATAAACACATTGGTAGGGACGGGTATGGAGATGAAAAAGTTATTTCAATGTGGAACGAAGCATTACAACAATATACTTCCGAAGTATGGGAAAAGTGCGTGATTCATACAGAAAAACTAATACAAGAGTGGTATAACCGAGAAAAGTTATTAGAGATTACAGTGAAACCTTTAATAATTATTGTTGGTTTAAATGATTCAAGTTCATCGGAATCCTCAGATAGTGATTAAAAAGAAGGTTTATAGTATTTTTGAAAGTGAACATTTTTTTAAAACTACTTGTTAGTTGTTACTCAAGATGTTGCTGATTTTGTTGTTTTATGTATCAAAATTAATTTTAATCTGTATTATACATGACTTCATTGTGCTTAAAGGTTTTTTCATTTGAAATTACTTCAGTAACTGATTTGATTTCACAAAAGTGTAATGACTACAGCTCCACTTTGCAAACATGATAGTCGGAAAATATGTCAACTAAAAAAATTCATTTGAAATTTTTGCCGCGATAAATAATTTGTCCAACCATAATTGAGAATTCGATGTTGGTACATTCATAATTAAAAGTTGATAAAAAAAATTATGATAGTTTACAGCTGACATTTTTCGCGTGCGTTTTATTGATTACTAATTCTTTTTATTGTGTTTCAGTGTTACTCTTGTTTATTAAAATCAGTTTTTTTGAAGACTTCTTTGTTGTTTTATTTGTGAAATACAGGTATGTTTTTAAAAATGTTTTAATAACATAACATGAAGGTTATCATTATTATTGCTAGAACTACGAAGAAAACTAACCATTCTGAAACTCGAAACATTATCACAAATGTTATTCAGTTCTTCGATAGTCAAAAAGCTGCTGGTGAATGAGCATTCCCTTTGGACAAGTGTGCGATTTAGGAATTTTAAGAAGAACAGTGCAAGAGGTTTACACGGTTGACAGGCAAGTGTCAAAGTTAAAAACTTTAGTGACTAAAATGCAAGCAAGATTAATTATACTGGTGGACAAGAAACCATTCGAAAACATCTTTTAAGATTTGGCTTAAAATTTAAAAAATGTGAAAACCGACAATAATTGATCATGAAACGCAATGATATCGTAGCTTAGCGTTTTCGTTATCTACGAAAGTTTAGAGAAAACGCTGCTCTCGGAGAAAATAAAAAACCAATTACATATTTAGACGAAACTTTTATTTACTCATCTTATAGGGTCAGTAAGTGCTGTCAGTCAAAGGACCAACCAGGTGTATATAAAGCTGATCGTCCTGGTCAGCGGTACATTATTGTATGCGCAGGTGGTGCGTATGGATTTGTTAACAACGGGTTATTAATTTTTAAATCTAAAAGCAAATCAAAAGATTACCACGATGACATGAATCATCACAATTTTATGCAGTAGATCGAAAAACAGTTATTCCCAAATTTGTCACAAAAAGGAATCGTTATTTTGGATAATGCACCGTACCACAGTGTTCAAATCAACAAACCTCCCACCCAAGCCACAAGAGCAAGAAATTGGAGACTGGCTTGAAAGTAATGAGGTTTCAACAACTGGGGATATGCGGAAAGCCGAATTGTTAGAAAAGATTGGCTACACTAAAACATTTTATGTAGACGGAATTAAAAAAAAAAAGATGGACATACCGTGTTACGTTTGCCTCCATATCATTGCGATCTTAATCCAATTGAGTTCATATAGAGTTTGGCTAAACATAAGGTCCCAATGAATAACGTACAACAAAGCGCCAAGGAAATCGAGGTGTTAGTAAAAAATGCGTTTGATAAAATCACAGCATTTGATTGGCAAAAACAGTGCATGCACGTTGGCTTAAGAAATGTGGGTGAACGATGGATTAGTTCACGATGTAGAGAAAAACTTTAAATTTGTAGTGAATACTGGTTCATCGGAAGATGACATAAGTTTAGAAGAATATGAAAGTGATTAATAAATTTGTTTAAACAGGCACATGTTCAATTAATTTTGATTTCAATTTAAGGATTAATTTGTGTTACTAAAAATTGCCAAGCCAATAACTCATTCGTTCATTCAGCAAAATATCAAACCTGAATACATTTAAAATAAGCAAAAGGAATTTTATAAATTTTAAGTTATTTGAAACTGTTTCTGTAAAATTTATTATTGTTACTAAAAATTGTATATTCATGTTTTGGTTTTTAAGTTTAATAAAGTATTTCTTTTATAGATATGTTCCTTTCTAATTTTGTAAAGAAAAAAATAAGTTACACTAGTTATGCAGCACACAATACATTTATGTGTATCCTACTGAAGCGCCGGTCTCCCCTCTCCAACTATCTTGTTTGCTCTGTGGACCTGTACATATGTTTAAATCTAAATTTCACTTTAATAAACATAATTAATCGAACATAAATAAATTGCACTCGTTTTTAATAACATTTATTTTAATATTAGTAATCATGAATTAGCGAAAATTAATTTTGAAGGTTAAACGTATTATGACAGCAAAATCAAAATTCTTATATATACCAACTAACTAAGATAGCCAACACTGAATTTTTAATTATAACTAATAAATTAACACTTAGTTTGACTAGTGCGTTAATCTTGATTCATATGAATACGATGATGTAGGGATCTTCTCTTATGGCAAGAACTTTAATAACTTCGTGAACGCTCTCGAAATTTACAAGAACTTCGCGAACGGTTTAGTGCATTTAGCTATTGTTAAATAAGATTGTTACTTTAAAAGCAAAATATTTCTGTCAGTTTTAATAATATTATATAGAGAAAAATAAAAGTTATCAGAAAACGTTCGTAACGTATGTATTTGTAAATAAAACAAATTGATTTGGTTTTTTTCTACTTTTATATCACTGTAAAATAATTTGTTTTCTTACGTAATTCTTGGAATAAAATTTAAACATGTATGAAACAACAAATAATATTTTGTTCATTTCGTGCAGTACCGTAATATTAGATTCTTTATGAGCTGAAACAAACTCGAAAGTCAATATTAATTAAATAACTCACGATTTTATTTACTTTTCATAACATAAACGAAACATTAGGTTCCTTATTTACATATTTAATTTAAGGTCGTGTAAATTTTATTGAGCTATAAATTACACTTAAAACTAAAAACAAATATTAAAACTCAAAAATAATTTAATCAATATTTACAGTAATTATGTTCATACTTGCTGTTCAATTACGCATTAAGGGGGAAAAAAACGTTTATCAGGACAAAAAATAAGAAAAGTTTAGGATTTTTTTTCTAAATGATAATAAAGTCTAACTTTTTTTAAATCTTTCAGGATAGATTCGTACATATTTGGATGATGTTCAGCCCAGTTATAATAATATTCCTCCGTGGCTTTGCCGTTAAAAACTAAAATTGGCGTAGACTCTCGGGTTCGCTGTAATTATCTGAAACAAAGAAACAAAAATATTTTTAAATAAGAAACTCATACGCTCTAGATGAACGTCCAAAATTAATAAAAAATGCGAAATTGAAAGTTATAGCGTTTAAAACAAAAAATTTCAATTTTTAAACAATTATACATAATAATCTATAATATATATAAATCACAAAAAATGTTTTAATATTTTTTTAGGCTCACATAGAAGAAAAACTAAAGAACTATAAATGTACAAAAACTCAATTTTGTTGGTTAAATAGTTTTTGAGTTGTCTACGCCGTTTTTCAATATACTGAAAAAAAAATGATTACGAGAAAAACGCGTTTAACGTTTTCGATATAAAAAGGCCGTAGAAAAAGATGCTTTCTTTTAACTTACCCGGTTTTTTTATTAGTCTGACTTTCTTGAGCTTGTTCTGCTCGACTTTTTCTTGCTTATGAGTCAACCTCGTCTTTCTTCGCAATGAGGTTACGACGTTTCTGCTTGTTTGTTCTTTTATTATTATACATTTCGTCAAACTTTCTGCGTTGCTGTCCAGTTTTAATTTTTAATATCTTTTATTAAACATTGTAGGCAGCTATTTCAATAATTTTGGTACCGACATTTAATTGCTTAGCGCTTTACAGTAGCGTTAAAACTTTCATCATCATTCTGAGTATGATCGCCTATGTACCTTTTGTGAAGATCTTTATTTGAAAGGTCTTGATAAATTGAAATTGTTTTTGACATCAAATTCTCTTTATTAAGCGAACAAATAAAAATCACCATTTTTTGATCCGATAAACGGTTTTTCTCCTAAAGATGCAAAATCGGTAAACCGTAATTGACTATTCACTGAAAGGTATGAATTAATTGATTCATTTTTGGAGTTTACTCCTTAAGAATCGATTTGCATATATAAGGGGCCCGGTATGAGAAAAATCTGAGAAGTAAAATCTATCGATGAATGACCTCGTTACGTTTTTGGTGCGCATCCTATGTCGCGCAACTTTCTAATTTTACTTATATTGCTGTTTTTATTATAAATATCAACAATTGAAGGGTTTGGTGCAAAAAGGGTATAAGTGTATAAGTAGACAATTTGAGTTAGTGCTTTTATTATCGTTTTTGCATAAAACATTGTGAGGTTTTAGTTTAGTGTGTTATGCTATTTCTCTAAAAATGTCACTGCTAAGATCAAAATGCACTTTGTATGTTTTTTGTACTAACAGAGGGTAGGTTTAACTTGACATATATGCGTTTCAATCAAAAATTTAAAAAAATCACTTGTACCCTTTTTGCACCAGACCCTTCAATTAATATTGTTATTGTGAAGTTTTAATCTTTATCATTGTGTTCCGTTAAAGTGAACTGAAAGTATTTTCAAATAACTATGGCAGAAAGAGGTGTAGATGATATTGCCGGAACATCTAACAAACACGTGGCTGCGTTATAATTCATGTATTATATGTATGAGCATGTGCAATTTGTATTTATTAAATATTTTAATAATTATCGATGTAGTTCATATAAATATATATTTGAGAACAACACATAAAATTAGATAATAATTAACCCAATATGAATTATCGAGCGCATCCACATAAAATAGAAAATTTCTAACCTAACCAAAAATTCGATGTCTATAAATTCTACCAGGTTATTATGATTTATTTTATAAATAATTTTTAAATATTAACAATTCTAGTCAATAATTCGATAATATTATCAGAAAAATCGACAATATTTTTTCATTATAATAATGTTTCCATAAAATTTTCTTTCGAAAAGTTATTTTTTACGTTCATACAGTAGCAATCTTTTTTAAGTTAAATAAACCCTTTTTGTGTCTGGTTAGACTATCGAACTTAAGGAGTAAACTCCAGTCGTGCGTCGGAGCTGACACACACATTTTTTTTTACTATCCTACAAGGGAAATATAGCGATCAAAATTTTTTTGCAAAAAAAATTGCAGAATTTTACGTTGCAAGGTCTCCTAAATCAGAAAAATGTATTTTTTGGGTGTATCCGCAATTTTTAACAGTTTTTCTTATATAATTTTTTACATATGTAAATTATTTGAATTATTTTTCGTTTCTTATAAAGATAATCCTTCTTAACAATTTATTCAAATAAAAAAAATTTTAAACATTAACAGTTTATTAGATATTTGATTTATAATTTAAAATTAATTTGAAATATTATCTAGGTTTGAATCCTACATGAGAATTTTTTTTAGAAAAAAAATTGATTTACTAAAGGAGAAAGCAACATCGAGGCGTACAAATATAGGAGTTAGTCGATATGACAACATAACCTCAATTTACCATGTTTCGGTTATATCTTAATGAAATCGAGGAGAAAAATTTCAAAAAGATTATAGCGTGCTAGAAAGTCAATACAGACGCGTACATATCACTTTAATGTGGATAGGATAAAAAAAATTTTAAACAAAAATTGTCTAATGTGTAATAGGTACTTAGTACTTTTACTATTATTTCTTTTAACCAAGTAAAATTATAAACCTAAGTTATCTGATTTCTCTATATTCTGTTGACTTGGATGTTTTTCTTCAATTTGATATTAAAAAATATGTAGAAATTCCTTATAGGAAATTGTGTGGTGACGACGCCAGTTTTCTTAAAGATTGATTAACACTGATCTGCGACGTGTCTGTAATGGTTGTGTGTAGTTATTACCATTTTTGCATGCTGAATTAAAAAAAATGCACAACTTTGCTTGTTTAGCTGAAGTTTTTATCCAATTATAGAAAAACATACTCAAATGTTCTTAAGCTACACGAGCGATAGTACGTATATTTTTATTTGACAAATGTGACTATTTTGAAAATTTACAAACATTCCAGTAACTTAGAATTATTACAATCAAATTAATGGTTCTCTTTTTAAGGAGGAATAAAAAGAAGCAACGAATTTTATTATTGCTACGTTTTGTATTCGGGATGAACGCTTCATCGCGCTTGCTCTTTTATTGTAAGGAACGCACATTTTTTTATATTATTTTTTCAACATAAACAAAGAATGTATATGACTGACAAACATTAAGTTAACATCAGAAATTTAAAATTGAACGAACTAACAAACGTTATAACTATGCGTACAGAAAAAGTTGTGATACTTAATGAATTTTTTGTAAATTTTTAAACTAACAGAAATAAAACTACAAAAGGATAACAATTACTTATCACTAAGTTACAAAATTAAATAAATTAAACATTAATTAAGACACGAAATAAAACCCGAATCGTAACGTGAAATTTTACAACGTATAACATAAAATTGCAATTTATTGGTAATGGTTTATGACAGGTGAAAGGCGTATTTTGATATGAAACTTAAAGAAGTTTATTTGGTAAGCACTTTTAGTTTAAGTTAATTAAACTAGTTATTAGGTTAGTTAAGATTAGAACCTAAGTTAGTAGATGAGTTAGTTAGCTTGTACAAATTAGTTAATGTTCTTTATGTTCATTTTCTCACTAAGGTTTAAAGTGTCCGTTCTAAGATTGACGTTGTTTTTATATAAATTAACAAAGATTGATCGTTTCTGCAAGTCTTTTGTTAAAATTAGTTTCAAAATCTAAGATCGTTGAGTTGTCAAAATTAAAGTTACGTTGCAACTTTACATGATGTTAGAACAACGCTGTATTGTCGGTTTTGTTGAATAACGGGGTGGATCAAATACTAACTCCTAGCGCCAAGGAGAACCTTTACGTTTATTAACGAAGGCGAATAGAAAACGGCTTAGCTAAAAGTGCATTGAAGAATCCACTACGCTCGATCATTTATGCAAAAACGCGGTAATGAAATAGATATAGCTTACTAATGATTAAATAAAATTTGTAGCGGATTGACGACAGGCCAGAGAAACTATGACCTGGTTGTGAAAAGCAGAAACGCATAGGGGTATCCACTACACTTGGTTACTTATGCCACAATACGGTAGCTCAATAAATTGATTTTACTAATGGTTAAAACAAAATAATAAAAACCATAGTGAACAACATGAAAAAACTAAACAAATCTAATTCGGCATAAATTCGGATAACAGCTACTGGAATTTATGAACGAACGGGTCGCTTTCTGGTAATGAACTTAGAATTTTTGCAATCAAATTAATGATCTCTTGTTATAGAAAAAATGAAACAAAGCAACAACAAATTCAGTTATTGTGACGTTTGGTGTTCGGAATGAACATTTCATCAGGTTGTAAGAAACATTTTTTGAATTATTTTGTCTTCGCTCACCGCATCAAACCGCAACGACGAGAAAGTGTCTCGACTACCAACGCCGTTTATATTTTATTTTATTTTAAGTTTACCTAGTACACACATTTTTTTTAGTTTTCAGTATTTATTTTATAATTTAGTCTGGTATAGTATATTGCGCTCCTACGGCAGAAAGTACGTCATTCCAACCCGCTTGTAAGATTATCACAAACACGCGGATTGAGATGACGTACTTTCTTCTCGTGGTGCGCATACTTCTTTTTACCGCATCTATAATGGAAAGTTCGACTTAAATATATGAGTAAATTAATGTTACTTGAATAAGTTAATGGTTACATTTTAAACATATTGATGCTATTCTTCTGTTTTGTGTGCAATATAAGTCAATTATTTCTAATAATTATTGGACGAATAACAATTATAGCAATAAGAATTAAAAATATATTTTTTTTGTTGTTTTAATTAATTTGTGTTGACATTACGTTTCGCACTACTAGTGCTTTTTCAAACATCTGTAAATACAATATGTTTTAATAATTAGGTAACATTTAATATTTTAGATTAAAAATAAATATTAAGAATACATTTTGTTATTTACTAATTATATTTATTTTGATAAATACTAAATGGATTCCTAATGAATTCGTGAAATTATAAAAACAACTTACCAAATTTTGTATTTTAATAATTATTGTAAATTAACTTAAAAGAGGGAATTTGACCTCCATCAATGATTTTAACATTTTAAAGAATTAATTCTATTTTAATTATATATAAAATTTATTATATTAATAGGAAATACTATTATAGGTTTTGAATCTTTTACGGAACTAATATGCATGTGGAAATATAATGTTAAGAATGTGAATGGTGATAAGAACCTGTGAAAAGTATTTGAAAATAAATTTTGATTTTATAAGGAAGAAAATAATAGTGAATTTTAAATGTTAATTAATTTGTTTTTTAATTTAATAATTTAAATGGTTTATGTATTTATGATTTTGCAGTAAATGTTACTTAAATTTATGTCATTACGGTAAATGATGGATTTATGTTTTTTTTTAATTTCAAACATTTCTAGAAAAAGTCTACTGTTTAAATTAGATTCAACATATAAAATTTTTGGGTTATTGAAGTCAAAAAAGTGGTTTTTATTAAATTAATGTTCCACACTAATGCTGTTTTGTTATTGGTTTGAGTTGTGTAGTAATTTTTTACAGAGTTTTTATGTTGTTGCATACGTTTTTTTAGTAACTGTTTAGTTTGTCCAATATACACATTCGGACAAGACAAGCATGATATACTGTAAATTACATTAGATTGAAAAAGTAAAGGGGTAGGAATCTTTTAATTTTGTAAAAAATGTTGTTTTTAAAGTATTAGTATTTTTAAATGAAATTGTAAAACTGTAATTATTGAGAAGTTTTTTTAATTTTTCTTAAAAATTTTCGACATATGGTAAACTAAGGTAAATTTTTTGTTAACTAGATTGTTATTAAATTCATTTCCTAAACAATTAGACTGTAAATTAATTGTTGTTTCTATGGATTGTTCTTTGATGTAATTAATTTTTTTTAAACGTGATTTTATGTTTTTGTTTATAAAATTAATTGGGTAATTGTTATTAATTAGAATGGTTTTAATAATATTAATATTACTAAGATGAAATTGTTTTGAAGATAAATTTATTGCACGGTCTACTAAATTATTTATTACTTTTTTAAATTTTTTATAAGAAATCGGTGTGGTAGAATTATAATTTATGTATCTATCTGTTTTGATATCTTTTTTATACCAATTGGTGTCGATAGTTCCATTGGTATTATGAATTATTGTTAAATCTAGAAAATTTATTTTATTGTTTTTCTCTATTTCATGAGTAAATTTTAATAATGGATGAATATTATTGAACCTTTTTAGAACATTTAAAACTTTACTTTACATTTTTATGTAATATGATGAAAATATCATCGACATGTCTTTGATAAAAAGTAATATTACGAGAGTTATTAAGTATTATATTTTCTTGATCACCGATTACTAAATCCGCTATAGTTGAAGAAATTGGTTGACCAATTGCTAAACCTTGAATTTGTTTGTAAATTGAATTTTTATAAGTAAAAATGGTTAAGTTTAATATTAAGTTTATAGCTGTAATAAATTCATTTCTTGGTATTAATGTATGTTTTTCTATTTTTGTCCAGTTGTGATTGATAGAATTAATAACTAGGTTATGAGGTATGTTAGTATACATTGATACTATGTCAAAAGAACAAATAATATGTTGATTTGGAATCTTTAAGTTGCTAATGTTATCTTTAAATAACCATGAATTTTTTATGTTGTATTTATTTTGAGTAGTTATGTATATTGGAAATGATTTTTGAAAAAAATTTTGACAATTGGTATAAAGGACTGGTACCTTTCTGCACAGTCCAGTGATATTACTGAAAGTTTGATAAATTTCCATGACAAGCAACGTTAATATGTCTGTAAGTAAGTAAGTCTTGCGATTACATATTTCAATAGCATTTTACAAATTTTAAACTTTGCCATAACAAGGGCCTAACATTTCTGCAAATTCAAATCTTGTCATGGCAAGACGTAACAATATTGCTACAAGTTTGTCGAAACAAGGTTCTCGCAAGCTTGTTATTGATTCCTTAGCCAACTTGCAGCAAACTTGCTGCAAACCTCTAAACTTGTCATTACAATATTGCTGCAAGTTTGTCGAGACAAGGTTGTCACAAGCTTGCTATTGATTCCTTAGCCAACTTGCAGCAAACTTACGGCAAACCTCGAAACTTGTCATTACAATATTGCTGCAAGTTTGTGGAGATAAGGTTGTCACAAGCTTGTTATTGATTCTTTAGCCAACTTCCAGCAAACTTGCTGCAAGTCTCCAAATTTGTCATGACAATATTGCTGCAAGTTTTATAGTTGTCACAACAAGTTTGCTGCAATCTTGATACAAGCTTACATTGCTGTTTGGGCATCGTCACTGTTAAATGACTTGTCAGAGTCACTCATTTCTTAATGAATTATATTTTAAGTATAAACTAAAAAATTGTATTATTTTTATCTTTAAAATTTTTAAAATGAATTAATTTGAGCGAAGGTTAAACTTTAACTTATTTATTATTATAAGTTGCTAGGCGACAGATATTATTATTTATATCTACCAGGAAAAAAAAGTTGACGCATACGCACATTTAACCAAATAATTTTTACCCGGGTAAAAATGAAGCATTTTCTTTCTTCAAAGCAGGGAAAAGATGTGGCAAAAATAAATTTGTATTGCAGTGTAAAACTTTGCTATTGCTATAATCAATTTCTTTTGAGAGATTATTAGCACAACAATGACTGTTTTTTGTAACGTTATTGTTTGAATTGCGCAGGATTGCATTACAGTTAGTTTTATGCAAAAGAGCGCCCTCAGTAGTCGGTGATGTTAGTTAAATTGTCATGTAGTTGGATATGTGTAAGGTAGTTAGGCCATTTTTATAAAAGTATACATTTTATCGAAATTAAGTTTTTATTTCTGCCATCTCCATCTAAAAACGTCTACACCTGACACCTTTTAATCAATGCCAAAAGTAAATCGATGATCACTAATTGTTAACAACAAATTTAAAGCAGTTAAAATCATTTAGATAAAATCTAGTAAGCAAAGTTTTGGTCATTGCTGCTATAAACTGTTTAAGAATCAGCGCGGTAATAATTTTTTTCCTTAATTTTACGTATGTACTGGTATAACATACAAAGATATAAAATTTTCTTGATACATAAGAATTTAAAAGAATGTTTACTTTTTAACGTTTGTTTCAGAATAATACTACATATTAATATATAAAATAAATATTCGGTTAATATATAAGGCTTAAGCAAATAATAACTGTTTCTACTTGTAGTAAAAATTGTTTTTAGGTTTTGTTTTTTGTTTAGAGATTATAAAAATGTTACTATTAATATTCATAATGCTAAATTGTAATTGTAATTGTTTGTTACATGTTATATTGTTATTTCCACAAAAAATTGCTTATAGTATATATTTCTTAATAATATGTTAAAACATGATTTATTATATTACAGATAAGTTTATATAAAAATGTATGAATGAAACGAGTCTGGGATAATAATAACGTAAGCACTATGATATTGTTTGTATAGAAAAAATATTCGTGCCATGTAAAGCTTTTTATTTAAATCGGATTTTTATTTCTTTTTTTGTCTATAATATTTTTTTTACTAATCGTTCGTTTAATGTCTAATTTTTAATACTGTGATAAAATTTTATCATCGCGTTTTGTTCTGTTTTCTTCTTTAGTGTTGTTTCGGTGCCCCCATTTATGATGTTAAATTTTTCAATTTTAAGTTGTTTACGTGATTCGAGTAGAAAAGTTTACATCGGATGAAATTAGATTAAGACATTCCAGTAGCATTCTAAATTGCTGTAATATTTCTCACATAAAGCTAAGATTTGTGTCTTCTTTGTTTTTAAATATTATGAGGTTATATTATGTTCTGTTATTTTTGTGTTGTTTATGTGTAGGTACTTGCACAGAATTTTCATTGTTTGTTTTAAGCATGTGAGCGTTACATATGTATTTTTATTTATTTAGGTCGCACGAACAAAAGTACGTATTTAGTTATTATGATATACTTCACATCATTGAAAATATATTACTATTATAAGTTTTTTTATTCTGCGTGCTCAACTATTTGCAGCGAATATATAAATATTAATTCAGCTGGTTAATACTTACTACAAAATTAATTAATCAACGTCTGTACCCAGAAATAAAGGCACATTGGTACATGTAAATGTAATGTAACTGTATAGTATTTAACTCTGAAAATTAATTAGTTAACTTTATAGGTTGCAATTTGCTTTTGGGATTGCAATCATTTCTAAACCTCTCCTTTCCCTGTAGCTACATTTATAAAAAATCTGTTTCTATAAACTAAAGATTATAAACTGTCATAAAACAACTTAAAGTTTCTCCTAATCTTAAATGGTTAATCCACAATATTTTTGGTGTTTTTGTTTTTAAATACTCGAAAGGTCAGGTTGTTCGTAATCTACAAATTGCAATTTTGCAACAATAACTATTAGGCAATCCAGAACCCGTGACCTCGTGACGTACAAAGATGGCGGTGTGGGGCAAACAAAAACAGCTGTTACATTGTTTTCATTAGCTTTAGATTATTCTTTGTACTTTTTTTGTAGTATTTTGAGATGCTAGACGTGTTTTTCATTGAGGTTTTGATTTATCAACACAAAATCGATGACCAATGTTGAATCCTTATTGACAAAATGTGCTGCAAGTTCATAAAAAAGATTTATTTGTAATAAATCTCATAATAAATAGTTCACCGTTATACAGTGAAGAAGATATTTAAGGAAGAAAAGAAGAAAGAAAAAAAGCGAAAGGCCAAATATTTTATTTATTCAGTTGATCATGTTTTGTCAATTTTCAGTATTATAAAAAAATATAAGTAAGTACGATTAGATTTCACATAATAAATCAAACAGTCAATAGTTATTTATTTATTCACTTAGTATTAATACCTACATTGCTTGAAAACTAACTGTACTAGGTACTACTTCAACTTTTTATTGATTTTTTTTCGTATCTTATCTTTCGTGCAAAACTTCTGCAATGTGCTTACGAATCGCACCCCTTGTATATCCCATATTTTGAGATTGTATCCAGTCTACATAGGTAACATCTTCTAATACTGCTAGTTTTTCTTGAAAATATATTTCGAATTTGTGAAACTTCTCTTTAAATTGCAGCGTAGTCTGTGCTGTTGTGCAAATTTGTTTTTATGCACGAATATGCGTCGAAACAAAAAATTGAATAAAATGATACTTGATCCTTATTTAACTACCATACCCCCACAACAGTACAATTATGTAACATGCTTTCTTTGCTAAAATATAAATGTAAAGGATAAAAAATAACATACATCCATTAATACACATACCAATTAAACCACACTTAATTCTTGTTTTATATTATTCCTTTATAAATATAAGCAAACAATCCACACACACAGAAAAATAATTACTTAAAAAATGAAAAGTGAGTGATAAAATTTAATAACCAGCACTTCATTTCTCAATGAAAAATGTATCTGTTACACGGTTGTCAAACAATGTTTGCCCCACGACGCCATATTGAAAATATTTTGACAGGTCGTTGGATTGCCTTATTTGATTTAGAAATTTTTAGTAGTATATTATGAGGTTATGTTTGTATGCTACTAAAACGGATTGTTTTAAACGTCACCAGGTAGCGCGTTGCAAGATCAAACCAGATTTAATGACATATAGTTTAAAATGTATTAACTTTTAGGTGTTTATAAGTAATTATAAAGTAAAATAAGTAAAATATACCGGTTAAGTTATTTAAGTTTGATTCGGTTGTATTAATATATTGCAATATAGATTTAGACAATATTACGTTTATATTGTCACAATCAAGCATTACAATTAAATAATATATTAAATAAAATATATTTATGTTTTTTTGTCGGTTGCTGTTTGTTTCAGGAGCAATTTATTTATAATTTGGATCAGTTCAATCAATTTAAAATGTAAATACAAGATCTAGTGCAAATGTATATAATATTGTTCTATTAATATAAAATGAATGAATATAAATGCAATGTCAGATATTAGCTGTTCGGGGGCAACGTCAAATGACGTACTTAAAAACGTTGTATTGCTTCGACTAGCCCTATAGCTTTATATTTAAGTATGGTAACGGCAAACATTAGAAAACCTTGATGACAGAGCCATCTCACAGTATACGTTACTATGTATAACACATAACTGTAAATAGCGATAACGGCGGAAAACGTTTTAAGCTGATTTTACAACTGCGTAATTCAAATAATTTTGGAATAAAACTTCTGAAAAAAACCACAACGTATTATGCACAAAGTGTTTGGTGCTCTAGTGCAGCCGGTTTTCTATTCTAACTAAATTTAGCTAATTCTTAAACCTTGTGAAAGACGTTATCCTTTTTCCCTCTGACGGCGTTTACGGCATTTCTTGCTCTTGTGGTCGTGCATATATAAAAAAGACCAGTAGATGCGTAAATATTAAAGAACATCACAATCACAAATCATTAAAATTTTGTTTAAAATACTAAGGTTCCGTAAGGAATTGTCTATTAACTATTAAGAGTGTTTGTTAAAAAAGTTACAATATTTTGTCACTACTTTTTCTCTTATGTTGTTTTTCTGTTAAATAATTTAGTTGGTTTGATGAATTAGATACTCGAGATCCACAAAACGCTGGCTTGAGAAAGCACACAAAGTATTTTTTTTGCCTCTCCTACTTAATAAATGATTTACCTATGTTATTATAATATAATCATGTCAAAAATAATTAAAAAATGTGTTCATATTTTTAAATAAAATAAAACATATCTATTTTAGTATGAGTCTTTCTTTTCAAGGGATTTCCAAGTCATTGTAATGTAAAACATTGTGGCTATTAGACCAATAAAATCAGATGGTCTATTTTTCTTTATATGACAGTCGCAGTTTAGAATAACGAAGTTTCTTTTTACAACTGCCACTGTTTTAGTAATTCCGCTTTCTTACTGTTCCATGTTTATTTTTCCCTCATACTCAGAGCCATTACTAATTCCGGTAACTTTGAAGCAAGTTTCTTCACATTTCTACGCTTTGCTTTTGATATTTACTTTCAGTTTTTCTGTTTGTTGGTTTTCTTAATTCTTTTATTTTTCTTGGTTTTCTTTTTGACTTACGTTTTTTGCTGCTTGGATTTTTCAATACCGATTTTCGAAAAAAGTTATATTGTTTGTGAAATTTGTTTTCTGTTATATCCGTTTATTTCTTTATTATATATGTATACCTTTTTTTTCAAATCCATTTACAATATGATCACTAGACATTTTTTCATATTTTGAAACCAATTGAACATTTGGCATTTAGTTCTATGTGCTTTTTACACTTCTTAAAACGCCCATTTCTAAAGGCTGCAGAATATATAGAATGCGGCGATTCTATTATCTATGGCTAACTCTATAACGTCAACTAAAACGTGTAATACATGACCGTCGACAATTAACAATGCTAGAAGATTATTTGGAATATTTGATAGAAAACGTTTCTTAAATCATTTATATCACAGTAACTAATTTTGACTTCTTTGCTTAAAAGTGGCATGCAAAACCACTTTAATTTATTTTTATGTTAACGTTTTGTGCTACCAGCAATCACTTCATCAAGCTATTGTAATTTATTAAACTCGTAAGTCAATAACAGTGGCCTGATAAAGATTAAAGTAGTTTTAAAAAATATTTTTTTGCATAAAAAAAGTCACAAAGTAAGCAATATTTTTTAATGATAATTTTTTACTTCTTCTGTAAACTATACTCATACTATTGAAAAGAGGAAATTATAAAATAGCTTAGGGCAAACAAAGCCAATTCTTAAAGTGATTTTGAAGAAATTTTTGTTAGAAGTAAAAGAAAATATAGTGCATGCCGCTTATTGGAATCACAGATCATGTTATCAATCGTGTATGTTATCACTTTATTAAAGAACAGGTCGGTCGTATGATACTACAATAAAAAACATCGTTCATAGCAATCATAATTTTGGTTTATGTTATCAATTTTGTTCTCAAGTTTGTTTCTACACATGAACAATAACCTATTTTGAAACACTATTATCACAGGCAACATGCAGTGTTATGATTGCCAAGAAAAACGTGTCGGGACAATAACCTAAGAATGCGACTTCCTTAAAAAAATGTTTACTAAATAAAATCACGTTTTGAAACATAGACGATAACAAAAGATATCTCGTCTTACAACAGCACCATCTGTTGTTGTATAGCGGCGAGTTTATGTAAAAAAAGTTTCATCATTTTACTGTAGCAATGGAGCCACTTACTGTATTTGATTTCTTTCCTTGCTTTGAGGTACTTCTCGCTTTAGTAAATCCCAGTCATAATGCAAATTATAAATATGTCGCTTTTTATTTACATAACGCAATCCTAGAGAAACGTGCTAAATACCACGAGTTTCTAAATAAAATTAGTGATTATATTTATCTTCTTAAATATACATAATTAAAAAATATATAAATCAATTTCTTCAATTTCGTGATCTAATTCTACAAAATTAAATATTTTCTGTATTAAACGTTTTTCACAAACAAAAAATCAGTTTTAATAGCATCATAAAAATAACTAAAGATTATAAAAAAAATTAACATAAAATTAATATGAAGAAAAATGTTATGCAGTAAAACAATAACAATTATGTTTAAGAAAGAAAAATAATTAAAAATCTTATTTTTATTGTTATTAGCGTAGAGCGTTTATACTTTAACGGTATAGATTTCTTTTCTACATTTAATATATTATTATAAATGTTTGTAATATTTTTTGTATGCATACGTAATTAATTTACATATTGCATTTTAAAAGTTATTAGTAAGTTAAAACTTTCAGATAGAAGGCAAACATCAAAACCACGTGATTGCTGTTGTATAGGCAACATTACTTTATCGCTACCATTAAATATTAAAAATAAGTAGCTATAATAAATGTTGGAAAATAAAATTGTAAGTAGTCTTATCTTATTCTTGCATAATACAAAAGTTTAGATAAACTGGATACGAAGAATATGTCTGTATGGCCATTAAATTAATGTTACAATTCAAATGTAGAAATAACAAATTACAAAATTGATATAAAAATAACAAATAAAGTAAATCAGCAAATACTAGAAAAAAAAAGAAATCAAATCTTAGAAATTAAATATTTGTATGTAATACTTATATGATTGGTACTTTTATTAAAGTTGATACTGGTATTCTTCTTTTATTAAGATATTTTTTTACATTTATTATTTAAAGTTTAAAAGCAACCAAAATCTGATCGGTTTTAACTGTAAACAGCTATCAAGGCAAAAAACTTAAATTGATTTTACACCCGCGTAATTCAAAATAGTTTCCAATGAAGGATGGAGTCGCGACAGCGCTAGACTGAGCTTGCGCGCTTGGTAATTAGTACGTAAGCGATCGGAACCGATATAACGCAGTGAATGACGTACAGGAGTTTAGTTTAGATCGAGTTAATATAGACGGTTTTACTGAAATAAACGACCTTAAATTAAGTTGATAGATTTTATGTTGTATGTTAGTTTTACTTATTGTTAACAAATTTCAATCCTGCATGAATAAAACTGCGAGATAAAACCACAACGTAAAAGACATTGGAAGTAAAGCAATGTGAATGCGATTGCGCAAATGCCAGTAAACTACTAGATAGCCGTTTTGTCTTTTTGGGGCTCATCAACAGTACCTAAATAGACAATTACTAATAAGCATAACCAAATACAATAAAACAACAATTACTGAAAACGAATGGATTAATAAAAACGAGTGAACTGACTCGATGTTTGTTGCAACATTTGAAAATCAGGTTCAAGACGATGAAGTGGTTAGTGTTTGTTCGGATGGTAAATACAGTGTTCATTTTAGATACGGAAACAAACGCATTTTGGCGAGTTGAAGATGTCTTTATGTCTGCGACTTTTAATTATTTTCAACGGGTTGCTTGATGGACTTTATATTTTGAAACGTAGTGCGCGTCGTCTTGGTGTTAGTGGGAGAGACCACTATAGGGTAAAATACAAGCGTAATTTATAGAATTTGTTTTAAATTTGTTTAAAATTGTAGTCTTTACATTCGTCTCGTTGCAAGATTTGGCATTATTTTTAGCCTCAGCATTTTAAAAATTACGCCAACAATTTTTTCGATTTTATCTGGGACGCACGATATATTAATATTGTTTAATATTGTAAAAAATGGAGAATCGAAATTCTTCTAGTGATTTAAGAGTTCAGTAAAAATCATGTGTATTTCTTCGTTTTGTTACATGTACAGTTTATAATTATCAGATTTCTTTATTTTTTTTTATTGTATTACGATGTAATATAATGTATTTTAATTAACGCACAAAACAAAAATTACTGCAACAAGAAGAGCATTGAAATATGAGACAATTTATATACAAGGTTATAATTTAAGATCGTAGGAATTCTATAGTACCTAAAAATTTTATTTTAATTTAAAAATAAATTTAAATTTAATTACAGACATCACAATCTTTTTTATAATAAAATTAAGATGAATATTAGAACCCAAAATTTTTTAATATCTAATTAAAAAATGTATTTACACGTTTAAGTACGTAAAATTTTAAAGGTATCTTTTTTATGACTTTGAGTTGTGCAGTTGTGTTTTAGGTGTGGTCACAACCTGATTCATTTTGGTGACGTAATATTGTGCAGTTTTTAGAATGCTTGATTTAATTTTCAAATTATGCGTATTTGTAAAAATTCAAACCAAATTAACTTCCGTACGTATCGCATCAAAAAATTATTGAATTTGTACATAAACTAACATCTTGCAGCAAATGGTATTCGTAAACATAAAGTAGATTTGTAAAAATCGGAATTCTAAAACACATAAATCAAACAAAAAAAAATCGTATGGACGTTTTTAGCAATGTTAAAAAATCCTTTTATCGTGTTGGCTATCAGCTTCCGAATAGTCTAATGCAACCGTAATCACACCGACCAGGATGGCTTAAAAAGTATTAAGACGTTGATTAATTTATTGCTTAAACCAGGATGGTTTAATATTGGTTAAGACGTTTGACATCTGAACTAGTTGATTTTGTTTCTAAGCGTGTTCTCTAGAATTAATAATTTAGTTCCGTAATTTATTTTTAGATTACTTACCTTACCTTAATTTAACCCAGTGAAAGCTTGACTTTGTCATTAGAACCAATTTTGCAACATCCCGTATATTTATACCACTGTAATTTATTTGTGAACATTGTCTTGTGGTCAAAAGACATAAATTCTAAATTACAATTTAATCAAACTAATAACCACACACGTTTACTAATCTGTAAACTTCTATTGCTTGCAAAGACGCCATCAACTTTTGCAATTTCAATACAAATTTACCTGAGTGATTTGAATTTTCGTCTTAATTAGTAATTTTCCTGTATGTTGCATGTGTATCTTAATTAACTCAATTTCAACTACCGTTTGTAATACGAGATCTTTGCATGCCATTTTACTATTACTAAAGTTAATTTAAGGAATTCTCCGTTTTGTTTCAGCGTTCGAACGTGGCTCGTTTCTAGCCCAGACACGTATTTAGATAGAAATACAGTAATGATTACGTTCATTATAGTGAGTTTAAATAAAACGACGCAAATTGTAACGTTTATTAAAGAGAATTATTTTTAGTTTGTTGATAGTGCTTAATTATTTAACGTTTTAAATCCAACATCGACGGAACTGAGTTACCGCAGAGACGTTACAAGATTTACTTACTAGAGAAATACTTTATTTAGGTTTTTGGAAAATTTGAACTTGTAATTGTAAACGTAAATATATTTGATTCACAATAACTCAGCAACTACAATAATTTGAATACTTGTCGTGCACGTGTTTCGATAGCTATGCTGTCATCTTCAGCAAACTATTACCAAAACTATAATTATGACTAAAACTAATTTAAACTAAAATTATGTGACGTCTCACTGATTTTCACACTAAGTTGAACAATTCCAAAAAACTTAATGGTTCGTAGTCATTTTTGTTCATTAATAAATATTTGTTTTTACTTGTTTCCAAACTTTTTTTCTATTGTTTACAATGTTTATATTTATATTTCTATTGTACATATGTAAGCCAACACTGGATTTATCTATTCTCTTGTATTTGACATGAGCTAAGTGCTGTTTATAACGGGTTTTTAGGGGTCTTCTGGTTTGCCCTGTATATATTTGGTTACAGTCTTTAGAATTAATTTTATATATTTTCGATTTATCGCACATATCTATTAGAGCTTTGGGTTTACTTAAGAGGTTTTTTATGTTATTGTTAGTAGTTGTTACTATTTTATAATCAATCTTAAGTTCTGTAGTATGTGTGGGATAATACGAAAGTTTCTTTTTTGCTGTTAATATTTTGTTACGTAGTCACATTTTTAATATTTAATTTATGTTTCTGCTTCTAATGATATTGTTGACTATTGATTCCGAAAATGTATTGTATGTTGCAATATGTTTAATATATTTTAATTTTTTCTAAAAATTTTGTTTTGACAATGGGAAATTTAATAATCGTTGAATCAAAGATTGAAAAGTAGCAAGTTTATGTGGCAAGCTATGGTTTAAATCATTTGCAATAAATTTTATGGTGTTGGCATCTTAGCGGTGAATGTCAATATCAAATGTATTGATCTTTTTGGTCACTAAAGTATCCAGGAATGGCAACTTCTTATTGTTTTCTATTTTATAGGTAAACTTAACAGTTTCAAATTTTGAATTTAAGACTACAACAAATTTTTACACACTCGAAAGCAATGCACCAACATCAAATGATACTAACCGTTCATTTTCAGTCAGCTCAACATTTTTAATTTTGTTAATAAATTCGAACAAATTCTTGATGCTGAGAAGTGGTTGTTTATACTCCAATTTGATAATCATTTTAAGGCAATTAGACGCAATGCTTTTCCGAGCTTATGTATTTTAAGTAAACCGTACATTCTCGGTAGAACTAGATTGGATACCGTTAGTTGGAACCGGAGTTGTTTTGCTACAATGCGCAATGGTTTCACATTCCAGCAAAACCCTGCGAGCGTTCGCCAGCATTTTGACAAAAGAATTTTTTGATATTAACAAATAAGTGCCTTCACTGAGCATCACTTTAATTTGGTCAAAATAATCTTCTTTGTATAAAATTACAACTAGATTTTTTTTATCTGCTTTGAAATAATAACAATTTTTTTTTCAGATATTTATAATCTCATACTCTTTCTTTATCCAGCTGAATTTTTTTCGATTGTCATGTATTCTCCGAAATTTGAGTTTTGTTGGCATTTCTGATAAATTTTTTGGTATTTTCGTTTAGGTTTAGATTCATTCCAGTCTTGCCGAGAATGCAAAGGAAGGTAGCTCGAAATAATCTCTGCGGTCAAAACAATCCCGTTTCTATTTTTAATACCAATGTTGCTCTTTATGGTTTGAGTAAGGGACTACAGTCAAATTGCTTTGTTTACTTGATTTGGTAGCATCGCTTTATAAAAATATTGTAGCAGTGTTGTTATAGTAATAGCAACATTATATCGCAATATATTTTATTAACACATATAGCTTTGCCTACTGTTTGACAAGTTTATGAAAATATTAAACAGAAACGGCATCAAGTTACCATAACCTAATGCAATATATACACTGCCGGAGCAAAATAATCCCTTACTAGGATAGGTAAAAATGATCCAGGATCATTTTGCGCGCTCGATTTTTTTTCTTATTATAAAAATTTAAAATCCTAAAATAAAAAAAGGAATCATTATTGGACTACCATCCCCTTTACGAAAAATGTTTTAACAATTCTTCAAATACTCTTAATATATACTAACTCGTTTAATTGTTTTTTTTTCAGATGTGGTTAAAAAAAGTAAAAGAAAAACTGAGAGACAGTTATGGGACAAAAATAAAATGCGACCAAAAATAGAAGAAGTCCGTCATGGGTTAGATTACAAAACTGCGGCCAGAAACTTTGGTGTTCCGCTGATGAGTTTAAAGAGACACTGTAAAGGAATCAACAAGTTAGCTGTTAATGCTGTTAAGAAATTGGGAATCAAAAGACTGGATTTCACTGAGAAACAAAAAGACAAATACTTGGAAAGCAAAATATACGGTCTTGCCACTAAAAATGTGATATCGATTGCTTATCAGCTTGCAAATAAAAATAATATTGATTATTTGTTTTCCTAACTAGCAACGATTGGTTAATCTGTTTTCGAAAGAGGCACCCTTAACTTTCACTAATATTACCTATGTCAACATTAGCGGTTTGCGCCGTGCTTTTAACCGGCCTCTCGTGACCAAATTTTTCACGTTGCTAAAGACAGTGTACGATAAAATACAATTTCCAGCACATAGGATTTGTAATGTTGATAAAACATCGTTGAATACGGTTTCAGGTAGAAATTGTAAAGTTCTAGTTTAAAGAGGCAGGGAACAAGTTGGCAAAGTTGTATCTGCAGAACGAGGCGTGTCTACTACTGGCGTAATCTGTATGTCAGCATTTGGTTCTTATGTTCTATCAATGGTTATTTTTGCTCGTAAGCAAATGAAAGAAGAATTGAAAGATGGTGCACCACCGGGAACAACATTCTATTGCAACGAACATGGTTGGATAAATTTAAAATTTTTGGCGGTGTGGTTTGACCATTTACTTTCCTTTATTAAGTTTTTGTAAGAACATCTTGCACTTCTAATTCTTGACGCACATCTTTCGCACAAAAAATGCCAGACGTAACTTTGTGATCATTTACTTCCGCACACCACCCACAAGCTTCTGCCGTTAGACGTAAGCTTTACGTACCCACTCAATTATTACCACAATAAAACATTGGTAAGGTGACTTATTAATCACCCCGGCAGAGTTGTAACCGTTTTCTAAATCTCAAAAATTTTCAATGAGTTTTATATGCACACTACTTAACGCTATTAACGAATTCAAGAAGATTAGAATTCTTCTGTACGACCCTGATGTTTTTACTCACATGGATTTTGCAGCTGTTAAAGTGACTGAGCAAACAAACCTTAGAATGACAATGTCCAGGAGGAAAATAATGCGGTTTATTAACAAAATGAAGAAATCAATTATGAAACTAATACGGCCTACGAGCAGAATGATGCGACCAATGAAACAGGTATTAAAACCAACGAGCAAAATGACGCTTTACCAACAACTGTTAAAAATTTTAGCTTTGATTAATGAACCCTTGACGTCGATGGTATCGACGATAATAACTGCAATGCATATTGCTGTGACTATTGTATTGATAGTGCCAAGGTAAAGAAAGTGCGTAAACAGTTAGTAGATAACTTGTAATGTCAACTTGTTTTCCGTTTTAATTCCGATTTTTCATATTTTTTTAGCTGTTATATACCAAAGCCATTTAAATTTATTTTTACTAAATGTCATTTGGTTTAGCTAAGTAAAGTAATTTTGGTTGTCATTAATTGGTTGTTTTATTATGAAAAGCACTTAAAATGCATCTAGAACAGAGATCGTTTTGCTTCACCACAAGGACCATTTTGCCCTACTTTGCCCAACCTAAGAAGGTAAAACGATCCTTTTGCAAACTTCTACATTACTGCCCTCAAAAAATTGTTTACTTATTATATAAAACAATTGTTAAGACAATATTTAAGTACAGTCTACCGACATTCCGAAAAAGTATATTTGAACTTCTTCTCTTGTATACTTTGCTTTTTACGGGCATTTATAGCTTAGAGAAATCATTTTGGGACACTAGCCCTAACGGTTTACCTGAAATACATATGCCCGGAAAAGTACGTCGTCTAATCGTCTCAAGTATCAACGTTCATACATATTTGATATCAAAATGTTTATCAAATAAATTCAACAGTTTTAAGTATTAACACTCACATTTAGCATCAAGATTTTTTACAAATTTGTTGAAAAAATTTAAGACTTTGAGCTAACTGAAAATGGACGGTTAGTACATTTGATATTAGTGGATTGTTTTCGAGTGTCTCGATTGATAAAACTTTGCAGTATCTTAAAGATATATTATCTAAAAACCATTTTGGCAATTCAAAAGTAGAAAATTTTGTAAAATTAGCATAATTACGTATGGATCAATCATATTTTACAATTAAGTATACTATTTACCACCAAAAAAACGGAACAACGATGGGCAATAGCTTGTTTACATTTATGGCTAATTTGTTTATGAGTAGATTTGAAACCGATCTAAAACAAAATTTAAATTATTTTTCGAAAAATTTGGCTTAGGTATGTGGATGACATTTTTGCGGTCATTGATACTAGTGTTTGCAGCGCCCAAGAATTTTTTGAGGTCTTAAATTCAAAATTTGAAACTATTAAGTTTACAGATGAAACAATAAACGATGGACACTTTAGTGACCAGAAAGGGCAATAAATTGGATATTGACATTTACTGCAAAAATACCAGCACCATGCAATTGTAAATAATCCGAACCGTAGCTTGCCACATAAACTTGCTGGTTTTCAATTTTTGATTAAACAATTATTGAACTTTCCATTGTTGAAATATAATTTTAACAAACAATTAGAATATGTTAAACATATAGCAACATAAAAACGATTTACAAAATCCACAGTTAACAATATTATTATAAAGCAGAAACATACATTAAATATTAAAATGTGACTACATTACAGAATATTAACAGCAAAAAAGAAAATAAATATGTAAAAGTTTCTACATATAATACATGGTTTCAAAAAACCTTCTCAAAATTTGATTACAAAATAATAATAATCACTAACAAAACATAAAAAACTTTTTTGTGCTGCCAACATCGCAAACGTCAATATGCGTTCGTTAGTGTAGTGTTAAAATAAAAACTAGTAATCCACATAAAACTAAGTGTCCAATTTCAATTATTATATAAAAACGAGTAGGCGACAAATGGAAAAGTTATTTAAAAATTTTTGAAACTCAGTTGAAATTGAAAAAAACAAAATTAAAGTTGTAACGTCAAATTTGACAGATTTAGTAATAACTGTAATTTTATAAAAAACAAGACAAAAAAATAATACGCTACTCTCGTCGAAAGTATCAGCGTAATTCACTTACATGCAACGCTTGGCCGTGCGGCCTCGCCTTACTTACGACCTTTGTTACGTAAATTACTACTTAAGTAACTCGAAAGATCGAATATATATGTGCGATAAGTCGGAGATATATAAAATTAGTAGACTGTAATCAAAATATATATAAATCAAACTAGAAGACCTTAAAAATTTGTTATAAAAATCACTTAGCTCATGTCAAATATAAGAGAACAGATAAACTACATATGTTCGAAAATAATCATAAAATAGAAGACATTAAATTAATTAAGAAAATAAACAATTGAAAAAACTAAATCCATACGATAGTTTGGAAATTTGTAAAAACAAATGTTTATTAATGAACAACGATGACTACAGACCGATAGGTTTTTCGGAATTGTTCAACTTACTGTAAAACTTAGTAACACGTCATATAATTTTAGTATTAATTAGCTTTAGTCATAATTATAGTTTTAGTATAGTTTGGTGAGGATGACAGCATAGCTGTCGAAACACTTGTACGACAAGTATTCAAATTATTGTACTTGCTGGGTTATTGTGAATCAAATATATTTAAACCTACAGTGTTTAGTGTTCCTTTTATTGATAAAACATATAAACTATACTCAACGTTTTCTAAATAAAAATAAAATGAATAAATTTGACAAATAATATTTTAATTGTAATTGAAGGAATGTTTTAAGTATTAGAAAAACTTTATTTATTTTCTGCGTAATTTGTTTTTCTTGTAAAATGTTAATTTTTGTAATCTGCAATACATAATTATGGCCAGCAATCCGTAGTAGGTACAAACTACTGATACTCAATCTTGTTTAGACTTCACTATCACGTTAGTTTTGATTCGTCTCTAAAATATTTTTTTTTCTGGTACTGATCGTATCTAAGTACATAAAATACATAAAATAAATTTTAAAAAACTGCAATATTTTTTAATAACTTTAATTAAACGTGTTTTAAGAACAATAAAAACTAAAAAATATAGTAATCCAGTTTTCAATAAATAAAAACGTAAATTTATTCTTTATTAAGACAAAATAAAAGTAATTAAATTATACTTTGTTTAAATTGTTTGCAATTTATAAAAAGCATCAACGATTTTACAGCAATAAAACAGTTTTAGATTTGCAAAACAAAGGAACATAACTAGTTTTGTTACAACGACATTTAAACAAAGCAACTAAAATGGACAAAAAGATTCTTGGCAGATTACGTTTGAAGAATGTCAAGAAGTGAAAAAACTATATTGGTGCGTGGGTTGTGAACACATTTTTTTTTAATGACGCTTTGATATCGACGTGGCCATATTGAAATTTATCTACTCGAACTAGGAAGATAACACAATTGTCAAAAATAGTTTTTACTTTCATAAAACAAAAAGGATTTAGCTTTGTTGAGGATTAACTATAATCACCTTCAAGCTTTCGTCCAAAATTACCAGACCGTTTTAATTTCCACCGACGCT
Organism: Aquatica leii; assembly: GCA_035610365.1. NCBI lineage: Eukaryota > Metazoa > Arthropoda > Insecta > Coleoptera > Lampyridae > Aquatica > Aquatica leii. Next base: position 61,161,822 of record CM069436.1, read on the forward strand.
ATTATCTTTAATTTCATTTTAAAGGCAAAGCATCGAAAAACATTACTCGACTTTAAATGCGGATTTTTAAATGTAAAAATAAGAGCTTTTCGGACATTTATCACATGAATGTGGCTACAAAAAAAAATTAATCGATATAATAAAAAAGTTTTGTTTTGGAAAAGAGCATGCGGGAAATGCTAAATTTAAGGGCGACGCGCGACAACGTTCAGTGATTCCGCAATCGTGGAAGTGAACGTAAGTGCATCCCTTGCGCAAACTTTACGTAAAGTACGTAAACCAAACGAGTAAGTATTTTTAACATTTTACGGTTAGCAATTAAATACTTTGAAAGAAAATCGTTTTATTGGTACCATACAAATATATGTATATAAAAAACCATCTTTACAATTTTTTTTATTAATGCAATTACAACAAAAGTTTTTTTAACGTAAAAATTAGTTACATTATCACTTATTTTAATTGTAACACTTATAAAATGTTATACTTCATCCGTTTAAATTTAAGTAATTAAATGTTATGTACGGGCCTGTACACACTGCTTAATTACTCTAATTCTACACTTCTAAGTTATTTTAAAAGCTCAAAGTTATTTCTTTTGACTTATTATTACATTAGTATTTTAAGCAACAGGTGAGTTTGATGTTACACTTTTTTTGCTTAAAATAGATTTTAATCAAAAGCGTATTCAAATAATTATCATCTATTTGTGTATTTATTATTCTAAAACATTAATTATGTTAATAAACAACAAAATTGAACCTTGCAAGCTCTAACTATTGAAATACATTGTGATTGTTATTACAAGTTGTTTAAGAAAATAAGTTTTAGGTGTGTTGCGTGTATAGAACCAAAACAAAACATAAGCGTTTAAAATTTTTGTCACCTTATATATATTGGAAGAACCCGTAAAAATATTTATTTTTTACGTTAAAATGTTCATTATTAATGTTGTTCACGATAATTTTAAATAGCATTTTTACAATCTATTGCTTCATTTATTATTATATTTCTTCTATTTGAGTTTTGTTAGAATTTACATTTATGTGTCCTTATTGTAGATTGCAAAATGTATATAAAGTTGTTTAAACAATAGTTAATGTTTTTATCAATATTAATCCACCTCTGAGAAATGATTTAAGTTACTCTCAGGAAGGTATTATCGTTAATTGATAATCTTTGAACTTTACAGCTAAAATCAATTTTATCTTAAAATAGACATTTATAGAAATTTATACAAGAGAAACAAAACTGCGTGCAATTACACGTTACTAACATTCTGAAAGTTGTGATTAAAGTGTTTTCTGAAATACCGGTAACATACTATAAGTATTGTAAAAAAGGATTTACATGTAATAAATAATATAATATTTATTCAATAAACTGATTTATATAATAATTTTTGGTTGTTTTAATACTCTTAGTATAACACTAATCAAACATAAATACATAAAAAAGTTAAAAATACGTATCTAGCATAGACTTCCCAGTCGATGTACTCGCTTAAAATACCCATTTTGATTCCATTTACATAATATATAGCATACCAAAACTTGGAAATTATGTAATATTTATATTTAACATTTTTAAGCAAATATCTTCTGAAGTTGAGCTTGATAATTATATGTTTAAAACATATGTAAATAAATATAATTAAAAAAAAATTAACACATTGATGTATTGGTGGACAATAATTTTAATAAATAATATTTAACCAATGATTAGGAATTCCCTTAACAATTTAACCTTTCTTCTAGTTCATTTTTGACCTCATTACAAGTTTGTGCTTATTTTAATTGTCTTATATTTTTCCTCGTTTTTTATCCACTTTTTTAGTTAGATAGAATAGAAATTCTTGCTACCACTGGGTTATGGCCAGGTCACACATCCCCTCATGGATAAGTTTTAACTGCTTTTACATAGTTCTTGAATGTTTAGTTTATTACTATAAAATTTATTTGTTTTCTAACTATAGTATTGTTTGTTCCATTTTTTGGGGACTTCCACGTATATAGCCTACTGTTTGGTAGTTTGAACATCGTATTAAGCGCTATAAGTTTTTTTCTTGACAGTGTTAGATTAATCTTTCACCTCAGGCATTCCTGGATATTAAACCATATTTACCGATGTTTTTTCCATATTTTTCTTTCTCTATTTTGGGTCTTGAAGTACCCTATAGTACACTACTGAACTCAAGATTCCTATCGTAGAGCGTATTCTACCTAAACCAGTAGCTTTGCGACCGAGTTTTCGACGCTCACGGAGAAACTGTAAGAGCATCTAAAAGAATATTTAGTAGAAAAACAAAATTAAACTTTAATAACTATGGGAGAATATAATGTATTTAATTAGTGTAACATACTGTTTATAAGTTAGTATAAGCGCCATCTTTTAGTTTAAACAAGAACACATGTAGAAATGTAGTCATATAAATTCAGTTTTATTAAAAAGTAAGATGTTTGTTCATTGTCCCAACATATAAAATTAACACAACAGTTACGTTAGATTTTAGTTTTTTTAACCGAATATTTGGAAATCAGTTTTATCAATTGGAGGCAAGTCTACAAAAGCGGGATTTCAAAACGCAATCAATCAGCGTATCATAGGCGCCGACTTGTGTAAAACTTTGTGGGTTCCTAGAAAACATTAGTATGAAAACTAATATCGTTTATAAATATAGCATAAAAATAAATGAATAAATTATGATTATCTAAAACATATACACACACATATGTATATATAAATACTATATTATACAAAAACTATTTAAAAAATGTAAGTTAGCGTCTTTCAAGATCTCGTGAACTGTGGCGCTGTAGTCTGTATATGTCAAACTATTGTTATTATCCGTCTTACAAACATTCGGCGGTACATTTTTCTAACCTATCTTTGGTTTTATCGTTGTATTTGTTGTTAATTAGTCTTTAGGTATTATTATTATAAGTAAATTAATTTTTATTTAATAAATAGATATCTGATTATTTATAATTATTGACGTGAGTGCCTTTTAAATAGACTAACGTTTTTGGAATTCAGATAGACTAGTCAAATTTTTGACTTTTAGTATATTAATTCCGATTTTCGACTCAAGGTCACAGTTCACGACATAATGAAATGCCTCTACAGGCTTATGTTTAATTTTAATTGCTATATTATTTATTTCGTGCAAACGTTTGCTGTCGGATGTGGTTAGCACTGATAAACTCATCTGCTACTTCATCAATACAGATGTTTGATGACACATAACGATGAGCATGTATAATGCTATATTATTCAATCGCATTTAGGTAGTCGTTGATCTCGCATATGTTTTAAAACGACGTAGACTGGAGAAAAACCTTTCAGCAGTTGAAACAAGCACAGTTAATATAAGCCGAATCAGATTCCAGAACTCTGGCAATATTTCTTTACGTAATTTATCGTCTTTGACAAAACTCACCACTTCATCAAAAATAACTTTTTTCGAGATTATAAGATCTTTATCAATGTCGTCTGCGTAAAAATTTAGTCGATGGAGATCCTCTTCTTGGTTAGGTTTTTACAATCACAAATCGTTCTGCAATTTTCAAAAAATGTATCTAAATTAATTCTATAAGTTAACCAAGACACAACGTTATCAACAGTTTTAAAGAACTGTTGCCTATAGTAATCTATAACACTGTTAAATGTGTAGCCTTCTATGTCATAATCTAATCGCCGCGTAACCCACCGCTGACTAGGAAGCTTTGCTTCGTCTAATTCAAGTGAAATGGCTTTTTGTTGACGGTTTCTCAAAAATTTAAAAACCAATTTTGCTCTTTGAAAGATTCTATCACAGTTTCTAAAGATCTAAACATGGCAAACCCTTTTTGAAACGACACGGTCTTTTTCTGATTAGTTGTGATTGTTGTATCGACGTGACCAAAAACTTTAACGAGTACATTAATATAATGAAAAAAGTAAAATGATTCTAAATGGGACACGAAACCACTTGCTTTTGCCCCAACTTCATTTTTTTTTCAGATTTTCACAGTTCGAACATAAAATCTATAAGACTTGAATAATTTCTTAAAATTGAGTTCATCAAAAGAAACCTAATAGTCCATCTAGTCGGACGAAAAAGACAAAGATTTTCACCATTCATTTTGAAATTGAGAAAATATCCTTAATCGTTTCGAAGAACTTCGCACAAATGTAATTATATCTCGAGCAATATTTAAAGCGCCTTGATGCAATGCACAAAAAATGGCTCTAGTTTCCAACGCAACAAATTGGGTTCGTACACCAGTCACTGTACCAGACATATTTGCAGATCTATCAAAGCACTGACCACGACAAAATTTAACAGGCATATTAAAACTATAAAGCACGTCAAGAATGATTTTCAATAATGTACCAGACTCGGTATTTAATGTTTCGTAAAAACAAAAAAAATGTTCTACATCATAATCAGTAGACACATATCGAAAACATATTGAGACTTGCTCTCTCACATGTCACTGGATTCATCGATAATGATTGCATAGTATTTTGCATCTTTTAGTTGTGCAATAAAATGTCTAAGAACTTTATGAGTAATTATGGTAAGAATTTTGTTGCCAATATCGTGAGATAACCATTTATATTTATCTCTAGCCAACCATCGCTTAAAATCGCTACAATCGGTAGCTCTAAGGTCTAATAAACTCAATAAATTACTACTTTCATCTGTATGTCCACGAATAACCAATCCTCGAATTGCTAAATATTAAATTGAGGAATTAATTGTAAGTAATGCCACACGCGTTTCTAAAATTTCTTGTTTTTTTCTGGATGACAGCTGTATTGACACATTGCATTTATTTTTTGATTTTGTGTATATTTTCAGACTTGCTTCTCGATGACAAGCCGAATTTTTGTGTACTTGAAATCTTTATTCCAAGACCTAAATCCAGATGAAATAAATGCAATATCTTTCTTCGTTGAAAACGAAAGCAGTTTTTGTTCGAAAGCATCCTTGTATATTGTACACAATAATCAGTATCGGTGTTAATGCATTCAGAGTCTGGTTTTGTACTTTGATAATAAACAATCCAAGGGAACGAGGATTTTCATGGTTCTTTAAAACCACGTTTTCGCTGTGACTACTTGTCTTATGCGTTGTTGATAGTGATAAAGTTTTGTTTTTATCAACTTAGATGGCGAGCTTAATGATGCATTGGTATTATTGTCATCCATTTTGAAAATTGTTGAAGCCGTTACCGATAGCTCAACTGCGCTCGATTGTTTTACTTTTCTAATTACGACTTTGTCCATACTGTGACCCTAGTTTCTAATATTAAACAAATATTAATAACAAAATCATGTATATAAACGCTTCATTTTAGTACTTACATAACATCTAATTCAAAATAACTCAATATCGAAAAATGTCGTTCACTTGCATCTTCAATATTCAAAAGTACGTCGGGAATCTAGTCGAAATGTTTGGAGCAACACAAAAATAAGTGCCCTTTAATAAAACCTTATGTAAACTATTATAAAAATAATAAAATTTCAATCTCTTATAAGTTATTCTTTTGCGGCGGCTATTTGTTAGCTCTAAAACATTTTGGTAGTTACCTACATAATACTTTAATGATATTTGAAAACGTCCACGTTATCTACAAGCTTTTTGAAAAATGTAGCCCACCCTAAGGCCGACCTCACGTGCCGTCACCGCTCTAGACATCTGATAACTTTACTTTTTTATTTTTTTATTAAACAGTTTTGTTACGATCATTTTAAAGAATAAAGCTATAAGGAAACAGATGGTCTGGCTATTGATAACGGTATCTTTTCGGGAATGGTAACTTATTCTTAGATCATGAAGCCCTTGTAAAAGTTTAATATTCTGAAATATTATTATACAAGTTTTGTAAAAATGTATGTTTGTCGGGTAACAAAAATTTATTAATCTCAACGTGCGCAATTTTTATTGTGGGTGCTAGGAACCCACATAAAAATTATTGTGGGTTCAAAAAGTAGCTCGAACCCACTCGGCGCCTATGCAGCGTATTCTACAAAATCTGTAGAATCTTTAATGTGAGTGTTTGTATTCGAAACTCAAGACTTGCATATAACTAAGAAAGATATCTTAGTTAGTTTTGACGTGGTATCTCTTTTTTAAGTCCCGGTAGACGTGTTGTTTTTGCTCAAGGAGAGAATTACTGAAGAAGTTCTGCTCATCAAACTCTGTTTAAAAAACATTTTTATTTATAACAATTTATTTAAACAAGTAGAAGGAGCGTCCATAAGTTGATCGCTCTCTCCAGTTTTAGCTAATATTTATATACAGGGTGTCCCACGAGGTACTGTACATACTAAAATGGTATGTTCCTTAGGTCAATTTAAGTAGAAAACGTCCTATAAACATAGGTCCAATTCGCCATAGTTACACAGATACAAGCGTTCAAAGTTTATAACTGATCACACATTTTTTTAAAATTAATTATTTTTAGTCAACTGGGAAACAAAAGCCGAACAATATGTTATTTATTGCTTTCTTTTCTACTAATGTCACAGTCGATTTTATTAAATGAAGTGTAATTGAAATGCAAAATGCCTTCTCATTTTTCTAACGAAGAGTATGCTGATATCATTTACATTTATGGATTTTGTGATGGAAATGCGAGATCTGCCGTTAGGGAATATGAACGAAGATTTCCTAACAGGAGGGTGCCAGATCACCAAACCTTTTTTTCTGTGTTTCAACATGTACGGACTCATGGTTCATTTCCATCAGTTTCAACAAGATCTGACCGTCTTGTGCAGTTAAATGTGAATGAGCAGGAAAACATTCTACAGATGGTTGATCGGAGTCCAGGGTTGAGTACTAGAAAAATTTCTTCTCGAACGGCACTCCCCCGTATGTCAGTATGGCGAACATTACATGATGAGCTTCTGTATCCTTATAACATACAACAGGTTCAGCATCTGGAACCTGGAAATTTTGCTACCCGGTTGAATTTATGCCACTGGCTACAGGTAAATCCACAATTAGTTCCATTCATTTTATTTAGCAACGTGGCGCAATTTACTAGAGATGGAGTGAACAATACACGTAATTCTCATTTGTGGTCATATCAAAATCCACATGGCACAACAAAAACTAACTTTCAGCGCAGATTTTCTGTTAACGTATGGTGTGGCATGATTGACGATCAACTTATTGGACCTTTTTTCTTGGAGGAACGTCCGATAGGAGAAGCATATGCTAATTTTTTGCGGAATGAATTGCTACCGCTTTTGGAAGAAGTACCTTTACTAACAAGACAACAAATGTTTCTGCAACATGATGGAGCTTCTCCACATTTTAGTCGGCATGTGACCGAATATCTAAATGTTGCTTACTCTAATAGGTGGATTGGGCGTAAAAGCCCGCATGCTTGGCCACCGAGATCGCCCGATCTTACACCTTTGGACTTCTATCTGTGGGGTCATGTGAAAAGTTTAGTATACGAGGTAAAATTTAATAACAGAGCTGAACTAATACAGCGTATCCTGGATGTGTGTCAACAAATACGGAACAACCAGCAGGTGCTTCGAACGGCTACTCGGTCCATTTTAGATCGCAGCCGTCGTTGTATTAATGCCGAAGGAGGTCATTTTGAGCATTTGATGTTATTGTTTTGTTTGTTTTTTTTATGTTTGTTTTGTAGTTCAATTTTCTGTTTTCAATAATAATAATTTTCAAAAAATGTGTGAGCATTTATAAACTTTGAACGCTTGTATCTGTGTAACTATAGCGAATTGGACCTATGTTTATAGGACGTTTTCTACTTAAATTGACTTAAGCAACATATCATTTCAGTATGTACAGTACCTCGTGGGACACCCTGTATAGAGTATTTTGAAACTGAATCTATAAAAAAATGTTGAGTTAAAACCAAAAACTTGGTTCAGATATGTTGATGATACGTTTGTTGTATGGCCTCATAGCAAAGATAAACTAAATCAGTTGTTTGAACATCTAAACTTTGCACACAATAGCATTACATTTACTATGGAGTTAGATCATAACAGCAGTCTAGCCAGATAATAAAAATATACAAAAAAAAGGAAACGCTGTTAGAGTCCCTCCACTCAAACAAAATGGATACGGGTTTAAAAAGATACAACAATCATGGGAAAGAGTAATAAATTTAAAAGTCACGGAAGACTAATCACCGCCTATGCGATCTTCAAGAAAAAATTCTAACTCGCTTAACGATTTTATTCATTCAATTTAAATACAACTTATACTCTTACATACAGCTAATTAATTTTTATCTCTTTTTTTTGTATCAGGCATCTCTTCGGGAATCTTTCCTTTTTCAATATTTTATTTACTATTTCCGTCATCTTTTTTGCAATATTTTCTTTCCCGAAGATGGGATACAAGGCGAAGAGTGGGTACTCTTCGCCTTGTATTCCATCTTGTCCTGCCGCCTTCCCTTTTTTACCTTTTTTATTTCCTGTATTACTTGGTCTTCGTTTATTCTATCTCTACCTTTTTCTAGTCTTACTACAGATTTTTTCTTTGCTTTTTTTCATCTTTCCGATTTTGTTCTTCCCCTTCTTGCAAGTTTCAAAAATATCTATCCCATTCTTTTTATTTGTATTTCTTTTGTCGTCCACTTTCTCTTTCTTTTTTTCCTTAGATATTTCCATACGTTTTATTTGGTTTTTATTCCTTTGATCTAATCTTCTTATTTTTTGTTTTCTTCCTTCTTTCTTTCGCATGTTTTCTTGTATACTTTTACTGTTTCTTTGTATTCTTCTTTTTCTTTCTTTCCGTTTTTCCACTGTCTTAATGCTCTTTTTGCCTTTTGCTTTGCTTCTTTGCATTCTCTATAACACCATTACTTCCATCCTGTTTTCCCCCTTTTCACTTTTTATCGATAAGTCACTTGTATTATTTACATAAGGCTTACAATGTCTATAGAACGGGATTTTTGATTATGTAGTTTTTGCATTAATAGGTAGACGGCAAGTTGGTTATTTTACCTTTTTACATTTGCAGTTTGTGTTTGTCAGGGGACAAATTTTGATCTTTGCTTTTGTAGTATTTTTCAAGAGACGTATGAAAACAAATATGTAAACTATCAAAAAAAGACCCAGTATTAATAACTTTGAATTCGGGGCAACTTATTTTTTGTTTTGCGGTTTAATTTTATTCTTTGGTAATAGTCTGTAGCAAGTTTCCATACCCCACCCACCCACTTTGTCTGTGGATATTTTAAACAGATGTTACCATTGGGAAACATTCTATGATGACGTCCTGTTGCTATATCTAATATTTCTACATCTTCGAGAATTGGATACGAGTAGAATACGTATTGGAAGAAATTTTTGCAAAAACAAATTACGAAATCAATTTAACGGAAACTAGGCGCGGTCGTTTACTTTCAGTTAGATTTCAATTAAGTTTTAGCTAATGCTGACAAGACATATACTAGCTAGTCCATAATTGGAGGAAACTAATTGTAAGTATTACATTTTTACTCATTATTATGACTATTAAGTAAATATGTACCACCTCTTTTTGAAACTTATTTTATTTTATCTTAAAGTTTTGTTTTTGGTTCACGGAACTATTCTTACTACATAAATTAACAGCTGTTTTCTATATTTTTATATTTTATTTTATCGATATTACTTATTGTGCGCGTGTTAGTCAATAAGGACATACGTTTCAAAAATTTTAAACTTCACGTTTTCTGCTGAGGAGTCATAAGACACCTCTCGTGATTACGATTATATGTACTTCAAATGCATTTTGCGTATTTTCTAAGCATTACTAAATATTGTTTGAATCATTTTTAGGTTTCATTATTTTTTTAGTTTTAAGAGTAATTAAACATTTGATAGAAATTTTAACAAAAAAATTTGATTGCCAAGTAATTTTCATATAGTTTACGCTTTGCTTTACTAATATCTATCGTTAAACAAAAGTTAGAAATATAATGTTTTTACTAAATTGCTTAACTTTAAATTGTTATTAGACAGTGCAACACTAAAGGCGGGTTGCACAAAGCAAATCAAAAATGTAGCAAGTGATTATTTCTGAAATCAATTGTTACATCACGAATAAACGTGGTTTCATTGGCTACGTAGCAATTGTTTTGAGAAATAATCTGTTGTTACAGTTTTGATTTGCTTTGTGCAACACGCCTTAAGAATAGAAGATTTCAGTTATATTATTTCTTCAACTTTATTTGCGTTATTAATAACGCGCTATAGCGACAATTGTAGAATTAATATCAAAACATCAAAAATCATTGACGTTTAAACTAATGTAAAATCTTTCTAATCAGATGAAATTTGTGTAATTCCGCTTAACTTAGCCAGCTTTCTTCACGTTTTAAAAAAGATTTGCACCATTTACACGTTTTTTAAAATATATCAGAACAAAAAATAGTAATTTACGTAACAAGCGTAGAAAGTAAAGGATAGCATAACCAACGTTAATGCGACGCGAGTCCGTAAGTAGGCGTTGCATGTCAGTGAGTGATGCTATAAAACTTTTGATGATAGCAACGTCCATTATTATTTGTATTGCTTTTCGTAAAATTACATTATTGTTTGAAAAAATAAAAAAGGAATTGAAGTCACTAGAAATATAACGTTAGTACTACATTTGTTACAAAATCTGTCAAATTGGATATTAGCTTTAACATTGTTTTTTTCCATTTTAACTGAATATTAAGATTTTTTAAATAACTTTTCCACTTGTTAGATTGGTTTAAATTTACAAATATCTAGTTGGCAAAGACTAAATTTAAGCTTTGGTTATGCAGAACCGGTTTATGAATATTTTTTTAAATTAAGATTCCAATTAAAATTGTAAATATTTTATTGAGGTTTCCGAATTTCACATTTTTTATTAATCTTAATTAAATAAATATTGTAAGAAACAATTTTTCAAATTTTGTTATGTTACTCCCTTAAGCGGTCGACCTACAAATCTATAAATATTTTTTTTGTTTTAAAACCGCACTATAAGACGTTCCTAATCGACTGACGGCTATTCCTACGTGCCACCCTGTACTCTAGCAGTGCATGAATAAATATTTACAGGAACTTTTCTTTGTAATTTGTCGTAAAGATATTTAATAAAAATAACAGCTATATCAGGTATCTAAATGCAAACGTTTTTGTTCTTTGTAAATATATTTTCAGTGTGTCGATTTGCAAACTTTAAATTGGGGATATATTTACAACAAAATAATATAAAATTCAAAAACCCGTTTTGACAATAGAGAGGAAAAACCAAATTGACATGGTCAGTGGCACACCTGCACCTACCCTTTCACCTCCGACCATCCCAACTTCAGAAATGTAAATTTCAACTCTCCACTTATGATACATCGTTGCCAAGGTCTTTAAAAATGCTATTCAGAAATACCAAAAAAGCGACATGCCACTTGACAGTTTTGAAATAATTAGCAAATAATGAAATTTTGGGAGACGCTGTTAACGCTTTAAAGATACATTGTAAAATCTTACTTTAGAAAAGTAATTACAAGATCTGTTTAAAATGTTTTTTCTAAACAGAAAGATAGTCAAAATTCAATTTCTTGCCTCAATTTTTGGAATGTCTCACGAGTGATGGAAAAATAAACGTGAATAATTCGTTGTTGTAATTTTTGTAGATCTACTGTTTGTTGATTTTATGTAGCCCTATAAAAAAATTTTGCAGTTTTAAATCAGGCTATCGCGATGGCCACTCGATTGCTCCTCTACGACGAAACCATTTTCTTAGATAATCTTTATCTAGCCACTGTCTAGTCTGCACGGCGTAATGCCGTGAAGCACTATCCAGTTGAAAGTGAAACAAATTTGATCTTCCAAAGTTTGAACAATCAACGGTTCTATAGCGTTTTTAAACAAATTTACAAAAATATCACCAGTAAGGTTTCCATTCAGAAATAAAGGACGAACAATTTTATTTTCTAGAATGCCAGCTCAAACATTTAGTTTCTAAGGATATTGGGTGTGATCCTTTTGTGTAATACGCGAATTTTCATTATTCTAATAACAATAATTATGTTTGTTCACTTGTTAGTTAAAAAAAAATTTGCATTCATAAAAAAACAGATGTTTTTTAAAATGTCAGGATATTGTTCAAGTTTTTCAATCTTAGTTTCACGAAACTAAATTACGTCTATCAGAACCATCCTAGTTCTTGAAAAATGTGCATTTCATAAAGAAAAATTGGTTGTGCTTTTAAGACTCTTTGAACCGATTCATGTGACACCCGTTAATTCTGCAACTTTACAAAGCGATGCTGTTGGACACATGTCGACTTGACCAAAAGTTTTAATTTGCGCCCCTTCATCAAGAATTCTTAGCTGCTTTACTTTGATATTTGCTACAGAATCAGTGGCTTTAAATTTCCACACGTAAACATCGCAAACATTTTTATTCAGATGCCTTGCACTGAATGCAATAGCCGCCCGTAAAGCACATAGATTTTTATTTGCGTAAAGATAAATTATCTTAACCTGTTCAGCAACTGAGTATATCATTTTTACAATTTGTTTTCAAAAAAACCAGTTTGATTAAAATTTAACAATGACACACTTCAAAGTAACAATAAATACTGACGTGTAAATACTTCTCAACATTGAGTAAAAAGCCCAAACAAATACTTTTGATAAAACAAAATTACAAAAAACTTCTATCTGGTTCTACTAATGGTCATTATTGCGATAATGGAACTCATCGTATTGTACGAGAGTATCACACCCAATTGTCTCAGAATAATTGCGCTGGATATTTGAAGAGATTACAACATGTGATAACTATCCTAAAAATAAAATTTTTTTATCACAAACAATGTAATTTTAAGAGTTGACAGCATATCTCTAAATTTCATTATGTGATAATTATTTCAAAACTATCAAACAGAATGTCACTGTTTTTTTTTAAAAAACCTCTTCAGCGATGTATCATATGAGGAGAGTTGCAATTTGCATTTAGAAAAAAATTACTTACTAAAAGATGCATTCTTTGAAAAGTTTTGTTGATAGACTAACCCGCTTGGAACAACGCAACTATACGTCTTCGGGTTTCTACAGAACAATCACTTTAACCAATTTGCCTAAGCATTTTTAAAAATAGACTAAACTCTTATTAAAGTTTAACTGTGCGTGGATTTTAAGAAAAGTCAATGTGTATGCAGTCAGAATGATCTTCTACATAAATAATCGTTTAAAAGAATTAATATAAGATCGAAATAATGACGTGTCAGTTAAGTATTATGTTTGACTAGTGGTCTAATTAACATTACAAAGTGGAAGTTGTTCATATCAATATTTTTAATAGAAACGTGAAACAAAGAATTAGAATATTTTTTTTTACAAAAATATTTGTTGGCACTTTCCCGGAAATTACCGCTTTACTATTTTGTTGTGTAAATAAATTTATTGTTTTTTATGCAGCTACCTACTAGCAATACGTACTTGTGAATATAGATATTTTTTGTAATTAGTTTAATATATATAAGAGTTATTTGAATATCTAATTATAAACGAAGCCGAAAATAGACCCTTACTGTTGTTCTTTAATTAACTTCAGATATTTCAATGTGGCATTGTTTTCTATCATTTTTTATCGGTTTTTTAATCACACATGGAGACAGTAATAAATTATCAATATATATTACGAAAACGATGTACATATGTATATAATTGAACTAAAGGAGTTTTGAGTACGCAAAAAGTAAATAAGATTGTGTAACGTAAAAATGTAAGTCCTTTCTTATTTACCTGAACTGGGCTGTACTACAACGCAAGTGTGTAGAGAATTAAAACATTTTCAACAATCGGACAATTTCTAGACAATTATTGTTATGCTAGATGAGTTTAAATGTACGATGCATATTTATTAACACAAGAGAATATAATTTTAAATCTCAGATTCTGTATTGAAATCAAGAATTTTTTTTAATAATAGAACAAAAATAGTTCTTATATAGCACACTAATATTTCTCGCATAGTACAAAACAGAACTTATTTTTCAAAAAAGCACAAACTAGTAAAAGAAGCAAAAAGAAGGGAAGGTCCGATTTTCATCATCAACTGTCTCTCTTTCTAAATGAACTGTAATTATTTATTGATAACAAAACGTTAGTAAGTTTTGTTTAATGTTTAATAAGTTTAGTTACGGCTAATACTTTAAAATATCAACTAATTGTGAAACTTTGGCTTAAATAAACTGGAAACATCTTTCGTTCTTCATATCCTATGAGATGGCAAAGATTAGCACAGTAATTACAAAGTTTCTCTTGCAAGTTAAATTAAAATGTTTGGGTGCTGTAAAAGTATGTAGTTGTTGTCTGTTGTAGTTTAGATGGTATTTTATTTCTAATTCAATTTAAACAAAGTGGTCTAATTTTTTTCCTTATTAATAGCTTCTGTGAACGTATACAGAAATGCATATATTTAACGTTACGAATATAAATTTAACGTTTGTCAACAAACATAAAAGCACATAACCCTAGACAGCCCTTTAGAAAACTAAAATGTTTTGCTAAAAACTTTGCAAAGAAAAATTAAACATTACGTAGATGAAGTAGTTTTATTAGGGATGTAAAAGTTTTTGCAATCTTAAGAATTAAAAACATTTTGATTTAGAAACGCGCAATCAACATAAAAGTTTTCATACCATATTTCATATAGTACACGATTTTTTATTTTTTAACAATTTTACATTGTATATATGCAAATGAAATCATGCATAAATTTTACTCTGAAATTATGTACTATGAAATATTACGCACACCCCTGATTCATAATCGAGTTTCACACGTCAGAAATGATCTTTTTCTCTAATATTATGTAAGCAAGAACGGCAGTTTCTTTATTAAATTTTGTTCTCGATATTTCAATAAAAAGGTAATTTTCTATACACGTCGGGGGCGGTTAATTAAAAAGGATATTAAGAATAATTAAATTAATTTTTGTTTGTGATGTTTAATTAGTAAAATGTATGAAAATAAAATTTAGAGACGAAAAATGTTTTCGTTCCCAATTAACATGCGATTTTAGTGTCGATAAAATAAATAGCATATAGTTGTATACGTATTCATATGGATAGTGTGCGTGTGCTGGCTGTTATTTAAATCATGCATTTTAATTGTTATGTGGGTATTTTCTAAATTTGATACACGATTTCACGTTCCTACTTTAGTAATTTTGTAACGTTGTTAAGCAAGTGTGACAGTTATGTTTTATTAGTAAATAAACATGGGTGTAGTGTGGTCAAAATATTTGTCTTATTGCATAATTGCAATCAATGCTTTCAACATTAGTCTTCGTATACACTGTAACGGTTTTTATATCAAATTCGTGTATTTTAAATATTTATAAATTATTGCGATAAGTATTAATACTTGTTTGCACTTTATGTATTCTGCATTTTCTATTATAAATATAATTGACATGCTTAATTAAGAAGTACTCTACACATAAGTATTTCTAATGAATGTTGTAAGTTTTGTTTTAGTCTTCTTAAGTGTAAACCGTATTTTATAATTCACATATGTACATCAAACGTAACTAGACTTTTACGCACATTGTTATATGACGGTATTATAAAATCTTCTGCAGCGCGGTACAATGAGCGCTAAATTCCAGAACTTAAAAAACATCTAAAAAGTATATTAATTAGACAATACTAAATTTTATATAAATAAATGTTACTTTACATAATATTTAAAGATATAAATCTACAGAAACGTAAAGATTTTATTTTAATTTTTAGAAATGCGCCATCTCGTGACAACTTTGTCAGTTAGGATTACAGTTTGCTATTGACAGCTACAAGTTACAAACATTTAACCCATTTAACAGTGCAACACTTAAGCATTTGTTTTGTTTTTAATAATGAACAATCAGAAAATAAAATTTTAAATTTATCAAATTGCAGTGATTTTATTTACACTTATTTAAGTAATTATTGCCCACTAAGAAAATTAATACAAATTTTGTGCGTTTAGGTATTACAGCGTTCCAGCTAAATGAAAACTTCGCCTCTTGGGCTTAGTCTTTAAACAAAGCTGTCGCGCTGTAAAATACCACTTACACCCACTAAATTGTAAATAAGTATTGTTGCTTAACGTGATTGTACAAAAAAAATCGTAAAAATTAAAACTGCTGCAGTTTTTTCAAGATTGCAGTATAACTGAAAAATAGAAAGAAAATACCTACTGAATTCTACTAAATTTACTACCAAAAAAATATATAAATAAAGAAATGCTGAGATAAACCTTGTCGCAAACATAAATATTCCTTGTTTAGTTATGTAATGTCAAAAAAAACCTTTTTGAGCCGCAAATTGCAAAATAGAAATCTACGTAAAACTATGTTTTTCAAGTCAATTATTATGTAAGTAAAAATGTGTGGCTGATGGAAAACATATTAAAAGTCTCTAAAACTTAGTTAAAATTAAAAAAAAATTCTTTTTATAAAATTTGTAAATACAAATATAGTACATCCAGTATCCGAACACTCAAATCGCAAAGACTTAAACCGGACGCTTCTCGGTAATCCGAACACTGCGTGCACAGACTTGTTATCTATACGTTGCAGCCGTAACAAAAAATCGCTTTCACTTGGAGTTTGGTTTGGTAGCTCGGCGCACCATTACCATTCATCGAGACAACCCAATTAAAAATGTCGAAAAGAAAGCACACAACTCTAAATTTAAAACAAAAGGCTGAAATACTAAATCTTATTTAATCGGAACAAAGCGTTCAAAAAAATAAAACTAAATTATTGAACCATGTTGCCTCTTTGTATTCAGGCACAAGAAGCAGAAACACTTTAAAATTAAGCGCATATCCAGAAATTAAGAAGTTATTATATACCCGGTTTTTTCAGAAAAGAGCTACAGGTAGGTACAATACTAAAAATCTTTATACAAAACTTTATACAAAATAATTTTTTTGAAATTCTTTTACAGAGTCTCTATTGTCTGGAAAAAGACTATGCAAGAAAAACCAATTTTTTACAACCAACCAGCTCAATTTGTTTTTTAATAATTTTCTTTCTTTCTTTTTCTAGTTAGCTTTAAAAAATGTTTTTTCTGCGTTGTGATTTAGAATACGTTTCATTACTACATATGTAGGTATTTAGGTTTGTGAAGCTGCATATGTATTCATTTACATACAGACCCTCATGTACATATTTTTTTTAACAACTTGAATCAAAAATGATAGTTTTGAAAATAAATATTTTTGTTGACTTATTTCTGTTTCGTAATTACCTTATATTCTCTAAATAAACGTTTTTACAAGTATATCTATTAATCCGGACAGAGGTTGTACTAATGTATTATATATTTCGTTAGTTTGTTATTACGTATTTTACGTATAGTAATTTAAACTGGTCTAAAATTGTAAATTGATTGTCAAGGTTGGCAGATTTTTATAGTAATAATGTAGTATCAGCATTAAATTTGTCATATTTTTAATAGCGTTTCTTAAATTGTTTCCCAAAAGTAATAATAATAATTTTGCAAAAAACAGCACAAAAATAATGCATGAGCCCCGTATTAACAGTTGTTATGTTATGCTTTACTTTTGACGCTAATAACATAAATTACTAGTGTTTTAAATCAAAATTAATTTCTAACAAAAAATTATTAGAAAACATAATCAATGTAATAAAAAGAAAGAAAAAAAAATATAATTGTGAAGACTTCCACGGCCAGAGTGTCTGCTAAAATTAGAACGTCTTCCGGGTTTGAACCGTGTTAATGTTGAATTAAACTACGTTGAAAAAATACATTCTATTTTGTCAAACAATACATACGCTTTTTTAACTCAAAATCTCACTTCGAAGATATAATGCGAGGTAAACGCATCAGGTCTTCTAATCTCCTTTCTGAAACCAAACGTCGAGTTATCCTTTCAGGTTCTAAGCCACCTTGTCTATATGGATTTCCTAAAATCCATGAACAAGGTTGTCTCAAACTGTCTAGACCGTTTCATTATCTAAACAACCAACACTTGGATATTAAATTAGCTGTGGAAATCAAAAAGAATGGTTCTCTCTCATTTCTGGACGTTCTTGTGATACGTACACCGGACGAACTTTTAGGCCATTCTGTTTATCGCACATCTATACATACGTACAGATATTTTCATGCTTTGTCTTATCACTACTTAGCACATAAACGTTCTGTTATTGAATCTTTGGTTTATCGCGCTTTTTTTACCAACCTGAGAATATAGACTCAGAACTCTGCCATCTTACTAGAACCCTGTTAAACAATGGTCATATGTAGCGGGATATTCAGATAGTTATAAGTCGTCGTCCTAGTAATCTAGTACTTAAAGACATTTCTATTTCTGATCCAATCCAAAATCGGATTTTTACTTTACATTTATAAGATCATAGATCAAGTAGATAAACTTTTTCGCAATAATAGTATTAAAACCATATCCAACTCGACAGGTAAAACTTCTGAAATTCTTCCTTCTTCTAACGACAAATTTTCTACACTTTTATTTCAATTTTTTGTTCATGTGGTTTATACGTATTTTTCAGAATGTAATCGTTGTATAAAGAAAAAGCATATTTCTAGGTCTGTTGTTGATGAATATTATTTTACTATAGGCCACAATATAGACTTTGATAACGCTTCGGTTATTGTAAAATTTCTATTCGTCTTCAAGAGGAAAGTTTGAGAAAGCATAGAAATAATCAAAGACACCATTGTTTGAATGTATTAAACAATGTTGCTTGATGCGAAGTAACAACATTCTACTGAACTTTTATTGTTTACTATTTTGAAACGAATATACACAACGTTTCGATTGCTGTGGTATCTGCAATCGTTATCAGGTGAATACTAATAAACTTAGAAACTACTGGAGTTTATATACTAAAGACATGTTCGATGAAGCGTTCAAGCGTACAAAATCAATTTAGCGTAACAGATTAATTAATTAACAAAATTACTTAGTAAAGTTTAAGTTGTTTTAGAGGTTCGATAAGTGGTTTCCATATGTTGCTTATCTTGACACTTGGCTGGCTGAAAATTTCTTTGTTGTTGTTGATGAATGCCGCGATTAATATTAATATTAATTAATCTGTTACGCTAAGTTGATTTTGTGCACTTGAACGCTTCATCGAACATGTCTTTAGTATATAAGGTCCAGTAGTTTCTAAGTTTATTAAGTTTATTCACCTGATGACGATTGCAGATACCACAGCAATCGAAACGTTGTGTATATTTGTTTCAAACTAATAAACAAAGACACCATTAATTTGAATCGTGACAACGGTTTTGAACTATCTCCTCTCTGGTTTCCAATTGTTACTGGTTTATCAAAGACAGGCCTTTTTTTAAACATAACCTAATCAGAATAGAATCTCATCCAACCGTGGCGAGATGTGTTTTATATATACGGAGACAACTTCTTCTTAAGTCACTTCTATAGAGTTTAGAATCTGACTTAATTTACTAGTTGATTACCTAACTTGTGGGTTTTTGTTAGACTGTTCTTTGTTCTTCATTAGATTTTTTATTTCTTTCACGTTCTAATGCAGCCTCTTACAGAAATAATCAAAACGCTGGGAACTTTGGTTTTAACATTAACACGGAATCTTAAAACTAAAATAAAATGTTGATATGCCCTGAAAATAGATGACAGTGCTACAGAAAAAGCCTTTCTTCTTAATTACAGCTTAAACATTATATGTCACCTGATGACGATTGCAGATACCACAGCAATCGAAACGTTGTGTATATTCGTTTTAAAATAATAAACAATGAAAGTTCAGCAGAATGTTATTACTTCGCATAAACATTATATCTTTTAAACGTACTTAAAAAATTGCAAAAGTTTTTGATGAGCTACAAATCACCTTGTGATTCTAGTGCAGGATAATATAAAAAGATGATGTGCGCGTGCTTAACTTGTTTTTTCACACTTTTGATAAACCTAGTAGTAAAAAAAAAATTAAACAATCAAGCTTGACTAAAAAAATCGAAATAAGAATACACAGCATAAAGTTCTTAAAAGTGGTAAGAGATATAGATTTAGTGACTGTTTAATTTGTGTTTTTTTTATTTTAACCTTTTTATTCTTTCTGGTATCGTTGTGAAACTACATATTCCTAATGTCAAACTAACGTAACGTAGCGGTTTAACCGCAAGACCACATATAATACACATGAATTGTGGCGCCAGCTAATGGGAAAAACTCTTGTATTTCATATTTATATTTTGTGGTTTACATTTTGATAAAAGATTCATTGTAGAAAATTCTGAAGAGAACACTGACTTTGAGATGATCCGAAAAATGTATCTGATTTACGTTTTGAATCTGATAACGTGCAAATACACGATATTCTCAACCAAAATCAAATTTCTAACGACAACGACAGCGATGATATCCTCTCACTTTGACAACTGGTAAAAAAACTCAATGTACATAAATTTGTTTAAAAGACAGATGTAATTAAATACAAAAATAAATCTAAGATTTTGTTTTAAGGTTTGCTCGTCTCTACAAAGGTATGTACATGCTAAACAAACTCATCAAGCGAGAGTACTAAATTGGGCTAGAGCTTCAAAAAGTGGTTACATCGATGAATTTCAGATTTACACGGGAAAAGTTGGTGATAAAACAGAGACAAATTTAAATTCAAGAGTGGTAATAGACTTAACAAAAACTTTGGTAAACGGTCATTATATGGTTTACTTTGACAACTACAGTGATGCAGGATAACTGACGCATATCTGTTAATATATAATGAAAATATACCAGAGTAATTTTAATATCAAGCAACTTTTAGACATTTAGAGTGGTTGAACGCAAGAAAAAAGATCGGACAAAGAAAGAATTTTGAATATTGTAAAAGATTACAATGCAAATATGAGTTTTGTGGATAAAAAGACGATTTATGAGATTTATAGGAAAAGTAGGAAACGGTATCGCCAAATTTTATTGCACCTTTTTGATGCTCATGTTATCAATTCATACACCATATAAACTACAAGAAGCGAGAGAGAACGCATTAGTCTAAGAGATTATCGTCTTTCTATTGTGACCGGCTTCGTTGGGGCTACCTCTGCAACTACCCGGAGAGGTAGACCTAATGGTGAATTACCAGTTAGCCACTTTAAACCAAATGTACCATTAGAAAAAAGATAAGATCGTAAGGCTCATATGTCAAAAAGATGCGTTCTATGTAACATACAAGCAGATTTACACAGAAAAACATAGTCTTTTTTGCGTGTAATATGGGCCTTTGCCTAACTGATAAAAAAACTGGGAAATTTAGATACAGTAAAGTTTTACCAGTAGTTTATAATATGTTCTAATAAAAATATTGCTATCTTCCTATGTATCTTAACTGGTTTGTGGTATTATAGAGATACTATTTGTTAACTTCGCTTTGATTAGGCAAAACAATCTAGTAAAACTATTAATTAAAAAACATTGTTTTTAAACTATTTAAAAAAAAATTCAATTTTAAAACTGTGTTTTTCAGTTGGCGAAATTCAACGATCTCATAAGTATTGTAAACCCACTACTACTACTTCTGTTAATTTTAGATTAATGCTTATAATGTTGTGTGAGCATCTTTGCAAACTTAAAACTAAGACAAAGATTTTGGCAAAGACTTTACAAGAAAACAATAGAAATCTAGTAAAACCCCAACAACTTTAATAGAAACGGAAGCGTGAAACTACCTAAAATATAGAAACGCGTAGTTTAAAAAAAACCACCCACTAAGACGATACGAAGCCAACTGGAAAAAACCAACCACCGAAACGTCAAGGAAAGGAAGAAGATACTGACCAAAGCTTTACAGAGAAGCAACAGAAATTTAGAAGAATCTCAACAACTTCAATAGAGGCGTGGAACTACCCGGAATACGGCAAGTACCGGTAGGTCAAGGACAATTGACCGATAATCATATTAACTTCGACTCAACGACAACCTCCAGTTTCCGAATTTCTGAAGAAAAAAACGACACGACTCTTAAAACGTCAAGCGTCATAAACCGATCTAGAAAGTTTTAGTCAACCATTAATCTTTTAGTGCGCCTGTTTAAGGCTATCCAAGAAAATGTTATTCGTCATCCTCTAACTGCTGAATACTTTTCAATTGTTAAAAATCTTGTCACTTTTCTATTAAATTTGTCAGTTTACTTTTGCAAAAACCTAGGTATTCATTATGTATTCGCTTTTGTTTTATATACAAATGATTTTAGATTTTCGTTAAGTTGGGTGTTTTATGATGCGATTGTCAAAGTTGTTAACGTATTTAGATTTATCAATATTTTGTTACGTATTGTAAGTAATTTTCTTGAACATGATTACAGTTTATAACAAATTATAAATTTATGGTAGATTTTAAACTTTGTAGAACATCCTAAGCAGTAAAATTCCAATTTTTGTATGTTTTTAGGTTTAAAATGTCTTAGGTCCGGTTTCACCAACTAAAATTTAACTGTAGATTAACTAACCTACGATTAACTTTAAAATCCTGTCATATCATTGGTTAGTGGTTTTAAGCTAACCAATGATATGACAGGATTTTAAATTTAATCGTAGGTTAGTTAATCTACAGTTAAATTTTAGTTGGTGAAACCGGACCTTACTAATTCAATACTTTTCTTTTCTTAACGTCAAAATTAGGTAGTTTTTAAAATCAAGCGGTTCGTAGTAATTAAACGGTTTGGTGCAATAACTAGGCAGTTCCATTTTTAAGAAATTGTGGGAAATTGCAAAAAACTTTCACCGAATTTCATAAACGTGTTTTTATGATTCATACTTTTTCCACATCAAAAGCATTCAAGAATATATGGTATTAATTACTTTTTCGAAATAATCTCAGTACCTGGTTGATAAAAATAAAAATTCAAAAAATGCAGGTGCGTGTTTTTTTGCCTAAAATGAACAAAAAAGTTTTTGTAAAGCCTTTTAATAGTTTACAAACGAACAAAAAGTGAACTAAAAAATAAAAAACGAATTTCGATTAGAATGTCACCTACGCCTATTTCACTGAGCACCCTAAGTAAGCATCTTTATGTAATATATCAAACGTATACATGCACCTCGCATGTATTTAAAACACTATTCTATTTACTTTATTAACACAAAAATATTACATCTACATTGACATGATTGACATACATGGAGAACTGGATATTATAACATTACAAATTATCTTATATAATTTTATAGCTACATGCCAAAATATCACATCCCTATACGCCTAGCTACTATCTACAAGTTTAAACGGTTTGGTGGTCTAACCTGCTTACGAAGCCTATTTTTATTGTTAGAACTAACATACAAGGTCCTAAACCAACCGCGGCATGATCCTTGCCGTGAATAGCTACATCATTTGCGTTTGTACAACTTATTTCTACACTGGCCTCTGGCGCACTCGGTCTTAAGACTGGAGACCCAGGATTATTAATTCTAGGAATCTTATCAACTGATTTTTAGGATCCTGTGCAGAATATGACTCTTTAATATTTTCGTATTCATAAAACTTGCCAATCTTAATTATTTGGTCTATGTGTCTCTTCCATACAAGATCCCCATTACCTACAGGTGAACACAAATGTTGTAATCCTACTACCTTAACAATAATTGCCTTTGACTAACCAGGTTTTACTGTCCGATAATCTTTTACATATGTTAACTCTCCATCCGCAAACTGTAACATACGATTTCCTCGGTGAAATTTAATTTGTCTTTCTCTAGCTTTGAGATAATTGGGCGTGATCAAAAAATCAAAACGGGTTTTTACATTTCTTAAAAACATTAATTTAGAATGTGTTTGGCTGGTCGTGCAATGCGGAGTATTACGATAAGAAAATAGGTACTTACTTATAAGAGTATCTATATTTTGAGTAGAGTCTTTTTGACTTATCATTTTGTTCAGTGCGTATTTAAAAGATTTTACCGAATTTTCAGCAGCTCCATTCGTGGACGAGTGATAGGGAGCTGAAGTAAGATGTACTATGCGGTTATTCTGACAGAATATTTTAAATTCTTCAGATACGAATTGCGGACCGTTATTTGTAATAATGGTATTTGGAAAATCAAACCTTGCAAAACAATCCCTCAACTTATTAAGCGTATTAGCAGCATTGACTTTGGAGATCTTAAATACCTCCGGCCATTTTGAGTAAGAATCAGTTATTTTTAGATATGTCCGGCAATTAAATGAACTAAGAAAGTCAACATGTATTCTATCGAATACGTGTCTACCCTCAATAAATTTGATTAAACTAGCGTTAGGCGGGATTACTAAATGTTTTTGGCAAGCGTCGTATTCTTTCACAAATTTCTCAATATCCGAATTTAACCCTGGCCACCAAAAGTATTATTGCGCTAAAGCTTTCATTAACGACGCCGTTATGTGCATCATGCTATTCTTCCAGCATCTGACCTCGAAATTTTGGGGGCGTGATGACACGATAACCCCACATCAAAAGGTCATTGTCAATACTAAGTTCTAAAGCTCTTCGCAAATATTTCTTTAACTCGTTGGATAGCTCAGCACCCTACCCGGCTATTACATATCGATACACTGTACTTAGGGTAACTTCAGAACGAATTTCTTTTTTTTATATGGGAGAAAGTAATTGAAATTTTGTTTTCAACTAAAAAATAAATAGTCTAGTTCGGTCTCTAAATTTTTGGTATTTTTCAACGGAATGCGCGACAAACCGTGGGCTGCTCCATTTTCGGATCCTTTTACATGATTAAAACTATAACTAAATCCGCTTAAAAATAAAGTCTATCTCTGAAATCTAAAAAGTGCCACGAGGGGTTTATGATCAGAACCTAAACTAAAATGTTTACCCATTAAATATTGGTAAAACTTCTTGACCCCCTAATAGATAGCCAATAGTGATGCAACGGAAGTGTCAAAACGGAAGCAGAAACGGAAACAGATGTAAAAAGTAAATTTTAGCAGAAACAGAAACGAAAACGGATACGGAAACGAACGTTTAATACATGCAAAAAAAACACAATTTTTGACAAACACAATTTTCGTTTTTTTTGTACTCTTGTAGTTATGACTGTGTCTCTAAAGGTAGATTGTCATTCTCGTTATTTGTAATCGAGTCTTGCTGGTCTTCATTCATACTTAACATAGATTCTAACACTTGTAATGATGAATTTATCATATATGATGACGTAGGTTAGACTCCATTAGAGTTCGGCACCTTCTGGGAGAAGGTATGCCGTATCAGTGACGCGTTAAACAAATTTCGGGTCCTAAGCACACTCATCTACCATCCGCGCGCTTTCCTTTTACGGTCGTAAATTTCCGTTCAAATTTCCGTTATAAAAGTTACGGAAGCAGAAACAGAAACAGATGTCAAAAAAGGTACAGAACTTCCGCACTTGCGGAAGCAGAAGCAGACGTCTGTCGCATCCCTAATAGCCAACACCTCCGTATGTATAACATAATACTTAAGCTCATGTTTGTTCAATATCCGTGAGGCAAAACTAATTGGCTTTTTAGTGCCATTGCTATAAACGTGCATTAAAACTGCGCCCAACCCTACATTGAAAGCATCGCATATTAACTTTAAAGTTATATCCGGGTTAAAGTGCACAAAACTCATTTCTGAGCATATTGCTTTTTTTGATTCCGAAAATGCTTCCTTGCATTGTCATGACCATTTAAAATGAATGTCGTTTTGTAACAATTTATACAAGGGTTCCATTAGCGATGATAGCCCCGGTACGAAACGAACATAATAATTTATCATACCTATATATGCTATAACTTCCGAAATATTTTCAGGTCTTCGACATTCCATTACTGCTTTAATTTTTTCTGGATCTTTACGTAACCCCTCTTTGTCGATAATATGTCCTAAGTATTTAGTTACAGACTCAAAAAATTTACATTTTTTTAAGTTTAATTTGAACTCAGATTTGGAAAATTTTTCTAACAACAAACTTTAATTTCGCAAATGCTCCTCCCAATTCCGCCCTGTTACAATAATATTGTAAAAAAAGTAATGGCTTTAGAAATGCCTAACAAAACTTTCTCTACTATTTTCTGAAAAATACTAAAAGCTGGTTTTGATCCATAAGGTTAATTCTAATTGATTATACGCGTTTGCAAAATCTAACTTTGTAAAATGTTTGCTTCCATGTAGCGCTGCAAAAATTTCATTTATTACACGATTAGCCGTCACTTTATAATCAGCACAAACACGTATTGCGCCGTCAGCCTTAACAACTGGCACCAAAGGTGTAGCCCCCTCTGAATTTTCAACTCTTTCTATTACTTCCTTTTTCTCAAGCTCATTAAGTACGTTCTCAATAGCTTCCATGAAAATGGCATCGGTCGCGGTTTACAAAACGTAGGTTTTTAAATAATGCCCTAAACCTCCATCAAACAAATTCTCGTAACTTTTTAATACTTGATCTAAACTTAAATCGGAATCAATACTGTTGACATTCTCATTCTGCTTATCATTTTTAAACTGAATCTTACAAATATTCATTAGATCTATACCTAACAAACATGTCGACCCGTTTTTAATAATTATAAGTCTACAGTCAGCTGAAACATCATCATACCTAGCTCTTACTAAAATTTCTCCAACTGGTATTATCATGTTACCATCATACGTTCTCAGCCTAACATTAGTACTACAAAGTTTACAATCTTTGAATCTACTATTGAAAACAACTTCAGGCATAACTGATATTCCCGCTCCTAAATCTGCTTCTATTAATAATGGTTTATCTTCAATAAACATTTCTATTTTAATCGGTTTAACATAATTATTTAACTTAACAAAAAACATGTCAACAAAATCAAAGTCACATTCAGCCTCACCTTGAGTAGTAGGTTCTACAAAGTTAAATTTACCACATACAGCTAAGTGTCCCACTTGTTGCATATTTTACATTTATAATTTTGTATTTGCAGGTTTTAAAGTTGTGGTCCCCTTTGCCGCAGCTATAGCACCTTGCTGTAGTCTTTTGCGTATGACTTCTTTCTTGATCTGTTTGTTTTTTTCAGGACCCTTACTTGCTTCTAATTTTTTTTGCCAATATTGACTGTTTTGCTTTTATGTACCTTCAGTACATTTACTTGTGTGTAACTTTGCCTTTGAACCATTGCTGCTTCTTTCTTTAACGCTACATCAATTATTTTCTAAATATTTACTGTGCGCTCTTCCTCGCAACCTATATCCAGTATTAGCCCTTTTCTTAAACCTGACACAAACTTGTCTTTTAATACTTCGTTTAAACTAGTACCAAATCTGCATTCGATAACCTTATCCTTTAAACGAACATAAAGCTTTTTAACCTGTTCATTTTTTTCTTGCTTTAATGAATAGAACTCAACTCGTTCTCTGAAAACAATTATCTTTTTCGTAAACTGCTCTTTTAATATTCTGTACAAAGCCTTATATGATCTATCTTTAAGAAGTACAGGATCACACAATCCTTTTAATGTGTCATACACATCATCACTAATGGCGGTATCTAGAACTGCTACCTTTCTATCCTCTTCAACGTAATTTGCCAGAAAGTATTTGTTTATTTGCTCTTGATAACTGCACCAATCTGAACACTTTTATATTCCGGAAGAGATCCGATCTCTTCTCTAATAATTACTCAGGATTCCATTGTTTTTGCCATAATAAAAAAATTTAACAAGCACGTGTTACCGTAACACTTAAATTAATATTTATGGGTACGAATTACTAAATTCTCGTTCTCGTCGCCAATTGTAATATATCAAATGTGTACATGCACATTGCAGTATTAACACGTGTCTTTCTATTTACTTTATTTACACAAAAATAAAGCACGATACTTATATAAAAAAAATTGACATACATGGAGTACTCGATATTATAACATTACAAATTATCTTATATAATCTTATCACTAAATGCCAAAATATCACACTTTATGTTACGTTTTGTAGGCGACTTTAGGGTAACACCGTTTAGCACGTAACAATCTTTTATACGGCTTGACTTGGTATTTTAGAAAATTTTACACAAACTACATTTAAAATTATAATAATTAAAAAAAGTATACTATATTAGATCTTGTCGTCTTTTTAATTAAAAATATAAAGTAACCTAAATCTTGGATAATTAATTAGTGTTAAAATTATAGTTTCGAATTTATTTTATCATAGTTTTATTCAAATCAGATTACGGCGCTCTTACATATTCGACGACAAAAAAAGTAATCTAAAGAATCAGATGCAGTAATATCTTTTTGATGCTTTTTAATACAAATTTCTAAGTTTTTACCAGTTCAATCAATCAATTTTTTCCAGGCCCTGAAGATCTGCGACGAAAGCTCGGCTTGTGAACAATTTAACACACTAGATTTATCCAGAATAGAAAATTGTAAATAATATCATTCTACACAAAATTTGTTTCTATCGGAAAAAAAAGCAAGCTATTTCTTCATTGTCGGTATATTTAGAAAAAATAAATGTTTAAATCGATACTTATTATTAAAAGCTTGTGCTATAAACACAAGAAGTTGAACTGAAAACACAAAGCAAACCTATATAAGCGTGCTATAGTTAGAAACATACATAGATGTAATGTGCAACAGGTTACTACCATACAAAAAAATAATCAATTTAGAAAACAACGTATAAAAAAAAGCATTTATTTTGTTAGTGACTCTAATCTAATTGTCATCAGTAACGAATATAATTAAAAACATAAGTTTTTCTATTTTCTAAATTGCAGTAATTCGATTTATCTGCGAGTGAACAACAATTACTTAAAATTAAACTTTTTATTCTATTTAAAACAATTGAATTTAAATTGATTAAACTGTCTCTACACTTGTTTCGTTCATTATGACATAATTACAAATGAATTAATACTTTAGAAGCCGTTTTTGTTGTTTTTAAATATACCAAATTTTTCCAATCTACCAGCATAGTTTTTCAACTATTTAACCTTATAAAAGATTCGTTCATTGCAAATTTCAACAAATAATACAAAAATGTACTCTTTTGTGATCAAACAAGTCTGATCAGCTCAAACTTACATACATTATCCCATATTGAGAACTGTAATCATATTTCCGGAACAGATTTCTAATACGGTTTCTTTTCGTTCGTGCTAAAACCGTTAACCTAATAAAAGTTTCAAGTTTCTGAACATCTTCTTTTTGTATTTTAAATAAAATTATGCAAGGTCGTTATTTGTAAATAAATCAAATCTTTTATACTTTTAGATCAAGAATTAAATTGTTTGCAGTTAAATTTTCTTTAGCCAGGCAGAGACGAAAAAAGATTATATACTTTGTGTTTTTACTGCTTTTACAAGATGTTTTATCAGC
Organism: Aquatica leii; assembly: GCA_035610365.1. Taxonomy (NCBI): domain Eukaryota; kingdom Metazoa; phylum Arthropoda; class Insecta; order Coleoptera; family Lampyridae; genus Aquatica; species Aquatica leii. The sequence goes on from CM069436.1 coordinate 61,191,151, forward strand.
ATCTATTATTTTCATTTCATTAATTTAATTTAATTACTTAGGTGACAGCTTTTTTTATAATAAAGTTCACTAATTAATTTAGACTAAATTAATTAGTGCATACACAGAGAAGGAGAAAGAATCTTTACCAAATAGAATTGACGTTTGGACAGGATACACTGGTATTACATGGCAATGTAATGTAACAAAAAATTTTGTTTTTAATTTTACGTTTCAATTTATGTTATTTTCTATGTGGTTGTATACGTAACTCAAATATATGTTTTTACATTTGTGTTAAAAAAATACGTATATAATTTTGCAATATAGTTAAAGTACTTATTAAAATGGAGTAATTCAGAATACTACTTAATATAATTTCAAAATCAATACACAAAATATTATAAATATTAGTTAATACTAAATCAAATAAGTTTCGACAGTATAAATTGTTATCATTGGTCTATCTAAAAATTAAAAATAACAAAGTTGTTTAAAAATATAGAAGAGTTTATAAAATTATAAATCTGAAATTTTATTGGCAAATGACAAAAATTAAAAATGACTTGAAATACACAGCCATTGAAGAAAAATAAAATTATAATAAAAAAAGCAATGAACTAAACATTATTATTAAAAAACAGAGAAATGTTCAATGTTAAGGCAGTTAGATGAATTTTCATTATAAAGACGATGAATTGAAGAACACACATGTGGTAAAAAATCACATTTAGCTAAAGTATGTCGATCAAAATCACAAACCGCAACAAGAGAGTATGCAACTCAACCAGCTGAGCAAATAGATTCAGTACAATGCCTCAATAAATTGGATGAGATCAACGCTATCAAATCGTCGAGCAAGCGCATTCTAACTGTTCGAATAAATGATCCAAATGTATCAATAGAACTGGACTCAGGAGCACCGTGCAGCATAATTAGCAAAGATAACTTATCTTATGAGCAAAGATAACTTATTCTTGTGTGAATCCATACATCGTCGATGGAACTTATGATACTCTTTTTGGAAGAGAATGGATAACAGAATTCGTAAATGAAATAAATTTTTATAAACTTTTTGCGGCTGATGAACAAATTTGTTCATTAACAATTGCTTCTCCCAATCTGTTACCAAACCAAAAAAACCAGATTGATATAATTCTGACTAGTCATAAGGAAATCTTTAGTAACACAGCCGGAAAGCTGACAGGACCAGCAGCTGAAATACACTTCAAATCCGATGCGACTCCAGTGTTCTCACGTGCACGCAAAGTACCTTTAGCGTTGGGTGAAGCGTACGCAAAAGAAATAGATGCCAAAATTATTTCAGGATTCTACGAACGTGTGGAACATTCAGAATGGACACCAACTACACACGTCGTCACGAAGGAGAATGGCAGACTAGATATCACCGAAAATTACAAGTCAACACTGAATCCACAAATAATTATCGATGAACATCCCATACACCTGTTCAACCAAATCAAAGGGGTCAAGTTCTTTTGTCACCTAGACATTACTGACGTCTACACACATTTGACAGTAAGTTTAGAGTTTAGCCATGCTTTAACACTCAACACACCAACACATGGTGTGGTGAATGTGCAAAACAAAGACATATTTCACTTAAATTTCGAGATCACCATTGAGAATATCCGAAGTGGCTCTGGCAACGCATTCACATCGACTATTCAGGCTCACTCGCAGGATCAATGTCATTGATTGTGTTCCTTACACCTTACGTATGGTACTCCAGTTACTATTGTTTTGGATAACGGTTCACAATTTAAAGAGGTCAAGACGTTTTTGCTAACAAGTGGTGTGAAATACCGTAAACTAACTACTTCATACCATCCTTCAACTAAAAGCGAGGCAGAACGTTATGTACAATCAGTTAAAGATCCTTGGAAAACAATGTTTTTGACACCAGAGTGGTTACGATAGAATTTAAACGAGTTTCTACACCAATACAACTGGTCAATCACCAGCAATGCGATTCTTGAAAAGAAATATTCAAACACGTTTAGATTTGGTTAAACCCGAAGATCTTTGTACTAAAATTACCGAGAAACACCAGACTAAAGTTGAAAAAACATTGAAAGTCTTTCAACCTGCTCAACCTGTTTATTTTCTTTCTGGTAATCCACGAATGGACAAATGGATTTCTGGAATCGTCGTTACTCGCTTAAGCATTCAAAAGACATGTTATGTATGTTACTGTAAATAATAAAACTCCGCACCAGTGTAAAAAAATACGGAGAATGGTGGTTAACCTATGTATAAATATATATTAACATTATAGTTCTAAATCTTATTTTATGTATTAATTTTATACAAAGAAAGCTAAAGAGACAACAATTAAGTTTTTTAAAAATTGGGTAACAAGCTTTTAGTTTTTTATTTGTAAAGTAAATGCCATGACAGGTTTAAATTTTTTAATTTGATTAACAAAATTCTTTTATCATTTCTAATCTTAACTTTTTTTACTATAAGGTCCTCAGTAACTACGATTTTGTATAATTTTGGGTAAACTAAGAAACAGGTTACAAATATAGTTTTTTATTTCAGCTCCAGTCGATTTAAGCTGTATTAGTGTTTTTTCAAACTTTAAGTCATTCAAACATTCCTCTTCTTTTGCTACTTTGACAATACCTTTTTTTTAATATGGTTGTTCCGCTAAGTCAGTTGTCTCATGTACAACCTCCAACACATTATGACATTATATGTGTTGTTGTTCTCTTACATTTTGAAGTTTACTGCATTTTTTTCCAAAAGGTGGTTTTTCTGGCGTCTCTGCACTGTCGCTGGTTTGTTTGTTTTGTGCAGTTTAGATTTTTACTTTCTTAGCAATTTTGTTTCGTCTATGAAGTGTAGAAGCTTATTCCAAAGCGGTCATCGATCTTGGTTTGTCGAAAATCGTTGTGAGTTGCGTTTACTATGCCTTGCACTTACACAGCAAATGCTGCAATATCATCGTGTTCCAGGCTTTGCGGTCCCATTTTATGCATATATTTGTAAAAGTCATAGTGCCCTGTTATTAGTTCTGTGAGTTTTTTTAGCATTTGTCAATTGATGATTGATGCTGAAGCTTAAGTGTTCAATTCCGACTCTATAAGAAAGAATTTTGTATGCCTTATTCTAGCAGAGCTTTTCCAGTTTGCTATGTTTGGCAACTAGTTTGCTGAAGATTATTTCTGTTCCGATATCGTAGGAGAATCCAAAAGTGGGTTTAATTCTCATATACCGCCTACCGTTTATCAATCCTCTGAAGCCAATGATGTCTTTGACACAGCAACTTTAGTTTAAAAAGCGGACGCATATTTACCTAAAATTAGCAGAATTTGCTTCCCATTGTGCTTGTTTCTATACATTCCGGCACCGGTACCGTTCCGATTTTTACCTTATCTGTATACTAGATAGTTGCTTTAACCGCGACCGGGTACATGTTTCTTGTCCATTTGTATCGTGACAATATTACCATATTAAATTTCTTTCTTTAATTTTTTGTAAATTAGAAACTCAGACTTTATATTTCTTTTGCACGTTGCATATACCCGGTTTGTAGGTCGCGGTAGTTTTTTTTCTGTATTTATCTGCAGCTTGTATGTGACTTGTATTGGTTTCGTCATTACAACAAATTATAATGATGCAAGTGAAAGTTGTGCTGTCATAGCTGCGTGAACGTAGTTTTCATTGCTATTAGCAGACATGTCATTCTCTGTACTTTACCCAGCTTGGAAACCGTGTTTTTCAAATTAGTTTTTTCATCCTGTTCTAGCGCGCTGTGTATATTGATGGATCTTGTCACCACAATATATAACCATTTAGTTATTGTAAGTTTCAATGCTTCAATGGTTTTTTGTTGTGACGTTTCCAGATGAGCGTTGAAAGTTAGTATGGTATCAAAAATAAGTCCCAGATATTTGACTTTCTTTGTCGTGGAAACAGTAGCTCCGTATATTGTAAGTCGTTTTATACCACCCGTATTCCGTCGCTCAGTAACCAGAACAATTAGAGTCTTGATTGGGTTCACTGATAGTTGCTCTTTTTAACATTTTTAGCGTTGTTTAGTGCACTCTTCTGCTTCTTTTAATTTTTAGTAAACCGTCTATGATGAGTCCCAGATATTTGACTTTTTTTGTCATCGGAAGAGTAGCTCCGTACATTGTAAGTAGTTTTATACCATTTGTTTTCCGTCGCTTGGTAAACAGAAGAATTGGAGTCTTAATTGATTTTACTGATAGTTGCTTTTTTTACATTTTTAGCGGTGTTTAGTGCACTTTTTATTCAGTTAGATACAGTTACCCCAAATTTTTTGTTTATAATAATGGTGAGAGAGATAAAGTAGCTGTTACCGTCCGATTCCTAAGCACTGAGTTGATCCAGTTTTGCACTAGGAGTGTGATGCTTTTTCTTTCCATTGCCTTGAAAGTGAAGGTAGTATTGTCAAATGTTTCTTCAATATCTAAAAAAAGCATCCAATGCATTTTCGCATTTGTTTACTAGATGATAATTTGCTGGTTTGCAATATTTTACAGATTGGTATGCATACTGGATTCGGTGCAAATACGAAATCTTTAGTGCTTATACCTGTCGATTACTTTTTCAAGTAGTTTTTAGCTAAAGATGTCAAGTTGATGCGCCGGTAAGATTTTGCCTAAGCGTACGTAAGCCTTCCCGTGTTTAGTATGCATACGACTTTAACAATTCGTTAGTTGTTTATGTGTGAAAGTGCTAAGCTGGTTCTGAAAATCTGACCTATTGCCTTTTGACGAGGAGCAAATCCTTTTTGCATCATGATGAAATAAATGTCACCGGTTTCTTAATATCGAATGGGTTTAAATGTGTAGATTCCCTATTCTAGGTTTTTAGGGTTAATTATTTTATTCGCAAAATTTTTATTCTTTTTAGGTGCTCGTTTGTTTGGTACTTTTCAGTTTTAGTGTTTACAAACTTTAGTATACTTTTAACTACATCTGTAAATCTTCCGCTTTTGGTCAGTATGAAACTGATGCTTTCAATACGGTCTTTGCTCACAGTTTTCAGGAAGCGATAAGATGCAGATTTATTTTATACGTTTTTACATTAGTGTTTTTTTTGCATTTTACTAGCATTGTTCTATATTGTGAGATTGGTTCTGTATTTTTTCCAGTTCTCGCTCTTTTTAGCTGTGTTAAATAATTTTTTACTACGTCTCCTTGCTTTGTTAAGCTTCTTGTTCCATTTGGTTACCCTGCTATAGGTTTGTTTGACAGTTTTTGAGCAATTTGTTTTAAATGCAAATTATGTTAAATTAGCAATATGTGACGAGGTTTTTCTTGTAACTTATTTGCTGAGCGACTTACTCAGTTGGATTTGGAGATTGGGTCGTTAACTGTGAGGTGTTAAATAATAATATAAAGTAAAAAAAAAAAACACTAAAACGGTTAGAAACTAGACTGGTACACACCGTCTAAATCTATCCAGCACTGAAATAGAATAAATGACAAAACACTGGTTATAACAACAAATATATTTATTTCTAACTATGGGAGAAGAAGAGGTTAAAAGAATTATGTAAGTAAGACAAATTTACATATATAGTAGAAAAGAATAATTCCATAAAAATCACGTTATAGCGTTGATACAAGCCTTAGAGGGTAGGCAACACTCCACACGTATAGTTATCGTAGTACAATATAACAAAATCAAAATTATACGTTAATTGTGATATCTATATCTAAATCGCATAAAATGACAAGATAAAAAAGGTACTTACGATTTTTTAAAGCATGCGGATAGCTATCTGCACGCTTCAATCATCCCATAAAATCGGTAAAAAAATAAAGTAAAATTAGATTTAAGATATTATCACAGATAAGTTCTTGTTAAACAATGAATCGTCGTGATCAAATGCGTCAAGCATCTGAGTGGTTTTCACTATTCTTATGGCAGGTGTGCTTACAAGGTTATTCGAACATCACATAAATTATAACTATGACGTATCTCCAGATTGTTTCGAAAGTAGCTTAATTAACCAAAAGCCTTCTTTAGTACGTGTTTCCAGTTATAATCTTCAGCGGAAGGTAATGGATTGAGATGAATCACTCCAAATTGCCTCAACACGTGGCGGTACCGCAAGTCACTAACATAATTAAGGAAAAATCAAAGTAAATTATTAAAATATAAATTAATGCTTACCCCAGAAAAGCTTTCACAAAAGCAACAAAACATCTATTTATAACACAGATGAGCGTGAAAATTTAGAAGTGAAAACTGGGCGCTTACGTTAGACCATATATGCGAAGCGGACCACGGTCAGCGGAAAAATAGCGCTGTTAGTACAAGTTCGTGCGTTGTCGTGTAACTGTAAGGCAGTCTGTAATTTGGCCAACTTAAACAAATTTTAGCCGACCTTCTTCGGGTATTTGTATTTCACTTATGAATTTTTTTATCTGATTCAATGCTGAATTGAATGTATGATTCATTCGATACATGTCAAATTTTTATTACTTTGCTTTGCTTGGGATGAGAATACATTTGAACATTTTTTTATCGTTTGGATTTGTGTTTGTACTCTTTTACAGGGTGTGGTTTGCACTGACATCGCATCCTAGAACCAGCGGTTTGTTGATTCTGTTGTTAATCAACCTTTAGATTACCGATTACTGGATCTGATGAACTCTTTCTTGATGTGTTTTTATACTAAAGACATTTTAACTGCCCTAGGTATCTGGATTATAAATCCAATAAGGTTATTAGATTTAGTACAATTTTTATAATAATTCCTGTAGGATAGTTGTATAAAAGTTGAGCTGTAAGCAGCCATCTACCCGGACAGTTTACCTTTTTATTACATTTTTGTGGATTTATGGTTCTTGATTAAGGGTGATGTCAATATAGTGTAGCACGACATAAACACTGAGTACCGCTAAAGTTATCTTGCAGTGATGTATATTTATATGCACGAATTGAATTTACCGTCAGTGCGTTCTTTTTGATTCTGCATTTACATTTATTGTCTAGTGGATAAGACTCATTGCAATTTTTTTTTGCTGTTTTTTTTTTAAATTTGTTAGCGCCCGAAACGTAATCCTCAGGTAACCAAAGTGAAGCTGGTTGGTTACTGCTTCAATCTTCTCCCCTTGTCTATAAACAGGACGTTTTCTTGGATCGGGTTCAGTGTTATTTCAAACTCTTTATCCTTCCCTAAAGTTTTTTTTAATTTGACGTGCTCACTAGCCACTCTCTAGTTGCTTTGTTTAGGCATAATATTTTTAAAAATCCCTCTTTATAGATGCATTCCTAAAAACCTGGAAAAGCTTTTCTCTTCTCCAGTTTGTCAATTCATCCAAGAATCAAGATTTCGATTACTTTGGATTCTTTAGGACTGAAAGTGTTTTTAGGGAATCCTTTTTGTATGATTGCAAGAGCAATTTTCTTGAGAGTGTCTTTTTTAAGTTTTCTCAACTTATCAATTTTGCTGTCGGTCGTTTTTACGACGCCGGTGTGTTACTGCTAGAAAAGTGGCGTTTTTGAGCTTTTGTTATTCTGGTAGTTAATGTATTTACGTGCGCTGTCTGGTGTCATTGTTGCGTTTTTGACATCTTTGTTTTTCTTATTGGTAGGTTTTGCTCACGCGTTCCTGCCGTTAGAGCTGAAACGGTTGTCTGACTTTTGATTCTTTTTGTATTTTCAGCTTTCGTTTTGGTGGCCCCACATACTGTTTAGGTCTTTTAGGTATGCGCTTATCATCAAACAATGTTTTTGAGTTCTGCTTAAAATTTCTGTTTATTTCTTTTATTTCGTTAATTGTTGGTTCCATATGTGTCTACGAGTACGGAGTAAATAGATGGCATCGTGCGTAGTGTCTCGTTACGCACGGAAAGCTATATACAACGGGGTTCCAGCAATGACCAGTCTTCTATCCAGTCAGGTAGGCTTAATCCTTACCTTATACTTAGGTTTTGTGATGAGGTTGTTTTCTCTTGGTCTAGGCAATTAATTCTGGACCACTTAGTATTTCTTGTCCGTGACATATGTTTACAGCACCAAAAAGTCTTGGGTTTAGCTGCCATGCTCGCTGACCAAAGTCAATAGAACGGCGACAGGCATCGTTATCTTGGTGTTGGCTAATGCTACGACACTACAGTTAGAATTTTCAAAACAAGTGGAGTAGAAGATTTTAAAATTGACCTTTAGATCCCTGGAATTAACTACACCAGATTTTTCTAATAAAAATACATAAAATAAATCGTCTACAATACGCTTCCAACAACACTCTATATAAAAAAACGCGTAAGAGACGTTTTTGAAACTGTAACCCCGCAAATGTTGTTCACAGGTTGCGGTGGTTTTTAAAAAAGAATATGTAAATATCTAGAAATAAGCAGTTGACGTTTTAAACATCTGTTATAAAGATTTTATTTTTGTTGCTTTCTTGTTTATAGTCGGGCGTTCTATTTACCTTAATCAAGTTACAGCCGCTTAAATTTCTTAATTGATAGGTTTTAAGTTTTGAACACTTTGTATAAGATGTTTAAGCACTGCAAACCCTATTAAACACACGCTTATTTTGATCAAAAAATCCAAAAATGTAATAATATACGGAGGGTTTTATTTAAAAACACACGATTTTGATACTTTAAGAACTTTTGGGACACCCCGTATAATATAAAAATAATTTGAAAAAAAGGCATTATAGACTCCCGATATTGTAATAGTAAACTGGTTTAAAAAATTGATTTCTACATTTATTTGAATAAAAAAAACTCAAATATAACTTACATTTTAAATTAAAATTCCGAAATGTGTAAAAATCAGTTGGCGCAGAATTATAAAGCGTTTGCGGTGATGTAAAAGTTTCAATATGTGATTTTCTGGCATTTACGTCTATTTAACTTACATGTTTTATTGTGAGAAAAACAATAGAGCTAATATAAGCATTGAGAAAAAAGAAAAAACCGGCGAGCATTATTTTCATAATGAATCCAAATGTCAAGCCCAATGGTTTATTACCACTATTAAAACCTAAAATAATGCCCGTTTGTTCAAACATTAAATAATGCATAAATCATAATTTTTTTTAACACAAGAAGAGTTTAGAACTTGACTTGGATGTTCAGCTTTTTATATCTGAAATTTGAAAACTAGATGAATACTGCTACGCATAAATAATAATTTTTATTTTTATTCCAGTTAATGTCTATGGTTAACAATGCTGTAAAAAGTATCGTCTCATGTGTACGTAATCACAATATGTTTACATCAGTAGCATTGTGAATGGAAGACATGACGACAAAAATAAAATAATTAAAGTCTTTCATGAACAAGAAAAAATAAAGTAATTAATTTTCTTATAACTCTAAATTACCGTTTTTGAGTAGTAGTAATTATTTTCTATTCTAGCATATGATTAATGTAATGTTTTGATCTGAACCCAAACTCATCAAGTTTGCTTTGTAATGTAGGAATCTTGTCAAGCAGTAATTTATCTAAAAATACGCTAACATTACAGCAAAAATTCCTATGTACACAAAAATACCTTAAATTAAATTAAATTTTTTAATTTTCTTCTTTAATTATCTCTTTATTTGTTTTATTCCTGCGTTATTCATAATACTTTATCTTCACCTACATCGTTTGTGTGCATGAAAAACAATTTTTCTTTAAGAGAGATACTTCTTAAGCTTCTATAAAATTAAATTAAAGTTTTAAATATAAATTTGCGTTATTGACACGCATTTATCGAAAAAACAACTTTAGCGTTATTAAAATGTGCAAAACACTTAAGCTTTTAATATGCGCTCGAAATTAAAACGTTTCAGACAATGCCAAATAGGATAAATAAATCATCGGATACTCAATAGTATAATCTATCTTAATTTTTCTTAGTAAATCAATGACGCAATTTTTTACAAGACGTAAGATCCATTGGGAAATGTCGCTCTACATAAACATTGACTTACAAAGTACTCACAAATTACATTAGACACGTAAAATTCTTATCACTTAAAACTGTCACCTTAAAGACGCAAAAATGAACATTGCTCGCATTCTTTTCTATTTTCTCGCACATAGTCTAATACCGAGAGAATGCTATGAATAACAAATTTAGAAGGGCAATTTAATCTGTATTAGAATGCATCCTTTATATGAAATAAAGTTCTGTTATTTTTTTCTTTTTCGTATTTTAACCGTATGAGATACGTGACTTTGCTTCTTGTGTTTTTCACAGAAAAAATGCCTTTTCCACAACCAATAACATCGACTACTGCCACAGAAAGTAATAAGATAATACATAACTCTTATAAATGAAAAATTCTATTAGCCATTTGGTATGTACTAAAGATGGAAATCTGCCCCCTAATCAAAATCAAATCACTTTCAGTTGAAAAATGTAAGAAAACGTTTTAATTTAATTTGGAAAGGTACGCTTTTCGATTACTAGATTAAAATACCACGTCAAAGTCAAGAAAAGTTTGTGTTTTTGGTATATGATAAGCGTCGTAATTCGTAAATTAAAATTTGGTAAAAAGATTACATTTACATTTATTTTATGCTTTTGTTATTGTCATGTGTGTAACATTTTTCCTTAATTCGTTTGTAGATGTCTGTTATAAAATTTTATTTTATTTGTTATACAGATGTAGCAACATTTGGTAACTACAAACATACTGAAATTTTTGTGCTGCTATAGAAACTATTTAGATTTTTTTACGACTATTAGGTAATAAGAGACATTGTATGGTTATTACCGGTTAGGCATTGTGTGCATTTCCTAATGTCCATCTTATTTCCGTACCGTACAAAGTCATTTCCATATAGGTCAATGTCATTACCGTACAGGATAATGAATTATGAAAGCATAATTTAGTACACTTATACAAATATTACTTGCACTGCATTACAATTTTTGAAAACATAATTATTTAAGGTGCTGTTCAATTAGTTTCGACGGTATGTATAGAATAAAAAGAGTTTTGTATAATAAAGCTCGGTTGCATAAAGCATTGTTAACTTTGACGATGTAGTTAACTAAGTGCTCATATCGTTAAGTGTCGCCATTGGTCGTCAAGTACAAAATCAAATCTACTTGACGACGAATGACGTAACTAACTACGGCATCAGTTAACCACATAGTTAACTTTTTTTTATGCAACCGAGCATAAGTGTTTTATTTTATATAAGCTGTAATTTGCAAACGTTGGTAAGTGGTAAGGTTACTGTAATTACATGTAAATATGTTTAAAAAACTGAATTTAATTTAAGCAGCTAATTTGTAACTTTTTAAGTTTTAAGTTTTTGTAAATTTTTGTTTTGATGCAAAAGAAGCGTCAGCAGTAATTTAACAGACTTTTGATTCTGCGTTGCTATAAAGGAGTTATGATTATAATAGTAGTTTACGTAACAAGAGTCGAAAGCAAGAAATAGCATAACAAACGTTAATGCGACGCGAGGCCGGACGGCCGAGCGTTGCATGTGAGTGAGTTATGGTATGATTCTTTCGACGAGAGTACTGTACATTATTTTTTGTGTTGCCTTTTATGAATTTACATTCTTTTTTGAAAAAATAAAAAAAATCAACAGAAATATAATGTTGGTACTACATTTATTACTAAATCTGTCAAATTTGACATTAACTTTAACATCGTTTTTCTTCAATTTTAACTGAATTTTAAGATTTTTAAAATGATCTTTCTACCTGTCGCATACTCGTTCTAATATATTAATTGACTTTGAACACTTAATTTTATGCGGATTCCTAGTTTTCATTTTGCCACCCTAGAGCTTTTTTCGTTCATTACGTAACTACACTAACAAACGAATATTGACGTTTGCAATGTTGGCAGCACAAAAAAGCTTTTAATCAACTGTTTGGAAACGTTACGATAGTTTCTGAAATGTTCAACAGATATAGTATATTAAGTATTAAGAACAGTAAGGAACCTTACCGGTCGCAGACATTGTTTAGAGACTGAGTAAAGCGAAATTTACAATATTCTTTGAGACCAATAGAGCTCTTCATGTTCGTGATGCTTATACTGCACGATAGAAACGTTTTTCCTTAATTTTTTTGCATTACCTTAATAAACGTCAAAATAGCTGCTTAAGAATTTTCTATTTTTAGTTCAAATTTATTTGTTTTCTAAGCATTGTCACTGTGTCATAAATGTTGCCTCATAATTTGTCGGTTGCATTCACGACTGCACGTTACTTGTCCTATACTTACCGTTCTAGAAAGGCAAATAAATCACTGACCGAAAAGGTGTGCCTAACAATTGGTAAATCAAACATACTGTCTTAAAAACAAGCGTAGTGATAAGGAAAATATGATTTAGTATTGCAGAAAGGTAATATAATCAGTCAAATAACAAAATTATTTTATTTGCAATAACAAAATGTACAAATTAACTTATAAAAGTAAGTATTCATTAACATCGATTAGTTTTTTAAGCCGCATTACTATGTAGGAAAGACCAATTGTTCTTTAGCATTTATCGAGAAGTGCAAAATAGGTGTTTTTTATGTGTGTGTACAGTAGAACGTCGTTTATCTAGACGTCAGAACCGGAACGTCAATTATCTGGACAAGCCGAGATGATGAAGCGTTCTATACAGTGACCTACGCATGACTAAGCTTATCTCACGAAAATATTGAGTTAGTGGAATAAGCATGATGCATTTTTTTCTTTTCTCTTTCACTTCTTGTTTGTAACAATTTAAAATCATATTTGCTCAATTTCAACTGTCGTTTAGACAAATTTGCCAACGTCGTTGTGTGAAGACAAGTTTTTCGAAGATTAATTAACTTTTTAGCCGTCAAACGGCGCAACCTTACTTAACTTTCTCCAGAAGACGAGATATTTCATGTTACTAACGTGCGGTACGTGTCACTAGCAATTGAACACAAAAGTTTGGTAAGCATTACAATTTTTGTCTTTTTGTTTAAACAATATATTGATAGAAATACATATATACAATAAAATACATAAAATGGTGGCGGCGTTGGTGGTGGCGTTGGTGGTGGCGGAGGTGGTGACCGGTAAACGCGACACGAAAGTAAAAGATCGGCGTGGTTTAAATAATATATTGATAGAAATACATATATACAATAAAATACATATAATATATACGTTGCGATTTAAGTTTATCGTTTGGTGGGCACCCAGACTCAGGTGTTCATTAATCGAAGGAATCTTGCGAGCCAAACGAGTATCGCCTTTTGCAGCTCTGTGGTTCGTTTATAAAGCCTCAGTTACTGGATCCTTTTGAAATAACTGGATCCGTAACCCCTTTTTTATTTCTTGGTTCCTCCTTTCCACAGGGTTGGTATATGGGTGCCATATGGGCGTTGTCCAATGGTATGACCCCTTTTTTTGGAGAGCAGCTTCCCAGGTGACTAAAAGGAACTGACCTTCATTGTCGGTAACGATGGCCTTAGGGTAGCCGAATCGTTGGAATACTTCCCGCTCTAGTATTTCGACGACGGCTGGGCTTGTGATCGTCTTCATCGAGAATGCTTCCACTCAGCGGCTGAATAGATCCGTTACTACAAAGATCCATTTCTGTGCGAGTTTTGTTGGCGTATATGGTCCCATCAGGTCGACGGACACTACCTCCCACTCCAGTGACGGGTCTCTTGGCCGGCTAGCGGCGCGTTCTTGAAGCGGTCCTCTTTTTACAGCTGCACAAACCCAGCATGATTTGACGTAGGTAAAGACATCGCTTCGTATTCGTGGCCACCAGAACCTTTCGACGATTGCTCAAAGCGTCTTTTCTGCTCCCGGGTGACCGGCGTCGTGACTGTCGTGGTATGCGTACATGACTCGTTCTCTTTACTCAGTGGGCACAAATAGCGTAAGCAATTCTTTGGTCACGCGGTACAAATAGCCCTCGTGTACCCTATATTCATTGTGTGTGTCGGCTTTGTCTTTGGGGCCGGGGCCGTTGGCTTGGACTCTTTCCCAGGCAGCAATGATTCGTTGGATTCCCGGCGAGGTTTGTTGCGTGTCTTGTATTTCGCGCACAAGATTAGAGACCGGAGTTAATTGCATCACCATCGGTTTCTCTACGGTATTGCTGTTCGGAGACGGCGGCAACAAACCGTTCCCAGTGAGTCTCGATGCATTCTTCCGAAGTTGGATTTCGAGAAAGGTGGTCCGGTAGCTCGTTCTTTTCCCCTGAGCAGTGTTCCACGTCAAAGTTAAATTCTTGAAATAGCAGAGACCACTTCATTAGTTTGCTTTTGACTTCTTTAGCGTGATCAAGCCAGGTAAGCGCTCGGCTGTCCGTCCTGAGAGTGAACCGCTTATCTTCTAAGTACGGGCGGTACTTTTTTATGACCCACACGGCTGCCAAACATTCTTGCTCATTCACGTGGTATTTTTGTTCGGGTGGTCGTAGTTTTGCGCTTGCGTAGCTGATGATTTTTTTTACCCTGGAGCTTTTGGTAGAGAACGGCGGCTATTCCTATTCCGCTGGCATCTGTTTGCAAGAAGAATGGTTCTTCGAAGTCCGATCGACTTAGTTCTAAGGGTTGTGCAATGCTTTGTTTAATTTGTTGGAACGCTTCTTCGGCTTTTTCATCCAACGGAATTTTTGCGACAGCTTTAACAAATCATGGAGCGGTGCTTAGAGCTGTGCACAGTTAGGTATGTAGTCGCGCGACCAGTTAGACAATTCTAGAAAGCGGCAAAGTTGCGTGCGATTTGTCGGTCGTTCGGCTGACGCAATGGTTTCGACGTGTTCCGGTAGTGGCACGTTTCCCGTGGAAATGATAACATGGCCGTGGTACCTGATGTTTTCAATTCCAAACTTGCATTTATTTAGCGCTACTCTTAACTGGTGTTGTTGCAGGTGTTCGAAGATTAATCGCAGGTGTTGTAAGTGTTCTTCCATCGAATTCGAGTATACCACAATATCGTCTAAGTACACCAATAGAAATTTCCGCAAACATCCGAGAAACGCTTTGTTGGTTATAAATTTCTGGAAACTCGCCGGTGCGTTCTTAAGGCCAAAAGGCATCACCCAAAATTCGTAGGTGACTCCGTCGGGAGTTGAAAAGGCCGTGTATGGTCGTGATGATTCGTCCAAAAGTACCTGCCAGTATCCACTCTTTAGGTCAATAGTGGAAAATACTGTGGTCGTTCCGAGGTCGCGGAGCGTTTCATGTATTACCGGTAAGATAGAAGTTTCATCATGGGTTAACTCATTTAATTTCCGGTAATCTACACAGAATCTTGGCGTGCCATCTTTTTTTTCGGCTACTACTATGGGTGACGAGTAGTCGGAATGAGTTGCCTCTATGATACCGGTCCCTAGCATGTTTTCCACTTCTCTGGCAATCACCGTTTTTTTGTCGGGTGAGTGTCGGTACGTCGGTAATTGGAACGGTCTGTCTTCCTTCAGGCGAATCTTGTGTTTGGTGGTTCTTGTGGTTGTTTGCGGATCACCAATTAAGAACACGGGTTGGAAGTCTTCTAGTAAGGCTACTAGTTGGGGTTGATGCTTGTCGGAGAATCCTTGGTCTATTAAGACAGGATCGATCGATCGGACGCGTCTGACGGTCGTGTCCCGGTGCCAGAATAGCGTTTGTCGCTGGTTTTTTCCAAAGTGGATGCAGTGCCGGTTAAAGTCGATAACTTTTTCTTGGTCTAGTAGCCATTCTTGTCCTAGTATCACAGGCACCGTAAGGTCTTTGACGACGAGAAATTTAACGTCTACCTCTTCCGATAACAATACGCATTTTTCGACGGTCTCCCCAAGTATGTTTTGCCGGGACCCTTGAGCGGCTATGACGTAGTCATTCGACGGGGGTTACACGGCGGTAAGGGCGTCGCATCTTTTTATGAAGTTGTGCGTCGCTTCTGTGTCGAATAGATTTGTAAGTCGCGCTTGTTATTCTGATGCGCGCGATGGGTCTTAGTTCTTTGACGTTTAGTTGGCTGAGGGCCGGTCTGGGTTGTTGCCGGCCCGTTCCCCGTTTTCCAAACTTGGTTCCGGTCGTTGCTGAGTGGGACAATCCCGATTGAAATGTCTTCTTGGGCAAAAATAACAAGGTGGCAACGGAGGCGTGTATTTCGGTGTTGATACCTTGACAGTAGTAGGTTTGGGTTCTGCGGTTGCGATGGGCTTCAGGGAGGCTTCCAGTAACTTTGCTTTTTTAAAGAGTGCCAGCACGGAAGTGGGTGTCGTATCGATGAAATGTATTTGTAACGTCGGTAGAAGTTGCGTAATAAGAAGTGGGATATGTTTGCTTATCTCGATGTTTAATCGGTCGGCCAGTTTCTTTTTCTTTTGTAGAAATTCGGCTGCGTCTTCTGAGTTCGTTTGTTTTCTGCCGTAGAATTGTGCGGTCAGTTGACTTCTTATGGTACTGTTGTCGTATTCTTTTGGTAGCAGATCCGCGAATTCTTCGAACGTGTTTACAAAAGCTTCGTACGTTTTCCACCACTTGGCGGCGTTGTCTTCTAAACATTTGGCCGTGATTTCTAATTGTGTCGTTGGATTAACGATCTTGTAGTCTTCGAAGTGCTTTTGTAGAGCATCGATAAGCATTTCCGGTTTCAAGTGATTCGCCTTTTAATTGTGCTGGTTTTTTGTTATTAGCTAGCTTAGCCGTGATAAGGGCGAGTGCGCGCTTTGTATCTTCGTCGTTTTGTTGGGCGCCACTGGATGTATTGGACTCGGCATCCAGCCTGGAGGTTTTTGTGGATCTTGTTTCAGACATCTTGTGTCGGAAGCCCGTTGCTTTCTAGTGAGCCCCACGTGTTGGGCACCAATTGTTACCGTTGTGTAGGTAAGGAACGTAACGAGCGAGTTAGCAATGTTGGAAGTGGCGACGTTGGTGGCGGCGTTGGTGGTGGCGGAGGTGGTAACCGGTAAACGCGACACGAAAGTAAAATATCGGCGTGATTTAAATAATATATTGATAGAAATACATATATACAATAAAATACATATAATATATACGTCGCGATTTAAGTGTACCGTTTGGTGGGCACCCAGATTCAGGTGTCCATTAATCGAAGGAGTCTTGCGAGCCAAACGACTATTGCCTCTTGCAGCTCCGTGTTTTGTTTATAAAGCCTTAGTTACTGCCGGAGGCCACGAGATCGGAGGTGGAAGGTGCAGCGTGGTAGGGATCCGGTAACACACACGTGGTTACGTTTCGCAAACTTCGCTTATTTTTTTAAGTTCTTTTTTGTAACCCCAAATGCTTACCTTATTACGAGGTTCTGGTTGCCATTGGAGTAATGATTCTAATCGTGACTACTCGAAAAAATTACGGTGTGATAAGATTACAATTTAGACGGAATTTATTTGATATTTGATTAACGAAACTGTGTATCTAGTAGTTATAATTATTTCTTATTCACTACTATTTAGTAGCAGTGGGGTAACCACATAATCATCATGTAAATTATATTTAATAATTATCTTAGCAGTGTACAGCAGATTACAGAGAAGTTAAAAAAAGGTGCAAGTGTTTAGTGTTGATGAAGTCATATAATGTACTACAACTACAAAATTAGTAATTGATCAAAAATTAGAAGACGCGGTGTAGCTAGGTTAATTCAGAGAAGGAGAAAGGGAAATCTTATTTCTAGACCATTACTATGTAAGAAAGAGTTGCTGTTAAATGAGAAGGTAGGTGGAAGTCCAGTTTTTAAGGCGAGCACAGATTAGTTAAATTGCGCCACGGAATTTTTGATTTGGAGTTTTAAGGAGAACGTTTGTTAGTGATTCAGGTGCTGTTGAGAAATTCAAAAGACATTTTTCAGATTTTTTAATGAATGAAGAATATCCTGTAGATGACGTGCATAACGCCTATTAAACTGGCTTAAATTGGAAATAATCCATTCTTCATAGCGCTGTTTGTTCATTTTGTCGTGGTAATTAGCAAAACTTTTTTTACTAATAAAGCATTTTATACACTTTTCAAAAAATTTGCAGTTAAGATTTTTGTAGTATATTAGATTCATTGGAGTAGTTAACTTTATATTTCATATTTTAAACGCAAATGTTTATTATGATATGATTAAAATAGTTTTTAGTCCAAAACAATGGTACAGAAACCACCATTTGTTTAAATGAGATTTTTATTCTACATTCAAAGTTTGAAAAGCTTCATTCTTTAGAATAGTATTCATTAATTATAAATTATCTTTAAACATTTACAAATACACTTTATTTATTTTATAAGTCACACTCATTTATGTTATTTCAACTTTTAAGAAAAACGTTTACAAACCAGCGTTGTATTTGTCAAAAAAACGTGACATTGTTAGCGATTCAGGCTTGAGCATAAATAAATTTCTTTAATTTATTGGTTTTAAAAGCAAAATGTTATACGTACTTGATATTACACAAACTGATCCGTCATATTTTTATTAAGTTTAAAGCATGTATTTAAAGCACGTTAATTATACTAAGCGTTTTTTAAATAGAAATAAATTGCTAAAAAATCAAGAATTAAATAGTAATAGCTTTTATAACTTGTAATATAAACGTAGAAAAACTAAAATAAAATGCATACAAAGCTTTAACGTGTAATTTCTTAATTCTGATTGAAGGAACCAATAGTATATTTTTATTGTATTACCATCACAAATTTTTAAATTTAATTTGTATATTTTTTATTCACTTGTCTTGTAAAAGGTTTGTTGTTATTAGACTTTAAATAAATTAATTCGTAAGGAGTATTCATGTCGAACTCGTAAAAACTTTTATTTTTAAAAGCAATTCCTTACTCGTTATGCAATATACTATTACATGTTCCAAATCATTGTTCAAAAAAGTATCACTAAGTTTATCAAGTTAAAAGTTAAAACATAAATTTCCTATATCTACATATTTTCTACACAATTTTATTTGTCATAAACAAATAAACTTTAGGCGTTTCTAGTGTTTGGAAAGAAATTTAGTCAAAAAGTTTATAAACATAAACATTTTTTATATTTATACATATTTTAAATTATTTATTAATTATTTACACAGATTTTAATACTTAATTTAAAAAAACAATTTCTATTACCTCTAACGTTTGTGTTTGGCCTGATAAAGTTGACGCCGATCTCTAACAATACACTAGTTTTCAAATACAATTAATTTTAAACTCAGTAAAACTTTAGAATAATTACTACCTTTATCGACTAATATTTATTTATTAATTTTTTTAGTACATATGTCAATCGATGTACTTAATATTATAATATCTTATATACAATAATTAATAATATAAATTTAAATAAATATTTTTTATACTTTCTTCCGTTTTCATGTATGTATTTTACAGCCAGCTTAATCGACCGGAAAATTTACTTTTCGAGCAAGAACGGTAAAGTGTAGTAAAACTTTATAATTAGAAGTTGGTACTAATACTAATCGTTAGTTTTTTACTTCATCTGTCATTTGTGTCCGATGTATTAGTACTAACATAAACTATTATCTGTGAATGTTTAGAATAATATTAACAATTTTATTAATAACTAATAGCTTACAATTGTTAAAAACAATAATAGTTTAATTTTAGGTTAAATAATTGTTCTTAAAATTTATTAAAAACAAATTTATATAAAAGTAACACGTTATGAAAGTATTTTGCAAAGCTATAAAATAGCACTTTTTGAATTAGTGATATTACTGTTTCATTATTATCTTTTCATGTAAGTAACACTACTATTTAACACTAACTTAGAAACTATAAAAAATCGACCTCGACGCACAATTTACCGGGTTCTATATAATGATTTAATATTATAGTGCACAGCCTGAACTCGGTTAGATATGAACATTAACAAGATAAAGGTCTCTAGTGTAATCGGCGAAACTACTGCATGATTGGTAAACGCATTGAATTTTATAGCAATCCGAGTTTAGATAACAACTTTACCTTTATTTGTAGCTATCGCAAGAAATAATAACAAAAATATTAAACTTCAAAGAAAAGCAATCTTACTACATACAACAATAAATTGTCATGTTTTTTAAACGTATTTTATTTTTAATTTTGAAAAAGGATATAGATACGTTTTCTAGCATCGTTTTTTAGATAGTCTCATAAAAAAAGTTCTTTTTGTCTTACAGCTTAATTATAAAATATAGATAAAAATTTAAATTATAAATAAAACAGAATTATTTCTTAACTAAACGTTATAAATGTTATGTTTTGAACGAGTTACTCAATTACTTCAATACCAACTTATATTATGTTGTCATTGTTTTTCCTTTATGAAAATAGTATCTTTTGTGCTAAAATTTATTTACGTAAACAAACGTTTGTGTAATATACTTGAAAGATTTTCCCGTTATATGCTTACTTTTAAAAATGCCTCGTTAATTTTTAATCTAAGATCTATCAATGCAATTTGACGACTTTTTGTACGATGTTATTTCTTGGATGATTGTATAAATTTGTTTACATTTGTTACACCTTTTATAAATTTTATTTTATAGATAAATAGATTTATGTAATTTTTTTAAACTAATCTTTGTAGTGTTAAATTTCAAAGCTATAATAGTATACGAATTTCTATGATTTAAAATATAGATTATTATTAAATAATTGTCAAAATCAATGATTTCTTAGCGTTACCATCTAATTTAAAAGCTGTCAAAAAAAACTTATTTTTTCTACGACTAATAGATAATACGATACATTATATATTTATTTGCGATTAGACAACACTGTGCAATGTGTTTGACTAATCTCGTTTCTGCACAGGTCAAAGTCATTTCCGTACAGATCAAAGCTATTACCGTACAGTATAATAAATTATGAAAACATATTTTAAAAGACATACGAATATTCCGTGCACCACAATTGTAAAATCTAAAAACGAAATCATTTAGAACCGTGTGGATGCTATTGTATTTGTTTTAACGGTACGTATAGAGTAAAATAAGTTTAGTTTGTAAATTAAATATTTTAGGTTGTTTGTAAACGTGTCTTAATGTGGAATTTAATTTTTGAGTAATGCAGGAATCATGGTGACGAGAGCGACTGGAAAAAGTTTTTTTTATCTTTTTAGAGTTTAGAATCTGGTTTAGTTCACAAATTGTGTACTTGATTTTTAAACGGATCCTAGTTAGATTTTGGTTGTTTGTTCGAATTTTTCGATTTCTTTTACGCTCTGATGAAACTCTGAATGAAAGTGGGCGAAACGTTGGTAACTTTTGTCGCGTTCCAAACCTGAAAGACGTTTACTTAAAATTTAATTAAAATTTAAGTGCAACAGTTTATTTTCACAAGGTTATTAATAAGATGTTACATGAGTGTTATGTACTATCTGTTCAAAAATAACTTTAATAAAGTCTATAATGCGCTGTTTCAATATGGAACTTTTATTTACATGAAAAAATTATTTGTATACAAATAAAATACAATTTACTGTTATAAATCATTCAAAAATAAGAATATATTGACTTTTCTCAGGTTCGTACTACTTCTACTTTAAAACACTGGGCAAAGACAATAAATTTAACTTATA
This sequence comes from Aquatica leii, assembly GCA_035610365.1. Lineage (NCBI taxonomy): Eukaryota > Metazoa > Arthropoda > Insecta > Coleoptera > Lampyridae > Aquatica > Aquatica leii. The sequence continues at coordinate 61,212,599 of CM069436.1, forward strand.
GAAAATTGAAAAATAAATTTATTTTTATAGAAGAAAATAATTTAGATGCCAAAAGATCACAGTATTTGTACTCTGCAAAAAAATATTAAGAAGAAAGCTGGAAAGTATTTTAGAGGATATTTAGAAGTGGAAACAAACGACTTTCCGGTACAGGGCTACAACTGATCATATTGCATATTAGTAACAAAGATGGATTTTTGGAAAAGTGTATAAAATGCCTTTTTCTGTTGATCACCACGACAAAATGAACAAACAGCAGTATAAAGAATCAATTAAATTTGTATTAACGTCCATTCCTGTCAATAATTCATCGATCACCTTATCATAATATATTATATCCTGAATTCCTTTATGAAGACAAGCTGACGTTATTCGGCGGCTTTAAAATAAACATCATTACCTGAAAGCGTTGCCAAATTCAATTCATTAACGAGACCTGTACTTTTGGAGCTATCCCGACATCATTTGGAAAAAGATTTTTGTTGCAAAAAATTGCAAAAAATTTGAAAGAAGATAATGTGAAATTTTTATAGTTTCCGTTGGCACAATGTGAATTTGTTCCTATAAAACTGATATAGGCTTATGCTATAGATATGGTAGCAAAATTAAATTCTACTTTCAAAATAAAGAACGTTGTGGATCTTTGCAAATTAACAACGGGAAATTTCCTTGAAACCGTTTGGCTCAATTGTCTAGAGCATTAAAAAAAATAGAAGAAAAGTACACAGAAAAAAAAATTATTAGATATTGGGGTAGAGCCTTGAATTCTTAATTTACAAGATGATGATAGCGATGACGATTATGCAAGTAAGGAATTAATTGTTGAAAACGATTAATTAGATATATAACACGTTAAGAAATTATTGTTTTAAAAAACAATTAAGAACGTCATAAAAGACATAAAAGTTTCACCATAAAACATACAAAAATTTTTTTTAGGGCAAATGCTATACCTATGGTTTATTTAATTATATTCTACAAGCTTTTGAACTTGAGCTAAGTTCTTTGTCAGGTAGTATAAATTAAATTGACAATTATAAAACTAAGGTAACTAAAAACAAAAATTTGTAAATAAACTAGATAATTGGCATAAGATTATATACAGCATTTACTCGAAGGTCTAAAGGAAAGCCATCATAAAAACTCTAGGCGTAGTAGTGTATCTGGTGGAAAAATTAAGATTAAAGAATAACAGATAACCAGGTGTCAGATAGTTTGTAACAATTGCCTCTGTTGAAATTGTTGGAAAATTTAATAATTTTTATTTCTTCTCTAATCTTTCTTGATTTCCAGTTCTTTGTTTTAAAGGTTGTTTTAGTTTTGTCAAAGCTTATATTATGTAAAGTGTCAAGTTCATCTTCGGCAATGGCAGGCGTAGTAAGCTGGAGTATACAAAGATGTCTTTTGTGTTCTTTTATTCTCGTATCTATGGTTCTTCAGTTTCACCAATGTATACCTTGCTCCAGGTGTATTGTAAAGTATTTTATCTTTTACAAAATTCAACAAGTTTTTAATTTTAGTTGTAGCGTTATAAGCAACTTTTATGTTATGTTTTCTTAGTATTCTTCTAATTTTGTCACTTATGTTGGAAACAAAAAGTAGAATAACAAAGTTTTGGTTAATAGTTAAATCATCTGATAAAGTAGGTCTTGCTTTGGTCAAATAAACTTTTTAATTTGCTCTCCATTAAAACCATTTCTTATAAAAACTTTTTTAAGGCGATCTAAGAATTTTTGTAATTTATCTTTGTGCCAAATTATCTTTGCACGGTTATATAATGTGCGAATCGTTCCAACTTTCTGAACTGGGTGATGGTAAGAATTTGCGTTTACGTATTGATCTATATGTGTAGGTTTCTAATAAACTGAATGTATGAATGTATTTACATCAAGAAAAAGTAAAGTACCATTAATTTCTTTTTCAATTCTAAATTTTATGTTTGGATGTTGATTGTTAAGAAAAACCAGAAATTTAAGGCACAGTTTTGGTTTCTTAGTTGCAGATTTTAAAGCTTCTTCTTTATAATGTTCTATAAAATAATTAGCAATAGATGGAAAAATTGGCGATCCCATTTCTACACCATCTGTCTATTTGTAGTATTCACCATTAAACAAAAAAAAAGAAGTTGTCAAACAATGTTTAAATAACTTGATAGTATTATTATTAAACTGTCGTTTCAAAAGACGTAAAGTATCAACTATTGGTACTAAAGTAAACAAACGAAGTAACATTAAAACTAACCAGTAAATCAATTGAAGATAATTTCTGTTTTTTAATTGCTTCAATAAAATGCTGTGTGTTCTTTATAAATGATCGACTGAAGCGAATATAAGGTTTTAGTGTAGAATTTAAATACTTTTAATTGGTTGAAGAGGTGGATTTGGCCCATGTATTTTTGGTAGTCCATAAAACCTTAAAATAAGAGAATCTTTTGGTGTTAGTTCCTTTCAACAGATTTGTAGTTAATAACTTAAATTTGTTATTCAAAAGTTTGTTTTGTTGTTACTTCTTCGAGAATTCCGGTTGAAGAAGTTATTTCTAACTTTGAACATCAGTCATCTTTCAGATGGTAAAGCAGCAGAGATTAGTTTTGAAACAACTAGAATACTGCGAAAAGTAAAACTTCCAGAAAAGAATCTTACCAATTTTGAATACCAAGTATTAAAAGAACTAACAAATAACAATAATCTCATAATTGTATCAACAGACAAAGGAAAAGCTACTGTTTTAATGAATAACGCTCAATACATTAACAAAACTAACTTACCAAATAATACCACATCTTACATACTACTACTTAAAAATCCTAATAAGTTCAAATTATTAACTACAAAACTGTTAAAAGTAATTTATTAACTGAGGGTATTAAGAAACTAACACCAAAGGATCCTTTTATTATGAGGTTCTATGGATTACTCAAAATACATATGCCAAATTAACCTCTTCGACCAATTGTTTGCTGTATTGAATCAACAACTTATCAATTATCTAAGTATTTAAATTCTATACTAAAACGTTATATTGGCTTGAGTAGTTCATTTATAAAGAACACACAACATTTTATTAAAGTAATTAGTAAACAGAAATTATCTTCAAATAATTTACTGGTTAGTTTTCATGTTTCCTCCTTGTTTACTAAAGTACCAATAGCTGATACTATATGATAATAATACCATTAAGTTATTTAAACATTGTTTGACAACTTCATTCTGTTTGTTTAATGGTAAATACTAGAAATTGTAAGGAACATTTTAAAGAAGAAGCTTTAAAATCTGCATCTAAAAAACCAAAACTATGCCTTAGATATTTTGATGATATTTTTGCGATTTGATCTTATGGTGAAGATGAACCACAAAATTTTTCTACAATACCTTAACAATCAAAGCTTAACAATCAAAAGGTTCAAAAGTAAAACTTAGCATTTCTTGTTGTAAAAATAAAAAGAAAACCAGATTGTACTTTAATACATTCAGTTAATTGAAAACCTACACATACAAATCAATACACAAAGACAAATTCTCAGCATCACCCAGCTCAAAAACGATTCGCATATTATATAACCGTGCAATGATAATTTGTCACAATGATAAATTACAAGAGTTATATAGCCTTAAAAAAGGTTTTAATAAGAAATGGTTTTAATAAAGAGCAAATTAAAAATCTTTGTTTCTAACATATTTAACAAAGTTGAAAAAAAACATAACAAAAAGTTGCTTATAGCACTAAAACTAAAATTAAAAATTTGTTGAATTCAGAAAAGATAAAATTTGTTACAATACCTGTGGAGTGTACCAAGTCTCATGCACATGCGGTAAGGTATATATTGGTGAAACTGGTAAAACCATAGATAGGAGAATAAAAGAATACAAAAGGCGTCAATTACCTAGCTCTTTTACGATTTATTCTTTTTAGTTTTCTTAGTTTTGTAAGTGCCAATTTAATTTAGACTGCTTGACAAAAAACTTAGCTCAAGTTCGAAAGCTTGTAGAATATAATTAAATAAACTACAAATACACCATTTGCCCTAACTAAATTATTAGTAAATTATACGTTGCATTCATCAATTCTTATGAATGTAAGCTATGCATCTTTGTTTGATATAGATACTGTTTGAAAGCCATTATTTTATTGTTTAAAAATGAATTGCATAAAATGTTTTTTATTTGAACTATTAAGGCTTATAACAAAAAAAAAACGTTTATTTGAACAATTATATATAAAACTATATCAATTTATAGAAATTCACTTTTAAGAGAAATTTGATAAAATACAAATAACATATTTAAATATAATTTAAACGGCGTTAATTAGAAGTATAAAATTGAAACATGATATTTAGCGCTAATTAATCGATATGTATTTTTTTTAATTTTTTTTACTCTTAACATTTGATTTTCTTTGATTTTAAGCTCAGGGGTCAGAATTTTTGCTCCGATAGTAGTTCACAAAAACAAATTACTCAGTTAGTACGCTTGCTATACCTGGAATGTTAACAGACAATGAAGTTAACGATAAATCGCTAAAGAACAATTCACGTTGTACAGCAATTAAAAATGTATTGTATTTATTAACTACATCTAGATCAAATACATATTAGTGATCAACGTAGCAATGCAAGTTGTAGTCGTTAGAAAAGAATTGAAGAATTGAGCGTGTTTTCAAAACAGGAATTATAGAAATTTTTATTTTCCAATAAATTAAAATTATACATATCCAATATAGATCCAAGCTATAGAAGTACAAAATTCAACATAATTTTGACAAGTGGTTGTGTGATTGATTATGGAGGTGCAATCATTTAGATGAAAAACAATCAAAGATTTTAATTTTATTAGCAGAGTATCTAGTTCCAATAAGTGGAATAACAAAAATCTGCTAGATAAAAAAAGAAAAAACATTGATGAACAAGTAGTTTTGCATATGCTGAATAACAGTAAAAAAAAGAAATGTTACTAAAAGAAAGAAACATAATAAAATTTGGCATTTGACATTTATTAATCAACATATTGACAACACTGTAAAATTTATATATTACATTAAAACTAAGAAGCAGATTGCTGATACGTTTACAAAAGTAAAAAACAATTCAGTGGTTTCTTTTGAAGCTGGTTAAAAAGAAATTTTGACTCCTAATGTAAACAAATTTAAGTTGATTAATTTTGACTTTTGTAAATTTTATTTAAAAAAATTAAGGTAAGCAATAGTTAATAATACTTTTATTAAAATGATCATCTGTCAAGGAATGTTTGTTTGTAATTTACAAAATATAGTTTTGTCTGTCTTAAATTAAAATAGTTTGTTATTATACATAAATAATAATAAAAATCTGAAATTCAGTAACAATATTTGTTATTTTTTTACGATTGCTAAAAATACGGAGTGATTTAATGACCAGAACAAGTATATTTACTCCCTTTGCTTAGCACTGAATTCGAGCACATAATCAATTTTATATAACACACATTTTCACTTTTTAAATTTACTACATCTTGCGTAAATCTAAGTAATATATTTCTGACATCTTACTCGTTCCTTTAGCAATTAATCACAATAAAATAACTCAAATTTCTATAGATAATCTTGAATAGTTTTTAATTTTAAAAGTTGCACATATAGCTTAAAGAATTTGTATTACATTCGGTGTTTATAAACGTATAGTCGAATAGGTAACCTCGTTATTTAATATGTATGAATTTAAACTTCCAGTTTTGCGTGTTTTTTACCTACTTTTTAAAATCTTTTGAATAATAGAAGTGTTTTTTACTGAATATTTTTCGAATTAAATACTCCAATAAATTATTATTACTTACATGCCATCAACTCTTTTTCTTTTATTTATGTATTTTTTTAAAAACGTGTTTTTTAATTTTTCAAATGTGATTATATTAATTAGAATACAAATGTCAAGTAAAAAGGGTACAAATTCTTGCAAAGTGAAAGAGGGCAAAAGAAACAAGCATTTTGGTGTAATCTAGTGTAAGTTAATTACGTGTAAGCATACCTTTAATTAACGCGCTTTTAAATGAAACGCGTTGACGGTTTACGTAAAACCATAGTGTTTTATTTTGTGAAATTGCTTGTAAACTAAATCGCAACTATTTCAAAGTTGTTTGATATTGGAATACTTATTTAATGAACAATTTAAGCTTTATCAATGCTATACAGCAAATATCGTAGTGATAATAATAAATTGTTCATTTCCTTAACTAGAAGTATAACAATTAAAAGTATCATCAGTTTGTAATGTAAATAATTATAAAAAAATTATAATCGATTGAGTTTAAAATTGTTTTTTTTTATATGTAAAGACAATAGCAAACAAATATTTAGTTTATTTTGTAACCTACTTATTCAACTTACTTTTAGTTTCTGTTTTAGCTTTTTTTTTCTATTTTTTATCTTAAGTTGATCGTTTTTGTTGTTTATCTGATAACAATTAGTTTTAATATACATATTCTCAATTAGATAATCATAGCTTCTAATTTTTTTCTTATCATTAATTTTTTTAAAATTTGAATAAATTTATTTGAACAAACACAAACATAGCTGCTTGGCTTGGAATTGATAATAAGCGGTACTACTAGCAACTGTGATAATATAAGTTTATTTCTTTATACCAAATTGCTTTTTTTGTGTTGTAAAACAAGTTACCTAAACACTTTAACGCAGTAAGAGTGGTTTAGGATAGAGTAGTAATACTAGTAAAATAAGTGTAATTTATTGCATTTTTTTTTAACTTTATTACCTATTGACATTCTATTTTAACTTATTAAGACATGGCAATAAATGCAAATTAGTATTGTTATAATGTAATGTTTAAATTCTACAAAAAAGAAGGGTAGTTTCAACACAAACATAATTTGGAAGAACGCCACTTTCCAGCATGGTCCATGTCACCGGATAAATCGTAATCGATTTGGGAACCGTAATTAGTTTGCAAACAACAAATATCAATAAAACTTTTAACAACGACAACTTCATATAAAGAAATCGCTTTTCTGCCCGCGTTCCAGCGTATCAAACCAAGTAAGTCCTTCATTTTTCGTAGATTATACACACTTTCTATTTGTTGCAATTTTTGATAATATAGTATGCACCCGCACTATGGTCTTACTCTTTCAGTTATCTTATCAATAAATGCTACATCAATACAATACCCGCAATAAAATATTAAAAATGGACGATTCAAGTAGTTCTTGATCTTCACAAATAAACGTTAAATTGCTTCAAATGGAAGCAGCCGAGCTAATTGAAGATTTAATTAGTTTTGAATATTCCTTAATTGAATATTACAAATAACAAAGACTTTTCAAAATTAAATTTTTTAAGAATTTTTTGACACGATATATGCAATTCGAGAGATAAATATAGTAGCATTTATCGCGAATTCGTTTGCGATAGTTGTGATCTCGCTGGTTTATTAAATATTAAACAATATAAAACTAAATTAATTGAATTACAAGACGCATTTAACAATTTTCACACTCAAGTTTAGTGGTGATTTTACTGAATTTCAATCCTTTCTTGAAGGTGTTAACTCCATTATGAGTAGTATATCATTAACAAATGTTCAAAAATTTTCATATCTAAAAACATGCTGTATAAGCGAAGCAGCTAATCCCATTTTAGGACTACAGGTAACAAATGAAAATCATGGCAAATATTAAAAGATCGGTATGATAAACCAAAATTAATTATTCAGCAACACGTTAAAAACATTTTTGAAATTAAATCAGTTCAAAAAAAGTCGGCTAAACATTTAAAATAGTTTTTGGATACCTTAAACAAAAATTTATTGTCCCTTCGCAATTTACATGGGGGCCTTTTTAGCATTTATTGTCTCTAATAAAATTGATAGCGATTCTAGAGAAAATTTTAAACAATCTCACCCTAATGAAGTTCTAACAATTAGTAAGGCTATCGAGTTCTTAAAAGAAAGAGTTAAGTTTCTAATACACATAGACATAGACAATCTAGTAGAAGGTTTACAAAAAATTCAGAATTTGCATCTTTGTGGAAATTGTTTGCAACACGATGAAAAGAAACCCTGTAAATGTAATTTTAAATGTAGAACTTTACTGCATTTTTACAAAAAACCAATCAACGTTGAACCGAGCAATAACGATAAAATTCATTCACCTGGTTATATTAATAATGAGGAAATTGTCGTAGCAGAAATCCACCCTGAACCAGTACTTTCATGTTGAACTATAAAAAGCTGATCTATTACTCTACTGTCGACCATAAAAGTTTACGTTAAAGATTTCCGAGGTCGTATGCATTTAATTAAGGGAATTTTGGACAATGGCGCAGAGCAAAATTGACTTTCTAAAGGTTAGCGTTAAAATTAAATTTACCCAAAGAAAACGAATCGTTTCAAATTGCAGGGCTTAACTCCGCTTCCATAAATTTTACTGACTCCGTACGTTTAGAGCTACAATCCGTTCACAATGGTTACCAACTAAACATAAACTGTTTAGTTGTTTCTGACATTACATCTAAAATTCCTACTTTCCCCTTCAACATATCCAATTCAAAAATTACGCCAAACGTAAACCTGGCTGATGATAAATTTAATGTACCAGATAACATCGACCTATTAATAGGAACTGCTCATTTTTATCATATTCTATGCAGTGAATAAATCTCGCTTGGTGCTAATCTTCCAGTCTTGCAGAAAACGAAGTTAGGATATTTAGTGATAGGTTGCCTTTATCCAATCGGTACTACAAAAACGAACGACAAAATCTCATTGATAAATCTTGGTTTTTTGGATAACCAATTATATAAACGCGTAAGAAGTTTTTTTTTTTAGATCAAGTTCAGCCCAACAGTTTAAAATCTCACTTATCAATTAAAGAGCAATTCTGCTAGCAACATTTACACTATAATGTTGCTGGAGATCATACGGAACGTTTTATAGTGTCTATTCCTTTTAATAAAAATATTGCTAAACTTGGTAACTCGTTAATATTGCATTTTCTAGATTTACCCCTTTAGAGAGTCGTCTTCTAAAGCATCCTCTAGTTAAAACTCTTTATTCAGATTTTATGACAGAGTATATTCGTCTGCAACATATGACGCCTCTGCCTATGACTAATAAAAATTTAATTAAATATATCTTACCTCACTTTGAAGTTGCTCGCAAAAACTCGTTAACCACGAAATTAAGAGTGGTATTTGACGGTAGAGCAGTTACAGACAAGGGTACATCCTTAAATGATTGCCAACTTTTAGGTCCACTTACTCAAGATCCTTTATTTTCTATTCTTCTTTGATTTAGAAGTTTCCAAGTAGCAGTAGTAGCTGCTTGTTAACCCTGTTCAGCGGTACTATCAATGTATCTTGTGGAGAAAAAACCTTTAATATGCCCTTCATATTAACAAATTTAGTACTGTGACTTATGGATTAAAACGTTCTTCGTATCTTGCCACTAAATGTTTGCAACGCTTAGCTTTTGAAAACATTTTTCAATATTCGGAAGCTCCTCAACAGCTCTTATCTCAAATGTATATGATGCAATAAAATTACCTGATCAAATTAGTTCGATATTGACTCAAGCAAACATTCCGTTCAGAAGATTTTTATCAAATGATTCTGCTGTACTACCAAAGAAAGATGAAAATTCTACTAAATGTTTTACAGTTCCAATTCAAAACCGCGAAAGTTTTTGTAGCAAATAGAATCGCAGTAATACAAGAGTTGACTACAGAAGATATGTGGAATCACGTTCCTACATAGTAAAATCCAGCGGATTTAATTTCTAGGGATGCAACAATGTCTGCTCTGGGTGATGAAAGTCTTTGGCGTAAAGGTCCACAGTTCTTATGGGAGCATGAATCAAAATGGCTTTCTTGAGGTATATCGGTAAATGGTAGCTTACTTGAATAAGAAATCAAACTAATTTATTGGCCATTGTACCAGAAAATGAAACATTAAGTGACCTCATTAATAAAATTTCGTCATATAGCAAAATTTTAAGAATTTTATCTTATGTTAGAAGGTTTATCTTGAATATTAAAACAAAAGGTATAAACCGTAATCGTAGTTATTTAACTATATCTGAGATAAATGATTCTTTAATAGAAACGGTAAAATTCGCCCAAGCATCATGCTTCAAAGAAGAAATAAAAAAGTTAAGTTCAAGCAACCCTAATAAAATGAACACCTCTCTTTTCTCTACTTTAAATATTTTCTTAGATTCTCACCATATTATAAGAATTGGTGGTAGAATTTGTCAATCTCACCTACACTATGATACCAGACACCCTATTCTATTACCCAAGAACCACAGGTTTACTTATCTAGTTCTTGAGTATTATCATAAAACGTTTTTACACTGCGGTCCAAATCAATTACTAGCCCTTGTTAGATCAAAATTTTGGGTACTGGCTAGTCGAAATGCATGCAAGAAAATTGTACGCAATTGCTTGCAATATTTTAAATACTCTCCAACTCCTTGCTAAACGAAAATAGGCAATTTACCACCTCAAAGGTTAAAAGCTTTTACATCATGTTTCGATAATATCGGTCATGATTTTACCGATTATTTTTTAATAGAAAGCGGTTACAGAAAAAGGTCATCGTATATTAAATTATACGTTTGTTTATTTATTTGTACAGTAACAAAAGCGGTTCATTTAGAGCTCGTTACAAACTTAATCTCAAATGCGTTTACTGAAGCTTTTAAAAAATTTATAGCTTGCAGAGGCAGGCCATCCCACGTCTACTATGACAATGAGACCAACTTTGTATACGCTGCAAGTACAATGAAAGATTTATATTCTAAATTTAAGAGCCAACACTTTAAAAACGCCGTTTTGGAATATTCCGTAATTGATTCAATTCAATGGCATTTATTTCCGCTTAGGTCTCCGCATTTCGGTGGCTTTTGGGAAAGTAACATCCGCCGGGTAAAAAGTCATTTTTACAAGGTTTTAAAGGACACTAAATTAAATTACAAATGTTTCTCTACTTTACTCTGCTAAATAAAAATTGTGCTTAATTCACGTCCTTTGGCTTCACTGTCCAACGATCCTAACGGCTCGCAATCCTTGACACCATTTCATTTTTTGACTAGAAAAGGAGCAGAAGCTATTCCGGAACTACAGATAACGAGCGTTCCTGAAAACAGAGTAAATCAATATCAACTAAGAAATAAATTGATTAACCATTTTCAGAAAAGATGGTGTAAAGAAATGTTCTTAGAGTTTTAGCAGGCGTCGAAGATTTCGAACCGCACTATGGAAAACCTCAAAGTTGGAGATTTGGTATTACTTCAATGGTCTCTAGAAAGAGTTTTAGAAATACATCCTGGTTCCAACGGTGTTGTTAAAATAAAACTTGCCGATGGACTACCACTCGCACAGTGAAAAAGGTGTGTATTTTGCCAATTGAGCAATAAGTTTGGTAATACTAGGGAGTGCTCCTTATTGATGACCTTGTAATTGGTGATAGTTTGGTTAATTGGAAAATTATTATGTTTATCTTATATCACTTTTTATTTTATATATGTATACTTAACTTGAGTTCTTTGATGTCACGTAACTAGTATTTTAAAATATTGCATATTTCAAAGCGGTCGGCATGAAAAAAACTTGCGCATGTGGGTAGAAAGGGAAAGAACCGGCTGGCAAGTTTTATTATTTTGGTTGAGGAAAAAATTTTGTAACATTAAGTTTTGAATGGTTGTATAGTTGGTTCATAGCGTGTCAGATAAGCAAAATAAACGAATTCAAAAATTACAGTCCACTTGTTTAAATTTCAACCTAAACATAATTTGGAAGAAACCCGACTTTCCAGCAGAACATAATACCATTTCTTATTCTAATTTTTTCTGCTGTACTTATTAACTATCAAATTTCTTAAAATATAAAATAAATATTAAATGTTGAGCATTAGTAATTTTAAATTAATAAATTATTACGTAAGCCGCATCTTGATATCATTTTTCTAAGCAAAATTACGGTATAGTAGGTTTTTATAGTAAAACTGGCCTGCATAGCGTTTACTCAGTATTGGTAACGCGATTTTTATAACTGACCGAACAATCTGAATTTTTAGTATTTTGCACTGTTTATAACATAAAACTGTATTCTAACAAACGGTATCACGTCACATTTTAAAATAATATTTTTATTTGTTTTTTAAAATAAAAAAAGTATTGTAACAAACTCGAGCATAAAAGATACGATGTCACACATTCTAGAGAGTAGTAGAGTATAATATTATAAATTAGTCATCGTAAAATAGACTAAAATGGAAACTTCTGGAATCGATGAGTGCAAATTTAAAGGTTGCATTTTGGGATTTTAATTTAAATAATAGAATTTTTTAATTTCGAAAAATTAAGTTTTTTTTTAAGTTAAAACCAATTTCTGTTACTGCACTAATGTAATTGAACTTTTGTGTAAAATAAGTGTTGAGTCTTAAAACTGTTTTATTTTATAAAGGTACTTCAAAATCATGAATTTCATTGGCTTATACAAATACAATAAAAACGTATGACAGTACTTTAACTTGTAATGGTAAAAAAACCTTGTTACGGTTTCTCGTGGTATATAAATTTTGCCTAGTCGTAAACGTCACCTACAAGTGAATGTTGCTGGTTATCATATTTGCGTTTCTAACGTTAAGGAAACAGTGTGTGCGCTAACGCCATGCCCAACAATCTCTACATTTTAAGTATTGTGAAATATTTTCCTTATTAGTGACTTAACTTGTGTCAGTGTATTTATGTACTTTAAACGTTGTTAGGTAAAAATGGACATCTGTAATTTATATTTCTTTCAGTGTTCGCCATTTTCTTAAATTAAATTATAATCGACGCATCAAACATCAGGTTAAATCATATTAGTTACCTACCCATTTTGTAAAGTTCTGAGCTGCGGCTACTTTCTATGGGTGTGATTTGGTAAGTGTAAATCAAGATTTCTGCAAAGCCTGCATTTACGGTAAACAGCACAGATTGCCATTCACAAATGTAATAAGAAATGCGAAATCGGGTGAGATAATTTATAATAACCTTTATGGACCTATGACAACACCTACAATAAACAGAGCAAATTATTTTGCATTATTCAAGGACGGCAGTTCGGGCTATATTGTGTTGTATTTATAATAATAATAATAATAAACGGCAAAACAGAACGCGAAATGCAAACAATAGTTGAAAGTGCTCGTGCAATGTTGTATCAGAAAGACCTACCGTCAAATTTGTAGGGTGAAGCTGTGAATACAGCAGTGTACATCTTGAACAGAACGCTAAAAAACAAATCAAAGGCATCGTACAAAACGTGAGCAGGAAAGAAACCTATCTTTAGTCACATCAGAACATTTGAATGTGAAGCCTACATGCACATTCTAAAGGAAAAGAGGACCAAGTTAGATTTCAAAAGTAAAAGACTAATACTGGTTGGATATGATGGAAATTCAGCAAATTACAGACTTTTGGATCCACAAACTAATCCGATAAGCATCTCAAGGGATGTCATCTTTAATGAAGAAGTAAATACAATGAGAATCAATACCGTAAAAGTAAACATACAAGAAAATGAAATTGTGAACAAAAAAAAGATGATAAAAAGACACAGCAAAAAGAAATGAAACCGGAAGAAAATGTATTATCAGTCTTCGAAGGAAATTTTTGAAATTCAGAAAAATGGAAACAATCCATCAATAAAAAATTAGAAGTTTTAAATAAAAACCAAATTTGGGACTTAGTATCAAGGCTAGCCGACAAGAATGTAATCGATTGCAAGTAGGTTTTTAAAGTTAAACGAACATCTGATGGAAAGATATCACGATACAAAGCAAGGTAACGACACGTTATGATACAATAAAAATTTTACTTTCTATAGCAGCAAAATATAATCTTGAAATTACGCAGTTTGATATAAAAACCACTTTCTTGGATGGAGAATTAAAAAAGACATTTATATGACTCAACCAGTGGGAACGAACATTGAACCTGGTGGCGTCCCAAATAACAAAGTGGTTTTATAATTCTTAACTTTTCAATTTTATTGTAGTTATGTTTTTGCTCTCTAAATGTAAAATGGTTCTATTAAAGTTGTCTGGAAAATTATTTTGTTATTTATTCAAAATTGTTTTTTAAATCCATGTTTAGAACGTTCTTACAACAAAATTATAAAACTGCTAATGACATCAGTATAAAAATGTTTTGTAAACGTTTATATAATATTCGCTATAAGAGATTCACCCTTTACAAATATTAATTGATTTATAACAGCTATGTAGCTATATCAATTACCAATTTAGAACTGTTTTATACAACTGTTTTAATAAAGTATGTGACTACGTTATATAATTGTTGTATTAGTAATATTAGATGACAATTTTGCTTTCTGCAACAGATTACTCACAACGAAAGTTTCAATTAACTGTTAATTAAAAGGACACAAAGCCTCAGTTATAAAAATAAGAGAAAAGTAGTTATAGAGCAACACTGCTATTAAAGCGCAAAATTATTGTGTTAAATATAGTTATAAAACAATTCGGATATACTGGCGTAAGCAAAAACTACCTGATTTGCCAGCATATCTACAACCGTTTGTCGAAGAAGCTAAAATAATTCTTTCAGAAGGATTAACAATAAGTGGATCGCAGCTTATTGTTAAAGCAGTCTGCTTTATATGTGATTCGCCTGCTCGACCATTTTCATTAACTTTTTCTCATTGAATACGCGATTAAAAATTCATCAAAATATAATCACATTTGTAAAATACGATACTGTCGTGTTAACTTTTACATAAACTAAGGTAATTAAATTTGAACGTTTTATAAGTTTTCTATATGCATCATAGTTGTTGTATAAGAGTAAATTTGGTAATAAAAATGTTCTAATAAAAAGGGACTATTTTGAAAATGTACTTGCATATATTTACACGGCCGCCATTCTCGAAGAACATAAAATTAACTTATATTTTACTACTTTGACGACAAAAACACATCAATTAAAGCTTCTAATACTAGTATCTATCTACTATTGTAGTTTTATGATAAAAAATTGAAATTTAAACTTTTTGTTTTTTATCTAATTTTTAAATGTTTGTTTAAATACTCATTAAACCTGCGGCGCACTTAAAATTTTGACCTATCTACTTCATAATTGACAGTAAAATTTCCTTCGTAGCAAAAAACGACGTTCGTGTAGATCTATCTCATTAAATTTCGTGTAAATAATATATACTTTTATACGTTGCCATTTTTCATGAAATAGTTATCAGTTTTAGTTTAAGTAACTAATAGCAATAATTAAGCTCCAAAAAGTACTTAATAACTGTTTGATTTTATTGAAGCTGCTCTAGACTACAAAAATGTTTTGTAACTTCATCACAACTATTGTAATAAAGAGTCAACCAACTATAAAATATTCATGAAACTGTTTTGTAATTGATATATAACGTTTACGTAATTATCCCATAACAGTGTTTTGTTGGCTTTATAACATACGTTAAAAAACCATTATGTTCTATAAATATGTGCCCATTTTGCACTTATAGCTACTGTAAGAACGTTTTAGTTAGGTTCTTAGGAGAAAAGGTGTTTTATAAATCTTGTTTTGTAAACGTTCTCTCAAACGTTATAAAATATAAAATTGTTACTTGGGGTGTAAATTTAAAGAATCATTGTATGGTTTGAAACAGGCACCAAGATGCTGGAATGAAAAGTTAAACAATTTCTTAACTAGTTTAAATTTTAAACAGTGTAGTACAGATAATTGTATTTACACGGAAAAGTTTAATAAACATAAAATCATCGTGGTAATTTTTGTAGAAGAAGGTTTGATGATAAGTAAAAACGAAGAAGTGATTCAAGAAAGTTTAGAAAAACTGAAAAATAGATTCGAGGTACAATAAGTAAATCTCCAAATTATTTCGTGAGATTACAAATTGTACAAAATCGAGAAAAAGGAACTATTTTTATTCATTTTTACAAACAACAAATTATAAAAAAGTGAGTGAAGCCGTCAGCAACGGTTCCAGCTGACGCAAATACAAGCTTGACGAAAGCGAAAAATGGATCACAATCAAATGGAATTCCGTATCGTGAAGCATTGGGAGTTTTAATGTTTCTTGCAATCGTAAGCTGGCCTGACATAATCTACGCTGTATGATTAATTAGCAGATTCTTGGAATGCAGTAAAATGAATAATTTGGTACTTAAAAGGTACGTCATCAGCAGGTATTTAATACAATGAATTGAATGGAGAATCTTTAGATCTGATAGGCTACTTAGATTCGGTATTCGCAAATGATCCAGACACAAAATGATCAAAATCAAGATATATTTTTAAATTACATGGAGGAGCAGTTACATGGTCTAATCAAAGACAGCAAACTGTTTCGCTATCAACAACGGAAACCGAGTATATAGCAGCTTCTAATGCAACACGTGAGGCCGTGTGGATCTTCTACACAATCTAGAAGACCTGAAGGATGGGCCGACAACTGTATGTATCGAGAATCAAAGCACAATACGATTAGTGGAAAATCCTGAACAACATAAAAGAATGAAACATATATGCGGGACAGAAACGGACAACTGAGTTTACTTAACAATAGTCAGTCGTAATGCGTTTGCGTACTTGACATGTTGTAACAAATATACTACTGTACAAACTTTAGTTTAAAAGTCTAATAAATCTTTGCAACTATTTATCTATTAATAACACTTGCCACTACTCTGCTATTAAGTACAACGGCTTAAAATGATAACGTATAAACCTTGTAAGGTATCAATGTCAATGCAAATCTAAAAATGTCACCAGAATGAACCAGTAGACGGCTGTTTCGCCCTCTTATTTGAATTACGCGGGTATAAAATCAGCTTTTAATGTTTTCCTCTCTATAGCCCTTTACATACAATGAAACTAACTTAAAAAAATCACATTACAAAAAAATCTAAATTTTATTATTACTTAATACATAAATTGTTGGTTCTTGGTTTTGTGATGTGTACGTGAGTACACTTACATATTTGTTATTTGAATGTAAAAGATTTGAATTCAAAAATAAAAAAAAGTACATAGTTTGTTTACGTTTTGTACAATGGAAGGTTTATGCACACCAGTTTAAAAAAACATTAGTAATGAATGCATTACCTGCAAAATTGAAAGCAACATATAAAAAAAAACGAATGTGTGGAAATTCACAATACCGGTAAAAATATAAACATTTCCACCCAAAATCCGAGGATTCCATATGTGTTTTCGTAATATTTTATTATACTTACATAAAACTGTAGGTTACGTATGCGTTATTTTTGTTTTATGCTTGGGATGTAGAATACTTGTTTAGTTACACTTTTGCTTTGTGTCCTTGCCATTCAAAGATTTGTGTATTTTCAAAAATAAATCTTCATGTTTGTTAAAATAATTTGTTACGTTAAAAAAATTTGGTATGGTTTCTCGCGCTGTATAAATTTTGTCCATTGTCAACATACGTCTACAACATTAGTTTTTGCTCATTTAATGTCCGGTTTGGTTACCGTTAACAAAAAAACACGTGTGAAAATGCAATGCTCAGTGCTATTTACATTAAATAATCTTGGAACATACACGTTTTAATTAGTATATCATGTAGAATTCTGATTTAAAAAAAAATGTAGAAGAATTTCGGGAGGTAAGCGTGCATTTCTAGTTTACGGCGTAATGTAATTTTTGTATTATCACAAAAAGTTGATCACTCGCAAGTGTTTGTTACTTTGGTTATACGATAATTTTCAGTAAATTTTAGGGGGAAGTTTTGTATAAGCCATTTTATATTGTAAGAAATAACTTCGTCTTAAATAACTGTTTTATTCCTTTATACATTTTACGCTCAAAACTAGCGACCCGTACAATACAACGTAACCTTATAGCATAGTCAACGTAATTCCATCATAATAGGTATCCGTCGTTATCTCCCAATGACTAACGCTAACATAACAATGGCACGCGTGAAATGTCAATGTGGCTTCTAATATTTAATTACTTATCTTGGTGTCGGTTGTATGCAGGGACGACTAGACATATACGTTTGTTATCACGACTAACTTACACAATCTTCTTTTTTGTACTTATCTGTCAAGTAATAACAATACGCTTTGTTTTTTATTGTGTAGTCACTGTAATTTTTTGATAATTTAATATTTTTGTACTCAACAATTCTAATTTACTGAATGCAATGTTAAGTCATTCATGATTTAGGTGTACGTGATGTTGCATAATTTAAGGATCCGCTAATGTTAACTTTACTGTAATATTAATTGCGAACCATTATTTGTTGTGTTTTTCTTTTTCTGATTGTGCTTTTATTATTTTTTTATGTTGTTGCTGCTATAAATAAATTGTTTTTAGACTTGTGTTGTTCGATTTATCTACTTTAAGTATTGTCAGGTGAAAACGGGGACTTGCAGTTTTATGTCTTCTCATTTTGGCCTTCTTCTTAAATTGAAGTACAATCGGCACAGACTAAACCCTATTAGTTACTCCCCTACTATCCACTCCGCGAAATTCTGAACTGTCGAGGCTCTCTTTGAGGTAATTAGGTTATCGGTTGTTACAAGCTTTAGGTCTTACGAACCTTGCACGGCCAACTCACACAGTCGGAGATAGGAGAGGTTCAAGAAAATTATACTTAAAGGCGCCAGATCAAATCCAAATTAACACTTCTGCCTCGATCACGACAGACGGTCCAAACTTGTAAGTAAATTTGAGGTTCGTAATTCTTGTTACTCTGATGTTCGCGTAGCCAAAATTTGTTAATAGGTGACGACAATTAAAAGAAAAAAGTATGTTGCCATAAAAGAAAGATTAACAAGTATAACAACTTTAATGTATTAACGTAGAAGATTAACAAGAATATATGTAATTTCTCCACTCATCAATGCTCGAAATATTAATAAGTATAATTAACAAATATAAAAACTTTAATTTAGCAGCGTAGCAAATTGACAGAAGTATGTTGAATTCCTCAATTCATAAACATTAAACAAATTAACAAATATGATTAATAGGTGTAGAAACCTTGAAATAACAACGTAAAAGATTAACCGGAGTATTGTCTAATTTCTCGATTCATAAATTCCGGACATATCGGCAACACACAAAGCATATATTTAAATTACGTCGAAATAGCGAAGTAAATTTCGTAATAAATATTGTCTACTCTCAGCATGCGATACACTACAAATGACACTTGAAATTACCTTATTGGTATGTACACAATAAACGTACTTATAGACACCGACAGTAATCAAAGTTCCGTGAATCACTTTTATGACAGCGAATAAAATATAATCAAATTGACTTACTCAATCCAATGCTTGCTTGCGTGAAGAAAACGTTTTCCCACTGGCAGCATGGAATAATTATTGATAGCAATTCGTGTCACACAATAACTAGTAACGATTTGTCGTGTTACCAAAATTTAAATTTTATTTAATTCTGTGGGTATAGTAGAATCTTTTTTAATTTTATATTTTTGGAAAATATTTGTTATCAAATAGCGCATATGGTACTTTGATTTTAAATAGTTTTACATTATTGTGGGAAATCGTCGGAACATCATTCCGGAGAAGTTTGTTTTGCCACTTTTCTTTAGAAATTAATTAAAATAAAACTACGAATTATTTCGGATTGGGTTTTTCTATTTATAATTATTTTTCCAGAGGTTCTTCGTGAGCGTAAGTGTTTTATTTTCATTATAATTATTTTAATTTGGTTGTTTTAGCTCTGAATTTTGGATTCTTAATTCTTAATTCATTTTCCTTAATTATTAATTCTCAATCGAAACGGTAAAATTTGGGTTCTGGAAATTGCGTTTATTTATATGGGTTTTTACGTCGCCAGCATTGGAATCAAGTTCGATATCTCGTCGTCGCTGATAAGGTTAGTTCTTAAAACCTCGCGGACTACCAATTAGTAGGATAAGTTAGATATTAATTTACTTTAGTTATTTTGTGAATGTAATGGCTAGATAAGCGTAGTAAAATAATACAATTTGTTAATTTTATAATTTTTTGTTCATTGCCATTCAGGCGTGACAAACTAACGAAAAAGGAAACTACAAAATCAGTATTAATAATTCATTAAATGCGATATAAGAACCCGTTGTATCGAATGCTGTAGGTTGTAATTACTAACAGGTGGTTGATAACGCAATCGATTATTGTCCAAAAATTAGCATCTCCGACGCATTGCTCGACGAGACCTCGTGGTTGTTTAAGTAGCAGGCCCTCCCAAAAGCTTATACGTTTGGTAGCGGTATTTATCAATCGTACTTATGCATCATTATTCCTTATTGAAGCGAACAGAGGATTGCAACGTGGTGGAACCGGCCTGTTCCGAAAAAATTGTAATAAATTTGCAATCGCCTTATAAATTTGTATTCATCACAAGGAATGCCTTTAAAAATTTAGGAATCAGTTCAAGATTCTCGACACCGACCGGTTCAAGTAGTTGACAGCTTCAAAAATGGCCTCGCAGTCACCAACAAGGTCGGCAGGGGGCGTCAAAACCAGAAACTAATTTTTACGTCGATACACAGGGTACTCCGTTGTGAAAATTTCGCACGTAACGCGGTAAGTTTTCACTTTAGCGTAGTGTAAAGTTTACGTTTTCCCGTAACAAATTCAAGTAAAAATCTGCCATTTTACTCAATATTATATAAAGCATGTACCAACTTTAAAAAACGAAAAAGTTAGTAAAAAAATGTTCTGTGAAAAAAAAGTAATCCAGTAAGCCACTCAAATGACGTCATCAAAGTATTGAATGATCGAGAATAAAAAAAAAATAGAAAAAGTTTAGACAAGACCATTTATGGGTTTTATTTTTTTAAAAATTATTGTATTGTTTTAGATTTTTTTTATGAATAGCAATAAAAACTTATAATGTTGCTGAAATCTTATATCGGAAAGTGTCTAATACTACTTTTGATCGCAAACATTTTTTTTGTTTTGTTACAAAGTAATAAAAAAAACTAACGTTATTAACAATTAAGTATTTTACATAATATGCAAAATATTTGTCTAAAAAATGTTTTCATATTAGTAAATTTTAACAAAATCGCAGGTGAAAGTTATTTTCTAATAAATTTTATCATAATGCATATTAATTTTTGGGCGATTTCTTTTGTAGTTCTTGTTTCAACAAACGCTAGATATTATTTTTGACTTTGATTTAAGTTCATGAAAGTTTAGACGTTTAAAATACTTGTTAGAAATAATTATTATTTCTAATTTAATTCCAACACCCTATTATAATTTTAAAACTTATTTGTAATCCCGGCGTTAATGAATAAAGCTTGGTATTTATTTTTCTTACTAATTGATAATTAGAAAAGATATGTACCGACTTGATTTGTCAACATTAGTTAGTTACTTTGATTTAATTAATTATATTATGGATTAATTTCAAAATTAAATATTAAAAAAAAGACAAATTCGTACAACAATCATATCAAAAACTAAATTTTTTTAACTAGGTATGTGAGTTTCTTAATTTGAATTAAATTTTTTTCATCAGTTTTAAGCTTACCTTTGTAATACCATTAAATGAATCGTACTTGTCTATAAATTTTTGTAAAATTGATTTAGTTTAACTTAAATGAATTATAAAAGAATTGCGATTTGAATGAGAGTAATTTACATTTGACCTGTTTCTTTATGTGATAGACATTGTTCTAGAATCTTAATTCTAAGCTCTACAGATTTTTAATATTTATTTTTGAGCTCGCTCATTATTCTTCCTATCTGTTTACTAATAACTTCATCCGACATACTTTAGGGGACTGGAGTATGAGATTATCAACGTAATCTTCTAAGTTACTAACAAAAAAAAACACTGGATTATACAAAAATTTACTAAATTAATGTTTTATCTTACGATTTGTAATATAGTAATGTATTCGTTTGAAGAAAATATCAATCGAAATCCTTTGCTCAAATTCTGTGTATGATGTATACATATGTACATATAAGATTTGTTAATATCTTATACTTATCATATTTTATTTCTAATTTGTTCTTATTCGCAATAACATTATAAAATATTTCTGGTTTTTTGTTATTCTGACCAAGCAGGTCTAATTTATATCCTAATATTATATTCACGTGCCTACAACGCGTGTTCTAAATTTTTTCAAAGCGATGCGTCAAAGTTCAATTGAGTTGAGTCAACGAGTATGCATTCTAATGCGGTTATTTATACTTTTCTGAAAAATTCTGATTTATAATGCATGTACATTGTTATGAAGTTTTTTGTTATTAAAAAATTCGTATTCAAAAATATAACAGAACATACTATATTTGTATTTGTATAATAATAATCTAATTTTTTTAAAATCTTTTAAAACGACAAATAAAAAATATTACGCCAATTTAACTCTAATGATGGTTTTGCATTAGATCGTTTCTTGCTTTTAGATCAAATCAATTATAATGTATGCAAATGTTTGTATAAGAAGTATCTCATTATAGATATATCTTTTATAAATTTTGATTTCTTGTTTCTTACTGTTTTAAGAATATTTACTAGAAGTTATAAGTGTAAATATTATTTAATTCTTGACTATTTATTTCTAAAAATGGTGAGTATAATTTACGTGCTTTAAATATATGCAATTTTAGTTAACTTTAAATCATTTACTACTTTAATTTTTAATACATTAAATTCAAGCAAAACTCAATATGAGTGAGCTGGATCAGTTCAAAAAAATATATTTTACATTTTGCTCTTACAGCCAGAAAAGAAAACAAATCGATTCATACCGTAGTTCGAATCGTTAACAATGGCTATAAGTTCTGATTAATAGAATGTTGGTGTGTGAACGTTATTTTCTTAAAAGTTGCAACAGTATAACATGTGAATGTGATTTACTAAAAAAATAAAGTATAAGGTGTTCTTTACAACCGTTTTATAATACTGCAAAATTCCGATAAATTATTGTCGACGTTTTTTTTTTCATTAAAAAAACTGTTTCTAGTTTGATTGCAAATTTGGTGTTTCGATTGTTATAATTATTTTAAACTTAGTTTTTCTAAATAATATTTACTTTTAATTTTTTAATTACAAGCAAGTCACTAGTAAACACCAACAAACATGACATATAATATTTAATTTACAAACTTAACATTTTTTACTCTACACGTACGGTCAAAACTAATGCAATAGCATCCACATAGACTTCAATAATTTTCTTTTTAAATGTTATAATTGTGGTGCATAGAATATTTGTACAAGTTTTCTAAATTAAGCTTTTATAATACATTATTCTGTGCGATAATAGATTTGAACTACACGGAAATTAAATTGATGAGACAGAATGCACAGCGATGTTTAATCGCAAACAAATATACAATGTATCATATTATCTGTTTGTCGCAAAAAAATTCTAGAACATGGATTATTTGGTTCGAATTATTTTCGATAATACGAATTTTTCAAACTCTATTTCTTTTTAAACTTTTCTTTCTAAATTACTACTTTATTTTAAGAGAAAAATTTATAACAACAACAACCCAATCATTTTCTTCCTAATATTATTAATCAGCAATCTTAAATCGTTTAAAAATTGCATTATTAACCTTAAAATAGTACTCTATCTGCAAATTTAAAGATCTTTACTTTTGAACTTAATATTCTTTACTTTTTTGACAATACTAAACTTTTGAACTTAATACTTTTAATACTTTAATAATTTTGTTGTTAGATCTTGAGGGTTAAGCATTGGTACAACTTTTGTTTAAAAGCAGTAAATATTTTTTTATTTTTGTTTTCTGTTCACATTGTATATAAATATTATAGTAAGCCAATGCAATAGAAAAAAACTCGTATTTTAAGTACTTTAATCACCGATAGATATCGCTTGTATGAACCTTTGTTAAAATTAATTATAGACACAAACTTAAATATAAATTAATGTGAGACATACGTTCCTAATCATTTGTTTACATGTTTACTGACACAACCTTAATAATTTAAATATTAGACGTCGTTCAGAATCTCGTAAACTGTAGCGCTGTAGTCCGTATATGTCAAAGGTTGCAATTTTCGATTTTCGACTCAAGACACAGTTCACAACATAATAAAATAGCTGTAACTGATATTTTTTTATAAAGTAAGTACTTTTTGATGGCGGTTTTGCATTAATCATTTATCGTTTTTTTGTTTTTAGTTAAAAACGAGTTAAATTTGAATTATTACGATTTACTACCTATTTTTGGGAACATTCTTCTTTATATGTTTTGCAGACTTCGATTAATAACAGTTCAAAAGTATCAATTCAAAGTTTGAATTAAGTTCAAACTAATGCGCAAAATTTAGCAATAAAATAAAAATATTATGAGATCACACACTGGCCTCTTATAGTAAAACAGCTTCGAACAAAACACAAAAGTTGTGTGTGTGTGATCAGCACAAGATTCAGAGTCAGAAGGACGAGTTATTTAATTTTGTCAGTTGCTCGGATAAACTACAATGAGTTTATATTCTCTCTATTGCGTACAACAAACTGTTACTTCTAAAAACCATTTTTGAAACACATTTATTGCTTTATTGCCTACAGATAACTGTAAGGAGAGTTATCAGTAGACGCAGATAAACTTTGAATTCTAAATAATTATTCTTTGTGTATTTAAGTTCTTTTTTAATATTTTCCAATTGTTGTTTAAGTTTTACAAAAAGCTTAGAGCTATCCTGTTTAAGTTTTTTTGAAAATTCGTCAGCTTCAAAATCTGAAAACAAAGGGATATCTGCAACTGATCAGTTTGATGTTTTTCTGGTATCAGAAAGCATACTTCTACATTTTGCAGTAATTCTAAACTTTTTTCTGGCGTCGCCGTCGTTTGTTTGGAAAATTGCGTTGAACATTGAAACCCATAATTTTTACTTGTTGTTCCTGCATACAAATTTTCTGTAAGTTCTGAATTCATATTATTCATTGTTGTTATATTTCATTAAATTTCTTTTTCTAAATAAAATCGTATTTGTAATTTTTGTTTTTATTGTATTTACTGCGTGTAGTCAAAACCGTGCAAAATAGAAGATTGTAATGCGATACAGAGATTTAACTTGTGTATGAATAATAAAGTCTAATTGAATTAGAATGCTCATCAAGATCGTTGTTATTATTCCTATATCCCTGACATATTTTTGCTATTTATTTAGTAATCGCACGGCGAAGTATCAAGTTTTATATAGTTTAATAATAATTCATTTATTCAGTCAATATTTTACGAGCCACCAAAACTAAAGGTTGTCATGTGACGGGCGTGAGGGAGAACAAGAATTAAATCTGTAAATTTTTAAGTTTTAAATAGGGTTACATTTTATTAAAACCACCGTTTTAATTATTTTATTTATTTGCAATAGATATCTACCGTTGTACAGTGAAGAAGATATTTGAGGAAGTTTTCTTAAGAATATCTTTAACAACAAATGTTTTATTTTGCATAATTTCTTTTTAACTTTTATCTTCATACAAAACCGCGTTTGTTAATTTGACGTTTAGATTCAAAAGCAGTAAACAATTTTTAGTTTTTATCATCATAAAAAAAGCAAAAAGCCAAATATTTTATTTACTTATTTGATCGTATCTTGTCGATTTTCAGTGTTATGTAAAAAATATAAGTTGATAAGTAAGTACGATTAGTTTTTACATAATAAATCAAATAGTCGATAGTTTCTTTTTATTGATTTTTTTTATATATTGTTTTTGTGCAACATCTACAATACGCTTACGAATCGCATCCCTTGTATGTATAGATGAGTAACATTATCTAATACTTTTGGTTTTTCTTAAAAGTATATTTCGAATTTGTTAAACTTTTTCTTTTAATTGCAGCTAACCAGCAGTCTCTGTGCTGTTCTCAAAGCTCGTTTTGATGCACAAATTTGTGTCAAAACAGGAATTGAATAAAATTATACTTGATTCTTATCTAACTACCACACCTCACAACAGTACAAGTCAGTAACATCTAACATGCCTTTTCTGTTAAAATTTATATACAACGGATAAAAAACAACAAATTCATTGGTTCACATATACCAAATAAATAACATTTAAATCTTATTTGGTGTTATTTCCAGTTGCTTTTTAAATACACGTTTTTCTCGTCAAATCTGCTGTTTGCATCATAAAATTAGCGTATATGTAATTTTTGATGCAACCAATAGATGCGCTACTATCTTTTTGAATCGAAAATTGGGAATAAAAAAATTACATTGGATTGAATTACTATAGTATTTATTTACAATGCTAATACTATGGACGATGTTATTCGTATTAGTAAGTATGGTGATCTCAAAGAGAAAATGAGATATGTGTTATCATTCTGATGGCAATTTCACATTTGCATTGACATTGTTTATCTTAAAATGTTATACGTTGTAGTTTAGCGTACGCTATATGTACAACTTATTTGAGTTAAGCAGGTGTAAATTTAAGGTTTTCACGTAGTCAATTTATACTATGAAATGACTTTGTCATCATATTTCATTTATGTTACTAAAATATGTTAACTCTGAACATCAAATTAAAAGCTTACTTAGTTTATACGTCAAGGATGTTTACTTTAAAATTTTTTATAATATGCTAGATAATTAAACTAATAAATTAAAAATAAAGCCAAAATCGTACATTTGCAGGATTGGCGAAATATTGTTATGTGATTGGTTAACGACATTACAACGACATATAGTGACGGTATTGTGGGTATTTCACGAGCTACTATTAAAGATGTATGTAATTAAGGTTTTTTTTTATAATTGTTTATAACACAATCGCATTAAAACTTACCAATAATAACGTTTAGCCTACCTTACTAATGGCCGATTTTGGTTTTCTTTCTTTTTATGTACAGTTGATATTCGAGTTAACGGTTCAGTATATTAGTATTAAAAATGAAGATTCTTCTTAGAATACGTGGTCACAGATACTTCCTACTTCAAAATATATATTACTCTAATACTCAATTTTACAAAATGTTTATAAAGTTTTTTTGCAATTTTAAATAAATTTTAGACACTTTTAAATATATTTTCTGCCAGACAAACGTTCTTATTTAAATAATAATTTATTTTAAAAACATAGTATTACGTAAATTCCGATTTTTTAGTTTAATAATATTTGTTATTAATTGATATTGTTAGAAACAAATAGTATTTAGTCAACATACGGTTCTGCAAAATTCTATGCATTTATATTTGATGATTACAAATCTTGATGTGCTAATTATAACGTAAATTTAAAAAGGCACCATAACGGTTGGAAACTAGAATGGAAGACACCGTTTAAATCTATCTAACACTGAAATATTTGTTTTTAACAACTAGAAAAAGAGGTTAAAAAGTGTAAACAAGGCAGAATTACATATATAGTAACAAAGAATAGTTTCATAAATATACAGTTGTAACATTCCACACATACTCGTAGCAAATTGCATTTAGCGTAAATTGAAACCGTATAAACAAAAATCTGCGTGCATTAATTGTAATAATATTTGTATCTATGTCGCACGTATTTTACGTTCAACAAATACACAAATTAATAGTAAAAAAAGGTACTCACGATTATTCAAGACATGCGAATAGCTATCTGCATGCTTCAATCATTCCCTAAAATTGCTAAGAAAAATAAAGTAATAATTAAATATAGGATAGTATTACAAGTAAGTTGCTTATCGATAAACAATTAATGGTCGAATCAAATGTGTGTGCTTCTAAGGTTATTCAAACATCACACTATATATAACAACGACTTATTGCCAGATTATGTTTTGAAAGCGGTTTAATTAACTAATAGTACCTGCTTCTAGTTATAGTTTTAAACGAAAGGTAATGGATTGACATGAAGCAATCCAAGTTGGTCAATACGTAGTGGTATCCCAGGTCGATATCACAATTACAGGAAGATCAAAGTAAATTACAAAAATATGAATCTTGCCCTAGTAAGGCAGCAAAAATAGTAGTCTCATTTATAACACAGATGAGTGTGAAAATGTAGAAGTGAAAACTTCGCTGGGCGCCTACGTTAGATAATATATGTAGCGAAAGTGGATGAAAATCACACCAAGACACTTTTAACATAACAAACCGTTCAAAATAAATTAAATGATTATCAATTGTCTGGTTTTCTGATTTTTGTGTATTAATTTTTGTGTCCAAAACGGTGATTTTTAAAATAGTATCGTAGTTTCTAATTTATGTGTATAAGAAGTAACAAAAATTAACGACTTTTCGTAATTGTTAAAAATCTTTTATTAACATTACCAATGTAGCACAAGTACATAGTATGTATGTACAATATACGTACAAAGTACACCCAGTTTACACTGCTTTGCACATAATATGTAGTTAAACAAAAAAATTGAAAACTTTTGACGTTACTAGGGTTTGAACTCTCGTTGTTGATGTAGCAAGCAATTGCTTTATCAACTACAATACCACGATTTTACTACTTTATTAGTCATACAAGTGACTTTTATCTTTTGATAAATGCCAGTTATTAGCTACTCTTAATTGTACATTTTAAAACTACAATCAAGATTAAAAGATAGTTAATTCAACACTACGATCACAATGTCTATAAACAAAATGTTTGCACATTTGCATACGCGTAGTATACGTACATATTACATACGTGCAATTTACGTACATTACCGGATATACACTGTACATGCAAATTACGTACATAAACAAATGTACATAAGCTGTACCACAAAAGTACGTGAAATGGACAAAGTGTGCTATATAGGTATGTAATATGTAATTTCACTCATAAAAATTATACTTTCTATACGCGAGTAAACATTATTCGTTAATTTACTACGAAATAAAGGTAATTTGGTTCCTTAACAATAAAAGTACGGATGCGGTCAAAATAACCGTTTCCATTGTAATACGGTTTTAATTTTTATTCTATTATTTCAATTTTAACAAAAACTTTTACTTTTTCTAAAAGTGACTAATGATTGAATTTCTTAGTAACTTTTGTTTGCATTGTGCATCTAATTGCTTTTCTTATGATATATAATTACCTTTAATTACGATTGAGGTCATTATATCCGCAAGACATTATACAACTAAATTTTCTTCCAGAGACCTTGCGCTTGATCGTTCGCAAGTAGATGAACGTATACGTTTCTTACAGAAAACGCAAAATTGCAATTTTTGACCTTACGTTTTTCCAACGTATACATCTATATCGATTCATAAGAATGAGATCGGAATTGAAGTCTACGAAACCTACGAACGTATACGTTTTTAACTGGCTGGCATGCGCTGAATTTTGTATTAATGTAGTCAAAGAGTTTAGAGTTGAAGATTTATTGTTATAGTGTCAGCGTGTGCCTTACAGAAGTTGTGGGTGCCCTTACTAGTATTTTTAAGTTGCTTTTTAACTATTTTTTCAACAAACATTTTCTTGAAAATTTTGACCATGATAAATGTAGTGTGACAAGAGATAAAAGTTTTTGGTACTGTTTGTTGTAATTTTTTGAGAAACATAGATTTCCCGCCATAATTGGCTGCATCGATGTAGCAATTGTTGGGTTTCCAAAAGACGATAAACATTCAAAACATTTATACATTAATAAAAAATTGTACGATTTTATCAATGTTTAATTGGTAAATAAAATTTGTATATGCTATTTTAAAATTTTTTGAATTATAGATTTACGTCTAATCTGTAAAAATGTTAACGCAAAATTTTCATAAAGCACATAGTTTATATTATGATATTTAGCGTCAATTAAACAATTTTAAGAAATATCTATGCTACTGGAAGAAAGGATAAACTCAGGGGTGAGTATATACGTGAGTACTACGTATCAAGACGATGGGTCACAATTAACAAACACGCAAACTGACGTTTTGCAAGACATTGCAGCTTGCATCTTTGGAGTGCTGAATGTCCCTAAAAGAAAAGTTCGTTACCGCTTAACTGACTTCGTTATTAATCGGAGTAAGAGTTTGTACCCTTTTCAAGTAGGTTGAGTTTTGTCTTAGAGGAAGTTGTACACTGGTGGCCAAGAGATGTCTTATATAACCTGATCTATAAGAACAAGGAATTTTGTAAATCCCAGTATGTTTTAAAGCCTGTTGTTTGTCTTTAGCACATTTAAACCAACTGTTCAGAGTAGCCTTAGTCGTAAATACAGTTTTGATATTATATTTCTTTAGCACTCTGCTTATTTTCTCTGTCGAACCTATACAATATGGTAAAAAAGCGGTGCTAATAAAAAATGGTAAGTTTTCTTAGACTTTTCGATTGACTGCTCTTTCTTATGCCTTTCGGATCTTTTTAAACCCGTATCCATTTTGTTGTAGAAACTCCAACAGTGTTTTTTTCCTTTTGTAGATTTTCATTATTTGACACACGTATTGGTCTTTTAGGTAAAGTATACACAACAGTGGTCTTCACTATTAGTGGTATATGGTGGTGGTGAGATTTGGCATTTAAGTATCTGCTAGTGTACGTTTCAAGTATTTTTCTTTACTCTTAAACTGCTGTTATGTTTTTTTTTTCTATAGTAAATTTATTCTTGTGTGCAGAGTTTAGATGTTGACAGAACTGATTTAGATTATCTTTGCCATGATGCCATACAACAAACGTATCACCAACATATCTAAACCTAGTTTTTGGTTGTAACTCAAAATTCATCCTAATTTCAGTTTTAAAGTATTCTAAATATACATATTGGCTAAAATTAGAGAGAGCGGTGAACCTATGAGCGCTCTTTCTACTTGTTTAAATAAGTTGTCGTTATAATTGAAATAGGTGTTCTTAAGAGAGAGCTTGATGAGCAAAACTTCTTCAATAATTCTCTCCTTAAGCAAAAACAACACTTTGTCGACTGGGACTTGAGCAAAAAGAGATACCAGGTCAAAATTAATTAGAATATCTTCCGTTGTTATACGCAAGTTCTACATGTTCTCTACAAAGTCTGTACAATTTTTAAATGTGTTTCTGTATTTCTTGTTAACGGCAAAAGTTTTGTAGCTAGATAACGTGCTAACAATTGGGTCGGGGAATTGATAGTGCTCACTACCGTTTGAAGGCAAACTCCTTCTTTGCGAAGACCATAGATTTGTGGTTTAACTGGATTTTTGACAATCAAAGTTTGTTTCTTGTTAATATTTATAACAGTAGAATGTTTGATGGCAGAGTTTACTTTAGTACATAGAGAATTTAAAAGATTTCTCTGTGGACGTTTGTATCTTCCGAGAGTAAGTTTGTCATTTTCTTGTTGTAATCTTGTATGTTCATAACGACTGTATCGTTTCCTTTATCTGCTAGTACTAAAATGTCCTTGTTCTCTTACCTGCTTTTCTCTCCTATCTGTTAATATTTGAGCGTGGTGGTTTTGCTTTTCTTACAATGTTCCAAACATCTTGTCAAATAGTTTCAGAGATCTCTTTTGTTCTTCTTGTAAAAATTTGGCGCTTTTGAAAGAAAAGACTTTTAGAATGCTAAAAATAAATTCAAATAATATTTTTAAAATACATTTTAGAAAATTGACTTATAAAAATTAAAGTTTATTGATATAAATAGAAAGCTTAAATTTTTGAAGATTAAGAAAATTAGGTAAAAAATATTAAAGCCTTTAAGCGTTATAAAATGTAAAAAATCAAACTAACAAAAATTCAATGTTTACAAGTATTACAACAAAGTTAATTAGTCAAAAACATTGTAACTTAACGGATTACACTGTAATTTTGTATTTTATAAAGTACAATTATATTTAAAGACGCTCTCTAAAATTAAATAGGTAATAAAGCGGGTGTTGTACTTGTGCTTAAGCTTAAAGTTTCTTTAAGGAGGTTTACTTATCTATTGTACATTCTACAATGTTAAACTTAAGTACTTACAATACTATGCAGTATAGAGAAGTTTGAGACAAAAAAGGGAATTAAATGATTAACTTAACTATTGCAGTATTAGATAATACAAACAACGAAACAAACAATGTCGAATTTTATGGATAAAGACATTGGAACTAAAAACAGCACAAATACAAATTTAAATGTATTGGAATATTGTATAAAATCAATAATAATTATGGTGATATAAAAAGTTTATGTTTTACTCGAAAACAAAGGTATTCTATTAGCCGATAATGTTATTTGGAATTTACCTTCGCATCGCGTTTAAGCTCAATAGACTTCGAAGTAATAATACAAGTTACGCAACTAGGCCTATGGGGCCATAACAGTATTTTTCAAGACAATGTTTTAAATAAAAAGAAAATGATTTTTATAATGGTATATCTTTACTGCTATTTTGTTCTAAATTTAACGTTTTTTGAGTGTTTTGTTTTTGTGTATATAATAAGTTTAAGAATGTAGAGATCGCTAACATTATTATAACGACTTTATACTCTTAAGTTTTGTTCTTATTTTTAAATTATTGTATATGTTGCGGTCTTCTTGTGTAGCTAACCGTTCTATAAAAAATTGGTCGTTTTATAAATCGCTGTCAGATACTAAAAACGAATAAATTTTCTTTTATAGTTGAAATTGCATTCGACTAACCAGTAGTTTAATTTTAGGCTTATTATCCTAGTTACTGATTTGCTCCATCGGTCTTTAGTTTTTAAAACATTGACACTATTTTCACGTATCACTGTTCTGCTTTTCACTGTAATGGTTGCACTATTATTGTTTCACTGCTATACTATACTAGTTTAAAAGCTTTCGTTCCATATTAGTGTTGCCGAAAATGTTTGATGTCTCTCCTCATGTAGTGTTGCACATCTCTTTATTTCCTCTATTACTGTCAGAATCTTTAGATTTATCTCTATGTATTGTATAATGTATATATGTATAAAACGTGTGAGGTCGCAATTAATTTTATTGACGCACTTACGAATGTGTTAAAAAAAACGTAGGATTATCTAAGTAAAAAGTGGTTTTAGCAGCTCGATACATAGACAAGGAGAAAACGTGAAAGAGATGAGGAAAGAAAGAATGGGATGCGACACGATGTTTGTAAAGATCACAGAAGGATGTAATTACGCTGACACAATCAACAAACTAAAGAAGGACGTAGACGTGAAAGAGATAGGGGTGTAGGTCACTAAGATCAGAAGTGTGAAAAGTTGGAAAGTGGCCATTAAAGTATTAGAGAGAAAAGACGGTGACAATAAAAAGATGATAGAGCGTGTGAGTAAATGCTTGGAAACGAAAGACGTAAGAATGGCGAGTAAAAGAAAAGTAGTGCTAAAGCTGTTAGATGTAGACAATAGAATAGGAAAAAAAGAAATAGAAGAGCTGATACATAAGATAGTGAGGAAAGAAAGTGACAAAAACACAGACTTTAGAGTTATAGAAGTGGAAAAGGGAAACACAAGCAAAAAAGGATGGAAAGAGATAAAAGTGGAAGCAACGAGAAAAGTGGAGTATTTGTTTCTACAAAGAAAAATATTAAAGATAATGTGGCAAAGATTTAGAATAAAGAAGCAGCTGATGCTACAGCAATGTTTTAGGTGCCAAGAGTAGGGGCGCAGAAAAATAGAAAAAAACTGTCTGAGATGCAAGGAGGAGGGGTGTAGTGTAGATGGGCATGAGGTGTGAAAAATTTAGAAATAAAGTGGAGAGGACAAAAAGCGTACATGGAAAAAGAGTGAAAAATAATGATTAACTTTTTACAATTAAACGTTAATAGGGGGACTGCGGCGCAGAAACTTGTAGAGAGCACTGCGTTGCAATCTGGAGCAGAAGTAATGATTGCTGCGATACCTAACCGGCGTCTGACCATTTCGGTAGCAATGTAAGGAAAAAAATCGTACAAGGCATGATAATTGTGAAGGTAAAGAATATTACTATTTGTGGAATTTACGTCTCTCCAAATATAGGGAAGGACTACTTTTTAAACATTATAAACGAGTAGGAAGTAAAAATAAAAAGTAAAAAGGAACCGATTATATTGGCAGGAGACGTAAACTCTAAGCATGTCACTTAAGGATCGACCTTTGCGAATTAGAGAAAAAAAGTCGTTGCAAAATTAGCAGCTTTTCTCGGATTTGCTGTAGCAAACGGGAAGCGTGCAACAACTTTCGTAAGAAAAAACGAGCAATCAGAAATTGACGTTACTCTAGTGACTGAAAGTGGGATACATAAAGTGAGTGAATAGGAGGTGATAGAAGAAGAAACGCAAATATGCTTACAAGTACTTATGTTGGATATGGAATAAAAGTAAAATAAGTGACGGTAAATATAAGAATGAAGGTAGCACGAGAACGAATGAGGAAGTTCTAAAAAAGCTGAAAGAAAGACTGGACGTGTTCAAATAGAATTTGGAAGCGGATGAATTGGAAGCCAAAAAGCTGACAAGCTTGATTGTAGAAATATTTTAAAAAAATGGTGGAAATCAGAGGAAAAAGATGTATTGGTGGATGATAAAGATAGCAAAATTTAGAAGTGAATGCGTGAAAGCTAGAAGAAGGATGACAAAAATAGAAAAGAGGTACAAGGTAGAATACGAATGAGAGAAAACATGAGAAGAAAAAAAGAAAATTTTAAAGATAAAAGAACAGAACTAAAAATTGCAATAAAGAAAAGTAAAGACAGAACTGAAAGAGCCTATTAACAGATCTTGACAAAGATGTATGAGAAAATCGATACAAAATCGGGAGCAGAAGAAAGAATGCGCCTAGAGAGGGAACTGTTTACTAAGCACTGTATGATTGAGTGGAGAAAGCTGCCGACCAACAAAAAAAGAGCTAAAAAATGCTTATGTATGGCAACCTTAGATAAAGCCTGCACTTGCTGCAACTCAAAACAGAAAGAAATACTGTTTGGGCCATCTTCTGTCATAATGCTGTTAAACTGCTTAGCGGGCATTTTAAAAGTATCTTAAGATCGTTCTTGCTCATTTGTAAAAATCTTTATTTGGTCTTTAGTCTGGAAAAAAGATCGCAAATCTATGTCGCGGGTGTTTCAAAACCAATATTAATTGGGCAAAAAAGTTATTAAAGTAAATTTTTTTCACTCACAAGTTTTTATCTGCAGTGCCCTTATACATCGTATAGAACTTGGAAACATTTAACTAGGAGGTAAAGTCACACGGATATTGACCCATTCTAGAGTGATTCGGTAGTTTTGAGTTTTTCAAGAAAATCAGATACAATTTGATGCTTATTGGCAAAGCCTTTGGAACGATGATTGCTTCCTCTGGTTTTCGAAATTTTGTTTCCTTTTAGAGTTTGTTTTGCAACTGTTAATACACGGCGTAGCGAAAAACTTAGTGCTCTACAAAAGAATTTTTGACATACAAGTTGAGGGTTCTCATTTTTATCTGTTTTATAAGTCTTGTCATTTAATGTTGCAAATTTTTTTGTCGCATTCTAGTTATTTAAGTTAATCATAGTTAGTTTTTAGTTTCATTTTTTTTGTGCCATATTGGGCTGCTTGTTTTTCGTGCTCTTCCATGCAGTTAACGCACTTTTGCATTTTGTTGTTTTGTACATTTTGCTTTTCTGTGCATGTGTGTCCGCACAGTTAGCAGCGTTTGAATTGTGACACTAGTGTTGGCTTTCTCAGTGCATTAATTTTATTGCATTTTAAATGTTTTTTTTATTTTGTAGGTTCTTTTCATATCCTCTCTTTGGAGAAAAGCTAGCATGAATAATGGTATCGGTTTTTTTTCCATTTGATATTTGATATTTTTCTATATTTTCTCTCTTTCTTGAAGATATTTACTGCACTAATTATTTAAAATTTATTTTTCTGCATTTTCAGCATTTATTTTGATCTGTTAGTCATTTAGTACTGCTGCGTTGAAAGCTGTTATGTATTCTGTTAACTGAGTCTTTAACAACGTGTAGTCTTTTACATTGCTTACTCCTATAGAAAGCGGTTTGGCGTTTTTATTTTCATCATTTTGCCGCATTTGTATGGTTCTCTTCTTTTTTCGCGAGGATTCAAATTTTTTTTTTTTAATTTTTTACTGTGATCTATGCTATTTCTTTAGCTAATTTTTCCTGGTCTGTTTTATATTCTTGTTCATTTGTTTCCTGAATTTTTTCCGTATTTACCTGCTTCAGTTGTTATGTTTAAGTATTTTTTTAAATCGTTAATCTGTTTTGGCATTTGCTCAACATTGTTTCCAAAATTCACTCTGGCATTTTTTTTTGAATCTAAGTCTTATATAACGTTTGTTCATTTTGATTTCTAGTTTTGTTTTCTTGGAATAGAGCTTGATTCTGTTCCGCTTTCTCTGATATCGTAAGGTACATTTAAATTACTTATTTAGCTTTATGGTGCGGATAACATAGTTACGCTCTTACACTTCAAAACTCAAAACACGCCAAAAGAAGCTGTTAGAAGTTTTAATACGTAGCCTTGTAATCTTGAGTTCTACGAGCTCAAATACAAACCGATGCAAACTTTAGTATTTGTATTTATTGCGTTCGGTTAATGTGAGTGTCGCTTTATTGTGCAACAAGTTGTTTTTCTTTAAATGCGTTTCTTGGTGAAATGGACGATTGTCAAAACAAAATGCTTGTTGCGGCAGGTACATCCGGGTTAAGAAAACGCATTAAAAAAAGTTTATAAACCCCAGCGGGAAAAAGAAATTTCGTAAAAAATAAAGTTAGGTGCTCATTTACTAAAAATTGTATCTGACTTTCTTGGAAAGTTCAAAGC
This sequence comes from Aquatica leii, assembly GCA_035610365.1. Taxonomy (NCBI): domain Eukaryota; kingdom Metazoa; phylum Arthropoda; class Insecta; order Coleoptera; family Lampyridae; genus Aquatica; species Aquatica leii. Next base: position 61,249,248 of record CM069436.1, read on the forward strand.
TACCGAATCACTCTATAATGGGTCAAAATCCGTGCGACTTGTGAGTGAAAAAGATTTATTTTAATAGCTTTTTTGCCCAATTCAATATTGGCTTTGAAACACCTGCGACAGATATTTATGGTCTTTGTTGCAAGTTAAAAACCAAATAAAGATTTTTACAAATGAGGAAGAGAGATCTTAAGATACTTGAAAAATGCCCGCTATGCAGTTTAACAGCACTGTGAGACAAGATGACTCAAGCAGTATTTCTTTCTGTTTTGACTTGCAGCAAGTGCAGTCTTTATCTAAGGTTTCCATGCATAAGGATCCAGGGTTTTCTTATTTTTCATGCGCCTTACGGCATTTTATAGCTCTTTTCTCGTTGCCACCGGTACCTCATTGGTCAGCACCTTTTTCCACTCGATCTTACAGTGCTTTGGAAACAGTCCCCTCTCCAGACGCATTCTTTCTTGTGCTCCCATACTCACTTTTACTTTTTACTTTTACTTATACTAAACCTTTCTGTCCCGATTTTGTATCTATTTTCCCATGCATCCTTCTCAAGATCTGTTAATAGGCTCTTTCAGTTCTGTTCTTTACTTTTCCTTATTGCAATTTTTGAAGTGAAACTTCTTTATCGGCGTTGGAAAAAAATTTAGCGTCATATTTTACGCGTCACATTTTTTACCGTCAATTTTTTTTCGGTTACGCGTAACATTATTCCGTTACGCGCCATCTTTTTTTTAAATAAATACAAATTGTACAAGGTGTTCAAAGGTAGTAAAATAAATAAAAAGTTCGCCCCCGGGTGGGCTCGAACCACCAACCTTTCGGTTAACAGCCGAACGCGCTAGTCGATTGCGCCACGGAGGCACATACTATAGGTCACAAAACGGATGGTTATAAGGTACACGGTCAAAACGTTGCTATAAGATACGATCAATTGTTGTTGTAATACTCCACAAATTCTACAAAATCATCAAATATCAGCCTTCGTGGCTCAATCGGTTATTTGTATTCATGTCTATGATAATAAAATCCTTTTTTTTGTATTCATGTCTATGATAATAAAATCCTTTTGTTTAAACTTTATCTAATTTAACTTTATTTAACCAATTTCTGAAAAGTTGCATGTAGATCATTTTGCGAAAAATAAGACCATAAAGAAGTTTCACTTCTTACATGTGTACACTAGTACACGCCCTAATTTTTTTTTTATGTTTTCTTCCATTCGTATTGTACCTTGTACTTGTTTTCTTTCTTCTCATTATTCTTGTTCTCCTTCTTCTAGTTTTTACGCACGGTCCCAGTTTGCTACAAAAATCCAAGAAAAGCTGCTAATTTTGCAACGATTTCTCTTCTCTAATTCGTAAAAGTCGATCCTCAAGTGACGTGCTTAAAGTTTACGTCTACTGCCAATATAATCGGCTTCTTTCAACCTTTTATCTTTACTTCCCACTCGTTTTTAATGTTCAAAAAGTAGTCCTTCCCTATATTGGGAGAGACGTAAACTCCGCAAATAGTAATATCTTTTACCTTCGCTATTATCAAGCCTTGTCCTTTTCCGATTTTTTTCCTTACATTGCTACCGCGTCTTTCTAATTAAATTGTGACATCGCTATTTGAATCTAGAAACCAACCCATTTTGGCCGCAATGGTCAGTTGCCGGTTAGGTACCGCAACAATAATTACTTCTGCTTCAGATTGCAACGCAGTGTGCTCTACAAGTTTTTGCGTCGCAGTCCCCCTATTAACGGTTCCTTGTAAAAACTTGTAGCGTTAAAATATTAAAACTTCAAATTTTCAAATTTTGCCGCTTTCTCTTGAATAATATATCAATAAAACTTGTTCAGATAAGTTACATCGACGTGGAAGGTTGTCGGATATATTTTGGGAGAATCAATTTGGGTTCTGACAAAGTAACTTGTCTTTTTCTATAACGATCAGAATTAATAATTTAAACTGATAATTACTGTAATCAGTATAAAAATTGGAGTTAATTATCTTCTACTGTCTCACCTTTTCAATGAAAAGGTAAGTTTTATACTTTTCTAATTGTTTTGTGTTCTACAATCTTTTGTTATTTCGAAAAGGTTTTTTCTTGGGAGAAATACATTTTCGATCCTAAAGAGCAGTTTTCTACCGATCTGCCAGGATCCCGATGTGGATTCGATTTCCGCTTCAATAGCAGACTTTGCCCGCATTTACCTATCCAATGACAACCGGCAAGATAAGTAATTTTTATTTCAAATATTTACTATAAATAAAAATTAAGCTTGTACATAAAATTTAAACTAAATCTTTGTTCGCAATTCATGTAAAGAAAAATGGCCATTTTTTTAAGACTTAATCATTCATCGCGAAGTATGTAATAAAAACAATTAAGTTAAATTTGATTATATCATAATTATTTAATAAACATGAGTTTTGGTAAATTTAACTTTTATTCAACTTAAGTAAGTTATAAGTACCCTCCCTTGAATATGCTTTACACCGAACGTCTTTAATCAGACCTGAGTCCGATTGTTTTAAATTGGCAGATGCAATTAAGCATTTTACATTAATGGCGCCCAAGCAGGGACCTTTTGTTTTTAGCAAACAATTTTCAAAATTGTGAAATTTTTCAAATATTTTACTGTAGTATTTAAACTTTATTGTGAAGGTCAATTTTCTATTAGGTTTGTTCCGTTACCAGTCTTATCAAACATTCGATTTCTATATGACTGTTAGTGTTAACACTGACCTTTCTTATCTGAACAATGCCCTTTAATCAATAACTGTTAATAATCGCTTACAAATGTCCGGTTACTTTGATTGAATAATTTTAAGTTACTGTTCTAATTAATCGCATGCACCATTCTTTAAAATGTTTTATAGAAAAGAATTCGTTGATTTTAAATTTCTTTCGGTTTCTGAAATTGATTATGAATTGCGTATACGAGGACAAAAAACAAGAAAAGGCGTAATTGAAAAACGTAAAATTTTGTCGCGTTTATTCGAAACCACCGATATCACTAATCTTGTAGATAACGAGTTTGTTTTAGCAGATGAAACAAAATTAATTTCCGAAACAATTAATGTACTAAAAGATCAGGTTAAAGCATTTGAAGGTCCTACTACAGATAACATGTACAAAAGCATTCAAACGCGTTTAATTTACTTAATAAACCGCATTAACAGATTTATAATTCCAGAAGATAATTCGGAGCAGTACGTAGATTTTAAAAATGAGGCATTAGCTGATTGTTTGTGTATTGAATCAGACTTAATTAGTCAAAGTAATTCCTTAGATATTAAATATAATGCAGGTTTAGAATCTCCTGATTTAAATAGTAGTCAAGTTCAATTTAAACACTCAGATATTAAGCTTTATAAATGGACCGTCACTTTTGATGGTCAAACAACTTCTGTAACTTCTTTTTTGCAAAGAATCGACGAACTAGCTTTCGCTAGAAACGTTTCTAAAGATATTTTATTTAAAGGGGCTGTAGATTTATTTACCGACAAAGCAATTCATTGGTACCGAAATATAAGAAATAACGTAAATAACTGGGATGAATTAGTTAACGCATTAAAACAAGATTTTCTGCCAATTAATTATGACGAGAAATTATGGCACCAAATAACCAGAAAACAAGGTAGAGGTGAAAATATAAATCTTTATCTCAATTATGCTCTCTTTATTTGAAAAACTTTCGCACCCTCCGAATGAAAACACAAAATTATTTTACATAAAACAAAACTTGTTGCCTTATTATGTAAAACAAATTGCCGTTATAGATATTAAAGATTTGACGCACTTAAGTGCATTATGCAAAAAATTGCCGATGCGATCTACGCTTCTCGGTGTCAAAGTTCAAACTTTCAACAAAAAGATCCAGAACCAGAATTTTCGTATACAAATTATAATCTAAATAAAGTAAAGAATGCATTTAAATATATTAATAAAACTTGTGTATTATCTTCCTCCAATAATACAAATTCATTTTCAAACGCAACTAAAGCAGACCTTAAAAAAACTAACTCAAAAACAGTAACATGTTACAACTGTCACGAATTAAATCACAAATACAGTGAATGTTTAAAACCTAGAGATAAGTTATTTTGTTATCGTTGTGGTAAACCAGATTTTACGACTCGTACTTGTCCATCTTGTTCAAAAAACTTTTAATCACGTCCTTTGATGTAGGCCAACAAAGGCTCCGTAAAATTAAGGCCGATTTAGATTCTAAATTAACACCACGTCCTTTAATCAAAAATTTTAAAAATCGTCTTACTCTTACTAATTATAAAGATTGGGAACTATACCTACGTTTTGTGAAAAATTTTTATAAAAATTATAATAATATTAATTGTAACAGTTCGGTTAAAACAACTACAAACTTTTTTAGTCCCGATAGCGATAATAGACCTTACATAAAAATAAATGTCTTTGGAAAAACTATTAATTGTTTATTAGATTCAGGTTCAAATAGTTCTATAGCGGGAAACGAAGGTTATAAGTTCTTAAGAAAGCTTAAATTAAATTTGCTTAAAGTAAGTGACAAATTTATAGTAACAGCAGATGGCAGCAAAGTGCCGATATCTTTCTATACATATTTACCTATCGAAATCGGAAATATTTTTAAGGTTTTAAAAGTTTTATGCGTTCCTTCGTTGCCTCATTATATCATTCTTGGCTCAGATTTTTGTCATTTATTTTCAATATCCATTATTTTTTCGGAAAATACTTGGAAATACTTTAGTAAAGAAATAGAAATCAATTTGGTAGAAAATTCAGCTGTAAGACGACAAGACAATAATGTTAAGTCTAATTTAACTAAAGAAGAGAAAAAATTGGCAAGAATAACAATAAATGAATTTACGGAAATTTTGGGTAAAGATAGGTTAGGACTAACTAATAAATACACACATAAAATAGTAACGAACGGCCCTCCATTTAAATGTAAACAGTATCCCATGTCGCCTTATCTTCTCGAACATTTATATAAGGAATTAGATGAAATGTTAAGATTGAAAGTGATAGAACCGTGTAGTAGCCCTTATTGCAGTCCCGTGATGTTGGTTAAGAAAACTAACGGTACCTACAGATTTGTGTTTGACGGTCGTAAGCTTAACGAGATTAGTATTTTTGATACGTATCCTTTACCAAACGTAGATCGAATTTTAAATACTCTTAAAACGGCAAAATATATGTCCTCTCTTGATTTAAAAAGTGCATTTTGGCAAATAGGATTAGACGAAGAATCCAAATTAAAAACTGCATTTGCTGTTCCTGGTCGTGGACTATTCTGCTTCAAAGTGCTACCGTTTGGTCTTTGTAATTCTGCACAAGTATTTCAACGCGTCATAGATTCAATTTTTGGTCCAAAGTACGAACCGCATTTATTTGTATACCTAGATGATATCATTCTAGTAACTGATAATTTTGAATCACACATAAGATTGCTTACCGAAGTGAAAAATAAACTCAAAGAAGCTAATTTAACTATTAATTTAGAAAAATGCCAGTTTTTAGAAAAAGTTTAAATTACCTAGGTTTTGTAATTGACTCCAGATGGAATACATACAGATCCTGCAAAAATTACAACTATGTTAGAGTATGTACCTCCACGTACTTATACCGAATTAAAAAGATTTGTGGGCTTAGTCTCTTATTATCGAAGATTTGTACCTAAATTTTCAGAAAAATTATCTCCTTTAACCGATTTACTCAAAGGTAAAAAGAAAGGCCAACCTATAAAAATGAATGATGCATCTCATGAAGCATTTGAAAACCTAAAAAAATGTTTAGTGTCTGCTCCTATATTGACTACTCCAAATTTTAAATTACCTTTTATAATTCAAACAGATGCTTCTAATAACGCAGTCGCGGCGTGTCTATTGCAAATTCAGAAAGGTATACAAAAAATTATTTGTTATGCTTCTCGTAGTCTTACAGATCGCGAACGTAAAAATTACACAGTAACAGAAAAAGAACTTTGTGCTATCATTTTTGCATTTGATAAATTTAGATGTTATATAGAAGCATGTCCCCATAAGATTACGGTGATTACTGATCATAAAGCGTTAGTGTGGCTTAATAAATTAAAAGACCCTATTGGCAGATTGTGTCGTTGGAGTATACGTCTGCGTCAATATAATTTTGATGTTATGCATCGACCTGGAAAATTATTGATTTTACCTGATGCAATTAGTAGAGCCGTGCCGGATAGTAATTTTGATTTAAATACGTCACAAGAAAAAGAATCAGATACAGATTGCTTGCCTTCTGTTAATTTTAATTGTTTTCTTGAGAGTAACGATGATGCACAAATACTATCTACTGAAATCATATCTAATGAATCAAATGTACCTAGTGCTAGTATACTCTCCAATATTCTCAACGAGTCTTAAATTCCGTTGACAATGATAACTCAAATTAAATTCTTAATATTAACCCAACAGAAGTAGACAAATGATATTGTGAACTATGAGAAAATATTAATAACACTCCAGAGAAGTACCCTTCTTTTGTTATAAAAATAATTTTATTTATAAATACGTATCTTCTAAAATTATTTTAACGTCTAACTTTTCTGATTGAAAACTATTCGTTCCTTCTCCTCAACGTAAAAAATCATAGACATCAGTCATTCTATTCCCACATCTGGACATTTAGGTTTTTATAAAACGTATAACAAAATTTCTGAAGATTATTATTGGCCTAAAATGCGTTATGACATCTTAAACTTTGTAAAGAAATGTGTTGTTTGTCAATCTCAAAAAACGTCTAATACCGGCAGATATGGTTTAATGGGATCCCCAAAATGGTTAATTTTCCATTTCAATGTGTTTGTATAGATTTAATGGGACCGTATGTAAGATCAAGTTCTAATAATTGTTACGTAATAGTTGCTTCAGATTATTTCACAAAATATACCGTTATGAAACCTATCAGAGAAGCAAATTCTCGTTCTTTAATTAAGTTTGTCGTAGACGAAATCTTTTTAACGTATGGTACCCCTTCTACAATTATTTGTGACAATGCCTCCATCTTTACAAGTAAAGAATTTAAATCGCTTGCGGATGATTATAAAGTTAATATATTTTATTCTAGTAGATACACACCACAATTTAATCAAGTCGAAAGACAGATCAAAACAATTGGTACTTGTATTCGAAGTTTTATTAAAGACAAAAATCAAAAAACTTGGGATAAAGAATTAAAAAAAATTGCTTTCGCATTAAATAATAGTGTGCACCACATAACTAACTTTACGCCAGCGTATTTAATTTTTGGTAGACGCATACCTATATCTGGCGATTACTATAATCGTTTGTATTTAGACAAACTAGGAACAGAAAAATACGATTTACAAAATTATGGCGAGGAGCTACAAAAATTAAGTAGAATTTATCCCTTAATACAAAAAAAATTATTGCAAGCTCATGAACGCTATAGTAAAACGTACAACTTAAGAAAACGTGATGTTGAATTTGAAACAGGAAACTTAGTATGGAAACGTAATCGAGTGTTATCTAGTGCAGCAAATAATTATTCAGCTAAGTTAGCACCCAAATATGTTCTTTGTAAAATCAAAAAAAAAAAATGTCAAAGCTTGTTTATACTTTAGAAGAGGTTAATAATAAAACTGTAGGTAACTACCACATCAAAGATCTTAAACCCTATTATGGTTAATTGATATTTACGTTCTTGTAACGTTAAATTATTTGTTATTATATCTACCCTGAATTACTTTTATTTACCAGTTTTAAGTATATCTTATTGATTTACTCATTTTTGTAGTATCTAGTATTTAGTTATTTTAGCAATAAATTATGGACACACCTGATAATGACTTACCCTGATCTTGACTTAACCAATTATAGTACTTATCGATTTTGACCCTCTCAGAAGGCGTTAGGCTTACGAAAATAGCTAAATCTTTATTGCTAAAACAATCGTTTTTTTATTGCTTATTTTATTGTAGACTTAGTTAAATACATAAAGTTAATAGAATACAATTGTATATAATTTTTGTCCTGTGTATTTAAGCATCTAATTAAGAAAGAAAGTCTGTTGCATGATCAAGAACAGAAAATAATTAAGTTTATATGTTTTGTTATGAGAACTTATAAAAAAAATTAAGAAAAAATGCTTTTTATTAATTTTTTTTTGACATAGAGGAGATTTGTAGCGTTAAAATATTCAAACTTCAAATTTTCAAATTTTGCCGCTTTCTCTTGAATAATATATCAATAAAACTTGTTCAGATAAGTTACATCGACGTGGAAGGTTGTCGGATATATTTTTGGAGAATCAATTTGGGTTCTGACAAAGTAACTTGTCTTTTTCTATAACGATCAGAATTAATAATTTAAACTGATAATTACTGTAATCAGTATAAAAATTGGAGTTAATTATCTTCTACTGTCTCACCTTTTCAATGAAAAGGTAAGTTGTATACTTTTCTAATTGTTTTGTGTTCTACAATCTTTTGTTATTTCGAAAAGGTTTTTTCTTGGGAGAAATACATTTTCGATCCTAAAGAGCAGTTTTCTACCGATCTGCCAGGATCCCGATGTGGATTCGATTTCCGCTTCAATAGCAGACTTTGCCCGCATTTACCTATCCAATGACAACCGGCAAGATAAGTAATTTTTATTTCAAATATTTACTATAATTAAAAATTAAGCTTGTACATAAAATTTAAACTAAATCTTTGTTCGCAATTCATGTAAAGAAAAATGGCCATTTTTTTAAGACTTAATCATTCATCGCGAAGTATGTAATAAAAACAATTAAGTTAAATTTGATTATATCATAATTATTTAATAAACATGAGTTTTGGTAAATTTAACTTTTATTCAACTTAAGTAAGTTATAAGTACCCTCCCTTGAATATGCTTTACACCGAACGTCTTTAATCAGACCTGAGTCCGATTGTTTTAAATTGGCAGATGCAATTAAGCATTTTACAAACTTAATCATTATTTTTTACTCTTTCTTTCATGTACGCTCCTTTCCACTTCCTTTCTAAACTTCTCGCACCTCATGCCCATCTACACTACACACATAACAATTAATCTTATTTTTATAATCTTTTATCTCGTGTCCCCACCTCCTCGCATCTCAGACAGATTTTTTCTATTTTTTTGCAGTCACTTTTTCTGCGCCCCTTCTTTTGGCAAAACATTGCTGTAGCATCAGCTTCTTTTTTATTCTAAACCTTTGCCACCTTATCGTTAATATTTTTTTCTGTAGAAAAAAATACTTCACTTTTCTCGTTGCCTTCGCTTCTATCCCTTTCCATCTTTTTTTGCTTGTATTTCCCTTTTCCACTTCTATAACCCTAAGGCCTTTGTTTTTCTCACTTTCTTTCCCCACTATCTTATGTATCACCTCTTTTCCTACTCTATCGTCTACATCTAACATTTTTAGCAGCACTTTTCTTTTACTCGCCATTTTTACGTTTTTTGTTTCCAAGCATTTACTCACACGCTCTATCATCCTTTTATTATCACCGTTTTTTTCTCTAATAATTTAATTGCCACCCTCCAACTTCTTACACTTCTTACCATAGTAACCTTCACCTCTATCTTTTTAACGTCTACGTTCTCCTTAGTTTGTTGATTGTGTCAGCGTAACTACATCCTTCTTTGATCATTACAAATATTGTGTCGCATTCCACCCTTATTTCTCTGCTCTTTTTCACGCTTTCCTCTTCTCCATATATCGAGCTGTTAAATACGCTCTTTCTATCTACTGTCTATTCATTTCCAAGATAGAGCGCGCGTAAATAAATACATGCGGTTTTAACGTGAACATGTCGAATCCGGGCCTGCAAAATTGCATCACCTGTTTCGATGAGCCATAGAATACAACAGCATTTGCAACAGAACGTGATGACCATGCATTAAGCACGCGATTCAGTTTGTTTACATTTGCTCTATCTTGAAAATGAATACAGAATAGATACTCCAACGCTTTATCCAACACCCTTGCTTTTTTTACGCCGTAAGCTTTCACGTGTGTCTTTTTAATTTGTTGAGTGTCTAAGTTTTTCACCGCTTTCACGATCCCTTAATAGATTTGTTCTATTATCCCGCCTTCTTCTTCTATCTTGATTTTAAGCATACCTGCAATATCCATTTTTTATCCCTGTCATCTCCTATTACTCCACTGCATTCTCTGTTGATGTACCAGAATCCCGTGTCCTTTTTTCTTTTAGCTAAATGAATCGTATTCACTTCTAAAACATGGAAAATTACTGCAAAACATGAACATACACAAACTTCTAGACAATATGTATTCGAAAAAAAAATGAAAATGGACATAAATTAAATAATTGGAAGAACGACGAACGTTTTGTGTGGTACTGATTGACTCTCAAAAAGTACACGCACAGAAGAAGAAGAGCAGCAATGTGAGTGTATGGGGGATGAGGAGCACTCCCCGATTTAAAATGTACATGTTTTTAATGCTTTACTGTTGTGTATAAACTGCAGCTAATAAAAAAATATCACAATATATCTACCCAAAGTTTAAACAAAATATTCCTCGAATCAAGATATAACTATTATATAACATGTAAACTTTTTACCTACAATTATTGAAATTGAAAATTGCGAATGTCGAAAACAATGGTGGTCACATTGAATGTCGGATATAAAAGTATGTACTTATGGAATTAAAAGTAGTAAACGAGCTGTTATATTATTAATTTCCTTAAATATAATAAAACAGCTATCGAACAGATATATAATTAACTAATATTTTTCAGAATTTCTAGTTCTACTGTCTACCGGTAATAATAAAAAAAGATTTTTTATTAGAGTAAAAAGATGTCTAGTTCGACACACCCATTTTGAACACCAAACCAATTCTATGTTTTTTAGTTTTTCCAGGATACAACTTCTTCTTGCTGTGTGCTTGCAGTGTGTCGTTTCTTTAATGGATATTATTATTTTGTTTTTTGTTTGATTTATTAGAATTACTTTTCAGCTTCTAGTAACAGAATCGTTTTGCTATTCTTGTTTTTTCAAACGTTTTTTGTTATTTTTTATCTTAGATATATTTATAAATACTTTTAGCAAAATATAGTTTAATCATATAATAACTACATAAATTGTTCAGAGCGTTAACATTTTTTTCACTTTTATTTCTTTACTGTCACAAATTTGTACAACATATAAAATATCAAATAATTTATTAGTCGAATACTTCAAATAGCGCACCTAAATTGTGCTTCCACGTAAACGCTTTTAATTGTAATTATTGTCAAAAATTTATTTAAAAAATGTTTAAATTACAGTTATTAGGAAGAATAATTTTATTCATAAGATAACTTTATTCCACACTTCTACCTCGCAAACTAAGAGACGCGTTAAAAAAATACGTTGACAAATTTGTAATTACTTTGGTATGCTGGTAGTGTTTTCTATTTAATATAAAGTTTGAATAAGTTCTATATAAAGAGACCCCTAAATATCGAACACATTAAAAAGTGCAAAACCCTGCGATTTTTGTTTTTTTTGTGTTTTGTGGATGTATAGATATAAAATGTACTAATAGGTTATTAAATTCTATAAAATTTTAATGTATAAAAAATATATATATAGTATAAATGTATAAAAAAATAATTGGTCACAGTAAATTTAAGGTAAATAGTTGTAATTAGAATTTGCTAAAGTTTAAGTAACGCTGTACAAATTGTAAAAAACGAAAGATCTTTGCAAATTTTTATAAAGATTAAATACCACAAAATAACTTATATAACATGTTTTTTTAAACAGATCCTTTTTATAAGAACAGTAAAAATTTTAAATCCTAATAATTTTATAAACCATTCAATATTTTTCTTTAATCTATATTTAATTGCATTAAGGTATGTAATATTCTTAAGAGATTTTACATCATAAAAAAAGCCAAATGTACACATGTCTGCGACACTAAAAGCTTGTAGTCGAATTTTACCAAAATTATTTATAAATATTCAAACCATCTGTTTTAGAAACATATTAAAAATTTTATTAAAAAACAACAACCAAGAGGTCAACGCAAATATTTCAGAACAAAATTACAAATGCTTTTAAAATCCCAACACGTAAATAATAAACGTAAAGGAATATTCAAAAATCCTCTAATTTATATTGTTTAATTCTACTTACCTAACTTATATGGCAATTAAAAAGTAAATGTTGACCATAACCATAAATAAAATTGTAATCACGTAATTGCGTATTTATTAAAACGCACGCGTACATTACGTTTTAATTAATAAATTATAAGTAACGTTAACACTTAGATAAAACAAATTAAATTAATTTTGTGCGTTACGTTCTCAGATCTGTAAAATAGAAGATAATTTTAAATACAAGGAGTTTTAGTAATAGATCCTTTATGAAAATTTCTTAAATACATTTTATGTTGTTTTTATTACTTGTTTCTTTTTTTTAAATTTGTATAACAAATGTTAAATTATTATAGCAATCTCTCATTGTTTAAGTTTGTGACTGATATATTCAATTTAAGTATGTATGTGTCGACACAACTGTTGAAACTAACATTAAAACAGTTGGGTGCAAACTACAACGTTATCAATGAGTTGTCAGAACTAACAAACAAACGCAAGACCGTAAAAAACAATCATTTAAAACTTGTTTTTAAAGGACATTTCAGGTCTGAAAACATTAAAGTGCATTTGCGTGTCTAAAATTTAAGGTATATGAATGGTATATGTAAAATTAATCTTATCGATTCAAATGTACCTCCATCAGTACTGAAATAATACTGTTTAGACCCAACACTTTCAAATCTGATTCACTTTTGCAAATTGTATTGTTTTTACAATTCGTTATTATATTCGGTCAAAGTTAAGTTGTAAATAAGACAAAAAACGATATTTTTTGTAACAGAATTAAAAAATAATACATCAAATTATTTAAAAAGCAAAAGCCTGTCAGTAGTACAAAAAGAATAATACTATCATTTTAAATTTGCGTTTGTCGAACTCTAAAGCTATCGACAATTTATAAAACTATCTTAAATAACATAACACAAGGTAAACTAAAAAAACATTTGTCGTCAAAAACCGTATAAGATCAAATTTCAGATTATAATTATAATATTCGCGCATCGATCTTTTCGACCGACAATTATTTACAACTGTTCTCTTACTCGTAAATGAGTCTCTATGCGCACTCTCATCGAAGTGAGAATCCGTTCTTTCAGTCGACTAGTGACCATTAGTGTGGCTTTTTATTTCCATATAACTTTCGTTGTGTGGTTACATAGATCTATAGATTTAAAATGAATTGTGCGTATCGGAATGAGATGGAACGGCTCCAGAGACTCTACGAAGCAACTTTATCAGATGCCGAGCCCATTGTAGGCGGAGAAATTGGTCTTTTGAGTTTTATTAAAAAGATGATATACTCGAAGAACGATTCACATGCGTACAGTTTATCCCCGAAGATTTTTCTGACAAATCTGATATCCTTTTATTAGACCTATTGAAACCCTGCTTAAAAAAAGACAAAGTAACAAAATGGTTAAAGCGTGAACCAAGCAGAGCCGTAAAATCTAAATCTCAGAAAATTATAAATTTCACTATAGTAAGTAAATGTCGCAACATACGATTATTGTATCGGAGTAATGTAATAGATGAAATAATATAGGCTAATGATTTTGCTGTTGTTGAGTTTTTGAGAAACGTTATGTCACTGAAGCACTTTTAACTGATGTTACGTTGTCTGCGATTTGATGACGTCACTACTTATAACGAAAAAAGAAAAGTAGATAAGTTTGCTCCAATTAGAACTGTTTTAGATGGGGTTTTTCACGCTATCAGCAATGTTATGTGAATATGTGAAAAATGCATAACAATAGACGAAATCTTGGAATGATTCCGCGGAAGAAGTCGGTGTCGTCAGTATATCAAAAACAAACCTGTGCAAAGTACGAAATTAAAATATTCTCAATAGTAGACGCAAACACATATTATACATTCAATACAAAAACATACGTCCGAACTTAACCGAAGGAACCATGTTAACTTAACAATAATGCATCAGAAGTTATCAAACGTCTAGTAAGATCAATACTGGGTTCTATCAAGAACCTTACGATTGACAACTGGTTCACATCAGTCCCAGACAATAAGAAAAAACAAAAGACATATTTATTTAGATTTCATATCTGCGAAAAATAAAGAGCAATACAGTAGCATATTTGGATTTTCAAAAGTAGGAACATTGGTGTCGTACGTTCCAAAAAATGGAAAATTGATACTTCTTTTGTCAACGATGTACAATGACAGTAAAAAAGATCATGATAACGGCGAGAAAAGTAAACCTCTGTCTCAAGAAAGAGTGCTAGGTGGTCGCTCACTGTATTTTTCACACTATTAAATGTTGGTGAGTTAGCTACTTGTATGTAATCAATAGTTTGTTTGATAGCATGTCTCTATTTTTTAGGAGAACTGAATGGTTAAAGTATTTTAACCAGTAACACGGGCGAATCTCGAACACGCCGAGATTTTCTAAAATCCCTTGCTTTTGAACTATGCCGTCAACAACTGATGTACCGCCTAACATTAGAAAATATACCGTGTAATATAAAAACAAAAATCTGTGATATGCTCAACGTACTTTAACCACAACAACCAGTACGACCACAAAACGTTCAAAAGAGGCGCTTCTATTGTTCGTAAAAGAAAAGCCGTAAAACCACAACAAAGTGCAATTAATGTGACAAATATATTTGTAGAGAACATACTGTGACAACATGCGTTTATTGTGCAGACAATGACGTTATGCAGCAAGACTAGTACCTACTTACTAAGTTCAATATGAACTATACTTCGGTGATGAGGTGATTTATGTATTATTACTATTATTCTTATAAGTTAAATTTTTTTAAATTATTTATCCTATGTATAATATCAATAAAGCAATATCATAATAAAAACAACTTTAGTTCATGTTCAAAAAATTGTTTTTATCACGATAATAGCCTCGGTCTGAAGCGCGAACTATAGCGTTAATTTTTAGCGCGCGACCACTCTCCAAAGAACTCTGTTGGAGCAACTAATTTAAAACCTAAAAAAGTTTTTTGTTGACTAAAAAACGAATATATTAGTGACGTAACCAAAGTCAGGTTTTTAAGGGTCCAGACCCTTTACAAAATATTTATTACAAATCCCGAATAAAGTGAAGCTTGCAAAAAAACCCATGCAGGAGTATCAAAACCTTTTAGTCTATTTATAAAATAAAACAAATATTCTAATCTCTCTTCTTTAACTGAAATCCTGACTACGTCACTACATATATTTCTATGTCAGTATCAGTGGCCAATCATACCAGAGCGTCATTTTTAAAATATTCAAAAAACGCAACTAGCACAAAAAGTAAAAAAAAACTCTTTTTCATGAAATCGATTTATATTTAAGATCTATTCATCTATCTTTACAATTAGCAAAATGATCAATCGAATTTTTCATGGGATCCGCAGATAAAGAGTGGTTTTTCACTTTTTCTTTTAAATGTTTTAAATCGGTAACACCATTTTTACACCATAATGAATCGTGTGAAAATAGTAAACATACAAAACAGTAAAATCTATTAGTTTCTTCTCATCTACAAATCCAATCTGATAAATCACATATAGATTCTTTGTACTACCGCCATTATGAAACAAAAATGGTAATGTGTACTTTACCATAATTAATTTTCTTGTAAAAGTCATTAACATTCGTCACAAACGAATATTATCAAAAAATTTAAAAATCGAGTGCAAAGTTTGTCGTATGTGATAAAAAATGTGCATTGCAGCATCTTTGTTTTACAAACAGGTGTTCCGGAGATAATAAATGACGTAAAGTGACGTAAGCATTGCACTGAGTTCGTAAAAAATTGGACCCGGCTGACAACCACAGGAAGCATTTAGTTCTCTTTTTCTAATTCGCATGAAATTGTATTATGCGTGTTTCACTCTTGACTACAATAACGATCATTTACGATTCGGCTACATTATATAATACACACGGGCTATAAAACACAACAGCTTCGGATAAATTCGTTTGTTTTCACATCTTACAATGAATGAAAATTGAAATTCAAACGCTGATAATTTGATTTAAAGGCGAATATTCTGTAATTTTAAAGTAAATAAACTACATTTCTTATTGATTTTGGAGGGTCATTGACGGAATGATCTAATAGAGAAAGCGCCACCGGTCAGTATTAATAAAGCGAACAAAAATTTACAAAAATATTTAGTTAAGACAATAATATACGTATAGAATAAAACAAGTTGTTTCCTTGCATCAATCTGGTGGTAGATTTTGTGTGATCTTGTGTTTTTGCTTAGCCTTTGCGTAGACTGTACCAGATTTGAAAATTTATTTATGATAGACCAATCAGAATTCACGTACTTCCATTAGGTTGCACACTATGCTAACGCACTTATTTGAAAGTGATTTTTTGAACCCTTATCAATAATAAAACGACCAAGCGTTTGTATTGCCGAAAGAAGCTTTCAATAGTACAGTTGCGCAAAAAACTTGGTCTTGCTAAAAGGCTCAAAATTATAATTTAATCTGTCGTTCCAACGAGACCACCTTTCTTCTGACAGTACATTTAAAGTTTCAATGGGCGTAAGGAATTGTTTTTAGCTTGATGTATTTAGATCGGATGGTCAGGATTTCAAAAAAATATAAACTAGGATTCCATTAAAAATGTGATAAAGATAGCAGTCACGGTTTGCAATTGGTGCACAGAGCACAGCAGATATTCCACAACTGCTGCAGAAGTAACATATATATTTTATTGTCATAATTACGTCCAAGTAGCTTAATGTTCATTACAGTTGTTTTAGTCGACCAATCTTTCGTTATCATCTAATAACCTAAATTCTTATTAAAATTTAAATGCGATATTTTATTATTAATGATTTAAAACATTTAAACGCCAGATAAGCATTTGTTTTAATTATGCTTAAAGTGAGGCATACGTTCATCAATTGTTGGCGATCCACTAAAATATTCTTTTACCATCTGAATGCGTAGTACATCTAATGTATATTTCTTTATTTCGCCATTGGTACGTTGTTTTCTAGCTGAATTGCTTTCTAATGTGGTTTCGTAAATGTCAACAAAGGTATGTACTTTTTTATCTCTCTAAGCTGTAGGGGAAGATCGGTCAAAGCGGAATAGTTAACATTTGATCATATCTTGTGGTTCTGTAGGTGCACTCAGAAAAATGATTTTATGCACATCTGTTAGCTATATGATATAAGTTCACGATATACTATCCAGGAAACGCTAACCTAATGACTAATGACACTAGAGAAAAAAAAATCAAAATCTAAGGTTGTGCAAATATCACGTTGCCCGCTATCTTGTGGGCAAAATGAAATTTTCATGCGGGCAAAACTGAATACTACGAAATATACCTAAAACACAGTTTATTATTGAAAAAATGTCGGACAAATTCAAAAAAACGTTAGGTATTTAAGTAATAAAATATATATTATATTAATAACAAAAAAAATATTTTTGGCATTTTTCCATGCATTTTACCGTGACTTCTGTGTTTACGAAGCTTAGGACAATCCCAGAGAACAGATTTCCTCCATAATTCACTGCAACCCAGCTCCCTTGCTCCAAATCCGCAATCGTGGGTTTACCTGTGGGGACATTTGAAGACTCGAACTCGAAGCTACTCTCATCATTCAAGGGTGGGTCTATCTCACTACTGTCGCTGTCAGTCTCATTCTCGGAAAACAATTGCTTCTTGATTCTTTTGGTCTTCTTCTTTAGTGGTACCTTTGGTTTTGGCCGTTCTGAGGTCTTCCATAAAAGGGGTTAAAGTTGCAACTACTGTGGATCCATGACGTTTCTTTCTTTTTTGCGCGCCATCTTCCTTATCAGAAACGTAAGGAATATGTATTATCTCGTGAGGAGAAACAATCATAGCACCTTCCGGAAATATTTTTGAAGGTGTTTGTGGTTTTTCTTGTACGGCAGAGGTCTCGTCATCTTGACTTGTTCCAGCAGTGGCCAAACGATTGGTTGTTATAGCTGCAGCAAACGAACTGGCGTTGAAAATTCTTTGAAAAGGATATATGCCCGTTTTTCTGAAGCCGCTAATCGCGGTTTCCATTGTGGCTGCCTTCAAGTAGGCTTCCCCAAATAGGGCTCCAATTTCATGAATAATGATAATTTTTCCGGGCTGTTCTCGCAGCCACACTCTCATTGCTTGTTGATAAAAGGTGGAAATTAGATACATAAAAGAGACATCCAGTGGTTGCAACCGGTGTGTGCAATGTGGGGGCAGAACAAGAATATCAACGAATTTTGTTTTGGCTATGGTCAGCATTTCAAGGTTCTTTATATGTGTAGAATGGCCATCGAAAATGAGAAGGACGCGGTCTTCAGCTGTTTGCTTTGCAAATTTCAGAAAATGTTCGAACCATTCAGTAAAAATATCAGTTTGCATCTAACCTGTTGGGTGGGCAAAAATGTTTGTATTTGGAGGAACTCCATTTTCAAATGTTACATTGTGTCGAACCCTTGGAAATATCAAAACTGGAGGAATATATTCTCCGGCTGCATTGAAACAAATTTCGGCGGTAACCAATGTGCCTCTCTCTGCTGAGGACAGAACTCCCACCTGCATTTTCCCCTTTTTCGATATTATTTTGGAAGACTTATTTGGTACTGTGGAAATTCCTGTGTCATCGCAATTATATAAGCGATTTGAGGGGTATTGGTGACTTTCATATAAAGAATCAAGTAGATCGAAAAACTTGGTAACGGTAACCTTATTAAAAACCGAGGCTCTAGCTGCTGAGGTTTTCTCTGAGAGCCGCAGTGATAACTTCGTGTTTCTTTTTAAAAAGCCATACACCCAATCTTTTCCTGCTACCTGTTTATCATTATTGAACGGGTGAATGTGGTTCCTGATAGCAAATTGATATGCGAGAGACTTGAGATCTGAGATGATTATACCAAAAAGTCGCTCTTTCATTTCTAAGATGTATTCGACTAAAACGTTTTCTTGATCCTCACTAAACACAGAACGAAATCGTCCAAGCTTTTTAACAACACACTGACCAGGTATTTTTAATCTACGGAAGAGTGTCGCAACAGGAATGTTGTGTTGGCGCGCTGCCGCATTAATTGCCATCCCGTCTCTACATGCCGCTAATGCCGCTTCCATACTATTTTTCTCCCATAATTGATAAGTTGTTTTTCTTTTATGCTTATACACCATCTTTTATCTGAAAATAAACAAGAGGGCAATAAGCTGCTTGGTCATATTATGCGAGAAAAACAAGCATTCTACTTTGCGGGCAAATTGAAATATTTCACATTGCCCGCAACACGTTTATTTTAGTTTGCACGCTATGCTGCAGCCAATAAAAAACAATTCCACCTATATATCAAACAGGTGGGTGAATCCGTAAACATATTAAAATGCATGTGAATATATAGAAATACAGCTGACAAATAGATAGAGAAGAAAAAGCTCACTTTTTTTTACAGTTTCTTATACAAAACAGTGAAAATATTACACTTTATTAGTCGGAAACACTGAAAATTTATTTTACACAAGAACGACTAAGGCTGAAACCGCCATATTACATTCAGAAGTGCCAACCGTAGGAAGCTAAGTTCTCGTTACAGTAAAACTCGAACCCGCCAATCTCAAAACATAATATACCAAAATTTCACTTTGCCCGCCTATTTCACGTTGCCCGACCTTCCCTTACAAAATAATTCAGTATTTTGTTATATAGCTTTAGCAAATATTACACTGCCTAAAGTTAGAAGACATTTTTGCTTTTATTAGAAATTGTTTTGTAGCAGTTTTCACTATTCCAACAAAATATATGTCTCTTTTATAAAGTTCTATTGCTGTTTATACCAATGCAAACCAAGAGTTGCTTAGAAACATTTTTCTTGATCTAAACCTGGGTTCACAAAGACGCAATATTGTTGCAGTTTTAGCAACGAACTACTGCTACCAGTTCTTGTTTGCCATGACGTTTTTTCCTTTGTTATTTTTATACGTAACATAATGTTGTTTTGGACGACGTCTAAGGTTTTACATTTGCAACCAACTCCTTTAGGTTTGGTATTATTTTAACGATTGCAGGCATACCGTTTGTGTCATGATTGCCGCAACCGTACTAGGAAAACATCGATTCATTCACACACAGTTTGTAGCTAGGTACAAATACATCAATGATGGCTGGTCCATAAGAACTATAGGGCGCGAGCCCCCTAGACATTTATTAAAACAAAAAAACTGTACAAATTATTATGAATTAAAATATCATACACTTTTTATTACTCATAAACATTTTTTTAATATGGTCGTCCTTCAAAACAACGTATATTAAATAAGTATTTCTTTATGTTGAGGCTATAATTATTTGAATATTTAGCAGGGCATTTTAACGTGACGTCGCAATTCCCTCTACAAAATTTCATATGCAGTTTTAACATGCGAAAGTGCTCGCGCGTTTGTAGCCCGCGATGGTTTCATTTCAGTAATTATGAAGCAGTAGGTGTTATACGACGTATTGTAAGTCATCGGTATATTTGTCGTACGTAATTTTCGAAAAATGCAAAAAAGTACTGTACATTTTTTTAAAATTAATTTGTAAGGCTGTTGTTGAAGGTTGAAATAATATCTCTCAAAAGACTGTAAAAATACCGCATTATAGTTTTATCCAAAAGAAAACAATAAAATGAAGTTGATCGTAACATATCAGTTGAATCATACTAGATGATACTAGTATTTTTAACGTCTACACATAGTCCAATAGTATTATTTTACGTTTATTGTTAATCAACAATAAGTGTCCGAAACAATCGTCTTTTTACCAGCTTTATTAACAATAAATCTCGTTAAAGTAACCTTACTCACATTACATTATACAATAAACGAAAAAGGTTTTGCAACCATACTATACATTTCTTTAGTCAACGACCATACGTAGAGTAAACAATCAGCTGTATACAATGTCAGGTTGTTATGTAATTTCTTTTTGAACTAATTATGTGGGAATACACTGATGTCAGTTGTAGTGTTAATTACAGATGTAATTTTTATTTGTTGGTCTTGACAAACAACTGACGTAGTTGACTAAAAAATCCGATTGTTGCTACTTTCTCTATTTTAGTTTTCTTGCTTTAAAAACTGCAAAAGTTGACTACGTTTGATCGTTCACCAAACATGTTATGGTATCAGAAGTAATTTTTGTTAACGTAATTTTGATCTATCTTTGTAGGGCTTGCTTGCTAATTTTTTAGGTTTTATACTTTACCATTTTTTTCTTCTTCCAAAAGCACAAGCTTTAAATGTCGTTTTACGTTTACTTTACTGTCAACCAGTGGTGGCTGGTCTATAAGGGCTCTAGAGCTTTATTAAAATAAAAAAACGGTACAAATTATTATAAATAAAAATATTTAAACATATTTATAGGATGCAAATATCATCTTCTTTTTATTACTCTAAAACATTAATTTAACGTATATTAAATAATTATTTCTTTATGTTCGAGCTACAATTTTCGGAACTCATGGTTGTATATGTAGCAGGGCATTTTAATGTGACGTCGCGATTTACACTACGAGATTACATATGAAGTTTTAACGTGCAAAAGGGCTCGCGCGTTTGTAGCCCGCGATGGTTTCTATGTGGTTTCAATTCAGTAATCATAAAGCTGTAGTATTTGCACGACGTGTTCTAAGTGAAACGGTATATTTGTCGTACGTAATTTCGTAAAAATGTAAAAAGTGTTGTACATTTTTTTTTAAATTGGTTTGTAAGGCGATCGTTGAAGGTTGAAATAAAATCTTTCAGAAATCTATAAAAATACCGCATTACAGTTTTATCAAAAAGAAAACAATAAAATGAAGCTGATCGTAATATATCCGCTAAATCATATTATATATACTAGTATTTTTGAATGTCTACACATATTGACATATATAATAATATTATGTTATCTTGATTGTTAATCAGCAATAAGTGTCTCTTAGCTTAGCTTAGACCACCCGACTTTTTAGGCTTGGCCCTAGTCTCTCTTTGAGAACCAAAACAAAAAGTAGAACTTGGCTTTTGCCGTATTGTCGTTCGTGAGCTCAAACAAGTTGACGTTTTGCAAGACATTGCAACTTGCATCTTTGGAGTGGTAAATATCACTTAAAGAAAAAGTGTAAGCGAGGGTATTTACATCATTAGCAATTAGCGTAATTAACCGACCTTAACTTTCCGTTACCGTTTGAGTGACTTTGTTATTACTCGGAGTAAGGATGTTTGTGTTGTATCTGAGAAAGTTGATTTTTGTATTAGAGGGTGTAATACTGGCAGCCAAAATTTGCTGAGTTTTAAACCGTTTTTTTAGTTCATATTATATGGAAGTTTTTCTATTTTTACAGTTTCGCGAATTAGCCTGGAAAAATAGAAAAGAGTTGTAGCCTAACACTTTAGTTTGGTCAAAGCTTAGCGTATATCTTTAGTTCTACATGTACATTTTTGTGCTGAAAATTTACAATTCCAAAAAATCATCTGCACGTAACAATTTTTTTCTGATACGGTTTTAAAACGCATTTTTTATGATGATTACAAATTAAGAAAGCTGCTTCAAATATCTTGGTGTTTTCTTCACTATGGAATAGCACGTACTCTTAATTGCGTCTTTGCTTAATTTATTGTATTGCTGAACTTCTAAAACTTTCTTTATTTTTTAAATACACTTTTTCCTGTAGTTAGTACTTTTTTTCTTACATATTTTCATTATTTGTTTTTAAAAGTCCTTGAGTAAATTTGTTTAGTTTCCTTATCGTACTTCCAGTTTCAAGTCTTTTTCGTCTCTAATTCTTAAATCATATTGTCCGATTTGACAATTAATTTCATTGTTAGAGCTGTTGTACATCAATCAAATTAAGACGATAAAAGTTTTATTTAAAATAGAATGTTTGGTAACCTACGCTTTTATAGTTACTAAGCAGAACTTGACATAGAAAAAAATGCAAGAAAGTACTTAAACTTACTGTTATTTATTTGTTTTAGTCAAACCCCCAATTAGAGATCTACGTAATCGTTTAATTTCGTACATTTGTTTTCTTTACTTTGGTTTCATAAAGATGGCTATGACAGTACTTTAATTTTGCAGAATCTTTGATTTCGATTTGATAAGAACAGTGTTATTGTAATAGTAAATGTTTAGTTGTTTGTTCATTCTTTACTGAAACTAATTAATTTTGGCAAAGTTTATATTTTATCACTTAAATTTAAATTTAAAGCCGTATTATAAGTAGAAGATCATAAGGGTATCAGTTTACTAAAAACTGCAAATAGCTGACTGACACTAACAAAATATTATAGATGCTCTGCAGATACAAAATTAATCTTATTATTTCATGAAACTGTTTTTGTTAATTGTTGTATTATGTATATCTTACAATACGCCCTAACTAAAATTTGTGCATTTGTTAAAACTCGTGTAACCCGTAATCGGAAGCTTAAAAGTCTGATATTATATTACATGACAAAATAATCCACTTTTATGTGGAACCAAGAGGCGAGTAAAGATTATACTATACTTGTCTATTCGGTTTATTTTAATAGCTTAGGTTTATAGAGATAATATCTCTATTAGCCCATTCAGTTTTGTTCTATCTTTCACATCCGTCTTTCGTAATGATTTAATGTTTTAATAGAGCTGGATGGGCTTGGTTGAGTACACAGTAGTTTATCAAATTAACGTCATTAGTTTTAAATAACTAATTGATTTTTAATTGTAATTAATTTTTTCAGTTGTATACTACTGTAAATTAATGTTTACGTAAATAGAGTTATTAGTATCTTAAAACTGAAAACTAATATATATTTTATATTTTTTAATAAAATTTCTTTTAAATTTAAATGTTTTATTGCTAACTCATTCAGCATTATTTAACTAAAGCTCAATTAATTTTTGTTTTGATTTTAATTGGTAGTAAAAGTATCTGAGACACTAAAAATATAATGCATTTTATACAAAAAAAATTTAAGTGCGTGTAATCTTTTGAAGCAAAGATTAAACTTAAATTAAAATAAATATAATGTTAAGTTGTTAATTTTTCTTTTATTTTTATTCATTGATGAAAGAGTAAAATGTTCCTGGAACTCTGCCATTTTAAATCAGAAAATGTAAGGCAACTCAAATGACTAATACGTGAATGTATAATTGGTTGCATAATCTGTAGATAAGAAAATGTTTTTGTATAACGAATAAACAATCTTGATCACTGTATGATTATCTAGTTCTAGTTTAATCATTAATCACAATTATGATAATCACAACTAATACGGCTTTTTAACAAATCTTTTATAGAAATTGTACAAATCCAATAAGTGAAACTTACTCATTTCGGTACAAAATACAACACTGACATCATAAAAAAAGAATTAAAACAACAAATTATACAATAACTTATTGTTTATGAGACAAAGATAATATATAATAATGCTAGTATTAGGAAGTACCTATACAATAACTAATCGTTTGTAAAAAAAATACAATGATGTTAGTATTAGCAGATGCTTAAATTGGGTAACACTTTATACACGTAGGGACATGAGTTATTAATATTAAAGTATGAGTATACCATTTGATAAAACAACGAAGAATAAAAATTAAATTAATGCAAATCTAATTATTACGCAATCAGAAGCAAAGCTCACCGGTGAAAATTTTAACAGGTTAAACAACCTAAACAAATCTGCATAAATTAATCATAGCAACATATTTATCTAAATCGTTCGTATTCACATTTGACACCAACCAGTGGCCGCTCGTGAGGTCCGGCTTAAGGTGGGCTACATTTTTAAAATGTTTGTAGGTAATCTAAACGTTTTTAGATATCATTATGGCATTATATAAGTTACTACCAAAATGTTTTAAAGTTTTATCGGCTAGATCGGAATAAAACAATAAACATGAGAAACAAAACATGGCATTTATTGTATCACATTTACATACCCACTTATTTTTTAACTGTCTTTGAAAAACCGAGACGATTCTCAATTGTCAGAATATTTTTTTAATGTAGGCTATGTTCAGCTATCATTTTTTACGATGCTGACCAATTTTCATTTTTTTTTATTAGAAAAAAGGTAACTTAGTAGTGATCCCAATTTAATTTAGTCAAATTCTGGTATTGGAATCCATGAGAAAATGATCAAACTCTCAAATTTACATCGGCATGAAATTCTCTTAAACGATGTGCATCTTTAAGGTTCTCAG
This sequence comes from Aquatica leii, assembly GCA_035610365.1. Taxonomy (NCBI): domain Eukaryota; kingdom Metazoa; phylum Arthropoda; class Insecta; order Coleoptera; family Lampyridae; genus Aquatica; species Aquatica leii. Next base: position 61,274,518 of record CM069436.1, read on the forward strand.
TGACTGTAACCACTATTGTTAACATCACTAAAAAAATAAAAATAAAGTTTTACTAACAAACAAAACCGACTATAAAAAAATGCATCACATGCAATGCTCTGCAAAGTAAAAAATAATGATTAAATTTATTTACAATTAAACATCAAATTACTTTTTGAAGTCGATGTCAAACACATTCGAGTTAAATCTATTACAACTGCCAAAGGTAATGTTAAGAATTAAGCTGAATTTTACGTCAATGTTATACATATGGTATTGACTTCAAAAAGTAATTTTAACTAAATAAAAATTTTGTCGTTTGATTATAACTAAACTAAATGATTTTTTTAAATTTAGTTTATTCCCTCAAATCGGTTTTTTTGTTAAAAATTTTATTATAAACTGCACTAGAAATAAAAAAGAAAAATGCCGTGCAAAATTATGTTTAGCAGTTTTATTTGCTTGGTTTAGCTACAAATTTAGGGTACACGTTCTGAGAAATTTTATTTCAACATTTTCTTTCTACGAGGTCATTTTTAAAAATAGATTTTACACAACTTTTTGCATCATTCAAAAGTTACGTACAACAAATATACCGTTTCACTTAGAATACACGTTCTACAGATGAAACACTACTGAACCGCAAGCTATAGCAGCACGAGTGTTTTTGCACGTTAAACCTGCACATAAAAATGTTATAGTAAGGCTCGCGTTTGTACTGTTTTTATTTTAATGAACCTCTGGGGGGCTCGCGTCCTAAAACCTTTATCAACCAGCCGTCACTGACACCAACACAAATTATTAGATAATAAAGACACGTTGCTTACGGTTTTTACCGACGGGCCATTAGCTAATGGCATATTTAAGACAATCACCTACAACTTCTGAAAGTGTAATAAATAGATATATAATGATATCACAAGTAAGTTGCGAATAGTTCCTCTAATGATTTTATAAACAGAATACGCTAAGCTTCCAAATGACTTACACTGATAAAATCGTAGGTGTGTCACTGAGTCTTCAGATTAATCGTTCATCTCACGAATATCCGTGTTTAATGGTTAAATCCGTATACGTTTTAATTTATCGATCCAAAGGAAGAAAGACAGCGTCGTAAAATAGAACTGAATACTTACACAGCGAAACTTTCACAAGTAATACATCAAAATCAAAATTGATTTACCCATTAACAATGAAGATGATCTACAATACTTAAAATGTAAGTATCACTGGACATAACGTTAGTTCACGTGCTGTCTTCCTCAACGTCAGAAACAGAAACTAAAATCAGTAATTTCTTACTTGTAAAATCACATTTACGCTCGAGACAAAGCACGAAAACTATAACAATCTTCTTACTTTTTGTTTTACCATTTTTCATGATTTTGTAATGAAAAATAAAAAAACTAAAATTGCATTTTTGTTTAACGTCTTTTGATGTTCTAAATGTTTTGGTCTAATTGTAAAAATGTAGTCTTGAGTACAGTCCCTTGGTTTAAATCTATTTTGTGTTTTATGTAGCTTATCTTTTACTTTCTTTCTGAGTCTTGCTTCTGAAATTATCACGTATACTTTACCGGTTGCGCAAAGCAATAAAACTCCACGGTAATTTGAGCAATTCATCTTATTTTCTTTTTTGAAAAAAAAAATGATTCTATTACAACTGCTTTCCAGTCTTTGGGTAATGTTAAAGTTGTCTATGTTTTACTAACAATTTCATGTAGTAATACTACTTTATTTATTATTATATAACAAGCTGTTTTACCATTTTAAAAAACGAATTACATTTGATGTAGGAAAACTTCTAGTTATGGTCTTTAGAACAATAAAAAGTAATAATTTAATCTTGCAAAACTGTAAAAGACGTTAAGTTTTTATCGTCTAAGTATCAGTAACAAAAAATTTTTTAATTAATCGTTCTATTAAAATAGTTCTAAAGTTATATCAGTCCAATTTAAAGACACATTTTTGTTTCTGTAAGCTGAGTTACGTTACTATCATACTTTAAAAAAACTGGGGTGGTCACCACACGAATTTTCTATAAGGAATTTCTACATATTTTTTATTTTTAAATTGAAGAAATACATCCAAGTCAAAAGAATATAGAGAAATATTGTGATTTTTAACGTATCTTGCTTTCTCTTCAAGATATGAATTTTTTTTCTAAAAAAAATTGTGGCAGACAGTATTTGAACCTAGATTATATTTGGAATTCATTTTAAATTCTAAATCAAATATTTAATATAATGTTAATGTTAACAAAAATTTTTATTTGAATAAATTGTTAAGAAAAATTACCTCTGTAAGAAACTTTAAAAACAATTCATACAAAATTATATAAGAAAAACTATTTAAAATGGCATTCGTAGTAGAAAGATAAGAGAAAGCTAGCAATAAACAGTACTTTCAATAAAATTATTAGGTACTAATTTTTATGAAACAAATGGTTAATTTGTAATAGCGAAGGCTTTTATGAACGAAGTCTATACTATGATGAGAATATCTTCTGGGTTTGAACTGTGTCATTGTTGTAAATGAAGTTGTTAACGTTTTGCTCACTTTTGTAAGCCCCTTACGAAAATGAGCAAAACGTTGTTAACATCGGTTACAACTATGACACGGTCGAAACCCAGAAAACGTTCTTATCATAAATGGTTAATATGTTTACCAAAAATTAGTAAAGAATCAAAAAGCTGCGGAGCTTTATTTAATTTTTTTTTGTTGATATTTTTGGGTATCAGTCTTTGACGTTTCTCTGTCAAAATTTTTTATATAAACAAAAACTGTATTCCAGGTCACACAATGCTATAGGCGTAAACTTGAAAAGCAAAATTAGCTGATGCCAAATAAATTTCGTTGCAAAAGGCGTCTATAATACCAAAAATTGTAGGCATTGGAATACCATTGGTTTTCTTCAGTAGTTTGAAAAAATGTAGTTTAATTTTGTTTCAGATCTTTTTAAAGCCATTACTTTCTGTAAACAGAGCGATTCTTATCAAAAAAGTAATTTCATTAATAACCCAAAAATTGTCTGCAAAAAATAAATCATGTTCATCATCTAGTTAAGACTGATTGTAGTAGAAACATAATGTCACGTGCGTTCTTATAAAATTCTACACGCAAGGGTGTTTTAAGAAATAATTTTGTAAACTTCTTAATTATGTGGGCAACGTCCAGTGAGATGTTGCAAATCTTTTCTGCAACTCTGTGTAATCTCTGAACTAAAGATGTAGCATGAATTGGTATATAACTTATTTTTCTACATCATTCGTGGTTTCTTTAACAACTAACAAAATATATTTATCTCCTATATGTTCTTGAATTTTCAGAAGTGTTTTTCGTTAGATTTTTCATGATTCTTACAAAAAAAATAATTGCAACTATTTCAAGAATAATAAGTCAATTTTGATTGGAGGTAGTAACGACATCATTACTTAGGTACCTAACGGATAACAGAAATTTTAAACCAGATAAGTAGTGGTTAGATCACTATCAGTAGTAAGTGATTTAAGCAAATGTTTGTTAATATTATGACCTGGGGAACAATAGTGCTTTCAGAATGTTGTTTTACAATAAAAGCTTTTAGAAGAAAATGTTTCTGTGTAAACATATGTTCTAAAAATTCGTGTTTGACGCACTAAAATATACGATGTAATAAACATTTTTTTCCTTTTTTTTCTCTTCTTAGAGCCTTCGATTAGGTGTGGATTTTTTATTTAATTAAACAACCGTAGTTGTCGTAATTACTTAATTAAGGACTGATTCTTTTGATGTAATTACATATGGAGTTTTTTAAGTATTTTAATTGTATTTAAATGTTAGCACAACCGATAATTTAGTGATTGGGCCTGATGAAGTGGTCACATCAAAGACCACGAAACGTCGCCATAATTACGACAACTACGGTTGTTTAATTAAATAAAAAATCCACACCTAATCGAAGGCTCTAAGAAGAGAAAAAAAAAGGAACTGAAGAATTAATTAATAGGTGATAATACGAAATATATTTTTTTGTTTTACCAATAAATTCCCTGCTCCATAAAAAGAAAAAATGCAGGGTCTTAGATATTCCAAACATTGGATTGGAACCGGACAATTCGTATCGGCGACATTCCGTACCCGGACAATTCATCCCCGTTTTTTAAGCAGACAGAGGCAAAAATGTGGTTTTATATTTTCAAAAACAGTTTATTTAATAATAATATATTCAATTATACAAGATAGGTATAAGGTACACATTAAAACTGAAAACTGTATGCAATATTTTTTTTTTTTTGTAAAATAAAAAATATCTGTCGTAATTTTCGACAATTCGCAAAATTCTAGCGCTTAGTAATTAATACTTTTTGTTCTTTCGTGGAGGGGCAGTTCCTGCTTTAATTTGTATTAAATTGGTGTTATGCAAAGTTTGCTGTTTCTTTAAAACGTCAATGAACTTGTAAATATTAGGAAATGTGTGTTCTATTGTAGCTTGGAACGCGCAGTGCCACGCTTCAACGCAGTTGTTTGTCCTGTGCTCTCCTTCTGTAGTCCTGTTATACACATTCCAAACAGCTATATTGAATTGCGCACCTCGTCTCTGTCTTCTTCCTCTCCTTTCTATGTACGTATCATCAAAGTAATTGAAGACTAGTTGTGCTTTTTGAGGAAAATTATATGCTCCACTAACTCATCAAAAGCGCCCGGAACGTCATCAGTGGGAACAAACGCTATAGCCACTATCATTCGGACCCATTGCGCAAAAACCGTATTCTCTTGGTAAATCATCTAAAATTAATTAATTTAGTTTAGTGTAAAAATGAAAAAGAATTAAAATTACCTGAAGACCTTCGTGTTGCGTTCTTCTCCATATATGCTCTGAGTGAGGTGAAAGAAGCACCCAACTGATTCACTTTGCGGAAATTCTTCTTGAAAAGCAGTTAGAGCTGCTTGTTCAAAGTTAGTAGTTATAGTGTTTGGATTGACATCCGGCTTTAACTGTTTGATGACTTGAAGCAATTTGCAGTAGGTGTTTTTTGTTTTATTCGGTAATAATGCGTACACTACAGGAAAAACAATACCATACATTTTGACATGAATGGTATATAATTGAGCAAATAAGTTGCTGGGAATGCAATCAAAAGGGTCATCAGCGTACCATTTACTAGTAGATACCATGAAATTTAAATTTTTCTGAGTAGAAAAAAATAAAATTTTTCTTGGTTCGTACTCATCTTCAGAATCATAAACTAAAAAATCTTCATTCACACTATTGATCGATATCTGGCAATACACCTTAAAGATAAAATAATATTAAATAAAATGTATACATAATTACAGAAATAATTTACCTGAGGTAAATGAAGTTCATGAACATTTGTTGGAAGGGGAGGAATCCCATTTTGATTTTTGTATCGACGAATATTTCTTTTTATACTATCCTTCTTTAGAATGCTTGCCAATACACTGTCTTCAACACCGGATAAACTTTCTGCAAAAACTTGTTAAACCGATTCATTGGATGACAAAGATTTAGCTTTAATACATTGCACTGTTCGTAAAAGATCACGTCTGTTCGCGATTGCTGGATGACTGTGTTGTGTAACTTCTCTTATTACTTGAGGTGTGTGAGATACTTATAATTGTAACTTTCTTTAATTGTTGTAATCAATCCCAATAAATTGATAAAACGTAAAATATTTGGAATAGGTGTAATCTTCCTTGCATTCTTCTTACTTGGGGACGAGTTGTCCGGATACGGAATGTCGCCGGTACGAATTGTCCGGGGACCAATTGTCCGGTACCAATTGTCCGGAGACAAATTGTTCGAGGACGAATTGCCCGTATTCTCATTAATATAGAATATGAAATTTCATTTTGTTCTGAGCTTCAGTTATGACAAGCTAGTACGTTGCTTTCTCCAGGAGTTTGTTATAACAAAGCTGTATACGTTATATTATCTCGTTTGATGATTTTTCTCAATAGCAACTAGTAATCAGTAACTTAACTTTAAGTTTTGCATCCATGTAAAATGATACTTCAGATAGTTGCCATTTTTACTAGCTATATGTAGTTATTTATTCTTTTGATTTTGTTAATTCTTGTAACAAAACTTCTAAAATATGTAGAATTATGCATTCTTTATTGTTTACTGTCATTATTATTAGTTATTACTAACTAACTAATACTAATGACAGTGAACAATAAAGAATGAAATTCATAGTTAATTTAATTTAAAAGTTATAATTTAATGAAGCAATATATAGTAGATAAATTTAATTTTCAGATTTTAGAATCCAATTAGGGTTTACGGTTATTTTAACACTTAATCTGTTTACTAAACGCATGTTGCTATTAAAGAGACGTTTCACCAGTAAACTTCTACAATTCCAAACGAAATACCTTTTATTGGTAATCGTCGTTTTCAAGCTTATTTTACGACTAAACCGCTTGGGTCAAACGACTTTTCAACAACACTATACATTTAGTCTCAGAAAGTAATACGTTACTCTAACTTCTGTCATGCACAGATGACTCTATTTAAATTACACGACAGTTTATGAATGTGATAAACCAGCGAATTGTCTGATGAAGTATTTATCCACAAATAACGATAAAAGAAAAGCATTTTCTTTAAATCGATTCATATATGTTAATTGCACTAGCACTGCATTTAATAAAAACTAATTTCATCATAAGCAAAAGAAAATTCTACAAAAATATGTGCAAAAGCGAGGTTGTGCACCAAATAGTTTGTGCCTCGGTCATAAACGACATAACCTCACTTATTGAACGGTTTGAAAATGCTTAATGTACGTCGACGGATAAACAATAAAATTCTTTAAAGTCGTATGTCCGCATAGTAAAATACTAAACGGGTAATAATTTCGAATATAAAATTTTTATAGCAACATTTTTAAATGTTTGTAAAATGCACCATGTTCGAAATAAAATAAAAATGAACTGAAAATAGTCGTTTCATAATACAATGTTTGTCCGTTTTTCCGCAGTTTTCTTACCTTTTAGAAACTAATTGCGTTTTTAACTATTTAAAGCACTTTACCGAAGTGCTAAACCAGATCCGTCGTTTTCGTTTTAGTTTTTTGTTCATTCAAAATGGATTTTTTGGCAAATATCTTGCATTAGAGAATATAAAATATACATAAACGTTTATATAATAGCTAGTTGAAGTTAAAATTTGTTATTTTTTACGGTAATAAAGGTTAAGTACAGGGACAATTGAAAATACTTTGAAACGCAGTTTCTTTGAAGTTTTTTTACCGTAATTACCAATAAGCTTATATTGTTGATACTAAAATGTTTTTACACGTTCAAAATTGTATATTTTGGAGAAATCTGCTTTAATAATGTACAAAAAAGCAATTTTTCTCTTTAATAAAGAGCACCTTTGTGTAAAAAATTTTAATAAGACGTTTTGAGTTTTTAGAAAATCTTTTACATCAATAAGACAAAATATTAAATACTGTTAAAAGTTGACATATTTGCATAGTTTTACGAAATTTAATAATATTAAAAACAATTTTGTTATTAAGAAAATTACTACTAAATGAGGGTAGCATCGATTTCAACTAGCACGGTTTATTATAAGGTACAATGTTGAAAACGCTTATAACATTTCGACAGTTCTAACAAAATCAAGTACACTCGGTACTATAACTATTATTAACATGTTTTTTTAGACGTTCTTGTCTTCGTATTCCAACATGTGTTGCCAACAAAAGATGTTAAAGTTGATACATGGTTTTTGGGGAGAGTAGTACATAGTAGAAGGAAAAACCCTAAATTCTCGATTTCTCCCAATATGTTTTGCTTTCCTAAGGTTTTTGTTTCTGGTACTATATAATGAGCCATTAGACATATAAAAAACAGCTCACATTGTTTCTACTTTTTTGTTGTTAGAAAGGCCTGCAACTGTCCCACTGTATAGCAACACAGGTGCACAGTGGAACATGGGGGTGGTCAACACTTCGTCTTTTTTTTACTTTTTCTTTTCAAAACCACTTTTACAGGTGTGCTTGTGATGATAGCCGCTTTTTTTTCGAGTTTCCTTACGCTGGGTTTGCCTTTCATACGATAACTTCGAAACTCCTCGGGAAAAAAACGCACCAGGTTCCAGACGGGTTTGGCGCTGGTGTGATAGGTTGGATTTTTGCATTGTGATTATTTGCGACTGCGGTTAGTTCTCCAGCTCCCTCTTGGATGGAGATTTAGATTGGCGGAGGTCTATTTGTCACAGATGATTCTATAAAGTCGGCACTGTAAACATGTTCTCATTTAAAAGGCAAATCCCGGTTCTACATAATTCAGACTTTATATTCTTTGGACTGAATACTGCGTTAAATTCTGTGTTTACTAGTGTAGCAACTTAATACATTGTTAAAGGTATTTCTGGATGATTCAGCAACCAGACGTCACAGTCAGCGCTATACGCTGCTTTGCACGAGGAAAAGACCGCTTTATCTAGCGGTCACAATGATGACATCTGCTTTCTTCACTACTGAAATTGAAACGTGAGCTTCCAGGTTGTCAAATATCAATAAGCCAATCTCAGTGGCTAAGTTTAAAGTTCTAGCAGGCGCCCCTGACAACATATGCGGCTTGAAATATTTCCTGAAAAATATCAATACTGGAGGAAGAAAATCTCCAGTGGCACAGATAATAGCACACGTTGTTACTAAAATGATTTGTTCTGCACTAGTGCAAGAGGATACCTGTTTAATGCTCCTTTCAGCAACAACTTCTTTTGGGTTTTGTTTGGTTGTTGTCCTAATTTAATCCAGGTTGAATATATTTGACGGATCTATTAATGCAGGATTGTTTTTGACTACGTTTTTGAAATTTCCGAAAAACATTGAGAAGCTTGTATCATTCCGGTTGACGGATAGATAATTAATTTCTCTTCAGAAAAGCTCGAAGCTATTCTACCCTTGCTGCTTTTGAGGTTTTGAGTCTGGAACTTACTTAATATTTGCAATTGTTAGTTGAAAAGCCAGATTTTTAACCAATTTTGAAGTTAGACATGATTTATATTCTGTCAATGATGCTTCTTTTGCTTTGGAGAACACACTATTAATCGAATAATTTGGTTTCATTACAGTATCATCTTGGCTAGACGTTTTGTGTTTGGCAACATATCGTAATAATGTGGATTTGAACATTTTAAATTTGACCGCAGCTTTTTGAATTCAATCACCTTCGGAAACAAAAGTGGTAACTTTCTTCATTTGCTCTGCCGTAAAATTGTCAATTTTCCGATTCTTTGCCTTTTGTGAAATAACGGCAAAACTAGGGCAAAACAAAATAAATATCCAGTCGGACAGTAGTATGGTACACAGTAGGACGTCCCACTGTGTACCGGAGTGGTGTCCCACTGCAGACTAAGCTCATGGTACCAAAATTATTTGAAAAATAACCAAAAATAATTCTTGGCAAGATTATGATAACCGCAAATTTATCTTAATAAATAATAGATAAACAACATAAAATACTATCACTGAGAGTAAGTCGACGTACCTCTCCAAAATTTTTATCTGAATGTCAATGTAAATGTAATTTTTACAGATGGAAAAGTGATAAATGTTTATAACAACAGCTGCGTTCTTAGGATTCTTCGCCATTGTAATTAGCATCATCGGCTACGGCCGGACGAACCTAATGAAGCAATTTACCAATGTAAAAAGAGAAATTTTGTCCCACTGTGTACAGCGTCTCATTGTATACTACCCTCACCAACGCCTATGGGCGTATCTGGAGTATCCGGTGAAGCTACTTTAAACAATTTTTTGACGTGTGCTTATGAAAGGTCCAAATTTTAATAGTTTGTCTTTGTTTGCTGAACTCAATACGCAATTTTACAAAATTTTGCATATAATGCCGATAGCCACGAACAAATAGAAAACTTTCTAAATGTTTTACATTTTTTGGCGTTGGCATCACACTGCCGACGTTTTATCAGAATTTACGAAAATACCATTGCTTGTGATTGTCTTAACTCTTTGTATCATAAACCTTATTTTTTATAAACTTAATACAAATTATATAAGTTAGCTCTAGTGTTTAAAGTTAAACTAAATACCGATTATCCAATTTTTTACGTATATTTGAACTAAGTACCTGCAAGTCTAAATAAGTAGCTAAAAAAATATTTTTAATTTTATTGCTGAAAAATATAAAATTCTAGAAAAAACATGTTTAGAAATCATGATATTTTACAAATTTTGTTTCTCATTTACACATACTACGTAAATGTACAATGGGAACAGTTTGAATACGGTGTTGACTATACAGTTATTGAGGAACACTGTTTACATCTGCCCTTAAAGGGATCAGAAACTGAAAAATTAGCACTTCTATTACCAAGTCTTAACATACATCATTAGATACACTATAATTATATCGTCTGGGTGTAACAGTATTTTGACTTATTAGACCTAAACTTAGACTTGGTCGAAGTTCCAACTGAGAGTTGTTTCTTAAGACTGCATTTTTTTAAATATAAATATACGGTGCGTATTTTAATGATTGTCCGGTGTTTGAATTTGCCGCGTCGTCATTCTAGTAACTATAATCAAACAATGTTGGTTCGTTGACGAATAAACAAGCGACAAATTCAAACACCGGACAATCATTAAAATGCACACTGTATTTACAAACGCAATATCTAGAAATCCAAAAAATGCATCATAATTTATATTCCTTCTTTATGGGGTTGTACTGTTTTATGGAGGATCATCCTTTAAATAACACTATGGTTTCATCTATAGCAAGCTCTCCACTACAATTTTATTTTATTTTTATTTATTTATTACTTTAAATATTTTCTATCTTAATTTTCTTCAGGTAATTGTAGTATTGTCGTTTATATGTAAATATGACAGTATCAGGTCGAATCGAACTTTATTCATCGTTTGGCGTATGATTAGAATACTTACGTTGTTTTGTGATGATGATGTTTACAACTCGGATGTCGTTGATACCTAATAAAAATTTATATCAATAAATGCAAGTAACTGTTTAGAACTGTCTTTCCTTGTGTTTGTTACATGTCGTTATTTTGAATTCATCAAAAACATTTATTCTAAATTAAAATTAACGGATGCACTGTGTAAGAACGCTACTGATTGTCTTTACGGGTAGGGATAAGTACGTTATTGCAACTAACGGCCATCTTATTTGCTTCTTATTGCTGTTGAACGTTTGTGTACCTGAGTGTTATTTTTTGACATCGGATGTTCTAAGGAAAATGTATTCCAGGTATTGGTCGGATTCGGCATTTAGGGTTAATTATTAAAAGCGTTTTTTTATTATTAAACTAAATCATAGTAGCCTTGATTTTACCAAACACGTTTTATTATAAGGGACAATACGGTACACACTTACAATATTTCATTTTAACATTTCTAATAAAACTAAGTACATTCGATAATAACTATTACTAACTATTACTATCATGTGCTTGTTATATAATTTTTAATGTAAATTGCAATTTAAATATTTTTAGTTGAAGTTTTATTTAAACGTTAAATAGTATTGACCCTGAGCTCTTTTTGCGAAATTTTGCTGTAATGTGTGAGTCTGATCAATTACTATTAAAAATTACAAATTATTTAAGTTAAACAGACGTTAAACATATTTATTCTTAGATTCATCTTTTTTTGGATTTTTTAAATTATTTTTTTAAATTTTAGTATACATCACAGTTGTGTTTGTGAAAATAGTATTATGCAAACATACGCAATCAGTTGTTATGAGCCAAATTGTTACTGTTTTTTGCTCTATAATTTTTTCATAACGAAGTCATTCCGTTGTTTAAAAACAAATATGGTAAACAAGTATTACGTCAAAAGCTTTATTATTACCCACAATAAACCAAAATATTTTATAAAAATTTTGATTGTTAGTGGTTACATTTTATTATTTTATCAAGCAGAAAAATTTCTGAGGAGGAGTTACAGTATGATTGGTATGACTCTAGAAGTTTTAACCGCTGATACGCTTACTTCAAAAAATTTTTCGTTAAGTCAACTAAATATATACAACTGTAAATAGCTATAAACGACGGAAAATACGTTGAATTAGTTTAACACCTGCGAAATTCAAAATCAGCTTTGAATAATTCGTCGGGATAAAACCACAACGTAAAAGGACATTGGGGGTAAGCAATGTCAATGCAATTGTGCAAACGCCATCAGAGTGAACTACTAGACAGCTGTTTCGCCCTTTTGGGGCTCATCAGTAGTACGAGATACACTCTAATTTTGTTCCCACAATTGCATTGACGCCCCTTATAGCTTATATTTAAGTACGACGAAGTTACAATTCAAAAGTGTTTGATGGCAGAGCCATCTCATAGTATAATTTTACTATGTGTCTATAGTTAACTGTAAATAGCTATAAACGACGGAAAATACGTTGAATTAGTTTAACACCCGCGAAATTCAAAATCAGCTTTGAATAATTCGTCGGGATAAAACCACAACGTAAAAGGACATTGGGGGTAAGCAATGTCAATGACAATTGTTGGATAGGTAATAATGGACCCATAAATTGCACGGCCAGGTCTCTAGAGATAACCCCTATGAATTTTTCTTTATAAGGAATTATTAAACATAATGTTAATAAGACGACGCCACGTGATGTAAATAATCTAAAACGTAAAATTAAGGAAGTGTGTAGTAAAATAACCCCAACCATTTTAAAAACGTTTAAGAAAAATTGATCATGAGAGCACACAGATGTGTACTAAACAAAGGTGGTCATTTTGAACATTTGTTGTAGTTCATTTCTTGTTTTTTTTTATTGTTTATGGTTTTGTTGATTTTGATAGTTTTTATAGTTTTCCTTGTTTATTGATTTATTGTTTTTTTTTCATGGCAACTTAACAATTAGTGTGTTAATAATAAAAATTTCTTTTCAAGGGTTTATTTTTACCTAAAGGACCATACATAATTAAATTCGTTGATTTTTTTAAATTTCTTCATGTTATCCAATATGGCGGCCATAAGAAAAATAAAAGATAGAAGCTGTATCTCAAAATTTTGAGGACCGCTGATTTTTTTGGCAATCCTTAAATGTCATACTTAAAACCATGTAATTATGCAACTTTTGAACATTTGATGCCCTATTCCATCTATAACCTTTTCCAATGGGATATTATCACATTTTGGACACCCTGTATATAACAACTAAGGGTTCGCAAACAATATCGCAGCATAACTAATAATACATGACTCTTAAATTATGCAACACCTTGTACAGATAAGGAACAAATAGCTTAAAGTTACATTCAATAGGTTAACGTTGATAGATATAACAAAAACTGTTAGTTATTACAAGCTTAGGCTGAATGCACAATTTGTTTCGAATCTAACGTAAGATAACATAATAGGCGTCCTTATATTCAATATATGTCTTATTAGTTTTCCATTGGAATTTTCCACAGTAATAAACATGTGCGGGTGAAAAAATTTGCTATGATAATAATAAAGAAATCAAATCGCGGTGTAGAATGAAACTGTGTCTTTACCTCAGCAAATTTCTTACAATCAAAACATCTAAAATCGCAATAATTTGTTTACTCACTATCAGCATGAATGATTTAAGATACTTAAAATGTAGAAAATCTTTAGCAAGCGTTAATAGGGAGGTATTGCACGCGTTATGATTGCTTTTTCTTAATAACGCAAGCCTTATTTTGACATTTACGCGTGCGCAGAAGATTTTATTAAATAAGAGAACCTTAATAAAATACTGCCTTCTTTTATTTACGAACAAATACGGTAAGAATTTAAGGTGGCGTTATTTCCCTTATAGCGTCATCTGATAATAATCTTAACCTCCAAAGTTTGTTTACGTTGATAGTTTAGAGGGAAACATAACAAAGAAAATGAGTACGAGTGAAAAAAAAAAAAAAGCGAGACTACATAACAACCAGTGCTAAATAGATAATTTTTAAATTATATAGATACAGTTCAATTTTTTTTCTTTCAAAAATTATCTAGTATTAGAAAATAGATAAACTATTCAAACTTTATATAGATAACAAATCATAGATGAAATCATCTAAGCAGTAATAACGATGAAGTTCATTTAAAGAACTACTATGGAATAAGGAAAATTACTGAAGAAAAACATAAAGATTGTAAACGAAATATTACGGGACACTTTATTTTTTTATATATATTATTTATTATTTCAAATAATTTAAATAAAAAATTATGTATATGCGCAGATACATATAACTTATATATTTTTTGATAGTATCATATATAAATAGATAAAAAATATGAATCTCGATTAACTTATCTATATAAATTTATATAGATAATTTACAACGCTAATAACAGCTTCTAAAATTTCGTTCATTGAAACCGTTAACAAAAATCACAAGTACAAAAAACGAAAAAACAAAAATTTAAGAAACAAATTTGAGGTTTAAAATAATGTAGATAACTAATGGCGTGCAATAACTAAATTACCGTCAAAAATAAGGTCTTGCCATATTAAAGTAAGATAGTATTAATTAACGCTTAACCTTAGAAGCCGTTTTGCAATAACTACCTATTATGCGTTTTGTTTGCTTAATGTTTGAAATGAAAGAAGACTAATCAGTAAGGTACACCTCGTAGATGACATAACGGGGCGAAATTCATACAGCACGAAAATTATAGTAAGATATTTTTAACATAACAGTATGTCAAGTTCTTTGTGAATTTTTTTTCTAATATAGCAATAAAGAATTCTGTTTAAAAAAATAATTTAAATTAATAAACTGATTTATTACTCACGTTGTGCTTGCAACAACGCCGCCTGTTTTTATACCAACACAATAAATGGATTAGTTGTTCATAATACTTATTAAAAAAACGATGTTATGAATAACTTAATAACAGTGTTAAAAAATTATGTAGAAAGATATCGTTTTACGGAGCTTTGTTGTTTGGAACTTGTCATTGGTAATAAATCGTGACATTATATCATAAACACAATTTTTTGTATAGATTTTAAGTGTATTTTATTCATAAAAGTAAACCAGAATGCTTAAATAATTCGATATTATTTTTTTATAATTATGACATTTTTATTTTATATACGATATTATATATCTATAAAAAATATAACATTTTTTAATTAATTAAATCAAATGAGCAAAATAATTTGAAGTTTAATGCTTTAAAAGTTATCATTAACATTTATGTCTCATGAAAGGATCAGAACCAAGAAAAGATGTAGTAAATCAAGTGTTCTGTAGATAAAAGGATGTTTTCCAAGTTATTTAACAAATAAAAGCCCAAGCAACAGTTTAACAAAAACAAACTTTTTGTTATTTTACATCCTCATCACGTAATACGTAAATTTTCTATTCTTAATTTTATGTGCAAAGAAAGGAATAATTACAAAGGAAATCGTGTAAAAAAAACAAGATCGAAATGTTTAAAATATTTTAATATTGTTCTTATTCCGTTTTCAGTTCGTTTCAAATGTAGAACGTCTTTTGTATTAGATTTTGCTCCTGTTTTTGTAGATATTTAAATGGAAATAAATTTTAATAAATTTTATTTAATCGAGTGATCAAGATTACAACGTTGTCGACGAATGTCCTGGATAAAGTAGTAATAGAAAAACCTTTTAGCTTCCTGCCGGTAAAGTTCAAAAACCTTAGGGAGACTAATAATGGCTTTTTATTTCTTAAAGATTAATAAATATCGTTTTACGGTGTTGCAGAAATTTGTGTATAAATATCGACTTTATTGCTTAAGTAAATATTCTTAACTTCTACAATTTCGCATACGTAAATTGTGAGTGCAGTAAATTTGTCGTATTATATATTTCTTTTTGTTAAACAAAAATTTATGCACGATAACTCGAAAGTTTTCTAGATTGAATTTTGCTCGTAAATTCTTGCCTGAACCACTTGCGGTTTATAAGATTGAATTGGTTTTAAAAGAATTTCTTTCTTTCGTTTTATAGTAGGTTTAGTTAAATTAGATTATTTTGAGACATAGAAAAGGAATTTGTCGATATATATTACCAAAGTTTTTTATTTACTGTCACGGGTAAAAACACAAAAAAAAACTTTTGTATATTTATGCAAAACGACAAAAACGTTAGGTAGTATTTTTATTATTTAAGAAACAATATGAGAATATAAGGAAATTATACTATCAAAATAGTCAAAAATAATTAAAATAAAACATATTTTTTTATGACTAATATTAATTAAAAAGCTTATAATACGTTTGAAAAATTATTGTTTAATTAATTTAATAACATATGTTGGTAAAACTGAAACCTGCAATGACAAAATTTTTTTGATTGATTTGACAATTACATAATTTTATTACAATTTAACTAATATGAAAATAAAACTATATTATTGGTTTTAGCAATTATAAGAAATAAGCAAATGTATATTTGTTTAAAAAAATGTTGTTAGTGTTATTCTAAACAATATCATAAACAGTGGTATATGTTAATAAATATCACAGAATGACAAATAGTGTAAAAAATTTATGACTATTAGTGCCAACCTTTTGTTATAAAATTCTACTATACTTTATTGCCATAGGCCAGAAAAGTAAAATTTCTGATCGATTATGCTGCCTGCTTCAAAAAATTATTTATTCTTTTTTTTTTTTTAATTAAAAAAACACCATGAATATAATGTTGGTACTACATTTATTACTAAATCTGTCAAATTTGACATTAATTTTAATATCGTTTTTTTACGTTTTAGTTCAATTTTAACATTTTTTAAATGACTTTTCCACTAGTCGCATAATTATCCTAATATAATAATTGACATTAAACACTTAGAATATTGACGTTTGCAATGTTGGCAACACAAAAAAAGTTTGAGTCAATTAAATAAAAAATTACAAAGTCTAGTATGTTTGTTGACACCAAGAATAAAAATAAATTTAAATTATTGCTTTTTGGGTTACGCGTGTAACTTACTGTTGGAAGTACTGCTCATTCTTTGCTCATGAGCATTGAATTGACAGATGCATATAAATGTAGAGAATGGTACGTTTGCCAGTCGTAAACTTTAACACATGGATAAATCTCCATAAATTTAAAATGTACTTCAAATTAAACAGCTTCTAAAACCTTATTTTCCAATCAATAGCTTGCTACATGCAAAAGACGAAACAATGACACTTGCCTGAAATAAAGTAACATAAACGGTGTTATGCCGGTGCTCAGTGAAGACGGGGTGGGTTATATTCAAAATTTCGTGATTGATTTGAAAAACTTGACAAAACACAAACTCAAAAACAAATAAAGTCAAAATCAAAGGGCGCGAGGAAAGAGTAAAGCTTAATGGACTTCTGGCCCTTGCCAACCACAAGTCCGCTCCTGAAGGATACACTCTAAATGTACTTACCTTAATAGAGTGTATCTCACTAAAATCTGAAATAATCTAAAAAAATTTACATACGCGAAGGCCGGCGGAATTAAAAGCTTGTTTACAATTTAACTATTTAACATTTATTTGAACACTAAAAAAAATAATAGTATTAAAATTAACAAAACAAAACAACAACAAAAAATGTACGTAAAATGAACGTTTAATAAACAAAAAAAAAGAATTTAAGTTAATTGAATAAATGCACAAAGAAAAAAAACAAACAAAATTTAAAGAAACAAAACCTAAAAAACAATGAAAATCTTAATTTCCTAATGCACGGCCGTGTGCACGTTACATTGAGATTAATTAATTCTAAAATGAAATAGATTCATTTATTATCAAACCATGATATAAACTTTAATAGTAAAATTATCCAGTTAACGTCCAGTATAAATCTTTACTTCAACGAAATTTTGTCACATATTTCGACAAATACTGACAATCAATTATTAATTACATTATCGTTACATACATTAATTCGCGACACTTCTGATTTTACTTAAAAACCCAAAAATTGCGTAAACAAAAATTTTACCACATTTAAATAGTCGGTACAAAATAAATACCTTGAATTGTCGTCGTAATTCCAGGACAGAACTTGTTGTTGATTCTGGGTTGCCAGCTGTATACGGGAAGAAACGTTGAAAGGTATCCCCAAAAGACTATGTACCAACGGGAGGTTTTCAAGAGCCGCCACCTAGGCGAAGATGTAGCCACGTCGCAACAGTCGACGAACACGGTTCTACACTACGTTAAATATAGACCGAAAGCGCGTGAAATTTACTTAGAACCGTAGATTCTACGAATTTGGAGTAACACTCCACTAACTGCACAAAAAATACTACTTCCTCAAAAGGGGATGTGGTTACCACCCCAAAACCAACTATCTTGCTAAAACATAATGACTGTCAACCGACTTCATTCCTATCACCAAATTCACCTATATATATATATAACTTTGTTTGATTACCATTTCCCCAATGGCGGTGTTTGAAACTTTATGAAAGAAAACAATCTCATTAAGAAGTGCGACAAGGAGGCAAACAGATCAAATAACGTCAGAAACATAGTATTTGACCACGGCATTTGTTTCTACTTAAAAGTGTCAAATTGACAAAATATTATATTACATTACTGTCATAAAATTTAAACTGCCCAATAAGTTAAGATAATGCCTTCATTCCCACGTCATTTGATTGAACTCACAAAGAAACCAAGTACGAATGTACTGAGAATGCACTTAAAACAAAGAACTTTTAAACCAACTTCAAATAAACGGCGAAAATATATTTAATTACAATGATATCTCAGAAGGGAAACATAAATTACCACTAGAATTCTGATCAAACAAAGAAATTGTCGAACAAACATAATTACAGATGATTCACGGCGTAACAAAATACAAAACTTTATCAACAATTTTGAATTATAACTTTAAATTTAAAAACGTAAAATAACTTATTAAAATCAATCCAAAATCCCTTAAAACAAATTCAAAATACATAAAATGAATAACCTCAATCCAAATACCGGGTCTTTCAAAAAAATAATCAAACAACCAATCTTGTATTTTAAACGATGGTTACAAGCTATATAAAAATTCTGTTAAAAAATTACTGATTCGAGGATTTACATGAGGAGCATTTTTATCATGCGCAAAGAAGCCGTTAAATGTAAGAAGTAAATTGTCAAATTCTTGCGCAAAAGATTCTCTAAAAAACTTAAGTATGAACCTCTCGTAAATCGTTTCGGTAAAATAAACGACCCAATTAAAGTTTTTCTTAAAATGCTTGGTCGAACATTAACTGAAAATTACCATTTGTATTTAGCAACTCATTGTGTATAAAATAACACTTGTCAAAAATAATACTTTGGCAATTAACTTGGCGTCTATGGCTTTTTCTTGCCAAAACCACTTGTTATGTTAAAAGTGTTTAGGTGTGATTTTTATTAATGCGGAGATATTAACACTTATTAGTTCACATTGGGTAAATTTCTATGATGACGTCACAATCACATGATGCCCACTCACCAAAATATCAATATTAATTTGGGGAAAACTTGACGTATTTGGGGTTTACTCATAGATCGCATGAACCAAACAAGACTTATTTGTGATAACGCCATATGTATGTCATTGTTTATTTCAGAAAATTTTAGGAATTTTTGGGAAAAGTGCGATAGCTAGCTGCATACTTCAAAGGAAAAAAATAAATTATAAGTGTTTCTATTCTAATTTTCTTTTATTTAAGTTGCCAGTCGTTTGCGTGTACGATTGTACGTACATATCAGATTGTTGTCACAATTAACTATAAAACTTTTATTGTGTGTAATATAGTGTAACGAATTTATTACTTAAAAACTAATTTATTTAAACGATTAAAACTACGTTTACTTATTATAGAAATATGTATACTTTTAAATGAACCGAACTAATTAAATCTAATAATAAAAACACTTACACTAATTTATGTATAACCGTTGTATAACACTTAAGATAAGATAAGATAACGTCCTCGGATTTGTTTACACTATAAGTCACGTTCACTCGATTCGGTGTACACTGTTATTTATTTAAAACGTCCGCACGTGCTAATCACTTATTTATCTTCACTTTATAATCTTCTTAACACATTCGCATTCCAGCAATAACTGACCTACGATTTCCATCTTCGGCTTTTATAGACATCGGCGAATCTTTCTCGATCGTTCCTCACTTTTCGCTATATCTTCTAGAAACTAGATAACAGTTCTAGAAGGCTCTTGCATTTGCAAGTAATTTCTCGGACGTTTCACTGCCCCTTCTTAGGACTGTTCTGTCCCAGAACAGGAGACTGGATGCGACACCGGTAAAGGGATCGTGGCGATAGCGGCAGCTTCCTCCATTTCGGCAACTTCCTTGACCATAAAAGTAACAGTCAATGGACTTTTCCTGACCCAATACTCTCCTCGGTTGGTAACTACAGACCAACACTTGAATGCCTGTTCCTCGGAAGACGACCTCCAACATGTTTCGAACTGTCCTCCAATTCAGTTGGTCTAAGCCACAACCAAGCTTGGGTACTGCCAATTTCTTAACATGATGGAACTCCATTTGTCTCTTGAGACTCCATAATGTTCGCCACAGATCTTTGTATAACGGCTTGACACGTGAGTATTTCTTGGTGACCAGATAGAAAACGAAGCGTCCGTCACCACGTAGTCCTAAAACCTTTCCGACTGCCGGTTGCTGTCTTCGTAATTCATCTAGCTGTCCAAACTTCTTTTTAAACACGATTGCAACCCCTTTGGACATGTCAAGCTCCTCGCTCACGCAATGTGCGATGGCGTAATCTTTTTGTGTCTGGAACAGGTCTTGTTGTTCCTCGGTGGTAACTCCGAACCTAGCTTTTCCAGAACCTCCGTATAAGTTCATAAACTTTTCGAACTCCATTTCTTCGATTGGATTCCGGGTTCTGCTACTTATTACTCTGGTTCGGACCTGAACTTGCGGATTGTGGTTATCGCCAGCAAACGGGGCTGAACGATCGACGTGGACCACTTTTGGCTTGCCTCTGGGCGGTTTTCGGATGCGGTATATAACGTCGTTAATACGCTGCACGACTTCATAGGGGCCCTCCCATTGCCTTTGCAGCTTCGGCGACAAACCACGTCTCCTTTGAGGGTTATACAACCAAACCATATCGCCAGGTTGAAACCCACCATTTTGCGCCTTGACGTCATATCTTGTTTTCATCCTGTCGCTGGCAATTTGTGTGTTTTTACGAACCTCTTCATGTACTTCGTCTAGCCTCTTTGCCAGCTTGCTGACGTAATCTTCTCCAGCGACTTCTTCTTCCGGTCTTCGTCCAAATTGAAGATCGCATGGTAATCTTATCTCACGACCGAGCATGACACAGGATGGTGTTTGGCCTGTGCTTTCGTGAACGGATGATCGGTACGCCATTAAGAAGAGGTGCAAGTACTGATCCCAGTCTCTTTGATGTTCGGACACTACCTTGGCTAAGTACTTGCCCATTGTTCGATTCATCCGTTCAACCATGCCATCAGACTGAGGATGGAGAGGCGTTGTCCTAGTCTTTTTAATTCCTAACAATCGGCAAACTTCTTGAAACAGCCCAGACTCAAAATTGCGGCCTTGATCGGAGTGTAATTCCAACGGAACTCCAAACCGGCAGAAAAATTCTTTTACCAATACGTCTGCGACTGTAGCTGCTTCCTGGTTGGGTATGGCGTAAGCCTCCGTCCACTTCGTGAAATAATCCATCGCCACCAGGATGTATTTATTTCCCGAATCGGATTCTGGGAACGGCCCTGCGATGTCAATCGCAACTCTTTCCAACGGGCTTCCTACGTTATATTGTTTCATGGGTGCTTTGCGCTTTCTCGCTGGACCATTTCCTGATGCGCAGACTGTGCATTTACGGCACCATTTCATGACGTCCTCTTTGCAGTTCATCCAGTAGAATCGTTCTCGCACTTTACCTAATGTCTTCTTAATGCCAAAGTGTCCTCCTGATGTCCCATCGTGGAGATGCTTTAACACTTCAGACACCATGCTCTTTGGCACTACCAACTGTAGTCTGTTACCTGTGCCCTCAGCACTTTCTAGGGATCGTTTAAAAAGACCGTCTTCTACTATCAAGGAGTCCCACTGCGCCTTTGATGTTTCTGCCCAAAGCACTCACTTCTTCCCAGGTTGGTCGTCGGCCGCTTTCTTTCCAGTTCAGGAGTAGTTTTATTTCTGGATCGTCTTCTTGTTCGCGACGTAACTGCTCAGTTTCCCACTCATCATCAACCATAGCAGTTCTCCGGAGGCATTCTACTTTTTCTTTCAGTCGCGAACAATGACTGCAGTCCGCCGGACATGGTCTTCTGGACAAGGCATCAGCGTTCCGTTGACTGCTTCCGGCACGATGTTCTGTGTCATAGTCATACTCTTGCAGTCTCTCGATCCATCTTGCCACTTGTCCTTCTGGGTTTGCGGAACTGTAGTAGCCATTTTAAAGCGGCGTGGTCTGTTCTCAGTAAAAATTTTCGTCCATACAAATACTTGTAGAAATGTTCGATGGACTTAACGACTGCTAACAGCTCCCTCCTAGTCACGCAATAATTCCTTTCTGGCCTGGACAAAACCTTGCTAAAGTACGCGATAACCTTTTCTTGTCCATCTTGAACCTGCGAAAGGACCGCGCCTATGGCCATATTGCTTGCGTCGGTATCCAAAACAAACTTTCCATCTTCTCGTGGATAACTCAAAATCGGCGAAGTGACTAGGGCCTGTTTTAGTTGATTAAAAGAATTTTCGCAGTCTTCATCCCATCTAAATTCTGCTTTTTCTTCGGTTAGTTTTGTCAATGGTTTGGCAATATTGGCAAATCCGGGGACAAATCTTCTATAATAAGTGCACAACCCAAGGAAACTTCGGACCTGATGTTTGTCGATCGGTCTTGGCCATGCTTGCACTGCTCGGATTTTGTCTGGGTCAGCCCTTACTCCATCTCTAGATACGACGTGGCCAAGGTATTGAACTTCCTTCTTAAATACGTGGCACTTCTTTGGGCTCAGTTTAAGGTTAGCCCCACGTAATCTCTGGAACACTTCCTTCAAGTTGTTCAAGTGCTCTTCAAACGACCTTCCAACCACGATCACGTCGTCCAGGTAAACCAAGCACGTCTTCCAAGACAATCCGCGCAAGATGGTCTCCATCAAACGCTCGAACGTTGCAGGAGCGTTACACAGGCCGAAGGGCATTACAGTGAACTGCCACAAACCAGTTCCGATCGTAAAAGCTGTTTTTCACGATCCTTGGGTTCTAATTCTACCTGCCAGTATCCACTCTTTAAATCTAACGTAGAAAACCACTGGGATCCTGACAGGGTGTCTAGCGTATCGTCAATTCTGGGTAAAGGGTAGCTGTCCTTTTTGGTCACGTCGTTTAGCTGCCTGTAGTCTACGCAAAATCTCGTTGATCCATCCTTCTTCTTCACGAGTACCACTGGGGATGCCCATGGACTACTTGAAGGTTCAATCACGCCTTCTCTCTCCATATCCGTAATTATTTGTTCGGCTTCTTCTCTTTTCGCCAAAGGAAGTCTGCGTGGATGTTGTCGTATCGGTCGAGCGTCTCCGGTATTAATTTTGTGTTTCACCACGTTAGTTCTTCCTTTGGAACCACTCTCCAGCGCGAACACATCTTGGTACTCTTGGATCAACACTTTAACTTTAGCCAGCTGGTCTTGGCTGAGGTTTTGGCATTTGGTGGTAAGAGTGTCCAATAGATGTTGTGGACACTTCTTCGGCGGCGTATCTTCGTTCGTCTTCACGCATCTCACAATTTGTGATACTGGCGTGCATTGGCCTACCACGGTCTTCTTTTTCAGCGTTACAGGATCTGAGTTGATGTTTAAGATCCTTACTGGCATCGTCTTCTTTACTCGTACTAAAGTTCTGCCAACGAGTAGTCCCTTTTCAACTAAGCCGCCCTCCATTGGTTCAATCGCGCGTATGTAGCCTTCCCGGAGACTTCCATCCAGGCGTGCCATCACCACACTTTCAGTCCTTGCAGGCAGAGTCACGTCTTCACTCAATAAGACTCGCACGGCTGCCTTCTCTGACGAATGAAAAGGAATTTCTTCATTGTCGATCTTCAGGACATCGTTCTTCATATCCAAATGGAACCCATACTTCTTTATCACGTCCATTCCCAGGATAACTTCTTCCGTGATGTCGGCTACCAGTACTTGATGGTCGAGTACTCCATTTCCCAAACCAATGGTTACTTTGACTTGTCCGTGAGTAGGTATTTCGTCGCCCGTCGCTGTTCGAAGTCGTACTGTTACTGGTGATGTCTTCTCGTTTTCCAATAAGATGTCAGGACGAATGATGGTCTTCGTCGCTCCCGTGTCAACCAGTAACTGGACGCTTCTCCCATTGATCTTGCCATCGAGATAAATGCTATGCAATTGCTCTCTAGGCGATGCCATTTGGATTGTAACCTCCGGAGTTTGACTAGATGAGATTACTTTTTGTTTCTTTCGCTCGCCTCGTTCCAAATTTTCGAGGGCTCTTCTAGTCCTCTTCTTAGGTTTGGTACGATGCCGTCGTACATGGCCTATTTCATCGCAGTTCAAAGCTGTCACTCCTCTTTCCCGAAGTATTCGTCGCGCTATCTCCTCGATGCTTTCCAGTGTCTGCGCGGGTACTTCTGTAGCACAGCAGAGTCTATGACCACCTCGTTGCGATGCTTGTTTTGCTGCTTCAAACTCCAAAGCATGCACCAAAGCGTCATCCAATGTCTTCGGTCGAGCTAACCGGAGAGTCTGCTGTGTTTCGCTGTCTCGGAGGCCATCTACGAAAGTTTGAATAGCTAACTGCTCCAGGAAGGTATCCGGTGCTGTAGGATACGCAAGCCGTGTTAGTCTGGCGATGTCAGCCTCAAACTCTTGAAGACTTTCGGCAGCTTTTTGAACCCGACTTTTAATTTGAGCTTGATAGACTTGTTGAAGATGAGCATCTCCATATCTCATTTCTAATCGTGAAATTAAAAGTTCGTAATTTTCTTGTAGATGGTCCGGAACAGTTTGTAAAATTCCCAGCGCTTCTCCACGTAAGGACACTATTAAAGACGTCGCTTTCTGCTTGTTGCTCCACCCATTAGCAGTAGCTGCGGCTTCAAACTGCTTGTAGTAGGTTGACCATGGAACTTTACCATCAAAATTCGGTGGTACAACCTTGAACTTGTGAGTGTTTTCTTCTCGATGGTCCATTATTAAATCTTCACTCGTGACGCTTCCTTCACCGTGACAATTCATTTGGGTAATTCTTTCTTCAAGCAGTTGTATTCTTTCTCTCAATTTTTTCTCTATCTTGTCTTCTATGGTTCTTGAATTTTCATTTAACTTCTCTTCTATTATGTCATTCACAGAATCGCAAATTTCTTCTTTTAAGTTTAACATGTCTGCTTGGGTTTCCTCTTGAACAATTTTAATTTGATTTTCTATGCTCGTTCGTATTTCTTCTTTTAAACTTCTAGAATTTTCCAACAACTTTTCTTCCATTTTTCTAGAATTTTCTTCCATTTTTTGAGAATGTTCGGAGAGTTTTTCTTCAATTTTCTGTGAATTTTCTTCCATTTTTCTAGAATTTTCTTCAATTTTCTGTGAATTTTCGCCCATTTTTCTATTATTTTCTTCCATATTTTTATTCATCGATTCGAGAATTTCAAATAGTTTTGCATCCATTTTAACTGCTTGCAAACGCGTCACCGGCATAAATTTAAATATAACACGAATATAAAGTTTTTAAATACACTACTTTATAAACAAACACGCGTATCGTATCTCGAGCGATAATAAAATACTTAATGGTATTTACACTAATAAAAATCGCGAACAGCTTTATCTATTTACACGATTTCCACGGGTTTAAAACCGAACACCTGATACCAATTTGTAACGAATTTATTACTTAAAAACTAATTTATTTAAACGATTAAAACTACGTTTACTTATTATAGAAATATGTATACTTTTAAATGAACCGAACTAATTAAATCTAATAATAAAAACACTTACACTAATTTATGTATAACCGTTGTATAACACTTAAGATAAGATAAGATAACGTCCTCGGATTTGTTTACACTATAAGTCACGTTCACTCGATTCGGTGTACACTGTTATTTATTTAAAACGTCCGCACGTGCTAATCACTTATTTATCTTCACTTTATAATCTTCTTAACACATTCGCATTCCAGCAATAACTGACCTACGATTTCCATCTTCGGCTTTTATAGACATCGGCGAATCTTTCTCGATCGTTCCTCACTTTTCGCTATATCTTCTAGAAACTAGATAACAGTTCTAGAAGGCTCTTGCATTTGCAAGTAATTTCTCGGACGTTTCAATAGTATTAATGGATGCGCTCGGATTCTCTTAATTATCAAAATATTGCGTATTTGTATTATATTTACCAATGTAAATTTGTCTTTTTAGAAGGTATAAGTTGAGCCGACAAGTATAATTTTATGTACGATGTGTCAACTAAAGAGGGCAACAATTATTGTCTGTGATCTATACCTAGATACTAGCAATTTATCGTATTTATGTAAATCTACGTCGCTTCTGTTTTCTAACCTCTCTTTCTGCAATAAAATAAAAATATATTTGTGTTACAATCTGTGTGTTGTGATTTGTTCTCTTTCAGTCTTGGATAGATTTAAACGATGTCTTCTATTCTAGTTTGTAACCGTTTTGGCGCTTTTTTAATCTTACGTTATAATTAGCACATCGAGATCTGCGATCCGCCGGCCGGTTTAACTGAGTTAGTCGCCAGCAATTAAGTTACGAGAAAATCCTTGTAACACATTCACAAAGTCTAAAATTAGCGGCAGTTAAATGTTTTACTCGCTGAAGGTGTGCAATTGTATCGCTTATTTTAGAAACAATCTAAGTTACATTTTGTCAGGTTTTAGAAAGTGAAAAAACTTAGTTTGGTTAAAGTTGTTTCAGATATAAACAAATATTTTAAATAACTATAAAACCAAATATGTTTACGGCACTTAGATTTTTTTCTGAATGAAATTAGATGTTACCCAAAAACACAAGCTGGTACAACAAACTCATTCACCATTGATTCATTAAAGTCATTATCATCGGATTGCACATCATATTCACGACCTTCTAGAGGGTGTTGTTAGTTGCCTGTAACCGTTTCAATCAATTGGCAGGCATTGATCTATAGAATAATTGTTAGTATAATCCCTCGTATTCGGTTGATTCGAGGCAAGATCTTTATTTTTTGAAATTGGGTGATGGTCAAAGGTCGAGATTTAATTAAAGTAAGTTCGTACTTACCAGTTAAATTTCTGTCTAAATTCTCGCTACCTGTTGCGTTAAACTATCCGTTTCAGCTAATAATTAAACGCCTGACTATAGTGGTAGCATAAAGAGGCGACAGCACACGGAATTGATTGCTTTGTTTTGGATAGCACGACTGTTACTAGGACTTTGCACCATATTCACACTGGCCACAATTTCGATTTTAGTAACCCCGTTATTTTAAATGTGGAACCCCAATACAATAAAAAATCAATATCTGAGATGATTTTTATTACTAAACATAACAATTTGAATTTTAATACAGATACTAATAACCTTAGTACTGTATACAATAACCTTATCAATAAAATGTTATGACCTCGAATTCTTTACCGTTACCTTTCAGTGCCAAAATTTTTTGATTAGTTGATTATTTGTGAGATGTTGTATTTATTGTTTGTTTTTAAAGCATTTACATTTTAATGTTTTTTGTTATTTATTTATTTTACCAGTTGACTGTGGTTGGCAATTCATTGCTACGTGTTTTTAGTATTTTGTAAGTTGTTTTATGGTTTTTTCTTACATCATACTATTTTTAGTTATCTAAAGATCAAAACAATTTTATAATCAGTTTAAATACTATTATTAATTTGTTGTTTTTATTAAATACCTGACGAGGTGGACACTTTGTCCTCAAAACATCGCCTAAAAAACACATAAAATAGTGTTTTACTATTGCCCTCTCCTACCTAGAAGGATTTAACACCATTCTGTTTAAAAAATCATAGGAAGTTTAATTTTTATCATCAATCGCTTATTTACTATAATTGGAGATTTTTATATGAATATATACAGAAAATGTGTACGTCTTCAACCGAAAGATATAATTTTTGATAGTTTATTTTATTAAATATCAACATGGTCATTGTCATCGTGTTGTAATGGGCATACGTAAAATTACAAACGTCACAAAAGATGTTGCGGTGTTTTTAAATTTGCGAAAGCCTCATGAATATGCAGGCCATAGCCTTAGAAGAGCAAGCCGCAGCAACTATCTTAGTTGACAACGTTGGAGATACTACAGCACTAAAACGACATGGTGGATGAAAATCTACTAGCGTTGTCGAATGATATTCTAACGATTATTAAAACTAATTTATTTTTACTAAAAATATTTACACGAGCTAATTAAATCTCATTACTTACTTACACTCACCAAACGATAAAGCCGCGGATAACTTCTATTTATTTAAACACTGACACTTGTTTACATTAAAGTCACGTACAAGGTTATACTCCGTTATATTTATCTCGACAATCACTTATTTATTTAAACTTGAATAATCTTCTTAAAACTGCCGACTTCGAATTACTAAAATAACTGCTTTATGATTTGTTTGTACCGCTTTTATACATTTCCGCTGTCTTTCAAGAATTATCTATATCTTTCGGTGAACGTTATGGAAATGTATAAAAACTTCGTGAACGCTCCCGAATTTGAGAATAATTTCTCGAACGTTTCAATATATACTCTACAATATATTGAGCCTAGTACTGCAAGTGAAATTAGAAATGCTGGTGATGAAAGTATTTTCACTCAAGACTTTACTGTCAGTTCTTTTCGGATACGGTTCTTAGAAATGAACTTGACAACTGTAATATATTCATTAATGACAGCACTGTCAGTCTTCAGACAAAATGAATTAGTTGTGCTTTAAACCTAAGTAACTTCACCGTACAAAGTTGTACATTCAATATTCACGTTAACAATTGATATTCTATACTATTATTGCTAATTTTGAGTTTAAGATAATTTATATTATAATAATTAAAAAATGTTAATATTTAATTTATAGATATAGGAGGATTACTCTAATGTTCACATAGTGAATGAAACGGTTAGTCATGTCTATACATATTTTATTTTTTTATCTTAGTGCTTCAAGAAAAAATAGTATGTCACTCGGAGCAGAAAGCGCATTATGTGTTTCGCCTAGATTCTATCCTCAACACACAATATTCGCCTTCTATTCCTAGCTATAGCTTATCTATATTACTTTTAGGTACATAATCTTATGATTTATCACCAAACAACTTTGTGTGACAAAAAAACATTTTAAATCAAATAGGTAGGTACCTCCTACTTCTTTTAATTCCTCAAATCGTTTCCGTAGCTCGACATCTTTTGGCGATGGTAACACAAATAATGTAATAAAATAATTTAATACAGGTAAATATTTGATTATCTGTATTAGTAAAGTATTCAAAATAAACGGTATAAGATAAAAACCAACGATTAAATGTTCGTTGCGGTTATGACTTATTTTTTAAAATTTTAAATTTCATTATTTATAACGCCCTTTACATTTGACTTGCGTGTTTTGATTACTTTTTATTTTTCTGTTTTTACAGCAACTGAAAGTGACAATACAAGAATAAATTCTAGATGTGTCTTGTAAACTATATATACTATAGATATTAAATATAAAAAACTTAAAATATTTTTTAATTTCTTTTTTTTTTAATTCTGTATAAAATAAAATAAAATTTACGTGCTCATTGTTATTTTTTTCTTTAGATTATTTTTTTAGATTTTGATACAAGTTTTTGCTTTTTTTGGAATCATGACTAACTTTGTTTTTTCTAAATATTCAAGTTTGTGCGTAATACTTTTTCCGTCGTTTAAATAGTATATTTTAAACGAGTGTTACAATCACGACAACTGTAATGCGAGTAAGCGATTTAAGCAATATACGAGCAATTGTAACACATGTTTTTTATACCATTTTTTTCTATTTTTCGTGAATTTACGTTATTTGTTGATAAAAATTCTAATATATGTATAGCACTAATTTTCGGTATATTTTACTAGTTA
The DNA here is from genome assembly GCA_035610365.1 of Aquatica leii. Classification (NCBI taxonomy): domain Eukaryota; kingdom Metazoa; phylum Arthropoda; class Insecta; order Coleoptera; family Lampyridae; genus Aquatica; species Aquatica leii. The sequence continues at coordinate 61,304,605 of CM069436.1, forward strand.
TAGTAACACTAATCAGCATCTGTCTAATTTCAAATATAGAAATGCTTGATATTTGTTTTATTATTATTATTATTTTGGTGGTTTAACATTGACTACAGTCAATACGTTGATCTGATACTTGGTACCAACCTTATATATTACACAGACAAAAATCACTACTTTTAATTGTACAAAGTTACACTTTGTATCACTATTACGAAAAAACAGTTGAACAAAGTAGTCATTGCATATACGAAATAGAGAATAGTTATTCATCCACGTGAATAATAGCCACCATTTTACGCTCGTTGAAAAATGTAATTATTGTTCATAACTGTAATAAATTTTACGCTTTTATAAACCGTTTTTGACAGTCTGCGCACTATTTTTGAAAAATTTTGAGACTTTAAAGGCCTCGTAGTCTTTGTACAAGAAATAAAACAAAGTACTCAATTCTCTGGTGGACTTTTAAAACCCTCGTTTGATTCGGGTTAAAAATGCCTACTTGCGAAAAAAAATCGCTCGATTTACACTATTTTATTCTTGCTTTTTTTTGTTCATTTTTTTGTATGTAGTTTCATAGTATTTATTTTTTTACATAGGTTTTGTTTTTTTGTGTTATGTTTTTTGGATTTTATATTTATTTTTTATTTTAGATATATGTTCTTTATTGCTGTTATTAAATGATATTTTTGCTAATTTAATTTTTATTTTGTGTATTTTATTTATTAGTCGTCTCTTTACGTTTTAATTTCTCTCTCTCTACGTCTTTTGACTTATTTTTATTCTTGTTACAGTAAGTGTAGTTATTGCTGCTATATACATAAACATACGTACCTATGTTATAGTTTATGGTATGTATTTTTTGTATACTATTGTTTTCATTTATATATTTAGGTGTTATGTTATTGTCTATTATTTGCATTAAGTGTGCTAGTTTAGTTGTTTAGAATTTTTTTATTGTTTTGTACTGTTTCTTCATCCGTATATGTGGTTTTTTGTCTTTCTTTTTCACTTTTTTTTTTTGATTATTTTTAATTTTTACTTTAATTAAATTTATTATTGTATTAGGAATTAGGCTATTTTACGGTAAGTATTATAAGTAGTAGATTATTTGATCTACTAATTTTTGTTGTCTTTGTTGCTGTTGCTATTTAGGGTATCTATTTTGAAGTATAAGTGAATTTGGTATCTTAATTCTTGTTTCTAGGATGAGTGTTTTTAGCAACGTAGTAAGAACTGATTTGCGTCGTCAATACGTTTTCTATTTCTACATTGTTTTTTATTTATTTTAGTAACACCAATATCTACCTAATCAGTCGTGACTTATCGTTGTTAGATGTTGTTGTTTTTACTACTGTTTATTTCGGCTGTAATTGTATTAGGGTATTGCTTAACCCACGCCCCTGTGGTTTGGAAGTTATAACGACACTCACCGTAAATTAAAACAGTATCACTGTTGTACATAATAAATAAAATTTTAATTAAATATTATGGAGTATGAGTACGTTTACACGAATCACTTAGCAACTAAAACTTACCTAAAAAAATCCGTTAAAAAATCGAGATATATCAGTCTTGTTTTGGTTACAAACAAAGGTAAACATGATCGTGTACACAAAATACATGTAATAATGCTAAGAAATAAATATTACTACCTGCTTTAATTATTTTATTAACAATTGATTTTGTAGATGATGGAGAATTATAGAAAACAATAATTAACACAATACATCATCACGGATTTTAAACCCATCATTTACAGCATGGTTACAATCAAGAAACAATTTCTATTTGTATAGATAGTCAGGACCGGCCTGAAAACTTTAATTGCAAGTATCTTAAAACTGGGCTACTTTAGACCAAATCTTTATAGACAAAATTTTCATTTAAACCACAAATAAACTACTCATTGAGTTTGTAGTCGTATTTCAGATACACTTTGAAAAAATAATTTATCACATCAGGAAAAAAATGTCTCTTAACTCCAGAAAGGTTGTCGACTCGTGGTGTAGTCTATGTCTTATCAAAAGTAGTACCTATTCAGCACTGGTGTCAGATATGCCCTGATGATTTTCAAGTAGCGGTTTTTTAAAGCTTTTTTTAAGTTTTTATTTAATTTATAATGTATGTTAGTTTGTTTACTTAGGTCAAATCTCGAAAGCTAAATTAAGACCACTTTTTCTTATTCTACGTAGTTGAATTTTTACATGTTGGTTTAGTTACGACGACAATATTTTTTTATGATAATTATAACTTGATTTGACAATCGGGATTAACTCCAGATAAAGAAACTCTTTAACGGTTTACAGACACGAGTTTTTGTGTATACATATAATTATGACAGTCGGTTTTAAATAATGAAATGAACAGACTTAGAAACGTGTCTAGCGTAAATTAAAAATTAAAAAATAAATTAATAATAAAATTTTTTTTTAATTAAATCAAACATTATACAATTTATATGATATAAAAGCTTGTTGCGAGATTTTTCTATGTAAATAAACAAGAATACAATATCTAGCTCTATCTTGACACTAGTAATTGTAAGAAATAAAAAATGTGTATAAATTGTATAATGTAATCAATTTATGTGTTTGATTTGATTTAAAGTATGTTTTCTTCTTTTTAGAGCATTAAAACAAAATGTCGTTTTTTAATTTATTATTATGAATTTATTTATTTACTATTTTTATAAGTGTGTGTAGTTACACTACAAGTTGATTGTCTTTCTTGTGGCTAGATATTAAATGCAAGACGTAGAGTTGGTGTTTAAAAGCATTAGTTACCTAGGCGGGCCCCTTACATGGTACTATTATTAGAGCCAGATAAACTACAGTTTTTTAAGTAAAAATTATTCTTTCTCCTTTTTTATCCAAATTGTGACAAATTTTGTTGCAGTCAAATTTGTTAGTTTCACTTTCTTTCTTAACCTAAAACTACTAGTTTTTACTCATTAATAACAGTACTAATCGAACTTTAAGATATAATTAAAAATATTCATTGTTTTAAAACAAAAAGAAGCATTATGAACAGTTTATTTTTGTTAATTTGATCATTGAACAGCTGCTATGTAAATATTTTGGTAACACAAATTTCGACAATATATTTTCTGAACAGTAGAAATTATATTGATAAAACTAGTTATTGTCGTTTTTCTTAAATTGATTTTATTTTTGTCATTTTCATGTTCTGGTAGATTACATGCATTTATTACACTCGCCGATAAGTGCTATTCTGGTATTACACTATGTAATCTATCATATAGCAGACTGTCGAAGATTCTTTTATTGCAATCGCTATTGATTATGTCGTAATTTTCTATAATATCATTAAACTCGTTTTAGTATCACATTATACAATGTAGTAAAAACATGCTTTTTGAAATTTTGATGATACCAATATTTTTGCAATAAAATTAACCATTATTTGTTTTAGGTTTTATAAATGAGCACGTTTATACCAATAGCAATTATTTTATTCAAACTTGTAGAAGTAAATCTAAGTTTTTATTTACACATTTAATTGTAATTTTAAAACCATTATTGTTATTAAAATAAATATTTGCATTCTATTAACTATTACTTTAATTTACTTAAAGAATGATAATTTGCGTTTTGATGCTATTATTTGATAGTTCTAAACCAAAAAGGTAACAACTCGTATATGATGTACCGACAACGCGTATCATATTTTGCTATTACTGTGTCATGTAGGTACACCTTTTCTGTTAATAATAGTTTCGCAAAATTTTATTCATATTTAGTCATAATTTTAAACTGAGTCAAACGGTCTTATTACTGCAAACATCAACTATTGTCGGTGTCGGAGTCGTAGTGAAGATCAGTCTTCTTTAACCTTTTATAGGTTCTATTTTATTGGTGTATTTAGAACGTTGAGTTTTATAGATTTTTTTTTGTTAGTGTTCTTTTTTGTCAAAACGTAATTTTTTTGAAATGGGAGTATTTTTAAGCTTTGTGCTTGTCCCCGATTATGAGACAAGCACTATACTTTGTAGAGAATAGTAGAAACTCGTCGCTTGAGTATTGTGAAGTTAACGGAAATATTGTTTATTGTTCTTAACTGTCTTAACTTAAATTTTTCGCAATTGTAAAGCGTCTTTGACAGTTTTTGCGCACTTGTCGACATAAATGTCAAATTATTTTTGAGAGAATTTGGGGGCCTCCTAGTATTTGTTCGAGCATTAAAATGTTGTATTCATCTCGTTCCTGTGTAAATTGGGCGCTTTTTTCCCAAAAGCGCATTTTTAAACCCGAGTGAAACGAGTCCTCGTTAAATAAACTACTAGTTCATGCCATCCCTAAGTCTTTCCACGCTTCTATATATATTCTAAAATCTAGTTTTTATTTGAAAGATAGCTTTTTCTTGACTATAATTTTGTTTTTATATATTTCAGCCAAGCGTCGGTTTTACACTTTAAAGTTGGGGTTTTATAAGTTTTTAGGTTTTTATTCTTGACTATGCTTTTTCTATCTTATATTTCTTCTTCTTCTCTTGGTTTATTTACCGTAATTTTTTTACAGTTGATATCAACTTTTCAACAATTTTTAAAAAAAAATTTTACTGTTTTTTTTTGAATTTTTGTGCGTTTGTTGAACACATTCAATTAGTATGACTTGGTGTATTAAAAATCTTTATTTTTTGCTTGTATTTTCTCTTGGGTTGAGTGTTCTTTTGTTTAGATTGATTTTATCTTTAGCGTATGATTAAATCTGTTTTTATTTTAGTTAGTGTTTTCTTCATAGGTTTTAATTCATTTTTATTTATTTATTGTTTTTTCAGTCACGTACGGTACTTAATTAGTCGTCAAGGAGTAATTTTTGTTCTAAGTTCTCTTGACTGTTTTTATTGAGGTACAATTAAAGCTGGTTAATGTTTTTTTAATTAATCATTTTTGATGCAATTAAATGCGCTTGTCAACTTATAGTAGAATTTTAGTAGCTGCCTCGATGTAAACCAGTGACAATATATTGTTACGTAAATTTAACCGTACCTTGCAGTGGATGGTACTCGGTGTGCTAATTATAAAATAATCAAAACAGCGCCAAACTGCGATCCCGTTTAAATCTGTCAAACACTGAAAGTAAACAAATTGAAAAATACAACAAATATATTTATTAAAAATTGATGAAATCACGGGCAGGATAAAAATGCTGCCTAGTTGTGGGAAATTTTGGAATTAAGGATTCCTTTTTTAATTCTCGAGGAAGTCAGTGCGGAAGAAAAAAATTTAGATTTAAGATAATTAAAAAGCAGTTCCGCAGAAAGGTCCCATGTCTCATCCCAGTTTCCTCCTTACCGGAGATAATAGTTATATAGGCAAATGTAATTGAAGTTTATAAAGTTGGAAACAATAAATTAGAATAATTATTTCAATAAAGAAAACAAAAAACCCTGTTCTAGTCCAGGTAAAAAAGAGAAGACTAGATGGCGCCCAATTTCAATTAAAATTAAACGAATTCTAAATGCTTTATACGTCACGAGCTGGCGCGCAGTGAAACGTAAAAAGAAAAAAAAATACACGTTACAAGATAAACAAAAAATAAAAATTTGAATCGATGCGAACCTAGTGATTTCGCAATCGGATAAATTTAAAACGTAATTGCTTAAACAAGTTGGCATGAATTAGTCGTGACAATATCTATATTTAAGTTGTTCGTATTTACATTCGACATCAATATAATTAATTAAATTAATAGATAATAAAAAAAGATTTTACTCATGCTGTCCAAACATTCTATTAGCTAATGGCATGCTCAAATCGTTCTCTAAACTTGCTAAAAGAGTAGGAATAAATAATTAGATGAATGATGATATCACAAGTAAATTGCTCGTAAGCCAATTAATAAACTTTATAAACCGAATGCGTCACGCCTACAAATGACTTTCACTATAAATATCGTAGGTGTGTCTTCAAGATTAATCGCCCATCACACAAGGTTTTCAACAAATTGAACCAATGTTTACATTCGTACGTGCTCCAAGCCATCGACTCGAAAGACATGTATTTAATAGACATGTACAATTCAAAAGCGGCAAACAGGTGGCGGCAGCCCAAGCCGCTATGATAATACGTAAAAATTGAATCGCGTTGTAAAAATAGAAGTTAATTCTTATCCCAGCAAACCTTTCACAAGCAACACATACGATACAAAATCAAAGCACCTATTTATTACGTGGATGATGATGTCTAGATAAGAAAGAGAAGAAAGTAAAATCTCGCCAATAGGAAAATGACCTAAACTCAAATAGTTTGCAGTTTCAGTGAGATCAGATGAAAGAGCGCATAACAAAACTCTCCGAAAGTGAGAATCGCGGTACCCATTTTGCAATATAACAGACGCTTAGCGAACTTAATAGCTGCTTTTCTTAGGTATCTGAAATAAAAAACATACGGAGGGTTAAAAATCCAGTTAATACTATGAAGTGAGAGACGTTCGCAAAAGGAATGATAGTTTTTGCCCAAAATTAATACAGATCAGCAAACTTTTTAGCTGCGCCAACAAAATGGCGAACGACTCGCGATGAACCTATCTAAACATACCAAAAAAAGCTTCTGCAGATAAAGACGAAGCAAACTCCAGATGTACAGTTTTAGTCGCGTTGCAGACAAACAAACACAGATAGTCTTCAGTAGTACGAGACGAACAAAAAGTATTAACCTTAACAGTAAAAGGTCTTGCATAACCTACACCGGTTACGATAAAAGCCCTTTGCGGATTTACCTGATCCGCTGGTAAAGGCGCCATTGCTGGCTTGAACGGGTTAGCTCTGAAACGATGACACGTGATCAGTGTTGTGCATTATCTAGATGAAATTATATAGATAATTCATCTAGATAATTTTTCATCATCTTTTTCCTTATCTAGATAAAAGTATTGAATATTATCTAGATGATTATCTTAGATGATTTTTCTGTTATCTATCATGAAATTATCTAGATGATTTCTTAAAAGTAACAATAATTTTTTAGTTTAGATTGGTTTTTTTGTAATTTTTATATTCGTAAACATAATATAGTTTGTAATGTCTGTCGTACCGTAGTACGGTCTAGATCGTTAAATCCTGATAAATAATCGTCGTAGATGTTTCGCATTTTTGCAGCTGCTGACAAAAACTACAGCGATAAGTATCTTATCGTCTTTAGAAACAATAATAAGCTTTTTGATATAAGTACGTTTATTCAATACATTATCTTGCACGATTCATACATTGAGATTAACAGTTACTAGTTTAGTAGTTTTGAAAATCTAATTAGTTGAAATGGCTACACAGCAAAACTATGCCCAAATAGAAAAAATGCTTAATTGAAAAAGAGAAAATTCATGACTTTTTGAGCAGTTGAAAATGGCACACGTGATTTAGAGTTTTTTTTAAAGACCATTTAAGTCATGGAACTTTTACCTTACTCTTTAAATAAACTTGTCGAGTAAGTAATATTAACGTTAAAATAAAGTCGCAATAAAATCCTAATGTAGACCCGTTAAAACCTAAATTTTTTTAGAAGAAAAAAAACTGCTTGCGTTTTTTTTTAAATATCTAAAAACTAATTCTTTTAATGCTCGCTGATGTAAGCTGCTCAAAATTTAAAATACAATAAATTTTTAAGGATTAGTTGGTTTTTTAAATAGTAAATTTAATAAACAAAAACATTGAATTGGTATTTATTCTGTAATGAGATCATATTGTACATTTACGTATATGATAATTAAATGGTAACAATCAATTAAAGTTATTACCTGTTTGTACCTATTTGATAGAATCATCTATCGTATTATCTACGTAAATTATAGATTATCTTATCTATTATCTAGATAAATTCTTCAACTTGTATCTAAACGTTATCTAGATAAAAAAATTGGAAATTATCTATTATCTCATCTAGATAAAAATTAAATTATCTATGCACAACACTGCACGTGATGCATTGACGGGTGCGTTTCCTCAGCTGCAAAATAATTCAGAAGTTAGATTGTAACAGAGCTTAAACAGTTTGAAAACCAGAATGAAGAGAGGCGACATGATAGTAAGAACAGGAAAAAGCGGAAAGATAAGTTTGCTGAGGTAATAACAGCGTACGCACTCTAAGAAGACTCTTCTCATCAACAAATGGAGATAACTGTTCTAAAAAAGGAGGGATGTGTTTACCTTATCGAAGCAACAAAATCTTTTTTCTATAATAAGCTGCTTGAGTTATAGGTACGGACGCAAGCATAGGTAGCTTTTGTAGTTTGGCAGGCGAAAAAAATAGACGTTCGTTGTCAACAGAAAAAACTGGGTTGCAAACTTGAGCGTTTTGAAAGAAACGAAGTATCCATGCAAACCTTTGTTGCATTTTTAGAAAAGAAGAAAATCGTTTGGTGACTGAAAGTAAAGGATGAGAAGGTACAACACGAGTAAGAAGAGTTGCACCGACTTTAGGACTAGGTAGCAAAGAATTCAAAACTGTCAAAATAGAAAAAGAAGGCCGCTACGACAGAGGTTTACTTAGCAAAATCGAATCGGAAATCCAGAGAAAAGCGCTGCTTATAACTTTATAAGTAGCACCACGACAGGTTAAATCAGCAGAATTTTTTGCAGTATCAACGTGATGCTATTGATGTCGTTTAGTGACATCAAAAATAGTTATAATATGGTTAGCGACAAAGTTATGAAGACGATGCGGAGAGAGTGAGAGCCACGCTAGTTGAGCGTAACTATAAAGCCGAGCTTTTTTAATAGTTGTACAAGCAAATCCAGGTTTAATTAAATGGAAAAGGCGCGCTAGCAAAAGCACTCCACAAAGTTTGAATCTTAGAATGCACAAAACTTTTACGACAGCGTATCCCTTCTGAGAAACATCGCAGAATCTAACAACGTGTGGGATTTGATGAAAAAAAAGATAGATGCATCGGTATGTGTATTTGCGAGATGTAAGGCAAGCCGTCTACCAATTTACTCTATTCGCAGGCCATGCCCATATATGGTGTAGAACGAGCTTCATTGTAAAGAACAGAAGTGAAAGGAACCCTAAAAGATCAAATATTCTAACAATGTAAAAGAGAACTGTTCTTTTAATGCAGTAGCCAGTAAAGGGTTGAACTTGAAAGGAAAATGTGTCTAAACGATGATTCCAGCAAAGACGAAGAGTTTTGAAAAACTTATCCTTAGTCAAAAACCATAAAGGAGTTACTAAATGATCCTCAGGAAGACCTACTACCTACCTCAAGGACATTACTGAACCATTTTTGCTATTAAAACCCTTCTTTGCTCAAAAGATCAGTAAACTCGGTGCGTAGAATGAGTGCGTCCCTCGATTGTGACAATGCTAGTTATCACGTCATCAACATACGTATTTTTAAAGATGGCAACGGAAGCTGCCAGGTAGAGAAAACCGTCGTCTACAACTAATTCTAGAGTGGAAATACAAAACGGTCAAAGTGCCAAAAGTAAGTTCTGAGAAAATTAACAAAACGTTTATTTATGAACTGAAGTACTATATAATATACATGTTTTACATTTATTCTTAACTGTATATAAGTAACCTCTCCTAGAAAAAAAAATAAACAAGAACACAACTTTGATACATAAAAAAAAATATTACACTGAAAAAGTTCTGAAACGTTCAAGGTCCACTGACAAATAATGGTGCACTAAAATTTTTAAACATTTTGCTCGATGTGAAAGAAGCTCTCTAGTCGTCGCAATAAGCTTGTCGTAGTAGTGGTAATGTTTTAAAGTTATGTAATCAAGCATACTCTCAATGTTTGCAAGTTTTTTGGCACTTATTCTGTTTCGGCATTCTAGTGCAGGCGAAACAATGTCAGCAAGTTGATTTGACTTTTTTCCCTTTTTGAGAACGTTGCACACATTCCATGATTCAAATTCACTAAATGATTTTCTAGTTTTAATAACTGCTGGATTTTCTCTGTTGATTTCCATTCATGAAACCTGAGAGATTTGTAGTTTCGTTGTATTTATGTAATCATCAGCTACTTGTAGGAAATTCAGAAAATTATGTTATTGTAAACGCACCACCTTAAATGGATTTTTATGGCGTGCACTGGCGATCATCTTTTCTAAACCATAAGGAACAAAACATTTTGTTACTCGCTTCCTCTTTTCAATTTGTGCGAAATCTCTATCGCATGTGAGGTAGCTGTGTCCACTTACTAAGAACTTTTGTTCTATTTGTTCGAAAACACTTGAAGCTACCAGATATATCAGGAACATAAGAAGAATTCTATTTTTATTTTGCCTTGTGCAGTTGTCGCACCAAATAATAAGCTTACTTTTTTTAACGAACATTTTTTGGTCCATAGTGAAAACCTTCCACAAAGCAGAGGCAATTTCGTTATCTCCTCTACCTGTTATTGCCTCGTCCCATAAGCACATTATGCCGGTTTCTGTATCAGATATATGTACACCAAAGTTGTAGCACGAAAGTTGGCGATTGTAAAACATGTCGGAATGAGTGAGGGTGGGTATAAACAAAACTTGCTGTAAATCGATTGATACGACGTTGGTGTCGCTGTCAATACTTTGAGAGGCTGCATAATCTTTTTTCATGATTGCCCTTGCTTTCTCGACTTTTCTATGATGCAGCTCCAACTGTTTAGATAGTGTATGCTTTTCTGGACAGTTAGATGGTGTAGCTCTGATTTTATTATTCAATTTGTCACAAGATGAACATGTATCCGATTTAGAACGGCCAAACCGCAGCATTGGGTAATCTTTGTGTAAAACAGTACGATAAAACTTATATGTAACGATGGAGTATAGAAATTTCTTTTTAAAGGCAAGAAACATACCATTTATATTAAGATCTGGACTTAGAAATTCCCTGCTTGATTTGCTTCAACTGTAGTGATTCTCCTTTCTAAGAAATGTATTTATGTGTTCTTTGACTTGATGTCTTATGTCCTCTGAGAATTTTACACGTTTGCTGTTTTTCCCGCGTTGATCGACGAATTTCAGGTCACCTCGTTTTTTTCATTCGGTTAGTTCCTGAACTTAAATCGAATATCTCGACAAAAGTTTTTCTGCATACTTGAATGTGCCCACCCTGATCATCCGGAACCGTGTAGTATACTGAGCATTGTTTACAACTTGCCGCTGGTACCTCGTATTTTCCGTGACGCCTTCTATTCACCTTTCCCACCTGGATAAGAGTTAGAAGGAAGGTACCTTGTTTTTCATAGTCGAAAGTTGCGTACAAGTCGTTAAAAAGCCTTAGCTTTTGATCAAACGAGATTGTTTTGCACTGGTACCGGCAGGAGCAATGCATCTAAAATAAAAAGCTTCTTCAACAAGACGTAGAATATGAGGTTATAGTTCTCTTACCTTTGCAACTGGTGCTTTTTTAGCTGATATTTTCTTGTCCTTATAATTTGTATGGGGTAAACCAGCAAGCTTTAACCTTTTCCTTTCTTTTCTGACACTCTCACTTCCTTTTTTCTTATTTTTGCTCGCTTTTCCAGCAGCAGCAACGTCTTCATTTGCTTGCATTTCGATTAAACTCTTTAGACAAAAGATGGCACATAGACCGTTTAAGCAGAATATACGCGCTGGGACTTAGACCTTCCCCCATTTGTACTATGCGACTTCACTCGTTAAAGTTCATCATAACACATAGACCGTTTTGTGGGTTATTGGCGGTGGCACTTAGACCATAAAAACAAACCAAACTCAAAACTCATGAAACAGGCACTTAGACCGTTTTGCATTTCCACTCTAGAATTGTTGAAGACATCGCTGAGCCAGGTAAGTTGAAGGAGTTAAGCCGTACGTTACCGTATTCAGTTCATACTCAACGACGGTAGTATGAATGCATTCGGATTAATAAATGTGTTGAAACAACAATCTTCACGTCGTAACAAAATTTGTCGTCATCACGCAAATACCACAACACAAAACGATTGGATTTAATCTAAAAGTTATCAGAATAACAAAAATATCCTTTTGTAACTTAGAACCACTTAAAAGTTGCTCGCTTAAATACCTACTATAAAGAGAAGACGAACCGTTAAAAACAACACAAATATTAGTTCCTTTTTTACTGCATTTAGAAACACAGTAATGGGGTCGCACATATGACGTAAAAAAAGTACCAACAAACATGTGACCCAAGTCTCGATACTCAGACATAAATGGTTGATAAGCGGCATAACGAGAAAAATCTGAAATAAAACGCCTTTCTAAATTTAAAAATGCTGTGTACGATGACTTTGAATTAGCAGTAACATTGATAGCGTTGGGCTTTAGAGGTAAAGCGACAACATTTTGACCTTTGAAAGTTCGAGCATGAGTATTGCTAAACAAGCGTTTGCACTATTGTTCGTTAGAATTACGGATCTTTGCTACGGGCATTTCCTCAATTTTCCAGAACTTGACAAAGAAGTTTGAAGGATTTGACTGAAGATTTAGAAGAAACAGACGAAGAAGTTAACTAACTTAAACTTACAGGACCTACATTAACGCACCAATAGTAGCAAAAATTGAAAAACACCTTTAATTATATAGAAACCTTTTCGAAAGACTGTGGGAAATAAATTACCTCTGATTTTTATCCCGGTGTGTGAAAATATTTATCGGCTGGTTGACGATGTTTTAGACTAAAATAGACTTGTTCGAAAAATCATAGCGTTAGTAATAGTAGAGACTTGCGAAACTGGATCTTGAACTGCCCTTACAGGGCAAAAATTACCGCAACTATCTCGAAGTAGAGCTTGAATGGTACCGAAAAAATCAGTATGATTAGAATAAGAAGGTGGAAACCCACAAGTTATTGTTTGAGCAACTGGAATATTAATTGAAAAAGTATTCGCTTTCAAAAGTACAGGATTAGTGCACACATGATCGCTCATATTTACAATCTGCTATTAATTGATCTCCGAGACAATTAAAGTAGCGCGTGCGATTACGCATGGTTTTGCTTCTTTCATCTATTGACATTCGTTGGAATTTGGAACACCAAGTAATATTGTCATCGGATTTACATACAGGGCAACGTTGAAGTGATGAAAAGGAACGATTGTAAGTAGAATTAAATTTATTAGTTTGAATAAGCGCAGTAGCAAAATGCGGCTTAGTAGGTAAAGAAACCTTCTTACCTCAAAAGCGAACGGAAGTAGCGGCTATAAGCATTTTTGGTTTGACCTTTGTCAAAGGACGTGATTTGACTTTAGCAGCAGATAGTTCGAAATTACGTACTTGTCGATTGATAAACTCAATAAGTCTCTTATAAGTAGAAAAATCATCTGCTTGTCGTGGAGATTCAAATTTACGAGAGCTAGATGGATCCAAATTACGCATAGCGTAGGGCGTCCTCGAGCGGGTCAAAGCGATAAACACAGCCACGGTCGCGTATAAAGCGTAAACAATAAACAGATGACAACAGGAAAAATAAAGAAGACAATGTTATTGTTGGAAATAAGAAGTGTGTTTGAAAAGATAGAAGTTATCGGCCGTGGAAATAAAAGTAGATAAAAATGCAGAGATCATATATCAATTACAACAAGAGAATAAATTGTTGCAACAAGAAAACCAATCACTAAAGGGGAAAATGAGGGAATACGAAACAAGAATAGAAGTATTGGAGAAAGATATAAGAAAGAAAAATTTTGTGATTTATGAGTTGAAGAAACGGAAGGAGAAGATGAAGAAGAATTGAGGAAGAAAATAAAAAATATATTTCAAAAAAATAAGATGTGCAAACAAGGTTAAACTAGAAGGAGATATAAAAGGCATGGTAGAGAAAGATAGACCAATACTGGTAGAAATGACAAGATGGAGGAAAAAAATTAAGGTATTGAGTGCTACAAAAATACTTAAAAGCACACAAATATTTATTACAGAAGACCCCAAAATAGTAAAAAAACAACGCAAAAATTGAAGTCAATATATACAAGTAAGAGAAGACGGAAAAAAGGCACGATTGAGAACAAACTTTTAATAGACTGAAAAAAGTATACGCTAGAAGGATTAGAAGCTAATGAAGGGAAACAACTGAGAAAAATTAATGATTAGAAGCACATTAGAATGACTACAAATAGTGGACGGCGTCCAAAAAACTAAGTAAAAATAAAAACCGGGCGGAAATATTGATGACAAACTGCAAAGAAGATGGGTAAAGAAAAAGAGTATTAAAATAAGGAAAGAACAAAAATTTTTGGTTAGAAACATGGAATGCAAAAAGTTTAAATAAGCTAGAGTTAACTACAAATCTAATAAATTAAATAACAAGGTATACATTTGATATTGTAGCAGTACAAGAAATGAGATGGAAGGATAGTGGAATACTAGAATTAAGGATTACACAATAGCGTATAGTACGGCGGCGGAGGTGAGTTAGAAACAAGATTAGTAATAAACAACAAATATAAACATACAATATTTACATTTAATCCAGTAAATGAAAGATTGGTGGTACTAAGAATAAAATCAAAATTTTTTAATATTACCATTTGCAGCTTACATGCTCTGACAGAAGATAAAGGGGATGAGAATAAACAATTATTTTATGCGCAGGTACAAAAAATACTAGATGAAACCTCAAGATACGATGTAAAAATAATATTAACAGACTTCAATTCAAAAGTGGGAAAAAAATAGTATAAAACGATTAGACAACGTTTAATAAACCTGGCCAGTAGTAATAATTTGAATGTAACCAGTACAAAATTCATGCACAAAACAATTCATAAAGAAACATGGATGTCACCGGATGGAATAACAAAGAATCAGATTGGCTATGTTATGATAGGAGCAAGACATGGCTCAGACATACAAGATGTGCGAAACTGTCGAGGAGCGGACTGCAATACGTAGTATTTTTTACTACGGGTATGAATATATTTCATAAAATAAAATTAAAAAAAAAAAAGAACGGGTGTGTGTGAAGTGCAAGTTTAACATAAACGAATTAATACAAAATAATCAAACAACCAGGAGATACATAAGAGGTGTCAATCAAAAATTAGCAGAAGGGGAGTATGGAAATGTAGAAGATCAGTGGGAACAAATAAAAAAGTCAACTATGAAGATAGCCATGGAAATTTTACAAAGAGTGAATACAGAAAATCGAAGATAAAAATGGTATGACGAAGAATACAAGGAAGCAATACAGTGGCGGAATGCAACAAGAATTAAAATGATGGATAACTTAAAAGAAAAAAAATTGGGAAAGCTATAAGAAAACAAGATTGAAGGCTAAGAGGACATGTAGAAAAAAAAGAGAGTTTAAAGTAAGAAAACTAATAGCTATGGAAGAAGCAGGACAAATGAAGCAAAGTAAAAAAATTTTTAAAAAATCAGGACTTAGAAAAAAGGATATCAACCAAAAGTTACATGTATAAAGATGCGAAAGAAAATTATGTAGGAGAAAAGCAAAAGGTCATGGAAAAATAGAAAGAGTACTTTAAAGAATTGTTAAACACAAATAAACAAGACATAACTGAGGTGCAATGGTACCGGATAATGGTACAAGATATGATATAAAAAGAATTTCAAATTCAGGAAGGGCATCCGTTCATCTACGGTGTTGTTCAACATGGTATTGGAATGGAATTAAATAGGAGTGTACAAATTCTGGGATACGCGGACGGTTTGGTAATTATAGCGAGAAGAGAGTCAGAATTGAAAGAAGTATTTGTGCAAATGGAGGAGCGGCAAAAATTGCAGGATAAATGATAAAAAATATAAGGTTATGATAACATAAAAAAATGTAGCAAAGCAAGGAGATGTGCAAATAGGTCAAAAAGTATTTGAAAGAATGAAGAATATTTCGGTTCAATAACTACGTTAAAAGTGTCTATGGTGGACATTACATCAAGAATAACGGAAAAACATGTGTTTTTATGCGCTGCAAAAACTGTTTAAATTAAGTGATGTCTTGATAAATTATAAATTAGAAGTGTATAATATATGGGAAAGAAGGATATTAAGAAGAATTTTTGACCCAATCAGTAAATATAACTTTGAACTGAAGAACAGATATAATAAACCAAATGCAAAAAAAAATTAAAAACAGAATAAGATGGCTCGGACATATCGAGAAAATGGAGATATCAAGGAAAGTAAAAAATTTTATAAGAGGACTTTTGTAAGAAAACGATTAAAAGGAAATGGGAAAAGAAAGAAATAGAGAAAACTTAGCGAAAGAGTAGTGCAGGTGCAAGAAGAAACACAGTAGTGACTAACCTGTGCTAGATTAGTCAAGAAACTCTAAATAGAAACCATGGCTCTGAATGAGCTGCAAAGCACCAAGGAGTAGGTAATTAAGTTTACTTACAAATAAAATAAATTGTATTTTAATTGTTCAGTATTAATCATATGCTGCTTTGTATCTTTTTACTTTTGTTTGGTTTCGAAAATATGTGCAAAATATCTAATAGATATATAATTTTTTTATTATTAAAAAACAAACAACGGCTTCAGTTTCTATTACAAATATATCTAGTAGTTTAGAACAATAAATAGTTTAACGTTTAATTATTTACTAGTCAAATTGACAGAATTACTTAAATATGTTAACAAAAAATGCACAAAAAAAATTGAAAACTTGTTACTATCTAAAGCTAATCAAAAATATGAAAAAAAAAATGTTATTTTTGAGTACGTAATAAGAGGACGTAATGAGAAAATGTTATAAATATGTTTACGTATCTCTTATCATAAGGATTGTGAGTAAATTATAATCAAGTGAAAAATAAATGTTTTCACAAAACCAAAACTTTATAAACTATCTAAATTGCTAAAATGCACGGCTTACACGCAATGTGTAAATCAAAATAACATATTGTATGCGCTTAAGTAAATTGATTTTTTGTACTGCCAACATCGCAAACGTCAATATTCGTTCGTTAGTGTAGTTACGCAATGAGCGAAAAAAGCTCTAAGGTGGCAAAATAAAAATTAGAAATCTACATTAAAGTAAGTGTTCAAAGCCAATAATTATATTAGAACAAGTATGCGACAGGTGGAAAAATCATTTAAAAAATCTTGAAATTTGCTTAAAATTGAAAAAAAAAGATGTTAAGGTTAATGTCAAATTTGACAGATTTACTAATAAATGCAGTAACTTTATATTTCTGTTAATTTTTTTAAAAAGAATGTAATTTCACAAAAGGCAACACAAAATTAATAATGTACGTTACTCTCGTCGAAAGAATCATAGCATAACTCACTCACATGCAACGCTCGGCCGTGCGGCCACGCGTCGCATTAACGTTCGTTATGCTATTCCTTACTTTCGACTCTTGTTACGTAAACTACTATTACACAATTAAACATGAAAATTTATGCTTAAAGCAGGATCCTCAAGGTTTGTTAAAGTTTGCACACTTACAGACAGTTTTTACGTTTAAAAACTGCTATCAGTTTTAAGAACTTGGATGAAAATGATCTTTGTGCAAATTATAAATTATTATAACGATTTTTATTAAAACTAATTTGTTTATACTAAAAGTATGTACACGTCTATAACTAACCGAACTAATTAAATCTAAGGATATTTAATAAAAACACTTACACTAATTTATATATAAAACTATCACACGAAGATTAAGTCCGCGGATAACTTTAGTTTAACACTTATTACTTACGTACAAGGTTATACTCCGTATATTTATCTCAAACACACGCGTTAATCACTTACTTATTTAAACTTGAATCATCTTCTTAACACTACCGTCTTTAAATTGCTGGAATAACTGACCCATGATTTGTTTGTGCCGCATTTATACATTTTGGCCAAACGTTCGAAAATTTTCTATATCTTTCGGTGAACGTTCTCGAAATGTACAAAAACCTTGCAAAAGTTCTTAAACTTGAGCATAATTTCTCAAATGTTTCATTATTTACGCATATTTTATAACGTCACTAAAAGCTATCATATAAAAATAAAAATATTATTTTTTTTTTCAATATAACAATAACAAGCAAGCTTCAGTGAGTCAAATTGATTCAGGCCCTAAATTTTACATAGTAATTAATATTGTGATACTTGAATGTTCTTTAACTTCATAGATACCTAATTGCTATCTAAAATCTAATATTTATAAAAATAGTAATTTCTAAGTTTACATTGTTGTCACCATAGATCAAATATCAAATTTGTTATAACTAACAGAAAATATTTACAGTAATTATACCCTGTTTACTTAAGGCTCTTTTTGCAGTCCGTGAGAATTAAAATTTCTTGTGGGCGTGTACTGTATTCTTGCATAATTTATAATCAAAGACAACTGTTGTATATTAAACGTATGTGAAAAACAAAAAGGTACATTAAAAGTGTACGTGTCATATCATATTTTACTACGCTCTATAATCATAAGATACATTTTGCTGATTTACAAACAGGTGGTAGTAGCAAGATTTCGGTCTAATCAAAAACAAACTCTGGTTTGTTATGTAAGCTGATCCTAACAATGTCACGTTTAAATGTTTCTGAGAGATAAAATGACGATATGATTCATTCGTACATCTATATTTCAGTCACAAAAATCGGACAATTTTTAAGTAAAACCAATTGTGCAAAATAATATAACAACAAAATAACCAAATAATTAAAACAATCATATTAGTATAAGCTTGATATAAGCCAGGATGTCTACAGTTCAAACAATTTACGATTTGATGCGTTGTACTGCTGATTAAATATTTCTCAAATTCTGATTTTTAACTCTATTTATTAATAATTGTCCAAAACTAGATTAAAACTATGTATCTGAGATATGTAAAACTATGTAAAAAACACATTACTTGGAAAGAAAGTTTTCTTGCATTTAGTCAGACAACTATAAATGCTAAATCTACAACAACAAACGCAAGATGTAAATTTTTAAAATAAAAATGAATAGTGTGAGAAATAGCACAATTTCACTTGTAGATGTTTCTTTTTATTCGTTTTTATAGTAAAGAAAATACGGCGAAACCAAAGAGCAGTTAGAACCATAAAATGTTTAGGTAATAGAGAACTTACAGTTCCACCGGAGTTGAGCAACAATTGGACAATTACGTTAAAAATATAGTAGAATTCTTATTTGGCTTAACAACAAATTTAGTTTGGCGGCGCCTTGCAACGTAAGTTGCGAAAAAAGAGTGATCACTGACTTAAACTTGGTACACCACATTTAGAATATTTACCAAATAATCACGAATATTTACCAAATGTTTACCAATTTTTTCCAAATATTTACTACATTTACCCATCGCGGTACACCATATATACTAGGTATACAACCCCTCGGATAATGACAACGATCATAGCAATTTGAGCAAAATTCAATTATTTTTTTAATATATAATTTTTCTATTAGTTCTTGAAGATACATTACGATGCGAACAATTTTAATATAACAAATGTAAACCCTTATTTTGAATTTTCAAGAAAAAAAACAAGGTTAAAAAAAGTTTCCACTATAAAAAGTCAATGAAATGGGAATCACGACTGTTTAAAGGGCAAAAACAAATTAATATACTGATTTCAGGTGAACGAGAAGCATTGTGTACTGCAGTAATATGTATGAATGCTGTATGCTGCATTCCTACAGTGCTCATGAACCTACAGGTTCGCATGAAACCTCAGTTTCTAAAATGGAGCAATCTTAGAAACAATTGTTTGTCAGCCAAGAAGTTGAATGCAAATTAACCTACACAGAAAGTATAAGTGCAATTAACAAGAGCAAGAAAATCTTTAGATGTTTCTCTTACGGCTCAACTTTTGAAACATTCAAGTCAAGAAGCAAAACGTTTTTACATAATAATAACAAGGAGATCGTAATAATATATAAAAGTTTAGGTCCTATTTATAAAAGCTTATTTGCTATCTGATGCACAACCAACTTCGATTAAAAATTTGAGAAAATGGGAATGCATCGAGTAAATTGTCTTTACAAATGATATGTATTGCAGAAGCATGCCCAAATTTGCTTACAAACTCTACTTTCTTCTATTTCTAGAATGCAAGTTAATCAAACAACTTTAGAAAAATATAATAAATAAAAAAAAGTATAACATAAATCAAACTTACTGTTTTTTTCTTTCAATTCGACAATTCGATTTTATCTAAGCTCTAATGCGGTGAAAAGTAGAAATCCACATAAAACTAATTGTTCAAAGTCAATTATTATATTACCCAAGCAACACATTGGTATAAAAAACGTCTAAATGTCCGGCTAATAGACATTTATTAGACATTAAAACGTTTTTAAACGCGTTATTAACGTTTATTAGACGGACATTTAGACGTTTTTTGTACCAATGTGTTGTTTGGGTAGAATTAGTATGCAACAGTTAATATCAAACTTGACAGATTCAGTAATAAATTGGTACTACACCAACATTATATTTCTGGTAATTTCCATTTTTCGTTTTCAGAAAAGCATGTGATTTTACCAAAATCAACACAAAAAATAATTACTCGTCGAAAGTTTCATAGCATAAAGTTCGTTGTGCTATGCTTTACTTTCGACGCTTGCTACCTAAATTACTATTATTCTTGTCCTACATACTGAAAAATCAGAAAAAGAGATGCAAGTGGTACAGATGCGACAAGTGCAAGAGATGGGTGTACCAAACCTGTGCAGGCATAAGTGAACATATTGATATTTTTTAACGTGATTGGTATTGTCAGTAAATTAACTGTTTAAGTTTTTTTTATCATCTTTGTCTGTCGTTATTGAAGTGTTTTCTTCTATACATGTGTCTTATTTTTGTTACTTAAATCTCCCTTTTTAAAATTTATATGTTAGTTCCCGTTTTATCAAGCTGTGTCGATAAAACAGTTAACAATAATACGCAAACTACGTCTTTAACCTAAAATACTTTGTTTTTTGAAAGCGACTTTCTGTGACGCTTACTTTATGACGCATCGAAAAACATAAAAATGTAGTGTGCTCAGAACTAGATTCTATGAATAAGAACAACAAAATTAAACAAATAAGTAATGTTGAAGTAATGTAACATACTACAATAATTACAAATAATACAGTAAAATAAGCGCTTAATGGTGCACCTCTCCTATTGAAGAACTGAAATTTTAAAAAGTCGTACTGTGTTATGAATAGATGCGGAAATAACTAAAATAACTTGTCAATATTGTCATATGTACCTAACAAATGATATTTTGGATAAAAGTTTAATGGTTTTTTTTACAGAATGAGTCAATATTTTTGCAAATTAACTAAATTTGTTATCTTAAATGAAAAACATTTTTACACGTGATAAAAAAGGTTTTTATTAGTTTAGTTTTTATTATTAGATCGTGAACCAAACAGTTTTTTAGGTTTTTTTTTCTAGTAGGTTTTTTTCTGTGATTATATTTTCAATTGCTTTATTTTGTTTTATATTTCCCATAAAAGATTTTAATTTTTTTGCAAGAGGACGTACACTTGTGGCTTTATTTATTTCAGATTTCAAAACTGATAATAATTTCAATGCAGACCACTGATAACAAACAAAATAAATTCTATTTAGAATATGTTCACACTTCTCATAGTAACGGTTTATAGTCATTTTTAAAGATAAACTATTTAGAAATAAAAAATATTAAAATGTATCAAATCCATTCAAAAGTTTTGGAATACATTTGTAAACATATTTTTTACTCTGATAACAAGATAATTTACGCTGTAGTTCAGTTGTCTCATGTTATGGTTTGCAGCACGAACTAAACCCAAGCAACATTTTGTAACCGTGGTTACGTTGTAACCAGTTGCAAATTAGTAACATTAGCACCATGGTAAATAAACCGTTGCAGCAACGTAGCAGCAACTTTCGTAATTTACTGAGGTTTCAAATCTATTACAGAAATAACCATTTTACAACTATGGTTATAAGTAAGTTTTTCTTAAACCCTTATGTAACTACAGTGTCAATTTAGTGACATTAAAACTTTGATTTCGGTTTCGAGTGTAACAGTCTTGAAACTATGGTTACAAGTGTGAATTTCTAAAACTACACTGCAGTGTTAATCTATACGTTCAAACAGTAACAGAAGAAGTGCAGTTTACGAGATTTTTATAAGACACATAGCCCATTATCATTATCCAATAAACAGTATCCAAAGTGTTTCTAATTCAAAACTACGTAAGTACAATTATTGGTATATTATATTACTATAATTTTAATCGTGCATTTAAACTACTGTTTCTAATTTAATCAACGTTGAAGAATTAGTTGCCAATTATAAGTAAGCAAATTTTAAATTGGTTTTATTTTCTTCTAGGATAAAATAGAATTTGATTGCAAGGACATTACAATATTACACACAGTGATCAGAACGTGTAACTTAGATCGCCATTGCGAACACCTATAATCTTTAAAAAACCAGTCGAGATTATGATTATTGAACCGATTATAATTGCACATGTGCATTTGTAGCCTAATACAAATATTTAACTAAGAATTACGTAGACTCATTAAACTATAACATGTGAGGAATATCTTAATCCGCCATGGCCTTTTAACACAAAGACATTTTTCTCTTAACAAAATGTATGCATTTACTATTTACAAAATTTATAAATAATAGACATAATCCGCTTTTCTTGAAAATTTGCCGTAAAAACCTGTTTACTGGTACCTACCTGCAACAGATGTAAAAATTCTTTTATTATATCTTTTTTGTTTGAATTTAGTTCTATAAGAAACTGTAAAAATTTAAGTAATGTACATTTATTATAACTTTTTATATATCTGTATCTTTTTATTAATATATTTGTATCTCTACTTTTGTTTTAATCTTTATGATGCAGTTAGTAACTAAAATCTTGGATGGAAAGCGGTTATAAAGTAGTTTCAAATAATGGTAATAAGCATGTTTTCAAAACAGTTACATAGCAGTTGCTGTAAACAGTAACTACAATGTTACAAATGAATTACAAAACCGTGATGATAAACCATTACAGAAACGATTCAGAATAGGTAAACATGATTTGTAAAAAAACGTTATAGCAACGCTGCAAAACAGTTACAAAGTAGTAATTGCAACGGTTTCAGACACGTTGTAAAATTGTTATAATATTACTGCAGTTGCCTTGCAACTGACCAAATCCGGTATTGACAACGTATCAGGAAAGACTCAGCAACTATTCTGTAACTAAATACCTTACTGAAACCATAGTTGCAAGAGAGTTTTACAACCGTTTTGTAACTGATTTTTGCTACTTGGGAAGATAAATAAATGCAAATACTGAAATTGTTACTCCAGCCAACTGCGCTTACGCTATTTATACCAGATATCATAGAGAAATTTCAGTGATTTAAAAACCAAACTGGTAACACTTGTAAATGATTTTTTAGGGTTGTTTTTTAATATTTCTTTTTTAAACAAATTTTAAAATTTCTAGAATAAATGTATTAATGGAACGCCCAAGCCCGATTTTTCGAAAAATGTTTAGTTTATATTTTAAAATATCTAATTTAAAAAAATAAAAAATCGAGCTTGGGCGTTCTATTTGTATTTATATATAAAATTCAATGCAAAAAATCCGAACTCAATCAGTTAATAAATAAACTCAAAAAATGGTTTACAAGTTTTACCTGGTGAGAAATCAGCCTTAAGAAATTTATTAAATGGAATAAGTCTTTTCACTTTAATAAATAAACCTGTAATTGTTTGAATAAATAAACATTACATGTACTATTGTTGTATTAAATTCGTCAGTTTAATAAAATAACATTTTAAAGATAAAACGGTTTGCTGATAAATATTTTCCAGCATCAACCCTAAAATGAAAAATATTTGAATTACACATTATAAAAACGTTTTTTTAGTTATCAACTCTACACGCTAAATTGTTTAGCTTAAATAAGTAATTTATCAGAGGTGTTCAAAAATGTATACTTCAAACTGTTTCTTCTGCGCGAAAATCTATAGATGAAAAACTTTATAAAGAATATTGGTGTTTTTACTTATAGGCAATTTTTGTCAGAAAAATAAAATTACGATCAATATTATTCTTAAAAATTAATTTTTATAAACCCTGCGGCAACAATGATAAGCGAATTTCTTTCAAAGAACTAAAATTTATAGATGTGTAAGGACCAACCCTCATATTTAAAATTTCTTTTTATCTACTACCAAAAGGATAGGAAAATTGGACTATTACCGGAAATACTCGAAAATAAACTTTGGTTATGTTTTTTAAGCGTGACATTTATTGTATAAAATTCGTGTGGATGATAAGAAAATAGAGTTAAAGTTAATTTTTTTTTCAGATGCAAAATGTGGAGATTTCTTACGATTGTTTTTTTAACAACGAAACAAGTGAAGTCGGAAACGTTCATATTGGGATACTTAACTGGATCTCAACGAAAACCTGGAGATTTAGAATATTCGCGTCCGGGACTTACAATATCTGGCGCAATTTCTTTAGCCGTTGAAGAAGTAAATAACGGAATATTGAAACAAGAAGGACATAAATTAGAGTTTATAGTGGCGGAAACATTCGGAGAAGAAATTGTCAGTGTTCAAAAAACTGCTGAATTATGGACGCAAAATGTTTCGGTGTATATCGGCCCACAAGAGACTTGTAAACACGAAGCTTACTTAGCCGCTGCTTTTAACTTACCGATGATTTCTTATGTGAGTTTGTTATATGCGTGATTTATTATCCTGTTTTCAGTTTTGTACAGATTACGAAACGTCAGATAAAAAGCGATTTCCAACATTTGCTCGCACGAAACCGCCCAATACTCAAATATCGAAATCGATTCTTTCGTTGTTGAAAACTTTCAATTGGACTCATGTGAGTATAAATTTTGTTTTTAACATAAAAAATAATTTTTTTAAATTTTATTTTAGGTAGTTTTACTTTATTTAGATTCGCCCGACTTTGAGTATGGTAATGTAGCTCTTACTATACAGCAGTCTTTATCCTCTGCTGGTTTTACTATAATAACAACACTTCAATGGCAGACACCCTATCATCAAGGATATATGGAAAATCCCTTTCATCAGCTAGTTGATGATACGTATCAGGATACGCGAAGTAAGTGCT
The DNA here is from genome assembly GCA_035610365.1 of Aquatica leii. Classification (NCBI taxonomy): domain Eukaryota; kingdom Metazoa; phylum Arthropoda; class Insecta; order Coleoptera; family Lampyridae; genus Aquatica; species Aquatica leii. The sequence goes on from CM069436.1 coordinate 61,329,588, forward strand.
ATCATTACAAGTTAAATGAGATTTCCGTAATTTAATCACTTCGAAACGTCCGCAAAGTTCTCTATACTACAATGGAGGTGACATACATTTTCAATCCTTCCGACACGAACTTTACGCAGAAAACCGATCGAGTTATTACACTGAGTTCTATTAAATTCAACACAAATTTTATATAACTATAATAAGCATTTTATTTAAACACTTTAAAAGAACGTTGCAGTGTGAAATAATAACCTAATACATCATTTCTTTGCATGTAAATTTTAAATTATAAATGCAACGAATGCATATAGGTGAATGCAAATGAAGTATTTGAATAGCGACTAAAGATTTCTGTATTCTACGATTTTTACTGTTATTATTTGTAACCTAACATTTAATATGGACTTAAATAAATGAAATTAAAACTTTTACCATTAGAGGAAACAAATTATTCAGAAAAATTATGTAATCATTCGAAGTTTAACGATATTTTTACACGAACTTTCAACATCTGGACAGTTTAAAAGCTCGTAATTAAATACGTTTTATGTTCTGATTATTATGCAATTTCCCCACAGTTACTTGTTTAATATATTTTTTTTGTTTTACTAATTCAATTTTTCAATTAATTGCAGTGTTCTCTTTTTATACTATTTATTCAGTGCAAACAATTTTTAATATATAGTTTAACACTGAACGTTTTTAACCGTAGATACTAACGTTAATAGCTTCATTATATTAATGCAAAATTCATGAGGTTGTATATATGTCATCGAACAAAATACAAATATGTACACTGTTTTAATGTGGTTGTTTTGATTCTAATTTTTATTTTTAATTCTTCTATAAGAAAAGTATAGCGATCGCAATTTTTTTGCAGAATTTTACGTCTCCTGAATCAGAAAAATGCATTTTTGACAAAAAAAATTGGCTGTTAGTGTGTGTGTATTCACGATAATTTTCAAACCAAAAATACTAGCAACTTGAAATTTAGTATAGAGCTGGCGGAAGTAGGTATAACCGCTATTTTTAACAGTTTTTCTTATATAATTTCGTACGTATGTAAATTATTCAAATTATTTTTACAATTTCTTATAGAGATAATTCTTCCTAACAATTTATTCAAATAACAAATTTTTCTAACATTAACAGTTTATTAGATGTTTTATTTATAATTTAACATGAATTAATAAATATAATCTAGGTTCGAATCCTGCCTGCGACAATTTTTTTTTACAAAAAAAATTTATATCTTGAAGGGAAAACAAGATACGTTAAAAATAACAATTTTTCTCTATATTCTTTTGACTTGTTTATACACGGAGTGTTGCATCTTCTTTACATTATCTTTGGATGTACCCACGATAACTCTCGAACACAAGTCTTTGAAATTTGGTATATTCTCTCGGTTCTGTCAAAAGATGGGTATGATAAAGAAACCGTAAGTAGATGTATCCGCTATTTTTAACAGTTTTTCTTGCATAATCTAGGTTCGAATCCAGCCTGCGACGATTTTTTTCAGAAAAAATTCTATATCTTGAAGGAAAAGCAAGATGCGTTAAAAATAAAAGTTTTTACTGTTTTACTAAATGAGAAAGCAATATTGAGGCAATATTGGGTTAGTCGATATGACAACATAAGTTCAATTTGCCACATTTCGGTTACATCTTAATGAAATCGAGGAGAAAAATTTCAAAAAAATTATAGCATGCTAAGAAGTCAATAAGATAAAGATAAAAATATTACCCGTTTTGAGGTAATGTTAGAAAATTGTTGGTTGCTTACTCCGGTCTCGGTTTCTAGTGCCTTCATATAAATATCAGCATAAAATGTTTAGTACTGTACTCATTTCTATTGAAAAGCTGCATATTTGAAAAATTTGTTTGTTTATACAGGGTGTTTAGTTTTCGCTGAGCAGCATAAAGTTATACTTTTTTAAAGAGCAACCCATCAATTTTTTATGCTGTTTCATGAAGGCTTAATTTAGATAAAAAATACTTTTTAAATTTTTTAATTGATTGCGGCGTTGTTTTTGAAATTTTGGAATTTGTTTTTGTAAATTCGTAGATGAAAGCCAAAAGTACTTAAATAGTTTAAATTTTTTTTTAATCCGCCGTACTCATTTTGTATGAGAGCTCTAATTCTCAATTTTTTTAAATTGCTGCAACTCATTTTTTTAAATAGCACCTTCAATTGTTTTTAACTGTTTCTAATGTAGTTTTTAATTCTCTATCGATTTGCACTAGTATTTCTTTCTTCTAACATCTACAGTTATGGAAATGTTTATAAAAATTCAGTTAAATTACATTATTTTAATCAAGCAGGTTTATTCTAGTAGGCTTTGTTTCTATTAAACAAAAAACAAAAAAAAAGGATAGCATTAAAAAACCAACAAAAATAAAAATAAAACATAACAAATGTTCAAAATGTTAGCCGTTTTGTTGTAGGCACGTCTCAAGTCTTTGCCGTAAAGATTCGCACACACTTTGTAGCATCTCGTGCGTGACGTTAGAAAATGTGGTTTTTATTCTGTTCATTGCTTCTTGTGCAGTAGGATCATCTTGAAATAGATAATCTTTTTCAAACTTCCATAAAACGAAATCCACGACAGTAAGATCAAGAGATCTTGCCGGCCATGGCACAGAATCTCCTTGGCTCATCCATCGATCACGATGTTGTTCGTTTAAATAATTACGCACATTTCTAGCAAAATTACAGGGCGCACGATCTTGCTGATGCGAAGATCTGTGGCAAATAATTATTCAAAAACTGCAAATATTTGTCGGCATTTAAATGACCATCAAAGAAGTAAAGACCTATAATAAAATCATCTACAATTCCTCCCCATACATTGAACGTGCATCTATGTTGATAATCCAAAAACCTTAAAATATAAAGATTTACAATAACATAGAAATAATAATGTACTTGGCCATTACTATGAAAAGTAGTTTTGTCGGTAAATAAAACAGTGAATATAAAACCTGGCACCTAATTAAGTTTATTTAACATCTACACACAGAAACTTCTTCTTGAGTTAAAATTCCCTATGATCAACATTCGATGCAGTTCAATGTGATAAGGATGATATTTATAGATATTTATTGAGTGAAAATGTGTTTTTAAAGTTTTAATATTGAAATGAGCCTCTTGCAGCATTGACCACGAGTCGCCACTGTTCATGCTAAAACTCTCTTTATGAAAATTGTTGGTTACTACTTCATAAACTTACATGTCAATTTCGGCGAATTTTTTTCTTTAACTCGCGGTTGTTTTGGGGTCTATTGACGTAAATCAATGATTTGACAAACCTAAAATAAAAATTGCATAAGGTTAAATCACACGACCTTGGTGGACATTGCTGGTCACCACAAAGCGAAATAAGCCAATCCAAAAGGTTTTCATGAATCAACGCAATTGTTTGACACTGTCACAAATCAACGCAATGTTTTCAATAGGCCAGTCAGAACGAGAGACGTTGAGAATTTTTAATGTTGACTGTTAATCTTGTTGCGTTGATATTTTTTATAACTTTGCACACTATTTCATTCACTCGGTGCCTTATTGCAGCCAAGAATTGCGCAAAGTCGTCAGACAGTTGCTCCAAAACTTTCTCCGTTTCAATAAAACGTTTTCACAATTTACACAGGTTTATCAGTTGAAAAGCGTTCTATGATGACACACAAAATAAAATCAAAAAGTTAGAAAATTTTAGCTTTGTACAAAACGGTGTTGCAAAGCAACAAACAACAACATGGTGAGCGATTCAAAACAAGCACGCTTTTTGAAACACATTTTGTTGTACTAAGACAAATCTATTTTTTACTTATGGTTTAATTATGGTATAGAAGAGAACCTTATCAAAGATAATTTTTCTTCTTCTAGTGCTCTGTACTCCGTGTACTTGTTCCATTGTATCATGTTTGTTTTTAAATCCGAATTCATTCTTCAAAATCAGTTTAACAGTAGCAGCTTCTTGAAGACTTGGCATTAAACTTATGAGTTAATAGGATGTAATGCTGTAACATTGGTATATACCTAGAAAAAATTGTTATTTTTTAAATATGATTTCATTATTGTAATACCACTACGGGTTTCGATATTATATTGATGAAGCAAAGTAGTTTTTATATTTACTTTTATTAACTATTGCGTATGCGTGAATGCCTCAAGCGTTCTTACCACTGTTACTGACCACTCTGCTGGCGTACCTATTTATACTCTAAAATTATAGTATAGAAGAATTTTTTTAGATTATAAGCGACTATCGTCTTAGAGCACAGCGTAATAAAAAACCTATACTTTATAGGTTTAGTCCTGACTTCTTCTTGTGGGTCAAAATAAGTAGTTGATCTGATCCTTTGCTGTTTTGTCCTTTGTGAATCTAAACAAACTGACGTTTTTCAAACAATCAGTGACAGTTAGCGCTCTGAAGATGCAAGCTGTAATGTCTTGAAGTTCCAAGTTCAATTGTTTGTTAAGACTAAGACTAAAGAAGACTTATAGTACTACCTTACTTTTAAAAACAAAGTCAATGTTTGCAATACTTTTGTAACGTATTTAGTTTAATAGGAGTTGAAAATTTCAGTATATTACGCAACTGAATAGAAACTGTTTATCAATTGTCATGGTCAGCAACGCAAATATACTAAATGTCTGTTTTTTTGTGTGTGTGATAACACATTTGTTCAAAGTTTGCCAATTGAAAAAAATCGTTTTAAGTATTTTAATTTGGCATTACTTAATTTGTTTAAAAAAAACTGCTAAGGTAACCACACGACTTTCCTATAAGAAATGATGAAGGAATGTCTACATATTTTTTTAAGGTTATGTTGTCATAAAACTATTTTGAAGTAATATGCACACGTTTGCATTGATTTCCTAGCATGCTATAATTTTTTTAAAATTTTTTTTCTCGATTTTATCAAGATCATATCGACTAACCCTTATATTTGTGCGTCTCGATATTACCCCTTTAGTAAATCAGTAAAAAAATTGTTGCAGGCAGGATTCGAAAGTATATTATATTTGTGAATTTATTGTAAATTACAAATTAAATATCTAATAAACTGTTAATGTTTCTTTATCAAACCCATCTTTTGACAAAGCAGAGAGAATATAAAAAGCCAGCTCCATACCAAATTTCAAGTTACTAGGACTTTTGGTTCGAAAGTTATCGTGGGTACATCCAAAGACATTTTAAATAAGATGCAGCACTCCGTATATAAACAAGTCAAAAGAATATAGAAAAGTTTGTTATTTTTTAACGTATCTTGATTCAAGATATAGAATTTAAAAAAAAAATCGTCGCAGACAGGATTCAAACCTGGTTATATATGGAATTCACTTTAAATTATGAATCAAATATCTAATAAACTGTTAATGTTAGTAAAAAAATTTATTTGAGCAAATTCTCCATACCAAATTTCAAGTTACTAGGACTTTTGGTTCGAGAGTTATCGTGAGTACATCGTTACACACAGACACACACGACACACAAAGACACCCAAATTTTTTTTGTCAAAAATACATTTTTTTTTGATTTAGGAGACCTTGAAACGTAAAATTATGCAATAAAAATTTAAAAAAAAATGCGATTGCTAGCAGCTTGTTAAATATAAACATTTCCACAAAAACAAAACTTTTAAAAACTAGGATACCTTTCAAAAATATCGTCAAAATCTTTCTTGGTAATAAACAACCAGAAAATTAATGCATTTTCTGCATAGTCATCTTGCTGACCTCTCAAAAATCTTGGTGCAATAAACGATAAGCAGGGTAAACAATTTCGCTAAGATTTGAAATCACGGTATTTTAAGGCAAATGAAATGGACATATGATGGTTTACCATTATCGGAACATCAAGTAAGATTGTTATCACATATTACACACTCTAGAAGACTGTGATCGAAAGTTTTTATTTTAATATGTATATTATTTTCGATTAGCAACAAAACTGTTTTTATTTAAAAATAGTACATTATAAAATAATAAAAATATAACGAATTTTTAGTTTTAATTTTTAATGTCTTTATATTGTACGGATACTTTATTTTTACAATACTATTGTCTTCTATTAACTTGTCTTGATTAGTAACGCCTAAATAAAATTTGTTACTCAGTCCAAAAAAGGCACATATCCTAATTTCTTTTTCCTACATTTATCGAAATTTTTGTCTGTAAAAAATTAACAGAGCGATTTAAAAAAAATAAACATAGCGTTTATTGTTTTAATTAAATCTGTTTGATTTTATTTTACACTGTGTTTCAAATAATAGTAACAAAATAAAAAACATTAATTTGAGTTTGCTGATGCTGCTGTTGCTTCTAAAAGCAGAATTATTTTCTTTTTTTTTTTAATTTTTAAAAACATTTCTTTTGTCTTATTAATTTACATAAATCAATATCAAATTCACAAACGTGTGTTTCATAATCAATATTAAGAAAACCAAGACTATTTGGTATCATAAATTAAAAAAAAAAAAATTATATACTAACTTCCAGAAAAATTGCAACACCTAGAAGTTGTTGAACAATTTTATTGAAATTTTCAGAAAACGTCTATTTTCATAAAACAAAGTGATTATTAAAATTTAAAAATAAAAGAACAAAAGCTTAAAAAGATTTTTTAATAATGAGTTGCTCCGCCACGATTTGTAATGCACGCATTTAGACGTCTTGGCATGCTATCAATCAAGTGATCTATAGCTTGTGGTATATTGTCTCAAGCTTCTTGAATCCGTAGCTGAAAATCGTGTAGAGGGTGTGGTAAATTACCCAGTCGCTTACCAATCATATCCTATACATGTTCAACGAGCAATCAGGTGACCGAGCAGGTCATGGGAAGACGGCAATGTAAGTTTCTTCTAAAAACCGTGTTGTAGCCCTTGCCGTATGAGGGCGTGCATTATCCCGCAGGAAAATGGGATTTTGCAGCCCCTGAAGATATGGAAACCCAAATGGTTCTAGTACATTAGCAATGTAACCAGCTGCGTTTAGGTTGCCGTCAATAAAAACCAAGGGTGATCTGTTACCATAACATATTGCACCCCATATCATAACTCCTTGAGTCAGTGCTGTGTTGCGTTCCACAAAAAATCTTAGATTTTTACGTTCTCCACCTTCCTACGACCATCGTGGACCCACAAGCAAAATCGGGACTCGTCACTAAACACAATTTGATGCCATTCTTGCGCCTAATTAACCCTTTCGTTGGTCCATTCTAGTCTGCGTAGACGGTGAAGTGGTGTATAAGGGGAAGACATAAAAATAGACGATATGAACGCAACCCATAAGATCTTATCCGGCGATAAACATATGACATTGACATTCTGACTCCTATACCTCTCATCCAATCATTTGCAATTGATCGAGTTGTTGAAAATCTGTGTCTTGTAGCCAAAACTCTTAAACGACGTTCTTCGCGATCTGTTGAACTCCTTCCTCGGACCAGTTCTCTCTCATACCAATTTTACGGCCACATTCAAAATCCCTTAATTGGACAAAATGTTGATATTGACGTACTCTCGGTATTGTTATCAAGTTCAGAATGAAATTGTGAACCAACAACAACAATTTGCAAACTTGAGAATTACTAAATGGTCTACTACTTTAAATTTTTTGTTACTATGTTACTATGGAAACAACAGGAAAAATACAAAAAACTACTGGCTAGCTTTTATTCAAATTTTAATCATCACTTTGTTTTATGAAAATAGACGTTCTAGGTGTTGCAATTTTTCTAGAAGTCAGTATAGAAAGCCCGCTTTATATTCTTCTTATATCCTAGTCGACAGTTTTTTGCCAATAAATATGCTACTAACTCAGACTGACTTGTACTTTTTGGCGTTATTGATTCTTATATTTTTCATCAAGCCAACACTATTGTTTACTAATTTGATATAATACAAAAAGGCATTAAACAGACTTTTCCCGTCTTTTTACCAATTATACAAGCAACTCATGACTTTGCAGTCTAATTTTTATGGTTTCTTTGTTGTTACCAAACCGCGTCGGCTATAGCATTTACTTTAACATTGTGAACTTTTTTTTCAGCTTCTAAAATAGATTGCCAAATCTCTTGTTTAGCTGATATTCAAATGTTTTGTATAAATTGAATAATACCGCGAGATTATTGTTCAGTGCACTTGAAAATTCATTCAATTAAGTAAATTCACAGCTTATGTTTATAATGTTCGTTATAATATTGCATTTTAAAACAAATCCTTTCTAATCTTTTTTTACTAATTTGACATTTTTAAGTGAAGCTTTGAATCTGTATATTTGATGACGCGTTCCTGCTTGAATTCTAATTCCTCCCGAGTTATGAGGTAACCTAGTATATAGCGTGTTTCTGATACCGACTACAAACATATGAAAAAGTTTGCTTGTAGCGTTAAATAAAAAAAATTTTGTGTTGCCAACATCGCAAACGCCAATATTCGTTCGTTAGTGTAGTTACGTAATGGGCAAAAAAAGCTCTAGTGTGGCAAAATGAGAACTAGAAATCCACATAAAACTAAGTGTTCAAAGTCCATTATTATATTAGAACGAGTAACTTGAAATTTGGTTAGAATTAAAAAAAAACAATATTAAAGTTAATGTCAAATTTGACAAGTTTAGTAATTTGCAATAAACTTTTCAGGCCGGTATTGCCTATTTAAATAAGTAAAGATTGTTTTTTGATTTTAACCATGTGGTAAATGCTGTGAGATCCGTATTTTAAAACGTCTTTATGTATTGCGTTAATTATAGTTCTCTTTAATTATCCGCCATCCACAAAATAAATTGTCAGTAAAATAATTACAGCAAGTAATTAGCAAATATCACTCTTAATTTTTTTGTATTTGCACTGATCTAACTTAACTAAAGACTTTGTGTACTTGACTATGCTTATCTGCGATTGTAACCAAAACAAGACTTCAGCTAAATAAACAAAAGCGTTGCATTATAAGAAGTATAAATTTCTGTGTGATTTCTTTAGTTGACGCTGAAATGATTTGTGTTTAATTGCTTTTATTTTGGGTATTTTGGTAATAGCATGAAAGCTTGGCCTGTAAAAACTTGGTTTGGCAAGTATTGGCCTTGGCTTAATTATTTTAAAGTTTGGCTTGAGTTTTTAAAAGTAGAACTTGATTTCAAGCCAAGCTTTTGAAAACCAAGCCAACCCTGTAAATCCCTAATAACATCCGATCAAAAACGTGTTAAAAATAAAGATTGTGTTCAAACAAACGCAAAAATCTTAGACATGAAAATTTACGAATTCAGTTTCTAAATTTTGTTTGGTTTTATAAGCATTTGCACTTTCTACTTTGGGTAGATTGTGAATCAGGTCTAGGAACATCCGGTCTTAGCAATTGCAACAGTATCTAATAAGTTACTTCGTCTACTCATGTTTATGTGATGTAGTAGGTAGAGTTTCAGCTCACCGAATGAAATAATAACTCCATTATTTATTTTTTTTAAATATTATTTATAGCATAAGAGATTATTTTCAACAAATTTTGATTGCCGTTTATTTCATTACTACATGTCAAAAGTTGTTTTATAGTCATTGTATTTAACTAGTTAAAAAAACTAATTAAGTTATTTAAAATAATAACTTATGAAAAGTATATAGTAAAACTTTTTGTCTAAATTAACAAATATCGCTTTTAACAGTACCCAATTGCTGAGAACGCTGAAAACAGCTACGTGCACTGTTAAAATAATTGAATCAAAACTTATCAGAGCTGTCAGGGAGACGAGTTTGATGAAATCGATTTTTGTCCGACCAAATAGACCAAATATCTGTTATCTTGACGTATGACAACAACATTCATTAGAATAAAACGAAATTGAAAAGCAAGTTGATAAACTGATAAAATTTAAAAATTGTAATAAATATTCAAAAGTAAAATAAAAACTATACTGCATGGAGAGAAATATTATACTGAATTTAAGCATTACGATTTCATATTTAAAGCATTTGCTTTTTTCCTAAAATTGATTCACGTTCAAATAACATCTAACGTAAATGTACTAAAATTTAAACTAAATCTCTTATTGCAATGCAATTACAGCTACAATCTAATAAAATAAAAGTTTAATTCAAGCATACATCGGCTTGACTCAAAACCAACAGCCTTTTGCATGGTGCATATCAATTCCGCATAACCTTTTTTTCCGTGTGTATAGAAAATAAAAAATATATACCAATAAAAAACTATTTTTAAATCAAAGGAAAAAGAACCAACTGTTGCCATCTTTAGATAAACTTTTTAAATCTTCCGAAAAAAAGATATTCGCTGCTGCTGCAACCTACCCGAACAAGCAGTTACTGATATTCCAATTTTGATAACTGCATTTATTAAAAACGTAATCGGTTTTTCGAAGTTAAAAAACGAAGTTACTGATATATTACATCAGCTAAGATAGCGTAGGACTTGACACATGAACTTTCCAGCTTTGCTCTCATACATACTTCAATTCGTCTTTTGAAGTTTCATTTGAAATTAAAAAGCGTCGCGTGTAAATTAGTTTGCATTTCAATGTTCAACAATATTTTATGTCTTCATCTAGAATATGAAGACAAATATTAAGAAATTAAACAGAAATGTGTCTGACAAGTTCCTAAAAAAGTTTAATAAATGAAAAGCAATAAAAACTTACTGTCTGAAGTTACATTACGATGAAAAATTTTAGCAAAAAACCTAAAAGGTCATTTAATATTCTCGAAGTGACACAAGATATTTAGTAAATTTAGACCATAAATTATGGCCTGAAGTAGAATAGTTCACGTATCGAATAAAAAAAATATTAAAATCTTTCGTTGTTTAGAATACAAAAAACAAGAAGTAAATGTTACAATTTCTTCGGTTTACACATTAAGCGCGTGTTGGTTGGGTAGACAACCTTCTACACGTAAGCACCTAAGCAACCCTTTCTCTTTGAAGTACTGCACGAACGTCCGATAATTAATTAGTTTTAGCGATTCAAAATTAATTGAAAATTTATACTACAAACTTAGCGTTGTCTTTTTTGTGACGTGTTTTACGTATATTATCGATTTCATCACCTAAATTATAATTGTCATTAAATATGACGAGAAGTGTGGTTAATTACCTCAACCGCTCTTCATCAACTACTAGGGGTTAAGCATCACATTTGGCTTAAATTATAGAATTTCGCAAATAACTAAGTACCTTAAGGTGCACACTAAAACTCATTTTAGCTTGAAATAAACTTGAATGAAAATGTTGATTTAAAGTTTTTGATTGATAAATAGCTTTTTTTCTTTTTAATTTAAGGTAGGATATTCATACTTTTGTCATCGTATTCTTCAAATTTTAGAAATACACTAGAAAATAAGATTAACGAGTTCGTTTTATATAAAAACATTGTTATATTTTGATGAAAATTTATGGCATTTTTCAATTCTTTTATATATTTATTTTTATTTGTAATTACTCGTTGTTAACAAAATTAATTAAAACATTAACTTGAAACAGTGCAGTAAAAACTTTGACATTTATTGCTTGAATCCATAGTGTAAAGAATTCTAAGATTGTATTAAATTTGATTTATGCTTGAAATTAGAAGTATGCATATTTTAACTGTTTTTTTATGATTTAATTAAAACTTTACAATATGGGCAGTGACAGAAAGATTATAAGATTCATATTTAGAATTTTTGTAGTAAAAATATTTGTGCCTTAAAAACAAACTTTTAAATAAATGGATTATTTGAATTTTTTGATTAAAAGTTTTTTGTAATCTGCATATTGTTTCCAATAGTCAAAAAATAACGTATTACCTCCAAAGCTTGTAAAACTTTTTTAAATAAAATATACTCTGTGACATTGAAACTGAAATACTAAGAAGTTGTGACCAAACTTGGCAGGAAGGTTTAGGTACTCATAGGTAGTGAATTATTAAAATTTAAAAGAAAACGAACAAAGAAGAACACATTTTTTATTAAATAATGTGTTGATTCCTCCTTATTAGCTTCACACTCTCTTACTTTTTGTGGCATCGATTCCACAAAGTGACCGATTTTCACTGAAATTATTGTATTCCAAGCAACTTGCGATTCATGCCGGAGACCTTCCTCCTTATTAAAAATAACACGTAGAAACCAATAAGATTTTATTTAATTGGATACAATAAGTTTCTATGTAGGTTTTTGTCCTGGTAATTAACCATTTAAAACTATTAAAATTCAATAGTAAAATACTTAGAGAATTAATATGCTATTCCGTTAGAAACCAATAGAAAACCATTACTTCCTTAAAGGTTAATACTGTTTAACGCAGATAGATCCATTGAAACCAATAAAAACCCATACTTTTCTAATAAGTAATTACCAATAAAAAACTTAATATCAAAAAATGTTTTTATTGTGAATTCCAAGTTAAAGCATTTTAGGTGGTAACAGAGGAGCTGTGACTGATAAAATCATAAATCGATGACAGAAAAATTGTCCAATTGGCAATTAGAATAAATTGCAGGCGGTTACAGTAACTAACGCATTTATTATTGTGTCTTCACCAAACAGTACATATTCACATTCTTTACTGAAAATGGTTCATTTTCTTTTAAACAAGGCATTGTCAAAACATTTGTTGAGCAACCACACTTTTTTACCAAGATGCACCTGTAAAACTAATTCGTTGTTACTAAACATGTCACACTTATTGACTTATATTTAAAAAAACTTAACATTTCTATTAATTCAATCATCCACCGCTGAACTTTCAATGTTTTAGTTAAGCACAGGTTCAGATTGAACACCATTCAACAACAACAAATAAATAATAATATACAGTTAAGCAGGCCAATAACAATATTGACACAACAGTCAATAAAAACTTTTTTTGCGGAACTTGAAAACTTATTAAAATTTATAAATTTTTATCAAACTTACTGATATAATGATAAGCGCAATTTCTACCATTTCTCCATCTGTTATAAAATCATAAACTTTTTTTAATTGCTACTATTGGTTTTCTAGCTACTGTTTCTTCCACGTCTTCTTTGCTTTCTACAAAAATAATTAAATTACCATAGGTTTTGTATTACACGATACAACATATATACATTTAATACAGATTTCTTGACCAAACAATTTCAATCTTTCATCTAATTTAAATTTAGTATTGGAGGTTGGGACGACCAGGACACTCTATCTGCGCAATAAAATATATAAGCGTATTTTTCTATAAATAAATAAAATTAAAAAAGTCAGATTCACAACTTTATACTTGTTTTTTTAGTCAAGAAAATTATGAGGTTAAAAAACAAAATCGAGAAACAATAAAATCGGACTGTCACTGCAAAATAAAAGTATATAGAGGCGTTTCATTATGTCGTGAACTGTGACCTTGAGTCGAAAATCGGAATTAATATGCTAAAAGTCAAAAATTTGACAAGTCTATCTGAATTCCAAAAACGTTAGTCTGTTTAAAAGACACTCACGTCAATAAAAATCAAAAATAATCAGATATTTATTTATTAAATAAAAATTAATTTACTTATAATGATACTTAAAGACTTATTAACAGCAAATACAACGATAAAAACAAAGATACGTTAGAAAAAATGTACCGGCGTATGTTTGTAAGACGGATAATAACAATCTTTTGACATATACAGACTACAGCGCCACAGTTCACGAGATCCTGAAAGACGTCTAACAGTTTTATCACATATGTTTAGGTTGATCACTCAAGCAAAATAAAATTGTCAAAGTAATGTTCGTAAATCATCGTTGGTTCTAACTAGTCACTGTGGCGTTTAATGTATATGTAATAATTGTATTTTAAACACAATTTTACTATTGTAATCAGTAATTCAAATTTAATGTGCAATTTTTATTAATAATTTTCTAATAAAAAAAGAAATAAGTACTATAAAATCTGATTAGTAATTACCGATTGAATATTTCTTATTAGTAAAACACCTCAAAACATATAGGATTCAATTAAAATATCGCTTATTGGCAATTCCGTATGAAAACCTATAAATATATATAAAGTGCTACTTTACCGCACTAGTGCAGACTTGCAACAGTTGCTTATAATTGGAAGTATAAATTTACAGTCTCCAAAAAAACTACCATTGTTCGTGATAAGTGTAAACCTAAGCATTTACAACGAAAGCAAAAATTGGTATTATTCTTGGACTGGAAATAAAATGATTGGCGACAAACCTAGCACGAATTGAGTGATTTACAATTAATTGTGTCAAAAGTAGACTGTCAATGAAAGGATACATTGTGCAAATCGACAATTGACATCGTAAAGCCGTTTCCAAAATCGTATTTAAGAAACAGTTACGTTTTAGTGATCATAGACTACTATATCAAACAGACGGAGGTTTATACTATACCAAATTAAAAGACAACAATAGTCGGAGACGTGTTAGGGAAAAAGTTTTTTGCCGGCTTAAAGTTCCGTTGAAGTTACATTCCAATCAAGCTGAAACTTTCGGAAAGCTTACCAACTATTTAAACTATAGAAAATCATAAAGTTTAGAACGAACATTTTTAGTTTTTGTTGACTTGGGAAAGGACTTAATCAAAGTGGTGTCTAAACATGAATGAAACAGTAAGCAGTATTTGCGATTGTTTTTAATAACGGATCAATTATACGTTCACAAAAGCACACAACAAACACTGTCTGTGTTGTGCTTAACCTGTGGATAACCTTATTTTGATATAGTAGGTACTGTTGATAACAACCAAGTTAAGCTGCGATGTCGGTGAATAGGCATAGTTAAGAAAACTATAATAAAAAAAAAATAAATAAAGATGCCACAGACAATAACACTTACTATCATCTTGTTATTACAAGCATTGATATACTAGTATTTTACCAGATTTAATAACAAATAAAACAAAAAAACTGCCGGTTACATAAGCTAACACGGTCATCAAATTTTAACACAATACCAAATTAAACTTATAACGCAAATCGACCAAATATTTAATTTTTAATGCAGTCGCAAACAAATTAGTAATTACAAAATATATTTAATAGCAACGTTTAAATGAGTACATATTGTAAACCTTACCCTACCGAAGTTTCTTAAAGCAAGTATAGTTAATGGCGGCTAGATCCGAAATTATTTTTGAGATTTCTGAAATATGTAAGCTTACATGCAGCGATGTGAGTTTGCCAAAATTTGGCTTTAACTACGTTTAAAACAATTAAAGTAAACAACTTCATAACATAAAGCTGAATGCGTTTTATAACTGCAAGTAAAAGGAAATTATTTAGTATGATCTTAAATAAATTTTTGGTAGCTAAAATCTAATATAAGTAGTACGGTATAACCAAATTAACAATGCTTAGGACTGAATTTCTGCTTTTTAGGGTCCACTGCAAGACATAAGCCTCCTCTATTTTCCTTCATATGTTTCTGTCTTAGACTTTTAATATCCAATTTTTAACCTACCCGTTGTTTTTTTTTCTACAATATCTTCAACTCTCGTTCTTGTTCTTAGGTCTCTGTTTCGGATATTGTCTCTTAGGCTGACTCCGAACATGACTTTTTCCATTGCTCGTTGGCAGATTCGTAATCTGTTTGCGCTGTGTTTTGTTAGCGTCATTGTTTCTATGCCATACGTAACGACCAGTAGAATGCATGCATCGTATACTTTTCGCTTGAGATTGTTTGGTATTTTTGTGCTTTCAAGAAGATAAGTAAGTTTTGCAAAAGTTGTTCATGTGAGACTAGTCCTTCTAATTAGCTCGGTTGTCTGGTTTTCTTTTCTTCTTTTGGTGTCTTAATTAGTTATATTCTTGAACATTTTCTATAGCTTAATTTTTTAAAGTGATACTAATATTCTCAAGGCTTATAGTTTTAATTTTTTTGATATTTATTTTTAAGCTTATTATTTGAGATGTTTTGTTTAATTCATGCATTATGTCTTTTAATTCTTCTGCACTGTTACTTACTAAAACTATATCGTCCACAAATCTTATTAATCTTATTCCATCTATGTTAATGTCTTTATCTTGCCAGGGTAGTGACTTTTAGGTGAAATCGTGTACTCCTGCCGCATTCCTCTCTCTACTGATATTTTATCGGTTGTCAAATCTTATCAATTTTTATTTTCAACGTTGCTTTTTCATATATATGTTTGATGAGCCTAAAATATCGTAAATCGATCCGCCCTCTTGCCGTTTCTTCGAGTACTGCCCAGGTTTCAACAGAATCGAAAGTTTTATGGTAGTCAATACGAAGTGGAGTGGAATGTTGTATTCAGTACATCTTTCGATACGTGTTCGTACTGCTTGTATGTGGTTGATTGCGCTATAGCCCTTTCTCAAGCCCGCTTGTTCAATTAGTTGATGGAAGTCGAGCTTAGCTGTGAGTCGATTGGTCAGTATCTTGGTGAGTAGTATATAGTATACCGACAGTAAGCTAATAGGTTGGTAATTTATTAGATTTGTGCTGTCTCCATTTTTGTAAATCAGAATTACGTCGGCGTTTTGCTACGATTCAAGTATGCTCCCTTCGGAAACGCTTCGATTGATCAGTTTCAGCATTGCCTTTTCTAGAGTTCTTTCACATTGTCTTCTTCTGGAACTTTGCACTTCTTTATTTGTTTAAGTGCTGTCATATCTATCTATTTTCTCGGACCCGATATTCCTGATTTCTCTTCTAATTTGATAGGTCTCTTTTAGCTCGTTTTTCATTGTCATCATGGTTTCTTCGTGGTTTTTAGTTTCTTTATCACTTGCTGTCCTCTACTTCTTTTAGATTTTATCACTTTCATATTTATGTTATTTTCTATTAGTTCGTTAATCATGCGAGTGTTATACATTCTCACGTCGTTTTGGAATTCTTTATTCACTTTCATATTGAATTCTTCATATTCGGACGAATCTTTGTCCGCCTTTCTCCTTTTTGTTTAAGTTTGGATGTTTGATAGCAAATATTTTCGTTTTTATTGGGTAGTTGGAAGCAGGCTTGTTTGACGGCAGTCTTTATGCTGTTTGTTCTAGTTTGTCTAGATTTTATATGGGTTTCAGTTTTCGTTCTATTACATTGTTGTATTGTCTTCCTTTTTTCCGTAAATCTGTTATTGACGGTGTGTTTCTTTTTTTGGGCTTGTTTTCTTTTTTCCAGGTAAGTTTTTATGACATTTTATGTCTTAACGAGGCTGTGGTCACTACCCGTATTAAAGCAATTTATAATCGTGACATCTTTAGACATGTTTCTTACGGAAGATAGGATGTAATCGATCTCGTTCTTTGTTTTGCCGTCAGGGCTCTTCCAGTTCCACTTGTTTACACCGTTTTTTTAAAGAAGGCATTTATACCTCTACATAGGAATTCAAGCATCATTTGCCTCCTTGGGTTTCGATCTCCTAGTTCATATTTATCAATGCATTCAGAGTCTGTTATGGTTTTAGGCCTGATTTTGGCATTAAAGTTTCCCATAATAATTTTTCGTTTTGTCTTTTCTTGGTATATAGTTGTTGCAATGTTTTTGTAGAATTGTTGAGCATCTTCGTCTGTTGATGTGCTTGTAAGGGCATATTTTTGCACTATTTGTATGCTCAGTTTTCTATTTTGTTTTAGTATTATATACATTACTCGGTCGGAAACAGTTACCACTAAGTGTTTTAGTTTTTTGTGAATCATAATAGCTATTCCTTCTATGTGGTACTTTTCCTCTTTATTTTGTCGAAATAACATGTTAAATTACTAAAAGCAATATGACCGACTCCTATTTGTGAACTCGAATTAAACCGAAACCTGTTTTAATTCCGCGAGAATACAGAAAAAAATCTTCATTCTAGTGAAATCGCTAAAAGCGTAATAGATATAACCATTGAGTAATAATTTAAGAAGAGGCGCAACTAGTGTGTTAAAAATCGTACTGTAGTTTTATCTCTCTTGTTTCTCTTTTTTTTACCCGTCTGTACCCCCTTTTTTCATAAACTAATAGACTAAGACCTGCTGCCATCTGCAAAATCGTGGTTTCTATTTTGCGAACTTACTTATTTCTTATGAAGTACCAGTTAGAACCTATTCTTATATTTGTGTTTACTTTACCGTTTACCTGTTCAAAACCGGTTAATACCATAAACAATAGCTTGTATTGTTACGACACAAGTCAATGTCAAATAAACTTAAACAATATCATGCTTTATATTAAAGAAAACAAAAAAATATGTATATTCAAATATTTATTTATTTTTGTAAAATATAAATCGAAAACATAGAAATAACTAAAACAATGGAAATTAAATTAAAAGAAAATTGTTATGGGGATTTATTGTTATTATTCGTCAATTTTTAAAATTATTCAAATTACCAGTCCACCAATAATAAATTATAAAACTTATAAAAAGTTAAGATTACAAAAAGTTTTTTAACTTACATTTTTTCGAACAATCTCAAATCTAAAAATTTGTAACTAGATAATTAAAAAAATGTAAGTTTTACAAAATGTTAAATGTTAATTATTTTAAAAAAGGAAGATGGTGCAATTTAGAAACAAATATAAAAAAAATTAAGTTTAAAATCGTAATTGAAATTGGTTTGCTAGTTCAACAAAAAATTATTTGATATTTTAATATAAATGAACTCTAGTAATTGAAGAATTTCCCAGTGAGCAAATTGCAGCTAAAACCGGCTTTTTTATAACTACTTTAGCTTTTAAAGTTACTCTTTAGAACACTTTTAAGTGGTTTGTGAAAAAACTAAAACCTCCATGAAGCGCTTAAGTAGCTAAAAATTCCTCAGTTATGTTGCTGTTAGGTAGCTCCTTTAATTCATTAAAATCGGGCTTATACAGCTCTTTGTGGTACTAGCAAAGTTTTAAAGAAGCTCTAAAGGAACTGTAAACCGCCTTTCAGAAACAACTATACAGCTTAAATAGCTTTATTTTTTCTACCTTTAAGTAGCTTAAAAATTAAATAAATATTTCATTAGAAAAAGAAATCTTGAAATCGTTACCTTTACTTAATTTCTTAAAAAAATTGAGAAAAGTGATAAAGGAGAACCCATTGAAAAACCTAGATTTTGTTTAAAAAATTGATTATCAAATTTATCACTTATTTTTACTGAAATCTTCTTAAACAATTTAGAAAGTAAATATATTTCTGAACACCAAATTTTCTTACAAAAAATAATATTTTGGAAAAGATATGTTGATGACATTTTTTGTATTTAAAAAAATTGTAAATATTTTTTGTAGATTTTCGGAAGATGAGCATCATTATTTTAAAGCTCGAAACATATGTAAACGAATTTGTTATTAGTGGACTGGTAATTTAAATAATTTTGAATTAAAATTAATGTTAAATTTCTGAAAGAATAATTGACCAATTCATCCTTTAAAAGGATTTTTGACGGAGAATCCATTTGTATCACTATGTTGCGTAGTTTAGTCAAAACTTAACGGCTTGACGAATTTGAGAACACACTGATGTGGTCGTTCCAATATCTTCAAAATATTATAGGACGTATCTTCAACTATAAAATATATATTAAAAAAATTACGTATTATTGCTTGTCTACTTATACCTTCGTTTAGTGAACTGGAGCTGTAGAAAGAATAAATTTATTCGTCTTCACGATCGTCATCAATAAATAACAATCGACGTTTTCTTCCATATGTTTGAGAAACTACTACATTTGAGTATCTTAGGTTGATGTTCATATCAACAATTACAGCTTCTGTAAAAAATTATACTAAATAAGCCCAAAAAAAAATTAAGTTGTTAGTATTTTAAAAATAAAGTTTTGAAAATACAATTAGTATTAGTATTTTCAAAATTTTTGCGATTTTTTTTTAAACAATTGTAAAAATATTTTATGTATTGTTGGATTTGTATTGAAGTGCTTTCAGCATGCTAAAATAAACATAAAAGAATTTTGTTTATAATTTTTTTTATTTTTTTAAAAACTAAGTATTTATTAGACACGGTGCTAAAGAAATGCGGCCCTAACATTTACAAAAACGATATTTTTATTCGACATGCCAACATCAACAAAAAACATTTAAAGCAATGGCCAGAACGATTATGCAATTACGCTGAATCGATCATTATGCAAAATAATGATCGCGATATCGAGCGTCGGTACAATAACGATCGCAATCATTGATCGCTTATAAAATAACAATTGCGGTTGTGGAAAAGAAATTAATACTTTTAATTATCGCATAAACAAATAAGACTAATATAACACTATAATATTTACTTTAATAAATGTATAATAAACTTTAGGTATGCAGGTAGTTCACGGAAAATTGTAAAATTTTGTGTAAGTAGGTAAATAACCCCTTTGCTCTTTTCCTCGTAAGAATTTTAAACCACATACAGATTTTTTAATAAAAAAGTAACATGAATTTAAACATTGAATTATATTTTTTTTGTTTACAGAAATTTAACAATGCATTCTTTTCAAAGAGAATTAGAAAACTCTTCTAGGAAAGAACGTTTGTAAAATTTGTGTCACACATTCAGCATTTAGGGAAAAACCTAGCTTTATATAAACACCAAGGTAAATCATAAAAACACAGGAAGTTAAAAACAATAAGCATTAACTACAAATGACAATACGTATTTGAAAAGAATTGCAAATTTATTTTACATAAATCTTATGTTTGAGACAAATATCAACACGAGTTATTACTAATTACTCAACAATCTTTTCAGAGTCAATTTCAAATAGAAACATTTAATTTACGAAAGAACGACACTTATTTTTTAATATGTTGTTTATTAATGCTTTAAACTATTTGTTCGTAAGTTTGCATCAGAATTCAAATAGCACTTAGTGTCGAAAAAAAAACATCACAGTAGTATCTATTTTCTGTGAATTTTTGTAAATATTTTTTTTAAATCTAAATATGAACAAATTTTAATACGTTATTGTTTAGAAACAATATTAAAAAATACTTAGATATGTTGATTTTCAATACTCCAAACGTTCTTGTATCCCGGAAAACGAAAATCGAATGTTTATGGCTAGATTTATGACTAACTTTACACGAGCGACTTTTCAGCAACAGTCGATTACTAATTAATTCTAAATACCATGATTGCGATCATTGATCGTGGAAAATAATAGCGATCTCAGCCACTGATTTACAGTAATTATTTTAAGTTATTGTACAATTAAGTGCAACAAGAAGAAGAAGAATCCGGACAAGGAGATTCTCCGATGCTAATTTAAACCATTTTTAAACGTTTGGTAGAAAAAAAAAAATTTAAATATTTACCTGATTGAAGGTGTAGAACAAGAACTGCAGTGTGTTTAAAATTTCCTTTTGTTGTTATACATTATCTCCGAAGATGCTTCTCACAAATCTTCTTTTGTTTTAAATCTTCCAAGTCCATTGTGGCAATGTTTATATTTCCACAGTTTTTCTAACATTCTTTAGCACGCACTTTATCACTAATAAAAAACTTAAGAAAACTAGTACCTTTGTTTTCGGTATTATTATTTTCACAATTAATATAAACACAACCGTGATCTGTAACTTTTCCCATTTTAAAAATAAATCAATAATATATTTACACTTAAACTAAACAAAAGTTCAAACAAACATTACTACTACCAGAATTTCAAAAATCGTATCGCAATGTTAACCCAAGAAAAACTTTCTATTCAATCCCGAAGTTTACAAGTCGACAGACACGCAAGAACTGAAAAATCTCGATCCAATACGAACGTGGCGACCTCTATATCTCGATCCAAGCAGTCGATACGATATCGCCCCTTAAGTTGCATTTCTTCTTACATTTATTATTCAATGATATAACTCACGATAACAATTAAATAAAAAAAAGAATTACCTACAATTAAGAGGACAGACGCCTTATCAAAATCAACCACTCACAGCGACTTTAAACAAAAAAGTCACCGACGCAATTCCTTCTCGTAAGTATCGAATAATCTGAAATTATCTCAAAAAGAAAAATTAAGTTCAATAACATTAAAAACGGACATGATGTAGCGTACTACGAGACTCGTTAGGTGCACGGCTTATTTCTGTCGTGTTACTTCGTATCCGATCCTTTACCATTTACAATATCTGCACATAGATTTAAAAAAAACAAATATTAAAGTTTTGATTTTATTGAAAAGATCTAGTTTTCTTCCGTTGCTAATACATGTGGTGGTTTTTATCGACCACAGCTTTCTTAGGTAGAAAAAACGCCTCTAGTTTCTTTAAGTCGTGGCACACACGTCAAAATAAAGTTTATTAAAAGTAATAAATTGTCTATTAGGGTATCGCTCAACCCAGAATCTACTTGTGGCGTGGAAATTATAATCAGCGTACATTAAAACAGTATCACTGTTGTACATAAAAAAAAATTTAAATAATTATTATGAAGTACGAGCACGTTTACATAAATCACAAATAAATCAGACTGTCGAACTCAGTTCTAAAAAAGCAAAATTTTAAATTCAGTTATCTGAAGTCTTGTTTTGGTTACAACCAAACATAAACGTGATCGTGTACACAAAGTACATTTTACTAAGCTAATTCTAAGAAAAAAATATTACTATCTGCTTTAATTATTTTATTAACAATTGATTTTGTAGATGATAAAAAACTAAAAACAATAATTAACACATACTACAGCATTTACACTAATCGTTCACCGCATAGTTAAAATCAACAAAAAATTTCCATTTGTTTAGATAGTTTTTACTTAACGCCATAAGGAGACTATTCCTTGAGTCATATTTCAGATTCGCCCTTATAAAAAGACATCATGATTTCAGTAAATTGTTGCATGTTAACAATAAACTAAATGCTGATCAGTGCAAAAACCTTCAACACATTTGTAAACAAGTCAATAAGTAATCACAAACTTGAAAAAAGTTTTAGTGTAGTTTAATGTAATACAAACTCGATAAACTTTTTGTTAAACACAGTAGACAAAAAAATGTTTATGTGAAAACTTAAAAAAGTAAAATGAAATTAGTTTATAGATTAATAAATTTACTAGGTGTTTTATTTAAAAAAAAAATATTAACATTATACAAAAACTACTCAAAACAAATTAATGTAAATATTTTAAGATGTAAAGAACTACAAAAGTGTTGGTTGGTAGATTTTACTACTGCAAACTTAAAACATGTTTTAACAAAACGCCTCATAAAATTCAAAAGTACTATATAATATGCACACATTTTTCAGCATAACTGAAAAAATTATTAGCAGAAATTCCTAAACTGTTTTGTCATTTATAGAGACTCAGTAGTAGAAATACTGCTATGTGATTTTTACATTGTGTTGTTTTTTGTTGTCGATATATTAAAAAATAGTAAAGTAGTAAAAACGCAGTGTTTTAAGCTACATTTCATTAGAAAATTTTGGTATTAGTAATTAGTTCATAAAGTTGTGTTTTTTAGTTTTGCAACGTAAGTATGTATATTACACTTACACTTTACTGTCTGAAAATGTCATTTTTTTATCTGGCACATTGAGTAAAAACTTTTTTTCAATATGTATTTGAAAAATACTATGTCGGTAAGATTGTAAAACTAGGTACACTACGTTTTTTAGTTAATAAAAATTGTTATGAATTTTTTTTCAGCTTTGTTGTTTCAGACTTATCTCACATTAATTAAACTTTATTCACTCTTTCAAATATCACGTAAATTTATACAAAGTAACAAAACACTATATAACAATGTTATTTAACAAAAATTTGTATTAGAATATGTTTGTGATAATTTTTGGAAATACTTAATCTTCAAGTTATATATTGAAACGTCCGAGAAATTACTTGCAAATTCAAGAGCCTTCTAGAACTGTTATCTAGTTTCTAGAAGATATAGCGAAAAGTGAGGAACGATCGAGAAAGATTCGCCGATGTCTATAAAAGCCGAAGATGGAAATCGTAGGTCAGTTATTGCTGGAATGTGAATGCATGCAGTATTCAGAAGATTAAGCAAGTGAAGATAAATAAGTGATTAGCACGTGCGGACGTTTTAAATAAATAACAGTGTACACCGAATCGAGTGAACGTGACTTATAGTGTAAACAAATCCGAGGACGTTATCTTAAGTGTTATACAACGGTGATACATAAATTCGTGTAAGTGTTTTTATTATTAGATTTAATTAGTTCGGTTAATTTAAAAGTATACATATTTGTAGATTAAGTAAACGTAGTTTTAGTCGTTATAAATAAATTAGTTTTTAATAAAAAGATACGTAACAGTGGCGTCAGGTGTTGAGGTATCAAACCGTTCGCGATTTTTAGTGTGAATACCATTAAGTTATTTGATATCGCACCCGTAATAAAAACATTGCATAAATATCTGTTAAGATTCGCGATAAGCGTGTTTATATAGTGTTTATTAAACTTTTTCTTTTAACAAGTGCGATCGCGATTAGGTTCGTTTCCGTACACTAGTAGTTTAATATTAATAAGTGGATAGTTATTAAATTTTGTGTTATATAAAAACTGCATTTTAAAAAGTAGTGTATTCAAACTTTATATTCGTGTTATATTTAAATTTATGCCGGTGACGCGTTCGCAGGCAGTTAAAATGGATTCAAAAATATTTGAAATTCTCGAATCGATGAATAAAAAAATGGGCGAAAATTCTCAGAAAATGGAAGAAAAGTTTCACGAAAATTCGCAGAAAATGGAAGAAAACTCTAGAAGAAAAGTTTTACGAAACTTCTCAGAAAATTGAAGAAAAATTGATGGAAAATTCTAGACGTCTAAAAGAAGAAATACAAACAAGCATAGAAAATCAAATAAAAATTGTTCAAGAGGAAACCCAAACAGATATGTTAAATTTAAAAGAAGAAATTTGCGAATCTATGAATGACAAAATAGAAGCAGTAGGGGATAGAATGAAACTGCTTGAAGAAAGAATGAACCAAATGATTTGCCATGGCGAAGGAAGCGTCACGAGTGAAGATTTAATAATGGATCATCGAGAAGAAAACACTCACAAGTTCAAAGTTGTACCACCGAATTTTGATGGTAAAGTTCCATGGTCAACCTACTACAAGCAGTTTGAAGCCGCAGCTACTGCTAATGGTTGGAGCAACAAGCAGAAAGCGACGTCTTTAATAGTGTCCTTACGTGGAGAAGCGCTTGGAATTTTACAAACTGTTCCGGACCACCTGCAAGAAAATTACGAACTCTTAATATCACGATTAGAAATGAGATATGGGGATGCACATCTTCAACAAGTATACCAGGCTCAAATTAAAAGTCGGGTTCAAAAAGCTGCCGAAAGTCTTCAAGAGTTTGAGGCTGACATCGCTAGATTAACACGGCTTGCGTATCCTACAGCACCAGACACCTTCTTGGAGCAGTTGGCTATTCAAACCTTCGTAGACGGCCTCCGAGACAGCGAAACACAGCAGACTCTCCGGTTAGCTCGACCGAAGACGTTGGATGACGCATTAACCCATGCTTTGGAGTTCGAGGCGGCGAAACAAGCGTCGCACCGAGGCAGCCATAAGCTCCGTTGTGCTGCAGAAGTATCCTCGCACACAGAAGAAAGCATTGAAGACATAGTGCGACGGGTATTTCGGGAACGAGAAGCTCGAAGAAGAGAACTGACGTGCTGGAACTGCGGAGAAGTGGGCCACGTACGACGCCGTTGTACTAAGCCCAAAAGAAGACTAGAAGAGCGTCCGGAAAACTAGAACGGGTCGACCGAATGGGGCGAAAGTCGACCTCAACGAGCCATGCCCCGGAGATTACCATTCAAATGGCATCGCCTAGGAGCAGTTGCATAGCATTTATCTCGATGGCAAGATCAATGGAAGAAGCGTTCAGTTACTGGTTGACACGGGAGCGACGAAGACCATCATTCGTCCTGACATGTTATTGGAAAACGAGAAGACATCACCAGTAACAGTACGACTTCGAACGGCGACGGGCGACGAAATACCTACTCACGGACAAGTCAAAGTAACCATTGGTTTGGGAAATGGAGTACTCGACCATCAAGTACTGGTAGCCGACATCACGGAAGAAGTTATCCTGGGAATGGACGTGATAAAGAAGTATGGGTTCCATTTGGATATGAAGAACGATGTCCTGAAGATCGACAATGAAGAAATTCCTTTTCATTCGTCAGAGAAGGCAGCCGTGCGAGTCTTGTTGAGTGAAGACGTGATTCTGCCTGCAAGGACGGAAAGTGTGGTGATGGCACGCCTGGATGGAAATCTCCGGGAAGGCTACATACGCGCGATTGAACCAATGGAAGGCGGTTTAGTTGAAAAGGGACTACTCGTTGCCAGAACCTTAGTACGAGTAAAGAAGACGATGCCAGTAAGGATCTTAAACATCAACTCAGATCCTGTAACGTTGAAAAAGAAGACCGTGGTAGGCCAATGCACGCCAGTATCACAAATTGTGAGATGCGTGAAGACGAACGAAGATACGCCGCCGAAGAAGTGTCCACAACATCTATTGGACATTCTTACCACCAAATGCCAAAACCTCAGCCAAGACCAGCTGGCTAAAGTTAAAGTGTTGATCCAAGAGTACCAAGATGTGTTCGCGCTGGAGAGTGGTTCCAAAGGAAGAACTAACGTAGTGAAACATAAAATTAATACCGGAGACGCTCGACCAATACGACAACATCCACGCAGACTTCCTTTGGCAAAAAGAGAAGAAGCCGAACAAATAATTACGGATATGGAGAGAGAAGGCGTGATTGAACCTTCAAGTAGTCCATGGGCGTCCCCAGTGGTACTCGTGAAGAAGAAGGATGGATCAACGAGGTTTTGCGTAGACTACAGGCAGCTAAACGACGTGACCAAAAAGGACAGCTACCCTTTACCCAGAATTGACGATACGCTAGACACCCTGTCAGGATCCCAGTGGTTTTCTACGTTAGATTTAAAGAGTGGATACTGGCAGGTGGAATTAGAACCCAAGGATCGTGAAAAAACAGCTTTTACGATCGGAACTGGTTTGTGGCAGTTCACTGTAATGCCCTTCGGCCTGTGTAACGCTCCTGCAACGTTCGAGCGTTTGATGGAGACCATCTTGCGCGGATTGTCTTGGAAGACGTGCTTGGTTTACCTGGACGACGTGATCGTGGTTGGAAGGTCGTTTGAAGAGCACTTAAACAACTTGAAGGAAGTGTTCCAGAGATTACGTGGGGCTAACCTCAAACTGAGCCCAAAGAAGTGCCACGTATTTAAGAAGGAAGTCCAATACCTTGGCCACGTCGTATCTAGAGATGGAGTAAGGGCTGACCCAGACAAAATCCGAGCAGTGCAAGCATGGCCAAGACCGATCGATAAACATCAGGTCCGAAGTTTCCTTGGGTTGTGCACTTATTATAGAAGATTTGTCCCCGGATTTGCCAATATTGCCAAACCATTGACAAAACTAACCGAAGAAAAAGCAGAATTTAGATGGAATGAAGACTGCGAAAATTCTTTTAATCAACTAAAACAGGCCCTAGTCACTTCGCCGATTTTGAGTTATCCACGAGAAGATGGAAAGTTTGTTTTGGATACCGACGCAAGCAATATGGCCATAGGCGCGGTCCTTTCGCAGGTTCAAGATGGACAAGAAAAGGTTATCGCGTACTTTAGCAAGGTTTTGTCCAGGCCAGAAAGGAATTATTGCGTGACTAGGAGGGAGCTGTTAGCAGTCGTTAAGTCCATCGAACATTTCTACAAGTATTTGTATGGACGAAAATTTTTACTGAGAACAGACCACGCCGCTTTAAAATGGCTACTACAGTTCCGTAACCCAGAAGGACAAGTGGCAAGATGGATCGAGAGACTGCAAGAGTATGACTACGACACAGAACACCGTGCCGGAAGCAGTCATCGGAACGCTGATGCCTTGTCCAGAAGACCATGTCCGGCGGACTGCAGCCATTGTTCGCGACTGGAAGAAAAAGTCGAATGCCTCCGGAGAACTGCTATGGTTGATGATGAGTGGGAACCTGAGCAGTTACGTCGCGAACAAAAAGACGATCCTGAAATAAGACTACTCCTCGACTGGAAAGAAAGCGGCCAACGACCAACCTGGGAAGAAGTGAGTGCTTTGGGAAAAAATATCAAAGCGTACTGGGCGCAGTGGGACTCCTTGATAGTAGAAGACGGTCTTCTTAAGCGATCCCTAGAAAGTGCCGAGGGCACGGGAAACAGACTACAGCTAGTAGTGCCAAAGAGCAGGGTGACCGAAGTGTTGAAGCATCTCCACGATGGGACATCGGGAGGACACTTTGGCATTAAGAAGACGTTGGGTAAAGTGCGAGAACGATTCTACTGGATGAACTGCAAAGAGGACGTCATGAAATGGTGCCGTAAATGCACAGTCTGCGCATCAGGAAATGGTCCAGCGAGAAAGCGCAAAGCACCCATGAAACAATATAACGTAGGAAGCCCGTTGGAAAGAGTTGCGATTGACATCGCAGGGCCGTTCCCAGAATCCGATTCGGGAAATAAATACATCCTGGTGGCGATGGATTATTTCACGAAATGGACGGAGGCTTACGCCATACCCAACCAGGAAGCAGCTACAGTCGCAGACGTATTGGTAAAAGAATTTTTCTGCCGGTTTGGAGTTCCGTTGGAATTACACTCCGATCAAGGCCGCAATTTTGAGTCTGGGCTGTTTCAAGAAGTTTGCCGACTGTTAGGAATTAAAAAGACTAGGACAACTCCTCTCCATCCTCAGTCTGATGGCATGGTTGAACGGATGAATCGAACAATGGGCAAGTACTTAGCCAAGGTAGTGTCCGAACATCAAAGAGACTGGGATCAGTACTTGCACCTCTTCTTAATGGCGTACCGATCATCCGTTCACGAAAGCACAGGCCAAACACCATCCTGTGTCATGCTCGGTCGTGAGATAAGATTACCATGCGATCTTCAATTTGGACGAAGACCGGAAGAAGAAGTCGCTGGAGAAGATTACGTCAGCAAGCTGGCAAAGAGGCTAGACGAAGTACATGAAAAGGTTCGTAAAAACACACAAATTGCCAGCGACAGGATGAAAACGAGATATGACGTCAAGGCGCAAAATGGTGGGTTTCAACCTGGCGATATGGTTTGGTTGTATAACCCTCCAAAGGAGACGTGGTTTGTCGCCGAAGCTGCAAAGGCAATGGGAGGGCCCTATGAAGTCGTGCAGCGTATTAACGACGTTATATACCGCATCCGAAAACCGCCCAGAGGCAAGCCAAAAGTGGTCCACGTCGATCGTCTAGCCCCGTTTGCTGGCGATAACCACAATCCGCAAGTTCAGGTCCGAACCAGAGTAATAAGTAGCAGAACCAGGAATCCAATCGAAGAAATGGAGTTCGAAAAGGTTATGAACTTATACGGAGGTTCTGGAAAAGCTAGGTTCGGAGTTACCACCGAGGAACAACAAGACCTGTTCCAGACACAAAAAGATTACGCCATCGCACATTGCGTGAGCGAGGAGCTTGACATGTCCAAAGGGGTTGCAGTCGTGTTTAAAAGAAGTTTGGACAGCTGGATGAATTACGAAGACAGCAACCGGCAGTCGGAAAGGTTTTAGGACTACGTGGTGACGGACGCTTCGTTTTCTATCTGGTCACCAAGAAATACTCACGTGTCAAGCCGTTATACAAAGATCTGTGGCGAACATTATGGAGTCTCAAGAGACAAATGGAGTTCCATCATGTTAAGAAATTGGCAGTACCCAAGCTTGGTTGTGGCTTAGACCAACTGAATTGGAGGACAGTTCGAAACATGTTGGAGGTCGTCTTCCGAGGAACAGGCATTCAAGTGTTGGTCTGTAGTTACCAACCGAGGAGAGTATTGGGTCAGGAAAAGTCCATTGACTGTTACTTTTATGGTCAAGGAAGTTGCCGAAATGGAGGAAGCTGCCGCTATCGCCACGATCCCTTTTACCGGTGTCGCATCCAGTCTCCTGTTCTGGGACAGAACAGTCCTAAGAAGGGGGCAGTGAAACGTCCGAGAAATTACTTGCAAATTCAAGAGCCTTCTAGAACTGTTATCTAGTTTCTAGAAGATATAGCGAAAAGTGAGGAACGATCGAGAAAGATTCGCCGATGTCTATAAAAGCCGAAGATGGAAATCGTAGGTCAGTTATTGCTGGAATGTGAATGCATGCAGTATTCAGAAGATTAAGCAAGTGAAGATAAATAAGTGATTAGCACGTGCGGACGTTTTAAATAAATAACAGTGTACACCGAATCGAGTGAACGTGACTTATAGTGTAAACAAATCCGAGGACGTTATCTTAAGTGTTATACAACGGTGATACATAAATTCGTGTAAGTGTTTTTATTATTAGATTTAATTAGTTCGGTTAATTTAAAAGTATACATATTTGTAGATTAAGTAAACGTAGTTTTAGTCGTTATAAATAAATTAGTTTTTAATAAAAAGATACGTAACAATATTAAATATTACCTAACGATTTTTCAAATTGTATATGGTGCATATATTTTAGTTGGGTTTTTTAGTGTAGCTTAAATTCTGACTGAAATCGAGCATATGTGTATTCCTAAAGTTTGAACGGTGCCCATAAATTCAAGTCAAATATTGATTAAAGCTGTAGAGGGTTGTTTATTTATATTTGAGTTTATATTTAACTTGAAATGTGTTTTGAAAATAACGTATCCACTTGTTGCAGTTTACGTCATAGTTGGTCACTACTTCGAGCATCTAGCTTTAATGATATACATGGAAGAAAAAGGATTATTTGATAAAGGTAAGAATTAAATATGTTCCACCGATACAAATTTTATATTATTGAATTTACGTTCAGACATAATAAACAGCAAGATTTAAATACCTAAACTAAGATAACTTTTAAAAAGAAACCAGACGGATTTTATTTATATTACATTTGTTGTTTGTTTTACGTCATCAAACTGTATTTACAGGAGAATATTTCGTTATTGGAGTTGATATTGAAGAGTACGATCAGGACGCTCCAACAAAATATCTTCGAGATTTTCTACGAGATGAAATGAATTTTGTTGCACAAAGAGCTTATCAAAGTTATTTAGGTGTTATTCCGTCAAGTCCAGTTGGATTTAAAAACTTTACCAATTTAGTGAATGTTTACATGGAAAAGCCTCCTTTTAACTTTCCTAATCCACTTAATTATTTCGGACTTGGGAAAATGGTAACGTTTGCGATTCCATTGTTGTGATCAGACTTTTACGCATTTCTAGAGCAAAGACTTAACAGTTTTTTTTGTTATTATTTATTTTATCTCGTTTATTTTGTTTTAATTACTTTTACTTTATTATCAATTTGATGACGAAGTAACTTTTTAATCTACAACTTTTAATATGATTAATTTTAATTTAAAAACAAACTTTTCGTATAAATTGTCTAAATTAATTTCATATTTATACAAAATTTAATTTATTTAATTATTTTTAAATATTTTTTTAGTTTGCTAAAATGTTCGCCAATTGTCACAGTTCTAATAAGACATGTTCTGATTTATGTTTTTTGCTTGGATTCTTTTTTAAATTTTAACAAACGTTTGCTTTGTTCTAAATATATAACGTTAATCTACAGAAAGGTGTCAGACTTTGAATACTAATCTATGCCCACTTGAATGTCTGTTCTTAACAACTGTGCAATCCTCAAGAGAAAATATAAAATCTCTCAAAGCGAAGTATTGTTTTTAAACGTAGCTGAATGACGTAAATTTAACACAACAAATTTTGACATTGTTTGTGATTTTAATGTATCAAAACAGAACTCACTCCCTGCTGTCTTCATGAAAAGTCTATAAATTTTCGTTTATAAATTGTGGTTTAAAATTTAAAATGCATATCTGGCAAAATGACATAAAGATTTCATTCGAAAGTCAATTTCAACAAAATAAATAGATCTTTCATTGGTAGCAAATAGCGTTTATAATACAAAAACTGCCAAACGTGAAATTTAGAAACGATTATACAGGGTTCGTCATTACTCCGGACTCGGTTTCTAGTGCATTTGTATAAATCTTAGCATAAAATGTTTAATACTGTACTTATTTCTATTGAAAAACTGCATGTTTAAAATATTTTTGTTTATACAAGGTGTTTATTTTTTGCTGAGCAGCATAAAGCTACACTTTTTTAAATAGCATCCTATTTATTTTTTATGCTGTTCGATAAAAGCTAAATTTAGATAAAAAATACTTTTCACATTTTTTTAATTAGTTGCGACATTGCCATTTTAGAGCAATTTTTTAAAAAATGCAGCATCCGAAAGAGATAGTCACAAAACTGGTGTTTTTTTTAAATTTTAAAATTTACTTAAGTAAATTAGTAGATGAAAGTCAGAAATACTTAAATTGCGTAAAAGATTTTTTTAATTCACCATATTTTGGTTGAGAGCGCTAATATTCAAATTTTTCAAATTGCTGAAATTAATTTTTTTTTTAATGGCATCTTTGATTTCTTTCAACTATTTCTAATGTAGTTTTTAATTTGTTATCGATTTGCACTAGCACTTTTTTCTTCTAACATCTACAGTTATGGAGATATTTATAAATTTTCAATCAAATCACAACAATAAAGCAGGTTTATTCTAGTAGGCTTTGCTTTTATTAAACAAAAAAATATAGCCAGTAGAAGTTACGTATTGTGTTTGTCTGACTTTCACCTACGAATTTACAAAAACAAATTCCAAAATTTCAAAAAACACCAAGTTTGTGGCTATTTCTTTCTGATGTTGCATTTTTTTTAAATTGGTAACGCCGCGCCGTCATCAATTAAAAAAAATTTAAAAATATTTTTCATCTAAATTAAGAGAACAGGATAAAAAATGAATAGGTTGCTATTTAAAAAGTGCAACTTTGTGCTGCCCAGCAAAAACTAAACATCCTGTATAAACAAAAATGTTTTAAAAATATGCAGCTTTTCAATAGAAATGAATACAGTACTAAAAACTTAATGCTGACATTTATATAAAAGGGAACACTGTATAAGCCGTATTGACAGTAAATTCAAATTTTACAAAATTTTAATTTAACAAATTTAATATTAGTGAATCTATTATTAGAGATTAAAAAATTTTAACGCTGTTTATGATACATTGCATTCAAATCTTTATTAAAACTTGGATATATATGAAAATATGCTAAACTGCAAATGTTTCTCAAGAGACAATTCAAAAGCGATCAATTTAACGAGTAAAAAGTCTTTAAAACTAAATGTTTATAAAAAATGTTTTGATTTTCTAAAAAAAGGCAATTATTAGATGAGATTGAAAAGATATCGTCTAAAAACAACTCGGATTATGACTGATTTAGCGAATTAGTAAAAAAAAATACTGCATCCAACTTTGTGAATAAAAAAACAAATGTCATAATTAAATTTAAAGAAGGTTTCATCCGTTATTTTTAGCATTTACTTAATTTTTGAAAAAACATCAAGTGCCAAATCAGCTTAAAATATTAAAAAAATTCTTTGACAGCATTGCGATTGACATGATGATCCAATGTGGTTACATCAATGTATCTAAAAAAAAATAAACTTAACTATCTAACATCTAACAAAATGTTAGCTTGTATCGGCGTTACCAGCTTTAAATCTTAGTGGGTGCTGTTGTTCCACACGGCACCACGTCACCACGGCTAGCTAAGATGTCGCAGAGTAGGCTTACTTGAAAATGCTATGCTATATCAAAATGGAAAATAATAAGCGCCACTCTAAACATACCGGCAGTCTTGGGTTCGAAGACGCCAAAGATATATATGAACCCACTGTTGAAAAGTTAAGAAGAAAGCAAACAACTATAAACAAGAGATCGTAACAAATTGGTTAATATATTTTTTACTTGATAACAACTACCGCTTTGTCTTCCAAAAACTAACAAAAAAAAACAAAAGTATTCTATTTTTTTTTTATCGTAGGTAGCTAGTAATCATACTACTTTAGTAATTAATATTATTTTCTAACTTTTGAGAAGTGTAAGCTTACAGTCGTTTATTTACGTTTGTCAAATTCTGGCCTTAAACACAAATAATTAAGTAAGTGTGCTCCACCGGATTAAGTCAAAGGTACACAAAATCACACACGTTTGAATTAAACTGAAAAAACTATACACTCGACTGAAAGTAAAATATTAATAATATCATCTTAAAATATACTAAAGGTAGTTGAGGGCTTTATACAAGTAATAAAACATAACAAAATTAATAACGCTTAAGGTTTAGTAGATAGTAGAAATATAGATAAATACGTAACACAGAATACAGATTAATAAAGTTGAAGCGTAAGGCAGGTAAACTACATCGATAACATCATCTCGGTCACTTAATGCCATTAATCGCAGATGACGGTGCTGGACCACATTTGTCTGTCTTAGTCGTTTATTTTTTCGTTTACAACTTTTTTGAACTTTTCTATACCATGCTTAATAACACCGTAATACAAAGGATTGGTTACAGTTTGCAATTTCTCTGAATAAAAACCACCTTCACGTAAGCCAATAATGCGACCTCTGTCAAATTAACTCAGTAGTCTATATATTTACGTTACCGCGCTCTAGGCATAATCGCAGCCTGAAAACTCAAAGCAAAATACAAAAACAAAAAAAAACAACCAAAAGCAATACCAAATCAACTTATTCTTTCAAGAAACATACCTGATAATTTCGATTGCGTCAACAAGTAAAACGTTAGAATTTTCCATGAATACTGGATTACTTTAAACAAAATTTTAATTAATTACTATATTTTACTAGTTAAACATTTCTGCCAAGTTTGGTTCAAAAATTCTAACGCCTTCTTAGTCCTGCATTTTTTATGTCATAGAATATACTTTCACTTTTAATAGTTGGATTTGAATAAATGACCTAGAACAAAATGACGTCGGTAGCCATTTCAGTAATTGTGAGCAATAGAGAACATAAAAATGATTTAACTCTGTTACGAGAATTTTCTAGTAACTGAAGTGTCGGCGACTAGCTTAGTACAATTTGGCAAGAAAGTCCCGGTATGTTAGTCCTACAGTAAGTTAAAAAAGCACCAAAACGAGTAAATATCATCAAGTACAAATCTCGTTTAAATTTGTCGATCACTGAAAGCAATAATTTGCAAAACACAGATTCTAACAATATATTTATTTCCAACTATAGATTTAATTGACAAACATCACAGTTTAAATATTGATGCAGGTTTTTTTGATCAGGCAACACTCCATCGACATAATTATATTCAATCATGCATTAATATGTGATTGATTCTAATAAAATTTAAATAGTATTCGATCAACTACTTTGTTTACCAGTCGAGGAAAACGAGTCGACAACGACAATTATAATACTAAATCGCAAAACAAGAAAAAAAATGAGCACAAACAACAACAAATTGAGTAAGTATGATCTACGTTGTTTACATAAAATAAGTGATTACGCTTAGGGCTGACAGTTAATTAGTTATAAAATTGAATACAAGTTAAAAAAAGCAAAATTTTACGATACTATAAGTATCACTCCTGATTTCATAAATGAGTTAGACTCTACAAGTTTTATTGCTTATCCCTGCGATAGTCGTGAACGAAAACCGTGTGGTAGCTTTACAAAACTCGCTAAAAAAATAAAAAATAACGTAACGATGCCAATACAAGTAGAATATCTTTATTTTATTCAAATTGCTAAAAACGTAATAATAATGACGATGTGTAATTAAATAAAAAGAAATTACTTACGATTGACCGGACAAGGTTTTTACAAAACTCATTCTACTCACAGCAAACGCCAACCAAGAAATGAGGATCTGGCGATTGTCGAACACAAAAAACTGAATCGTATAGTCAGTGGCGCGCTCCTGCCAGTGCAGTAGTAAAAATTACGAAAAATGTGACACTTGACACCTGGAAAACGAAAAAAAATCTTAAAGGAAGAAGTTTAGACATACGCCCTAAAACCAAACCAACCCAATTTAATAAAAAACTCAACCCAGATGAAGAGAAAAAACTTGCCAAGGTAAGGAAAATCAAGTAGTAAAGTCTTTAAGAAAAGAACACCAGAAGACTTACAAAACACAACCACGCCACTTTAAAAAAAATACTTCTAAATAGTGAGGATTTTTCCCAACAGTTGCATGAATGTTGAATGAATATTTCAAGTGCAAAAGAAATCGAAAGAAAAGAGAAATATTCTAACAGTGGCCAACAATACAAAAAATGCCAACAAAGCAAAAGTACAAGTACAAGAAACGACGTTGCAGGCTATTCCAAGTTTCAAACCAAACACAACTAAAGAACAATCATTTAAATCCAATCAAGCAAGAGAAATAACTGAGAAAGAAAAGTAAAAAAGCATAGTTGCAGTAAACACCCTAAAAAATATACTAAAAAAAAAGAAAGAAAGCGTTCAAGCAACTAACCAAAAGACGGACAAACAAAGAAAAACAAAAAAAAGGAAAGAGACAACCAGAGAAACATAAGACTAGATGTAAAACGCTTGTTCGTTCTTCTTTCTGGAGGAGAAACAAAATGGGCGACGAACCCTTCTATGTTCAACCAACCACCCTCACCTTTAAGAACAAACAAAAAAAAAAGAAATCTGATATGTAGATGATTACCAATCAATTGCTACCAACCTTTTGTTCTAGTAGGTCTTAGTAACAACCAAATCACCAGAGCTAACTAAGATTTCGGTGAGTGAGCGTGATTGAGAATACTATAATAGAAAAAAGAAAAATAGGCGTCACTTTATTTTACAAGGCTTGGAGACGCCAAGGGTACGTCTGAACCTAATATCAAAGAAATTAGGAAAAATTACTATTGATATCGAACAAATCCTTTTAAAAGTTATGGAGGTTATAATAAGCAAAATTCGTGAAAATACTGTAATGACATCGAACATAAATAATTAAAAATTGATTTACCCCAATCCAGTGTTAATCTTAAGAAAGCGTTTTCTTAATGGTTCACCTAGAATTTAGTTAACTACAAGAAATCGTGTCAGATTAGTGACTCACGAAGATCTACAAAAGAAAAGTAACAGAATGACAAGTCAAAAGAAATTAGGTTTCTTGGATGCTGTTTATGCTTTATTTAATTTTCTTAAAGGTGGTGTAGATGCATGCCTTGTAATAAGGTATCAATTATCAAGCCTATCTTATATTTCATAATTGTTTAAGCTATTGACGTTCTACGAAAAAGGTGCTTGCAGATGTTAGCGCTTACATGTAAAATATGTAAGCCGAAAGTGGCGGTACACGTGGTACTAACTAACTAAATTAACATGGCAATTACACTGAGTTTGAAAAAGAATAGAAAGTGCTTACCCCGCGTTTAATAAACGATTTAAATAGCGCTGTTGTCGAAATACATAATGCCACAACAGGTGGATGTTTTAAGAAAAGTTGGTTAACTCAAGCAGACATATTTTATGTAGCGTACAATTTGACGTCTCAAAAGTGAAAAGTGAAGAGAACAAAACTCGTAAGAGGGCGTCGTAGAAGGAGTCGAGAAGTAAAGTCTAACGTCAAGTCAACCAAAAATATACAAGGCAGCACAATTTAAATTTAAAGCATTTTAGAGATTTTCTTCAATCAATAACCCATGCCATTTTCTTATTATTACGAGCAATAACAAAATAATAATTTAGTCCAAGAACAATATGGACGTCATCCATCCTGATCATGACTTGTTGCCTAATCCAAGACTTCCTGTAAGCGGACCTTTCATAAAAACATCAACATAGACAGAAGGAATTGTATATTCCGACTCTATTTATTAAAGCACAAAATGTAACCAGCTCTCCCCGTTCTGCTGATCCACTTGTTTTGTGCCAGTTTTGGCAATAACTTTTAGTGCATCTAAAACAGTGGCAACGCTTTTTCATCTAAATTGTATCTTATACTTTTCTAAAACTTTCCGTAAGTTATCAAAAAATTGCTTCACATTTGTTTCATTAAATCCGGAGGTTCTTGCCATACTGGTATTTTCTGGCATCTTTAAGGTGACAAAATTAAATAATTTTTTATAAATAATTTCATCTAGTCTTTTCCAGCAAATAACGAGTTATTCCAGCTTGGCGGATACTTTACATTTAGTTTTGTGGCATAATCGTATGCCAGTTTTTGAGCTTGTGTATATGTGAGACCATAATTCATTTTCGAACTTTGGATAAAATAATTGGCTAGTTGTTCTTCTTGGGCAGATGTGATAACTTGTTGAAACAAATACTTTGACTAGAATGGCGATGAAAATGTTATTTAAACATCTGGATCTTGTCTGTCAGAAGTACTAGGGTCTTGCAGACGTCGTCTTTTTATTTTCTTCGCTCTGTTACCCACGTTCGATTTTGTCAAGTTGTAGGTTGTTGCTGCAGTTCTTATTGAAAGTCTTCCTTCCAAGACATCTTTAACAGCGGCAATTATATTTTCCTTCGATATAACAGAACGATTGGTCTGCCTCTCTGGGTCAGATTAGGACAGTGTGCAGATGTGCCCCCAACTAGATGTCTCCCCAATCACGCTTATAAACAAATTTAAGTTATGTAAATAACAAAAATAAACAATTAACGTGGTGCGCTCTAATGGTCAAGCAGTACAATTAGTAGTAGTAGCGCTAAAATTTGAAATGTCCCCCTCGTCCCTATATATAAACAAGTTTGTAAAAAAATCAATTATGACTATATTTGCGAAAATTAAAAATGTAGGTAGGACGTAATTCCACATTAACGTAAAATAACTTTTGCTTTAATAACTTTAATTCAAATATGTTTAAATGCTTTCTATTGCCATTCAGAACAAATTTCTCAGGTGTGGTGATCAATTACGTCGACAATTGTTCTTTAAATGCCCGATCTTTTTTACAGAAAAACATTTACACGATTATTGTACATTTTATTCTTCTTAAGTCACTTGCAACACCGATTCACCAGCATCATACATTTTTTTTATTTCTGCGATTGTAAGCATCAACCAGCTTTGACTGCACTAAACTAAAAGTAATATCTTGATCCGGTCGTGCTTCAAGAGCGATTACTAATTCGCATTAGCATTGCCGCACTCCATTTATCGAATAATTGTTGCTCACCTATATCCGTCGACTTTTGAAGTAAACTAACCATGCGATTAATATGCATCTCAACATTTCTACCTTCTTCGAGCTTTATTGAACAAATTTTGTCCATTAAACTTACTCGATTCGCAAATGCGTTTTTCTCATTATATTTTTGCATAGCATACCATGCTTTCTTTGCAGTTTAACATTTTCTTACATGATGTAATTGCTTTCAATTGCCAATTCGTCATTTCAATTCCATATCGATAATACCGTTCCTTTATGAGAATCATCTCCATTTCAAAGCTTCCATACGGAATAATTATGATAGTTCAACTTTGCAGTTAAATATTTATCTTTTGCCTTTTTACACGAATTTTATACTGTTGACTTTACGGCCTCTTCCTTCCTTCCTTCCTTATAATTCCAATGAAGCGTATAAGTGCATTAAACAGACAAAAACAAAAAAAACAAACAAACAAAACTTAACTACTTTTATTATGCTTCTGATTTCTTACGCAGGGTTGTCGCGTCTTACAAAAACTGCATCTATTAAAACTAAAATTTAAATGTAACTTCTAACGCATGTTTGCTGTTTTGGAATGTTGTTTCAAACAACTTTAAAACTTGATGTAGTCACATTTAGCGTAGTACTGTATTTATAATAGCATTTTTCCCTTTGTAACAGTCGATACAATTTTGTTGAAGTTCTATACATAAATATCTTTAAAAAATAAAAAGTTATTACATTAATTGTAAAAAAGCAACACATTTTAAACGCGGAAATAAAAGCTCTTTTAAATCACATTTGAATAGCTTACATTAAAGGAGCTGATTTTCTTATTCAATTCTAAGAAATTTCTGTCACAATCAGAACGTTAAGTAAATTAAAGCTCAAGCACTTTAAGTCTACTCAAAACTTAAACGATCTGAAGTGTTTACGTTTAAAAAGCAATTTTTATATTTAAAAAGCTTATATACATTCATCAAATAAAAAAAACCTTTTCATAAGCTACCGTTCATTTTTAAAGTAATAAACTTTGTAAGGTTTAAAGATCAAACTAAGTGGTAAATCGCATAAACAAGAAGTTTTATAAATTTTAATTATTAAAAAATAAAACTTTTAAAATTTTTAAAGCATTTTTTAATCAGATCACAATTATTTAACAATCGTTTGTATTTTGCCATAAAACTTTATTAGCTGTGATTCAAATCACGGTTCAAAGCTTGATTGCAAGTTTCTATATATTTAATGTATTGTAATAAAGTCTGTTCCGTAAAATCAATAGCGATACTTCCTGTTGTTAATTGTTTTTGTCTCTATATTTAGACATACTACTTCAGTCTTATGACTTTCAACGACATGAACTAAAAAAATACTAATTTGTTTTTTACGAAAATAGTAGTGAAGCTTATTATTTTGTTTTATTTTTTGGTAATCTTAGAATCTAAAATTTTGATAATTAATTTTTGAAATTGAACGTATTATTTTTACGCAAATGTATAGGATAGAATAACAGAAGGTCTGCTTATCTATTAGTTACTATTACTGGGTTACTACTGCTCTGCACAAAATAATTTACTAAAAAGCTTGTTTGAATAAGATTTGAACTGTAATCATCAGAGTAGACACTCAATACGCTTTACTCTACAACACCATAAATCAATCCTAACCAATTCTCATTTACAAATTATAAATTTCAGTGTTGCGATGAGTCGATAATAAAATATTTTGCAGACAAGGAACCTCATGCTACATGCAAAAGCTAATAAATAAATGAAAATTGCTTGAATGAAAGTAACCTAAATGAGGTAATTGCCGGTGCTCATTGAATATGGTCGTGAGTTAAATTTGTGAATAGTTTAGTAAACTCAAAAATGAAAAATTAATAATCAAAATCGATATGAAAAGGGCGCCAGGAAGGTTTATAGTTCAAAAAAAACTTCAAATATGACAGTTATTAGCAAAGCAGTGATTTTATGTAAATGCATATTTTTAAAAATAAATATTATCAATGAGTTTTTTGTATCTGCGCGAATTTAAGTAAATTATGTTTAATTAAGCCAATTAATGTTTGCATAGTATGCATATTATGGCAGTTTTGTGCATAAAACTCAAGAGCATTTTTAAGCATATTGTTGGTTTGACAGCAAAAAATGCATTATTATAACATATAATTCGAGACGTACTACAGTTTTATAGAGAAAAATCAAAAATTGAGAAATAAAAAATTCGATAAGTTGGCATTAAAAACCATTGCAAATATTTATGAGATGAGCAAAACCGTGATAATAATTAAAAATATACAAAACTTAATAAACTGATAAACAAGTTAATGCATTACACATAAACTTAATTTATTTTGCTTTTTCTTGTCATCGTCTTTGTTTTGGTATGCATTGTAAACTTAAGATGCAGTTTTGCCACAAGAGGATGTTTAACAGTTTTTTTCCTATTCGGTAATTTAGAAAAACATTTAATTATATATTATTATAATTCGATTCAAAATAAAGTTTAGAATTTCAAAAATCCATTATAAGTTAGGAATAAGTTAAGTTTATGCTTTATATGACGAGAGATTAATTTATTAGTTTGTAATTATATTTTTTTTAAATTAAGTAAGTCCTTGCAAGACGTTTTGTTTTAAATACATAGATTTCAAGAAAAACTGTAGATATATTAAATGAAAATTGTGTTTTCAATGCATATATCGCCCATCCATCCGGTAGAACAAATTGTTTTTTTCGTATTTAAGGGGTCAAGTGTTATACCATTTTACAGGCAAAGGTAGAGGGGTAATAATATCACGTTTTTTTTATACAAAATACAAATCTGTATTTAGTACTACCTGATCTCCATATGGGATTACAACGCTTTGGCCTCCTTATATATAAAATTGTAAAATGCTACGGTTGAGTTCACCTGCAGCGGTGCTGCCAAAGTTTAAAAATATTTTTAACACATTTGACAAAATAGCTTATGCACGCTGCGATAATACAGCATCACATTTTGTGATTTAGTTTTTACAGTGGTACAACTTAATTTTTAGTTATTGTGTGCAGACAGTTTATTGACATTGTCTTTGAGTAGTGTGAAGTTAAACCAGACTGCTGCAATAAATACTTGTTCGCGGTAAGTAAAAGTTTCTTTTATTACAAAATAGATGTATTGGCGTATTGCTGAGAACTGAAAATATTCTAATAACTTAGGTACGTCTTTTCAATTGCTGTGGTGTACAAAATTCTTGACAACGTTTAAATGTTTTATCGCCAAATTCATTTATTTTGTATTATTTTTGTTTAAGTACAAAAATACTTCTCAAATTGGCGCTCAAATGTAATCAACAAAAGCAAAATGCTCAAGAAATTTGAAAAAGCTAAGGTTGCGTACTTAATAATTAATAATAATGTATTTGACTATTTGTTTTCTTCTTTTATTCTCTCTAGGCTCTACCAGCTATGAATCGTTAGATCTGTTTCACTGCAACCACAACTCCGATGAAGATCCGACCTTTCATCTAAAAAAGCTTCGCTTAAAACCAACTTTAGTGAATAATCTACTGTTCAAAAAAAAATTTTTTTAAAGCAAACAATGTTGCCGATAAAAATCGATAGACCAACCAAGTAAGCATCATTACTAAAGAACGGAAAAAATGCATTTTGCCTTTTTTCTTGTTTTTTGAACAAAGTACATTTTTGTAAAATTAGTGCATTTTTTGGATAAAATTTTACCAAACTAAAAACACATTCCTCATACCTAAAACAAGAATTAAGGTTGTTCTCTCACGTCACTCATTTAGTTTATAGCTTTGTTCTCACGATTTGTACAAACTTCCATTATTTTTTCTTCTATTGTAGCGAATGCTAAAACAATTCTAGTATCGTTTTTATTTTTATTATTTTAAATTGAAGTTTGATTAATTGGCCAAAACATAACTGACATTATCTGTGCCGTGCAGCAGTTATTTCTTATTTTCTTTTTTAATGTTATATTTTAAAAAATGTAAATGTATAACAAAATAAAACTTATAATAAGGTCGAATTTTAGATCCTGCACGACTAATGGTTGAAAATGTAAACATTTTCAAATTATTTTTAACTATAAATATTGGAAAATACATTTAAAAAATTGTTTTTTGCTACCTACAAATTTACAATCGACAGAGTAGTAAATCCCTACCGCATTGCTGTTTACATTCAAAATCACGCTATCAGCATTTTGATTTAGTCGTCCACTACGGCCTTCATAAGTAGATGCCTTTTTGGAATTATAACTTTTTGTTTTTGCCAAATGTACAAGAATTTATATACTTGTTACTTCAATAAGAAGTGAAATGGTACCGCAAAAAACAAATACTTGTTTGCGTATGCTGGCGTGACTGAGCAGTAGGTAAGAGAAAATGTTCCAAACAATTTTGCAAAATTAAACATCCTGAGACAATGACTTCCAATTGTTTGCAAAAACTAATTGCAACTCTGATGCAGCTAGTAAACTTAAATAAAAATCAAAGTGCCCAATTTGCAAAATTCATGGGACACACAGTAAAAACTCACCACGAATTTTACGAAATAAGTCAAAAAGCGTGGTAAACCGTTAAGGTTGCATCATTGATAACGTTATTTGACAAAGGGGACAAATTTGAATACAATAACAAGACATTAACTGTCGTTAATATTGACCATAACACCGCACTGATCGTATGTGACGATAATAATTCTGATAAAGAGAGCATTCTACCAAACTCACCACCGGCACCCGTACAAAAAAAAACAAACCTTCGACTACAAAAGACTGTGCAGGAAAAAAAATTGCAGTTTATCAAGTTCTAAAAACCTTGCTAAAATAGAAAAGAAGCAGAATAGTTAGGACATAAAAACAGAAAAAAATTGGTATCGTCACACTTTAAACAGCGTATTAAAAAGAAGTAAGCTCTAAAAATGCTTGGATGTGTGAGCTTATATACCAACGGAAAGTGAAGACTTTA
Organism: Aquatica leii; assembly: GCA_035610365.1. Taxonomy (NCBI): domain Eukaryota; kingdom Metazoa; phylum Arthropoda; class Insecta; order Coleoptera; family Lampyridae; genus Aquatica; species Aquatica leii. The sequence goes on from CM069436.1 coordinate 61,373,493, forward strand.
TAATATATACACAACAGCAGAAAAATAAAAATACGTATTCTCATTATTTTGAGTTGTTTTATTCAAGAAAAATATTTGTATTGTATTGGTTTCATTTTATTACTTTTATAATCTTTGTTAAATAAATTTTACAACTGCGTGTTATTTATTTAACTGTAACTAAACAGCTACCTAAAAACAAAATTAATTTTTTTTAATAATATGATTAAAACATTCCTACAAAATAAAATAAATTTAAATATAAGATCGGAGGCTTCCATGGCTGAAGTAAAGTAAAAACGTTTTTTGGGTTTAAACCGTGTTAAAGTAGTAACCCAAATTGCCATCAGGACAAAACTTAAAAATTCAAAAAACTTGAAACGTAAACGAAATCTAAAAAAGAAGACCGCCCAAGAGTAAAGTAATCAACTATGTGAACCAAACTCTGAACAATCGGTTTTAACTTTGACATAGTTTAAACGCAGAAGACCTTTTTACGTTAGTATAAACTGATTAATGATTAAAAATTTACGCTTTTGTAATTCCCTAGAAATAAATATTTTGAATTTCTAGTCAAACAAGTGTTAAATAATATATAAATATCTAATTTTCACATTACACTTGCAATCGATTTTATTTTACTAACTTCTATCAAGTCCAAAACAGTTTCCAAGATCTAACAATTAATTAATTTTATTTATTTTTGTATAAAGATTTTATTCTGTAGATAATGGCATCTTTTCATTTAAACTTTTTTATTTTTCTCTAGGTGTCACAGTAGTTAAGCGTAGGTTCTGGAAATATTGAGATAATTTAGTAGTACCCTTAATGTTTTTTTTTGTTATTACCTTTTATTTCTCTTCAGTTTGTAGTTTGTCCTGTGATATATTTATTTCAGTTTTCTTCTCTAGGAGCTGCAGTGGGTAAGCGTAGGTTCTGGAAGTATGAAAATAATTTAGTAGTTGCTTTAAAGTTTTTGTAGCACTTATCTTTTATTTCTATATTGACACTCTATCTTGACCTCAATTTTTAGCTGCTTTTTAGTTCTTCTTTAAAGCTTCATACAAAAAAAAACTTTTTCGTAAAATTAAATCTGGGGATATACTGTATGTATGTATAATGACTAGTTTTATATTAGTTCATATCAATATCATATACTTACCTTACTAATCTGCAATATAAGCCAATAAAACAAAAATTGACTGAGAGAAAATACGAGATATGTAGGTACGATTAAATCCAGAAAAGTAATTATATCCATATACGTCATGTACATATATCTTTGTATCGCTTTTGCCTCTAGAGGTGTTGCGAATATGATGAGGCAAATACGTACTAGTAGCATAAAGAGGTGGTTTGGAACTAAATACATCATGAATATAAAACAGCAGCGCCTCTAGTGAATAAGTAGTAGAACTGTATTGTATTTTTGTATGGAAACTTAAATCGTTTTCGCTTCCCGTAAAAAAATCGTCAAACGATAGAGAGAGTCTCAACAAAGATAATACAGATAAAAAACAAGGAAAACGCTTTCGGCTCCGAAAACGGAAACAAACACGTAAAAACGGAGGCGAATGTATGTATGAGTACTAAATACATATATACGCATATATTTCTAAATTTTCAAGTGCATATTAATCCTTGCCTTGGTTATTAGCTACATGATTTAAACAAAATGAAAACAGTAAAATAAAAAGAAAACAATATAAATATAAAAAATGAATTAACAAAATGCAACAATCGGGTTAAGTACCTTAAATTAAAATAAAATTCGCAAGGCTTTCTTCGCAAAAAAAGCATAATACAAAATTCCGTCAACTATTATAACACAACAAAAAATCTTAATACTAAACTATGAGAACGATATAAATCCTCCAAAAAACTTGATAGTTTGGTGTGTTTCTATACTACGATAGAATCCTTCGATGTGGAGGATAGGCACCACTCAGAAATAAAACTCTATCGTAATTGTGGCTACGTTTCGTTGGCTATTGTGCCAACTTCACCAGGCCAATCATCACAGTAGAATGTTTAATTTCTGCCAAATATACCAAAGTCCAGTAATAATATGTCGGGTTTAATGTCGTTATGACAAAAAAAAAATGTAATTTGGTTATATATTGTCTTTAACCCTTCGGCGGGCGCTCAGCGGCATTGGGTGCCGCATTTTTAATTGTTTGCTTATTCCTTAATTATTATTTAATTATTACATTTAGCTATGTACAAGTGACCGTCATTACCTTCTAGTTTTGCGTTAGTAAAAGCCGAGACGTTGAAGTGTGAAGTGCTCGGTCGCGGCATTGCTTACCGCAGCACCTCCAATGATGTATGTAAAAATACTGTCAATCATGTCAAATGATCTGTTATTAGCACAATCTAATTTTTCCCCTCATTATTTTCATGACATTTTCTAATATATTCTAATCAAAAAGAAATAGAAGTGATAGCGAAAAATATTGATGACTGGTCAGATATTAAAGAGGAAGTCGCAGATTTTGATGAGGATAGTAAAAAAGAAGATGAAAACATTAAGGAAAATTGTTATAACAGTGAATCAGGGCAGTCTACTGAAGAAGATTTATTAACAATAACCAACCAAGATTTAGACGTGCAGTTTTTTATTGGGAAAGACAAAGACACAATTTGCAAGAATACTTTTGTCTCTGTTCATAAAAAGATCAAAGCAAAAAGTATTGTAAAGATTTTATCTGGTCTAAAACGCAGCACTGTCCAATGTTCAAAGATTATGGTCAAAAAGTGGAACGGGAATGCTTTTACGAAGAGCAGTGTTTAGCTCTAAAAGATTTCTATTTCTCTTTCGTGCTCTTCGTTTTGACAATGTTACATCAAGAAAAGATCGCGAAAATATTGACAAGCTTGCTGCAATTAGAAATATTTATAATAGTTTTGTGGATAATTGCAGAAACAATTATAATGTAAGAGAGTGTACGACAATCGATCAAATGCTCTATTCTTTTAGAGGCAAATGTGGATTTGTACAATATATGCTACAAAAACCTGCATAAAATTAAACGCTCTTTGGGATAGCAAAGCATTTTACACATGGAACTTTATTGTGGAACTAAACGGAATGGACCGTCCAAGACATCAAATAAATCATTAGATATAGTACAAGGATTAGTTGACCTTATAAAGAAATTACAACACGTACTATAGGATCATTATTATTTGAATTTCAAGACGACATGACTTTAGTATCCTATGTAACTAAAAAGAAAAATGCTGTGATTTTGTTATCTACAATGGCCAATACAGGCGAAACTAATGCAACAGAGAATAACAATAAATTATTGGTCTATTTTTTTGTATACTTGATATTGCTGGTATAAATTCTGAAATTATATTGAAATGTAATCGGTCTACAGAAGGCCATCCAAGAGAACAGACATTTTTAAGTAAACTAGGTTTTGCTTTGATTCAGGAACACCTAAAGATTAGCTCTCCTAAAGGATATAATGGAATTTCTTTCAAAGTATCGACTCCTACATCAGACGCAAAATAGCGTGCAAAAAACTGGTCAAAGGTCATAGCTGTAGTGTAGTTTTTTAGAAATACTGGTTTATTTTGTTTTTTAATAAATCTTAAATTTTTTTAGTATTATTGGTGTTTTGTTATAAGCGGCACGATAAGTCGCAGCGCGCCCGCTCTCGTGAATTTTTTTTAACGCGCTCGCGGGTTAAAATAATACTAACAAAGACAAAGAAATTGGCCTAAAATCGAGAGATCACTTAATGGGGAGCTAAACAAGCAATTAACTTTGTTTTGGGTAAAACTAAAACTTTTAAAACATTTAAGTTTGCAAAAGCATAAAATTACAATTGATTTTAAAGGGAAAGTATAAATACCTTAATTCGATTTCGTAGTTCCACAAATATCTAGCTTTTGATTGGTCTCAAAGGTCTCTAGAAGTTGCCAAAATTCGTTTATAGGACGGCACTAGCTTCGTCGAAAGATTTTTTAAACCGCCACAAAACCAAAATTGAATTGTGTCGCACGAACAAACACACAATTCCTCGATACGCTACTAAACTTGAAAACAAGTGTAACGCCAAGACCGTAAAATATACGAAATAGGATCATTTACAATAACTTGAATTTTATTATACCTTTTTTCACACTTCTACAGACAACACCAAATGTTTAAAAGTTAAAAATAACCTTACCAAAACTACATTATTGATTCGGAAAGTAAGAAAAGTTTGCAAACCACTACTAAAACTGTGACGTCAAATATTCAAAAGACGCATACAACAAAGATGTTGACAAAAATGCAAAATTAAAACGCAGTAACACGTGTGCCTTGCTGATGTTTCTCACGAATAATATTGCAACGTTAACAAAATATAAAAGATTCTCTTAACTGAGTTAAAATAAATAAACGACCACAATATCGGGTTTCTTTAATTTAATTACTATTAAATGTACAGCTGATAAAGTGTTTTTTTCTGTGCCCAGAGATGCAAAGGTACGAAAACATTAGTGTAAGGTTATAAAAAGAGATGAAGTGCCTCCAACAAGTTGTTTACATTGTTGTGAAGATTACTTTAATGTAAGTACATATTATCTATGCAACTAGTATGATTTCAGTTAATTATAAGTGAGTTTTGTATTGAATACCAATTACACAACTGTGTACCCCCCTACCTAGCTAACAGAAGTTTAATACAAATTATCTAACTTTTATATAATTATTTAATTTATTTTCAGATTGAAGAGAATTCAATAAATTATGTACAATGCAAAATAATGAAACAAGAAGGGGTTAAAGTTTCTTTAAGGTTAAAGAAGGGAGTTTCGCCTCACACATTCCTATGCCAAAAGGGAAATGTGCCACCAACAGATTTTGTTTCACTTAAACAGTTCAGAGGTTATCCTAAGGCTTCCGAAAGAAAAAATACATAGAATAATAGTACAAAAGGAAAATGTATGATTGTGACAGACACCCCCGAAAAAAATATGATAGAAAAGAAGGAACGAAACAACAAAAAACAAAACTCAAAGCTGTGCAGAACACTAAACGCAAACTGGTGGAAACATTTGACGAAGATGATGAAGTAATGTCACTTCACTCAGAAACAGTGGACTGGATTCCGAAAGTTAATCTAAATGCTTTTGAAGATCTTGTGCGCTCCCCAAGGATTGAAGATTTTGTACTCGTGGAGTTTAGAATTAAAGAAAATAAGAAGAAAAGTGCTTGGAAAAAAGTTTATTACACTGGTCAAGTGTTGGAAAATGCAGATAAAAATGGTGACATAGAACTTACTTTTTATAGAAAGCATCAAAAGATAACTGACAAATTTGTTTTGCCAATAGTTTCCAATATCCAGACCGTCGCCGAAAGTGCCATTAAAATGATCCTGCCAAAACCAAATAAACATGGAAAAACCAAACGTCAGGTCGATTTGATTTCGTTTGAAATAAGTTTTAACAACATTGAAGTACGTTAACGATGTTAATCACTACTATTTAAATGTCTTTATTTCAAATATTATATTTTTTATATCTGGACTGATTAATACTAGTATAATTTTGTTTATTTTTATTGCATTTTAGAATGCTGTTTGTATGTTTTTCCACTACTAGTTGTATACGCTTGCATTATTACGTATAATAGAAGGTCGTGAAGTTGTACTTTTTTAAGCGCAGGTAAATAATATTTCATTATTAACTAGTAGTTAATAATAAACATATTTACATTTTCTGATAATACTACAACAGTTTCAAAGAAAAAAAGTTTACCAAACTACGTACCAAGAGCAAGAGATTTTATTTAATGCTAATTTAAGTTTTCAAATCGCTCAATTAATAAATTAATTTGATTTTAAAAGTAAGTTATTTGAAGTTCGCGCTTAATTAAATGTGAATATTATTGAGTTAAATATGTTTTAGATATAATCAATGCTTAAAATAATAATGTTTTTAAACAATTTAAACAACTTTAGCAATAAAAACTTACGTTATCTGTTTATTTTTGTGTTTTAAATCACAATTAAGAATTACGTCAAAATTAATTCTATTAAACTAATGACAACTGTCAGAATTACCGACTTGATTTTTAATTTAAAATTAATATCTTAAATTTTAAATTTGATTTCGTAACAGGTAGAAAGGTTTTAATAATTCTAGTAGTGGAAAAAATTGTATATATAACACGGTTGAGAAGTTCATTATAACCTGCGCGATTTATATCCCTCGACGCTTCGCGTCTCGCGATATAATCTATCGCTTAGGTTATAATGATGCACTTCTCAACCTTGATATATAATATACTATTATCATAGATAAAACTTCAATGTTTTTTATTATTTTAATGTTGTTTTATTGTACCCCACATATGGTTCCACAGCGAAACAAAAGACATTATTTTTTAAAAAATCTTATTTTAAAAAACATAGTAGTTACATCAGTTTTGTATTGTATTGAAGTTAGATGTATACTAGTTCAATTTATTGGTCCAAATCTTATTTTTAAGGTCAGGCATATTTTTTGCATATGAAAATAAAAAAACTGTTTTACTGTGGAACATCACTCTCCCCTATATACATTTTTTAGGAGGACTGTATGATATTCTATGAATAAGTGGTGCTATATGGGTGTATAATGCAAATTAGAGAAATATTATTATTATTTTGACTGTACCTACAAAAAAAATTAATACAGTAGAAAAATTATATCAATCTAAAGATTCTATAAGAAATATTGTTTCTCTAAAATACAAGCAGTTTATGCGCATTTTAGAACAAATGGTGAACATTCTTTAGTTAATATAAGAACTAGATCTAGTTTAAACTATAATCGTATTTTTGAGTTATTATAATCTTTTAGCGTTTTTCTAACTCTTATCTTTGATTAAAATATTGTGTATATTTTACTGATGTTAGGGTACAGTAACATTACATAAGCACAACCGTGGCATAAGAAAGGAAGTAGCTTTTCAAATAAGTCTCGTAACACAGCTTTCTGTACATCTGAAGATCGAACTAATCTCCAACCGAATCTTTGTAAACTACCGCTTTTAATGCACGATTAAACACGAACGTTTTTCTTAGTTTGAAAGTTCAGATATCTTTCGTGACTTTATTAATGTATTTAATCAATAAACTTCCGATTTATGTCTCAATTAAGTAATGCCTAAAAGTCTGGTTTATGTTACATCGTAAATTGATTTTTTCATCTCTTACATTTAATTGTTATTATTAAATAGATTAGAGCTGAAGCTGCGTTTTTATATGACGCTGTTCATTTATACGCCAAATCACTATTGCATGTTCTTCAGCTCGACAAAAACCCACGGGATGGAAAGGAAATTATCAACACTATTAAGAAAATTCATTACAAAAGCGCGATGGGGTAAATTTAACGTAAATTCTCAAATCGTTTAATGAAATTGCTTTTTTTGGTAGGTACATGGTATATGTTGATGAAAACGGCGATGCCGGAGGTAATTATACTTTAATTGCTCGAAAACAATTACAAAATCGTTGCGACGAGTATGGTTTGTTTCCAATTGGAACTTTTGGGCTTGAAAACGAGAAAAGTAGTTTACCTGTAAGTTATTCGTGTTTATATAAGTGTGTTTATTGTTAATTATCCGATTTCAGAGTTTGCGAATAGATGAGAATATAAATTGGGTTGCTGGGCATCCGCCGCTTGCTGTACCACAATGTGGGTTTCGGGGAGAGCACTGTGTTTGTAAGTACATGTTTATAAATTATATTTAGCATTAATACCTAATTTTGAAATTACTCTGGGTTTTTGCTAACGATCATGTAAAATACGGTTTACATATTATTTTCTTATACCAAATACAATTTTTAAATAAGACTTGCATCTTGACAAATTTAAACAAACTAAATTATATTATCAATTACTAATTATTTAAGATTTTTTTATCTACTCTAAAATGTATTAAAAAAGTTTGTATTTATTTTCTTTTATCTAAACTCTTATAAGTAATCTCAAAACGAAAGCTTATTTTAATAATATTACGTAAAAATTCGGCAAACCGCCATCTCGTGGAAACTCCAACTACGTGTGTATTATTAATGTGTAGAAAACTATATTATACTTAGATTTACCTGTTGAATGAAAATACGGAATAAATCTGTAAAAAAATTGTAAACTTCTATAAGTCAACAATATACACGAACTTAACCTTTAGGCATTGATTATATATACTTCGTATTCAGATAGATCATCCTTATGGGAGATTTTGATTTCAGAATTATAGTTAAAAATAATCCGCTAGGTGTCACAACGCACAATGAACGCACGTAATTCGCAAGGTTTATTTCATCAAAACAATTCAAGATTACTTGTTCATTCTATTAGCTTGCCTAATTACGTTACAGATTGATTACACGCACGATCTGCATTTTGTAGACATAACAATACGTGAGTGTTTACATGGTTTCCATTTCAAATGAGAGTTTAATAAATATTTTTAATACAAGACCTAATTTTCATAGTAGAAGGATTATATCAGTCAACGATTATATACATATAATCAATAGTATTATCATTGATGTATTTTATCAATATAATACCGTTGTAACATTGTTTATATATATAGAATGGTCGTATTAGTATTATATGGTATCATATATGCAAGTAAATATTTCTACAGAAACATATAAAAAGGATTTCAATAAATGAAAAGCAATACTTTCTTTTCATTATTATTTTGTCTCAAAATCTTCTTATCATTGTAAGCAACGTATATTAACCTTTGTTATGTAAATATAGTATGACCTCATAAACATCATCAAATTGTTTAGTTATCTCAAATTTGCAATTTCATCATAATAAAGATTACGGAATTGTAGTCCACGCGGACTTAAGACATGTCAGTCAAAGTGTCGAAGCACCAATCGTGGGTAATATTAATCCCATAAATTATCAGTAAGGCAACCACGACTGAATCTTTTCTACTCTTTCTTCTTTTATTACATTAACAGTATGTAACCATTTCTCTAAACATATGTGAGAGTTTAAATAATTGAACAAATTAGTGCAACGCCCATCTCAAAACAAATCTGAATTAAACCGGGAGTATAGCCTTAATTAAATAAAGTTCATGTATACGATACACGTTTGTAACCTTGAGCAGCATGGTTATTCTTATCTCAAGTTTGCAGACAATATTTACAAACGCCACCGTGAGAAACGAGTCGTTTTGTTGTTGAACCGAAAAAGATATTTTGAATGTGGTAAAAAAGTGCTCCACCTAGTAGACGTTGGCGGAGTTTTGATTTCCGTATGCCGCCATCTGGTAGTCGTTGGATTTTTGGGACTTCCAATTATTATACAAGGATGAGCAATCTGATAGTTGTATAATCAATGCTTTAGGTAATAGTATATCTACAAACCATATAATAAAATAGTAATGGTTATCAACCGTAGAACATACAAGGATCTCAAGGACACTTGATTAAAAAAAATTACTTCAATCGTCCGTATTAACCAAGTATAGAAAACAACTCGGCATAATGTTAAAAATGAGCAAAACTTATAATTTGGATTGGTAATAACTTTGTTTAAGGTGGTGTTGAAAGATTGGTGGTTGTCTATATATAGGGGTTATTTGTATTAGGTGTTCAATGAATTAAATAACAAGTGAGTTTGGTTTTGAAAATAGCAATAAAGTTGAACTCCATACGTATATATCTAATGAATGCAAAAACGTTGTAATAAGTAACGAACTAGACAGTAAAAAAATATATTTTTTTAAATTTGATTAATATAAATCATTGATACAATGTGTAATCAGGCCCGCGCCAAGCACTTTTGGTGCCCTTGTGCAAATTTAAAATAACGCCCCATATTTATATTACGTTGATATGTTAGTACAGATACAGGTTAAGTTAGGTATTATTATCCACTATTGAAAAATAATTTTAAAAAGTATTTTCATAAATTTATTTTCATTTTTATATTTTACAAGTACAAGCCAGAAGCCATACAAGTATTTTTTCGTTGAGGTACATAACATAATTATAAACTTATAGAAAATAAAAATATTTCTAACAGAATTACAACTCAAAATTTTTGTATTTTAGTTTCAAATTTAATATATGATACAAAAGCACAAGAAATAAAAAAAATATTTAAAACATTAAAAATACTTGTTTATATATCACAACACGAAACTGATCGACAAATAAAAACAAAAAAATAAATTATTTTAATAATGTAACATGTCACCTTTTAAAGGTTAATATCCAGGTATTAAATATTGTTATTAATATTTTAGCTAAGTGAATTGAGCTTTCTGTGCTTTCATTTTTGCAAATTGTTTAATTAAATCTTCGGTGTCTAATTCTTTTAGCTGGTCCGTTTCTATTGAAATGATAGCAAGTTTGCTTAGTCGGATTTGCCCCATGGTCGATCTTAAATAGTTTTTTATTATTATTATTATTTTTTTGTTGAAAAAGGTCGTTCTGCGGTAGCAACAGAAACCGGCATTGTTAATAAAATACGAATTATTATGGTCGTATTAGGAAAAAAATCCACTAAGTTGTTAATTGTTATATAATTTAAAGTTTATTCTAAAAAAAAATTTTGTAAATGTTGCAATTCTTTCTCGTTTTCAGAATAATTTTTAAATTTATCAATATTCCATAAAAACGTGAAATTATTAGAGTAAGAAGAAAGTAATTGGATTCTCTCATCCATTGATGTTATGATTACAGCTAGAGCATTGAAAAAACAATCAACTTTGAACTTTAAAGTTTCGTCGTGGATCGGTTCATCGTCACATTCATAATCAAAATGTTTTTTTTTATTTTTCGCGGTCTTAGATCTCTTCGTTTTTTGAATTTAGGTTCTATGTCTAAGCTGAATGCTATTTCTTTAGCATCAATCTATAGATATTGAAAACCTTTATCGAAGCGATAAGATTTCAAAAAATTATTGAAATTATTTAAACGACTACAACACTGAGCAACATCAAAGTTCGGTTTTTAAATAATTTAACTAACAATGTTAATTTTACTTAAAATAATATATCACAATATAAAAATGCAGATGAACTCAAAATTTTGCAATTTTTGCAGATTGAAATCGAATTTTTTTTTGTAGACCTACTACGCATATTTGCCCCATTGTCGTAACCCTGACCCCGCAAATCATTGATATTTAAGCTTTCTTTCTCTAACGCTGACAAAGGAAATTTTGTCAAGCCTTCACCCGACACATCATCAATAGGACAAAATAATAAAATATGTTCTTCTATACTAATTTCCGTGCCCTTTAAATTAACAAATCTTATACAAACTGAAACTTGTTTTTGGTGACTAGAGTTAGGAGTACAGTGTAATAATATGGAATAATATTTTGCCTTTTTCATTAGTTCTAAAATTTTGGATTTAATATTTTCACCGATCAATTTCATTACTTCATTTTGTATTTTATCACCTAGATAGTTTTTGTGATTTTTTATTTAAGGGTTGTATTTAGTCAAATAAAATCTTAGTTTTGAAATTTAGTAAACGCCTGTAGTATCTGCAAACCTCATGACACCAACTACCTGGCTCACTGCGGGGGTGCATGTAAACCATAAACCAGCAATTACCATTTGTAATATAATAGACATCTAAATCCCTTTCTTAAACAAACCAAACTTAAGTTTATTTACTTATTCTTATTCAAAATACTACAATTTTTTTTAACATAATAAGTCATTGATTAATAATTCTATTAATATTAAATTGCTGTGATTGTTTACACGGAAAAAATGTTTTTGGAAGAAACAAACAATATATTTTTAAATTAGTTACCAATAATGTTTAAGTATTAAAGATATTTTTAGAGTAATAAGTTGTATTTATTTAGAACCATTTAAATGCAAGCTTTCGAACTTGGTCAAGTTCTTCGTCAGGCAAAATTAAATTTAAAAAAATTAAAAAAAGATGTTTATGTATTTTATCATTAATTGTTTTGTTTTTGTTTTATACGAAATATAGATTATAATAACAAATTATAATTAATCATTTAATGGATATTTTACAAAGTTAGAGCTAATACTAATAGGATGTTGAACAACAATAAAAGGTATTCTTATTCTTTTAGTTTCTTTATTGTCGTTTTGAGACATTGATGATTAAATAAATTTCTGGTAATTATCATAGAGCTACAGAGGTGCATGTAACTTAGCTACTTGATAAACATCTAACATTTGCAATATTGTCAATCCTTTGAAACAATGAACCAATGCAAGTTTATTTATAAATTGTTATTAAAAACGTCCTGCAATTATTGTAAACGTAAAATGTGATTATTATTTTTTTAAGATTAATTTTTGATTATTTAAATCCTATTTATTGGTTGAATCTAATTATAGATACATTCCAGTCTAATATAAATAACAACTTTATTCTACAAATTACTTACATACATCTCATTTAAACAGTAATTACCAAACATAACATAAAGTGATATTATCTGTGTTTAGTTGTTCATTCTTAGTTTTCGAGAATGTGTCGTACAGAGTTTGCAAATTCGAAATACTTGCGGTTGACTAAAACAAGACGTAGTATGAAAGAACAAATGCGTGCAGCAAAAGAAAGGGTGCGCACAGTTAGTGTATCGCGTGTACACGATGAAGAAAGTGATGTGAAATCGGCCATTTTCTTCTACTGAAGAAAATTTAATGGATAACGACATAAACTTTTACGTTGAGGAAGTTAATATTTTCATCTGAAAATGAATATTATTTTGAAAATTTCAATGGTTCCAAAAATTTTAATGAAAACCCAACTGACTTTTCTGCGGTTTTAGATATTCCTAGTCCATCAAGTGCTACTTACGCCGTTTACCAAGATGAAGTTTGTCAAATTTATAATCGAGCAGCAATTGACGCGATGAATAAAGCCGCCAAAGAAGAAACGAAACTAGCATTAGAACTAATAGAATTAGACGACCAAGGGTGTCCAAACATTGCAGTTGTAACAGACGGAGCGTGGAGCAAACAGTCGTATCGCACTAATTATAACGCTTTGTGAGGTGTTGCGTGTATAGTTGGACTACGGACAAAGAAGGTGCTCTATATGGCCGTTAAAAATAAGTTTTGTTTGGTGTGTGCACGAAAGGATTTGTACAAAAATAATCAATGTCCAGAGCACACCTGTTATGGAAATTAGACCGGTCCATCAACTGGAATGGAGGCAGTCATTTTAGTAAAGGATTTCCAAAAAACAATAGAGATGTATGAAATATGTAAAATTAGTGAGTGACGGCGATAGCAGCGTGCATCGAAAACTTGTGGAGTCGATGCCCTATGGTACTTCTACTGTAATACAAAAAAATGAATGCAAAAACCGTATTTTGCGTAATTACATAAATAAACTACGAGAAGTCAAAAAACCAAAAACGAATATTCTCAGGCTTCGTAGTAAAGTTAGTAAAGTCATTCAATTTAGAAAAATCCAAGATGTGACTACAGATATAAAAATTAAAGAACTAGAACTTGATGTTTTAAATGCACCGAAACATATTTTTTGTGATCATACGGGGTTATTTTTGTACCGGTGCTAAAACCAAAAACAATATTATTCCAGATTTTGAAAAAAGCGGTTTATTTAAGGAAATAATGACTGCAGTATGTCGTGTATCTTACGATTCCAAGAGTTTGATACATGATGTTACCAACAGTTCCGCAGCACTTTAAAATTCCCACGTTGCGAAATTTGTTGGTGGTAAACGTGTGAATTTTGCTTTTCACCGTAGTTATCCAATTAGGAGTAAAACTGCTGTAGCGCATAATGAATTAGGTACACTCCACGAAATCGTGAAAACTACAGCCAATAGTACGTACGTAAGTAGTAGTTATTTTGCGAAAAACAAAAGCGTAAAATTGATTTGCAATCAAAAAGCAATACGTTACCGTACTAAGTACTCTAGAATCGCAGATGCTGATTATAAACCGGATGCCGCTGAACCAACGCCGGATATGCTAGAGAAATAATTAAACGAAGCAGCGCAGAAATTTGTACAAAAATTGTTTTTGAAGCGAGAAGAAATTTTGAATAAAACTATTGGTCAACACCGAAGCAGTCGGTGGTACGAAGAGCGGTGGAAAATATTGACAGCGTCAAATTTTGACCGCATTTGTAAATTGTGCAGAGCAACTTCGTATGCAAATGTAATAAAAAATGTATTATACCAACAGTTTACAGAAAGTGCTGCTAAAAGATATGGGAAAAAAATGAGCATTGAGCCATAGATGATTTTTAAGATGTCACGAATATAAAGGTTAATCTTTGGGGTTTATTTGTGCATGAAATTCACCCATGTTTGGCAGCATCTCCAGACAAAGTAGTAGATGAAAATGCGATTGTAGAAATCAAATGCCCATACGGTGCAAAAATGTACACTCCGATGGAAGCCGTTATAAAGAATAAAATCAAATTTTGTCGAGTAGAGGAAATCGAATTAAAATTAAAACAAAATGACAGCTACATGTACCAAATCCAAGGGCAATTAAATATCGTAAGAAAAGACATTTGCTATTTTGTTGTTTGGATTCCTACTGGTATTTCTGTAGAAAAGATTAAAATCGATACTTTGTTTTGGGAGAAAAAAATGCTTTCGAAGCTTGAACAATTTTATTATATAGTATTGTTACCCGAAATTTTGGTTTCAAGACAATCACGTCAGCTACCTATTCGAGAGACATTTTTTAATTAATGTATGTGGAAAAAACTGTATCTTCTGAAATTCAATGTCAAGGATGTACATCTGTAACGTTGTTACTTTTTCCTCTTTTTTAAATTAATTTATATGCATACAAAATAATATACAGGCTGACTTATTATTATTTATACATAGTTGATTATTATTAGTTATGTTTATTTGTAAGATTGTTTATTTATGCGTTGACAACAGTATGTTGGTACCTATTTTGGACTGATGTATTTATTGTTTTAAATTTTTCTCGTCACTATTAACACTATGTCGTAAATAAATATCTTTAGGCAATTTTATTTTTATTCGTTATGAATGAATTTCAATATTCTAATCAAATTGATTACGTACTTGGTGTATTATTAGATTGATTTTAATAAATAAATGCGTTAGCAAATTAAGTAAGTTTCTACCTAACAGTTTACAAACAGTTATAATCCTTTTGTTAGTAATCCGATTGTTTAACAACGGGTGGTCGCCGGCACAGGTCCCTGGTTAATGGGTTGCCTATATTTGTACGAAATTTTAACAAAATTAATAGAACATTTTTTAATCGCTAACTCAATTAATTCGTCACCATGTAGAATGTAAAGATACATCGATGCATGTAGGTCAGTAAAATACATGTATGTAACGGGGTAAAAGAATAAAAACTTATAAAAATAAATTCCGTTGGCAGTATCAATTAAAACTTATGTTTTATTTGTAACGTGATATTATTCATATTTATTAAAAAAAAAAACTTTTCGCGATTTAGCCCGTTGGAGAAAAGATTGTTTTAAATAATACTTAAATTACTTTTTTAATCATACTGCTACAAAGTGAGATATCTTGATTAGCGTTTCACTATTCTACGGTGCAAGACGTCCTAACTAAATACAACCCTTAAGAGCGTTTTGTATGTTCTAACATAATCGGGTCAAATTTGGAAATATTTTATATGCATTTTAAAAAATTACCATTGTTTTTCTCAAACAACTTATTAATACTTCTACGAACAGCTAAATTTTGCTGACCTATAAACTGAATCATGTAGAAAATTCTTTCTATAACAGTTTGCCAGTATTTAGTTTTTCTGTTTATTGCATTTTGAATTTCAGAACCAATTATTTCATTTTTATTAAAACGGTTAGAAAGATCTAACAATTTTAGAACATTTTCGATATGTAACTTGCTCTTTTCATGAATGTTTAAATGTTCACTTAAATGCTGCCAGTCATTGTAACTAGATTCAACACTAAGGCAAACAGATTTCAAATCTCTGTCATTAAAAATTTGCACAGCAGCAGTAAAGTGAATTTTTTGTTTCGGAATACAACAACCAAAAATGCTCAACTATTGGAAAACTTACGCCCCGACTACGAACTATGTCTCGGATAAATATCCTTTTTGTTTTAATAATGAGCAGGGCCACGTTCTACTAATTCTTGAATATTATTAGGACTTAATTTCTTTGGTCATAGTGCATCATCTTTCGAAAGTTGACTCATATTTTTCGTTCTGGTAATTTTTGAAGATTTTTTTTTTTTTAATTATCAGCAGAAGTTAAAGATGTTGGTGGATTGGTATCTAGATCAGTTGATGATGCTGTTGATACTTGTTTCAAGTACTGGTTCAGAATATTGGGATTCAGATGTATTTGGCGAAGTAGGTAGACTCGGGTTTTAAAAAAAATGCATAATTTTGACATGGTTTTCCAGTTCTTCCTCTCTTTTTCTTTTATTCAGCAAATTTTGGTATGGAGACAATTTCTTCTTTTTTTCTGACATCTTGTATCATCATCAACCAGTCTTAGTTGTCTACTGCTAGACATAGGCCTCCCTCATGGCTCGCCATGTCTGTCGTTCCTGCCCTGCCTGAATCCAATTGTTTGTGACTCGTTTTATATCGTCAGTCCAGCGTGTAGGTGGTCGCCTCTTACTGCGTTCGTCAATACGTGGTCTCCACTCCAATAGCCTTCTCGTCCATTTGTCTTTACTCATCCTGGCTACGTGTCCGGCTCAATTCCACTTCAAAGTAGTTACTCGCTGGATGACGTCTGCCACCCCGGTTCGCCGTCGAAGATCTTCGTTGGTTACGTGGTCTTTCAGCTTTATTCCTAGCATTGCCATCTCCATTTTGCGTTGTGCGATCTTAAGTTTCCTCGCCGATGTTAGCGTTAGTGTTAAAGTCTCAGCTCCGTATGTAAACACCGGCAAGACGCACTGATTAAATACTTTTCGTTTTTGACAGATGGGAAGATTGCTCTTAAAGATATCTTTAAGCTTACCGTAGGTCACCCACCCGAGGCTGATCTTTCTCTGCAATTCGCACGTCTGATTATCTCTCAAAATTTTGATTTCATGTCCCAGATAGTTGTAGGGAAAAGGCTTCATGAAAGGGACGATTCTTGTAAGGAACAGTTAAAATTTATGGATAACTACTTTACTAATATTCTCCTTTCGCTGCCAATAGAGTACTCTGGTAGTTCTAAATATTCATTTATTTTAGCGCCATTCTAACTGTTACTGTTTCTGAGTTATTGTCGTTTGTTAAAAATTTTGTGCGTGAAAGTATATTATTCGATTACTAAATAAATCAACATTCAAAGAATTCGTTTGCTTGTATTTTTGTTGTAAAAGTGGTTTTGGGTGCCTGTTCTTATTTATATTGGTGAGTATAAAGTAATTTACAATTTGTTGGTTAGAATTAAAGTTATGAATTATTTTCTACAAAATTGCATTGGAACTATGAAAGGGACATGTGGAAAATTTTATCTATTTTGTTGTGCTTGTGATATGAAATAAAATATTTTTTGCTTCCTTATAGGATAATGCAAAGGATAAAGCAAAAAAGGATTCGCAAGTCACCATAGGAAATTCAAAATGCTGTAAAGGATGTTGTTACACTAGGATCATCAATTCGTTCTGTGGCTAAGGCATATGGAATAGCTAAATCTATGTTAGCTCGTCTTGTAAAAAAATGTAAAAATACAGATGCTCCTTTCGTTTACGAACCAAATATTGGAAATAGGAGAATTTTCTCTATGGAAAAGGAACTCCAAATTGTGAAATATGTTAAATTGTCTGCGAAAATGTGTTTTGGTTTAACACGTCAGCAACTTTGTAGACTTGCTTCTGACTATGCTAAACTACTTAAAAAGGACATTCCTGGTAACTGAGTTGAAAATCAACTAAGTGGTATACAATGGTATAAAGGTTTTATGAAGCGACACCCGAGGCTATCACTTAGACGTCCAGAGAAAACTAGTTTGGCTCGAGCAAGTAGTTTTAATAAAAGTACAGTTGCTACATTTTACAACAATTTGAAAATTGCATTGGATAAATATCAAATTACGGCAGACCGTATATACAATCTGGACGAGACAGGACTTCTAACAGTTTGTGATCCTGTAAAGGTGCTGGCTAAAACTGGTATGAAACAGGTAAGACAAGTTACTTCTGCGGAACGTGAACAGCAAGTAACTATGCTTGGTATTATATCTGCCACCTGTTTTTATATTTCCTCAGGTTCACTACAAGCCTTTTATGTTGACAAACGGGCCTGTATTTTATAGAGCGTGTAAAACCTTCCCAGGAAACTCAAGTTTTACTACTCATGGATAATCATGACACACATAGTAGTTTGGAAGTAATTTTACGTGCAAAAGAAAATGGAGTCATAATAAACGTTTCTTCCACATTGCAGCCACCGATTGCAACCGTTTGATCTAACCGTGTACGGGCCATTTAAAAGTTTTTATAAAAGAGCTATGCATGATTGGATGACAAATAATCCGGGACAGACTGCGACAATTTATACTGTGCCACAATTTGCAAAAATTGCTTATGAAAAAGCGTTTACGATTGAGACAATTGTATCAGGATTTAATAAAACAGGAATCCATCCATTTAATTCAAATAATTTCACGAATGCTGATGTTACGGATCGTCCCTTATCAACAAGTTTGCACGTAGACGAAGCTGACGAATTCCCTAATAAACAAGGAATCAATAATAAAAGTAAGAACCCCCATGATAATACTGAGACAAATGTTCTCACACCTGATATAGTGCAACCTTTTCCCAAAGCTGCTCCACGACAGCAGTCGAAAAGAGGCAGAAAACGTGGTTCCTCGAAAATAATGACAACAACACCCGAAATAGAAGCCCTAAAAAAAGAACCAACTAAACCGACAGAATAAACCACAACCATCTCCAAAACAATTTAAAAAAGTAAAAAGGAAGATTTTTGAAGAAAGCAACAGCGAGATAGATTTCGATCAAATCAGCATAAATGTAGAGAATTACATTGTCGTCAAGTTTCAATTGATGAAGAAGCATTCATTTAACCATGCTGTCGGTGTGATACTCAGTGAGCTCTCTAGCAGTGACTAAGTAAAATTCATGAAAAAATCTTGCAAAACAGATAATTTTACTTTTCCTGAAAAGGACGATATAGCCGATGTAAACAAAGAAGACATTGTTTTTAAAATTGCCAAATCCAAATCAATGACTAGCATATAGCCGTTTTTGTATATATTACGAATCAGCTCAGAATATCTATGGTCCACACAGCATTCTCGTAGGGCATCTAATACGGCTTTTAGTTCGATCGTGTTTAACACTTTATGAAAGCCTATGAACAGCAGTACTAGTGGCCCGTTGTATACTATGTTCTTTTTTAAGAGGGTTTTAACACTCTGCAGGTGGTCATTCGTTCCGAAGCCTGATCAAAATCCCGCTTGTTCTCTTGGCTGGTAGAAGTCCAGTTTGCTTTCCAGTTTCGATGTTATAACCCTGGTAAACAACTTGTACAAGAGGCTGAGAAGAGTTATGGGGCGATAGTTTTCTAGATCCGTTTTATTTCCTTTTTTGTGCAATAGTATGGTGGTTGCGCTGTGCCATTTGTCGGGGATGGAGCTCTCTCCCCAGCATAGCTTGAAGAGAGTTTGCAACTTCTCATTAATAGAGGGCCCCCGGCTTTTATGGATTCCGATATCACTTCGTCCTCTCCCGGTGCTTTATTGCTTTTCATCTTGGCTAAGGACCTTCTGATTTCTCCAATGATGATATCTGGCAATTCTTCCAATTCTTGGTTTATAACTCTTTGCTCTTGTATATTCGCGTTTACATCATCTTCGTAACGGCTTTTGTACAATTTGTGGTAATATTTTTCTACTATTTTTAGGACTTCTTCCCGATTTGAGGTGATATTGCTCTCTTTATTTTTCAGTTTGTTTATTTCCAACTTATCTTCGGTGAGACTGTTTTGCGACATTTTCATACTACCATTTCTCTCTATGGTTCCTTGAATTTTCATATTGCGATAGTGTCTAATGTTTTGTCTAATTGCCTTGAAGATTTGTTTGTTTTTTGCTCTCAGTTCTAAGCTAGTGATGGTACTGTTTTTCCTCATTTGGTCTCGCTCGAGTATAAGCTCTTTTGTTATTCGACTAATTGTCGAATGACATCCTGTATACTGTAAATAAATTAATACATAAGTAAACAAATTGACAAACTATTCATGAAAAATAAAAATGTTTTGACGTCTCAAATTCAAACTCGAAAGTTTTTTCTCAACATTACTTATTTTAAGTTATTTCAAAATTTATAAATTTTTATAAATAGTAATATTAGTGCTTATCAATTATTCTGTTTGAATTTATTTCAATTAACAATGATGTTTATATAATCAAATATAAAAAGAATTTTTAAGATGCAAGTTTTTGGCTTTTAATGTTTTAATAAATCTAAAATAAAAAATAAATTTTAGATGAACTCACCTTAATTCACAACACGAAACATATCACTATAAAGTCTTAAAACTACAAAAAACTAAAGCGTCAAAAGCAGATATCTATTACCCCATGCACCTTTTTACTTCGCTAAGTTAATTATCGATCGGGCATCAGGCAACAAATGAAATCGCGACCAATGCAGCGCTTAAGCATATAAAGTTTCGTACATTGCAAGCTCAGGTAGGAAAAAAACGCTTGTTCGCTCGTTGGCTCGTTGCAACCCAAATTTTAAGCTCAAACCAGAATAAAATCAGATTTGTTTAAGTTCACACAGTTTATGTTATTATGTTACGTATTACGTATTAGATCGAATAAATGCTATTATTGCGTACTCTCATTTAGAAAATATATTATTTTCGAGAAGTAATTCGGTTCTCTCGTCTCAAAGAGTAAAAATAAAAAAATAAACAAATAAAAAACAATGTAATAGCTAACAATTCCTTACTGTTTTTTTATCATTATAAATTTTGTTTTGACAATGTTGTTTGTTGCTTTATCTTTTTTTTACTTTTGAGTTTTGAGGCTTTTCGGCGCCTCGGCGCCGTCGTACACCAGACGACTTTGCCCTTACTGCACCGAATTGTGTGTAATAAACGAGATCAACAAACAATATAAACCAATAAAATCAAAAAGATAAACTAAATGCAGTTATTATTAGATAGGTTATTGATAGAAATCAATTAAACACAAATCGTAATAAACCGGTTGTTTCTAATAAATTAAATCTAACGTGTGCTAGAGACATCTATATTATAATAAAATTGTAGTTTTAAATAAATCTTACCATTATACTAATTATAATTCTAGTCTTAAAATTGTACATTGTGATGGAATGATTATGGTTATTTTTTCGTCTCGATTACACCGTAAATTTAATTCCAGTCAGATATACATCCAGCTATTTGCATACTTTTTCGAGCTGTTTGTGGTTTTTGACCAAAATTCTCGTTGTCAAGCTTTCGTTTTCTTTCATGATTGCCAAAAATGTTTAGTCGTTAAAATTCTATAGTCGACCTTATTTGCTGAGAGATCAAAATTACTGTGCTGCATTTCAACCTTTGGTAGAGCAAAATATAGCGAATAAAAATATAATTTGATACGAATCTTCAATATCTGAAAGTAAATGACCATATAGAGTCTTAAGCGTTCGCGGTTTTCTTAGTTACGATCATAAGTAAACTTCGGCTTAGACCGCCTCATAGTTGAACACCAAGACTTTTTTGAGAGTCAAAACAAGAAGTAGAACTCTATCTTTACCGTATTGTCGTTTGTGAACCCAAACAAACTGACGTTTCGCAAGACATAGCAGCTTGCATCTTCAGAGTGGTAAATGTCAATGTAGATAAGATTCGTTAAAACCATAGCCAGAAAAGTGGCGTAGAGTAGAGTAGTTTTAGAACAAGTTTTTACTACCAGATCTTGCCAAACGCTTTTTCAATATTTAAAAAACCGGTTTAGGTGTAAAATCTTTTCTCGAATCTTAGGTAAATTTTTTAAGTGCAATTTCTAGAACTTAAACTGTTCAGAATGACTTGGTTAACGTCAGCTTATGTATGCTACTTAAATGTACCCAACGCGATGAACAGACTAGTTTGGTAAAAAAATTATTTGAATGGTTTTCCAATTAACTGAAAACAGTCAAATTTATTAGTCCTTGATCATATTTGGTGTTTACTTTGAAAATGATTTGATTTGTTTTTTGCGGGTCAGAAGTTTGGTGTACGAACTAGCCGCAGTTGAGTGATTTAAGCTTTGCGTTTCATTGTTAACGGAAGGTTTCTACGATCAGCATTTTTACTGTGGACTGGATACGGTTCTGCGATCTTTAAAAATGCAAGCGCATTTCCATTGGCCTCGCGTCAATTTTTTTTCTCCGACTATTGTCTGAATTAGTATCTGTACTGCAGATTGATTCTGTCTATAGCGACTGTCTTCGATGCAACATCTATAATGGTTTGAATGATTTGAGGTTGTTGAATGTTATTTATTTAAAAGAATATTTACTTTGATCAATGACAAGTCTGGTAACTTAGCATTTTTTGTTTAGTATTAAGTGTGCGTGTAAAAAATAGACTGATTAAGTTTTCATTTTTATTAGTGTTTTCTACGTTAATTATAAAATAACTAAAAATATATATATTTAGACTGCTTCAAAAAAATCGACAACGTTTTATTTGGATGTATAAAGAAAGTAAAAAGCAAAAAACGTTGTTTAACTTGTTATATATACTGTTTAAAAAAAATCGACAATTTTTTTCTTTAGGCACTGTGAAAATGTCATTGAAAATGACGAAAAAAAATACTATGAAAGTTTCAGCTCTTAATATTCATATTAAGGTGTGCCGCATCGCAAATTTTGATTTCCCATTTAATTAACATGGGAAAAAGTTTTGTTTAGACAGGAATTTTGTAACTTAGTAACTGAATTGGCTATCAGTAAGACTATAACATATTCTTATAGGAAATTTAATGCTCTACAAATCTTATATCTTATAAATCTCTCGTAAATCTACTCCTTCAAAAGTTATTGAAGGTTAAAGTTGAACTCTCGATAAATTTCATTATTTTTTCTTTTAAGCGAAAATATCAACTTTATCGGAAAATTTTATTGGACTTTTTTTGTAGATCAATTAATTTCCTATAAATTATGTATCACGAGTTTTTCGAAATTTTCTACGGTTTGTGATTTTTAAAGATTTGGATTTGCCATATGACTTTATTGACAATTTCTAGTCAAAAAATTGAATAATCATAATTTTTAATACAGTTAAAGTACGATTATTCAAAAGATTTCACACTTTGATGGATGCCGCTTACGAACCGTAGAAAATTTCGAAAAAGTTGATAGTTTCGCTTGAAATTTGAAAAAAATGATGAAGTTTATCAAGAGTTCAACTTTAACCTTTAATAACTTTTGAAGGAGTAGATTTACGAAAAATTTATAAGACATAAGATTTGTAGAGCATTAAGTTTCCTATAAGAATATGTTTACTAAGTTACAAAATTCCAAAGTCTAAACAAAACTTTTTCCAATGTTAATTAAATGGGAAATCGAAATTTGCGATGCGGCACACCTTAATATGAATATAAAGAGCTGAAACTTTCACAGTATTTTTTTTTCGTCATTTCCAATGATATTTTCACAGTGCCTAAGGAAAAAAAAATGGCGATTTTTTTTAAACAGTATATATAACAAGTTAAACAACGTATTTTGCTTTTTACTTTCTTTATACATCCAAATAAAACGTAGCAACATTAATAGTAAATATTTATTTTCTAATTTTTCATACTGATTGCAAATACTCAATCAGAACAAGAAATAGACTAGTGATTTAATACCGTGGAAAAATTAAAGTACCTAATTTTTTTTATCGTATTTTTTGTTGCCTATTGCGGGTTTCGTCCAAATATACCAGTTGAGAAAAATTAATTCAAAAATACTTTTTTAGCTAACACTTTAGAAATCATATTTGGAGTAACTGGAGGCGTAATATTAGTCATATTAATATCTGCCGCGATACTATACCGAAACTGGAGATACGAACAAGAACTTGACAGTTTATTGTGGAAAATAGACTATCGCGAAATAGAAATGAAAGACAGAATGCATAGCGATAATAAGGCAACACACGTAAGTGTTTGAAAACATTATTTCTTAAAATATTTCGTATTATAACTTTTAGGCCAACTATCTGTACATACGGACCAGTCAAGTTTCGTTAAGTTCTAATACCGATCCCGAATTCAGATACTCGACGCTTTTTACACAAGTCGGTGTTTATAAGGGTAGATTGTTAGCTATAAAAAGAATTCAAAAACGGTGTGTTGATATCACTAGAGAAATGAAGAAAGAATTGAAAATGGTAATTATAATATTGATGTTTACTTAATAATTGTTTTTGATTTTTAGATGCGCGATCTACGACACGACAACTTAAATGGGTTTGTTGGTGCTTGTACCGATCCACCGAATATATGCATTTTGACTGAGTATTGTACACGAGGTAGTCTCAAGGTTAGTATCTTGCTTTTCTATATGAGGTTGTGGTCTATTTAGGAACAATGTTTATATACGGAAATAATGGTATAGTAAATAGCGCCACCTTCTCGTAGATAACGTAAATAAATGCTTTCACTAACAAACTATTACAAAATTGTTCTACATTTGAGCTGAGACTACGTTTTTCTTCTTCATCAAACCCTAAAACTTAACAACCGATATTTGCTAGGTACCTTTGTTTTACGTTGGTAGTTTTATGGTTTGCTACTTTTTATTTTAGTTTCTATAATTATTTTTTAGTGTAGACTCGTCAGAAGTATTTGGTTGGTACACTTTACCAAAAACGTATGAAGTTTTGCTAACTGGATATCTGTACTAATAAAAGCTGTATACAATAATTGAAAAATTGCAAGTACAATTTTGTAAATAATCATTCACTTCTTGCTTCACTCATTTATGTATTAAAATTTAAAACTCTAGAAATAATTACAAGATAAATTGTTTTTTTTTGAAAACAGATTTTTGAAGGAAAGTGATTTTTGTTCCGAAAATTCTGAAGCATACGGATTAGCATGAATTAACAAGAATTTGAAAATTTCGATTTATATGTCTCCAAAGTGTTTTTAAGATATTTACAGTATCAGAAATTGTCAATGTGTACCAGAGAACGTTTGGCGTAATAATTTTTAAAACTTAATAACAAATATCAAAAACATTTCCAAAAATGTATCGCGTGGTAAAATGCTTAGTTTAAAATACAGATGTAAAAAACGGTTCACTAATAGTCATTTTGGTCTAGTAACATCAATCGTATGACTGCGGTAATATCGCCGCTACGTACAAAGGTTCAAATCCCAATGCGGTTTATGTTTTTTTAGTTGTATTATTTTATGTTTATCAGTAAAGAAACATAATTAAACATGTTAATTGTTTTCATTAAACCCATAATGGATTTATTAAAAAATTAAAAATTTAGTTCAATGAAATGAAACCTGCTATTTTTTATAGTTATTTATTGTTAGTAGATACATTTTAATTTATAACAATAAATGAATTTAATTGTTAACATTATTACAAACAGATTCTAAGATATAAATACGCCATCATCCTCGTGTTTGAATCAACCCCCGGATAAATATTTATGGTGGTCCAGAAAATAACCAATTTCTCTCCGATCTCTCCGTTTTGTACTAGTCAGTAGCTCAGTCTATTGTAAAACTCCTGACGTACATTTGCTAACTGCCCAGTATTCATTTGCTGGAATTGTTCGTGGATTGCGTTCTTCAAATTCTCTAAAAAATCGTGGCGGTTTTGATAAATCCTGTTTTTAAGATGACCTCACAGGAGATCGTGGCGGCCAGTGAACTTGATTAAACTAATAACACCATGAAAGGTATTTGCAAATATTACTAAACAATCACCGAATTGTGCGCCGGACAGCCGTTCTGTTGGAACCAAACTTCTTGCTGCAAATCTTCCACTGTCTCTCGTAATGCTGGAATCACTCTATTCTGGAGCAATTTCAAAATAAGATTGCTTTCAATGAAGAAGAGGCCGAGAATTCTGTCACGGAACAACCCGGCTCACACATTCACTTTTTGAGGATACTGGGTCCGCACTGCTACCGTCATGTTAGGGTTTTCACGCGCCCATAATAGTCGTTAATATCTGAGACGTTAAACAAGCATCTGAAACAAATACTAATAGATGAACAGTAACACTAACAGTAAGATCTTTTTTGTTTGTAAACTTTGGTGTTATTGCTACTTTGTTTAATAATTAAGAAATTTAAATGGATGTTCTGATTTTTTGATCTTTTTTTCTTTCATGTATACCGATACTAATTTTATTCTTATGTAATTGAGAAGCGCTGAAATAAAATGTGTAAAAAAAGGTATACAAGGCCTAGAAGAAAATCAATTCATCTGCCCAGTTAGGTGACTTGACCAAGTACTTTTCGACAGAATGTTTATTAATTTGGTATAATGATTTTTATGTTATGTTCTGATCTATCAATAAACAAATAATAACTTGGCTACGCATCTTAAGAAAAGGAAATCTCATGAGCAACAATAGATGGTTTTTGGTGAGTTCAAAATACTAACCATTTTGTTGGGCCAGCAAAGACATTATTCAAAATATCTTTGTTTGTCTTTGTATGGGATTATATAAGCAAACCGTTGCACTGGACAAAAAATAATTTATTTTTCTTGAAACAGTTTAACCCTCGGGGAAAACGTCGTCAATACTACTTTCGTTCCGCCAGAAAGTTTGTTATTACCACTTTTTCATATTAAATTGAAGTTTATGAAGCAGTTTGGATGGAAATTGTTTCAGATACCGGTGTTCCTAGTTCCCAAACTCTCTGAAATCAAGTTAAACGATGTAGTTTTCACTAGTCCCAACATAGGAAAATTTCTAACCTCTCTTTTTCGAAACAATGGAAGATGAGAAACAAGAAGCATGGCACTCTTTCAAGAGTGTAGTGCATAAATTGTTGGGAAATACTAAAGACCCTGAGTACAAAAACATTGTACAGCGCACGCTTACAACTTATGTAGCTCAAGGATGCAAGATGAGCTTAAAAGTTCATTTCTTACACTTTCATATTGACTATACTACACTACAGTGAAAAGCAGGGTAAAATGTTTCAACAGGATATCCGTGATTTTGAGATCAAGATGTCAATATGTTAGCCAACTACTGTTAGATGGTAAATCGAGACACCAAAGAAGGAAACGAGCTAGGAAAAACATCAAAGAGGAAAAAAAGTTTCACGAGAAAAAAGAGTAGACCTAAAGCTGTGTATTACAAAACAATTTTTTTAGCAATTGTAAAAAATTAAATACATTTGTAAAAAATAATTTTTAATAAAAAAATTTTTTTTGGAAAAAACATACGTAATGGGATGTCATTTCTGTGACTTAAAGAAACCCATTTTTTTCAAAAACTGTTTAAAAAATGTTTAAATACTAAACATAATATACAAACTAAAGAGTAAATTTAAACTGTCAATATCCAATGTTTTTTTATTTAAATTTAAAATTACTTTTTTTTTAGTTTTTGATCGATACATTTTTTTATTTAAATTGGTTAAAACTAAAATTGTGTTGGAATAATAATGTAAATAACGTTTTCTATAATTACCGATTAAATTGTTAATGTTGCACTAAGTTTTTTTGCCAAAAAATTTAATACCAGTTTACAATAGAAGTATATTAAGTATAATTATATATATATAAATTACAAGAGTATAAAACTAAACTAAAATACTAATCCCATGCCACTAAAGTATATATCTATATAAAAGTTATATAACTAAAGAGAATATGACAACACGTCCCTTTTTTTGTTTTTTCTGTGTACTGCTTAAAACACTAATTTAAACTGTTATAGGACATACTAGAAAACGAAGACGTCAAATTGGACAACATGTTTATAGCGTCATTAGTCGAGGATATACTTAGAGTGAGGTTGATTAAATGATCAAATAGACAATAATATTTTTTCAACAGGGCATGATTTATCTACACGATTCTCCTGTAAGGTTTCACGGCAGTTTACACACGGGAAATTGTTTGGTGGATTCGAGGTGGGTAGTGAAAATCGCCGACTTTGGACTACGTCAATTTAAACGAAACGAAGAAAAACCTACAATTCAAGATGCCAACGACATAATAGAAAAATATAGACGACTTTTGTATAGATCTCCAGAACTTCTGAGAAAAGATTTTAATTATTTTTTGGGTTCGCAAAAAGGTGACATATATTCTTTTGGCATTATCTTATACGAGCTTCACGGACGAAAAGGTCCATTTGGAGAAACTTCTTTGTCGTCATCAGAAATTTTGCATCGTATTATGCAAGATGTACCTCAACCGTTTCGGTGAGTAACACACGAAACCAAACTACTCAAATAATCAATTGTTGTAGCCCACCTTTAGACTGTCTAGAAAACACAGTTGATGCGGTCAAAGAATGTCTTAAAGAATGCTGGAACGAAGTACCTGATGACAGACCGGATTTCAAATATTTAAGAACAAAGCTAAGACCTTTACGGAAAGGAATGTAAGCACTTAAAAAAATTGCATTTATTTTTGTATATTTGTTTCCAATAACAACTTAAGCTGTTTCCACTGTTGTTCTAAAAAAAATTCATATAATACACATTTACAAATTCACGTCGGTATACCTAATTCCTCCTGTTCTTTCTTTTTCAACCACAATCTATATTTCAAATCACTTTGTATGGTACGAAATTTTTTTTCGGCTTCTAATTTTTTTTCTTTTTCACGTACTTTTTCCATTTCCATCCGGCATTTGTCGGCTTATTCTTTTTTCTTTTTTTCCAGCCACGCGTTGTATTGTTTTTGAGCTTCTTGCATACGGATTTCTTTATTTTCTATTTCGCTTGCTAACATCTCTTGTTGAATGCTCTTTGCTACTATTTTTGCAAAATTTATTTTTGTTTTGCTTGTAAATTCGTTCGACTTGTCTTTAAATTGTTTACACACGAATGATTTACTTGACTTTGTACGACTATGCAAATCGCACTCGGATTCTGTTCCTGATTCTATATAAATTGCACCATTCATGTATTCTTTTATGGCAGTTTCGCTACTTCCTGTAAGCGAAGCCTTTTTTTCGACAAATTTGGTTTTCAAATACGATCCATTGTGTAAACACTCGAGAGACATTGTGCTTAGGGAAGAAATCAAACAGTTTTTCAAAAATTAAAAATAAAAATATGCAAAGTGAAACGCAATTGCTAAACAGTGTTAGTAAAAAATCATTTTGACAATGTCATACACTGTTTTTTTTTAAATTTTTTTTGCATGACTTCTTGATGGAACGAAAAAAAAGATAATTAAAAAAGCTAGGTAATTTTGCTTAATTTTCGATACGCTTTCTTTTATTTATTTTTTTTTAATGAACTAATGTTACTTATTTACAATTATTTGAAAGTAATAGGGTAAAGTAATTTTTTAAATTCTAAAATAACGTGTAGCTAGTTAGTAAATCATTAAATTTTAAAACACTTGCAAAATGACTTTGACTTTGACTACGTCTTCTTTGGCGATTATATAACAACACCATGTCGGTTGGTTCAAATTTACCGTTTTGTGTCTTGTCTTTTCTAGCAATTTCCTCTTCCAGTCTTCGTCTAAATTTAAGGTCGCATAACAGTCGTATTTTACGACTGAGCATGACACGGGACGTTTTCTTCTATCCTCCCTCGATCGTCAGACCACATTTTTTTATCTGTGAAAAAATTTTCCACTTCCGTTGAAGCGCCGGGTAGACACATAGAAAACTCCACAATTTTTTAAAAAAAACATGTTTCATGAAGTTTTCCACATTTATAGAATCTTTGAGTTTATTTAATAGTTGTTTTGCTGCTTGTGGAAAAAAATTGATTTCCATCTTGTTTCGAAGATTGGTTTTTAACTTTGCCAACTCCATACCTACATCTATTGCAATTGAGTTCGTTTTTCTTGTAGATGGAATACTCTTGTTGAATACATTTAATTGTCCGTGCACAAACCAACAGTAAAGTTCTCCAATTTCTGTTGTGAAGAACTACCGCAATGCGAGTGGACAGTTCACTTGGGCAAGAAAATAAGATTTCAGACCTTCGAATAAATGCAGGATCCTTTCCACAGCCGGTAGTAAAGACAAGAATCTTGAATTTAAATGTTTCACCAATTTTTGTACTCAATGTCGCCTGTCTCACAAAACTCTTTTAAGTTTGTACGATATATTTACAAGAGTATTTGTATATTTTTACAACGATAGCTTCTATTTCGAAAAGAAAACTATCAACTGCATATTGAATAGTATTGTGAACAATATGTGCGCTGCAACCAATACCTTTGATGTTAACACTGAGACCTTCCTTGAGTCTAGAATAGACGTTTTTGATGCCTTGCGTGTTTATTGTTATGAAATTTGTATTACAGTTATCCCCACAGAAAGCAACCACCTTGTTTTTTATTTCGTGTTTTTTAGTTATTAAAATATGATTTGCCAAGATTTTCTCCGTCCACATATTGAATCTCGAGTAATTTCACAGATAAACCTCTATCAAGTACAAAGTACCTAACAACTATCGGTGCTAATTTTACATCATGTATGTTTGATGTATCTGTTGAAATACTAAAAAAGTTACATTTTTTATATCGCTGGGTAGTTCATCTGTAGCGGTCGGTGCGATCACTCCCGTGATGATCGCTTCGCACATGGTACGTTCAGATTCGAACTCTGGTTCAAACAGCTTTGATATTAATTTCAAAGAGCAATCAGATGTTTTAAAACTTATATCGTGCATTGCTGTATGGAATGTGAAAGTTTGCAATGGCACTTACGCTGTTCCGGTGTTTCAAGCACTTTAGATGGTTTTTGATGTCGGCTCTTCTACCGTGTGCTATTAAAAATTCTGATAAACACTGTTAACCTTTCATTCTGTCTGCATAGCCGCAGAGCTTTTTAAGAAACGGATACTTATTTTCAAGTTTTTTTATGAATGTACGAAGACGTAACGCAATAAACAAACACCAAACACAACACGACCCACGCACACTGCACACGTAGTCGGTCTGCGCTACTCGTCGAGGCGAGGGCGCCGTCGGTGGGCGCTAAGTTTACCTTTTATACTTATGCCTTATCTTGCACTATAATGTTCTGTTGATTTCTTAAACCGCTTGGAATATTTGGAAGTTTGAGAATGTTTCAGTATTATACTTCATAAGAGCCCTAGAAATTAGATCGCTAAAATAATTAATTTAATAATACTGCAGATTATTTAGATTGATAAAAGAACATACAAAGCATCTATGCAAGATAAAAATCGTAGACATCGTAGATATATATAAAGAAAAGAAAATGATATAATCGAATATCGTGGATCCATAAGTGTGCGCAGCGACAACCCAAGGTAACAAGAGTACCGCGAGGTACTTCTGAAAGCATAAAAAGACGAACGAAATATTTCTAGAACACTTTAAAACGGCACATACCAGATAAGAACTTTCTAGTCTTATATAGCGTACTGTCATAGTTTCGCAATGTGTGATAGCTACTATATACGCGGCACTACCACTTCGGCAGTTCAGTTTACTTGTTTCAGTGTGTCGACAGTTGTGAAACTAGGCAAAGCTGACAAGTTTAAAAGGTGTGCTTTTTCATCACTCTGCAAACTTTTACATTTGCAAATTAAGTACATTCTTCATATCAATAAACTTTATTACAAAAACCCAGTTCTAATCGTAAAACACTGCGTTTTACTATACTTTCTTTAGCCAATTTGTATACAACTAGTATAACAACAGTGCTTGTTTCAAAAATGTTTTGTAATTTTATGTTTATCTTAGGAAACCAAACATTTTTGACAATATGATGACAATGATGGAAAAGTACGCTAATAATTTGGAAGCATTAGTTGACGAACGAACAGATCAACTTCAAGAAGAGAAAAAGAAAACAGGTTTATTAAAAATACTTACAGCAACAACAAAATTTATTCTAAACGTTTTAGATGCTTTGCTCTACGAGATGTTGCCGAAACCTGTTGCCGAACAACTGAAACGCGGACACAAAGTTGAAGCGGAAAGCTTCGAATGTGTTACTATTTTTTTCAGCGACATTGTTGGATTTACTGCAACTTCTGCAGAAAGTACACCGCTAGAAATAGTTAATTTTTTAAATGATTTGTACACGTGCTTTGATTCTATCATAGAAAATTACGACGTATATAAAGTTGAAACTATTGGTGATGCATATATGGTGGTAAGTATTTTAAATAGATGGTTAACCGTTAAGCAAAATATCTTGACAGGTAAGCGGACTTCCAATTCGTAACGGGAAAAAACACGCTGCCGAAATTGCAACAATGTCTTTGCATTTATTATCTAAGGTGAAGAACTTTAGCGTTCGCCATAGACCTGGAAAAAAACTGTTGTTGCGCATTGGTCTTCATTCAGGTAAACAACAACGTAAACACCTAAGTAATAATTTGGCAAATTAAGTTACAGGTCCGGTCTGTGCTGGAGTCGTTGGTTTAAAAATGCCGCGTTATTGTCTCTTTGGTGACACGGTTAATACCGCCAGTCGCATGGAATCAACAGGATTACGCAAGTATTTTTAACCTTACACAAAATAAGTCTAGATTACCATGTTTTAGCTTTAAAAATACACTGCAGCGAGCAATGTAAGGAACTGCTAACAATCTTAGGCGGTTACTACTTAATCGCTCGCGGTGAAATATCCATAAAAGGCAAAGGGAATCAACAAACTTATTGGTTACTAGGAGAAGATCCTACCATGAGCAAGTTGCGCAAATTCGAACGCGAGAAGCGTTTAACCAACGGTGGAATTGGAACAAAGAGTTCTTTAAAATACAAAACGGGCATCATTAAAAGCCCGGTCGGCCGATGTTTTAGTTTAGAATCTCCAAAAAAGTTACGGTTTGCCAGTATTAGTAATTTCGACATGCAAAGAAAAACATTAGACGTTATACAAGATAATAGTCCTTACAAAAAATCGGCATCTTCTTTGATAGAAAACTCTGAAGAATACCAAAATATGTTAAAACAATGTAGTATATCGTGTCCATGCATTGAAAATCTGGCAAATTCGTCGGTGATGTTGGCGCAAACGCCTTTTTCGACAGTTTTTTTAAAACACGACAAATGTGAGTCTTATCGAAGCGTACCAATTTTGTGCTCCAATTTGAACTTACCGAATACGTCGATTCAAGTTATTTCGGCGCCCGTTAGTCCAAGAGTGCGACCAACTTTGGAAAATGAAGAAGTATTTCCTTGGACGGATTCAACTCCTTTACTGAAAATTACAAAGGCTGATAATTGTATTTCTTAAGTGTAATGTTTACATATTTACTTATCAAAATACATATATAACTTATAGTAATGTTGTTCATGCAATTTGTTTATATAAAACTTATTTTATTATATATAAATTCGTTTATTTTTCTTATTTATTTTAATTCTAGTTTGTTTGTTTTTACTTGATTGTAGTTCTTTATGTTAAAGTCTTAATAGTTATTCTAAATATTATTGTAATTCAAACTTCAGATAGCTTAATTCAAGCTTGAAATGTTTGTTATCCAAAAGTCTGGAACAAAAGTCATAACTTCCAAAATAATATTATTTTTGATACTAGTTCTGACACAGGTCGATTTTAATTTTTTTGTTGGCAACATTTTAGCATAAAATTTTTTACAAAAAACTCAAGATGGCGGCCACGCGCCATTTTATACAAAAATTTGATAGGAAAGAGGTCATATGGCACATCGTTGGAAAGCTTTTAACAATGAGAATTCAAATATCAAAGTTGAAAACAATCGATTAGTTTGCACTTACCTATTCTCATTACATTTTTACATTAAATACTAATTATGATATTAAATTCAGTTAATGACAATACTAACCTAATCACACAGAATCATACATTTCATTTACGATTAAGACAACAACAGTTGAATGTGCATCGCAGGAATGGTTTATTTAAGTGAAAACGGGAGAATTCAAATTCTCATTATGGTTGGTTTTGTTGACCGAATGCTGAAACTAGCAGTGTGCGTGATAGGCCTCGTCAAGGTCGTTCAACAATTGAGAAAGATACTAAGTCACACAGTCAAAAGGTTACTTAAAAAGGAACAACTTGATGCTTACAAAGTTCAACTTGTGTTTAGGAGCTGAATGAAGACGACTTTGAGCGTCAACTCGAGTTCTGTAAAAAAATTGATGCAATCCGATGTGAGTTTCGGTTTTTTGAAAAACGTGCTGTTTAGTGACGATGCAACTTTTATGATCAATGGTGTAGTGAATCGTTATAATTCTAGATACTGGTCAAACAAAAATTAATGAGTTCAAGACAATCGTACGCAAGACTACAAAAAAGTTAATGAAAACCACGTTTTGTGAACTGTCTTTTTGGAGGAAAATTTAAATGGTGAAAGATATTTAGATTTTTTTAAATTCGAGTTAGTACTGACACTAGCAGAGTTGTTTCCCGCTGAAAACAGTATAGACGCACCTCACCTCAGGTTCTGGTTTCAACAAGATGACGCTCACCCACATGTTGCTAGAAGTGTTAGGAGGTACCTCAAAAAAATTTTTCGAGAAATTAATAAGACAATAGAGAACAATCGAATGGCCTGCCCGCACACCCGACCTTACACCCCTTGATTTTTTTCTGTAGTCATGTAAGGTCAAATGTTTATTTAAGTAAGCCCAATGACTTTGATGACTTTTTTATTACATTACATTATTTTCTTATTATTTTTTAAATTTGATGCGTGGTCGTCATTTTGAATTTTTGGTAATTTTTTTATGCTAAGATGTACCCAACAAAAAATAAAAATCGACCTATGGAGAGATTTTTCCAAAAATAATTATTTTGGAAATTATGAATTTTGTTTGAGACTTTTGGATTACCCAGTATAGATTATTTTTATCCCTCCGATCTGCTCCGATCTCAAATCTGTCATGCTGACAAAATATACATGACATGAATATGTACTGGGTGAGTCAAAAAAAAAGTCGAATAAAACTTTCCGTTGCGAAGAAACAAAGGTAATTGGTTTATATGAGACAAAGTGAACACATGTAACAAATTTTAAAAAATTAGATAAAAACAAGAAAACACTCAAAATAATTCTGTCAAACAGACTTTATTTTTTACACAAACAAAAACCTGACAATTTTAATGAAGAAAGTATAATATACAGTAATATACAGTGAGGTCGTAAAGTATGGAATGATGAATAAATAAATTAAAAGTTTGAAGAAATTTTCTCGATTTTGTTTGTTTAAACGTCACTTTTTTCCGTTATTGAAATTTTGTACTCGTGTTATATATCCGAGCTATGACTATAATTTTTTTAATAGCAACCCATATTAATTTTAATGGCTTTAATAGAGTTCATTTTTCTGAGTACGAAAATATCAAAACAGTGTGACCTTGAAAAGAAAAGTTTTCGAGATTTTCATTTCCAAAGCTTTAAAAATATAAGTAAAAGTTATGCAATAAGACAGTTGTTAGAATTTTGCACTCGTTCCTCGAAAATATGTTGTATTTTGGTGGGTGACAAATAATCCAAGAAGATGTTAAATTAAACGTTCTACTTGACTTTCAAAAAAATCCTAATTTATCCAATCGCCAAGTGGCAGCAGACAACAAAATAGTTCAAAGTTCCGTCTTTAAATATATGAGCTTGGAAAAATAGCACCCGTATAAAGTTTTAGTTCAAAAACTAAACGAACAACAGATTAGAGTTTTGTGAAATCATGTTTCAACATCTGAATGATGAGGAAGAATTCTTACGGAATATTATATTTTCTGACGATTACCTTGACGTAAATGGCAAAACTGTAAATATTGGTCTCCTGGAAATCAACACTAGAAAATGAAAACTTATAGTCAGTTTCTACAAAAAGTTAATGTTTGGGCTGGTATTGTAGGTAACTGTATCTTGCGTTCATTTTTCTTTAGGAGTGCGTTGGCAGTGATGAAAAATACCTTGGGTTTTTAAGAGACGAATTAGTCCCTGCACTTGCAGCGGTTCAAAGTCACACTTTTTTGACATTTTTGTATTCAAAAAAATTAATTCTGTTACCGACCTTTTCGGTAGTAGGTCCGTTGAAAAATCACGTCACCGCGGTTAGCTACTATGTGAATGAGTGGGCGTGATTTAAAAAACTATAATAAAAGAAAGACAAAAAATAGGCACCATTCTTCGTACTGATAAGATCCTCGGCTAGCAGTCACTAAGGGTACGTCTGAACCCACTAACAAAGAGAACAGGATAGAGGAAGAAAACGACAATCAACTAGACGCGAAATCGAACAGATTCTGCCTCAACATGGCAAGGACTTGAGTTTGGTTCCTCTTATTGATAAGTGTCTATCGTCTACTTACTTCCAATTTGATAACAAGTTTTAAGAACAGGTTTCTGGTGCTGCTATGGGTTCTCCTCTATCACCTGTTGTAGCTAACATTTTGGAATCCTTTGAAACGGTTGCTTTGGAATCATCAATATTAAAACCTAAAGTGAGGTTTAGGTATGTTGACGACACGTTTATTGTTTGGTCTCATCGTCATCTTGAATTGTCTAAGTTTCTTGATCATCTTAATAATCAACACTTAGATATCAAATTTACTATAGAAATCGAAAGTAATGGTACTCTTCCATTTCTTGACGTTCTTGTGACTCGTAAGCCCGACGGATTTCTGGGCCATTCTGTTTATCGCAAACCCACCCATACGGACAGATAGCTTCATGCTTCGTCTCATCATCATGCGCAGAAACGTTCTGTTATTAAATCTTTCGTTCATTGTGCCTTTTCTATTTGCCAACCTGAGAATCTAGACTCGGAACTCCGTCATCTTACTATAACCTTAATGAACAATAGTTATGTAAAGCGAGATATTCCTAGAGTAATTAATCGTCGTCTACATCCACGTCCTCGATTACCTAAGGACATTTCTACTCCCGAATCCAACCCAAAATTGGCCTTTTTACCCTACATTCACAAGGTTACAGATCAAAAAGAGAAACTCCTTCGTAAGAATGGTATTAAACCCATATTCAACTCGACAGACAAAATCTCTCAGATTCTTCTTTCTCCAAAAGACAAATTTCCTACACTTTCATCTCAAGGTGTATACCAAATTCCTTGTTCATGTGGTTTAGTTTACATTGGTGAAACCGGTCGTTCCGTCATTACTCGCATTTCAGAACATGATCGTTGTATAAAGAAAAGGTATATTTCCAAGTCTGCGGTCGCTGAACATCATTTTACTACAGGTCACAAGATAGTTTTTGTTAATGTTTTGTTGATTGCCAAATCTCCATTCTTTTTCAACAGGAAATTCCGAGATAGCATAGAAATCATCAAACATCCCAATAACTTCAATCGCGATCATGGTTTCGAGCTATCCCCTTTTTGGTTCCCTGTCATTAGTAATTTATCGAAAACACGCCCCTTAGCAACCGTAACCCAATCAGGATCGAGCTTAACCATCCCTGACGATCCTTTCCTTTAAATACGGAGACTATTTTTTCTGAAATCACTTCTACGGAGTTTAGAATCTGAATTGGTTCACAAGTTGATTACCTAACTCGGTAGTGGTTCTTTGTTAGATTTTCGTTTGCTTTTTCAAGTTATCGTGTTCTTTCTTACCATTTCAGAGTTTAGATTATGGCTTGTTTTACAAGTGGATAACCTAACTTTTGAGAAGTTCTTAATTGGATTTCGGTTACTTGTTTGAGTTTTGCGATTTATCTCACACTCTGATGAAGCCCTTTACGAAAGTAGGCAAAACGTTGGCAACTTCGGTTACAACAACAATGACACG
The DNA here is from genome assembly GCA_035610365.1 of Aquatica leii. NCBI lineage: Eukaryota > Metazoa > Arthropoda > Insecta > Coleoptera > Lampyridae > Aquatica > Aquatica leii. The sequence continues at coordinate 61,411,331 of CM069436.1, forward strand.
GTTCAAACCCGGAAGACATTCCTATCTTAGTATAGATTCCGGCCGTGGAAGCCTTCGCTATTATATATCTATCTTTTCCACTTTTCATTTCTTTCTTCTTGAGCTTAGGGACTTTCTATGTGCCAACCATTCTTTTTTTTTTTGTTTTCTTTAAAGTTCACTTTTTGAGTGACTGATTGGATATAAAACCATCTAGTGTTATCTTTCTCCGTCTTTTTTGTCATACTTATTTTTTTTTCTCTTTTGCTCTTTAAAGTTTGCCTTTGGAGAAATTGTCTGTTTTGTTTTTTTTTTCTACGTTTTGGTTAGTTGCTTGAAAACTTTTTTTCTTTTTATTATTTTTTTATTGTCTCTAATGTTCACTGTAACTGTTTCTTTTCTTCCTCAGTTGCTTTTCTTGCTTTATCGGGTTTAGCGGGTTTTTGCTTAGTTTTATTTGAGTTAAAACCTAGGATAGTCTACAACGTCGTTTCTTATACTCTACGTACTTCCGTATAGTCGGCATTTTTGGTGTTGTCAGTGAGTCTTAGGATATTTCTTTTCTATGAGTTTTTTTGTTCTTGAAATGTTCTAATCCGTTCTTCGGCATTTAAGTCCCATTGTGACAATCCAGCATAACAAACAACAACTGACAAGGCTTGATTAGCAAGTGAAACTTCCTATTTTTTCTTATTTACTTCTTTTTCTTTCTTTCGGTTTTGTTATGCATGTTGCAGTTTAGATTTTGCTTAGATTGGTGCCTTCATTTAGTGTTTAACTTTTTTGTGACTTTCTTATTGTGAATTTTGGATTGCTTATTTTTTTTTTTCTGTTTTTAGGTAGTCGACTTTCTAATTAGAATATTTTTGCTTAAAATTTTTCTTTGCTTAGGTTTTTAGGGACTGTTTTTTTTGATAAAATAATCTTATAACGTCTGTTGACGATTTTGGGCACAACTGCATTAGTTTTTCTTTTGACTGTTTTTTTTTTAATTTACCCCATGCAAAATCGGATAGATACTTACTTGGTTTTTCTTTTTGTTTCTTGAGTTTCGGGATTTACATTCAGGGTAGGATTTGTATCTGTGGGCTGAGGTTTTATGGAATGTTTTAGAACATTGTTCTTGACCGTGGTCTAAACATTTCTTTATCCTATACTTTTTTTTCTCTTGGTTTCTTTAGGATTGTTCTTTAGTGATGCCTATAGGACTGCGATGCTTTCTTGCTTTTATAGAAACATTTAACGAGCACTTTTTTTAATACTTCATTTCTATTGGTTGGAATTTTTGGTTCTCTGGAGTATATTTTCGCTTCGTGCAACTTCTTGGACACATTCGATTGGTAATACTTAGAGAACTGGGAAAACATATTTCATTTACGTTTCTTCTTGGGTCGGGTGTTGGTTTAAAATTTTAGGGTTTGGTCCTTAGCGTATGCCTAAATTTCTTTTCTTGATTTGAACTAGTATCCACTTCCCAGGTTTTTATGTTGCTGAGGGGAAATTTGTTATGTTAATAATGTTTCGGTATGACTTCTGTGCCTTATAAGATTTAATTTTTAGGATGACGTCACGCCACGGTGCTTGAAGATGTCGAAAACCTTGCTAAACTAAGATGTAAATGTATTAGGAACACACCGAAATAACGAAATTCGGCGCATTTGGTTTTCTCAATAACCATATAAATTGCATAAGATTTTCTTGTGATAACACCGTATGTACGTGTTTGTTATATTTCAGCTAATTTTATGAAATCCTGGAAAGATACTAGCCAGTTGCAAACTTTGAAAAAAAACTAAATTGTAAGTATTATATTTCCTACTTTAATTTTTTGCATCTACGTTGTCAGTTGGTTGCACATACGACTGGACATACTATACATATCAAGTTGTTGTCACAATTACCTATAAAACTTTTTTTGTGTGTAACATATTATTAGACGGTTGCGCTCTGGTTCTATAAATTATCGTGATTTGTATATTTGTGTTATAATTTACAAATGTAAATTTATTTCTTTTCAAAATATAAAAGTTAGGTCGACAAGTTTAATTTGTTGTACGTGTTGCCCAACTGAAAAAGATTTACTTCAATCACTATTTTCTGTGACATGACCTACGTTTTAGCGTTTGGTTGCACCTATTTAAATTTATCCTTTTCTCTCTACGAACTTTTCTGTCTGTGTTTTGTCATTTGTTTTCTTACAGTTTAGGGCAAATTTAAACGGTATCTTCCTTCTTAATCTTTCACCGTTTTGGAGCCTTTTTTTTATAATTTCCACAGCAAAATTTACGACGCAATCACCGAATCAAACTGAGTTAGTCGCTACCGTTTAAGTTACAAGATAGTTTTCGTAACAGAGTAAAAACGATATTATTATAAATTATTTTGTATTTTTTTTTTACTTATCAAACATTCACAATTAGCACATAATGTAAAATTGACCTTTATCTTTTTTACTGAGCTACTGGATATCTTTGTTATGCCATTCAAGAAATTTGATTATGAGACAAATTCTGTGCCAACTGTCTTATTTTAACATTTACTTATTGAAGTTGTTGAATCTCTTTAGCCTAATTATTGAATTCGTCGAACAAAAAGATTAAACTTTAGCGTTTTGGTTAAGTTACAAAAATTAGTTTACACCTTAGGCTAAAGATTTTTATGATGGAAAATGTTTTGTAATTTAAGAAATATTAGTTTTGTTTATTAACTGGTTAACCATTTTTAAGTATGTTTTTAATACTTTCATTTGTTCAGAATTTTTTTTTACCAAAAATGCTTAACCCTACTACTATTATACCCATCACGAAATAAAATGTCACATGCATATAAAAAAGTAAAGCCAAAACCGGCCATTTGCAAGATAGGCAAAATGTTATTATTGGTGATTACCGTCTTGTAGGTATTTTACAAACTAGTACTTACAATAACACATAAAAACTTTATAACAAAAAAAGCAAAGATAGGTTAGAAAAAATGTACAGGAGAATGTTTGTAACACTAATGATAGCAAAATTTTGACATAAACCGATAACAGCGCCTCGCTTGGTCTTGGTCTTTAATAAAAACGTAACCATATTTTTGACTTCCATTCTAAGGTTTTTTTAATTCGTCTAAAAGTTTACGATTTCTTTACGAGTGATATTATTCTGTTGTCTTATTGTACCCTTCGCAATATACCACCTAATACGTTTTTATTTTTCTTTTAAACGTGACAAATTTGCAGTGTTGTAAATTATCTATATAAATTCATATAGATAAATTAATCTAGATTAATATTTTTTATTTATTAATATGGGTCCATATCACTTTAGGGCACTCTTCTTTGAAAATTACAATTAGGTATTCTTAATACAGAAAAGCGTTTTAAGATGGTTATTGGAAAAAAAATTGCGGAATATTCACTTTTCTTAAAGTTATACGGTCTTAAAGTTGGAACTACTTTTTACTCATATGACGTCATTTACCTTTTTACAATGCACGGTAGGAATTACGATTTTTTTTAAAAATTGCTACATTATCGTCCGCCATACAAAACATTTCTAAACTACATGTGTGGTCGCCGTGGGTAGTAATTAAATTTAAAAACACTTTTAATAACATCAAAACAAGTTGAACTTCAAAAAACACTCCTTTTCTTGGTGTATAACACAGATCAATAAATAATGTTATATTAATTTTTATCAACTTAATAACGCCTTCTTTTTTGAAAATGATTAAGACTAAGTCAAAATGAACCAAAAACAATAAAAATCTGTCAACACCGGTCAACACCTTTAAATGCATTTGTATGTTTACAAAGACACGTTGTTTGTCGTACAATTCATGTCACATAAAATGATCTAAATGCTTAGGTAAAAGCTTCGATTGCAGTACAGTTTTTTACTGAACGGTCCACTAGCACTCAACTGAAACATCTTTGGCACTTTTAACAACTGCTAAGAAGCCACGTCTTTGATAAAGTTGGCAAACCGTAGAAAGTATTAAGTTAAGCAATAGCCCCACAACACCGGTATCAGGCAATTCTAAAAATACGAGTATGTCGAATAGATAAAAGTATCTTTAAAAAAAAATCCTTTTATTACATTATAGTGCGTTTTAGATCTCTGGCATATAAAATTATGTCTCAGAATGGTTGACGATGACACCTAAATATTGGGCGTACTCGGCCCCCATTGCTGCAAACAAATCAGTAGTTTCAATCTGCAAGCGGCTCTTTGATCTTTGTGTAACAATTTTACTCAATGCGCATTATGCCGGAAGTCGATTTGAACGGCAAGATTGGATGAAATTTTGGCACCTGTTTTCAACGTGTCAAAGCTACTGGGCATGATTTGTGTATACTGTGAAGTAACCTTAACGCTAGCTTTAACACTAACCTTAATCTTAACTCTTACTTTAACCGTAACCTTAATCATCCTAACCTTACCTCAAACCTTAACTCCAACATTTAACTCTAACTTTTACTTAATTCTTAATTCTACTCATGTCGTTCACTTTGATCCTAACCTTAGCTTTAATGACAACTTTAACCTTAACATTAACTAACTCTATTTAACATCTTAAAAGCGTGTAAAGTGGTGACATTTTTAGTATCTGTAATTTTCCCGTTACACCTTGTGTTTATAATACATTTGCATTTATTTTTAAATTAACCACCGTTACGAATGTAATTGTATAATAAGTTAAGTTTACTTTTAAGCATCTTTTTAACCCATGTCCCTATTGTACAAACTTTGATTTTGTCTTTGTTTTATTTTTATTTCCCACAAAAAAGCATATTGCTTTTTTTGATCTGACGTTGTAAACAATTTAAAGTGTACTAGTATTGTATCACTATACTTATTAAGACGCCATGTCTAAGAGCACGCTAGCTTGTGCCTTAACGGGTAATGTAGGTACACGCTAAAACGTCATCGTTGATTATGACGTAAGCATTTTAGCGTGTACCTAAATTACTATACTTAACTAATGTCAACGCTGGTACACGGACATTTAGTAGTTTTTATATTAAGCTCACAGGCCATATTGCATAAAACATTGTTATCTTATTATTATTTATTGATAATTGTTGAGCCATTCGGCCTTACAATGGATTACGTTACCCTTACACCTTTACCCTTTACATAATAATATAATACATATAATACATACAAAAATTTATAAAACTAAAATAACTTTCTCCAATAAAATATTCCAATCACCATCTTACTATTCTATTTCGTTAGACCTAACCTCCCCTTTTATCCTTCTTTCCTTTACTGCTTTTATCCAATCCAATCCCTCCCGAAGCAAAACCTTCCTCCCCTCATTTCTTCCTTTAGCTCGTCACACTCTTCACTCAAGTGCTCTATGTCCTCATATCCCTCCCCACATAATCTACATCTCCTCATTACACCCTCCTTCCAATACTTATTTAAATTCTCCTCATTTCCACATCTAAACCTGGCTATAAGCCGTTTCTCTCCTAAGCTTCTCCTCCCCATCAGATACTTAGGAACCCCCCTGGACACTATATTCCCATACCTTACGTTATACTTTCCTTCCCTTATCTTTCCTTCCCTCTCTTGCATCTGCGAGTCTTTATCTCTTCTTACTATCTCCTCCGTATTTAACCTCCCTTCCTCTCTCCTTCTTTCCACCTCTTCTCTTGCAGAAACCTCCTCGTTGGTAGTACATTTTCCTTTCCTCCTGTCCATATATATTTTTGCTATCTTTTACCGTCCTCCAGCAACATAGCAAAATTTTACATTCTCTCCTACCCTTCATTGTCTCTTCATAACCCATCGCCCTTTTCCCTGCTTTTATTCTAATCTTCTCTAACTTCCCTCCTTTTCTATTATGTACCCCATGTCTCCTTGTCTAAACCTAGTATCCATTTCCAATATTTTATTTGCACCCTTTCCAATAGGTTCCACTCTTTCCAACCCTATACCTCCACCCCGTACGACATCACACTTTTAATCAATTTTTTGAACAGCCATCTTCTCTTCTCGACCTCCTTCTCAAACACTCTTTCCCCTAAACTCCATACCTGCCCTAATACCCTGATACCCTTCTTTGCTAACTCCCTTATATGCGCATCATCTTTGTTATCGTACCTTAGCCTTTATCCCAAATATGTCACTTCATTCACTGCCTCTATCTTCTGTTCTCCCCAACATAACTCCTCCCTTTTCTTCCCTCCTCTCCCTTTTTAAAAAACTACCATCTTAGACTTTCTCACATTTAAACCCAAATCTTTCCTTTCCAGGTACCTCTTAACGTATTGATCATACCTTTCATCTTCAACTCATTTTTTGCCACCATGACCATATCGTCTGCATATGCCAACACCCACACTTTAACCCCACCCTCCATGACCACCCACCACACTGTCCTCCCTTCAACACTTCCTCTATGTCCCCTATATACAGTGCAAATAAAATAGGGCTAAGAGGACACCCCTGCCTTAACCCCTTCCTCGTCCAAAACACTTCACTAACACTATTCCCTATTTTTATCCTATTCTTAGTCTCTTTATATATCCCTTCTAGTTTCCTCACTAGTTGTTCCTCTATTCCCTTTTTTCTTAACACCCTCCATAGTTTTTCCCTATTCACATTATCAAACGCAGCTTCTATGTCCATAAAGGACGCGTATACCTTACCCCTTTTCTTATCTAGCTCTCCATTCACCAACTGTTTCAATATATAAACATTGTCTATTGCCCTTCTTCCCACTCTAAATCCCATCTGCCAATCTGGTAATAGACTTTTTTCTTCCACTTCCTTTTCCAATCTCCTTTGTATAATTATGGCATACAATTTATGACTTACATTAGTAACACTAATCCCTCTATAATTCTTTACCTTCTTCCTATCCCCTACCTTATAAACCGGAAGAATTAAACTTTCTTTTCAACTCTCTGGCAATTACTCCCCTTTCCATATTATCTTAAAAAAAATTCTTAAATTTCCTCTCACTCTCTCCCCTACATATTTCCATTGCTCTCCTTGCGTACCGTCCGTTCCTGCCGTATTTCTTAATTTTAGTCTATTTATTGCTTCCTCCATTTCCTCTTTCGTTATCTCCCACCCCTCCTGTATTGTATTTACCCCTTGCAATATCACCTGCCCTGGTCCTTCTATTGTTTCCTCCAAACGCTCCATACAATAACCCAACCACACCTTTAAATCCATTAAACCTCCTCTCCTCTTACCTCTTCTTCTCTCCTTGTTTAGAAATTCCCACACTTCTCCTTCTTTCTTTATTTCCTTTACTTGTTTCTCCATTTCCTCTTTATAAGACACCTTTCTCTCAAAACATACATTTTTAAATTTCACTTTCTTTCCCTTATACTCCTGTACATCTATTCTACCTTTCTTCCATCTTTTTCTAGCATTTCTCATCTCTGGTTTTGCCTCTCTACATTCTCTATTCCACCACCTATTTTTGTTCCTCTTTTTTCCTTGTCTTCTCCCAAACCTTTTCTTTTCTACTGTCTTCTCCATTTCTGCAGTCAACTCCTTTAATCCTTCCCCCCCCCCCTAAATCTCCCCAATTCACTTACTTCATCTTATATCTTTCTATGCTTTCCTCAGTCCACACCTTTTTCACTCCCCATCCCTTCTGTTCCTCCTTATTTCCTTGCTCTTTTCTTTTTAAAATCACTTCCAGTGGCTGATGATCCGATTTCTCTTCATCCCCCACTTTAAACCTTTCTATGTCCTTCCACATCTCTCCACTCACTATCACGTAATCGATCACCGATTCCCCCATCCCTCCCATATAAGTGTAGTCACCTCTGTCCCCTCCTCTATATTTCCATTAAGAATTGACCACCCTTTTTCCTCACATATCTCCACTAACATTTTCCCATTCCTATTAACTGTCTTATCCATGCTAACTCTTCTCTTTACTTCCCTCCTACCTTTTCCCCTGTGCTCGCGTTAAAATCACCCCCTATAATAATCTTTTCTTTTTCCTCCCGCTGTACCATTTTCTCAATCTGTTCACTTATCAACCTCATATCCCGCCCATAAACTGTTAGCACTATATATTTTTCCTTTCCTTCTCTGACCACATAATTTTTTACGATCCCTTTCCTTTGCTTCTCGTCTCCCTCCTCTTCTTCCACCGACCAGTTTTTTTATACCCGTTAGTATTCCTCCTTGCTCTACCTTTTTTACTTTTTTTCTAGTTGCAAATTCTACCTTCCAATTATACCCCTCTGGTAATTTTTTTTTCCATACTTCCCAGTCTTTTTCCTCCAACTATGTTTCCGACATTCCCATCATATCAAAACCCTCTACGTATCTCCAGAAATCCTCTCCTTTATTTTTTATGCCTGCCACATTCCCAAACAATAATTTCATTTGATTCTGCATTTTCATCTCTTTTTCCTTAAAACTTGCTAAGCCAACATCCTTTGATCCATCCTTTCCTCCCCAAACTCTTAGTTTTTTGCTCCCTTCTTCACTAGAGTTTCTCTCTCCTCATCCCAAAACCTTTCTTTATCTTCCACCCACACTTTCAAGAATCCTATTTTAATACTTTTCCCTCTCCCTCTCTCTTACTCGCCTCATATCTTATCTTCTTTTGTATTTCTATTTCCCTTCTCGTCATGTCATCGTCTAAATAAATGTTCGTACCTCTTAACCTTCTTTTGCTTTCATACATCTAACTTATCCTCAAATTTACCCATCCTTACTAACATTACACGCTCTGCTAGCTTTCTAGTTTCTACCACTGTTTTCTCTATATTTAAATCCTTCTTCATCCAATTTTCCACTTGCTCCTTATGCTCCTTCTTTCCATCTTTCACTTCCATACCTCTTATGATAATGTTTGTTCTCCTTTTTTCTTTTTATGTTTTTTTCCCAGCTTCTTTCTATCTTCTCCAATCTGGCCTCCAACTTTCTATACTTTTCTCCCATTTCTTCAAATTTCCTCTTCCATTTTTCATTTGTCTTTCATAATTCTTCTTTCATCTCCTATACCTTTTTATTATTCTCTTCCAACTTCGTACCCATCTTAATTTGTTCCTCTCTTATACTCTTTACCTCCTTTAATAGTTCTTTACACATTTCTACTAACTCGCCATCTTTTCTCTCTTTTCCTTCCGCTACCGGTGATTTCCTTACTTTGGTGCTCTTTCTAAACACCTCCTCCACCGTAGCTTGCCTTTTTCTTTTTCCTTCAGACCACCCTTCCTCGGAATCCGACATAATTTCCCTTCTCCTCTTATCGTTACACTACTTAACTGTCTACCCTTTCTGATTAACGAAATGTTAATTATATTAAATTCACCAAAAAATCCACGTATTTTATGCATACAGATGCAAAATATAAACATTGTTATCTTTGACGATGTGGTTAACTGACGCTATTGTTAAATTAATATCTACGATTTAGTTAACGGCGTCAGCTAATATAGCTAACTTTGCTTTATGCAACCAGAAAATAATGTGTTTGTTGCTAAATGAATAATGAGATAAAAGAGTAATTTTCCAATTATCAATCATTTTTTTTGTCCGCTCTCGTTTGATACCGATAACAGTTTGCTTTGCACCTCTAAGTCTGCTTTAAATTATGATTTTATGTAGCAATTTTATGTCGTTTTTTAAATTAAAAAAAAAAACCTTAAAAACCTGTAACCTTACGTAGGTACACTTCTGCGCGTAGATACACCTTTTATCAAAGATGCACCTTTTTCAAAGATACACGTTTTTTAAAAAAAAACAATAATTTTAGAATATTTTATTTAAGAATCTTAAAATGTAGCGCGCTTTAATTTAGTAGAAGTTACATAAATTTTTACACGTAACAAACATACAATATACACCGCCGCCGTGCGTTGCAAAAATATAAATGACGTCTAAAAGTAAAAAGTAGTTCCAACTTTAAGACCGTTTAACTTTTGAAAAAATGAATATTCCGCAATTTTTTTTTTCAATAACTATCTTAAAAGGTTTTTCTTTATTAGGAATACCTAATAGTATTCTTCAAAGAAGAGTGCTCTAAAGTGATATCCAGCCATTAATATGTATCTAGATACTATCAAAAATATATAAGTTATATGTATCTGTATATATATAATTTTTTATTTAAATTATTTAAATAATATTTATAAAAAATCCAGTGTCTCGTAAAATTCCAGTTACAATATGTGTTTTTCTGCAGTAATTTTCCGCATTCCATAGTAGTTCTTCAAATGAACTCTATTTATCGTTGTTACTAGATAGATTATTTCATCTGTTATCTATATAAAGTTTGAATAATTTATCTATTATCTAATACTAGAATATTTTTGAAAGAAAAAAATGTATCTATATAATTTAAAAATTATCTATTTACAACACTGCATATTTGTAACAACGTATTCTAAACATAATGCACACTTTTAAGCTTCGAGGTTTACAATAGCGCGCAAAAAATATGTTTTTTATTAATTTTATTGAGCTTTTGGTTATTTTTGATAATACACTAAGTCTGTGAGTATGTAAAAACCACTTTATACCAAGTACAAATCCAATTTATTTTTTTGTGTATGATTACCAAGATATCAAAACCATAAATAAGACCTTCAAAGAAATACAACAATCTATATATAGAACTCATTCCAGAGCATACTTAGAGTAGAGATTAAATAGTTTGACGTTATTTAGAATGACAGTTTTTTCAAAAGATAAATTTGAGACATTAAAAAAATAATTAGTTAAATGTAAGTTGATTTTATGAGCTACTTACGCTTTTGCTTTATATTTTTTACAATTTTATTTTCTCTATAGTTATTGTTGCTGCATTAAAATATGATTTCTGTTTGCAGAATTTTGTTCGATTTGATTTAAAATTTATAAACCTGCTTCTACATACTTACACACACATATTCTCAAAAACGCTTTTAAAAACGCATCATTATATTAATTCTTAGAAATGCCAATTATCATGTATTTATTTTGTAAAGCTAAATATCTTCAGAAAATATACAAAACTGTTTTTGCAAAATTTAATAATAGTTTCTTTTTTTTTAGTTTGACACAATCACATAAAAGCAAGTGACATTAAAACTTACTAATTTTTAGTACTAATCATCTTTTCAGCAATGATTCTATCAGCAGCATCAGCAATGCACGATACCGTGACACACGATTGCATACGTAAATTTATGAATGGAGCAGTTTACATTGAATCGTGTTTAACTTCAAACCAGGTTGTACTCAAAAACTCTATAAAAAAAGACCTATGTAGGAAGCGCATAAGTTGTTCCTGCTCATCTGATCAATTATGTAAAACTCACGAAAATTTACTTTTATGCAAAACTAGCACCGACTCTTTAGACAATACTAGCTCTGTGAGCGACGTATCAATTTCCGATGAAAACGGTTCCAAACAAGAACTGTCAATCAACGGCAGTGTTACCAAAGAATCGCGTTCGTCAATTTTAAGCTTAAGTAACCCAATGTTTGACATGCACGACTATGACAAAGAAGCGCATTTTAAAAACTGGATGAGTAAAAAAATGGAAGAAAAACGCCGAATTTCAGAAAGTCAAGTTTTGCTTCAACAAAAACAAGAAAAAGAAAAACAAATTCGGTTAGAACAAGAACGAGAAAATTTTAAGCGTTGGTTAGCTAATAAGAAAAAAGAACAAGAACAAAAAGAGCAAAAAGAAAAGAAAAAAACAGTTAATCAAGAATCTGTTAAAGAAGAACAAAAGAAGCTTAGGGCCAAAGAAGCCGAATTAAAATTTAAACTGTGGTGCAAACGAAAAGAAGAAAAAGAGTTAGAAAGAAAACTTAGAGAAAAAATGGAAGAAATTAAAACTTCGGAAGATAAAGAACGCCGACTGGAAGAAAATAGAATAGCTTATAAAAATTGGTTAAAAACCTCAGTAAACAAACCAACACCGATACCTTTAGGAAAAGGTCTAGAAAGTAAGTAACTTTGTTTTATTTCAATCAAACAATAATGATTATTTTTTAAGCTTTGAGGGCTTCTATGTCTGTCACTTATGTTAATCCTATCCCATGGCAACCTAATATTGATACAAAGAAAATTAATTTATTGTAAATTGTTAATAAACTTTAAAAGTATTTTTAGTTTTTGGTGATATACTAGCGTTTCGGTGTAAGAACGACAAGTTTAGCCGTTATGTAAACAACGTATTCTAAAATTAATGAACTAAAACTGTCGCGTTTCTTGTTTTTATACGAAAATCCACTAAAACACTCGTTAAGATCTTAAAAATTACTAAACATTATGACCTGACAATATAAAGTAACTTTCTTATATTTGTTAAATTAGAAGAAAATAACTTAACGGTAAAAACAAAAATTTAAATTAAAAGTTATAAGCCACATAAGAAATAAAAAAACTGTCACCAATTAAACGCTGTAGCTTCAATCTAAAAGTAAGATGCGCTAAACGTAATTGAAAGAAATTTGAGCAAATCCACCAAAGTACAAATAATTAAACAAACTCATGAGCATTCATATAAGAATTATTAAGAAAACTAACCATATTACAAACGAGTTATATAACTTTTATAAGGTATGCAAGAAAAATAACATCTTGACGATGCACAGACACAACGGCCACACTATCTACCAAACCCACACTTGCCAAAATTTGATTTGCTGTACAGAGACGTACGCGAGACGGCACCTACAGTATGGATACTGAAAACACCTCTACATGCCTGATAGAAGACCGAAAATACATAAAACGAATAGAATGGTAAACACAAACTTGACGTTATTCAAAACGACCTATAACTCTTAACAATCTTCGCTTTCTGAATATACCGTCAAAATGTGCTTAGTGAAATTAAATTTCTTTTAGAGGCACACTCAAGTCTTCGCCACCAAGGTAGATCTTTAATTCTCGTATTAGCAGAAATAACCATTTGGACCCATTAAAATTACTCTAGACGTAACTGACTTTCTGCAATACTTAGTATAACGTCAAAGACACGTTGTCTAGTTTGTTTTCAAACTGACTAATAAGATTAACCAATTTTAAATTTGTAATTGTTTGCGGAACTAAGTGTGTTTTAAAAGGTTCAACATAATACAATAAAAGTTATTGCTTATTTGTTGCCATGTTATTAAAGCGTTTTCAACAGCTTCTGTTAAATATACTTTGTGACATTCAAACTGCAACACCAAGAAGGGGTGAGAATTTTGTAACCAAACTTGGCAAGCTACTCATAGGTAATAAATGATTAAAAAAAAGAACAAAAATGAACACTCACTTATTGTGGCATCGATTCTAGCAAATGATTTGCTCTTGAGTTATTGTATTCCAAGCAACTTGCACTTTATGCCGGAGAGCTTCCTGTGTCTGTGGAGGATGCGCTCATCAGTCTTCTACCCATAATATCCTATACGATTTTAATAGGCAAACTGTCGAGAAACTTGGGTGGCCATGGTAAGAGATTAACATTGGCCTCTTCGAATCGATCCATAGAGTCTTGCTATATGTGGGGACGGGTATTATCCTGCTGGAAAAGTGGGTTTTCCAACTGCTGAAGAAATCGAAGAATATGAGGTTCTACCACGGCGTGAACATAACGCCGGGCGTTTACATTGCCTTACAGGAACTTGAACATTGCGCCGTTCGGCCATCATGCATCCCCAAACAAAATCAAGATTTGTCACTAAAGACTACTATATGCCATTTCAGATTCCAGTGGAGTTGCGACCTACACTGTAATGTTAATTTTGTGTGCAACCCACTATGCTTACGTATTATGCATGTTACATCTGAGATCGTCCAGTTTAAATTTAAATCCAATTAAAGAGAAAATTGCATTAGCATCGACATCTGGCGGAAAGAACGATAACTACCAATCCGTTTACGCATAATCCGTTTTAAGAGAAGATTACGCACGCTAGGGGTGAAATGTCGAAGGCAAAAGAGTGCCAACCGGCGGTACAATCAGCATTGATAATATAAAATTTGTGTAATGTTTGGTTTTCTTTGTGTTTCGTGAAATTTTATGGGTATGTAACTAAAAGTATTAGTTAGCTAACGTATATAATGATAAAATTAACTAAAATTTGTAAACCCTTTGTATTAAAATTCTGGCGCTATAAAAACACCACATTCTTTGTTTGGTAAAACGAATGCATTGTTTTACGTGTATGATTTATTTCAAAATCAATTTATGTAAAATTAGTAAACTAGTATTATCAATATGAGACCAATTATTTATACTACAGAAAACCCTAAAGATCTCGGACCACTCACACCGTTGATGTTTGTGAGGGACAGTCTTAACACAGATCACGTTTGTTTATTATGATCGAATTGTGGTCAAATTAGAAAAAAAATATTGCGTCGAGCAATGTACAGGTAAAAACTAAAAGAGCAATTGTTTAAACAATTTAGAAATGTATTTCTAGGACAGTTAAAGAACAACATACAAAGAAAACCACAAGATCATCTAAGTAGATTGTGTGTGTAGATAGGAAGTGACAAGGGTAGCGACTGGTCGTTAAGACAAGTTAAAAAAATGTTGCCCAGCAAGGACGGCATAGCAAGATTAGTTAGCGTAAGAATCAAACTAAACAACTCAAATTCTGGATGCAACGTGAATACACAGGATGTCATTGAAATAAGTTCTTCTTCTTCTTCTTACTTCTAGTAGCTATTCTTCAATGAGTTCTGGAAGCACTTCGCGTAGAAATTTTCCATGAATGTGTCCATTTAAGCGCGGAGGAAAAATGTAAGACCCAATTAAATAAGTTCCCACAATCCTTGCTCACACATTTACAAAGAGTTTATGTTGATTGTTGCGTCTTTTTGTCGCGTGTGGATTCTCTGTGGCCCAAACATCGCTATTTCTCAAATTAAAAATTCCTTCTCTTGTGAATGTGGTCTCATCAGTAAACAACATGTGGTTAGAAAAGTCAGGCGTGTTTACAGTTTTGTTACATGTCGTTATTTTGTATTCATTGAAAATATTTATTCTAAGTTAATATTAACTGCAGTTTCTAAGAACGCTACTGATTGTCATTTCGCTTTACGGGTAGGCATAAACGCGGTACAGCAATTGTTACTCGCTCTTTATCTGTTTAAAAATTGCTGTGAACGTTCCTTTACCTGGGTGTTATTTTAAAACAGGTGAGTAGTTTTCTATTTGTTGAGTTTTTATCGACACTGATTTCTATTACGTTTTTAGCGGATGTGCTAAGAGAAATGTATTCCAGGTATTAGTTGGATTCGGCGTTTGAGCTTAATTACGCAACGTTCCCAGGTAGTAAAGTAATTCTCAAACATGGCGTCGTCTCGTTATCTTTTTACATTTTGTCAGCAAGTTTTGGGGGATTACCATGCTATTTTTGTACCGGGCTATTTTCGGGATATGTATGTAACCTATGGAGTCCACCTCGTTTAACGTAATCAGAAGGGACGAAAGAAGCTTCACACCTGTATCAGTATTGTATTACTTCGTTAAATTACTTTATGCACGTTATTTGGTATAGCATATTTTCTTGCATTTATATTTATTACGTTACTTATGACAGCTTTGTACGGATTTCCTTAAAACTTGAGATGGTCTAATTTAAATTTAAACCCAAATGAACAAGCACAAAATTACGTAACCATAGTCATCTGGCGGAAAGAACAATAACTACGAATCCGTGTTATACATGATTCGTTTTAAGGAAACGCACACGCTAAGGGTTAAACATCAAGACAGAAGAGTACCGGCCCGCGGCGCAATCATTTTTTAAATAAAATTTGTGTAATGTGTGGTTTTCTTTGTTTTGTGAAATTTTATAGATACGTAACTAAAAGTATTAGTTAGCTAACGTATATAGTGATGAAATTAACTTAAATTTGTAAACACTTATTTGTATTAAAATTCAGGCATAGAAACGCCACGTTTTCTTTGTTTGGCAAAACGAATGCATTGGCGGCCATTTCAATTTTGTCGATTCAATTGTTGTATGTATATGATGCATCTTAAAATCAATTTATGTAGAATTATTGTTATTTTTCATCCACCATCAATGCGATCTATCCCGACTTACCAAATACGAATGCAACTCGAGCATACCCGAAACGAAACGATAGCAACGAAACTTCACGATCTCTTACGATCTTACCTGAGTGAGCCAGAACCGGCCCTACTATACTAGTCACAAATTATTAATTAAAACTTAAAATTACTAAGTCGATATGTCTTAAGGATTGTTTGAAATATAAAATAAATTCGTAGTATTTTCTTTATTTTATAATTTCATTTATGTATGCTGCATTAAGCGTCGTAAATTTAAGTGTTGTTGACGTGTTTTAGAATCCATTTGTGTTAATATATTAAACCATTTTCTCTGCAAGTTAGTTATGCTAATATCTGGCTATCTATTGATGGTGATTAAATAAATTAGATAACAGAGAAAAACACCATTGTTTGCATTACCTTGTAAAGTAGTGTATGTTCAGTCTGTAGTTTAGACACGTCCCTGCTTTTATGTATTCAAGTCGCAGTAGGTTGCTTTCTGATTAAACCCTAGGGGAAGATCGGGTGGCCCCTGCGCGCAGGTAGCCTCGGCCAATGTGAGTACCAAGCTCCCACGCACACATAGATAAACTTTGCACACTTGAAAACGTTCGCAGCGCCGCGTGACCAAATAATATAAACAATGATGCCGTGAACATTGTGCGGATAGCAAGTGCCAACGGTTTGAATTTTTGATGAAGATTTTTTTGTGCGCCTATTACTTTTCGGAAGCAGATAAAATATATCTAATGTAAGTACTTTATGATCACTTGTTATTAATTATGTGTGGTTATTATTCTAGTAAGTGTGCCAGGTTAGATAATTTCGTTAGCGCAGGTGTTTTTTTTTTTTTTAATTTAAGATCGTGACGCGACCGGGTACCCACGGCTACATTATTGTCGGGTAGCCTCGGCCACTTTTTAGGTGAAGAGTATGAGTGAATTTAACTTAATTAAAAGTTTGTTTTTACAACTAAGTGGGTACAATACGATATGGTATGTAAACAAAATATTTTTTGATTTTCAGGTTACTCGGAAATGCCGAAATTTAAGGAAAAAGTTACAAGAATGGGTGATTGGGACGAAAACGTAATGAAACGGGCTATTTTATGTGTCAAACAAAAGAAAATATATATAATGCAACTAACTAGAGTTGAATTTTTCAAATTAGCTTTTCAATTTGCTGAAAAATTAAAAATTCTGCATAGGTTTAACAAAGAAAAGAAAATGGCTGGCAAAGATTTTTTCTTACATTTTCTCGAAGAGATATCCAGATATTGTTCTAAGAACCTCAGAATGGAACAGCATTGCAAGAGCGGTTAGATTCAACAAGCCTCAAGTCGATGGTTTTTATGATCAGCTAAACCAATTACAACAAAAATATAAATTTCCTCCCTTAAAAATTTACAATGCAGTTGAAACTGGGGTTTCAACTATCCATAGAAATGAAAAAGTTATTTCTTCAAAAAGCAAAAAGCAAGTTAGCAAGTTGACATCTGGTGAGAGGGGACGAAATTCCACACTGATGTTTACAATAAGTGTAACTGGCCGTTTGATGATTGAGTCTCCACCCGAGAGCATTGCTATTCCACACGAAAGTGGCCGGATGCACGGCGAGGTATTTTACAGTAGTTACAGTTTCTTCGAAGGAACACCATGTACTTTTAATTTTAGACGGTCATGGAAGTCGCAAAGAGTTAGCAGTAATAGATTATGCTCGTGCAAATAACATCCATATGCTCAGCACTCCACCACACACCACTCATAAGTTGCAACCGCTCGACAGAGTATTTTTCAAGCCATTCAAATCTGATTTTGCTTCAGCAAGCGCAGTGTGGATAAGAAGCAATCCAAGTGCAAAGATCGCTGACTTTGACAACGCTGTTTTAGTCAATTCTGCATTTTCTAAGGCAGCTAGATTAGACATTGCTCAAAGCTACCAACTAGCTGCCGCGACCAGCTGTCTGCTCCAGTCACCACGCATCCAACCAGCAATGAAATTTCCAACCAACAATCCGCTGCTGCAGCATCCCAGCTATTAACTAGCCGCAAATAGCAATCAGCTTTAGCCACCCTTGACTCATCTCAGCCTTCAACTAATCACTATAAGCAGACAGACGTGAGTCCCAATACTTCATATCAGTTACTGAAACAGTTGTCGCCTCTACCTGATGCATGTAACAAGCGTCTGCAGACGCGCTCACGAAAACTCAAACAAGCGAAATTTTCACTTCTTCGCCATACAAAAACACATTGATAGAGAAAACCAAAGGCACTAAAAAGAAGACTGTAACTTCAAAAGGCGTAAAAAGAAGATTACAACTGCAACGACAACTGCGACCAATAAAAAGAAACCAGCACTGAAGAAAACAATGAAAACAAAACGGAACATTCAAAATTTAACAAGATACCAAGGGACAGTGTGCATTATTTGCGGAGAAACCTTTGAAGAAAACTGGATACAGTGCAATAAATGTAAAGACTAGGTGCACGAAGACTCTGTATACATCGATAAAATCTTACTATTATTGCGACGTATGCACTGCAAAAAAGAGACTTGGTGATCATTAATAGATGTGGCCGGAGCTACTCGCCAAAATCTTTTTTGACGAAAATTAAAGGCTGATTGTGAGATTTGATTTAAGCTAAGTTTGTGAAATTATCGCTCTTATGTTAATTAAACTACTTTAAATATGTTAGAATTATTGTTTACGTTCAAAATCAAAAACTAATTCTGTTGATTTCATATTTTTTGGAGTTTTGCTTATGTGTCCGTAGCTACCCGACATCCTTATAACTTTTGTTTGATATACCTATTATTAAGAGTTTTCTATATATGTGTATTTTTAGCCCTTGTTTGTTTGTCCAGACCATTCAACTAACAGCTGGGTTGCTTGTTTAGCCAGGATCTCAGTATCCACTGGCAGGCTGTTAGTTAACTAAATCTTTTTCTGTTTAATAAATGATGTTTCTGCACGTGTATATATGTGTTGGGATTTAAACATGTTATTATATCTATTTATTCATTTAATTGACTCAATTTTGAGTTGTTATAACTTTCCGACGTTAATTGATAACCTTAATAATTGTAAACTGGTTGGTTGATAAATCTATATTATGCGATGATTTTATTATTTACATTTACTTAGAGGACCGTAGAGGTTTCTTTGCCTGTTCTTCCCCTCCTACTGCGGGTTCCACTGAACAGGCGAAATTGCGGTTAAAATGTTGATCAGTTTGGAAGTTTCTTTGCCATGTTCTTCCTCTTCAACTAAAGGTTTCGCCAAACAAAAAAACCTTTTTTGTCAAAACTTAATGACAGTTATTTGAATAAAATCCATTATTTAGTTTTGTTTTGTTGAATTTGCGACAACTGTCCTATAAATAAAGAGTAAGCAATGTAAATATGTACATCGTAGAATATGGGAGAAGCTAGCTTGACGCTGACAGTCTCAGCGAAATGTTGCTTTATAATATTTTAGTTCGCAGATATTAGTTTTTCAAACGTGAGTGGCTTACATAAGAATATATTACTCAATTTTTAAAAATTATCGATATTCTCAATCCTGATAACCGCGATTTTTCAAATTAACTTGGCAAATAACAGAATATCATGACTTCGCCTTTGTTTCTAAGACACTTTAATAATTGGAAAAGATGGATCAGGTACAAAACAAGTGTTACCTGTTTACTTACCTAGGGAGAAAATTTTGCTTCTTCATAGATTATAAGATGAGTCACGTTCGATACTGACATCTAGAGGAATATAAGAATTTGTCATCGCTTATATATATTTGTTTCAAGATCACTGTCTTAATTTGAAAGTTCTATTAACAAACTACTCCGGTGACAATAAAACACTGAAATCAATTGAGAAAAAGTGTTTATTAATTACATAGTAAGTACCAACAGTTTAGAACTGCACTCAAACCTAAACTTAAAAGTAACTAGAAACAACAGGTACATAGTCATACTTTTAGCATATACCGCCGATTTGTAACAATTTATAATGCGAATTTAACATACTCTGTAAAAATATAGTATCAAAAAATTTTCAAAAAAAATTTTTTTACGTGGAATGACAAGGATAACTAGAAATTCTAGACAATAATAAGAACAACGAACAAAGTGTGTCGATAACAAGTAAGTAAATACATTACAACCTAATTAAGTACACGTATAGTTAAAAATTACGAGTGCAGTAACCATTGCATATGACATACCACAAACTATGTATATATTCATAATATACATAGTTTAACAATTTGAAATGTTTTATCAGTAATACAGACAAGGTAGGTATGTAGGTACTGTGCAGCTACATAATCGACGTAAATTATTCTAGAGTTGTTATTTTGATTATTTCATTTAAATAATTTATCACTATTTGAACTCTCTAAAATAATTCACGTAACATTTTTGTTTAAAACTATTGACTAAATGAATACTTCAAAGGTTAAATTGCTGGATTGAATAGGATTTTTAAGCGTGAATATGTTTCGAATTATTATTAATTAATAAATAAAATATTAATTCATTAATTAATACAACGAATGTACTTTAAATATTCTACATCTATGTATAAATACAATTTTAAATATTTTTGGGTATGTACGTAATTATAAAATTTAATTTGAATATATATATATTTATATTTTTTTTTATTATTATTAAAATTTATGCCTATAGATATTGATTTAAAATACGCTTTTACATATTTTGATATTTTTGGTGTTGTTTACGTGTCCAAACTCCCAGAAACTATCAATGTTAGGGGAATTTATGAAAAGAAAAATCTTTTCCAAAAATGTTCGTTCCGCTATTTATATTTTCTTAAAAATATACTTCCCTTAGTCGTACAAGAAAATATGTAAGTATGAAAAGTGTAAAGATTGTTTAAGGTTTAAGTTGTTGATTGTATTTAGATTTGTGTCAAGACCACGATTATAGTAAGCAGATTTGTAATGTCGACTAGGCGAACGCAAATTGCCTACACAGAGTCGACGTAAAAGTTGATTAAATATGTCGTTCTACTTTCAAATCGGTTTAAAAGATAATCAAAAATACTTATTCTTGTTACTGGTTTGTAGAATTATCAATTTTTTTATACTTACATAATCTACACTAAGGATGCTAAGAGCAAGAAGAATTAATTTTGGTCTAACAAGAAGACCTTTAGGTAAGCGTGTTCGTTTTTTATTCATACTTGAATGTTGTCATTTACGTATTCAATTCTAAAAGTATTAAGATAACAAATCGACTTTTATTTAATCAGTTAGCAGAAGAATACCTGTACACGTTTATTACTCGAACGAGACGTAGTTTACATTGTTATATTTGTTGTATGTAACAACAATAAATATGCTGCAATTCAACGCAAAAAAAAATTAATTTGTAAATTAACTCGTCAAACAAACCTGCAATAATATAAAATAATTAGTAATGTTTAGGAAGCTTTTACCAACAAACGCGTGGCCTAAGAAACGTTAGCATACGAACCATTTAATCATAGTAATGTTTTCACCAATTTTGTAAAGATTTTTTGGTATCGCCTAAAAGCATTTCGGTTTTTAAGCCAGTCGTACTTAAATACATGAAACATGATAAGTGTAATTAATTCTATGCATACTGAAATAACCTTTGCTGCCAAATACTTTCAAGTTTTGTGTATAGTCGTATCCATAAAAGCTCAAATTATGCTCATATTTTGGTACCAAAAAATAGAGTACCTTAATACTTTAAGAATGACATTCAAATAGTGTAAATATGTTTTTTAAATACGCTTAGCCAAAGATCTCCTTGTAAGTAACAAAGCAATATCTATAGTATAAAATACATTTTCATACGTACTCATTTTCACATTTACAATGGACAAGATAGTCTGATTCAAAAATATTCAAAAATTCAATATAGTATATATAATATATTTTTTTTCTAAACCTAAAGTTCAATTTGGCCTAACTATTTTGCAATTGCAATGCTGTATATAACGCTGTATAGTACAGTTGGGTCTATAAGTTTATGAAAAGTAAACAGTATATACACACTACAATGTTATATAGAGGTTGATAAGAAGAATTTTTATTAACATTATATTTTAAAGAATAAAATTTCCAAAACGAACAACAGCTATGTACAAGGAGGGATTTTTCGTGATTCTCGTGTTTTCCATTAAAAATAGATTTAACGATAAAAATAATCCCATTTGCAGGTACCTTTAATTGAAATAAAAGTAACAAACTCCCTCGTAATTGACGATTACCAAATTTTAGAAAATCAAATTTTCTTTTAATCGAAACGTTGTTCGATTATAAACTCGCCGGTTAATATTAAGAGTAAAGAACGATTTTTTTGTAGCAACAACCTCATTAATCCCATTTATATTTTGAGTAAATAAATTAGTTTATAGTCTAATTTTTATATACATATCTACATCTAAGTGGGATTCGCAAAGATTTTTTTATAATCGAACAATGTTACGGTATTGTGCATAAAGTTTTTATTGAGCACCTGTGATTATTATTTTCCCAAACGCAATACACAAACGAAAGCTTGCTTTTTTAAATGTCTCTTACGTATTTAAAACTACGATACTAATCTACAGTGATATGTATGAGCAGAATTAACTACATTATGAAAATCTAATAGACTTGTCGATTATTTCAAGTTTTAACGGCTAAACAAAACGGATGGAACCTCATTACATGGAACAACGTCTCTTACGGTGCATAAAAAACCAATCAGCCGACTGCTGTAACTTTATTCAATGTAACGTAGAAAAAACGAAACGATTAATATAAAAGAGACATTGCGCGATGTTCTAAAGCACCTCCCATTGTAGGGTATTAAGAGAAAAACAAAGTTTGTGTATTGCTTTTTAAATAGGTACATATTGTTTCTATAGGTTAGACAACTTAGAACACGCTGCATATCTAAATCGCTGAGTCTAGTCTAAAATGGCAGTGGAAAATAGTTTTAAAATAATTTTTTTTTTAATATTTAGGAAGCTAAAAAATAAGACAGAAACTAAAGTTGACTACGAAAAATTCTTTTGACCGTTAAAATTACTCGCAATAATTTTTACATTCGGTTTTAACCGATCAAAGATATTACTAAAAAAAATTGTTATGAGTAACTTTAACACCACTAAACTAAAATCACAGCTCTGTATCATTTGACCAGAAATAGTTAGGTCGTACATCTAAACATCTCACTTTTGTTGTCAATCCGTGCATTACTTAAATGCTTAGTAATTACTAAATATATCAACAGCCAAATTAGACACTGTTATAAGAAAATATCAGAGTAAAACCGGCGTTACTACTAATACATAATAAACCACGTAAAATTTTAACATTACAATAGCTCTTAAGCTTAGAGTCACTGTGTGACTGCAAAATAGTTTTAAAAAGTGTATAATACATGTTTCTTTAAATATTTGGTTTGTTTAACATAAATATATGTGCTTAAACATTAAAAACAAAAGATATATGTTTAAAGTTTAACAATTATACGTAGAATCCAAGAAATCGTTATCGGATCTGGAATACACACCGAAGGTCATTTTGGAAAAAGTACATTCATTATTAAAACATACCTGCTATTTTTGCCTGTGGTGGAACTGGCTCCTTGAGACGGTGACTTTTGGAGGGCATCCACTGACTGGCCCGCCTGCTTCTCTTTTTCTGCTCGTTCTTTCTGTAATCTAATTGTTTGTTTATTAATAAAGAATTTGCAGCTAATGTGTCATCATTCATTTTTAAACTACTTTAGGGTTGCAAAGTTTTAGAAGAAGACGTGTATTAATTATTAGTAATAATTGTAATCTTCACTATTCTCTGTACGGCGAAAAGATAGAGTTAAGTCCCTCTCATCAAATACGCGCTAAATTTGAATACATTTTTTTATTGGTTAAAATTTTCAAGTCAGTATTACAACAAACACCAGCATTTAATGACATACTTCAGTATGACCTGAGTTTAACGTTCGACATTTTGGTTAATTTATTCGCAATTTTAAGTTTTTGTTATTTCCATTAATTTGACGAAATAGTATTTTTCAATACAATACAATACTTTGGAAGACATTTGTGTATATTCGTGTGGAGGATGACTTCTTCATCTTCTTTCTTCATCCTAATTTTTTTAACACGCTTTTATTAGTTCGGGATGTATGTATGTATGTATGTATGTATGTATGTATGTAACGGAATTTTTGAGCTTAATTTTCAGCGGTTTCCAGGTGTTTGATTAACTTGAAACTTTGCATGCGTTTCACGGACCAATGACAATGCAATAATTCATTAAAAAGTTTTTATTATCCTAATTAGGATCGTTAGGATTAATTGATTTCTTTAGGGATCCTCTGCATGAGAGTGACAAAGACAGAGCGCGTGAACTGCGCAGGCGTGCATCTCGACAAAGCCTATCGCGTTTAAATCGTTCCAGTGTATTTCACTATTACCACTTCGTGTCGGAGCAGGTAATTTGCGCGCCCGCTGCCTGCCTTGGATGTGATAGCTGTTTCTCAGGTTCCTTCCCCGAGAAATAAGGTCTTACTGTCGATAACTACTGTTTCCAATACGTTTTTAGTTCGTAAGATATTTCATAATCACATGTCCGCAAAATTGATTATTGATAAATCGAATTAAAATACGGAAAATAACTGATAGCTTAGAAAATTAAAAACACGCTTTTATAGGTACCCGAACTAAAAATAGAAAATAAATAATAGTTTAAAAACTAAAAACACGCTTTATAAATAACCGAAAGAAAATAATTTATAATTACAAACAAAATTATTAAATTCAGAGCAATAATATATAATTATAAACAAAATCACTAAATTTAGAGTTAAAAGCGTGGGGTGCATCTATAATCATTGTTACAATTATTCTAAAGGCAGCTATCAATAAGGGGAGAGTTATGAAAATATAGAAAAATCCTACAAATAACAGTTGCACTGTATAATGTCTCGCCAAGTACACGTTAAACTATTGTTACAGACAATGATAAATTTATTTCTGTGAACACAAATTATAATAAAAAAAAAACCTCTAATCTTTACAAAAAAATATTAGATTTAACAAAAACAGTGCAGCTGTAGAATATCTCGTCACGTATGTATTCAAACGTCGTGTTTAGTGACAGTATTATGTATATCAGTCAAATGACAAATTGACAGCAATAGTCGAACTAAATACATGTTAAAACAATGATTGATATAATTAATTACAAAAAAAAAGAAATAACAGATACTTGGCGCGAAAGACTACCGTGTATCCGGATGCACCCCACGCTTTTAACTCTGAATTTAGTGATTTTGTTTATAATTATATATTATTGCTCTGAATTTAATAATTTTGTTTGTAATTATAAATTATTTTCTTCTTTTTAGTTCGGTTATTTATAAAAGCGTGTTTTTTTAGTTTTTTTAAACTATTATTTTTATAAAGAATGTTATTTAAACTCCCATAAAATATGTCATAATTTTAGTTCGTCAAATTTGTTAATAAGTAAAAATTTAATGAAACCCTTGTTTATTCGCGTTTGAAATGTTTAGTTGTTCCCTCTAAGTGTTATTTCATAAATTTTAAAAATAAATCGTGTAACTAAACTAATAAATAAAGTTGTAAACGTATTTATTTATTATAAGTAGAAATTTATAATTTTGTACATTAATTAAAAATTATACGTTTTCCTATATACTTTAATCTTTAATGCTTATATTATACATTACATAATTTTTGAATTTTCGCGCTTTTACTAATTTGAGCTGTGTAAAATTGTCTCTTCATACATTGGTTTAA
The DNA here is from genome assembly GCA_035610365.1 of Aquatica leii. Lineage (NCBI taxonomy): Eukaryota > Metazoa > Arthropoda > Insecta > Coleoptera > Lampyridae > Aquatica > Aquatica leii. The sequence continues at coordinate 61,437,108 of CM069436.1, forward strand.
ATTATCATACAAAATTGGAGGAGGAGCCTAACTCTATCTTTTCGCCGTACAGGGAATAGCAGTGTGTCACCTTTGTGGTAGTTTGTTCATTTACTATTGCAGAACTGTTTATATCTTTTAATTAAAAACTATTACAGGTTTTTTAAAAATTGTCTTTTGGTTTCAACTGTACTTGTTCTGTGAATTACGCAGTTGTTGCGTATAATTATCTTGTCATTTAATAACCTTATTTCTAGAAACCTTTGTTTATTTAGATTTCCCTACTGAGTATTTAGTTATTGTTTGTCTTTGCTAAATCATCTTTTCTCGTGTTATAGATTACGCCATTGCAACTTTGTTCGGTTGTTGGGAGATATTCCGAGGTATTAAATTCTGGCTCCGTACCCAAGAAGGGGACAAGTCTTTAGATCGCATCCTAACTGGTTTTTAAGTTTTTTCGGCTCTTTGAGCTGTAGTACAGTAACAATGGAATTATTAAGTGAGTATAAATAAGAAGTTAAACTTCGTTTCGTGCTATTGGTGCGATTTTGGCGGACTAATTAAATTATGTTACAAGTGTTCTCGTTTGATTATGGGGTGAAGTGAAATTTTGAATACATAATTAAATTTTATTTTTAAAGCGAAAACACCAGAGGAGAATTTATGAAATATTAAGGTATTTACAGATGTGAGCGAGACAGCTTGCTCTGACGAAACACGCAATGTTGACGCAGCCGAAGAACACGGAGAAAGTAAGTAAGTAAAGTAATGAACACACGAGTTTGTAAACCGCATCTTTATTGTTTGTAACTTAATAAAGCCTTAATTCGATTCAGATTTATCTTAACCCGTACAAAATTGTTTACAATTCAGAAGTGGGATTTGTGTGAGTTCTGTAGTGAAACTCTAGAAATCCGACAATCCAAAGCGTGAAAAGTGGCATCCAAGCAGCCGTGGATCCAAGAGTTGGCCCACCAGTGCAAGCCCCCTCCCCGTTTGTATAGAATATAAAGAAAATTAGTAAGGTAATCTTTTAGAAAACATTCTACACTGTTATGATGTTATTCTGAAGGGCCTCCCTTTTCAATGTTTATACACATCCGTCCCTGCATCGAAAATGGCGGGAAACGATTCACGAACGGACAACGGCGTAGAAAGCAGCAACGGGCATGCGCAGATACCTGACGTAGAGATGCGTAATTACGAGTACGCACAGGAAATGCGTGCAATTATAGCAGCTAGGCGGAACCAACAAGGGCAACCAAACAGTTTTAATTGCAACACATACGGACATATTACGCGGGTATGTGAAAACCCTAAAAGAAAACCACAACCGCATAGTGCCTATGCCCAAGTGCGGACCATCGATGACACAGAACTCATGAAGTATCTGAAGGACGTGAAGATAAACGGCCAGAAGACAGTGACGGGAATCATCGTGGCGGTAGCAGTACCTGCACGATGAAGGACAAGATCGCAATGCGTTTACAGTTGACTCGAATACCGGAAAAACGAGAACTTTACGCATTCGGGAATACGCAAGAACCAACCGTAGTTTGTAATTCGAAAGCCGACATGATGATGGAAATCGACCGAGTTTGTGCCGAAGTTAAAGTTTGGGTGGTAAACGACGGCGCCCAGACCGTAGAAGTGAAAGTTGGACAGTCATATACCGAGTTGCCACACGTTGCATACCTAAAGAAAGGTGTAGACCTAGTTTTCGGGCATGTGACGAGGTGAAACGAGTGAAATAAAAAAACGACACCGTCAGTTGAACGGGGTCTGCGGAGCCGATCGCGCTCACGGATTTGTGCATTGCAGAAGAAACGAGTGAAGAAGACGTCGGAGAATTTGTAAGATTATCTGCGATTGCTTCGCACTGACTTTTGGTTCGAGAGTTATCGTGGGTACATCCAAAGATAATTTAAATAAGATTCAGCACTCCGTATATAAAAAAATCAAAAGAATATAGAGAAAAATTGTTATTTTTTAACGTATCTTGCTTTCCCTTCAAGGTCTGAAATTTCTTTCTAAAAAAATTTGTCGCAGGCAGGATTCGAACCTAGATTATATATGGAATTCACTTTAAATTATAAATCAAATATCTAATAAACTGTTAATGTTAGAAAAAAAATTATTTGAGTAAATTGTTAGAAAAAATCAACTCTATAAGAAACTGTAAAAACATATGTATAAAATTATATTTAAAAAAACTGTTAAAAATGGCGGATACACCCACTTCCGGTCTCTTTATGAGATTCATATTTTGATAGAACCGAGAGAATATAAAAAGCTAACTCTATACCAAATTTCAAGTTACTAGAATTTTTGGTTCGAGAGTTATCGTGGGTAAATCGTTACACACAGACACACACACATACAGACACCCAAAATTTGTTTGTCAAAAATACATTTTTCTGATTCAGTAGACCTAGAAACGTAAAATTATGCAATAAAAACTTTTTGAAAAAAAATTGCGATCTCTACTTTTATTATAGGAAAGTAAAAACGTTAAGAACGATAGTGCAGTGCAAGTGAGGATAAGGACGAAGTGACATTCATAATGAAGGGGGTCAAAAAAGGAAGTCCGTAGCAACAGACGATATTATTGGAAAAGTAAAGAAATTGGTTCGAGAGCATTGCTAGTTCACAATTTTGGAACCTTTAGGTTATTTTTCTAAAAGTTATCGATCAGCATTTTAAGACGTTGTTACAGTTCAACTCGGTTACCTTCAGTTTTGTGAACGATGAGTCTCCAAACTTACAAATTTAAGCGAACGAGTTTTGTGTTAACGGTTTTGCAGCGCTGCAGTGACAGAGAAACGTTTTTGGGAAGGATTATAACAAGACAATATGGGTTCAGTTTCTGAACGTCGGAACAATGAAGAAACCCAAGCAATAGACGCATACGCACCCGCCCAATAAACTAAATAAACCTTATCAAACAGACAGCTTATGATTACTGTGTTTTGGAACTGTAGAGGAACGTTGCTTGTGGAATTTATAGAGCCTCGGACAACAATTACTGCAGCATTATGCTGTGGAACCTTTTAATATTTACAAAGGACAATAAAATACAAAAGAGAGGAATTTTATCAAATATTGTCTTCATTGGGAGCTGTTTAATCACCAGCCTTACAGCCCGGACTTGGAACTAAGCAATTTCCATTTGTTCACTAATATGAAAGTATGATTAGGGAAGCAACAGTTCAACGCTAATAAGGAACTAAAAACGAATGTGAGAGATTAGATGACACCTCAGGTGGCAACATGGTACTATCTGAGAAAGATGAAAAAAGATTGTGCGTGGTTATGACAAATGCTTCAATGTCAGTGGCGACTACATTGAGAAATAACTATTATGTAAATTAAAACTTTTCTTATTTTCGTTATTTAGTTTGGGCAACTTACCAAAACTTAAAAAAATACCCTCGTATACAAAGAATAGCGGTGATATAAGTTTATTTCCAGGACTTCTCTTATGCATATAATAAACTGAACTTTAATACGGTTCACTATGCTTAGCAAACGAGTGATTTACAATCCGTTACTACATGAAATATGTTGCGCCCCTTAAGACTACATAAAAACTATGCGGAAACCATTGACGTTCTCACTTCCAGCGACGACGCTTGCCTACTCATCTAAAAAAAAAACCTGGCGCCGTCGCTGCTCATTTCTATTTAATACGAACTTTAGTATAAACCTTTAATGTTTTCAAAACGCTATTTACTTAACCTTATTCCTTCTACAAAGAAATCAGATAAGAAGAATCTTAAATCAGAGAACTTACCCCAGTTATTTTTTCATTCCAAGTACTATGAATGCAATAACAAAAAATGTTTTTGATGAAGCAAATTCTCACCAACAACGTCTATCAAGGGCTAATATTAAAATACTTACTTATTTTTAGACTGCCTCATAAACTGTTGAATCTTCCTTGCGGCTTGATGTTGTCTTCTTTGAGAGTACGTTCTCCTAAAAAAATGTAGAGAGTAAACAAAGTTTATTATACAATAAATTTAAAGTAGTTTTTAAAAATCAGGTTGTACTATTTAAGTTAGAGGAAACCTGTTTTTTAAAATTATATTCTTAGTTATAGAAGAATAAATGTATTAATTTAAAAAAAAAAGAAAAATCCATTCAGCCTACGGAAAGTTTTTTGTTTTGATTGTAAAATTTTATTAGTCAAAAACTTTAGTACTATAACTGAAGAAACCTTCTACACTCAGTTCGTCGCATCAATTTAATTAATGTTATTTTCCACTTCTTATTGGCCTTTTTAATTTTAATTATGTTTGGATTCTGTAAACGATTTAAATAAATCGGGTTTACCCAAACATCTACCAAGAGATACCATTAATGATGGGAATTCTAGTTTAGTTTTTATGAATTAGGAGACCAACTTGCGATGTATCGGTGTGCTACACCTAATAAAAAAAACTAAAACGCCGTTTCAAAATCACAATTTTATTGAAAATTGGTGTAATCTTTATTAGCAAATCAAGTTAAAAAGTTTTAATTGAACGGAAAACCGATTTGGTAATCGCTTTTGTAGTCACCTTTTAAAGAATATTATCAATTGCAAAACACGATAAAACAGTTATATACATTTATAAACATAACAAAAATTCTGTTTTGCTTTTGTGCAAGTATCAAATTACCGCCGGCGGTTTTAAATTTGTAATCTGCTATTTTAAATTATTGTTCACTTGGCGATTTGATTATTTACTTATGAGTTTTTTGTTTTTACATTTTTGTTGATTGCAGAATAATTATAGTTCTATAAAGCGATGTTCGATCGATTCCATTTTTGAATCAATTAATTAAAAAAAATTGGCTAGAAAAATCGATTGTAAAAATCGCTTTATTAGAGTACAAAAATCGATTTTTAATGATTTAAATCACCATTCCTACTTTATATTAGGCCTGGGTCGTCTATCGATATATCGATACGTACTGATATTGCGATCGTAGCGATACTCCGATCCATATCGATATTCCGATACGTATCGATACTTCGATATATCGATACGTATCGATATTCGATTCGATGTATCGTATCGCCCACCACTATTTATAATATAGAACTAAGTTATCGAATTTTATAAATGGAATCTCCTACCAAAGCTTTTTTGAAAAAAAAGTATAAAATATTGTAAAGCAAATTAAAACAGCAGAGAAAAAACAAAACCAAACTCTGACAAACGTATAGATTGAAGAAAAAAATTCAACTTGTCAAATTACATACCGTTTACTCAAAACATTTTATATCAGTCAACGGTATCCAGTAAATACAACAAACGATTAGTTTGAAGAGTTATCATATTACTTTCCAAGCATTCCAGTGTTATCTTTTTAGTTTGCGTTGAAAACAACAGTGTCGCGACTATCCAAGAGTGAAGTTTGTAGGCAGCGGGGTGCAGAGAGCCACAAAAGTGAGATAGTAATACGGTACGATTTTTAACATGAGCCTTGCGAGTCTTTATACATTTCTTCAGTCAACGGTAATGATCTTTTGTCCATATATACTCTTTTTTGATTTGCAAAATTTGACAATACACTCATGTCTTCATTTCTTCTCCGTACTTTACCGCCCTTTTAAAACGTCCTCTTTTATTTTTTCTTTATTCACTTTTTCTATCACTGTATTAGTCTTTCTCTAACCTCACTTAGTCCACACTTTCAATACCTTTCTTGCACTCTGTCCAACTATTTTATATTCTTTCCATCCGTAAATTTTCTTCATAATCCAAATTTTTTTAACACTTAATTTCTGTTCTCCGTTTCATTTCTATCGTTTTACTTTTTGTTTCCTCCCTTTTTATTACATACAATTTGTTTTGTTGGTGCTGATTAATCAAACTATTCTTCGCCTACCACTAAACTAAATATTCTGCCAAAGACAACACTTTTATTTTTCTGATTACAAAAAAAAACACGCTTAGACAACTTTGTCGTAATTATTTCTTGGTTCAAAATTCTACAATTGTTTTCCCATTTCTGATAACCCTGTTTATAGTTTTCCCATATTAGTATCTCTTCTATTGTTTTTACTACCACTCGTTCATTTATTTTTAGTTTTTTTCTGTTAACACCGCCATAAACGGCTGTTAGATAAACAAGATGCAACGGTTTTTTCTTTTTTATCCAATTATTTTGTGAAAAAAGAACTTTTTTGTTAACACAATTGTTAGATATACACTGTTTGTTTGGTATTCATCGTTTAATTCTGCCTTTTCTCTCTTTAGTCAGTTTTTTTACTATTCCAGACTTTTTTTTCTCCTTGTAGTAGTTCCATAAAGTACTTGAATTGATGGGTAGTGTTATTTTCTGGATTTAAATTTTTATTAAGATACCGTTACACTTCCCATGCTTTAGTCAACGTTCTATCAATTTTATTTATTTTTCTTTAGTTTTATATCGTTAAGGTCTTATTATAAGCATCTTTTTTGAAAATTTCACCCCGTGTACACACATTTCTTCTCTATTTCCTTTCATGTTCTTGTAATCTCTCTATCACTGACTTTCTTCTTTTCTTTATACATGTTATTATCCTTGAATTTCTACAAATTATCCCAGCCCTATTGTTATACAATTTCAGCAATTCTTTCCTCTAAATGATAAATAATCCTCTCTCATTACGTCTTCCCTTCTTCTTTTTAAAGTGAAACTTCTTTATTATTTATTTTGTTTTTAATAAATACTAAAAAGATTACAAATGTTGAATACACTTGATAATTACATGACGCAATAAATTATAAATTTATGTCTGTTGTCGGCAACACTCGCTCCACATCGCACGACACTATAGTGGCAAATTTAAACAAAATCGTTGGTGAAAAGCGTCTATTTGATGCATGGAGTAGTTTTGATAATTTTTCTAAACAGTTGAAAACGACTTGGCGCCTTCAGACAAATTGTAGTCTTTGGCAAACTAGTTTGAAGTTACGGATACACGTTTTTTCTCTTTTAGCATTTAAAAAAAATGCAATTTTTCTGTGATCTTTTCTTTACTTATTGCTTATTTGGTCATTGTCATTTACTCATTCATCGTTAATCTTCAACTCAATTTCTAACATGACGATGATTACTAACAACAAGACAACTTTGTATAATAACGTATTGTATTGTAGTTACTAAAAATGATGTAAAAATCTCTAAAAACCGTATTAATATTGTAAAATATTCAATTTAATTCAACGTAAATACATGCATTTATAAGAGAAGATGTTTAAAATATGCATTTGCATATGCAGGTATGCAAATGCATAACTATTTCTATTAAAAATACCTACCTTAGTAAGTGCATATTGTACATAATTTCTTGAAAAGAATTATTTCAAAGATAAATTCCTTGGTAACAAAATATTTTACAAAAGCGTATTAAAATATTTAATTAATATCTCTGTTTGCATCGTGTGGAAAAAATATAATAACCATTGATAAAAAATAGTCTTAGAACTTAAGCACTAATTACATAATTGTTTAAAAAAAGAAATACGGCATTAGAATATTTTTGACGTGTTAAAATACTAAAATAGTAAATTGTAGATTGTGTACGTTAAAAACAAATAAAAACATAAACTATTAGTTTTTAACTTCTAGTGCAAATTTACAATTGTTGCAAAATAAAATAAAATTCTAAAGGAGCAAATGTGGCAACTGTTGCAAATAAATCTAAATCAAATAAACCGAGGAAAGTTAAAAAGTTAGTCGCTATTTGTAATAATTTATGTGTTGAAATTACTTACTTTAGTCCAGAAGCAGGTGTACCCTCGCGGCTTCCTTTTCCATTTTGCTCTTTATAATTACGGTAGTAACTTTGAATTCCAACCGACCCTTCTTGATTTTTCTTAAATCGTTTATGTTCACAATAGGACCTAAAACCATTTTGTATAACCATCGCTGCATGGGTCATTTGCTTAAAATAAGCATATTGTTTGTAACGTCTGTAATAATTTTGTATAATAATTGCCGCGGCCCTTTCTTTATCCTGTTCCTGTTGTTGACGTCCTTTGTACGAACGATAAGCCTTTTGAATAATTTTAGCAGCTTCATATAATTCTCTTTGCTCTTGGTCTTAAATAAGAAATATTTAGAATTTGCAATTGGTAATTTTAAAAATAATACCTGACAACGTAAGATTAGAAAATCTTTCTCAAACATACTTCCTGACGCTTGAAAAAATTGCAAAATCCGCCGTTGTGGGCGGCGGAGACGGTGAATCTAAGGTAAAAGAACATGGCGATTGTAAGCAACTAGATGACGCCGGACTTAAACTGGAACAAGGAGTACTAACATCGTAATACCTAAAAATCGTTTAATAAAGCACCAGTTTTAAAGGAGTACCTACCCACACGTACCGATAATTGTGATCTGAAAATTCAAAATTATATTCCGACGATTCAAAGGTGGACGCAGATTGATCTAATAACGGCTCCATAAACACATCTGTAAGTGTATCATTAGATTGTAGAGTTTCCGGAGGACCTGGACTATGATCTAACATCATTTCGTCACTTTCGTTCTGTAACTACGTGGTTAATATTAGTTGGAAAATAGGATTAGTACGTGTACCTTAATACGGTCAGGCATTGCCGCTATGATTTGTTCTGCTAGTGTTAGTACTCGGGCATCTTGTTCCCCTACATAAAACAACTTCATTTACAACAGCTCATGTTTTTTAAATACACAGCGATATTTAAGCAACATTTAGAAATGTTACGATGAATATTTGAATAATGAAGCAATTTGGCAAGTGTTTAGTGTATAATTCTAAATTACGCCAGTAAATATAAATTAAAGGTTGGTACTCATTTGTAAGACAATAATCGTCTTGCAAAGCGTTATAGAAGTCGCGTTACATTACACCAAACATAACACCAAAACAAAAGTTCTACTCTTAATCTAACAAACACCGACAATATAACTGTACTACAAACAATTCTACAGCAACAGTTAATAATTATGTTTGTTAGAATTGGTTTAAGTATTCACTAACTAAGATTTAGGAAAGGATTAGTTGATGTAATTTAAAGTACAAAGTAATTAGAAAAGTTTTAAACCATTAAACTATCGTACTCAAGTGCAAAAGTTCCCATCTTTCTTATTTCAAAACCCGCAATATAATTCAACTTTGCGAATAATTTAACGAAAATTTATTTTTTACTTCAAACTTATTAATAACTTCTAAACAATTTAGTCTTTTTGTATTTTTCAATATAGAGTTGTTAGTTAAAGTAAATAAAATGTTCGTGATGTTGATGCGATTACTTTTTGGCGTGTAATTACTTTAGCGAGTTGTAGAGATAGTGCATGTAGTTACAATGTTCTTTGAACGGTATCAAAATTTTGTAATTGCTTTTGGGATTTATGGAGTTTTTCAGTTTGTTACTTTTTTTAACATTAGATGTGAATTACCTATATAGTCGCATTGGTTATTGTGATAAAACTATCGAGTCAAAGTGTAAACGATCGTGTTGAAATATAATAATAAGAACTGAATTAAATTTCAGCTTAACGAAGTGAAAAACAGATCTGCATTTGTATTAAGGTCGGTTCGAATATACAAATAATGTAAACCATTTACCAAGACACTGAGTACTACTTATCAAAAAGACTACGCTGGATCAATCCGTATTTTAAATATTATGCGTATTCGTGATGGTTACAGTACAAGAAACAGCAAAACAAACATAATACTTAATTATAAAGTGCAAGAATATCGATGCTTAATATTTTAAAGCGGTCGACAGTCATAGCCATTAAGCAGATTTTTATCTTTTTTTTGTATAATCAAGCATCTTTTACTCCATGTCAAAGTTAAATTTGAAAATTCTGTCATACTTTTAGTTGGAAGCGGCGCATAACGCATAAGGATACTCACAGGGAAATTAAAACCCCAAACTATTGTATCTCACTCCTACACTTGACGTCAAGTCGTTCGGGGAGGTTTTGATCTCTAATCATAAAGTATCGCGAACGCGTTTAGCTTTTATTACTACCGTCTTTAATTGATTCATGCGGTATATTAAGGTAGGAACTACTGCTTCCAGATCTACAATATCTTTCTAAGTTTTTACTGAATACGATATGATAACTAATAGTGATATCTCTGTGTAACGACGTTGATCAGTAGCAGTGGCGTAGCCACAAGCTCATGCCAATTGTATTTATTGTTTACGTTCAGAGTGTATCGACAACTACATTATAATCGAAACTTTACCGTTGATACTCGTCTCTATCATTTTTTTCTTCTCTAAGATCAATTGTACAGTTACTAGTCAAAACAAACAAAACTTTTGTCTGGGGTATTTCCTTTTCTCTATTTCCTTATATGATTACCTTACCTGAATCTGAGAATCCGACTCACGACCATCTACGACTGAAGCTAGCCAAAAGGTAAGCCGAACATCTATTAAATATTTTTTTTACTTTCCCAATTTGTGCGTTACAAAGTTAGATCCGCCCTTTTTGATAAACTCAAAATTGATCATTGCACTGAGTTGGGCTCGTAGGTGTTACCTTGTGGCGTAAAAATAATTTCTTTTTTCCTAGTTTACAATTTTTACGATAACAGCTTTTATGAGAACAAAACAATTTTTACGATAATACATAGTCCCACCTTTTTCTATAAAATGAAAAATGACTATTGTTTTGAGTTGTGCTCAACATGTGCTATTTTGTGCCACAGGAGCAATTTCTGTTTTTCAGAAAGAAGACGAAATCATAATTACGATGCTTTTGGAAGTAATGATTCAGTAATATTAATCAGTAACAGTAATTATCATAATAATAGAAATAAACCAAAAAGATTAACAAAACCATTACTTTCAACATTACTGTGAAATATTGATTATAATCATTTCGAATAATAATTCCGATTATTTTTAATACAACGTATTATACACATGTGTGCATTAATCTAAGTGTTATCAGTAATGACCGATGATTTTCCGATCTTGCAGTCTCCTTAAAATTGTACCTATCTTTCAACGATCATCTTTATCTGCGACTACAGCATACAGTTGAAAAAACCGAGGTCAATAGCTTCACTAAGATTCGAAAACACTCAATTCCTTAAGATCGTATGATTAACATCAATTACCAAGGAAATTGTTTTATCTTCTGCGTTACACCTTGAACAACTATAAGTTGTTACGAGATAATACCTACTTCCTTAATCAAATTCGAAATGTTCGTTGCAGCCTTTACTTCTTAGAGAAATTAGCGTTCGAGCACAGACATAATTTATTTATCGTACTATTATTTGACATGCACTGTCAAAGACATAAGTATTTTAAACAATAAAAATCTTGTCAGCTGATGAACGTTTGAACAAAAATTGCCATTGATGAAGATAGGAAACGTGACCTTACTGGAAGTGTTGGGTCAACTTAAGAAATGGGTGACTTTATCTATACAAACTTGAATGCGCCAGTTAAACTGACATTTCAATTCGGATAGATCATCGACAAATTTAAATCACAATTCTTTTATTAGAAAGAAACAGATTATAACAAAACTCTTTTCAGTCATCGGTCACATTATCTAGTACGGCTTGATTCAAAATTCTTTGAAATCTGTATTGATTGATTAACCTTTGCAAGCAAGGTTGCTTCAGATTTAATTCTTGCACACTTATTTATATGATTTCGTTCATTTATTGTTGTATGAATTTTACTTTAGAGGACATGCTTGTCGTCAGTCGCTAAACTTCTTTCTGAAGTCTCAAATCTTCACAGGCGTAATTTAGGTGTGTATCATCAACTTCAACAGTTTAAATTTATGATCAAGGTTATAGGATTTTTCAGTAGCTACAACAAATTTGTGATCATATCTCAGAAATCGTGACGTTAAAGTAATATAAGACAGACGGGACGCTCTATCAAAGTTAGAGTAAAAGAACATATGACTGCAAACACCGCAAAGTTAGAAAATCAACAGTGGCAGAACCCGTGTGGAACTAAGGACACACGCTAAACTTTGACCAAAGTAAAGTGTTGCCTAGAACTCCTTTCTACTTTCCCAGACTAATCCGCGAAGCTGTGGAAATAGAAAAACATCCATGTAATATGAACCGAGAAGACGGTTTAAGACTCAGCAAATCTTGGCTACCAGTATTACATCCTCTAAGACAAAGATCAACCTTCTTGGAAAGGACACAAACACTTACTCCGAGTAAGAACGAAGTCTGTCAAGCGGTAATGGAAAGATAAGGTCCGTTAATTACGCTTCGCTAATAATATAAATATCGTCACTTAAACTTTTTCTTTCAGTGACATTTACCACTATGAAGATGTAAGTTGTAATGCCTTCCGAAACGTCAGTTTGTTTGGGTTCACGAACGACAATACAGCAAAGGCCAAGTTCTACTTCTTGTTTTGGCTCTCAAGGAGAAAGTAGGACCAAGCCTAAAAGGTCTGGGTGTTTACCTATGAAGCGGTCTAAGCCGAAAGTCGCTTAAATGATAAAAAAAATAACCGCGAAAGCTTAAGATTTTACGTTAGATCATACTGACTTGAATTTACTTTCAGTCGCAAACTTTATATCATCTGTGTTTTTATGTATTGTCGTTGACGTGACATCTGTTAGGTTTCTGCGATCATTTAAACGCAGTCATAGCCAAAAGCAAAATAACATTAACCGTCGTACATAAGCTTTATATACCACGCACGTTTTCGTTTTAAATTAAATAAAAGGGAGTAGTGGAAATCACTACTGTTGACGAAGAATTGTCGGTTGGGTAAGTTTTTGTGCCCATATTTTACTTTTTTGCCATTCATTATTACAAATATATTGTTGTGTTTTGTCAATTTGTTTCTTTCAGTGATCAACAAATTTAAACAAGGTCTGTATTGTGCGATATTTACTTGTTTTGGGGCTTTTTCAATTTTGTGTAGTATTAGCACACCGAGAATTGCGACCTGCTTGTCGATACAACTGAGTTAGTCGCTTGCCTTTAACACTTTAGTTCTGAAACTTGTTCTGTAGTTTTTTAATGAAGCGGACTTGTTACGGTAATTTTCATTAAGTACGCCTTTGTTGTTACGGTTGAAATCTTCATTAGGCACGCCTATGGATTTTCGACGTAAAATTAGATTCAGGTGTTGACGCCATCTATCGGGTTCGTTGATCACTTGGTATTGCGCAAACGACATCCGGTGTCTTCTCCGACATTTTAACTTTAACATTGTAACTGGTAATCTCGAGGGCTGCGTGAGTGAAAGTTCGTTCTCTAAATTCATCCACGTGCTAGGAACACGATGGAAGTTATGTAGTTTCTTTAATTAACTAATTTACTCCCGCAGCCCCCCATGTGTCACCTAATAACTAAGGGCATTCTGGCTATAATTTAAAGCCCATCAGGGAAAGTGTGTGATTTCGTTACGATCGTGGGATATTTGTATCGTCACCGGCTATTCTTACCACCATCCGGCCCATGAATTCTATCCGATACCGAAAGACGAGAGATAACCCTCGACGAATATTGTGTTGGAACGATTCTAAATATTTATAAGGCCTACTGTTGGAATTAATTAAATCATAGAAAAAGGGTATAACAGCATCCGACGTTCGGTTTGTGTTATGTGTACATTTTACCATTTAAGTAATGACTTTGTAGATTCGGATTTCGTGAGCTATTAGATTGACACGATTTGCAATTAAAATTAATTACAGGGTATGTGTCGAAGGAAGCGCTTCCTCCGCATAAAAGGAACACCTGTATTTGGGTGGTAAGTGTTTTTATAAATTTTCTTTCGTCGTCAACGAGGTTTCTCACGAAACTTACAATCATCATAACTTCGTACTGATTATCGTAATGGTAATATCATTAGTTAGTAAATTTGCTTATACTACGTATGCTGTTTATGCTTATTTATTGTGATAATTTAATGTTAATGCTATAATAATTATTTTGCCTTATTGTCGTTACTGCCATATTTCTAATTATGTAAACGATATTTACTGTGAACTATTCGTCGTCATGTTCTTCACTTATGTCATGTAAGTTGCCTATCCTACTGTGATTCGATGTTGTAATTCTCACTAGCGTCTGCTTAGATGTGACTATTTAATTTCGACTATATTTAGACATATAAGATATAGATATATTTGATCGAGTAATTAAAGTGCAATTGTTATTAACGATTTAGTTTTTCTCTTTTATTCGTTTCTTTCAGCAGTTACGAACTTAACAGCTAGTTACAAGTTTATTACCATTTCTGTTGTGAGCAGACAGACGTACTTTTGGATAAGCTCTGGCGCCCTTAATTATCTTTTATATAGTCCTTGGAAAACCTACCCCTCTCTCCGACTATTGAGAGTTGGCCGTGCAGGTTCGTAACCAGCTAAAACTTGTAACAGACTTTTATTGTACCTACTTACGCCCATTTGGTTAAAGTTTCGCTTAATTCAAAAACTACAAAACAAAATTAAATTTCCTTCTAGGAAAACGTTTATTATTAACAATTCCATTGCGGATAATTCGCAAGATGATAACAATAGCAAGTATTTGTGAATGATTAGTACGAATGTAATTAAAAATACAGTCGGCAATATCTTTACGTTTCTAAAATTTTCCATGAAAATATTACGCACAACAAAAGATAGATAGAAACTCGTAGTGATCAGAAATTGTTAGTTATAATTAACTTATTAACAAGATCTGTTAAACCCAAATCAATGCTATCGTGAGATGTACATATTAGGTAACAAAGAAAAAATTTAAAATAAAACAAGTTGACAAGGTGGAACGACTACTATCAATAGTAAAAATAACATTAAAAAACAAATTTTGACTGATATTAGTGACTTGATAACGGTTATTTAACAACGCCATCAGTAAAACGTGTTAAAACTATTCCAAACGACATGATCAAGTTCTCAGAAGTATCAGTATTAAAATAAAAAATTCTAAAATAGACACAAACACACACACGAGTTATTAAGATGTGGACTTACGTCATTTAGGCCAATGTTCTTTCGTGATGTTTCGTATATTTAAAAAAAATCTTCCTACGTAATAGTAGGTAGTTAAGAATTGGGAAACCAACAAATACGAATTATTTATCAAGTCTGACAGTTCTTACACAAACGTTTTCAATTAGTGTAAAATAATAAACATTTTTTGTAAGAATAAAGTTTTTTCGGGACAGACACGAGGCCGTCGACCTTTTCCGATTGCTATCTATGGCAACAAACTACAAATACTGCACAGTAGTTTTTTATCGCATATCTTTTTACCAGTGTGTGCTCTACTGTCTTGTCGCACGCGTCAGTTCAGTGAAGTGTGTCGATTGTGTTGTGTAGAAGTTGATCCATCTCGTACTATTCCGTCCGTTGCAAGCTTCTTTTTTAATTGCTAATAGTAGATTAATTGTGTAACAAACTGTTCATAAAACGTAAACACAGTGCCTGTACAGTTAAAGAAAAACTTGAAGTACTCAAACGCCTAAACAAAGAAAAAGTGTAACAAAATTGGCTGTCAAATTAACAAGTGTCGGTAAGGCTGCGATCAGTGATTGGAAGAAACATCGGGCTAAAATTGACACAGTTTCTGTTAATGACAAACTCGATGAATCTACATTTTTGTAGTTTACCCAGAAAAGACAGAAAGGTGTTCCTATCAGCGGTTCATTAATTCATGAAAAAGCTTTACATCTGAACAATGCTATGAATGGCGATTCTGCATTTACAACCAGCAACGGATCGCTGGAAAATGAGACATGGAGTTCGAAAGTTGACAGTTACTGAAGAGAAGTTATCGGCAAATACTATGGCAGCAGAAGCATATTTAACTGAGTTTAAGGGGTTGATTGCAACAGGAAACTAATCCCCTCAGCAGCTGTACAACGTGGATGAGTTTGAACTCAATTTTAAAGCACTCCCCACCAAAAGTTTAGCTTTCAAAGAAGAATCGCCGATCTCAGAATTCAAAATGAAAAAGGAACGTCTGACAATCATGGCTTGTAGCAACGCTGCGGCCACTAATAAATTACCACTAATGGTGATTGGCAAGTTTGGAAATGCCACGTGCCTTATATAATAAATATGGCAAATTTACCAATTTACTATAGAAATCAAAAAAAGGCTTGGATGAACGATGATCTATTTAAAGAATGGCTTGAAACGCAATATGCTTTAGTTTCAAAATGCAATAAAGCAAACGGCGTACTTAACGAAGCTTTGCTCATCCCTCTGACACAGTCTTAGTAAAAGATGACATGAAAGCTACTTTTCGAATGCGACCCAATTTTTGAAGCGGTATAACATCAGAGATTTGAATACCGCTTTACTGTTGATCCAAAATAGCGCCCAATCTTGGTACTTAAATATATTTAGCGACTTTAATTGAATCATGTGAATATCTGAAGTTTTATTTATATCGCCTAAGGTAATAATTATTACAATGCATTTCAAAAGGTACTAACGCTGTCTCTTGGGTTCTTTCTTGATCGCTTGACAATCACAGCATGAATAAATTTGTAGATTGAGTTGGGTAGTGTTTGTTTGCGATTCGAATGTTACTAAAATGTGCGATTAACTTCAAAAAGTACTAAATATTCCAGAGTAGCACTAAATGCATATTTAAGCTTTAAAGGTACTAAAGTAGTATCTACACTTAACTAAACAAAAAACGGGACTCCTTGGTTATTTCAAATGAAATAGTTAACAGTGTAAACCAAGCTTGTTAGCGAATGCGATCGGCAATAATTCGTGGCCGTTTCCGATGCTATTCAAGAAATTCCAATTAGACCAATAATAAACAATGACAATACCAGAAGGTCAAATTGTTTATCCGCAAAAACTAGAAATCCATATATTCTTATTTTTAAAAGATTTGGAACAGTAAACTGCGTATTATTTTTATACGAAATATTTTCGTATATAAAAAGTGCCATTATAAACTTTAAGGTATTGCAATTAAGTTTTAATTACATTTTAAGTAATTTTTTATTTTCTAATTTCTCTTTTTAGCCAAAATGTCAAAAAAAGGTAATTACAATAAATGTTTTAAATAATTGTTTACGCACTTATAAAGGCTTATTAACAGTGCTATGATTTCGTGCCAAAACAGATATTCGCTGCATTTTATTTTTATACAAAATATTTTTGTTTATAAATAAAATTGATTGCAACGCTGAAACATTTATTCCCCGGTTCGGCAATGCATGTTTGCATCCTTAGCCTTTTTCTGCATTCTTTAGTTTAACAATCTTTTTAGATAACGTTAATACAATCAATTTTCTGTCATTGCATTTCCATTTTACGTTCCTTTAGGTTTAGGAGAGGTATCATCACTAGTATGATAAAAATTGTATTTCCCCTGACAACCATATCCTGCTTTACTAAAATACGAAAATAATCGTTCTTAATGTATTTTTTAGGAACGTCAATTAAGAACAGTGAAGTATTTTACCTTTTTATTCATTTACTATTTTTAGTTTTCAAGTCGCTATTATAGTCTCAAAATTTTAATTGGCCAGTCTATTATTTATTATATGCGAATTGTGACTGTGAATTACCGTTACCCTTACATAATGTAAGTTTTTAGTTTAAGTTATGATTTAGTAGAAAATTAGCGTCAAGTTAATAAGTTTCTCTAGAAAGCTATTTATCGTTGATAATGCCTGCACATACGATTGTTGATTTGAAAGCTTAAATCATCGCGGAGTGAGCGCGCGGCCTTAGTGTTCTAGCAATTGCTGGAATGTTTATGATTTCACGGACTACTGTGGGACGTGTATCCGAGTTAAGTGGTATCGCAAGCACACGACCAAGACCATCGGGAGTGGCAGACGAAAAGTGTCTACGGTGGTGCAGGACGCGGCCATAGTGAGATGTTACTCAAAATCTTTTTACAACTTTCCAAAATTCTCTCTAGCCGACGTAGAATTTTCGGGATGCTAATTAACTTTTAAACGTTCCCATAACGCACCTATCAAAGTGTTCCGATCTCCAAGAAGTCGTTATAGAGTTAATTACACAAGCTCAAAAAAGTGTAGGCTACACTTTTCCGGTAAATGTATGGGGTTAGGCAAGTTTCCATTGCCCAACCGTTTGTTGGCTGATCGGGGTCGTCTTAATACAGAAGTCTATTTAGGTATCTTAAACAACGTTATGCAGCCTTATTTCCAAATTTTGTATCTAGAGAACGATTACACCTTTCAACAAGTGAGCTTCCTTAATACTTAAAGTTATCTTAATTTCTTTACTATTACAATATGCACGTCGAACGATAATCTAACAGTTACTCAGAATATAGGCTAGTTATAGTCTTTTTAACTGTTATTATTAATTTGTTTATTCTATTAAAAAAATGTTTCTACACGTACATCCAGGTGCTAAACTGGGTACAGCAAAATAACCTGAACGTGCTACCGTGGCCAACAAAAAGCC
Organism: Aquatica leii; assembly: GCA_035610365.1. Classification (NCBI taxonomy): domain Eukaryota; kingdom Metazoa; phylum Arthropoda; class Insecta; order Coleoptera; family Lampyridae; genus Aquatica; species Aquatica leii. The sequence continues at coordinate 61,455,492 of CM069436.1, forward strand.
CTGATTTCAATATAATAGAAAACGTGTGGGGTTTAGTTGTTCGTACCATTTGGGAACAACAGAGGGGCAATTTCATTGATAGAGCCCGCGAACAATTCATTGCCGCTATTGAAACTGCTTGGAAGAGGATTAGTGGTCATTACATACGTGGCCTTGTAGCATCAATGCCTAGACAATTGCAAGAATGCATCGACAATCAAGGAGGTTATACTCATTATTATTAACAATTGTATTTTTAATTCAAATAAAAACATTAAACATGTGAGTTTTTTACTAGTCAGGATCAAATTTCTATTTCAATTTAGATGGTAACGCTAGAGAATATCTTCTTGGACCTACTATAATATAAAATGAGAATTAAAACTTTTTTAAAAATTATTATGTAGTTCAAGATCTTTTGTTTATATTTTATTAATACGATAAACCCTGAATCACTGATTACTGTATTGCACTGCAATGAGGTTTATGGAGTGCAATAAGAACATTTAAGATTACATTATTTCTTTTACAACGACTGTCTGTTGTCAGTTTTGTTAGACTATCACAGCGACTTAAAAACTAAAAATAGTCATTAAATATAAGGGTAAAATACTTCATTGTTCTTAATTGACATTCCTGAAAAATAAAATAAGAACGATTATCTAACGTATTATAGTAAAGCAGGATATGAGCGACAGGGGAAATACAAATTATTTGTTAATCATATAGTGCCTTCCTTCAATGACACATTAAGTTTGATTTATTTATTTTTACAAATATTATACCGATTTATTTATACAGGAAAATATTTTGCATATCTGATTAAAACTTAAGAGCAATAGTCTTGTTACATGTGTGTAGTGTAATATAAAATGTGTTAAAAAATAGCCTCAACAAAGTTTATAATGGAATAATATGGAACTTTTATTTACATACAAAAATATTTCGTATAAAAATAAAATGCAGCTTGCTGTTCCAGATCATTCAAAGATAAAAATATACTGATTTTTTAGTATTTGGGGAGAAACTATGTAACCTTTTGGTATTGTCAATGTTTATTATTTGTCTTATTGTTTGTTTTCTTGAATAGCATCGCGAATGGCCACGAATGATTGCCGAGCGCATTCGCTAACAAGCTTGGTTTACACCGCTAAATATTTCAATCGAACTAACCAAGGTGTCCCTTTTTTGGTTAGTTGAGTATACATACGTACGGATGGTGACAACCCTGAATATTAAAAATTGTAAGATGAGTGTGAGGATTTTAACGGCGACACACGAACAGTGTGTGAAAAATGATAATTGATCCAATTTTCAAAATATTATTAGCAGATTCAGTCGAATACTTTGGAGCATTTGAAGCTACACAAGTTATATAAATAAGACATTAACACCAAGTGACAATTGCCTTTACTGACCGTTGCCGTTAAGTAATTCCTAAATAGACAAGTTCGAGTTCTTTATATTTAATTATTTTCTCCAAGTTTATCATTAGCTAGTTATTAACTAGAAATGATTACAGAAAATCCAATGCGATGAAGGCAAAGTAATTAAAGTACTATTTCCCAATAACAAAATTCCTAAAATAATTGCAATCATTAGGTAGTTGATCGCTTCCAACATTATCAACGAGCAAGAATAACACCGCGATTAAAAAAAAACATTTATACTAATACAACCATTGTTACATTATAAAAAAACATCTTCAAAATCGAAAGAACATTTTACCAACAAACTTGATATAGTGTGTCACCATAAAATGTTGCTCATCAAAAAAGTCATAGGTAAAAATCTTATTATGATCGATTTAAAATTGCAATATATAAGAAAATAATGTATCGGTGGAAAATATTTGTTATTAGAATTGTTCTGCATTGTTTTGTTATAAGCTATTTAAACTTTTGTTTTAATTATTGAAGCTATTAATAAGTTTAAATAATTAAAATATATAAACATAGAAGCATGCAAAAAGCAAATGCATCCTAAAACAAACATATAAAAAGTGTTTTTTAGAGAAGTAAATTTAAATGGATATTAGTTTATCGTTGGTTATGTTAAAGTTTTAAATTTAAAAAGTAGGTTGCTAAAAATTGTATGGTTAGAGCATAACTAGACAGAAGGTTAAGACACCAAGAACAGTTAAGAACAGTCAGATGCAACAGTGAGACAACATCGACAGACAACAGTTAATTAGTAGTTTTTAGCACACTGACCTACGCCACTGTTGTGGGTGTCCGATTCATCATCAGACACGGCTTCCACGTCAATCAGGGGACTATTGCTGCGGGCCCATTCCCCACCTCGCCTACACATCCGTCAAAACCAAAAAAATAATCAGCGCAACATAAACATAAATTAGTAATTTAAATTAAATTATTTAAGTAAATGTAGTAATTAATCTTGTTTTTTTAATGTGTTCTTATTATTATATAAAATAAAATAAAAAATAAACATAAGCAATGGTTGTAAATGTATAAACCAATTTATTCGGAGCACATGCAATTTCGCCTTTATAACTTACCTGTTTTAAATCTAGAATTTAACGTTCAAATATCGATTAAAAAAAGTGAAAACCGTTTCAACAAAAGAAATAATAGTCAAAAAATGGTATATACTTACATAAAGCAAAATCCATTTTTCTAGAATGGGGACCATCAGAATGTTCACTGTCAAAAGAATTGTCATGGTTTGATAACGGCGAACTTAGTGGTAAGGACATACTTCGATCAAATCTGACGAAAAAGAGAGAATGTTTTATTATAAATCAGTTGTGATTAAAACGTAACGTAATAAATAAAACAATATCAAAAATTTCCCGTTTAAACCACATTTTGTATCCTATACCAAAATTTAATGATATTTACGAATAATTACAAAAAAACTCTAAACATATCAAGAACTCTAAACAAATCAACTACAGTCTATTAGAAAAATATAAACAACCAAATTCGTATAAAATTATGTAGCCAATAAAAATAAAATAAACAGAAAAGGAGCTTTGTTTTTAGCTAGACAAAGCTCTGAATGGCGCTAAAAAATAAAATTCGAAGAATTGCCTAAACTGTAAAAAGAAAATGAATACAAATCATAGACACAACGCTGATTCAATTTAACGTACATGGCGGATTTAATAGAATTGGTATTCCGCACAGTTAAAAAATCGCCAAGAAAAACGAGATGGATTTAAACTTGATCAAAGTTTACAAAATAAATGTCGAAGACTACATACATTTTTCCAAAACATAAATTTAGCTTCAAATAAAAAACTTATCATAAGAAAAACAGAGAAAGCAAATAAACATAGATTCACAAAGCAATATATTATTCTTACCTAGACAATTTTGAATTGTTTATACAATAAGTCTTTGATTTGAATTTTAAAGATGGCAAACTATCGATAGATTGTACGGCGGTCATGTGGATACCACTATCAATTGAAGGTCGTTTGATTAAACGATGTCCCGGATTACGACTTTGTACATTAGCTTCTGAAAGTAATGGGCTTGGAAGAAAATTTAACGCTTTATTGGAAGAATTTAAACTTTGTTCATTAGACTCATCGAATCCATGTCTAAATTTAATACTTTATATTTTTGGGATTCGTTTCTACAACAAAAGATTATTTAATTAAAGTAAATTCAACCAAAAATAAACAAACCTGGTTACCACGCCTGGTCTAAGAAAAACGCCATCGTGCGATTTACTGGTTGAAGCAATTGACGTTAGAGATGCTACTGAGCTTGCGGGTGAAATTGCTGAAGGTGATATTGCGTTATCGCTGTAACCGTTAACCGAGTGTAACAACATGTTGGCCTTGTCTCGCCGCGCTTCTAACTTTTCCAATTCCTTCACTAAATCCATATTGCAATTTATCCTGGCGCATTCGAGTGCTGTTTGTAACGAATTATTTCTTATGTTCAAAGCAGTGTGATTCCATTTGTACAGCATCACCGCAGTTTCGGTGTGTCCTTTAACACAAGCCCACATCTAAAAGTATCACTGTAGCCAAATACAATAAATAATTGTGTAAGACATACCAACGGCGTGTATCCATCGTCGTCCTGACTTAAAGCGTCAACTTCAGTTTCCAGAAGAAGAGAAGAGTTCTCTGCCCGCCAGTGCAGAAGCGCGCATACCAACCGTGAGTAACCAAGCGACGCTGCCAAGTGTAGTAAAGTCATTCCTCTGTGACTAGCAAACCAAGAAACGCTCAACTCTTCGCCGTATCTCCACAATCTAGATGTCATAGTCTGACAGTACGAAACTAGCCTATCTTCAAAATTTGGTTGCATAAATAAATTAGTATCCTCTACCTAAAATTCTTGATTCAGTTTACGTGCAACCAAAGTCACAAGTACTTGCGTGATCTGATCCATCAACTGGCTCTTGTTTAATCTGCAGTCTATCGTCCATAGCTTCGAGTCTTTGTAACAGTGTGAATTTAAGCAAATTATCGTTCGAACGTTCTACTTTAGGCTCTGGAGCAGGAACTTGTTCTTCGCGTGGGGGTAATTTGTATTCAAATATCACAGAATTAGATATAACGCATCCATTACAAGCTACTTGCAATGTCGCAAGGCCTGCTTCGTGAGCTATAACACTTCATTGTACAACAAGTTAAAAATCGCAATTTAAAAGTACCTGGACAATAACAACGTAACACACCATCTTGCACAAGAGTAGTGGGTACAGGGAATGTATCAAAAGTACCGTGTAAGGACCAGATGAATGCCAAGGTCCCGTGACTAAAACCTTAATACCACCTTTCGGGATAAGCCCACTCTGGAGAATAATCAGTAATTTTAGCTGTTCCATCCATTTGCATGCTAGTTTGAGTTTGCATCATATTGACGTGAGTTTTTCCGGAATTTTCGTTCTCGGACGGATTTACATCTAAAAGACCGGTATGTCCAGAATCTAATCCTTCTAAATCCGGAAATTCACCCAACATGTCGAAAGCATCTAAATTTACAAAAACGTCATCATCAACGACGTGCGTAGGTGAAACAACAACATCACAACTGTTAATAAAATCCATCGGATTCATATCAGGTGATATACCGTGTGACTGCTGCTGACTTTGATGATCACGTTTATTGTTGATAATTCTATTCCTATTTGTTGTTTCGGTATTATGATTTTGGTGTGCTTCTAGTTCCGATGAACACAGTGGCATATTGGCAGATAACGTTTTTTGTATATCTTCTTGGGACAAATCTAAAGTTTCGTTAAAGAAACTACCAGTTACTATGGAAGACCCAACGTTTTTGCTAACTAAAGATCCACTAGAATCCGTATTCAAAAGTACTACAGTATCACCACAAAAATTTTGATGTTTAAAGTCTGTCATTTCTTCGTTGCTCGTGTCCATACGTTTGGAAGGAGTTGATGGGGCGCTAACCATTAACATTTCGTTTTGTTGTTGGTGGTGGTGGTGGACGTTTTTATTTTGATGATTAAAAGACATATTGCTTAACATGGTTTGTCTCATACTTTCCGCCGATAATTCCATTTTGGGTTCTTTGGTATTTAACATTCTTCCATTTGTCCTATTTAGATTTTGGCTATAAGAACATTGATTTGTGTCCATTACTTCCTGTTTTAGCACGGTTGGGCCGTTTTTAGACGACCTTTCCGATTTAGATTGAACCCTGCTGGCTGTAGTGCTCGAGACAAAATTAGCTACTGAAACTGGAGCAACAAAAGATTGATGAGTAGTTGAATTGGTCGACGTTGTTGAATTACTGTTTAGAATAAGTAAACCACCACCGCCTTGTATTTGTGAAAGACTAAGTACTAAGGGCGGGGTGTTAGCAGAGGCGGAAGAGTTTTGTCCGCTGGATTGTCCGTGATGATTTCTAATATCGCGAGAATAAACCCTACCGGTGTGGTTATTAAGAAACATTCCTCCCGAACCAGTCGTCGACGATACTTGATTATTTTCAGCGCGACTAGGAGGCCTTGAATTTGAACTAGACGACGGTAGGGAATTACCTAATTCGTTTTTAGCAGCTGTTATTCGTCGCATAGGATGCGAACATGATTTGCCATCGGCACACGTCGAATCTGGACAACCGCATTCTAATTGTTTTACTAACGCCGCCTGTCGAGCTACCCGTTGTTTTTCCATTAATTGACTAACTATTGCTTCGACCGTTTCAGCAGTCTGTAATTTAAAATTCTGCTAAATTCGTTTAAAACAGTTCCCAGTTTAAAATTACCGATATTTCTAATTCGTTGTTAAGATCGGGCTCATCTTCGCTAAAAAACATCGGTTTCAATTGCGAAATCAATTCCTCCTTTGTCCATTCCTTTTTATCGGCCCATAAGGATAAGCTTGGTGTTATAACGGCAAGTTTGTTGTCGTCCGGGTACGGTACATTTAGGTAATGTACTAATACTATATCGGGATTCTGTAAGGAATTAAAAATATAAAAATAAGACGATAATTTCTTAAGCAGATTAATGCCATGTGCTCTGTTACGTAATGTAATTAAATTACGTGACAACGTTCATATTGAAACCTTAGCGAGATAGTAAATAATTAAGCTCACCTGTAAAAGCCAATAGCATCTTCGGTGAAAGGTCGGTAATATTGCGGAATGAACGTAGCATCCGTAAATACACTAGAAGAAAAATGTGCAAAATTAATGTTTCTAAATATACAAAGTTGATTGGTATAAATTCCATTCTAACAATAGAATATAATAAACCTCGCGAAGTTTAGTAAGGCAGTTTAAATTCATACAGCTCCAGCTTCGTCCGAGATTGATTAAATAACAGTGTCATGTCACGCGCCAAACAAAAAGCACATCACACTGTACGAATCTCAAAATTTAATCTAAAGTTGTGTCGCGATACGTAAAATATTCATGCAGCCTTTTTTTAATATTTTAAGTACACGACTTTGCAAATCTAAAGGTGATGAATGTGTTTCATTAAAGCATTTATTATCGTATTAGGTCACCTTTCAAAAAATTTCACTCAGTACGAAAAGTCAGTAACAGTTGGGGTTGTATTGTAATTTATCATTTACACTGTACCACGTTTTCATTTTGAAAATTTCTTAATACATTTTCCATTGCGTCGTTTCGAAATTGCAAAAATCATTTTTAACTCGAATAGACTGAAATTAAATAACCATTTTGAGTAAAAGAAAAATTAATTGTGTAATTAGAAGTAGACTTGTATTTTCGAATGAAGTAACGACGTGACGACGACTAATTCATTTAGAACTAATAGAACAATTAGACAAGTATGAACAAACGAAAAATTATGACAAAAACATACGAAAAAACTATTAAAAATATATAAAGAGCAAAGTTTAATTCAAAATCCATTAATCATCAAACATTTTTCTTCTAATTGCGATTCATAGCCTAAATGTCTTTTTTAGTTTTCCCTGATACGCTACATTTTAAATTATAAACTTCAATTAAAAATAAATTTTGAATTATTTCTATTAATTTCAAGGTTCACTACGAAGATATTTAATATTACTACATTTATGCCGAAAAAACACTTCCAATTAGATAAAAATCAATATTACACAAGATAAAAATTCAGAATCCAGTGATGACGGGGGTAGTTAACAAAGCGCCTCTATCCAACTAAAAGCGCCAGTTTGTTAATTACCGAGTTCCATCTTGTATGTATTTGTACTATATGTCCGCTATGCATTAATTTTATTCATTAAGTTTTTCTGTCCCTTGCGAATATGTTTAATGTTGAGCTGGCAATTCCTCTCCGAGTTATTGCAAATTTTAGATTGAGAAGTGTTCATGTTTGTGCCCAATATGCCAAAGTTGGTAACACACATTGGTCAAATAATTTGCACATATTAGTCGTTTACGACGCGACAGTCAAGAAAAGAATAACTTGTTTAATCGTTTTCAATTAATGTATCCGTTTTCGCCATTTTTTGTTGTTTTTGTTTTAAATATTTTTTTTCATACTAAGATGAGAACGTCTTCCGGGTTTGGACCATATCGTTGTTGTAACCGAAGTTGGTTACATTTCGCCCACTTTCGTAAGAGGCTTCACACTACAAAGTTAGATAATCAACTTGTGCACCAAGCCAGATTCTACACTCCATAGAAGTGACTTAAGAAGAAGTAGTCTTCGTATTATAAAGAAGAAGTATTGACATAGCTGGTTAAGCTCAACTTTGATTGGGTTACGGTCGAAAAAGAGCGTGTTTTCAATGAAAGAGTAATGACCGGAAACCAAAGAGGGGATAGCTCGAAACCATTATCACGGTTAAAGTTGTTTGTTTGATGATTTCTATGCTCTCTAGAATTTTCCTATGGAAGAAGAAATCACATGAACAAGAAATTTGGTATACACCTTGAGATGACAGTGTAGGAACTTTATTTTGCCACTGTGAATACAAATGCGACCTGAAATGTGGCGGGGAAGATGTCTTATAGAAGACTCGACAGCACGATAAATAATTTACTATAGCTGACTTTGTATTATAATATGTAAAGTATCATACGATAATTTTAGGCAACTATATTTTGTTGCTTGAAAAAATTTGTGGCAGTGTGCAGTGATTAAGGTATTTGTCATCAGATTTAAGTCATTGTGCTAATCTTCTGGGCATGTTTCCATTTTCTTATTTAGACCTAACTACATTTTTTTTGTATTGTACTGAATGTTGTCTGAGAAGATTTACGTTTGAATCGTTTTTTAACATTTTCCCCTTTTTCAGTTTAGTGCGTCATCCGCTACTTTAGTCTTGGCAGTTCTATGATCACTTCAGATTATTCAAAAGACGTAATATATTGTATCATAGATTTACTGAATAATAGTCACTTTCGTTTTTGGTTCTTCCATCAGAGGTTACCTAAATTCGCTTTCTCTGTAGTTACATTCTGAAGCGTGAGTTCATAGCATAGAGTTGTTGCTAGATACTATTCCGTGTTTTCTTCTTCACATTCTAATATAACATTAAAATTTCTCATAACTAGACCATATGTATATTTATCATCGTTCACAGTTTTCATATCTTTATTAAATAATTCACAGAAATATCGAGAACATTAAATTTTTAACCAGGGTTTTTTTGGTGTCCAAAGAATAATACATCATTTCAAATATCTTAATTTGTTTCTTTAAAACAAAACATTTATAAACGAAAAATCCATATTTAACACATGCATCCAACTTTTTACCCAAAACGCTGATTTATAAATGAGTAATTCATAATCTAGTTTAAGAACCTATTACTTCAGAATAGAAATTGGTCATTTCTTAATGTCATTTTATGATCATTTGCAATCTTTATTTTATATTTATCTATTACTTGTTAAGAATTTCAAATTGAGTATGTAATACAATTCAATTTCTTAGATCTAAAACGTACATCTTCAAAATTAAATAAAAGTGCAAGAGGACGCCTGAATTGTCAACACGTTGACAGTGATTGCAATTCTTTACAAACTTATTACGACGATAACAACAAAAATAGTTCTGGCCAAAAGTCTGATTTCACTAGGATTTATAAACTTGCAAAAAATTGGCTTTGTTCATCACCAAGCAAACGTCGGTTATCTTGCACTGTATAAGTCCTCAACTGAGATTTCCCATTAAAGAAATAAAATACCTACCACGTTACCAATATCACTCAATTAAGGTAAGAAGAAAACGCAGTAAAATATTGTCAAAACTCATAATAATAATTACTTTTGTTGCCATTTATATAAACAATAAATTTTTTATTAGGCCCAGAAAATACTATGGTAAAAATTGTTTCATTGCATTTCAGTACTTTGAGAAATTTATTGAAACTATAACTAAATAATTTAAGTTTGGGAAATGCTATTCAACCGATTGAAACATATAATCCTGCAGAAATTTTCACAAAATGATCAAAACAACCTTCTTCATGATGAACACATTTCAAATGATTCAGCAACTGATGCTCCAAATTTTGGTTTGGCAAAATAACCACAGCTCGTAATAGCAGATGATGAACCTGCGATACATCGAGTATTAGTTGTTTACTGTTATGAAGTGATAGTTCAAAAGATCACATTTTCCAGCTTTTTGATGCTTACCAGCCTGTCCCAGACAGTCCAGACACTCAAATGACCGACAAAGATACGCAGAAGCAAATACTAGTTTTCCTGGATGACAATTCATTGCCAAAATTTTGGAACACCAAGCAAAAAAAATGAGAATCTACCTTAAAATCAAACAAATAACACCTGCGCAGCAATGGGCGAAAATAGAAATCGAGAAGTACGGCAAAGACAAACTGATTCAACAGGCTTCTTTAAAAAAGAAAATTCCTAACCATGTCAATTCAAAATCGCACCAGGTATTTGCCGATCTCGTTCAAAAGGTGAAATCGAAGGACTTCGATCTTGACAAATATGCTACGAACAAGCAAAGGAAGAACGGAACGCGTGTTTCGTACGATGTGCAATTTGGTAAAAAACTGTCGACCATATAAGGACATGCAGAAACTGAACGGTTGTGATATGGGTACTATTCTCCATTCGAAAAGGACATGTGTCAAAATTGCTGACTTAATTGGTGTTGAAATTCGTAGCAAACTGCTTATGGAGATTGTCCAATCAAACACTAAATTTGGCATCATTCTTGATAAATCAACTTCGCTGAGCCTGATATCGTCCATCGCAATTTATTATTTATATACAATTGGTTCAACTTAATGACATGTCTGCTAAAGACATCCGTGTTAAAGTTTTTACTATACTAAGAAGTCACGGAATTCAGGAGTCCAATCTTCAATAAAGTTTGATAGGCGTAACTTGTGATGGTGCTTCGGGGATGCTTGAAAAAATAAAAGGTGTTACTGAATATTTCAGGTAGCAATATACAAAGTTGATCATCTGACACTGCTCTGCCCACCGTCTTGAATTGTGTGTTGGAGACACCATGAAAGAACTGAATCAAATCAATCACTCAAAGTGTTTATCGAAAAGCTTCATGGCCTCTATACTACAAACCCAAAAAACCAGCGAGAATTAAAAGAATGTGCGAAAAACCTAGATGTGAAGTTGCTAAAGATAGGAAAAATTCTAAGCACTCGTTGGATAGCCACAAGCTTAAGAACTGTCCGTGGCGTCTGGGAAAACTATGCTGCTTGTTTACTCACTGCAAGCTAAGAAAGATTTGCTTCTCTGGTACAATTTATTACGATTATTAATAATCGTTCATTTTATTAAAAATAGAAATTAGTTTAAAGTTATTTGAGAAGTTGTTGACAAAATGCAAACCAATTTTTTTCATTTCGAGTCATTCCCGTAACGAATTACTTGATTGATAGCGATAGAAATACGTCTCTGATGGCGATTTTAAATTGCTCTTTTAAGTAGGTGGCTTATTAATTAATTAATTAAGTTTTAACGTAGCTATCAATTAATGCATTAGAAAATAATCTGGTGATTTAGTTTTTGTTATTTTCACAGTATGTGTTGTTTATATGAAGTTATTCGAGCAATATAATTTACTTATAGAAATCCGTATCAGACGAAAAACGTGATGATAATGACAGAGCCGTATATGGTGGTTGTGCACGTCTTCTCAGCTCGGTTGAATTCGTGAAGAACTCGGAGTTGAGATACAATTTTTTATGTAAACTAAGTGCATTATCCCTCAAACTGCAAAAACGTGACATTTCGATCATTGAGGAACATCATAGTATTGATATTCAGATCTCGGCTTTGAAGCGAGAGTAGACGAACCTGGACGTTTCAAAACTGAAGCTTTGAACGCTGCAGGGAAATCGAAATTTGCAGGAGTCATTTTGCACGAGAGTGGTGGTTGATAGTGATACCTCGCACTCAGTTCTATCAAAGAAAAACAATTTCAGGTCGTAGTGTTGTTGATTCAAAAATAGATAAAAGTGCATATGAACTGCTTCTGAAACAAATCAAAGTGCTGTTTCCGATTTACTGGAACGATAACATTGGTATTCTTTATGGAGAGAAAAAGTTGTTGCTCTTTGTGACCATTTTCAGCTGAATAACGAAGCTGTTGTGAGGAGCTTCCGTAACTACAAGCAAAGCTGATTGACTGCTGATATGTACCAAGTGAATTCCAATATCAAGTGCTGAATGCGAACGAGCTTTCAGCGCAATGAACTTGATAATTACTGACAAGATCTTCACTAGGAATCGAAAGAGTGACTAACCTTATGTTAATCTTGTTAAATGTACCACCACTGAGCTTACAAAAGACAACCATGCTGCTACTGATACTAACACTACTAACAGTGTCGTACGTAAAGAGGAAAACTACGAATCTCATAAACTAGTGGCGTGGAAATTGTTCGATTAACACTAACATAAACTGAAATGATACTACGCTTGAATTTAATTATGGTATTCATTAGACTTTCTTGGAGAACATTTCTCATGTAAATAAAAATGTCATCATGTTAAAGTTCAAAAATATTCTGTTGTTATAACCGATCAATAATAATTTTAATTAAAAAATGCCCTATTTTGCGCCACTTTCCTTTTCAACCATAAAAAGTGGGCTTTTGTTCAAAATGCGAACCGGCCCAATTTAATTTACACTTTCCACACTGTGTAGAATGGTAATTACCTAATAGTGTTAGAACCAGTTCGAACTGCTGGTCAAGTTAGACACATATTAACAGTTATTCTAAAAGCTATAACGATGGGTGCATGTCATAATTGATTCAGGCATGTCCAGAAAATGTATAGAATTAGGTAGAAGAGGAATTAATCCATTTCGCAGAACCTCTGAAAACGTAATTAACCGATACTATTATAGAATTTAACCAATCTTTACTTAAACTGCAACCGTGTCACCTTATAATTAAGAATTCATTAAGTTGGTGCTTTCCAAGTGTTTAGATTATCGGATTTACCTCTTTAACTATTTCAAAAGCATTAAAACCACACCTCATCTGTTGGAGGTTTGTATCCGTTTTACAGTAAATCAAAAATATTCCCATTCATGTACTGTTTAAACATAATCGGAAAAAATAATTGTAGTAACTGTCATTATTTGTAGTAGTAACTGGATTTAACGTAATTAACTTCTAACCAACACGATTATACTATACTTATAAATCTTTGAAACGACAAAACCAGGAATCTGTAGATTATAAAACCTACAGAAAAAGTAATAAGTGTTATGCTAGAACGTCGAAAGAATTTTAGTACCAACATTAATGTTCGCAACAAATATAATTTAAAAGAATAGACATTTCGATTATTCAAGAAGGATATTATGAACATTTCGATCAAAGAAAGCGGTAAATAAAAAACGTTGACTTAACAAAAACAAGAACATCGAAGACACGAAGACTCTAAGTAGTAAAATGCTACAAAACCTAATGTATTAGAAGATGAATGACAATCAAACTTTTTACGATACAAAAATTCGATACTTGATTGGTAGATATTAGTAGCATAAAAATGACAGAAAAAGAAAATAATACACCAGTTCATCTAAATAACATTCGTAAAATTCGATATAAAAACGTACATAAAACGAAAATTAAATTATGTGGATTTGCGTTTAAATACGAATTAAAAGTAGAATTTAACTGATTTTCCATTAATTAGACAGAACGTTTGCGAGTTGAGGTCATAATAAAAGTTTTAATCGATGAATTTTTTATTCTAATTTAATAAATTTGTTAAAAAGTTAATTAAAAACTAGGAGGTTGTTTGTAAATATTTCACAACGTGCAATTAATATAAAGCTACCCAGGCAAAAATGATATTAGCGCAACATTAATTAAACTTAGTTACATTTCTGTGTTACTGCGTTTATTTGCGTAATTAGTGACGATAATGGTAATATATAACACAGCATATACGCGTTTTCCAGGTGTATATTTTCTGTATTAATTAGTTAAAAATCTCAAAGTGTTTTAATGACCAAGCGTATATAAAAGCAATGATATTGTAGTTAAAAATTAACAAGAAGTAAACAAATAACTACGGAAAATTTTATATTGATTGAAGTACAAATTTAAGTTTAACATTTGTAACCATTTCATGAATTTATTTTAAAAATTATGGGGTTTAATTTATTTAAAGAAAATAATGAATTCATTAATCAAAATATTTTCTTAAGTTTTCAATAAAGTTTTCTCATTTTTCTGATAAAAACATGAATACTACGACAAAAGAACGATTCGTCTTTTGCATCAATCCATTCGTAAATTACTGTTTGTATTTGTTTGAAATAATAATAAATAAACTCAAAGTAACTTGTGAAATAGTATTATTTTACAAGACGTTGATTGCGTTGTTTATATGCAATCTATGAGCGATTTTGCTCCAATAATTATTGTGAGAACGTTTTTAATCTTTTTAGAGATATAACCGTAAATCAACTGCTCTCAATTGACTACGTAGCTCGTTAGATGTCGCTATCGGTAGTAAGCCCTACAAACAAGGGGATGTTGACGAAACACAATTACATTACAACTAACCTCCGCCTCAAATATAGAATACTCCAAAAATTATAAAAGCACAACAATAATTAAATACGAAAACACGTGATGCTAAAAGAACTCTGATAATAAAATGATTCTTTAAAAACTCAGTAAAGATAAAAATACATTATTTCTATATTTAGTACAACACAAGAAGACACTAATAAATTTTTACACTGACACCCAACCTATGCTGGATCGAACCCAGAAGCCCCAAGAATTCGACACCAATAAATAAGGCGCCGTATAGCAGCAATTTCTAGTGGGTCCCCTATCTTTCACGGACACTTCTGTTATCGCCGCATCACTTGTGTGGATTCCAACGCTGCTGACAGTGTTCTTCCAACCATCGCCTTTTGCCAAATCAGACTATTAAAGTATCTGGGATCGGGTAGATTGGTAATCATTTTATAAGTCCATGGCACAAGACAATTCGTATGGACCTCAAACGTATTGGACTGATTACGGCTACAAGACTCTTCTCCTGTCAGAAAATTTTACATGTCGTTATTATGTATTCATCGAAAAAAATTATTCTGAATAATAAATAACGACGGCACTGTCTAAGGACGCTGCTAATTCTACTTATGAATGGAGATAAACGGTGTATCGCATGTAAGTAGTTTTCTTTCTGTTGAATGTGATTTCCATTACGCTTTAGCGTAAAACGTATTCCAGGTCGAATTCGACATTTTGGGTTAATCACGCAACGTTCCCAGGTAGTAAACCAATTATCAAAGATGGCGTCGTCACGCTGTCTTTTTACTTATTTTTAGCGAGTTTCTGGAGATTATCATGCTACCTTTATACCCGACTGTTTTTGGGGATATGCATATAACCTGTGGAGTCCATCTCATTTAACATAATCGGAAGAGACGAAAAAATGTATAGCATAGATCTTCTTGCATTTACATTTATTACTTTGCTTGTGTCAGCCTTGAACGTACTACTTTTTTTTAGTAACGTAGAATTTTGCTTTATGTAATTTACTTTAATTGTGTTCATTGATAGTCAGCCTTCAGCGTATTTAATCTGTTTTATATAATAAGGTTAGATCATACTAAATTAAATTTACTTTCAGTCCCAAACTTTATATCACCTGTAACTTTATATATTGTCGTTGAGTACCTTGACGTAATATCCGTCAAGGTTCTGCGCTCATTTGAACGCAGTCATAGCCAAAAGCAAAATAACATTAACTTTCGTACACAAGTTTATATACTATAGATAGTTTCAGTTTTAAATCAGATAAATAAGAGTAGTCGAAGTCACTACAATTGACAAAGAAGTGTCGGTTTGGTAAGTTTAGTACTCATATTTTACTTTTTCGATTAATTTTTATCATTGTCGCGATTGCATGGAGACGAGGTATTTTGATCGAGTAATAGTTAAATTAAAAGCATTCATTTATAATATTTGTTATCAATTAAATAATATTCCTTGTATTGTGGGTTGCCTGAATAAAAGAGCCTACATTGATACTATAGCTGTAATGTTTAGTCTGTTACGTGCAAAATTTTCATAACGTAATACCCTGTATATCGAATTAAAATTAGATTCCGGTTTTGACGCCCTCTGCCAATCTTTCTGGTTACTGACATGTTGCGGAATTCATTTTCAAGCCAACTACTTAAGATGGTCTGTGTCGTGTAAGATCCAAAGATTTTAGGTACATCCACTGTGATGGACAGGAAATTATAAGTTAATTACATATTTAACGTAATTTATTCGGCACAGGGTAAGATATTTGCATCCGGTTTGTTAAAATTCTTTTGTAATTTCTTTCTTAATTTGATAGCCGTTCCTCCACGCTTTGGCCACATGTTCCGATTTAACTAATTAAGTACAAGGTGGAATAAATAATTGAAGACCTATTAATTATCCACACCGAAAAGGAATGTCACTTCTTCGACATCAGTCGATTACGATACTCACCTTTTAATAGTTAGAAGAAACAGCATTCGATATATATCGGGTTCTTATTCTTAATTCCTTATAAAGTTTATGTAATATGTTTTCCAACTTTCGTCATTCGTGACATCACATCTAAACCAAAACAACAAATATAGTTTTACTCTTCTAACTCATAAAATAAAATTGTATAAAGCATGCTGTAAAGTTGGCAACCTGGGCGGCATTGCCATTTTTTCGTACATATGTTTGTTTACATTTTATCGTTTGTTAGGTTAGTGTGTTTATTTCTCCGTGTTTTTGCTGTTTCTACCTTTTGTATCAAAAATTGTTCTTTTCAGAACATACGTTTGAGTGAATTAACATTTAATCACTACAATACTGCCGGGCCGTAGATTGGGAAGTAGAGGAAAGGAGCTTGTTGCTAATTTGATTGAATTTTTTCAACAAGAACGGGACAATGGCGGTCCATTTATACCTGTAACATCAGTTCGTGAAGTGATTTATTGCATTATTTACTTTACATATATTTTATTAATATTATTCTAATTTTAGCGTGTAGCAGCTGCTTTAAAGATTAACATCTCTACAGTTACTTGTGTGTCGCAAGCCTTAAAGAAGAACGAACCATTTGTTTCTAAACAACGGCCACATAATAAAAACCCATTACGAATATTGAGGAGTTTAATAAATGTGCAATTCGTAATGTAATTTACAGAATGTACCAAAATCGTAAGTTAAATTATATTAACGCACTTTAATTTTCTTATGTCACAATAAATAATTACAGACCTGCATATTACGGTAAATATCTTATGGCAAAAATTAAAAGAAGAGGAACTTTTCGAAGGTTGTGCTAAATCGTTGCATACTGTTTTAAATAATATAGGGTTTAAATGGAAAAAGACAACCCCAGGCGAGGTCTGATGGAAAAAGAATAAGGTTCTTAAAAACATACATGAGCATCAAAGCCGAAAAAATATGCCAGTTTGTTTTTTTGGATGAAACATGGATTTTCCAGAATGGCACAGTAAATCGGTCATGGCAGGATGACGACTTAAGAACCGTTAAAAGTACAAAGGTTGATGGAAAAAGGTTAGTTTATAATTATGAGCTGTGAATTTGAAAATACATATTCTTTTGGTTTTTTAGATACATAGTGTTACATGCAGGGAATGAGGAAGGTTTTATTAATGGAGCAGAACTAATTTTTTCTTCTTCTACAAAAAATGAAGATTATCATGAAGAGATGAACAAGAAAAATTTTTTGCATTGGTTCGAACATCAATTATTAAAGAATTTAAAGCAACAATCTACAATTGTGTTGGATAATGCTTTATACCACAGAAGCATTTTGCAAAAAGTACCCAATCGTACGTAGAAGAAGGCCGACATTGCCAAATGGCTTAAAAATCACAACATTGAATTTAATGAAAATTCATTATAAATCAAACTTCTACATAGAGTTCTTATGTAAGTAGAAAATTCAGTGTAATGAGTAGATTAATGCAATTATTGCTTTTTTAGAAATAAACCTCCAAAAGTATTTAAAGCAGATACGTTAGCTGAACAATATGGTCATAAAGTCCTACAATTACCTCCCTACCATTGCATTTTTAATCCAATTAAACTTATATGGGGTATTACTAAGAATTATTATAATCGACACATTGGTAGGGATGCTAAATCAATAGAAAAATCTATGAAAATGTGGCACGAGGCTTTGGCAACAGTTACACCAGAAGCCTGGAATAATTCAGTTAAACACACTGAAAAAATAATTAAAGAATGGTGGGATCGAGAGATTGGCTTTGACGTAGAAGATGTTGCACCGTTAATTATTAATCTCAACAGTGAAAGCGATGACAGTGGATCAGATTTTAGTAATTAGATTAGTATGATTTATACTATAATTAAAAGCTAGAATGTTATTTAAATAACTTACATTTTTGTAAATATTTATACAGTAAAAGTATTAAACAATTAGCAAATAATTTTATATATGTTAACCGAATTATGCAGAAAAACATAGTAAATCAAGACAATTTGGTTATTATTAATATAACATGTAAATCTGTATACATAACCTCCAACTTTTGATATTTTGATATTGGCATCAACGCTACTACATGACGTCATAAATATCGATGACGGAAGTTGGATAACTTATTACATGAACTATATTAATAATTTTTAGACTTCGACTTTCGTGAGTCATTGCGTTGACACGACTTAGATTCATATTATTCCAGGCTCACTTACCGGGGAAAACGTTTTCTTCGATCAAGTAGGTACTGGATTGTGGGTAAGTTTATTTAATTATTTTGTCGCTGTCAGAAAAGTCACTCACGTAACTTTTGTTGCAATACCCTTAAGGTAGTTTCATTAATTATTTTATGTGTATCGCATGCTGTGTATAAACAATATTTATTACTAAATTAAAGTTTTTATACCTGTTAATCTTTCTTTTACGGTAACATACCTTTCTCTTTTATTGTGGTTACCCAAACATCAGAGTAACAAGGATTACGAACCTAAAAATTCGTTACAAGCTTGGACCGTTTCTCTTGATCGAGGCAGAAGTGTTAATTATAATGATGTGGGGCCCTTTATTATTATTCACTTAAACCTCCCCTATCTCTGACTGTGTGAGTTGGCCGTGCAAGGTTCGTAAGACCTATAAGCTTGTAACAAGTCGACAAATTTCTTATTTATATTGGTCTATTTCTCTCTCTGGTTTTAACGACTATTCTCTCTTCTTAAAATAAATATATTATTGTTAAAAGTTGTGTTTTGTCAATTTTTTCCTTTTAGTAATAGACAGAATTAAACAAGGTCTGTATTAAAAAATATTTACTTGTTTTGGCGCCTTTTTAATTTAGTGTAGGATTAGCACACCGACGCTTACGACCTGCTTGCATGATACAAGTGAGTTAGCCTCCAGCAATAAGGCTGCGAGAAAGTTGTCGTAACAACGGACAACTCCCTACCACGCTGTACATTCCCAAACAACCGGTATGATTTATCAGCATAAAAAACCATCGGTGACATGCCGCGCCTCAGTTCTCGTTTGACCACATAAACCAACCGAAAACCGGGATAGCATAGGGTTTTTGTTGTTTTACGGGTGTAGGCCACATGAACAAAAACAAGCACATTAGGCAAAGAAGAATGTCATTGATATATAAATTACAAATCTTACTTCAAAAAGTTTTTGAGCAAAATTGCATGGGAAAACATCGATTATAAAACTACTATTTAATAGGCATCTTCTCCGATAAGCATACAGAAATTACTTTATTATGTGCGCAATTAACACTTAACAAAAATAATGGCCACACCAAACAAATAATCAGGTTTAGTACTACAAAGAAATCGGTATATATTCGAAACAATACAATAATTTGCCACCATGCCAACAAAAAAAAAACTACTCCTAAATAAAGTAAAAGAAGAACCAAAAGACAAATTGTAAAGTCAACTAAGCCAAACATTTTGGTAAATTGAGCATTAAGTCATCATTAGAAATTTGTTCATCGTCAATCCTGAATGCAAACCTCCAGGTGTTTTCAATTATTCATTTTTTGTGCTACATGCATGTCCTGATGTCATATCCTTCATTTTGTTTTGATGATATTATTTTGGTTCATGTTTTGTCTTTCATTGTCATAGCAACTTGATCGCTTTACCATAACTGTTTTGACATTTGTCTTATTAAAAATTACTGTAAAACAATATGAAATCTGTGGGGCAGTTTAACAGTATTCTGGTATAATTAAGTAAACTTAAATCTAACCTAAACTTAACTGTCCTATAGATGTCATTTTCTTTTTTCCTAAATCAAAATTTAGTAAATGGGCAACTGATAGTATTGATATAGTTATAGTTCACTGTCTAATCCGATTGTATGACAGAGAAGTGATAACGCACTAGATCACTTCTGTAGGACGCTTTGACAGCGAATTGACGGCATTCTGAAAAGGTCTATAACCTAACCTTACCTATACATAGGCGTGTCCAGAATGGTATCAAACTGTCCTACATACATATGTTAGCAACATCTGTTACTGTTAAGCCATTTATTCATAGTCTCGTTTCAGTCTTTACTCTCTTAAGGGTAGAATAATTTCTCTCTGCTGTACAGTGTGTCAGAGGAAGAGTCAAGTAAATTCTCATAGCGATTTCTAAATATGAAAAAGTACTTTCTAATTTCGGATTGTTGTTGTTATTTTTTCCCCCTTCATACAAATTTTGAAGTGTTGCCATTCTTGCACAAACTGTTCTCCACGATGTCTTTAGGGTTTTTGTCAAGTATTTCGTTTTGTCACATCTTCTTGTTCCTTTTCATAAAGATTTCTGAATATCTGGAATCTTATGTTATCTAATTGTGTTACAAACTTGTTATTAATTGGTAAAAAAATTCCAGCTCCAAATCGCTCGCTTGGAGACATTCTCTCAAAATCTGAGTTCTTTTTAATCTAAAAAAAATGTTTTTCTATTTTTTTCATACCTGGGTTCAAGTACGTTAACTAATTACAATACTCTTGTCATGTAATCATCAAAGTTGAATCTTTTTTTTACATAAAAACAAAGATAACGTATGTAGCTCCTTATCGCAAAGGAGATCATCATCTTTCTTCTGTAGTATCACACTGGTTTTGGCTACCCTTTGTAAAATTTTGTTCCAAATCATTGTTAAGAAAGTAGTCTTAAAACTAGCGTTTTGCGAAATTCTTCAGCTATGACTCGCGTGTCCTACGTATTGTCTTCAATTAAATCTTCAATGGCGTTCTTGATTTCGTTACGACTTGTAACTTGAGTTCTGAGAACATCTGGCTTTGCAGACCATTTAGTTTCACTCAAAAATTTTAACATAAGAAATCTATGTTCAGTTTTCACTTTTTGTTCATGAGTATACTCCCGACATGTTTGCAGAATTATCGTAACTTTGACCCCAACCGTTTTTTAATTTTAGTTCAAGTTCTTCAAGCAAGTTATGAGAGACGCTTGATAGCACTCGTACAAGGTGTTCATTGGCGCAGGCTTTGCTGACAGAAACGTATCAAAGTGCTACAGCCAACTAGTCGATGTGATTAAAACTTAAGAGCAAGAGTCTTATATTCACAATATTTTGTATAACAATAAAATGTATTTTACAGTTTCGAATCATTCAAAAATACGAATATATTGATTTTTTAGTTTTGCGGATAAACGATTTGACCTTCTGGTATTGTCAATTTGAATTTCTTGAATAGCATAGCGAACGGCCATAAATGATTGCCAATCGCATTTGCTAATAAGCCTAGTTTACACCGCAACTATTTCATTAGAAGTAACGAAAATGTTCCGTTTTTTGCTTAGTTGAGTGTACGTAAGAAACAACAAGCCATCGCTGGTGTACTATATTAGTGTGTTGTCTCAGCACTCCCTAACAATTCCGTTGACTTATTATCAGTTAGGCGCACTGCACTGCCAACTCTACGCGCACACACAAATAAAACGTATACATCACTAGTTAGGCGGTAGTACGTTAGCTGTACTCTTTTCGCCCTCCAATTTTTGCGTGCTCAAATCTTTTGCGTCCTAGACACGTGTCTAAGCGGAAAAGCGGTGTTGCAGATGTCACTTTCTTCTTAAACTAATATTTAGTGATAATGTAATCTAGCACACTGTCAGCTATGTCGTAGACTGATAGTATACTGACAAATCCATTTGTATGGAAGTGAACAGATAATGCACTGAATCTTCTTATTACTAAAAATTAATTTAGAAATAAATAACATGGCTTCTATACACTTTGACAGCAAATTAGCAGCATTCTGATTGAGTATATTTTTTCGTTTTTTGTTGAATATTTGTGAGCAAACACTATAGCCAAAATTGAGCGTTAACTTTCATGATTTAACCAGACAGCGATGTAAAGGTAGTGGTACGTTCAAATTCCCCATTTCAATTTGGTTTGTAAAAGTAAAATCTACAGAGATTCCTAGACCTTCTTCGTCCCTGTTAAATTAATGTATACAATAAATACATAAGATAAAGTTAAAGAATAATTAAAACATTAAACTTTGTGTATTTAAATATTTTAAAAAATCCATTGCTAACAGCTGTCTAGACGAGAGGTTCTCAAACTTTTTCAGTCCCGGAGCACCTTCGCAATTGAAAATTCAACGTAGAGCACGATTTTATTTAGCAGCTATGCTACATATTTAATAATAGTATATTAAAACACAAGTTACAAAATGAACGCGCTTAAATCACAAGACCGATTTTCATACCGATTAATTGAGACGTATAATTTTAATTTTCAACCAACATCGCAAAATTTTATTGGATTAGTAACACTTAAACTTTGACGTATTGAAATTTATCTATGTTAACCTAAAATCTCATATAAAATGATCTCTTATATCTTTATAAATAAATAACTGTGTATTAATAGGACCTTTTTAATTTATCTTAGCATCAACATTTAAATTTCAATTGTTAAGTTACAATAATTTTGATTTCTTTTTCATGTAACGTAAACTTACGATGCAGAGATACCAACTTTGAAAAAACTGACACTACTAAAATTCGTGTAAGGATTAGCTAATTTTTACACAGATTTTAGTATAAGAATCGCTAATTTTTATGTTGAAATAGAGAAAAATATTTTTAATTTTAAACATATCCTACCTTTTCGCGGAGCACTGGAAATTGTTTTCCAACGAAGTTTGTGAAACACCAGTATTAGTGGCAGTTTCTATTTTTGTAATTAAAACCTTGTATATTTTTTCATAAAATAGGAGTATACAAAAATATTGATTAAAAAAAGTTAGCCTTTAGCAAACATAAAACTGACAATTCAGGATTACTATCATAACTTGACAAAGACTGAACCCCGCTAGTTTCTGGTAATTTAAGTTTATTTCTCTATATTATACGTTAATATTTTGTTAAATATTTTACAATTAAATTTATAATTGTATTATATTACCCTGAAACATTTAAAGTTTTGAAATAATTAATTTAAATGAAGCGTGGAATTTTCCCCTAGAAATTATGAATACATTTATTAGAAACAATTGCACCTCAGTGTTAAACAACATTTCAATCTGCTATAATCTGTACATTGCAATCCATGCGCTTCAGCAAATGCTTATTGTTACCCGATTCGTTTATTCAGCACCAAATATGCACTCTGTTACAACAGGATAATTGTTCTTTAAAACGATTGTTTGGTAATTTCAAAGTTGTTTAACGCTTATACTAAAATCCGGCAATGTTAAATAATTATTTCTTTACCCTTAGGTTTCAACCAAAAAATAGAAGCGCAATTGTTGACGTTTCATGAATACTACATAAAAACACATATAAATATTTGTTAGAAGACGTATCGCGTACACATCAGAAACATATGATAAAAAATGCAATTTATTTTCACAGACAACTTCCAATAACTCAGAATAAAACCCATATTAATCTTACATATTTCGGTACACCATCTGGTATACACCGATTGTTCTAATCCACAATTTAAACGCGTTTAAAATTTGTTCGATCAAATCCACGTCGTTTATTACAATAATTTATAAGAATTTTTGAATCACGTTTAAGAGAAACAAACCTTCAATTTAAATTTACGCTTCTAAATATACAAAAAATTGTTTTTACAACTGCCCAACGTTATATATATCTCTACAGCAAATTTACAGTTAACTATTTAATAAGTAGTGCAATTAGACTACGAGATGGCGTCTGCCACACATTTTGTTTATGGTTGTTAATTATATATAACCGTTTCAATTTTGTTTACCTTTAAATTGGAATTAAAAAATAATTTTGGTGTACAGGTTGAAATAGTTGAATAGCTTAAGTATTTTTAAACTAAAAATGTTTAAACAATGCTTTATTGTCATAGTTGAGCGCTTAAAATTATAACAGATGCTCTGTACCAAACCAGTTAATGTTTTGTGTAAAAAAATATGCGTTTTAAACTATTTTAGTTAAAATAAATTTAAAAAGAACATCCAACGGCAACGTCAAGTCGATATGTGCGCACTCGTATTGCATCTACACAAAAGAATTTTTAACTGCACTAAACAAAATACCTCAACCGATATTAATCATTCCGTCACGTTAATTACGCCAGATCGTATTTTTCTACATATATTTCTCGTAATTGCAAACACCGATAAAATACAGGTAACAAAAAAATTTATAGACTCGGAAAATAAAGCTGGTATTTTGATAGCCTTTACAAATAATTAAGACGCAGTGGGAAAAAAGGAAAAGAAGAAGAAAAAAAGTCAAAAATTGGGTAGAGGTGTAAAAATGTTTACGGTTTTTTAAGCCACACTTAATGTCGTCGTATGAATTACCCAAGCGTAATATATCTTTTTAAGGGCGAAAGAGCGAGGAAAACGTTTGCATTAAACAGTAGCTTGCAATACTTTAACAAAGATTCACACGCTCCAGAAAATACATTAATTCAGTTTCCACTTGTAATAATTTATCGAAATATAAACGTGGATTAATTACAATGTACGATTGTTCCTCAACATATTTCTATAATACACACAAAAGCATAAAATTAACTGTAATCATATAGGCTGCGATACGTTTTTCACAAAGAACAAGAATATACTTTAGATTTGACAAAATTTTTCGACTGAAACTGAAAAGCATGAATGTATAAAAAAATAATTATGCAATTGTTAATTGCATCATAAAATTGTATTTAATTTTTTTTAACGAAATATTTTCGATCAGGAAAATTATGTGTTCCATAACCAAAAACAATTTTTTTCAGCCTTGTCACATCAATGATTATTTAGTTGAGTAAACACTAATACCATACTTTAAATATTAGGTTAGATGCAGTCATGTATTAGTAAAACAACTTGTATACTTATTTAAAAACTTTCATACCGCGTACACAACAGAAAAATATAAAAAGTAATAAAATAATCTGATGAAAAAAAACAAAGTTGAAATAAAAAGCAACAAAAAGAATATGAGGCAAAATGATAAGAATTATGTAATTTATGGTAGATACGAAACATCCATTTAAATTGAATAGTAAAATTTGTATAATAACTTAATTTATATACAGTTACAAAACTTATAAATATTTAATAGAAGATTAAAAAAACACAAACATTTTAATTTGAGATCCAAATTTATAAAGCGCTTGATAAAAACGTTTATTTTTTTTTAAGTTTTCTAGTAACGCAATATCGAACAACGTTTTGCCAAAACTAGTTTTATAAATTAACACAACATTGGATAACTTCTTAATGTGTATTAAACGTTTTACAATAATTTTTAATTTATTAAAAACCTTAAAGCAATTAAACAGACACGCAAATGCATCGCCCCAGTATCGTTCATTAAATAGAATCATTAAATCAAAACCACATTTTTACTTTAAAGAATTTTAAACAAATGTGAAAATTTACTACAAAACGAAATTTTAACTTAAATGCCTATTCTTTTGGCGCTTACATAAATATGTCAAAAATTTCAACGCAATAGAATTTATTTATACCTGCAAATCCAAAAATTAATTCACTGATTAAGATTTAACATATGAACTCAAAGACACATCGCACTAGCAATAACAACTTGTTGAATAATACAAAAAATATTTTTTTCCTTACAAACCGGATAGATTCCAGTACTGTACACACTACTATCCAGAGTCAAGTTCTGGCCTTTGAGTTTGAAGTCAAATAAAATCAGTGAAAAAAATATTCAAATTTTATGCTTTTAATTAACGCTGTTTTAATTATATTTTTAAAAAATATTCAAAGTGTAGTTTCTAGCAATCATTACGAAAAAAACTTAAAATACCTACAATTGTTTTTTTTTTGAAATTACATAAAATTTATGTAGTACATAAACAAAAATATACTCGTTTTAGCAATACAAAAATTTTATTTGAATTTTGACAAATTTCTGTTTAATAAATTCATATTAACTTTGTATATACTTGTTACACATACAATTTAAACGATTTCTTAGTTAAAAGCTTTAAATAGAAGGCAGTTCCACAAATACATTTTATACAATTCATTTTTAAACAAATTAATTACTTTTAAATAATATCTTTATTAAACAGAGATGCATAGCTTACATGCATGTGGGAATTGTAGGCGGCGTACAATTTCACGACCTTGTGCAGTCGTGTTTTAGCATCACTATAAAGCACCATACATATGTACATATATGCCACGACAGTAAAAATAAATTACACAAAATATTTTTTACAAAGATCCAAAACGCTCTTTATTTTGAAAATAAAACTGAATGTTGTTAGAATATTTTTGCAATAAGCCCATATCGGTTCTATAGGATTAAATTCACAATGTGCCACCGGAATCAATAGAAATTTCACATTATCTCTTCTCAAATCTTTTGGAACAAGTATAATTTCTCTAAATGATGTCAGTTAGTTCGAAAATTACAGGTCTCGTTAATAAATTACATTCGTCAACCTTGTCTATTTTGAACCCACCGAATAATGTAAACTTTTCTACATATAGTCGTTGCGGAATTCAGGATCTAACATAGTATGATAAGATGTTTAGTAAATTACAATTATTAACAGAAATAGACGTTAATACAAATTTAATCTAGAACAGTGCCACTGTTTCTTCATTTTGTCGTGGTCAGCAGTACCTTTTTTACTAATGAAGCGTTTCATACATCCTTTCAAAAAAACTCGTGCCTTCAAACGGAAGTTCATCTGATTCCACCTCTAAACCCATTAACTACTTGAATAGTTTCTTTATATTCATCAAAATGGGTACGATCTCTGGTGTAACTGTTTCTAGCCAAACCAAATTTCTGGAATGTTTAGCACCACACCATGTCTCGTGGGTATAAAATACTGTCCAACCGTTTTCTCGATATCTTTTCGCGGAGTACAAATATTGTCATTTTTTGGCAGCTATATTATTTTCTTAAGCAATTATTTTCCAATTTTCAATAGGTAAAATTAATTGCCTTCACCTAGTGGTTTAAAGTAGAAGTACAAACCTGAGGAAAATCAGGAAGGTCGTCCTTTAATCTTTAATGCAATTTACAATAGTTAGAAAACATTTCTCCATATAGAGCTGAAGAGGTGTCTTCTAATAATGCCTTTAAGAAACCGTCAGTTTCAATTTTTCTAGTACTTCTGGGTTTTGATCTTGACACTGTACCAGTTGTTCGTTGCTCACGTAATACTCTTTTAACACTGCCTTAACTTATTCCCAAACATTCGGCAGTACGTTTTGTCGTTTGATTTACTATTATTTCTTTTAGACTAATCTGGTTTTAAGTTTTCAAAAAAAATCTTGCATTCAGTACCAGTTGTTTGAAAAGTTACGTAGACCTCCAGATTCAAAGTTAGAGCGCAAATAGCCAGCAAATCAGTATTTATATGAAAGCACTTAAAACTGTAAGTTAATATATCAGAACTTGGACAGACTCAACAGACGAAAACCCAAGCAAAAAAAAATAAAGGATTCACAGCAATCAGTATTTTTAGCTAAATTTGTGGATAAATCAAACAGTCCTGATAATTAAAAGCTGTCATCAGTCTGAAAACAGACTTTGATGGAATTACTATTAGCCCTTTTGGTTATTGAATTCTCTACATCTCCTTATGCTTAGGATCCATCTCAAGATTCAGCTCAAAAGCAAAGAAGCTGAACTGAAGCAAGATAACAGACGCGACATGACGTATTAAATTTGCAGAACTGCTTGACGTTGGCATCTACTTAGCGTGTTACGATGTCACTTCACTGTCTTAAGTGATCACAAAAATAAGTGTAATTATTGTTTTCAAATTATAATACTTGCATTTTAAATAAACCACTGATAAAATTTGTATACTCTGTGACATTGAAATTGCAACACCAAGAATGGGTGTGACCAGAAAAGTTCAGCTACTTAGAAGAAGCGAATGATTAAAACTTTAAAGAAATGGAACAAAGATGAACAGAATTTTTATTAAATAATGTGTTGGTCCCACCTATTGACTTCACACTCTCTGAATCTTCGTGGCATCGATTCCAGCAAGTGGTCGATTTTTTCTTGAGTTCTTGTACCTCAAACAACTTCCAATTCATGCCGGAGAGCTTCCTGTGTCCTTCAAATC
The DNA here is from genome assembly GCA_035610365.1 of Aquatica leii. NCBI lineage: Eukaryota > Metazoa > Arthropoda > Insecta > Coleoptera > Lampyridae > Aquatica > Aquatica leii. Next base: position 61,483,967 of record CM069436.1, read on the forward strand.
AGTCCATAAAGTGTCTTGCTATGTGAGGACGGGTATTATCCTGATGGAAAAGTAGATCTTCCAACTGCTAAAGAAATGGAAGAATACGGGGGCTGCCACCTCGTTAACATATCGCCGGGCGTTCATATTGCTTCCGATAAATACCAAACAGTACACATGTCGCTCAACAAAAAATTGAGCAATGCGTCGTCCCCACGTCTTCATCTGACTCTCATACGACCATCATGCATATTCTGTTTTTTATCATTCCGTTTATTCATAATCTACGTAAATATAAGCATTTCGAAATTATGTGTGGGATTTTAGATTATTGTCCTTAAAGTAATTCTAGCCATCATTGTGTAGGTAATATCGGCATGGCCGACATTACCCCATAAACTTTTTTTTATTTCCAATATTTCAAATTTTTGTCCGTTTTCAGATGCCACGGAACCATAAAAGAAAAACGGGCGTTTTCGTCGAGAAGTTTCAAGAAATTTTCTATTCCAAAGACGACTACTCATCAAGATCAACGTAGATATAACCGAATATGTATGCCTCAATTGGGACAACCCCTCAGTGATTACACAAGAACAGAAGAGTGAATTAGTAGACCAAATAATTGCTCTTGCAAACCCTTGTTCAGACTTACACCAGCATAGATTCAACAAAGCGCCTACGCCTTTGCTAAAGTTAATAATTTCGAAAAGAAGAAAAAAAGGCGTGACTAATTAGAGGGATTTCTACGACGCAATTCACAAATTACACTAAAGAAACCGAAATCAACTAGCGTAAATCGTGTAACAGCTTTCAATAGAGAAAAAATTAGATTTGTTATGTTACCTTTAACACTTTAATAGATAAATAAAAATTTTCTTCAACAAGGATATGAAACCGGTATTACAACGGTGCAACATCCAATGAAAATAAATTTTGTGTTTATTTATGCCAGGAAAAGAATGGCTGAGTAACAGACGTCCAGGCCGAAATTCATTAAATGGTTAAAACACATAGGGTTAAGTAACAAAAAAAAATCCAATGCTGTTATTATTAGATAACCATTCCAGTCACTCTTCTTTAAATGTCTACAATTTTTGCAAAGAAAAAGAATTATTATTTTGACCATTCTGCCATATATGTTGCATCGAGTTCAACCACTTGACGTTACTTTTTATAGTTCTTTAAAGGCAGATTATAATTCGGAATGTGATAAATTTATGAGAAGTCGCCCAGGAGAAAAAATTGTACCCAATATCGCTGCCGATTTGTTCAATACAACTTTTGCGAAAATTGCAACTATTGAAAAAGTTACTAACGGTTTTGAGGTAATAAGAATATTCCCTGTAAACCTTGATTTCAGCGCCAAAGATTTTCCCTTGCTGAAAACTTACAACCAAAAAACTTTTATAAGCAGATTCATAGAAATGAACAAATAGAAGAGAGAAGAAGAGACAAAAGAGAAAAAGATAAAAACAAATAATAAAAGTAAACGCAAATAAAAATTGAGTAAAACAGAATTTATCATTTGCAGAAATAATACCAGTTCCTGTAAGTTTTAGAACGAAAAAAGAAAAAAAGTGGAAAAAAGCAACACTCCCAAATATTTACCGCGACTCCCATAAAAATCATTTTAAAAGAAAAGAAAACTGCAAAACAGAGAAGGCTGTAGTAGATATAACAGTTAAAACTAAAAAGAGTAAAAAGACAAGTTTTCAATAACTTTAATGTCACTAGCGTTGTGGTAAAAAAAGGCACCAATAAAATATAACAGAAAACTAAGCTTAGTAAGAACACTAAGCTAACGTACCATAGCTGCGCCGAGGAAAAAGAAAAATAAGATGGCGAGGTTACCGAGGACATTTGTATTGTTAATGTACCAAAAAAAAAATATTTGTGTGCAATTTCTGCTAACAAAAAATGTTCTGCATGAAGCAGCACTCCCAAATATTTACCGCGACTCCCATAAAAATCATTTTAAAAGAAAAGAAAACTGCAAAACAGAAAAGGCTGTAGTAGATATAACAGTTAAAACTAAAAAGAGTAAAAAGACAAGTTTTCGATAACTTTAATGTCACTAGCGTTATGGTAAAAAAAAGGCACCAATAAAATATAACAGAAAACTAAGCTTAGTAAGAACACTAAGGTAACGTACCATAGCTGCGCCGAGGAAAAAAAAAATAAGACGGCGAGGTTACCGAGGACATTTGTATTGTTAATGTACCCAAAAAAAAATATTTGTGTGCAATTTCTGCCAATAAAAAATGTTCTGGGTAATTGCAGTCCCCGGCTGATATTACTCAGCACTGCGGGGTAAAATATCTGAAAAATTCAAAACTTTTCTTAATGGGGCGATATTCTCCCATTTCACTCTAAGCAAAGCCTTTGATTGTTTACAGTCATGCAATTTAACGTCAGCATAGATAACAAATAAAACATGCGCGTGTTGCACAAGATCGTAACAAATAAAACATAATGAATTTGGTCCGCAGCTTAATGAGGCTAGAGACAGTAACCAAGACACACATCTTATTTGTTCGCTTCCTGAATATTATCGTTTTATCTATTTTGAGGTTTTTGACAAGACAAGAAAATGGTTCGTTCAATGTTTGATCACCATGAAGGATTACAGACACTTAATTGTACAAAACATCGTATGCTAGGTAAACCCATTGCATCATTCATATGAAAACACTAGAAGTTGAACCTGTCCGTAGATGCAGTCAATACATAAAAACTAGGTAGCTAAAAATAAGATTTCTCTAAAAACTATGCGTGAAGATGAAAGTTAAACACTCGATCCTTTTATACTACTGCAGTTCACAATGACTCACGTGGCCGCATTCAAACAACGTCAAGAAATTTGTAGTTTTTTTCATTTTGCGATACATGTAATCTTGCGGCGTTTCGAAGTGGTGTAATTGTAGACAAGATAAGTCATAAAGATGGCGGTCAACTATGTTCCCCTTTTTGAAATAATATCTCTAAACGCTCATTGACTGGTTTGCAAAATAATTTGCGGCAGTCAATGTTAAACAATTTGCGTGGATCCAAGACCGTGCTTAAACTCCGCGGTTTATTTATTTTTTAGTGTTGAAAACACTTACAGGGAGCTTGATTCGAAGGCTCGTGTAACGAAACGATGAAACACGCGGTGGTGCCCAATTTCACTTCATTTTTTGTATTTTTCGGATGCAGTGTTTATTATTATTAAACAAGATATTCCTTATAATTCGTTTTATGTTTTAAAAATATAATAAGTCTTAATTTCACTCAGCAGTGTTAAAAAAATAATTATAGTAATTGTAGAATTAGATCCGCGCTGCAAAAACGGTACAATATAGATGAAAATTGCACATAAACAATTTATTGAGCACAAAATTTACTACAAAAAAGTCCGCGGGAGTGTATAATTATATCTAATAGTTTAAAGGCGGGTTGCACAAAGCAAATCAAAAATGTAACAACTGATTATTTCTCAAAACAATTGCTACATAGCCAATGAAACCACGTTTATTCGTGATGTAACAATTGATTTCAGAAATAATCACTTGCTACATTTTTGATTTGCTTTGTGCAACCCGCCTTAAGAGTTACAGAATTTTAATGTAATTTTTGTGCAACTTTGCACACTTGTATCTTCTAAGTTTATTGGTTATTTTAAGTTATTAAGGCCCGGTTTCACCAACTAAAATTTAACTGTAGATTAACTAACCTACGATTAAATTTAAAATCCTGTCATATCATTGGTTAGCTTAAAACCACTAACCAATGATATGACAGGATTTTAAATTTATTCGTAGGTTAGTTAATCTACAGTTAAATTTTAGTTGGTGAAACCGGACCTAAGCAAATCATTTCAATACAAAAATTGTGGCCGTTTTGATGCAGACATGATTTACAAGAAAAACAACTCTTACGACACCGACAAAGCTACCCTTAATCGCAAAAAAAGCCGCGGTGGTCACCAAAAGCAACTTGACCGAAACACAGATGTTCTACTAAACCGATAATTTATATTCCAATTTTAAAATGCATAAACGAAATAATTTAATAAACCTGATCAGCAATTACTGGTTTAAGTCATAAACGATTTCACTGGAAAGTTATCAACATAAGACGAAAGTATGTAAAATAAAATTTGAGTAAATTTTGAATGTTGAAATTGTATCAACAGTCAAGCAATTGTAAATATTATTACCGTTATAAATCAGTTAAGACTAGAGAAAGGATTTATGTCATAGTAAGGTTAATTTTTTTAATGTTTTTTTATAGTCAGTAGCACAATTGTTTAATATTAATAGGTGAAAAACTGATAGAATCGGTAAATTTTTGAATTGTTAAACGGATTCATTGTTATTGGTCAATTTTTAAATTATTCAAATTACCAGTCCACCAATAATAAATTCGTTAACTTTTAAAATGTATTTTTTACATACGTTTCGAGCTTTAAAATAATGAAGCTCATCTTCAGAAAAGTCTACAAAAAATATTTACAACTTATAAAAAGTTAAGATTACAAAAAGTTTTTTAACTTACACTTTTTGAAAAATGTCAAATATGAAAATTTGTAACTAGATAATTAAAAAATCTAAGTTTTACAAAATGTTAAATGTAAATTATTTTAAAAAAGGAAGATGGTGCAATTTAGAAACAAATCTAAAAAAATTTAAGTTTAAAATCATAATTGAAATTGGTTTGATCTTTCAACAAAAAAATTTTATGTGATATTTTAATATAAATCAACTAGTAATTCAAGAATTTGTTTGTTATTGATGATATTAAAAGGATGAACCAATTTGTAAGAAAAAAGAGTATGACGATTATCCTAAACATGTTGTGGAAATGTAGATTTTGCTGAACTTGGATTAAAAAATAGTTCAAAATACATTAATAGTATACATTCTTATTTTTGAAAATTGTAATAAACCTTGTTCATTATATTACGTAGGTAACATTGTGTTTGTTTTCAACACCTTCCGATAATTGCAAGATTTACGATATCTGTGAATTTTTTTTTATTTTCATCTTTTTTATAAATTTTAATTTGATTTTACACATATTTTGACAAGAACGTCGAGATAAAATACTAAACCTTTAAGTGCAGCGCGAATTAATTAGGTTAGAGAACCATTGGCATTAAATCCAGACTTAGATACCGCTATAAAGTATAGCAAAGTAACAATAACAGAACAAAAATTGTTATTAACTGAAATGGATTTTCTTATAAAATCCACAAGAAAATTGACAACTGAACATATTATGTATAACGAGTTAAGAGATGATGAAGATGGAGTAAACGCCAAAAGTAAGAAGCATAAGAGAACGCCGTAGAACAATATATTCATAATCAATCATTCGGACTTGGAATGTAGTATTAATATGCCATTTCATAAGCAACAATCGGATTTGGATTTACACATAGTTAGTGAGATATTAAACTTTACTTTGAAATTATTGTCTGATGAACATACATACATATATAGTAAAAAATAAAGTTAATAAAAATACATAAACAACTCAAACGATAAATGTGCAATGCATGAAAAATATAAAAAGTTTTTTTAAAAAACGATAGCAAAACATAGAGAGAATAACAACACGAAATTAACATGAAAAAGGAAGAGAAACCTGATAGAAAATGAACGAAGCACGTAATAACCTAGAAAAATATAATGCAACAAAGACAATTGTTTATTTTTAAATGGTTTCAAACACTTTCACGGGTATTACAACACGAAACTTTGAAAAAAAGTCAATTACACCCTTTAGTTTGCAATTAAATTTATTCCTTCGAAAATTAAAATTTATAATCGTGTTCAATCGCGATAAAAAACTGCACGTAAAGTTAAGACTTAATTAAATCAGAAAGAAACTCGAAATTTCAATTAGTATTCGCAAAAGAATGAAAATGATGACGCTGTTTTAAAATTATTATTATGGATTTTTTCTTCAAAACGTTAACTGATATTAGAGCGTCTAACATTCACGTCAGATTTCATTATCTTCTAATTGACGCTGGATTAAATTTTAACTTAATATAATCCTTTATGATTAATAAAAGCACATCGTCTATGACCTTTTTTTGCGGAATTAAAATTAAGAAGACTTACCTCGGTGCCTTGAACTTTTAATTTCATGTGATCCTCTCGTGTTGTTTTTCCATCTTTCCTCTTTTTCCAACAATAGCCGTCTCTTCTGTAGCGAACCTTCTTCCGACTGTACAATAACATGGAACCGCTTTTCGGCCTGTAAAAAAAATGTTTATCATTTTTTTTTCAATTCATTTAAGTTAGCAAACGTTATTTTCTTTACAACCACAAAACGTGAATGGCCACCTACGTTTTCTAACATAACCATCAAACTCGGACATGGGCTTTCAGGGTTAAGTGTCGACATAAAATGGAAGCGGTTCGTCCGCAATTACACTGCTATATTGTCTGCATAAAACTGATATTAAATTTAAGATAAAACAGACAGACAATAACTTCGTTTCCTTTTAACAACAACATCTACATATTCGTTCGTTTTTTAATTTTTAACATCCCAAAACAATTTGAGTTTAATGCTTCTCAATGTAATTACGACCGAATGTGCGTTAAATTTATAACGGCATAAAAAAGTTCAATTTTCTCAACTTTAAAATAGACTTCATATTATTTACAAAAAAAATAATTTCAAGTACACATTTAAATTTAAAAAAAAATCAATGTGAAAAACGTATCGTAATATAAGCAAAATATAAAACAAACGCATAAAAACTGTACAGACACGTTCAAAAGTTTTATCATTCTATTGCAATTTTAATCATCTCAAATTTCGAGCATCTTTCATTAGATAGTTTTCCTTAAATTGCTATCATCAAACGTAACAATATTACATTTTCTTTATTCTAATTTGACTATTATTCTGTTACGATTTCATTCTTAATTACGTTTATCTGTTTTATGTTTCTAACACTGTAGTAGCACAGGAAGATGTACAAAATTATAAATATAAGAAACAATACCGAGTGACTATTTTACAATGCTCAATACTAGAATATCGAAAATAGTAACAGATATAAAATTGGATAAATAGAAAAGGTTTTGTAACTATAGTTCTACAGTATATTTACAAATAAATATTTACAACAAATTTGATTTTTAACAAATACCGGATGATGCTGAATTAGTATCTTTTGTCAATGACAAAAAAACATTAGTATATTTTTCCATTTTAATTAATTTTTGTTACGAGAAAGAGTATCACAGCGAGACAATAAACTAGTAAACGAGTTGACATTTGCAAATGCACTAAGGAAGTCCTAGTTATGGAATCAATCGATAAGGAGTTAATGAAGTTACAATCAGTAAGCAGTGGCAGCCATTGAAAGTAAATAAAATTGCACGAGTGAGAAATCCCTGCTTAAGATGTGGGCGCTGACATCGTCCCGCTACATGCTATATAGCCACGTGGATATAGTGTGGTGATATTTCGACACACACAAAAAAAGTGTTAAACTGGTAGAAAAAGTTGTAAACCTAATATACACTGCGAGCATTTAAGTATGTCCATATTAAAACTACTCCCTAGGTTGATCTCAACAGTTTTTCCATTAAAGTTAAGTAACTTAAGAATTTCAGATTTTATAACTGCGTTTGAATTTTTGTAACTACTTTATAACAGACCCGTGTATCTACAATCGTTTTATTTTCACATTTGCGTTTAGTCAAGATTTAAATGCGTTTAGTTAATTGGTTTGACGTATTTCCAACATCTTTGTCTTTTCGTATTTTTAAGAATTTTTTTTTAATTAACTATGGTTAACGTTGTTAAAACATCAGTTTGTCAGTTTTCGCCGATTTAGTATTTCCTTTGTGTTGCATTATAATTTATGTTTCCAACTGACATTCGATATTATGGTTGTTTATTTATTTTACCGTCATTAAGAGTTTCGTTTATACTTCGTTATCTTTGCTTGCAGTTGCATGTACGACGTGACAAACCTCATCCAAACTCACGTATGACTACGTTATGGTTATAATTTTGCATCTCTATTGCATTTTGATCATATAGGATTTCTTTTGAAAACTCTAAGCGGTTCGTGCAACATTTATAAATGAGAACATTCTTAGTTAATTAAGCAGTTAATATTCTAATTTAATCTCAGAAAACATTAACATGTGACAGTGTCGCAGTTCCTCTAAATTCAAGATAGCAATTTGCTGCTGTATAACAATGTGTTTGTGAAATATTTAAGTTGGAAGTTTAATGCTTCGTTTTCGTTCTGTTAACGGATTTAATCATCGTCAAACACAACCCAGCGTTCCCGTATGGTTATGTGGTAAAAACTTTAGTTTCTTACTTTCATCATTTATTTTCGCTTAAAGCAGATCACCCCAAACTGACTGCGGCCAACCAAGAAAACACGTCTATGAAATATCACGATTAGAACTTTAAATACCTTAAAATAACAATTTTACCGTTTGGTTTGCTCTTAATTGCAAAAAGGCTTCCACGTTTGTGAATCAAAGCCTATTACGATTTAACTTACTGACGCTTCAGTTTGGTGTAAATGTACATTTTGGTGATTTACAATTGAAGACAGTTATCAAATTTAGTGCAAAAAATTAAAGTAACTATATCCTCAATTAAGATAATTAAGTCTAATCTTTGTTTTTTTTTGGTATTATAAGTATTTAAGTTTCGTTATTTAACCTCATTGATTTTGTAGACCCAAAAACCTTTGAATTTAATTTAATTGCACTTTTAGTATCATTTTAAATTCAATTTACTTTTCAGTAACATTTATTTGGTAATCTTATTTCGGTTTTTTTAACTAAATTTTTAAATTTTGTTTGTTCATTTCATCTTATATTTTATTTATTTTATTTCTTCTATGTACTAAATGTTATATTTTTCAAATATAACTAAGCTGTTAATCAATTAGGCTGTACGCGAATCAATTTTTTTTTGTTTTGTCTTTTTAGAATTTAGAGACTACACACTGAAAGGTAGGTCTTAATAGTGTGTACATCGCATGACACGTACTGTGGTTGGCAAGGTCAAGAATCCTATTTGAGTTATTAACCTTCCTGGCGCCTTTTGATTTGGCTTTGGCTTTTCCATTTGAGCTTCGGACAATACTTCGTTCAAGTTACCAATAATTTGATTAATTAAGTAATTTTCATTTGCATGTAACAATTTAATAATCCACAAAACGGCGATGTAAGTATCGAACTTCATTTTAGGATAAACATGAAGGGATGTACATATTGATATTTTTTTAATTAAATGTAGAGAATAAGAAAAATAAATCTCTTATTAAAGTAGTAATAATTAATGATAAATCTGTGAACAAGAAAATTGCTACGGGAGCTAATGTGTCAATAATTTTGAGCCCATGTACAACGAAAATAAAGTCTGTTGTCTGTCTGTAAAAATATTTCAAGGTCCTGATGGGTATAAATTATTTGGATAAAATATTTTCCAGTTGGAGGCAAAGCATCAAAAGATTCTGTCACCTGCAATGTTGTGAAGTATGGTGTTAAGAATATTGACGCCTTTGTCACTAAAAAGCATTATTGAGTAGATATACCAAAATAATTTATTAAAAAATTTGTAAAAAATATAATATATTTTGAAAAGAAATAAGTAAGACCATAAACGTAAATTTTAAATATTTTGGGTTAATAGTCATAGAAGGACTTAAAAATGCAGACAAAAAAAGAAAAACCCCAGATTCGGTGTAGGCAGGAAGGATATATTTTAGGCAGTTGGAGACGACATGGCGCTTTCAAAACTTTTTAACTTTTGACATCAGTGTTTACGTTAGTATTATCCGGAACTATTACTGCAACTCGCTGTAAACTACGTACTAAATACGTCATTTTTGGAAACAACGCGTTTGGTATTTTTGTTGCTTTACATATATACGTCGCAGCATCAGCACACATTAGTCAAACATTTTCGTATATTATAGGTTCCGGTCACAAAATACAAAAACTGTCATTATTGACAAGAGCAAAAAATTCTACACATTTTAGTTCTACGTCTGCAGTTTCATTTAGAAATATGCATGATTTGTGTCAGTTTCTCCAAAGTTTTGAAACGTAACACTAACAAAAGCTGTACACAATTCCGAGTAATTAGGGCTTTTATTATGTTTTCTCTTTTAGCATCTTAAAAGGTCTAGAAAATTGCAAATACAATTTTGTTAATAATCATTCAACTCAATGTCTTTTTTATTGATTAACTCGTTTACGTACAAGGTGACACAAAAATACAAAAATTTTTGAAATGCGTAGTAGCAGCCATAAGCAGGTGGCAGCACTATGGGACAGTAATCTTGAGCAAGTAAACACTTCGCCATCTTAGTAACCATGGTCAGTAGAACGGGAACAGTTTGCGTTAACCATAAAAATGTTTTATAAAAACAGTGATAGTTTGGAAGCTACGCAGAAGGAGTTTTAAAAATTTTACAACTCAGAACGTCATGGGCACGGCCCATCCAAGCACGCGGTAAAGGGTTAGATTAATAACGTTGAAGAGACTAGATCTGCCCTAAAAAAGAAACCAACAGGACGACCAAGAAGTGCTCGCACTCCACAGAACATTAATGTTGTACGCTTGTCTGTCTTGCGGAGCCCACGACGTTCATTTCGTAAGCAAGCAACTGCGGTTAAAATGTCCCGGGAGAGTCTCATCTATATAAGCAGCAGATAGTGCAAGAACTAAAGGAAAGCGATTACAAGTTGCGATTAGAATTCTATCATCAAATGATAACAAAAATAAACAATGACAATGAATTGCTAAGCAAGTTGTGAATGTTAAATGAGGTCCATTTTCATCCACATTTCACTGCACAGATACAAATCTAATAAACAGAGGATAACAGTAACTCTTAATGCGCATCGTTACGTGCAGATGGTACAATATTTCGTTACAACCTGAACTGTAAAATTTTCCACACGTTCAAGAACCATGGTTTAAACAGAATGGAGCAACATCACACACGCTATACGGCAATCAATGGAAGCTGTGGGAGAATTGTCGGTAACAATGTGATCTCAAGATTCGGTAACGTTTCCTGGCCCCCTAGACCGCCAGATTTGTCCGTTTGTGGTTTTTTCTTGTGGGTTTAACTCAAGTTTAAAGTGTACCCGACTCAGCCAAAAACTCTGGATGAGTTAAAACAAAGAATTAAATATGAAATTCACAGTATCTCCGTTGAGATGTCAATAAGGAATCTCAACACCAAATTTCAAGAATGCTTCCGTACAGGAGGACGGCATTTAAAAGACGCGATTATTAAAAAATAATAAATTCCGTTAATGTTTCTTAAATGGCAAATTTGAAGGTTTCAATTACTATAAATAAAACATGTTTCTTCTATCATTCTTGGTTTTATTGGATTGTTGAAAAATTCCCATTTTTTTTCACTTTTCAAAGAAAACTGATGCTGTCTTTATTCATTCGTAATCTGATCATTGTCATTTACTCATTCATCGTAAATCATTAACTAATTACGTCATTTTAATGTGAACCATAACACTTTGGATAATAAGCTGTATTGTAAAACTACTAAAAAGTATGTGAAAATCTCTTAAAACCTTATTATGCATTAATGTAATTATGTTTTAAAAAGTTAATATAATTACAGACAAAAAAAGGGACCACCACATAAACTTGAAATAACTTTTCCAATTTACAAGTTGTTTGCAATAGACTTTACACATGTTACGTGTTTATTAAACACTATTGAAATAGTTTGCCATAAATCAATTAACAATAGACACACTCTGCAAGGAAACGAAAACTCTATTTGTCTAATTGTTGACATATCTTATTAAATCATTTAATTAATAAAGCGTCGTTTTTCTTTGAATATTAATGAATTTCTTTGCATTAAGTTAACTAATGGTCTAGAAAAAATATCCTTAATGATAATTCTTCTTCGCGAAGTGTATTCACAGAGAGAAGTTGCAGTTTTCAAGAAAGCGGTTTGCCACAATTCATGACTTCAAAAATGATCTTGGATAGTCACTGGAACAGAAACTTCAACTACAACAACAAGTAGAAGACTGAAGAAAGTCAATGTGTCTGCTAGAAAACCCGCAACCGGTCCAATTTTCAAAACTACACACAAAAGAAATCGTTTAAACGTTTGTCAAAATCATCAAGGTTTAAACAAGGGGCAACGGAACTCCGCTTTGTTTTTTTTGAACAGATTCCTGTTGAACAAGAATTGATTTGAGGTGGGATACAATTTAAAGGCCGTGGAGAATTGGTTGTGATCGGTCACTAACTGCAAGAATATTTAGAGACGCGATTATTCTACCTCATTTTTATCCATCTGCCGGAAATTTCGGCAATGGATTCATTTTCATGCAAGACAATGCCAAACCTCATACAACTAATATTGTTACAACTGCGTTGAGAGATGCAAATATACAATGTTTAGAATCGTTTGCCTAAATCCCTGATATAAATCCTATTCAGCATCTTTCGGGTCAAGTGGATCAACAACAGAAAAACGCACCAAAACCGTCAGTATATTTTGATGAGCTCTTTAACATGCTAGATCAAAAATGAGAACAGATATCTTAAGAAAGGATACGAAACTGAATCTCATGCATTCCGAGAGGAGTAAAAAAGTGTATTGCTGCAAGAGGAGAGCATACACATTATTAATGTTAAATTCATGAGAAGACCATTGGTATTTTAGTTTAATTTTTAATTGTTTTTCTTCAGGTCCATACAAGTGTTTGTTAATTTTAATAGCTGTTAAATCAACTAAAGCTGTAAGGAAACACTTCGGTTTATATATTTATTCGTTTCATTAAATTTTGTTATCTTGTTTTAAATTTATTTTGAATTTTACTAGTGATTTCTTAATTTTCTGTATATGCATTTATAAAAAAAAAATCAAAAATATCCAAGCATACAAATGCGTAAATATCTGGAGCTCATTCATAATGAAGTTCGAGGTAACAAAACCATTTTATTGTTCGTAACGCTGTTCGTCTACGGTTTTTATTTTTTTAACGAATACAGCCCTCACCTAGTATTTTGTTAGTTAGATAAAACTTATTTGCAAAATGTTAAACCCTCCAAAAATGATTTCTTCATTTATTATTTAGTTCACGTCGATATTTTTATTACCAAACATCGAAAATATAATAAAAGGTAATAAAAACCAAAACTATTTGTCAATAAAAACAATATTAACAATAAAAAAGAAAAATAACTTTTTATTTAACACTTCAAAAAAATCGAAAAATATGCGCCTTCGTGATCACGATAAACCTTAGAAATCAAAATTTTAGTTTTTGCGTTTATATTGATCTTAAGTATTTTGTTTTTGTTATTTCCAACTCGAAAAACTTTTGCAACAAAGAGAATTACATTTCGGATGTTTTAATTAATTGAATAAACAACCTCTTACTTTATTAATATAATCCAATATGTCTGTTGTTGCTTCGAGTTGTGATTACATCTTTTTTTTTCAACAGAAAAAACAAATAAAATGGTCTTTAGCGAAATAAAAGTCATCTTTACATTATTTGGAGGCAACAAGATGTTAATATTTACTTTATGAAATTGAAAACAAAATGAAAAGTAAACCTACCAAATCGAATATTTGTTTATGTGTTAGTATATGTATATGTATTTATTTTACGCTACTTTATTTCAATTTGAATAAATACGCAGCTACATCTACTAAATTAAAACCTTTTGTTCATTTACCCTACAGCTATGTAACATAATATTTAAATTTTGAAATATTTTTGTTTTTACTTTCCTTATTAAACATCAAAAGCTCTTTTTTCGAAATAAAAAAAAATAATGAAATGTTTAACACAGAAAATCATTTTGAAAATTTCCAAACGAGCGATTGTTATTTTATTAGTGATTATTCATTACAGTGTTAACAATTTTATGCCTAATTTGCTACGCATTATCAGCACCAGTTTCATAAAGACATTAAATTGCTCATTGTTTGTGAGCCGTTAAGTATTTATATGATTTGCGATATTTTTTATTTAATGCAGCAAAATTTCAGTATGTTCTAACGCAAATCGTTTAAAGCTTGTGCTTGTTTAGTGAACATAAAAACAATTTGTGCGATTAATTATGAAAGCATAATACTTTGAAAAGTATTAACTTGCTACTGATTCAAAAACAGCATTAAAGACATTCAAGTAAAGAAAACAGCTAAGTTGTATAAACAGTAAAATTAAAAACTAAAATAACTATGTAGCAAATGTTCAACATAAATTACATCTTAGCTTACTAAGTTTGATCTCAAAATAAATTTAACAATAATATAGGTATTATATAGGTACCAAGATTGAGAGCGGTATTATTATAGCCCTAACAATAAGATTTGCTTGAAATAGAACCTAAACTTAAAATTTAGTTTAGTGCGTAACGTAACTAATGCAATCGCTTATGGCTTTAATGTTTAGTACTACACAGTTAGATCTAGCCATCTAGTCAAAAACCGAACGATCCTTAGACCTTATTTCTCAAAACCGCACTTGGGGCTTATTGAGCCCGCCGTTCTTATCAACTGCCAGTGTGTCATTTGTAAGCAACCTTTACACTACTTGTGACAATGACAATGTCTTTTGAGCCGTAAAGTGTTATAAAAAGATCTTAATCTTGAATTAATTGCGCAGTTGTGAGTTACATTCCACAAAGTCCTTTATATCTAAAATCCTTGAAATCCAAAAACTTCGCATGCTGGGTTCCGTTGTGGTTTGAAACATATCAGCGTTTTAGATGATTCATCATGCGATGTTGGGAGTTTAGTAATGCTCTTAGTACCCCATAGTTAAGAGAGTTAGTATGAGTGACCTTATCTTCAGCCTAAACCTTTTTCAATTTTTTTTTCAAGTTTTTTTTTCAAGATTGGTGTCTGATGTTACTGGAATTATTCTTCACAAGTGTTTGATGGCAGAGCCATCTCATAGTATAAATTTACTATTACTAACTCAACGTATTTACCATCGTTTATAGCTATCTACAGTGGAATTATTCTGTTCTTAGTATAAAACTAGAGACTATCAAATTATAACCAGTACGTAATAAGTTTTATGACATGGCATTAAAGTTTTGTTTTTATAAATATTAAGCGCAAAGTCATTTTTTTATTAACATTCAGAGCACAATGTTAATTCTATTGCTGTTTGTAGGTTATTTATTCAACCAAAGTTTGTTTATCGATTAGTCTTGCCGATAGCTATCAATATTCGGCTGATTTCCCTTGAAACGCCGTCGTGCTATATATGCACTTAAACATGGCAATCAAGTCGTCCCAAGGTGAACTTGGCTTCAAGCGTTTTTTTAGCGCTTTTTATGTTGTCGATATTTAATTTCTACATGCTTTAAGTTTTGTCAAGCGGCACTAATGAAAGCTACGGCCAAGTACATCTGGCATTTTATGGTACTATATATGATGTACTCTAAACTCAAAAAAAAAATACACTAATAGCTGAAAACGTATTAGCTGGGGTGAGTAACTTTATTAGACGAATGACGACGTCGACGTACCCTTGTTTTTTAGTTGATTGCGCTCTCATCATCAACTTCTACGGCGTTCACAGTTAAACATAGACCTCTCTCATCCATTTTCAACTTTCCTTGTTTTGCGCTCTCTGTTGCCAGTTAGTACCAAGTCTCTTAACATCATTTGTCCAGCACGTCGGTAGCTTTCCTCTGCTACGCCTTCAACTCTTAGACTCCAATCTGTCATTTTACACCTTTACCTAGTGCCCTGCAGTCAAGTTATATGCGTCGCCTAATTCCATTTCAATATATTTAATCATTTCCTTATTACTGATTCTATCTACCAACGTAACACCAAGCATTGATCTTTCCAAATGTCAGTTTATTCCAAAGTTGATTTTTTATAAGAGTATCTGTTCCATATATAAACACAAACATATTGATCAAACGCTTTCCTTTTCATGGTTATTGGGATGTCGTCTTTGAAAATGTCCCTTAACGCTCCACGGACTACCGGTGCCAGAGTGATACCTCTTTCTATTTCACATGTCTGGTATGTATATTTCACTACTAGTTTTTGCTTGGGATATATTTCCTAATGTTTAAAAATTCCCCATTTTGATTAGATTTGAGTGAGTTTTGACCATAATCTCCCATGCTGTCCAGACGAGCTGAGAGATAAACAAGATTTTGAAATAATTATGAGATGGATTGAAGTTTGGACATGATACCCTTCGGCGTTACGAAGTAAGAACGAATCAAGACTCGCGCAGGCACGGTTGGTCTTCAACCACTTTCTTTCATTGAACATCTCTAAGTGGTCTTTACAGACGCTGACTCTTTAATGATATTTTTAATTGTCGAACGGATGATAAAAATACGCGTTTAGATGAAAAAGCGTCCGTCAACGATTGGATAGATACCAAGTAACTCTTATCACGTTTACTTTTGATTAAATACAAATGTTATTAATTTACCAGTTATACACAATTAATATCTTTTATTCTTAACTATTTATTTATTTTATTTATATACAATCAATGGCCTTGTTTTTGATACTTTGTAGCTGCGGCATGTAATTAAACTCAATCACTTTTTGATGGAATTAAGTATTTTTTCGCCGATCAGTTGGAGTTACATTCGTTTACCTAGTGGTTCGGGGGTAAGTTTAATAACGAAAAGAACTTGGCGTTTGTTTATACAATCAACACCCAAGCCACGCACGACTAGCAACTTCTGGTGGGTAAATAATATTCTGATCTGTATACTAGTAAAAAAGCACAGAAAGGGCAGTGCCACAATCTATTGTTTGCCTAAGAAAAAAACTTCAGATAGTCTTCAGCGACCGTAAATTGCATAGAAATTACCAAACCGATTGTAAACAGGTTTTCAAGTAAAAAATAAACTTGATTAAGTAAAGCTACTTTAAGTACCATGTAATCTGTAAGTGTAGTCAGATGCAGAACCGCAATACCTGTTAATTTAATGTAAAACACTAACACGTGCGTTGTTTAGGACCTTGCCGAAATCAATGATAATGTTGTATTTGTAAGTGACTATTAAAAAACTCATGGTGTTCCTATAAATACCGCGCACCTGTATGTCTCTCTTTATACAGAGACTTCATTAAAACTTATTTTCCAAGTGGTGACCTATGAGTCAACATTTCTTTAGGTTGGAAATGTTCCCGTTTAGTAACATTTTCGTTTAACGTTTTATTTTATTTTTTTTATACCGAGGGAAAAATCTTCAAAAGACGATATGATTGTAGTGTTGTTCATCAGATAATGCCGGATTTGCACTCTCTCGAGTAGACCTACCGAGCTAAAAACCTCGGCTTCGGCCCCTGAACGACAAAACCGTGTCTAAGCATTACTTCGCGGTTCAGATATGGTTTTCATTCTTCCTTATCTTCGCTGCTGTTTTTGATACGTCTTTCACTTATTTTCATCTTTAGAATTTCCGCGACGTTTCTTGTTATTACCTGCTATGTCTCAGCATGGCTTTAGCAAATGTTTCTGGAGAATACTATTCTATTGCTTTTGTGAAGCGGCCAAGTATTTACATTCAAATAATAAATGTTTCGGAGTATCTTACTTCTCATGGCATAATTCGCACCTTTTTGTAGGAGATAAACCAAACCGGTGCTAGTAGTTATTAAAACAGCCATGTCCGCTAAGTATTTGGGTCAGGTAGAAGTTCATGTCACCATGTTCTCTGAGGTACCAGTCGCTGATTTCATTTCATTTCTTTGAGCCCATTTCCCTGGCATAGATTCTTTTCACGTTTGGTTCTCTTGCTTGCTGTATTGAAAGCGTTTCGTACATCTACTGTTATAAGAGCTACCAGCTTTCTTGTATTAAAAGGTTTAGTTATTTCAGCCTTCGCTGTGTTAACCACGATGGCGATTGCATCCTCTATTAATCTGCCCTATCTAAAACCGAACTGGTTATCTGAAAAAAATCTTTTTTCAGGCAACTGTTTTTTCACCCTTAGTAAGATCAGTTGTTCTAGCAGTTTTCCAAAAGTGCTAGTAGACAGATTAGTTTATATTCAGTAACGCTGTTGTCCTTGACCTTTGGGAGTATAATCACTTTTTACGATCTTCCACCTTTCTGAAAATTTGCTCTCCTTGATGTATTGATTCATTATATTCAGTACTGTTTTAGGAGATGCTTCTGCTACCAGCTTAAAATTTTTTGGCAGAATATTGTCTAGGTCAGGGGTTAAGTTGGTTTTTATTCTATTGACGGCAATCTCAAGCTCTCCTATGCTAAACGGAAAAATAGCTGTCTCATCTACTATTTTATATCATGTGTTAAGTTTGCTTTGAGGGAACAGTTTTTCGATTTGTTGTGTAAGTATGACCTTATTTGTTACCAGTCTGCATGCTCCTACATTTTTAAGAACTATTCTGTAGGCTTGATTGCATGGGTCCTGTTCAACTTTATTGCATAACTCTTTTCATTCCTTCTCTTTGGATTTCTTAATTGCTAATTTCAAATTTTTCCTGCATGCCTGCAGATTTACCTTATGTGATTCCTTCCCTTCACTGTTTGACTTCGTGTAGAATATAAAATCTTAAGCTTTTGCGGTTGTTATGTTTATGATTATAAGCGACTTTCGGCTTAGACCGCGTCGTAGTTAAACACCCAGACTTAGGCTTGGTCCTAGTCTCTTCTTGAGAGCCAAAACAAGAAATAGAACTTGGCCTTTGCCGTATTGTCGTTCGTGAACCCAAACAAACTGACGTTTCGCAAGACATTGCAGCTTGCATCTTCAGAGTGGTAAATGTCTCAAGTGCATCTTCAGCGTGGTAAATGTCTCAAGTGCATCTTCAGCGTGGTAAATGTCACTAGTGCATCTTCAGAGTGGTAAATGTCACTGGTGACATTTACCACTCTGAAGATGCAAGCTGCAGTGTCTTGCGAAACGTCAGTTTGTTTGGGTTCACAAACGACAATACGGAAAAGGCCAAGTTCTACTTCTTGTTTTGGCTCTCAAGAAGAGACTAGGACCAAGTCTAACTCTCGGTGTTTTACTATGACGCGGTCTAAGCTCGTGTAGAGTCTTCTTCTTTTATGCATTTTTGCCTTAGTTGTTTTATGTGGTCGTTCCACCAATATACTTCTTTTTTGTTTGTGCTGTTGTGTAACTGATCCATAGAGTCAACTTTAGTTGTCATCAGAATTTTTATCAAATTCTCTTTGAAGTTTTTTTATTCACATCCGTTGTATTCCATCCTTTGTTTCCGATCTGCTCCCACGTTTTTATCTTGCTTGAATCCTTACAGTTAAACGTTATGTATTGATGGTCACTTTTCGTTTAATCTTCTAAAACTTTTCGGCCGTGGACATTAGGTAGTGTTACCGCTGACGCAAGAGTTATGTCAATTACAATTTTTTTTTATCATGACTGCTATATGTAGGGATCGATCCTCTGTTACATACAAACAGATTGTGTGTTGCCATCCAACTTGCAAGAATGTCTCCCCTTCGGCCTGTTTTATATGAATCTCACAAAGATTGCATTTAAATCACCCGCCATTATTCAGTATTTTCATGATTTTTGTATTCTATTAGTTAGAAATAGTAAGTAGTTTTCGAATCTTTCAGCCTTGCAATTAAGTGTTATATAGCAGCTTATAATAGTAAAGTTTTCGATTTCTATTTTGATAAAACCTGCTCCCTTCTCGACTTTATCGCAGTTAAGTTTGTGGTTGATTATTAGTATGGCTAAATCTTTGCTTAAGTCTGTCACTAATTTGTTTGTTTTCGAATTAGTTGGAGGTTCAGAAATGATAGCCACGTCTATGTTTATTTTTTTTTTT
Source organism: Aquatica leii (assembly GCA_035610365.1). Lineage (NCBI taxonomy): Eukaryota > Metazoa > Arthropoda > Insecta > Coleoptera > Lampyridae > Aquatica > Aquatica leii. The sequence goes on from CM069436.1 coordinate 61,503,768, forward strand.
TTTTGAGAAAGCAATTACTAGATCTTGTGCAGCTTGATTTCTATTTCAGTCAGTTGCCTGACGAAGAACTTAGACCAAGTTCGAAAGCTCGCATTTATATTTTCTAATAAATAATACACCATTTACCCTAAAAATAATTTAATATGTTTTATGGTGAAAGTTTTATGTCTAAAACATTAGTTTTCTTTCTGTTATTGCCTCTCTAAAGACATTGACGTTTTATTTACATCGAATAATATTTTTTGTAGTTTTCCTTATTCTCTATTTTTATATTCTGAAAGACTATTTAGCACTATTTGTGTTTTAAGTAAGTAAGTACTGAATAACAGCTGTAATTTTGAGGTTATCTAATTTTATCTTAATAGTATTTCACAATGCTGTACTCACAGCACCTCTTGTCAAAGACATTCGCAATCGCATGAAACAAAGTTCAATCAAAGCGGTAGCAAAATTATCTGCGGCAACAGGTATAAAGTAATTTTAAGTTTCATTTTTAAATTACAAGCATTCAATTTTTAGGATTGTCAGTAGGAACTTGCCACAAAGCTTTAAAAAAGAACCTTTCTTGCATTGTGAACAATTTTGTGAATGGTTTAATGAACATATAAATAACAATAACATGTTTGGATTTAACTCTTTACGAACGAAGCATGGTTTCATTTAAGTGGATATGTAAATAACCAAAATTATGGTACTTGGATAACCGAAAATCCACACACTTTTGTGGAAACAACATTACATCTTTTGAAAGTTGGTGTATGGATTACAATGTCAAAGAGAAGGATAATTGGCTTAATACTATAAACGCAGAACGTTATCGTAATATTTTCGGTAAATTTTTCGAGCAGCAACATGACAAGGAACTTTAATTTGGTTACTTTCTGCAAGACAACACAACGGAATATACTACTGGAGCTACAATTGAATTTATGAAACAATTCTACAATGAAAGAATAATATATCAAGGATTATAAGTATCCTCCACGATCTCTAGATCTTACGCCACTAGATTTTTACCTTTACGGACATTTAAAAAACACAGTATTAAAGAATTAGCTGCTTTACTGGTTTATAAAATATAATACAAATAATTTTCTTAGGTTTAAAAAAAATCATTAATATGTTTTATGGTTAAACTTTAATGTAATCCGTTTTTGAAAAAAAATTGTTATTTTATTTTAAGTGTATATTATATTTACTGTTTTTGAACAAAAAATTGCAACCACTAAATATTTTTCAGGTACAAATAATAAAAACAATTGCAATTGTTTCCTGTACAAACACTAACGTAAGTAATCCTAGTGTGACTTTACCTATCTAATAATCCCATTACAAATGGGAAAAGGTCACTACCGTGCAACGGAAAATAAAAGGATAAGACCTTTTTAACTAAAAACAACGCAAACAGAAACTTAATCGGTTTGGAAACTAATGCATGAATAAGTAAAACAAAATTACACTGTCTTAAAAAAATTTAAAGCTTCAAAAACAAAATGATATTTACTGCGCATAAAGTTAATTAGCAATTAGAAATATGTAGATTAAAAACTAGAATAATCCCAAAATGTCATTTAGAAAATGTCAAACAAGCAACAAAGGTGCGGTTTTATAATGACAATAACTACAGAACCTTTTTAATAACCTTTGATAGATAAAAAGCATCGTAACTGTAAATAATTCTTAACTTCAAAGAGAAAACAAATTTTCTTTCGGCGTAGAAAAAAAATTATATGACAAAATTGAAATTAATTTGTAAACTCATAAATATTACAAATTAGAAAATTTTCTTTTAATTTCTATTCGTTTTAAATATAAAGCAAATTCTTTAATTACAAATTATGTAGCCATACTCAGATCGTAATTAAAATTTAAACCGTTCCGCGATGCAAAACTTTATTAATTACTAGAAACGTAAGCAAAAAGCAATCGCGATTCCAATTAAAAAAAAAAGTTTTACAAATGCATGCTAAGTAAATTAAAATTGAAACTCACCTGATTTTTACCTCTTTGCTTTGCCATTCTGTGTGACGATCGAAGCTGATGAGAATGGCAGCAATTTCCTGTAACAAGAGTTTATGATTAATTCTTTTTTTTTCGATTTAAACAAAAATTTTCTTTGTTACGGTAATTATAAATTTAAAAAAATTGCCCCCTTTGTCTTACTCTCTCGACCCTATTAAATATTGTAAAAAGTTTAAATATTAGAGTGAATTTTGAATACAAGACTTCATTTGTTTTCTTTGTAAATACGTATACACTTTTAATTAATTATAAAGCTACTACTGTTGAAGTAAAGAGATAAAGTTAATGTTTAATTTACTGTCGGAGTAAAATAAAAACGTTGTATGTTTACGGTTGTAATTAAATGTATTAAAGTTTTATTTCTTTAATTATACAAAGAGGGAGCTTTTTTTTAATAATATTTAATAAGAAAAAAGCTACGCAGTTGTGTTGACACGCGTGTTTTTATTTAACAAACTTCTTGGTTTTTCTTCTTGTCGTTCAACAAACGGAACTGCAAAAAAATTGCTTAAGTACGTAATTAGTTAAACGTTTTTACGTTGCAAAACGTGCGCGTAAAACATTTGTCGTAATTTTTTTTTGTAATTAAGTTTCATTCTGTAGAGAAATAAATTTACACTTTTCGTTATAGACTATACAATGATTTCCATCAACCCATTGAAAACTATTAACCAGTGGTGGGCATTTACACGTTAATAATAATTTTTTACACGTGTACGTAGAAAATGCGTAGACAATGTAAAAATCCTAGATAATGTAGACAATGACGTAGAGAATGTAGAAGAAACGCCATTTTTTATATTTCGCCCGTCGACAACTGTCAAAGTTGTCGTCGTTTTTACTTAAACCGAAATCAGAATCGAAATTTATCCAAAATAGAAATTGAACCCGAATTGCTATTTATCTATCGATTCTTCTCGGTTTTCTTTTAAAAGTTTCTAAACATCATTAACCGTAATTACTTACAATTTTTAGATAGGTCAGGTTCTCACTTGCTTACTCGGCAACACTCATTTGCAATTTATCACATTTGTTATGTTAAAAATATTTCGATGTGATTTTCATACTGTATGAAATTTGTCTCGGAAGTACTTTTTACATACAAACGTCATCTGTTTTTGCGACATGTGTGGTTACATTTTCAATCGACCAATTTCGATTTCGTTCAGAACGAAAGTCAGACGAAAGTCTGTAGATTTGTACATTATTAGATATCTTAAATCATCATTGGCACCTCTTCTTCCACCTTTGAAAAAGTACTGAAAGTCGTGTTGAACCTAGGTTAATTGAGAACATTGAAACCATTAGCTAATTGCTACAATTATAAATGAGTTGGAAGGCCCATTTAACGAAATATTAGTATTCATTTGGGGGAAACTTGGCGCATCTGTTTTTTTTCTCATAGATGTATGAACCTAAAAAATTTATTTGTGCTAACGCTATATGTACGTGATAATTTACTTTTCAGCTAATTTTAAGAAATTGTGAGAAAGGTGCTAACCGCATACTTCGGAAAAACAAGTATTGTATTTCCTATTTAAATTTTCTCTGATCTACGTTGTCAGTGGTTTGCAAGCATGTCTGTACGTACATATTATGTTTGTTGTCACAATTAAGTATAAAACTTTTAGTTGTAATATATAATTAAACAGGATGCTTTATTTCGCTTAATCACAAGACAATGGATATTTGTGTTATATTTACCAATGTAAATTTGTTCCTTTGAGAGTGTAAAAATTAGGCCGATGCGACTTGTTGCCCAACCGAAGAAGGCTTTCATGAACGATTACTGCCTGTGATATTTACCTAAGTACCCTTAATTGATAGCATCTATGTTATTCTACATCGCTTCTTATTTTCTAACCTCTCTGTCTTTGATAAAATAAATATATTCGTTGGTATCACCTTGTTTTGTCATTTGTTTTTCTTTCAGTGTTAAATAGATTTAAACGATATTTCCCATTACTAGCTTCCAACCGTTTTGACGCCTTTTTAAATTGGTTTATGATCAGCCCATCGCGACTTGGGATCCAGTGGCCAACGGCGCTAGTTGCCTGCATTTTAGTTACGAATAAATTCTTATAACACATTCTTTTACACGTTCTGTAACTATCAGAATCAGTGCTCACGAGTAATCATTCATTGACAGATATTTCCGATTATTTATAAATCACAGAACCAAATAAATATAACTCATTTGCTATTGCTTTTCAAAATTCAGCATTATTTGTTTTTGTAAAATAAAATATGTAGTAGTTGGCTTTTTTTTTTAAAGATATTTTAAATGTTTTGTCGCATTAGTCCAAGCAAATACGATTGCTAGGTGAAAAAAATTTCTTATCATATAGGTTAAACATTGAAAGTTTTAAAGTATTCTATATATTTATGAAATGAAGATTAGAAACCGAAGTGCTAACATAATGTCAATTATAAGTATGTACGATATTGTAAACTATAACGTTCAACGGTGTTTTCTCTTTGCAATATGCACGATCACATCTATTAATTTAAACTTAACTATATAAAATGTTACTTCACTTTTACTGTTACTGTCGTTATTACGTTTCAATGTTACTGTGTTTTCTGTCAATACCTAATGTCACTCTTAAAACGCAATTTTACATTTACTGTCGCAATACAAATGCCCTCATCTGCACCAATTAAACGTCACCTCTGTGAGTTACACAAAAACCAACAAAATAGAACAGAAGTCTTATTTGATTCCATGCACAGCACATATTATACAAGCGCAGTTGACTTAACTACCTTCATTTGTTCAAAATAACATTGCTAGCACTCGCCTGGGCACTCGGTTAAGAATACCGTTGGCGGGTTTGTGGCATTAGATAAACCTTCTACATACGCTCCGCGATCAACAAACCGACGGTTCGAAACACAATTTTGGCTACGAACGTTTTAACCGCAGCAACTTTTATATACACTATTGAAGATAAAGTTATCGCAGCTGCTGGCACCAGTTAATCTTAGTTAAAAAATTTAAAGTTTACTCATTCCGATAACGGGGTTTCAAATGAGTTCCGTATCATTATTTTCCGTCACTACCTTAGTATGCTCATAAAACTTTTCTTATCCGTCACTTGGTATATTTCGCATCTTCCACTTTTCATTTCAGTTGGCAGCGGTGCAGTGATGTAACGACTTTCTTTATGATTCACGATTTTGACATTTTACACGATTTATTTATAATTCGAATGAAATTAAAATTAGCCGATGTTTATGGAAAGAACCGCTAAGGTATGTTACGCTTAGACGTTTTGCAATTAGATTTAATTTTTTTCCTTCGTTTTTAGCATTTATTACTGTATCAATAAATCACGTGTTTGGGACATTTAATAATTCCCTCGTCGATTGAAATAAGCGGAAGACACATTTCTTAAACTTGTCGGAAATGTCGAGTGGGTAAGCTAATGGGATCTTCTTATGGATTCTGTCGATGCACTTATAATTGCACCACCGGACTTAATTACAACTTAACTTCAAATCTGAAGGGATTGTTTGTAAACTAATTATTCATATTTGTGCGCCAATAGTTATTTACAACAATTTTATATGATACAATACAATTTAAAAATTATATTTTAGATCTAGTATATCTTCTATAATTTACTTGTTAATTACTTCTATTGTACTATTGTTAATCTTATACTTTACAAACGTCAATTCCAAAACGAATTTACTTTTTTTTATCTTATACGTAATCTACTTGTATTTTTTCAGTTGTGTATAAGTGTGAACAAGCATCTGTAAGTACTCTCGTACTCGCACCCCACGCCACTTTCCGATATCACAGCTGCCGCTGCCTTTACTTTGTTTAGGTTAAATTTGATGGTAATTGAAGCACTTCAACCAAGTGCACGTTCTAACCTTCTCGTGCCAGGAGTGGGTAATTTCCGCGTCGGCTACTTTCCATGAACGTGGTAGCCGTCAGGCTCCATTTGCAAAATCAAACCCTGATTCCCGGTTACCTGTTATTAGTAGGCTCATAACCTACCATCGAAAGTTGATAAATCAGACATTTTAAATATCTATTACCGGTGCGTAACGTGACATAAAGTTAGTCAGATTCCAATTTATGTAACGACGACGTCGCAAACCGCTGGCTTTTTCTACTACTTCTTGTGGTTTCTCTGTTAAACATGTTTTGAGAGTGTGATTACCCTTAGAGACGACAGCGCAAAAATTACCGCCAATTAAGCGAATTTAACAGAGGTCGGTTTTTGTAGGAAATTTGCAAACCGGAACAAATCCACTATCATATGCTGTTATTAAGCATTTATTAGAGAAAGTCAGAATCGTCGTCAAGAAGGAACTGCGAGACGAAGGCAAACATATGAGGTGCAAGACCGCAATTTTTAAGTTATGGCAATAAACGACCGATTTTCCAGTACCAGATCAATCGCCAATCAATAGGTAGATAATCAAGGTCGTCCTGTAACCCTTCAAACAGTTTACCGTCGAATCAGAAGTTTCGAATTGTAATCTTATCATTCGCATCTTGTGATACCATTGACAGCTCAACATCGACATCAACGTTTGGAGTGATGTAGGTTTGCGCCTCCACTAAAATCTGGAATGGCATAAAATCGTCGTCAGTGATAAATCCCGATTCTGATAAAGACGTGGTGAATGGGATGTGCACCACAATGTGGGGATTATGGTATAGTGTGCTATAGCCTATGGGAGTAACTCTCGTTTGGTATATAGCAATATGAACACCCGGCAGTATCTTAACGAGGTAAAATAGAACCCCATATTCTTCCATTTCGTCAGCAATTGGAAGACCTACTTTTTCAGCAGGTTAATGACCGTCTTCACATAACAAGATACACTATATACTGATTTGAAGAGATCAATGTTGATCTCTTACCATGGCCATCCAGATCTCCCGACCTTTCGTCGATTGAACACATGTAGAAGACTAAGGAACTTGGCGCATGCTCCACAAACACAGAAAGCTTTCCGGATGAATTGCATGTTGCTTGGGATACAATAACTCAAGAGGAGCTGGAATCGATGCCACAAAGAGCGATTTCATTAAAATGTTAATCATTTGTTACCTCTGACTAGCTAAACCTTCCTGCCAAGTTTAGTCACAAAATTCCCACCCTTGCTTAGTGTTGCAATTTCAATGTCACAGAGTATAGGTAACATTAATGGTCCCTTTTATTTATAATTCCAACAATTCATCTTAGAGAAAATCCAACTATCTGAAGTGCTTTAAACTTAGTCTAGCAGAAACTACTGTATATTTAGAAACCGTTTGCGAGAAGACAACGCATTTACCCTTACACCGTTTTTGCAATACGACTGGCGTTGAGCTTGCCGTACCCAAGTTTCTGTATAGTCACTCTGACGTTTCGCTTTAAAACAAGTTCAACCACAAACAGATAATGTAATAATAGAGCAACCTGTTGTGGTTGCCCATAACGCATTCCAAAAGTTAGATTAAAACGTGATTGATAAATATCCTAAGATACAAAACATTGAGGCAAACTACCAAGCGTTGCGTGGCAAGAAAGTTTCTAGGTGGTTCTTAGATAAAATGCCATGTATAACAAATTTCTTTCAATTACAAAAGTTTCTTAACGTTAATCTACAAATAAAAGATTATTAATAGCTGTGGAAAATTAACACATTGGACGAGTTGATCACAGCAACCGATAGTAAGACTTGTTTAAGTCGTATTACTTAAGAGTCATTTGTTTCCAGTGAGTTAAGAGTGCCGTAGAACAGACGCCAGACGTTTTGAGAAAATTATTTTAGCTATGTATGTATTTTTTGTTTGTTTATGAGTAAATTTGTAAACGTAAAGATGATTGGAGAGATTAACGTTGATAAAAGGTGTGCATTGTTTTCAGTAATGTGCATAAAGCACCGTTGAGAAAATTATATGAGTTTATAAAGGTAAGAAAATACAAATTGTATAAGTTCTATGAAAAAAAAACAAAAACAAATTTGGAAAAATCGTAAATTAGTTTTACAAAAAAGCGCTAATGGAGTGAAGTTTCCTAATAATGGGTGTCACTGCTTAAAAGCAAGAGCCTATTAAATATTACTCTTTCTTTCCTAATACAAAATTTTAGTTTGTATGGTTTTTCATTTTAAAAATGTTTCGCGTTTAAAAAAGAAAATACAATTTTGAAAGCGTTGCAAATAAGTACAACGCTAATAGCGCGTGACAGTGACAAGAGCCAAATTAAATTTTAGATGGAAACCATGAAAATATTTATATTCAAAACAATTTGTTCGCGTTTAATCATATTATAAAAAATTAACCTATATTTTAGTAATGAATTTTTTTATTGGTGCCAATATACGTCGATCACGTTTATGTAATTTTAATATTTATTTTCAAACGAAAAAACATATCTTTGCGTACACAAATAGCTAAACATGTGCTTCAATTTCAAATGAAAACTTTTCCTCTACGCCTTTACAAATTATACATAAACATCCACAACGTAACGTCAGAGACAAAACACACAAACCGTTTGAACAAAATAAAACAACTTTGATTATTAAAGAAAAACAAATTAGAAATAAACACTTTTTATTTCAGTTCACCGTAATTATTACTGCTGTAAATATATACAAAATGAATTTTTGGTTATACACAAATGAAGACACTTAACACAAGTAGTGTAGTATATTTTGCATATATTAATAGTGTCTGCATATTTGTTGTACTATATATTTAGAAATTCGGTTTTAATTATATTGTCGCATATTACTTACGCGTATTTATGTTTTCAAGTTATAGGATTAACAGCTTTCTTAAATTCATAAAACAATTATTAAAAGTAAACAAAAAAGTGTAATTCTTAAGAATATGGTGATTTAGTGTTGTTCTTGTTCTCCTTAAATAAAACAAAAGAAATACAGCGAGTTTTATTAGAAAACAACTAATTTAAAACTTTTTATTCAAAATTATAGTGTCTACTCTGAAATAATATTTTTAAAAAATTATTGAAGCGTTTGTTGTTTTCAACCTGGAAAACGGTAAGTATTAAAGTATAGTAAGCATTTTAAATTAAATACTGCTTAATTTTTTTAATTGATTTTGATTGCTTTGTAAAATTCAGATTCTATTTTATAAGCAATAGCGTTACATAAACAGTAATAATAATCGTTTAATTGCAGATCTGATGCTGACGAAAGCATTTGATCGACTCGCATGTGCTACAAGAAAGATAAATATATTTCTAAAAAAATCGTTTGTGTAAAATGTTGGTTTCTTCGAACATTCCCTTAAATAAATTAAGCAATCCAGCTTTTAACACGTTCGTTGCGTACGTCGCCTTGTTACAATTCATCCGATGTGCTTGCGGCGCACATTGACGCCTTTAAGATATAGATTTTGTTTAATATTAATAACGATTATATTATTGACATCTAAAAGTATACAAAATTTATACGTAATTACTTTTTAAACAAAAGTTATGAACAAATTATTAGCAATTTACTACATATATCTAAATAACCCAGTTTGGCATAACACTGAAAACAAAACTAAACCGACCAAATAGTAAGTCCTCAACTAGCATGAAATCGTTTGAGTTTCTCGATATTAATAAGTTCTTTTTCAGAAATCTCATAAAACACACTTTATAAAACCCTTGTTTCTAAATGACCAACTTTTGTAAATAACAACAAAAGATATGAATGCGTATATTGAGATATTATGTAGAAGATAATGTAAATGTAGGTCAGAAAAAAAACGGTTGAATAACTACTAGAGAATTACATAAGCTTATAACATTTAGTTGTATATTTATAAATTTGTGACCTTTCTGAGATGTCTTCAACTGAAATTCCTTCAAGGTATACTTCCATATTGAATTAGTGCTAAACAAGTGTTAGAAACAAAGGACTAAATACTATTTACATTTATGTTACCCAGCGTCTTTTTATAACCATAAACCTTTATATTTGCCATTGTCAAATATCATATTATTAAACAAACATTCTTCAAGAAAGAAGTATACTGCAGGTAGATAAGGTATATGTATAAGCCCCACCAACTGAAAATAAAGTAGGTAGTCAGCATATTTGTCAAGAACTTCGGGACTCTTCAGCACCGTGATAACTTCGATGTGTCTTCGCAACCATTACTGAGAACTTTACTTTTATAAACTCCTGGTTATCGTCACAGAATACGACTTTAATTGGTACATCGATTGTAAACACACGCAACGTTTAATGTTAAGTTAAGATTAGATCGTATCAATATTGCTCAAACTGATTTCACATTTCAGATCTAATTCGCATTCACATTTATAAAACTTAAAAATAAGTCAAACTATCAAATCTTTCAACCTACTTTTTAAAACCATACGTCGTCTTACAATCTCAAATTCAAAACCACCTCATACGGATCGTCTAAAATCCATAAAAGAACTGTACCTCTTTGACCTATTGTAAGTACCATTCTGTTCACTAGCTAGAAAATATATTTTTTCCACTACTAGTTGTATACGCTTGCATTATTACGTAAAATAGTAGGTCGTGAAGTTTTACTTTTTTATCTATTAAACTAATGACAACATTAAATTTGATTTAGTAACAGATAGAAAGGTTTTAATAATTCTAGTAGTGAAAAATAGTATATTAAAATATAAGTTGCAGAAGGCAAAATGGATAAGTGTTTGAATAGCCTTCTGCAACGAATGTTTTATACTATTTTCTCTATTTCGGTCGATATTTACATTATTTATTAAATTCAAAATGTCCATTATTTTCCAGTAGGGAAATTTTTATTAGAATTTTTGTGTTGGCAACGGTGATACATATTTGACTAGACATATTTGACACATATTTGACACATTTACCTAGTTTTCTGCTGTCATTGGGTGGCAATTAGAAATCAGGATGTAAAACTTAGAAAATAAAAGTTACCAAAAATCGTTAAAGAATAGACTTCATTCTAACACTTAAATTCGTGCGTGAAAGAGTAATTTTAAAACCGAAATAGAGAAAATGTATTTATACCACGGTTGAGAAGTTCATTATAACCTGTGCGATTTATATCCCTCCACGCTTCGAGTCTCGCGATATAATCGCTTAGGTTATAACCATACACTTCTCAACCTTGATATATAATATACTATTATTCAATATTTTTCGCGAATTTACAAGATAAACTTTTCCTTGCTTTCTTAATTGCACCCATATATTCAACAATTAGAAACCATAAACTGAAACCCCATTATCTCCTTAAGTCTTATGCGTTTCCCCCTATCTCCCGTTGTGGTTAAAATTTATATCGAATCATTCAAAATCGCTATTTTTGAATCGTCATTATTAAAAGTTAAAGTCTGCTGTAGATATGTTGATGAATTGTCGGTAGTCCCAATGGTCATTTCTAATTATTTCCGTTTTTTGAAAAATTGTAATTCGTCATGAAAGTTGACGATAATGGTTTTCTCTCATTTCTCCACATTCTCGTTATTCGTAATTGCTAAATTTGTATTTTATGGAAATCTAAAAAAGCTCAAAAATCATGCTGGCACCAAAAATAAAAATAAATACAAAAAGATGTTATGGGATAACGCGCAGTTAAATTGTTGTGGTTAAATGAACTTGCTATTCGGCACATTATTTTCAAGTACACTAGATAATACCTCCTCCATTGCATTAAACACAAATGTCTAAACGTCGCATCGCCGAAAATTGTTCGTTACTCGCGTAAATAATTGCACATTCTGTCTAATTGCGTTTGCTGCCGCAAAAAATCGATTTTGCAGCTCCTGCTTACATGCGGAGGAGCTCTGTCGTGCTTAAACCACATTGTTCTGCGAACTTCAAAAGGTAAGTCATCAAATTTTTGCGCAAACGTTTCTTGTAAAAGTACAAGTTGTCTGTAAGCCTTTCTGGTAAAATAAACGGTTCAATTAAACCATTTCTTAAACACCCGCCCAAACATTAACAGAAAACCGCCACTGAAAGTTAGTTTGTTGAATTTCATGAGAGTTTTGACACTAAAGTCAAGGTTGACAGCTTCGTGTTGCTACAACCACTCACAAAACTTAAGTCGCGGTTCAAAATTAACGTCGATTAACTGTTGGACTCGTTTAAACTTGGTAAGAATACACAGAATAATTTCTTAAAACACGATGTAGAGTACTATGGGACACATTAGCTGCAGGACATATTTCCCAAGTACGACTTCGTTTCCAATCTTCTACAATTTCTAATATCTGCACATACATTGAAGAAAAACAAATGTTAAAGCATTGATTTTATTGAAAAAAATTATTTTTCTTCTGTTGCTAATACATGAAGTTGTTTCCTCTAATTTTCCTAAGTCCTTGCACACACGCCAAAATAAAATTTATTGAAGGCAATTGTCTATTAGGATATCGCCCAAACCACAATCTACGTGTGGTGTGGAACTTATAATTACACTCACCGTACATTAAAACACTATTGTACATAATAAAAAAATTTTAATTAAACATTATGAAGTACGAGTACGTTTGCACGAATCACTTAGAATCAACTAAAGAAATCCGTTAAAGCATCGAGACAGAAATAAATCACATTGCTGAACTCGGTTCTAAGAAAGACGAATTTTGCATTGAATTATCTGAAGTGTTGCTTTGGCTACAACCGGAGATAAATGTGATCGTGTACACAAAGTACATTTTGTAGAGCTAGATCAGTAATAAATCTAAAAAATAAATATTAGTATCCGCTTTAATTATTTTATCAACAATTTATTAATTAAAGTAAATAATGAACACAATACATCAATAAGTTTCACGGATTTTACAACATTACCCACCATTTACCGCATAGTTACAATCAACACTCAATTTCCATTTGTTTAGATAGTCAGGACCGGTATAAAAACTTTAATTGCAAATACTTGAGAACTGGACCAAAGTTTGTAGTCTTATTTCAAATACACCCTGTATATAAGAAAAGTACTTCTTCATAAGTCACTTCTTTGAAGTTCTAAATTAGTGTAGTTAATAAGTTTATTAAAAGTTCTTAATTAGATTTTCAATTACTTGTTCCAAGTTTATTAATTTCTTTTTGGTGCTTAACAGCGCTACGTCTGACATAATCAAAACATTTTGCGTACAGACGCTATTTGTATTGTTAACAGTGAATTGAAAATTTGATCTTGTTAAAAAAATAAATTTGAATTGTGAATATTTTCATTATCTTAACAGCAGTATGCCGATAAACTTAATGCGACCTTTGGTAATGAAGTACCTTCCATGACCACAATATTATTTAAGATACTTACTTTGGAGTGAAAAAACTGGTGCCAATTGGCTTAATCGAATGCAAACATGTGTAGATGTTAGAGGAGAGTGCTTTAAAAACCGATAAACAAAATTTCTAGAGTCCAATCATTGTTTTATTTATTCGTACCCTCGTAGATATCCTTTTTATTCACTGATAGTAATGAGAAATAATAACCAAAACCTTAGCATTTTCAAAAAAAATTTAATTGTTAAATATTTTTAGGGTAAATGGTGTAATATTTATTTAGAATAATATGAATGCGAGCTTTCGAACTTGGTCTGAGTTCTTCGTCACGTCACAAAGAACTTAGACCAAGTTCGAAAATAAATATTACACCATTTACCCTAAAAATATTTATTATGTTTTATGGTGAAAGTTTTATGTCTAAAAAAAATTTAATTGGTCTCTAGCATGTGTTTTACTACTTTTAAATTAAAAAACAGTTCCAGTCATTTTTGATGTTCTTTAATACGCCAATTTCTCCAATACACGCACAATCACATGAGCAATGAAAGCTATATACGCAGTTAGACTGAAAAAGAATAACTAATTCACAAGATTTAAGAATAGACTCTAAAAGTAGAAAATCTAATAACAATGTTGTGCTTTGACAAGATATACCCAACAAGATCTTTAACACAGAGTAGATAAGCGATAAATGCCGGTTGAGACTTAGTTAACGTTGGTTAGATGATTCAACTTTTTTGAAAATTTTGTAATTATTTAAGAAAACACAGTTTTATTTTGTTGTGATTTATAACGTCGATATAATCCAAAACTCCACCAATTTATTTTAACTTAATTATATGTCGCTAATTAACTTGTTTGAATATTTACGTACATATTTTATTTTAATATCAATTTGCAGATTATGATTTGTTCACATGTTCTTTCGATATATTTACAGATTAATTTTTATTTTAGTTTTGTTTATTTCGAATTAGAATTAGAGATTTAGTGTCAACACACTGCATGTTTTTGACACTTAGGCACTTAGATCAACTTAGATGTTTAATAGAACAACGATAAAAACTGTATATGTTTTTAGTTATTAATCACAATAAAATTGAAGTGATTAATCATTAACTAACTATTAGTCATAAAGCATGAGCCATTAATCATTAATGATCCATCGTTAAAATCAGCTTTTGCCCAGTCATTATACATGTTTTGTGTAAAATTTGTAGTCAAACATATTAGTGTTAGTCATGAAGACAGACAGACAGATCCAACTAAATACATGAGGTTTATCTCCCCTCAAAAAATTATAAAAGAATCAGTTTTTTATTGAAGATGTTGCATTACTTAGATTTTGTTAAATATATTTTTGTCTCAACGCCGGCAAATGAACAATAAATTAAACAAACAAATACTGCAAGCATTAATTTTGTTTATCATTTTTACAATTTTATGGAAATTGTTCACCACGTTGTTTTTAATTTAAAACTCTTAATTCTATGCGTATTTTATGCGCATATTCATTTTATTTTTCTTGCATATAATTCACCTCGATAGTAATTATTATTCCTCGCATCTATGTGAAGTTCAAGTAATGTAATTGATATGAAAGTAAATAGAAAAAAAAACGAATAAAAAAATTACATAAAGCCGTGGGTACATTGCAGGAAATCAAATGTCAGCTCTATCTTAATACAATAAAGTATAAAAAAGCTTTTGTGACATTCAATTTTGTTTTGTTAACGTTTTACGAAATCGGAAAGTAATTGGAACGGTGTCGCATTTTTTCTAATTCTCATTTATATTAACGTCTTCTTTGACAAGCTTTTGTCCGTATTTGCCTAAATTATTTTATTTTAAATTCGTCTTCATCTACGGCATCCTGTAATAAAATTCTCGTGTTTTCGTGATTTCTATTTAGCGGTGATTCCTTATAAATTTTCTAGTTTTTGTAAGAGACGTCGCCGGTATTCTCGAAAATATTTATTACAATCGTTTTTGCGCCTTTTCCTAGTTGAGCTGTCTGCTTATCTAATACTAGAAAAACAAATGCATGTCCTGGCACTTATTTCATTTATAAAAGGTCAGGAAGTACATTTGTTATTATAAGTAAAAAACAAAAAAAAAATACTCGAGTTTTGTAAGTTTTAACTGTTTAAAATTCAGAAACAAACTATGCAAGTACATTTAAGCACTTAAATATTGAAAACATTTCTGTTACTTCTTAACACGTAATACAAATTGTTTTGTTAAATATAGAAGTACTAAACATCTGAATTGCAAATACGTTCTTAACAAAGATTTAAAGCTGTTTTGTAATACATATTCATTTATGTCACGGATTATTTGTAAAATATTAGCTTTCGCCCTCTTGCTTGCGTCATCAACTAACCTAACATCTTGATGTCATGTTAAACATTGCATTTTATCAAAACATTGTTCAACATTTTTTATCTCTAAACCATTAATCTTCTGAACAAGATTTAATACCCACAATGTGCTCGAGTTTTTTGTAAAAATGTTAGCCAAAATACTGACATTTTCGCGTATTTATTTACACTATAAATAACAATTAATTAATAAATTAAGTTGTGTAATAGTTATTATTTCTATGGCCACAATATTTATTACAATATTATTCAAAACATCTTGGTTTTATTATAGATCATACGTATTTGTGAAAATAAACCTTCAAACGTCGAACCGAAAGCGACTTTCGATTAATGCTAAAACTTTTAATCCATATTTCACTAACTGGAAGTTTTCATCTGTTGAAACGTAAAATTAGTTACTGGTTTATTTTTACACTTGTTGTAGATTTTACTGGTATAGTCTTTGTTATTTATGTATTGGTTACTCATTGGTTGATTTCAATAAATAAGTAACTATCAAATGATAAAAAAAAACTTGTCAATAAAACATACAAATAAACAAGTGTGACACAATCTTCAACTTTTCTTGAGATACATTATTTATCTGATCAGGCAAATCATCCTTAAGTATTGACTATATGAAAAAAAAGGAACAAGATAATCTATGGTGCTTTGCTTCTGTGCCACTGTTCTAACTAGTCTGAATACAACGGCGGCTTATTCAGGCATCCCTTGTGTCTCGGATTCAGGATATTTTTCACCTGTCAGCGCGCCCCCAAAGAAAAATGAATCAAAGATACGGTTACCTATAATGGCAGGCCAAAAGTTAAGTTTTTGTGGAAATTGACGGTACCTACTACAGAAAAGGTCGGAAACAGAATCCATTTTTCTGAGCACAAAAATGTCAAAAAAGTGTAACCTTGAACCACGATCATTTTGGTACCATATCGCTTTATTGAACAGATCTAGATTTTCTTCATCTGGGTAAAGTATTGCAAGTGCTAATTCGTCTCTTAAAAATTCAAGGTATTTTTCACCTGTCAACGCGCCCCTAAAGAAAATTCGACGATACGGTTACCTACAATTCCAACCCAAACGATAACTTTTTGTAGAAACTGACTAAGAGTTTCTATTTTGTAGTGTTGATTTTCAGGAAACCAATATTTACAGTTTTGCCTATTTACTGTACCGTCGAGATAAAAGGTAGCTTTATCGGAATATACAATACTCGGTAAGAATTCTTCGTCATTATTCAGACGTTGAAACATGGTTTCGCAAAACTCTAACCGGCGGTCAAGATCATCTTAGTTTAGTTTTTGAACCAAAACCACTTTATACGGGTGAAATTTTTCTAACTTTTTATATTTTAAAACGAAACTTGGAACTATTTCGTTGTCTGCTGCCGCTTGGCGTATGGATAAATGGAAGTTTTCTTGAAACTCAAGTAGAACGTTTAATTTAACATTTTTCTGGACGGTTCGACGGCCTATTGTAGTGCGATCTCTCGCACTACCCACTTCCAAAAACTTTTGCTAGATCTTGCGTAGTGGACTATGCAATTGGTTCTCTGTTAGGATATTTGTTATTCAATAAACGGAAAACTTCAATTTGTGTGCAAACTCTGTCTCGGTAACCCTTCATTATCAAAATTTCTATGCTTTCACTTAAACGACAGACCATTTTCAAATAGTATAGGAAAGAAAAATAAATTTGAGATATTACTATAAAGCAATAATTAATCAGCAAAATATAACAAAAATTGTCGAGGCACACGTGCAAAACTCTGACAACCATCAAAACCGTTTGTTTTTTTCCAGTGCTTCATTGATAATTGGTCTAATCGCATAACTTTTACTTAAATTTTTGAAACTTTGAAATGGAATATCTCGGAAACTTTTCTCTTCAAACTCACACTTTTTTGACATTCTTGTACTCAGAAAAATAAATGATCGAAATCCATTAAAAAAATATAGGTTGCCATTTAAAAAAAATGTTGCTAACGTTGTAACTCGAAAACAAAACACGAGCGAAAATGTCAATGACCGAAAAAAACAAACAAAATCGACGACGCGTCCGAGGAAATTTCCTCAAACTTTATCATTTAGGAAATAATGAATTTATTCCATACTTTACGAGCTAACATATGTATAAGCTGATTCTTCACGCAGTCCATTTTTAGTACACATTATGTAGTTCAAAAATACTTTTTACTTGTTGGATTTAGCTGATGGGTCAACAGAATTTTTCTCAGGCCAGTGACCCTCGAAAGTTGCATTATTTATTTATTTTTTTTTAATTTTATTTTTTTATTATTTCACGATCATACAATACGTTTTCCGTTCCTTCTGTTGTCATGTTTATAATGTCAAACCATCTAAAAGATGTAGGTAAGATTTAATAAGGATGTCACAAAATCTAAAATTTTAGAGGACATTGTTTTTGAAACATTTATTTGTAGAGATGAAAGACATTCCATATATTAACATCTAACATGTAGAATATAACCTTCTTGTGTCATCGAATAGTTTTCTTGGGTGTTGAATAGGTTGAGGTTATCCGATCGCACTTGTCAATACCTGACGTAACAATAATATATTACAATTTCTTCAATTTTTACCATCCCTTTGCCGTATCTTTTTTACCAATTTACGCAAATTGCCTTTACGCTTAGATAGTAGAGTTCCAGTAGTATGACTTCTGAAACCACGCAGTTATGATTAAAAACTGTAAAATAGCGGTGAAAAACGTTGTAAGTTAATTTTATACCCACATAATTCAAATTTATTTAGAATAAAACCGCGGCAAAAACTTTAACGCAAAAGACATTTTAAGCAATGTCAATGCAGTTTTAAAAATGCACCGCAGTTAACTGGGAGTCTGGCCCGGTTGCATAAAGCATTGCTAACTTTGACGTATAGTTAACTACGTGATCATGTCATTAAACGCAGTCATTGGTACAAAATTAATTGTTTTGCTGACGAAATTGTCAAATCAATAGCTACAATTTAGTTAACAACGGCGTCAGCTAACAACATAGTTAACTTTGTTTTATGCAACCAGGCATATGTTAACCCAAATACACTCATGTTTGCAAAAAAAGAAAATAGTTCGTAACGGTATCCAAAAGATGCGAATGCTTTGTAGGCAATACCGGATTGAAGTTTTGGGAGTAGCTTAAAAAATAGATTGTTGACTACATGAGCCTAAAGTAGACAAAGTGTAAGTTCTTAAATTTCAAACTAGGTCTAAGTCAAAGATCTCGTATACCGCTGGACCGATTCTTCTATTAAATTATAACCATAAGAAAGCGACCTGGTCTTTTAATTTTGGATGTACGATCAGCATATGTGACAAATATGAGCTCTTCTTTATTTGCCCTGTTAACTATTATAGAGGTTAGATAAGACTTTATGACGACATCCGAGTTTTGACTACCATATATGCATCTTAATAAATTCTCTACACCATTTTGTCAATTTCTTGTGGGTTGTTACACTCATCGACATGGCTCGACATGTAAGTTGTTAGTTTACACAGCGTAGTGCCAATTTATTCCTTTTATAGTTTTACCTTCAATCACGTCCGACATAAAAACCAGTTGTGACTTATTGACAGTCAAGAATTTTAAATAAAATTTTCTGTTGCTTTGATCAAAATTCGTTGTCCAATTTTGAATCCCGTAAAATAACTGTAGCGAATTTTATTATTAAAACTAATTTATTTAAACGACTAAAAATATGTTTTACTTATACTAGAAATATGTACGCTTGTAAATTAACCGAACTAATTAAATCTAATAATATTTAATAAAAACACTTACACTGAGATAAGATAAAGTCCGCAGATAGCTTCACACACTTGTTTACACTAAAATCATGTACAAGATTATTCTCTGTATATTTATGTACACAAACGCGCTAACGACTTATTTATTATTTTTACATTACGGAAATAACTGACCTACGATTTGTTTCGTCGATATATATATATACATTTTAAAAATCATTCTCGAGTGTTCCATGTCTTTCGATATACGTTCTAGAAGATGGATAACAACCTTGAGAAGGATCTCGAATTTGCGAATAACTTCTCGGAACGTTTCAATACAAACAATGCAATAAATGAAATTATTACTGCATAACATTTTAAATACCTTGACATTTCTCGAATGCGTTTTACTTCTCGTCCTCCATGTGATCATAACTTTGACGTGATCATCTAACAATTAGATGATGTTCGTCTGTGTAGATGTCTTCTGTTTGTAATTTATTATATTTTTATCTCTACACTAACTGTTAATGTCATTGTTTGTTTATTTATTGAATTTTAATTTTGTCCTAGTCCATCGATCAGCTTATCATGGGTCCGTTTTTATTGGCCATGATAAAGTACGCCCAATCAAATCACAAAACGTCGCCTGTAAAAATTTATCAAGTGAGTTTTTTTCATCTCCTACCTGCAAGTGTAATACGACTACAAACTCAAGGAGTAGTTTCCTGGTGGCGTTAAATAAAATTTTTTTCTTTAAGAATTTAGTCTAAAATGGCTCATTTTTGAGATATTTGCAATTAAAGTTTTCAGGCGAGTCCTGACTATTTAAATAAGTGAGGATTGAGTATTGATTTTAACTATGCTGGAAATGCCGTGAGATGCGTATTTTAAAACATCTTGATGTGTTGATTACTGTTTTCTTTAATTTTGCATCTACAAAATAAATCTTTGATAAAACATTTACAGCAGATACCATTTTTATTTCTTCGTGTTGTCACTAACCTGACTCATTTCGACAACCTGCTTAGATTTTTTCAGTAGATGTTTATGTTTTGGGTAAATTGCCTTGAATAAACTTTACTTTGACATGTAAAAATACTTAAAAGTACTAGAGGTATTCCTCTTACCTATGAAGCACATGGGCGAGAAAAACCAGCTCATGTACTTGCAGCGGAAGAACAAGTAAAAGAAATCTTTTCAACATAATCAGAATTGTGTTTTTCCTATATATGTGTAGGTATTGCAAATTATACTAGAGAAATTGCTTGTAGATTTAATATGTCGCATAGTACAGTACACTGTATTTATTATTATCTGTTTCAAAATATATATTTGAAGTGAAAAAAAAAACTTTAATTAAACCGTTTGTTTTACCACAAAGACTCGTGGATGACTTAACATTTTTACAAAAAACTTTTCCCACAGAATTTTATGACTTACTCTTTGAAGTTCGCAGAACAATATGGTATATACACGATGGGTCTCCTCCGTTTGCTATTTTTAAAATATAATTTTTTCGGATCGTTGGATTTCAACAAAAAACAGCAAACAATGCGCGCTGGTAAGCCCGTAGTCCAAATATTAACCCCTAAAATTTATTTCCGAGACTATATGAAAGGTTGAAGTAAACCCCCGTAAACAATAGAGCTGCAAAATCAAAATTTTGGCGTCGGCAAATGCAATTAGACATAATATGCAATTGTTTACGCGAGTAATTTTTCGGCGAAGTCTAGAGGTTCGTGTTTTAGCCAACGGAGGACATTTTGAACATTTGTTATAACTTGAAGGTAACAAAATCTGATTTTAATTATTTCTTTGTATTTACTTAGTAGCACACTGATATCTTACAGAAATACTTGTTTTGCATATCTAGTTTTATTTTTGCAGTGTTTTTCATTTATTGAAGTATGATGACTGACTACGTAACATTAGCTACAGTTAAACATCTGTAAACAGGTTATCTCTTAGGTATTATCTAGTGTGCTTCAAAAGAATGTGCGTTTCTTAGAATAACAACTTAATTTAACAACAATAGTTTAACTACACCTTATCCGATAACATCATTTTGTGTTAATTTTTATTTTTTATGTTAGCAAATTCACTCTTATTCGTATTATCAACAACCTTAGGAGATTATTTAATGCAGCAGGCCCGTAATTTACGCTTTATTTTGCTAAAAATATTAGTTTTTAATGATTTTAACATTTTTTACTTGTATTTATGCTCTAATTACGACCAAAAAGAAGACGTATTTAAAGTAAAAATCATAACAGAAAACCATCAAGAACATTGTTCTAATCAAATAGTTTTTTCCTTTTGAAATAAACATATTGTAAGATGTATGCTAGAACCTTAATACCTATATACATATATAACTCAATAATGATGACTCGTAAAGTTTCCAAAATTTTTCGCCCCGGTGGATTCTATTAACATAACACGTGGCTGTCTAAAAACTCGGCTAGCTTATGGACATAAAATTCTCGCCTAATTACTTAAAATGTTGATGAAAAGAATATTTCAAAAACACCTGGGATTCTCTGCTTTGAAGTTTATATTTTAACGTTTAATTCGTGTTCTAATATTTACGATGTAAAATTAAATAACTGAAGTACTTATTTAATAATACGTATTATATGTGTTTACTTTTCTTTAGAAATAATGCGATAAAATTTAGAATTCGAATTTAGATTGAGTTTGGGTAGTTTGTTCTCCAGAACGATTACTAAGTAGTAAGTTTACATTTTGTATCTGTTTAAATAAATTAATTCTATTGTATATTTTCCATAAGACATTTAATTTTACTATGTATTTAAATTATTTTCAATAAACAACCTCTTAGACATTTTATCGACAAGTAAAAAAAGCTTTTCCTTTTCTGCAACATATACATAGATTAAATAAAATGGATAAGTAAAAATGACAAAAACATGCGTGTCTATGAACTCACACAATTCTAAACTGTTTTTTATTCTTTTTAGATCAAAATTTCATTAAAAAAAAATAAGATTAACGAAATAAATTAGGTTCATTTCTTAACAAAATTTAAGATAATGATAGTATTTTACATTATTAGGCAAAAGAATTAATTTTACTTTTAGGGCACTGATTGCCTTAGCAAGTAAATCGATTGTAATAATCTCGATATATGTATCATGAAGCAATTAATAAATGGCGTGGAAACTTGGAACGATTCGGGAGAATGAATTTCACGTACTTTGTTATATCACTTTGTAATTATAAGAAGTAACGAACTACGAATTTGTCTTTTCTTCCATTATAATTCTATGGATTATTAAAACATAATTTTTTTTTGTTATCTTACAAATCTTTCGGGAACGAAAACATTAAGTTTTTGTTTGCGCGTTTTTTCTTACACGAAAAATGAAAATAAATTGCTTAAAAATCTGGGAATAATTTTATTTTTAATGAGCGTACACCAGTGCCCTAAATAAACATTAAGCTTTAAGTTATTTCGCATTGCCAAGCCAAGCGTAAATGTTCAACTGTATCTGTTTTATCTTTGCAATGTTATTCTACAGGGGTGTATTTACGTTATGAATTTACTTTTCTTCTCTCCGTTTTCTCTTGTGGTTTGTAACAAAACCAACAGGTTGCCGCGACGTTACAATTATGCCGACATTTTTTTCCACTAAAAATCTTGTATCTACAATAATGTCAGGCTCCCCTTTGTTTTATAATTATGTTTATAATCACAGTCCTGTATTGCAAAAATGATTTATAGAATTTACCACTGACCCATACACGCCAACACGCACAAACACTAACACCACCCCGAGCAAAATAAATTATTTCCCAGATAGAACAAAAAATTATATCACGCAATTATTTCCGTTATTAAAACAATCATTTGTACATACATGTATGTTTATTGTCGTTGTTATTGATTTATTATTTGTATTTGCACAAAAATCAGTTAGAAACGAAATTCTTTCAAAATCATTTACATAACTAAGTGAAAACGTTTTCAAACGATCGTTTATACAAAGCATACATCATGATAAAATCAAATTGTGTTTTATTCTTGTACAGGCGAGAAATTTTTATTGCCTTACGTTTTTTTCTTTTTGTTTTTGAAACCATAATAGTGTATTTAGTCAATTTTTATGTACTGTTGTCAAAATTAAGAGCGAGATTTACAGTTTAAAGACCACTTACAATGAAAGAAATGTTTATAAAATGAAAACATTGAATAATGTTGCGTGTGTAATTTGATAGCACTACTCTTTTTACTGCGATTTGCTTCTATAACATAGATTGTGTGTTTTGATAATTCTTATTTCATCGTTTATTTATGTTTTTATCAATTTTTTTTTCTATAAACAACCCATTCGTATTAACAAAGATACAAACTAACAACAGTGTCATGTATTTATAAAAACTTTTAAATTTGTATGTAATCATGTGCTTAAAATAGTTTAGATAAAGACATTTAAAAATATTCTTAAATGTTTCTTCAATGTACAATTATATTATTTAAATTATTTATATTACCGAGTCAAAAATTGTTAACAAAAAAGCATTTGGTAAAAATTGTTATAATGTAAAGCAAATACTGTTTCATACCTCAACAGCCCAACAACAATTTTTGACTGAGTCTAATGAAGTTAAACTTAAAAATGTAAATTAAAAATTATTCGAAAAACGACTATATTGGCTTATGTCTGGTAACAGCTTGAAAATTGTTTAGACGTAATACTCATTAAAAGAGATACAAATTTGCATTGTTGCTCTAATCTAGTCGGTTCTTGCCAGACGGGCGCCAGGTTTTCTAAGACGGCTGCCCACAAAAGGACATGGCGTTCAGAAAGCTGCTCTCGATTTCTACGTGCTAGACCAGTGATTCTCAAAGTGATTCCTACGGATCCCCAAGGGTCCCCGAGATCATTCAAGGAGTCCGTGAAAAATTAAAATTGATTTGTGGATCCCTGAACAACGTCATGGAGCCCGCGCAAGGTTTAATATAAAATTTAAAAATTGTGACACATTATTATTAATATGGAAGTTAAAATAAATAACAATGATTAAATTATTTGCAACTTTTACGTCCTAAGTAAAAGATACATATAGACAGACAAGTAATAACAAGCATCGCGGTGAGTCAATCCTATTTATACATCTTTATACAGGAACGCTATAGAGCCGATACCTGCACCAACTATACAAAAGTCGTGCATCTAATGAACAATTTAGTTCTGTGTTATGCGTGATGTGAAGTGCATACAACAAATTTTCATTGTTTTAGATAACAAGAAGTATAATTTTTTATATTGTGACGCAAGTATGTTTCAATAAAATTGATATCTTTTTTTAATTTAAATTTATTTAAGTAAAGTGATATTTTTGTTTAAATTGATTAAAAACTTATATATCAGAGTTATCGATATAGTAATCCCTTAACATTCATTAAGGATTCCTTTTTTACTAAAAACTTAAGAAGGAATTGTAAGTTTTGCAAACACAGATGTGTTTCTGAAGAATATAGGTATTATTAATGATTCTGTAAAAGAAGTTAGATATATTGGGTTTTATAATTTCATATAATGCACCCTAAAAGTATAGCTTTCTATTTCATATTTTGGTTTATTTTGTTTACTTCTGCGAATAACCAAATCCCCAAATGTTTGGAATTACTGTATATTACACAGTATGTGACATGTATATGAAATTTTGTCCTTACATCTTAAGTAATTAATTTAAAAGAGCGTTACAGTGCAGCATTCCATTAAAAAAAACTATTATAATTAACAGTGGTTTGTTGCAAATAAAAATTTTGATGTATATATATTTTCCTATATCTTTTTGAGCTCCTTTTTTTCAGATAACAGTATAAGCGAGCCAAAGAAAAAATGCAGACAATACAGTGTTGAATATATGAAATATGGCTTTATTCCGCCACCAGAAACTAGGTATCTTCTATGTAATAAAACTATGCAAAACAATTCAATGAAACCCTCTAAACTTTAATAAAATTCCATAGTGACAAAAAATATAAAGATTTAAGGTTTTTTCAAACAATAAAAAAAATATTTGTAAACACCGACGTTGCAAGAACTCATAGAGACAACATCTAAGAGAGATGACTATAGATTGCGTGCTTCTTATAAGATTTCTTTAATCATTGCAAAGTCCAGAAAACCGCGCACTATTGGTAAAGAACTTATTCTACCAGCTGTAAGTGTAATCTCATCTTCACACGACAGGCCGAGGGTATAAGGACCCGCTACAGACAATTACGGAAGAATTAAATTAAACTGCAAGAAATGGGAAGAACTGCTTACCCCAAAAAAAACTTCCAATTAAGTCACAAACTATTCAGTTTAAAATCACATGAATATATTTGAAATAAAAATGGCCACTGTCAACTGTCGTTGAGGGTACTAAACTTTCGTTTTATACCAGCATCACAAGAGAAATGTCGTCTTATGCGTTTGACAATTCGTCTGACACCGATCATTTTCGGGATAGCACGAAGTGCAGAATACAAGTCTTATACAAGGAACAAATTTCATACTAAGACATTTTTAACATAACAAAGATAAGACTTCTTACGTGTTTTTATTAATACACTTGCACTTTTTTGCACTTTTAGATGTTACTTGAAAAATCTACTCCAAGAAGCAATTAATGATTACAATAATGGAAAAAGTACTTTTGAAGCTATTGGGGGAAAATATGGTATTTCGGTTAGTTATGTCGTAAGGTAAAAAATTCTTTTATGAAATATTTCTCTTACTGTTGATTGGTAATTTCCGTTGGAATGTGATGGTATAAGAGAATTAGTAAAGAATTATTTAAATAAACAAAGGGTTATCAATCAAATGATTTAAAAACAACATGCCAGGAAGGGAATGGTACACAAACACAGAAGCTGTCTCAAGCAATTAAACAAAATAAGTCCTTCCACTATTAACCCATACTTTGACAATTTGACCGATGCGATGTTTTAATTAACGTTGATCCAGCAACTATTGTTAACAAATTTCACAGGCGATCCAGGTTTGGTGACAGTCTCTAAAAGAACTAAAAAATTATGAACTCATCTAAAACAGCGACGTTAGTTATGATTAGTGTTGGGCCTTCTGGGAAAATGCTCCCGATTTACGTTGTATACAAAGCTGATCACGTGTGGTCAAGTTAGACGAAAAATAGCCCACCAAATAGTACCCATTTGACACAACTAATAAATGTAAGCGTTTTTCGACCTATTAAAAACGCTTGTAGTAAAACCTTTTGAATAAATTACCAAAGGAAATAACCTCGGCAAAAAAGCAGAGTCAACCGCCACTCTTGCGTTGCAATAAATATTTAGAAAAAAAATACGAAAACACTGACACCCCAAAAAGAAGAAAAAGAAAACTTGATATTCAGCCCGAAAAAAACATTTCAATTGAAAAAATTATTCAACAGAAACCTCAAGATTTCAAAAACAAAGTTTTAAGAGCAGAAAGTACACAGATCCTGATCCGTCAAATCTCAAGAATAAAAGCACAAGAAAGCAAAAAAGAGTTTTATCAGAATCTTTAGCATCTGAAACAGAGGAAAATATTAGATCAGAAAATGAATCACTTCCACCTGAAATAATAAGTAACGAAGAAATGAAATGAAACTAAAAAGACTTTGCAATATCAAAACCAACGCAAATATGAACTAAAAGCAGTCAATATCAGGAAAGCAATTTTATAATAGCCGAATTAAAATCGAAAAAGAATGTTTTCAAGAAGTTTATAGCTAAAATAGTGAGCAGAAAAAATAAAGTTTTTGTGTGCTTTTATTTCAAACCACAGTCCAAGAATAGTCTGGTAAAAAAAAGACTAATTTGGTTTTTTATAGTTTTATTACTTAACGTAGAATTTTTTTGTGTTTTGATTTTCTTCGTATGCTAGTTTATCTGTCTGTTGTTGTTTATTTTGGGCTTACCAAGAATATTTGATATCGCCATAGTAAAAATAAAGTATTTTTCATTAAAACTAATTGTTTAATTATGTTTGTTTCACGTCACCCCCAAGTAAACTGAATTGAACGAAACGTTAATTATAGCATTTTTTTCAAACTGCTCCATCTCGGGGTGAGTTGAAAAATTGAATTTTTTATTTTTTCTCTGGAATACTAGAATATACATATAAACAAGATTTTACTATTGCTTACTAATCTCTAAGACCCAAAGTGTTGGTTTTATTTATTGAGCTAGCAAATTAAACAAGTACAGATATGAAAATTTTTATCAAATCACTCCATTTTACGGTACTTTCGTTTTGAGTAATTTCAAGTCGTCGTTTTACTATTACGCTTTTAGCGTTTAGAATAGGTATTGAGTCAAGATCCTCTTTACTGAAGTATTTAGAGCGCTATAAAACCGCTCGCAGGTATGGCAGACGCCGCCATTGTTCTATTTTGCTAATTTAAAGTAATTTCAGCAAATTGACGAAGACTCTAGGTATTTTTTTTACCCCTAGTTACGGGAAGTTAAATCATTATCCCATTGTAATGGTGGTTAAAAAGGCTACGCTCAAAAAGAAAATTTTTGGCCTCGATCAGCTGATAATCTAAATAGTTTTTATGTTAGTTACTTACCTTACGCCTTCAGCTTTGCTAATTATAATAATCCTTCAGCTGTGTCACTTGCTTATCTACATTTCTTTATATAAAGCCTTTAGCCAATTTTAATGTGTTTACGGTCATTATTAATACTTTACTTTCAGTCGAGTATAATTATTTAGCCTTCACCTTATAGAGAGTATTACTGTTTACGTTCATGACTTAAACGGAACGAGTAACCTGAATAATTGCTCGTATTCAAGGCCGGTGATGGCTAATTTGTACTTTTCGAAAAAGTGGGGAGTAGTGTACAGAGTTAGTTAATATTTTTGGAAGTTCGAAGCCTTTATTGAATGAAATTATTGCGACTGTGTGTATGTGTTAATTTTTGATCAATTTTGTCTCTAATTGACTAACATTTGTTTATTGGAAAATATACAATCAATTTGTTATGTTCGCTCGTTATTGATTGGTTTACTTTTCTCCTCTACCTAATTCTCAACCACGCCCACTCACCGACATCTCAGCTAGTCGTGATGTCGTGGTTGTTGCCAGCAGGAATGATATTTATTGCTAAAAACTAGATCGTATTGAAGCATAATATTAGAAAAACAATGGAAAGACTTGATTGTGTTAATAGCCATCTACATATTGTGCAAATCACTAAAGTGAAACACTAAGATTTAGTCATAAGCAATGCAAAAGGGTACAGTAATAAATAATTTATGTGTGAAACCAAACTATATAAATGAAATCATTTTGTAATCACATTTAGTAACAGTCATAGGTATTTAAAACTTGTTCAAAATGAAATTTTATACTAATCCACCAAGGCACCACTCACAAACTCGAATTTATTTTAATTGCAAATTAAAAATACATAAATTGCTTAGTACATATAATTACAACAAGGATATTAATAAATAACAATGTCAGAATATAATGAATCAAAAATTAGTTTTAAGATACTCGTAAACGGTTCGCAACAAACACAAACAGAAAAGATAATTAGTTTCTGACTACAATGCTTTTGATAAACATTAATTTTCTCCTCAAATCTAATACACCAATATTATTGAAACCCAAGCCGTATAATAAATTTGTGCTTCTGGTAAAACGTACTAAACAGACACCTGCTGCACACATCAGTTTTATAGTGTAAAAACATTAACAGATAAGATGCGTAAGATATACATCTGACAACTATTTGGTATGGTATTTCAAGAGAATAATATTAAATTACTGTTATTTACCGCTTTATGTAAATAATACATTTATTCTGCCGTGCATTTATTTTATTACTAATAATTTTGGGTAACAGATACTTAAAACGAGGTTTTAACGTGCCTTTAAGTGGTGCACAAAAACCGACAAATTGTCGATCGCTAGCCAATGTGAATCATTATTGACCATGTTGGCTATGGGTAACCAAAAAGCATTTTAAACAAAATCGTAGCGCGCTAAATACACCAAAACAGCAACCTTCACTGCTGTAAAAACTAAACAAAAACCAAAATTTATAAATATTGAAGTTTACACAATCAGTGTAGACTATCGTAAAATTTATAATTTGCCTTAGTTCCTGTTAGTTGATTTATCACGATATGAGATGGTATTATTACGAATTTAACGTTTTAGTAATTGAAATAATAACGTCTATTTTACAGTTTGTGTAAATCTACCTCAAAACCGCTTAAGATTCTAACCTTTTTTAACTAATACCGCACATTTATTGTATACATAAAGGGTACGTTTCAGGTTTGCTTAAAACGTTATCAAATCCGTCTAGAATCTAGAGTAGTTTCTATGTAGTTATAAAATCTATTCATTTAAAGGTTTGTGCAAAAATAGTTTATTTTCAAGATAAAACCAACAAATTGCCTGTCAATTTAAAATGTATTTCGCTTACCGACCCGCATATTATTTTGCCTTTTAAATTTCAAAAATTTTTCGTTCTATACAAAAACCGGGTTGACGTTAGACGTTTTATTAAAAAGTTTTAAGGCTTGTGTAGCATTCAAGTGTACATCAATTAATTTCAAATTACATTTTTGTTGTGTTCTTATTTCCGATTTGTAATTCTAACCTGAAAATAGCGTTCGAACTTATAC
Source organism: Aquatica leii (assembly GCA_035610365.1). Taxonomy (NCBI): domain Eukaryota; kingdom Metazoa; phylum Arthropoda; class Insecta; order Coleoptera; family Lampyridae; genus Aquatica; species Aquatica leii. The sequence goes on from CM069436.1 coordinate 61,533,838, forward strand.
TCATAATTCAAGTTTGTTAAACATTGAAGAACTAATTTTTTTTATACTGCATGACCATTATACAGATGCGATAGTAATGCTCTTTCTTGTAATAATTAATTGTTGACGTTAAAAATACTACTATTTAATCTCTAATCGATGAAGTGTCAAGTTAACTGCACTTACACTGTGAGTATGTACCTTATTACCCCATCTGTGTCATACAGTCCAATTCCTTTTTGCTATCACTTTTACTTTACATCCGGCAGATGTCCATCTTAGTTCATCGAAACATCAGCCAGTGGCGGATGTTCGCTAAAGCCCAGTAAGCCCGGCTAAGGGAAAAAATACACCGATGCATGATAAAAATGAACGACCCAAAGAAAATAAAAACGCTCATTAATCTGGCCGCTGGTATTACATGGCCAAGGGCGGCCAAGACTGCAAATCCGCCACTGACACCACCTAAGTTATTAATCGATGTTAAAAGCTTGAATTGATGTTTCTTCAGCACTTATAATTTGTTTGTGCCTTCAGTACCTGTATGTTTATTTTGAAAATATTATCGAGCATCCTTTCGTATCGTGCTTTCAGTTGATATTTGTCAAAAACTTATCGGCTTCTGGACGATACTCCAAAACATTTTCTTTAAAACAATAATTATCAATCAAATCTGCAAAAAATAAATGCTCCAAACTCAACAAATAACAAGAAAACAAAAAAAACAACAGTGAAACGACAACCCAAATCATAAACGTCCATTTGAAAAAAATACCATATAGAAATATCAAAGAAATGCAAAGAAGCTGGGAGCGAAGATATATTACCCAAATTCCTTAAAAAAAGTGATGCAACAACAAAACGGTCACTACAGAAACTTTTTAACAAATGTTTATCTCAAGAATATATACCAACAGCTTAAAAGAACTCAATCGCAATACTATCTACAAAAAAACTCCACGATCCAGAAAATTAGCGATTTTAAGCGTTATTACAAGATTTCAGTTCAAAACTAAAGCAGAAAGTCAAACTATCACAATATTACCAAATCAAAAGTTTTGGAAATAATAATCTTTTAGTTTTTTATAAAGTGGATCAAGGTTTACATCTCTTTTACCAAAATTAGAACAAAAGTCAAGTTGCACGTCTAGAAACATCAAATTCTAAAAAAATCCACTTAACTCTTTCTTTGCGACTGACTGATATATCCGTCACTACAAAACTACACCCAAAGATGACTGACGGATATATCCGTCACTGGTTCAAACTCCTCTCCGGAGTATAAAAACTAAATCAACTCAGGACGATACCGTGTAGTCCGAGAACGTAATTGTTAATTGTTAAATACTGGAACTACTATTGAAAATATATTTTCTAATGTCGAGAAGACTTCACTAGAACCCAAAATTATATACTCGGATTTATCGGATCACTTTATGCAAATTGTTAAAACAGTCGTTTGTGTGAAGCAGAAAAACAGTGAATCTCAAAAACTAATTCGATTATTTCACAATCAGGAAAATAATCAGTATTTCAAGCATTTAATGAGCTGCCAGAATTGGACAAACTTAAATGAAAATGTGAGTGCGGATATAAAATTTAATAATTTTATAACAAAATTTCAAGAAATTGTAAATTTAGCATTTCCTTTAAGACAGCAAAAAAGTAAAAACCAATACCAAATGTTGGGTTTCCAAGAAAATAATTCGTCAGGGCTAAGGGAGATGCACAAATATTATAAACTGACAAACGATCACGTATACATAACATATATAAGGTGATGAATGCAAGGCATAAACAAGTTGTAAAGGATTCCAAACAATTGTATTATCAAAATCAATTTCAGGAAGCTGGTAATAAAACTAAAATTGCATGGAGTATAATAAATCAAGAAGTTTGTTCGAACAAAAGGAAGCATTATCCTGAGAAGTTCAAAGATGAATCAGGGGAAGAAATAAATGATTGGAATGACACAGCAAAAAAATTTAATGATTATTTTGTGAAGTCGATTAATGATCTTAGGAATCAAATGTCCCATGACATGGATGATGATAAGCTGGAAGAGGTAAACCCCTCATCAATGTTTCTCATACCGTTTACACCGTCCGAAATGTGTACAATAATTAAAAAGGTTTCAGTTAAGGATTCTGCTGGAAGTGATGGAATTCCTTGTTCGATCTTAAAATATGTATCTCATCACATCGCAGACCTCTTAACAATACTAGTAAATGCGTCGTTTAGAGATGGTATATTTCCGACGGAGTTAAAACTATCTAACATCATTCCTGTCCATAAGAAAGGAGATCGTTCTATAATGAGTAATTACCGGGCAGTGTTCGTTCTTTCGGTGTTTTCAAAGATTTATGAAAATGCTTATTATATGAGAATTGTACAGTTTTAAAAAAAAAATGTGATATATATTTCTTATATCAGTATGCGTTTCAAAAAGGCATTTGTATAGAATCTGCTATATTAACAATAATAAAACACATTTTCCAGAGGCTCGAAGAAAAACAGAAAGTACTGGGGCTTTTTTTCGATCAAACCCGTGCTTTTGAACTAAAAAATTACTCTTAAACAAACTAAATAGGTACGGTGTTAGGGGAATTGCTCTTAATTCGCTGCAATCATATTTAAGTGATCGTCAACAACAAGTGGTATTAAGAACAAAGAACGAAGAGTTTTGCTTGTGTGTAGTTTCTAATGATAATGGTGTTTCACAAGGCAGCACACTGGGACCTTTCCTTTTCATATTGTTTTTTAGTGATATCGTACGAGAAGTATCTAGTGGGTTACTAAACCTATTCGCGGATGACACGTCTGTTATAATATTATCGAAAACGGTTGCAGATCTTTGTGTTGGTGCAAAGAATTGTATAGTTGAAGTGCAAAATTATTGCAAACGAAATTGCTTAATACTGAACAGTAAGAAGACAGAAGTGGTTATGTTCAGTTTAAAAAACCATGATGGTGTAATAAGAGTAGGGAATGAATCTGTAAAACCTAATAATGTTGTAAAATTTTTAGGTCTATACATGGATCTAGGTTAAGCTTTCATGAGCATGTCAATTTCGTTTTAAAATCGATGGCCAAGTACAAATTTTGTATTTTTCAGTTAAGGAAAAGCGTTAATATTAAAACTTTAAAAATGTACTATTTTGCTCATGTACACAGTTATATTTAGTGTTACGCTATTGTATGTTGGGGGAACTCAAGTAGAATAAATCAAGTCTTACTGTGTCAAAAGAAGATTATTAGAACTATGATATTTAAGAAGTCAAGTGTTTCTTGTAGAACATTATTTGTACAACTTCAAATCCTTACGGTTATTTCAATTTATGTACTAAGATCTGTCCTACATGTACATACAAATGCTAGTACTTTCAAAACGAATCTAAGTAGGCTGAGGCATAAAAACAATGTTATTATTCCCCAACATAGACTGGCGGTAACGGCAAACAGTGCATATGTGATGCCTATTAAACTTTATAATCACTTGCCTTCAGACATCAGAAACATAACTTGTATACATTTTTTTAAAAAAAGAGTGAAAACACTATTATTAATGCATTCATTTTATAGTTTAGATGAGTATTTTCTGTAACACTGTAAATGTACGCTGTGATACAGTTGTGGTTTTTATTTGACGTTTTCTATACTGTATATTATGGTCTAAAGAAATAAATGTATATCTATCTATCTATCTATCTAAAAAACTGGAAATTTTATGGACCAAGTGCACGAATTCAACGATAATAACAGAGGAATAACAAACAAGGCTTTATATGAAAAATTGATTTTTTCTTAAATCTTTCTACCGAAGATATTGTTACTGTAATTATTCAGAAAACCAACAGATATGCAATTCAACAGAATGCACTATAATCGGAAGATATTGACTTGTTCGATACTAACGCCAAAGCATAAAAAATTTAATTCCAGACTCAAGTTTTTTCGTTCAAATAGACGAGAATTTAATACTGTTCAAAAAAAGATTGAGCTTTAAACATTTTATAAACACTAAAAAGCACCAATTCGATAAAATTGTATGTATTGTATGACTGCGATACTGGAATAGTCTTGGACTTTATAGTATATTTAGGTGAAGCCACCAGTAAAAATTTAAAAGACAACCAAGAGCTAGGTTTATCTGAAACTATTGTAGACAAACTCATGAATCAATTTCTTAATCGTTACTACTGATAACTACTGTAGAAGTCTTGTTCTATCGACTTTTTTTATTAAAAAATAAAACAAATGTTTATGGAACTCTCCGGCCAAATAAAAAACATATACCAAAGCTTTAGGAAAAACTAAGAAAATAAGAAGTTTCAGGAGCTCTTAGCGATTATTTATTGGTACTGAAATGGAAAGAACATTGAGACGTTCATATGATAATCACTATGTATTCAAACAAACTAGTAACTTTTCCTAAACTAAACAGACTCACTAAAAAAAACTTACAGAAACCTGAATACAACAAAACAATGAAAGCAGTCGACCGGGGCGACATGATGATATCTAGTATTGATTGTACGAGAAAATGTATAAGAAGTTGCTTTTCCACGTTTTATGTATCTATCTGCTTAATTATCATGCCACATTTATAACTACAAAGGCTAGCAAGATTCTATTAACGAGATTTCATCTAGAATTCGTGCGACATCACTCGTTTTTGGAGCACTGTAAATTTCACCATCTTTGAAGAAAATCGTTCAAAATAGGAGGCGTGAAAGGGTTAAAGAAGTGACTAACAAGTTATGTGTTTTCTAAAGGGTTAGTAGTAACAAAATTGTTGCCGCTTGTAAAACAAAATGCACAGTCAATTGAAGCAAAAACCATTGATCAAAGAGAATAATCAAATAACATTTCCATCTACGATCTCAATTAAATTATTACAAGCATAAGTGTATGTGTAAAAAGAAAAAAAGCATTAAAAAATGTAATTGCATTTGACCTAGCAAGAAATGATTATTAAATATAGATGCAATCACGATTCAACGAACAGCTTTGAGCAATAGTGACAAGTTAGCAACGTTGGCAATTCCATTACATATATATAGAATAAGTGGACCAGTTAGGACAGTAGTTGAAACATAGTTTATAGACAGTTTTTAATTGACAGTTTTAACAACAGTTTTTAATGACAGTTTTAATAGAGAGTTGTTAATAAATAATGTATTAGTTAAGAGTAATGGTTGTGTTAAATAATAAAGGAGTGAATAGTTAGTTGTTAGTTAATGTAATCGTAATTATAAGAAATAAAAAGAAATTTAAATAAAGTGCAATGGTTAGTCAACCTTACAACAAGTACCATTAGCTGACGTTACATATGCAAAACAAAAACTGTATTTATTTTGTATTTCATTATATGTAACATTAACACTATTTTCAAAGTTTTTGTTCACAATGATATACAGATTTAAAGAGAAAACATTAAAGACAAATCCGGTTTATAATGGCTTACGCCGGTTTCCAGTTTCATAAACCCTCTCTTAATAGAGTTATGTAAAAAGTTACGGACCTAGCCAATAGATGACAACACTACTCAGATGATTATTTTCTCTTATGTTGGTGGTGTTAGTAGACGCCATGTAGAATAAGAAACCATTCTAGTCAGTACGCTGTAAACAGTCTCTGTAGTGTTCCGTCAAAAATACAGCACCCATCTTACTTTTTGATTGTACGAAAAACGCTGACCAGCAAAAAAAATTATTTTTTGGGAAAATGTAAAACTCCAAGCGAGTCTTATCTGGGAAATAAAGTAGATGTTGCAAATGTGTTTTAGATTCAAAGTGAGCACGCGCAGTACCCACCATGTGCAAAACTTTTTCACGTCCAACTACTTATACAAAATGTAGCTAACGCGTTTTTTTAATATCCTTACAGTTTCCGCAATTTCACGCACTTTTATACGCTAATCTTCCAAAATCATATTGTTTAGTTTTATTATGAACGCATCTTGAACGCTTATACGCCCACGTTTAATCTCCAAATAAGCTTCAGAAAGAAACATGTGGCACGGCCTGAGCCCGGGGGTTTCACAAGAGCTGGTTAATCAAGACCTAGGTCTTAAAGGAGAAAAAAAAACGAGTTCTATTGCCGAGAAGCATAATAAGGAGAACTGTACGCAGTCCAATACGCTCGGAATCAACGTGAATTTTTTTAAGCCTTGTACCCATAAAACGTTCAGCAGCTACCCTGTACAAACACTGTAAGGTAGCAGAGGAATCCTGTTTAAAGTATGGAGAAGACTGCGACGGTGATTCGTCAAACGTGGCGTGGAAAATGGCCAGTAAAGATCGACTAACAATTAGAAGTTAGAATGGATACCATTCCGTGTTGAACAGTGAACTATCAATTTCTTAACAGAGGATGTGTCGTAAAACCCGCCGGGTGCAGTACATGATACTTCGCATGCCGTGTAACGGAAACACAAGGTGTGAGAACCAAGAACTACAATTTGCTTTAGCATTTGCTCCAGGCGTGTGAAATGAAGGGGGAAGGGGGACTAGCCACCATAGCCTCCGTGCGGTTGTGACAATGACTACATATTTTTTTTTACATTAGACATTAAAATAGTTGAGTCACCATTCATATTTTCGATCATCTAATGTATTTCGATTGGCGCACATACAGGTATTTCAATGATCTACGCGGCCAAAAGTCGATGAAAAAAAATCCAAAAATATTTAGAAAAAACGATCACTTGTGTTAAAAGATTAGTGTGAGTACAATAACTAGTTACCCTTCCTTTCTTCACGTGCACGAGACACCTTCACTGGTAGTTTGAATTTGATTATCTCACTTGGTGTATGTGTATATGTTCTCGGCGTTCGCGTACACATACAAATTTAAACGGATTTTTATTATTTTAAGTTCATGTCTGAAGAAAAAGTGATGGAATTTAATAAAACGGATAATTATCTGTTACTTTAAATATAATTTTTAATATTTTTGTTATTTTCAAATATAGTTTTAGTGTACTGAAAGTCAGGCGTAATATATATTATTTTATTTAGATATTAATCAAATGTAATAAAGAATTTGTTATACTTCCAAGTTATATCCCGTTATAACTTCTAATACAACCGAAACTTGAAAACTTTAAGTAGAAAATAATGAAAAAAATAGCCGCAGAATATCACGGATAAGACCTATTTCGGCACTTGAAATTTTTTTAATGAAAAATTCAAAAAGTGATGGTTAAAGTTAAAATTAGTTTTAAGAATATCTTCTCGTTTTAAGTTTACAAAGTACATGGGTGGTAAGAGCTGTGACTCATAAAATTTTCTTCGACTGCATGCAGAATCTAAATTTACCTAATCTAGAAGAAAAACTTAATTTTTTTAAAGAGCAACTTTTGTCCCTTAAAGGATATACAAAAAACCAAAATGAATATTTAAAACGCAGTTATTAACATTTTAAATTTCAAATTAAACCATCAAGGTTGTCCAAGGCCCATAACAAGAAAAACGTATTTTGCAAATATCGTGGTAAAGCAAACTCATCCTGACCGGCCACGTAAATCATTCTGTGAATTAAGTGAAAGATCTAAAAGAAGCAAAAATGAGAAAATTCGATCTATCTCAGATAAAGCAATAATTTCTAGTGCAGCAAAGACTGAGTTGCGAAAAGCTGGAAATTGCAATGCTTCTAATATACTCAAAGAAATCATCAACAAAAGAAGTTTTCTGACACGTGTAACAAAACATAAAAAAACATTCTCTAAATCAAAAAACGAAGAAACTTGCTCCCTTACTTTATTACAAGCGTTGGCAATGTTCATACAAGCTGATTTGACTCATCGACAGTATGAAATAATTAAAGCTACTAGCAAGAAAAATTTCTCTTGTTATAACCTTGTAAGAAAACCAAAACATAATGTTAACCCCAGCAGAGTCGTGCTGCGTACCTGCGTCGAAAGCGATTTGCAGTCTTTGATTGACGTAACAGTTATGCGCTTGTCAACCTTTCTAGAATATGTCATTATAACATTAAAAGAACAAAAACTCAGACGCGAATTTATTTCAAAGTTGTTTTGTTTTTCTACGGTTCCTTTGTGGTAAAGCAGATAAAAAGGTTGTATGGTAAAATCCAACACCTTCTTCTCCCCGATATTTCCGTTTCGTGAAAGAGAACACTGATATAACGGAAGAAGAAATTAAATATTTCACAAACTCTATTAAGTCACTAAAGGCAACAAAGATATACTTAAATGGGAATGAGTTTTTAGTAAATCATCTGTTCATAATGACAATGGTAGACAGAAAGATATGTAATGCTGCTACCAGCACAAAATCTACTAGCCAATTTTATATATGCTGTGCTACTTGGAAGGACTCTAATCGATTAAATTCAAAAACAGAAATTAATACTAAAGTTTTAGAGTTTGGGATTTCAGTTCTACATGCCAGAATTCGTGTGTTTGAAAGCATTCTTCCCTTGGCTTACAAATCACCAGTAAACAATTTACTTCTAAAATAACAGGCATTAATTATGACCTGATATACAGGTTAAAGGTCATGCTGGAAACAATTTCTAGCGGACATATAATTAATTGAGAAAAATATGACAAAATTCTATAGGCATGGTCCAATCATAATCAAAAATGCTTTGTTGCCTAATAATTTTGTTTCTTAATAATTTAAATATAGGTAGATTAAACGTTATATCAAACACTTAATTTTCTCCATTTTCAACATACACCGGAACAGATGTAAACAACTGCCCACCAGTGTTGCCAATTAACTTTATCGCTATACCCCACATAAACCGTAAAAACTCAACCACAATTCTACAAACAAAATTCATAGATGACAGTTGGTCTAATAAAAATTGAAAAAAAGTTATTGAAAAAACTTAAATACGTAATAATATTTATTTTCCTCTTTGTTTATATAGATATTATGAATGTTGTTTGTTAGTTTAAATGCTATGACACCAGATTCCTCTACAAAACTGATACAAATTTGTTACATGTATGTATATATATATAAATAATAATTCGTAATAAAATTCACGCTTACACTGGTTTCCCGACGACGCTGTCGCCGATAAGAATTAAAATTGACAGTTTTGATGTAAAGAATCTTACTAGTTCATTGGTACTTAGTTTGTCGCTGCAATAGCCAACAATTATCCGCAACCACGTAAATCTCCAAATACAGTCAACTGCTGGCTGGAATGGTTTACTATTTCACATGACGTTCACTAACAGCTGTACCAAGATAAAATTTAAAAAAAAACTGTTCAGCTATGGACTAAGCCAAAAACTTTTTAGACCACACTCGTACTTTACTTAAACACTGATTAAGTAGATATAAAAATCGCAAACATAAAACTTTCTTTAATTTTATTGCTCAACAATTTCTCACTTTTTTATTATTTACTCATAAACCCTAAGCGTAGATTAAACGACACTACAAAAACTACTACTAAGCACCATCCCTATCGATTTTGCTTTACATCATTGACTTGTCGTTTTACGTAAGCAAGATAGTTAATGCACGCCTACAATTTTATACGTTTGATGCTTTGGGATTTCTTTATACATGTTGCAATTCTTTAAAATACTAATTGGTTTTCGATTTAACAATTAGTAATTAGTAAACGTTTCCAATTTTATAACAAACAGATTCAATTAGAGTTTGTAAATTTTAGAGTAAATATAATCGATTTTGTTTTAATAAAGAGTATGTAAACTTTTAATTTGCATTACAGTAACTGTAATTTTTTTCAATAAACAATTGTTGCTGCATTGTACTGTTATTGTAGTTCTTTTGTTTGGTTATTAAATCGATTATGTAATTGTTTGTAAAAATACAGAAATCGCATTCGAAAAACAATTAAAACAAATTGAATTTCTATTTTAATCAGTTTTTGCATTAATGAGTTTATTGAGTTTTTTTACGAAAGGAGTTTGTAATTAAAGACATAAATGACAGATTTTAATGGTATTATATGTAGCGAATACTAAAACGAGGAACGGAAATGCGCGCGCTGTATTATTTTGAAAAGGAAGTATGACAATTTTACAAATTCCAAAAATTGATTTAAGCGTTTATATGTATTTCCTGTATTGGTAAGTGTTAACTTTGAAGCACGTTCTTTTCGTGAGCTGGAAATTTCCCTGAGCGAGTATAAAATTGGACCGAATGTTAAAAGCAAATGAATTTATTACTTTATCGATTTCAAATTATACTCCGCCTGTTTTGTGTACCATTATCTTGGGTAATATTCTTTAAACCTTCAACAAAATGTAAATCTATCCTTTTCTCGTACACTCTTAGAATACTTGATACAAATTATAAAACATTTTTGTTTTCTCGACCATTTGCACACAGTAAAGCTGGCGAAAATTATTTAATAAAACTGAGGAAATAAAATTTCGAAATTACGTTTTGCCTCACGTACCCCTATTTATCAATTAAAGCTCTTCCGTCCAGCCGAATGCAATAACTGCAGGCCACTAAATCATTTAAAATGCTATACAGTTTGTTTCCTCTTTCAATTACCTTACGAGACTTAAAACTTTTTATTTCAAAGTCGTTTCTGTGTTAAATTTCCTATCTTTGTTTCGTGTGCTACTCTGCTGCGCCCAACCATCTATTTTTAAAGAAAACTTATTACAGATTACACGTCTTTTTTTCCTTATCACGTCTTTCAAAACAGAATCTCGTGAAGTTTCAGCAAAAGATGCGTCGTAAGAAAATATAATCCTTATGTAGGTAGTAGCTCTTCATACAAAGTAACGATTCTTAGTTCTTAATGTAGCACATAAACAGTTTTTTTCGTGTACGTTTACCTGTCTAATGTAAGTGCGGTTAAATTACGATTAAATTAACTAAAGCGTTAAAGTCCTGGTTGCACATGGTAATTCGTAATTGGAAACTATTATTAAATTAATTAGCATCATGCTAGTCACGGATGACCCTTATTGCGTTTGACAGATTAATCGATATTATGAACCTAAGCGCATATAAACTTTGTTTTCGTAGAACAGAAGTTATAGTATAATACAAGATGAAACATGAATCTTATTTTACTAAATAATGCGAGAAGCGCAAGTGCGTAGTCTTGTTAAAAGATAAAGAACGTTTTAGCACATTAGCAACACAGAAAAATGAGTTTTCTTTAATTAAAATACGTACCATTTGCGTTAACCGTATTACTTTAAACACAATTTAATTTTTGTTTATTATGATTAAGAACAACTAATAAATAAAACCAATTTCAAACGAGAAATACAGCTATGCATAGAGAGGAAATTCGTTATAGACATATTCTGATGAGTTTCTGTAATCGTATTCAAACCAATAAAAAATGTATTAATAATATAATTACTACATACAATAAAGATATATGAAAATAGCAAGGCGATAAATCTTGAGCTATAGAGCAGATTCTGTAAAAATATTTTTTTTATTAAGTTGGCGACATGAGCCGAACATTGGTGTGAAACGGAATGACTACGGAATGACTTCAGGTTAAAATTTTCCTGAACGTTCTGGTTTCATTGCTGGATGAAACTTTAGATTCTTTAAATTCTCAGCAACAGTTCTTCATATGTAAGATGCATATTTTTTTTAATCGAATACCTCTGATTTCAATTAAATTTTTTTAATTTACTGTGTATGCAAATTATTCTACGCAAGACAATTACGCAATGAACATGCGTAAGTAGTAGTTTAGTTAAGTCATGTTTTGGTTGCACCCCAGTGCAAATGGACGTTTTATGTGCTGCATGCGGCAGCATGGCCACATGTTAAATTTAAATTTGGGATCAAATTAGCATTTGTTGTTGTATCGACAATGATCTTTGTACATTTGTTGTGAATAAAAGTAAACGCGTTGGTTGTATAAAGGAAGCCCCGTCGTTTGTAGAGTTAAGTTTTCTTTTGTTTCTATAGCATTGTGTAACATTTGAATTTGCGTTTTAATTTTTTTTTCTTAAGCACGATTTTTTGTACGTATGATTTAGTTTTTCTAATTACAAAAATTTTGATTGTGAACATATATGTACGTGTGTAGACTTTTACGTTGCGCGCTACCTGCACAAAACCCTGGTAAGGTCAACAATAAAGTATTATCCTTTGAAGTGATTACGAAGGTATTACAGCATTTCTTTAGAAAAATACATAAGCAATTACTGCAATCTTTTAAAATCAAGTTCTTATATATTGTCGTATACCTACACAAAAAATAAATAAAACTGATGTATAATGTTATACTACTGAAAATACATAAATGATTAATTATTTTTTAAAGGACAAGTTCATTTTGACTTGAATATTACTCGTTTATTTTAAAATTTGAGTTACAGCAATAACAGAGGCGTTACATGCTTGAAAATGTGAAAACGAATACAATAAAGTGATTAGAATGGAATTATAATAAATAGAAGTGTTAATCGTATATATTTTTAAATTCTTAAACAATGAGACCTTCTTTAAGATAATGATAAAACGGAATTTCTAATAAACCAAATATTCAAGTTTTAACTAACTTTGTTACTAGTATTCGTTTATTTAAAAAAAAATATATTTTATACAACATTTTACATAATATTAATAATTAATCCAAATAATTATTATATCCTACATATAAAAAACCTAGTATTTGGTTCACAAACTATTCTTATCTACACAGTCTCTTAATCTATTGAGTTTACTAACGCTTCACAAACATTATTTATGCTTAAGTACTGTAACTCAAATTTTGAAATAAATAAATAATATTTAAATCAAAATAAAATTGCTTTTTAAGAAATATTTAATAACTGATGTATTTTCAGCAGTACTAATATTATACATGGGTTTTTATTTATTTTTTGAGTAGGTATACAACAATATAAGAACTTGTTTCTAAAAGATTACAGTAATTCTTTATGTATTTTTCTAAAGAAATGTTTTAACACCTTCGTAATTACTTTAAAGGATAATACTTTATTGTCGACCTTACCAGGGTTTTGTGCAGGTAGCGCGCAACGTAAAAGTCTACACACTGTACGATTAAATTTGTTCAACTTTTGCTATGTGTTTTACGATTACAATTCCAATGGATTTAAAATTACGATTTGTACGCAAAATGTTAGTCTATGTACAAACTTGATAATTTTCAAATCCATTATGTTCTGAAGTTAATTTGGTTTGGTACGTTTCGAATTTGAAAATCTTGTTACGCTACGTTTATGTTTTACGATGGTTCTGGGTATGGATTTTTAGGAATGAAGGGATAAATCCGATAAAGAATACGAAAAATTTGAAAGTTAAATTACAAAAATTGCACAATATTACGTCACCAAAATAAATCTAGTCGTGACCGCACCCAAAACGCAAGTCCGCCACGCAAAGTGATAAAGTAAACTTTAAACTTTTAGGTACTTAACCTTATTCTAATTTTAATAAAAGTATTGTGGCGTCCATAATTAAATTTAAGTAAAAACTTTTAGGTACGATACAATTCCTATTTCCAAAGCTAACTTGACCAAAGATATCTTTTTATTAAACAAACCTTATAGTTTATAATTATCTATTTAAAAAAAATATTTATGTTCAGACAAACTAATAAGAAATATAATAAAAGTTGAACAAATACTCATTATACCCATAGTGGTTTGTACGTACTTGCATTAAAGAATTTTAAAGATTATCTTTGTCAAAAACACCCAGAGAAAAAATAGAAACCTAAGCTTTCTTTGTTTAGATTATAAGCGACCCAGTCGTAGTACATACAAAAAACGCTCACCAACAGATATTTAAATGCAAAATCCTACCACCATCTAGTACAGAAAGCAACTATTTTACATACTTCCGCAAAAAGAGCAATACGATTATCGGATAGCAAAAAATCTACACAACATTGTTGTAGTTCCTAGAGCAGAATGAATGTAGGGCCAAAGAAATGCAAAAAGCATTCGTGAGAGCAAACCAATCCAAAAATCAAGAATATCGTACCACCTCCTACTAACACCGCTTATTTATTGCCAAACACGGGATTATAGACACCGGTGTGAAGTTAACCACGGATCTAGCCATAGAAATTCGTTTTGAAGTTAATGCCAATATAAAGCTTTTAAGTAAGCACTTAGAATGGTACAAAACTATACATTAAAACTAATTAATTAAAAAAAATTATATAAAACAACAGAATTTAAAAAAATTTAAATGTGTACCTTAATTTAGTATAATAAATCGCAATCAACTATGAATAACTCCAGCATCGTAATTTTTTAATCCTAAATAACTTTTTTTTTAAGAAATAGCCTCATCGTGATTTTTTGATATGTTATTATTAATTGTTTAATATAGTTATAAACAAATTTTCAGAAAAATCAAAAATTACTATTTTTGTGAAATTTGCGTTTGTTTATGCGAGAATGTACGCTGAGCGTTGCTGTGAATTCGACGTAAAACAACGTTTATTTAAGAAATAGCCTCATCGTAATTTTTTACTATGTTGTTAATAATTGTTTAATCTAGTTATAAACAAATTTGCAGAAAAATAAAAAATTACTATCTTGGTAAAAATCGCACTATTATAGTTATATGTTTCTTGAAATGATTTATATTATTTTTAATAAAAATTATATAAATTTATAATAAATCATGTTTATGGCGTATATTTATATAGTAACTTTAATTTGGAAATGTTAAAAACCTTTATATTTGCATTAACTTTAAAACAAATTTCTATGGCTACATCCGTGGCTAACTTTACACCGGTATTATAGACACACATTAAATTTTGATGAAACAAAAACGCTGGCTACAACTCTGTTATGTTAAAAATATTTCTGTCTGATTTCCGTACTGTATGAATTCTGCCTCGGATGTACTTACAATTTCGACAATTTCAATTTCAGGTAGAACGAAAGTCAAATGCATAAAACCCCGTGGGTTTCTCCATTATTTAAACATCACAAATCACTTACGCCGATTTGGTGTACTAAATAGCAATTTGAAATGTGTTTGTGTTGAGAAATTCATCGGGGTAAGAATGTTTTGTCATTATAAGCGCAATTTGATTTTCTATTTTATTATTAGCCACTTTAGCGACCTACAGGTGTCCTATTAATGTTGAGATATTGTTGAGAAAAATGATACCGCTACAATTTACGAAATATTGAAAACGGGGTGGAACCAGCGTTAATTACAGACATCAAAATCATTAGTGAATTACTACAATTATAACTGTATTGGAAGGCCCACTTACTGAAATATCAATATTAATCTGAGGGAATATTGGCGCATTTGGT
Organism: Aquatica leii; assembly: GCA_035610365.1. Classification (NCBI taxonomy): domain Eukaryota; kingdom Metazoa; phylum Arthropoda; class Insecta; order Coleoptera; family Lampyridae; genus Aquatica; species Aquatica leii. The sequence continues at coordinate 61,549,076 of CM069436.1, forward strand.
TTTTTCTCATCGATCGTATGAACCGAAAGAATTTATTTGTGATAATTCTATATGTACGTGATGGTTTATTTCAACAAATTTTAGGAAATACTTCAAAAAGAAATTTAAAAAAAATTGGAAGTATTGTATTTTCTATTCTAATTTTCTTTTATCTATGTTGTCAGTCGGTTGCACACACACAACTGTACTTACATATCAGGTTGTTGTCACAATTAACTATAAAACCTTTTTTTGTGTGTAATATATTATTAAACGGTGCGCTCTAGTTCTCTTAATTACCGAGATATTGCATATTTGTAATATATTTACTAATGTAAATTTGTTCTTTTCGAATGTAAAAGTTAGGCCGACAAGTTTAATTTTATGTACGGCGTATTGCCCAACCGAAAGAGCTTAGATCAAAGATTACTGTTTGTGATAATTATCTAAGTACTCTCTCTGTCTTTGGTAAAAATAAATACATTCCGTGTTTGGACCGTGTTGATGTTATAACTAAAGTTGCCAACGTTTCGCGCACTTTTGTAAGAGGCATTATCTGGGCGGGAACAAAATAAAAAACTTAAAGAAGTAAATGTTAATCTAAGAAAGAATCACTACAGAGTTAGGTAATCAACTTGTGAACGAAACCAGATTCTAAACTCCATAAAAATAACTTAATAAGAAGTTGTTTCCGTATTTATAGAAAAAGTATCGTAGCGTGAGTGAGTTCAACTCTGATTGGGGTACGTCCGAAAAAAGGAATGTCTTTGATAAACTAGTAACAACCGGGGACCAAAGAAGGAACAGTTCAAAATCGTTGTCACGATTGAAGTTATTGAGGTGTTTGATGTTTTCTATGCTTTCCCGAACTTTTCTATACTCTTTAGACCTATCGTCAGTACTATCCAATCTCCTACTTACAAGCTTGCCAAGTTTGTGTCGAACATTCTTTCTGAATTTACAGGTAAAATCTCTTCTCACATCAGCAGTTCTCATCATTTTATTCAACGTTTCAAATCTATAAAGCTTGAACACTAGAATCTTCTTCAGAATTTTGATGTCACTTCACCTTTTACCAAAGTTCCTATTAAAGATTCGGTCTTACCATGACATGATGTATGGAGTTCTTTAAAACGGTTGTTTTGGAATCATTGATATTAAAACCTAAAGTCTAGTTTGATATGTTGATGACACCTTTATTGTTTGGTCTCATGTTCGTCTCGAATTGTCTAGGTGTTATGATCATCTAAACAACCAACACCCTAATATCAAATTCACCATGAAAATCAAAAAGAATGGTTCTCTCATATTTCTCGACGTTCTTGTGACATGTAAACCAGACAGATTTTTAGGCCATTCTGTTTATCGCAAACGCACATGGACAGATATCTTCATGCTTAGTCTCGTCATCATCAGGCACAGAAACGTTGTGTAATTGAATATTGTTTGGCGCGCTTTCTCAATCTGCCAACCCGAGAATCTAGACTCGGAATTCCTGCATCGTACTAGAACCTTAGTAAACAATATGAAGCGGAATATACAGGCAGTTATAAATCGTCGTCTACGTAATCGAGTACCTACATTTCTGCTTCAATCCCAATCCAAAATTAGCATTTTCCCCTTACATTTGCAAGGTGACATATTAAACAAGGAAACTTTTTCAAAAGAACGTATTCAACTCGACAGGTAAAACGTCCTAAATTCTTCTTTTTCCCAAAGACAAATTTCCTACACACAAATCCGCAAAACGTTCTAATCTTAGTAATAATTAAAATTATTAGAACTAATTTTGAAAGTTGAACAACACAACTTAAACAAGATTGCAATTTCGAAGCACTTCCAAGAAGTTTGTTACGTGCATAAATTTAAAAATGCACTACTCTGTATATTGTTTGAATTAAAGTTACTTTTCCATTTAACGACGGTCCCTTCCGGCCAAGTAAACAACAGGTCGTCATTTTTACTTTGGCATCGTTCACTACATAACCTATGTCTGAGTGAATTAAAATTAATTTCTTAAAACATCCACGTGTTGTGACACCATGTATAATGAAAATATCTATAATTAATTAATTTAGTCAACGCAGGGTTAGTGTCTTCTATTCTTATTTTGGGATTAAAAGTAATTTCCATGTCTTTTCATTAGCGCCATGTGCTACCTCCCAAATCTAGGTTTCCTTGTCTGTACAAGTTTAAAATCGACGTTGGAAAAGTTCTAATAGAAAGCATTGGACCTATGAACTCTACGATACAAGGGCAAATACAATTGAATTTCTATTCGGAGACAATTGACGTTTAAATAATACCACCTTGTACAAAAGTAGATATGGACCAGATACGATTGATATTTCCATTCGGATGCAATTGATAACTAATACCACCTTGAACGAAAGGAGATGTGTAACAGCATACGATACGTTTCGGTTCTCTTACCTTTTATAAATGTTTCTTTTTACCTGTTGTAAAGCTTGTAAGTCACCAGGTAGACGGATTATTTTAGGTAATTTGATTACAGGAAGCCAGTAAGAAAACGTTTTCTGAAAGTACACCTAAATCTTGGTAAGTCAATTTCTGATTTTAACTATTCGCTGTCGCTACGGTGCTGCTCATGAATCATATTTACTAATCGTGTCGAAGCGTTTAAAATGATTTGCTTCTTATTACTATTACTCAATTAGTTTAAGTTAAATTGTTATCGCATGCTGATTACGTCAACTGTCAATTATTATTATTATTATAAATGTAATTTACTTACAAATATTATTGTATGTCCTGGTTGTTACACTTATAATTTAAGTGTCTTGTAAGTTGCCGATACTTTTGATGTTTTAGTATATTACGTATATTTGTACTCGAACTAAATTTATTTACTGTGACGCTATCAAATTATCTCTACTTGTTATTGATTCAAACTTTAATCTAAGTTATCATTGTAAAGTAATTAAAGTACAATTGTGGTTAATGATTTGGTTTCTTTCTTAGTTTCCTCCAGCTTTACAAACCTTAACAATTTTATACAAGCTTCGGACCTCCTGTGCTGATCTAGCAGGAGCTGTATCTGCAAAAAGAGATCTGGCGCCCAATAAAATAAAATCACTTGAACCTCCCCTCCGATGGGTATTGTTTCAATCCCACAGCGAGTTGGCCGTGCAGGGTTCGTAAATTACAAGAAGCTTGCAACAAGTTAACGACCTCGTAAAGCATATATCCGTTATCTGTTAACACTGTATACACTTTCGAGCCGTAAACATTTCAAGTAAATAATGATATAGTTATAACCATCCTCTTAACTCTGTTAATTAGCACATTATAAGCAAAATGACAGTCTACCATTTTAACTGTATTAATCATTGTAAAGTTACAAACTACCAACCTTCTAAGCAACCCCACCCACGTGCAAGCCTGTCACCGTACAACCACCAATAAAACTCGAATAAATCAGCGTTTCTGATTTCAGATTCAAACTTGGACTTTTAAAATCTTACTTGCTGATGTAGTACAAAACGTTATCCCTAACCGGATTCGTAAAAAAGTCATTGTCTGTGCTCAAAAGTCTTCTATAGAACATCTTTCTTGTCATGGAAAAAATTGCTCAGAAGAAAAAGTAAAATAAATATATACTAAACTTGTTGCTAACATATATAGCAAAAATATGTGCACATGGCTGCAAGATAAGATAGTTACTGTTAACCACGACAATGAACCCACTGAGAAAAATATAAAAAATATGTGTAAAGTGATAGATGTTATACTCTGTCCGTCCAAAAACAGGTGGATTAAAACCACAAAATTAAGACCGATTAGAAAGGGAGATCCAGGAAGACCACAAAAAAGATGTCTGAAATGTTGGTTTTCCACATCAACAGCACCACAGTAAAGCATAAACGTAAATAAAACAGGTGAAGATGTTTATGAAACTAACACAGAAAAAACTCTGATGTGTTTTAATAACCTTACCAGAATAGTTGTTTTTCAGTAATTACCTGCAAAAATAATTCGAAAAAACTGCTATTCCGTTAAAAAATATTTTATACATAGGGATGGTCTGCGGGCTAGGCCTTGACGCGCCCGGCCCGAGGCCCGGTTTAGGGCCGGGCCGAAAGAAAAAAAATCGGACCGAGCATCAGGTATATATATTTCGGGCTTCGGTCTGGACCGGGCTCACGATCACAATTCGGCCCAAAAAATCGTGCTCTTTCGGCCAACCCGAAAAATCGTGCTTTTTAGGCCAACCCGAAAAAAAACAATTCTGATTAATAAAATTTGTATTTAGTAGCTGTTAATTGTTGGTTTTAATTTATCTCCATTAAAAATTTGTGTAGGGATTATTCCACTCGATTTAAACTGTTTTGTCAGAATTTCTTATCGAGCCGGGCCATAGAAAAATAATTTGGGCCGGTTATACAGTTCTTAGATTCCGTCCCCACTTATACAATCAGTCACATTTTACGACTGTTTGTAAACAAAAAATTATGTGATCAGTTCTGTCGAATAACGATGAGTAGAATCTGATGTTACTTTGCAAAACTGTGCAAACTACAATCAGTTTATTATAAATGCTTTAAATGCAATGATAATAAATATTCTCCAAAACTTGCACTCCGCCTACAGAATCGTATAAAATAAAAAAAAAACCAAAATTAACCTTTTTATTATTTGAAAGTATTAGTTAATGTAAAACAAATCTGTACTAAATAAATTACTAAAAAAAGCTTAAGCATATTTATTACAAAGCTTCAGCCAACAATGAAATCGGAAAAGCCATCAAAATATATTCGACTAATAATTAATGTCAAAAACAACTTAATTTATAATAATTGTTTCCAAAATCTCCATTACACATTTACATCGATAGTGGTAAATCATAACGCCCACTAATATTAACAAACGACCGAATCGCCACGATTTATGGATTCGTTTTATTAAAATAAGAAATTTTGTAAAGTAAAATTAGTAAGGGTATAACATCGATATCGCCAAAAAGAGAAATAATTCGAGGGTCGAATGTATAATATCGGCAAAAGACAATAACAAAATTGCTTTTATAGTAGATTATGCTGAAAGATACGAAAGTGGATTATATTAAAAACCCAGAATCGAAACAAAACTATTCGTGTTTGTATCGTATCGTAAAAATGATATCGAGATAGTGAAAATTGCAAAGTTATAAATAACAAATAAACGTCTACGTTTTTAGATATTAATAAGAAAATAAACGGATAACATGAACAAAAGGTAAAATAACTTCAAGGCATGATATAAAAGATGAAAAGAAATCAATTACGGTAAACTTTCGGTTCCTTTATAAGTTAACAGCTTTTGATCTCCTTTTTTTGAGTGTAACAATCGAAGCAAAATCAAAATTAAACCTCTGATGGGGAAATGATTGCTGATTGCGACACCCTTGAGAATCAACATTTACGATTGTGCAACTCGTTCATTTATTTATTTGTTGTAGTGTCTGCCTCTAAAAGCTAACAAATTCGTGCCATTCCCTAAAGGAAAATCGCTTTCTAAATACGTTAGGTAATCTTTAAAAGCGTCTCGAAATAAAAACATTAAAAATGTAGAAGATTCAATTAAATTATTCTGGTTACTATTTTACATTCTTCTATATACAGTAATTTCATTAATTTATTTTATCATAACAAACAAAACGTATTTTAGTGTATTTACAATCACATATTTTGCCAGTTAGTAAAATTAAAATCTTCGTACTGGATTATTGCATTATAATAATAAAATCTTTATCGTTCGTTATTGTTACTTTGATTAAGGATCGAAGTTTCATTGCAAGAAGCGTTGTTGTCAATTTTCAATAACGAATTAGTAAATGTAAAAAACAAGATAATGAATAGAAAGAAAACTTTGAAAATGTTAAATGGTTTGCAGACTCTCCAATAGCAAATTGTAATGAATTAGTGCAAAAATTTCACCACATAGTTACGGAAATCACCAGCAGACAGACTCGTCAGCACTGGAAACACTGATCCAATTACCATAATAAACAAACAAATTTCGTCGTTAGTTAATACACTCATGGCTAATGATGTCCACAGTGTCTGCTACTAAGATTCATAATATAATACAAAAATTGTATTATATAAAAAATGCTTTCATTTGCAAAACAGCTAATATAATGAGCAACGCATCTTATGTGCAGGCGTGAAACATTAATCAACCGATATGGTTATAAAACATAACTTAATACATGCAGGATTTGTTTAACATTAAAAAATATAATGATATCATTCGTAGATTAACCGAAAATAATGATACAAGTTTCAGTCTTAGTATATATGTTAGTCAGCTACCAAAAATTCCTGTTAATACAACTAATGTATTTAATAATTATGCAATCGCTTTTGCTGTACTATTTGAAAGCAAAGTATATGTAACAATTTTTGTATGTTTAACCTCATTAGCTTTAGCTCATATTGACATCGTATCGAGTTTAACAACGGAAAACTTCCTTCGTAAAAAATTTTAGAATACCAAAGACAATAATGTCTCACAACGGTAATACGTGTGTTGACGGAAAAATTATTTGAATTGGTGTTACCCCATTTGAAGGAAATTACGTTTATACCACAAACGCATTCAGAAAGTAGCACCTCGTCAGTTATCAATGAACATAGGTTAGACTACGAAGAATACGCAACCATCTTTATTAAAATAGAATGTTACCAACCTTTTTTTTAGTGGATCCCATTGCTAACAACAACGTCACCACGACTAACTGCGATGTCAATGAGTAGACGTGGTTGACAAACTATAATAAAAATAGAAAACAAAAACTGCGCGCCACTCCGCTGTAATGTTATAATCCTTAGCTCGGAGACACCAAGGGTATGTGTGAACCCACTGTTGAAGAAAAGCAAACAACAATTAACGAGAGAACGTACCAAAATCTGTATATATTTACTTCTAAAACGTTAAGTTTTAGCCAAAAAGAATAATGGCGTCAAACGCTATTTTGTTTACCTGCACGTAATATTTAGTACAGCACTCGATCTAAGAACCTCCAATGAACAGAATACCCATTTACAAGCCAATTCGCGTAATGGGAAAACGAATTGCAATTAAGTAAAATGAAAGTACTCACAGTTCAAGATTTCGAACGATTATAAATTACGTGCAGCTACAATCAAAGCAGAAAGTGAATACCGATTTACGCCGAAATATCCTACTAGTCCGCGTACCACGTGACAAGAATTTTATTAAAATACGAATTTTTTCCTACAGTTAATTTATTCTTTTTCGTCAGCATGGTGTACAGATAATTTAAGTGTTACAAAATAGTACCAAAAAGAAAAAGTGATTAAAGAAGGAAGGTAACGTACAAAACATTGTGCTAGATTAAAAGATAATGTGTCGAGAACATTGAAAACTAAACTCTTCTGTAATTTCTACATAACAAAATAAACTTAATGTTTCCTTATTTTTTAGAGTTGTGATGTGACCGCACTACTATATTAACAAACATTAACAATAAAAAGCCTCCAATGATTAGGTATCAGTTACGCAACTGCTACATTAGAAAATTCTTAATACTGTAAGCGATCCAAACGAGAAGATGTCGGTTCTTACATGCGGCTGGTACCCTTAAAACAAATAAAATTTTAACTAATTCCCGAATTCGTAGGTGAACAGGAACTAAGGACACGATATTGGACCCATTCGGGTTTTACTAAGTCGGTAAATCTAAACCTAGTTCCGGTTTCGCACGCCAGGTTTGAATATTGAACAAGACCTTGAAGTTCGACACAGGGCCTGAGGTGTCGGTAAATCGACACCTCTTTCCGTTAAGAGAGTAAAAACTATGTAAGCTCTATTAATTAAGAAGCGTGATAGAAAAATCTTGTGGTAGCCGTACGCGATCCAATACGCTTGGGGTCCATGTGAAAAACCTTTCGCCAAAACCCATAAAACGTTCAGCAATTTACTCGATCCTCGAAACTTCGGTAGTCTGATTAGGTAAACGGCAGGAGCTGAACGAACACCAGCTAGTTAGCAGAAAAATCCACGTCAATGGAGGAAATTGTAACGGCGACTCGCCCACATGACCTTGCAGCGACACAAATATCTGAGGAGATAGAGGGCCCTACCGGGTGTCGTAGCTGTAAATGTATATTAGGTGCTGGCCTATCGGGGGCTTAAAGACCTCAAATTTGTTCGTAGTGCGACGTGTCCTTTAAGAGAGAGGAAGTTACTGAAGCACTTTAGACCCGCCTTGACCGGCTCTGCCACCCCGCTCTATGCGCATGAAAAAGTGGTTCGTCGGAGTGCTTAACTGGCTAGCAAAGATTGATCAGAAACAAAAGGTAGAAAAGACATTATCATCCGTGTTAAGCACAGAATTGTCGATTTCATAAATTAAGTTGTAATACTCGAGTTAAGGGGATACAAGACACTTCGTCTACCGTGTAACGAAACCTGGGATAGGAACACCCCTCAGTGCAGTCGTAACAATAACTTCCACTACAACAACTAAGCATTTGAATCAATTGAGATAATTATAAATATCGTTCTTAAAAATAAATAAAAGTTGATTGTACGTAGCTAATAAAAACTGACATTGAGAAAATTAAGAACCTTAGTTATTTACGGTACCTATTGGTTTATTAATGTTCTTTGTCTTTTTTTACGGTTGGTCGATAAAACGTAATTAAACCGACTATAAAACACTTTGTAAACGTTAAAGTAAACGAAAAAAAATTTTTGTGCTGCCAACATCGCAAACGTCAATATTCGTTCGTTAGTGTAGTTACGTAATAAGCAAAAAAAGCTCTAGGGTGGCAAAATGAAAACTAGGAATCCACATAAAAGTAAGTGTTCAAAGTCAATTATTATATTAGAACGAGTATGCGACAGGTGGAAAAATCATTTAAAAAATCTTGAAATTCAGTTATAATTGAAAAAAACAATGTTACAGTTAATGTCAAATTTGACACATTTTACAAAAGGCAACACAAAATAATGTACGTTACTCCTGTCGAAAGAATCATAGCATAACTCACTCACACGCAACGCTCGGCCGTGCGGCCTCACGTCGCATTAACGTTCGTTATGCTATTAGTAGTATAGTAGAGCCGGTTCGGTAGAAGATCGTGAAGTTTCGTTGCTATCGTTTCGTTTCGGGTATGCTCAAGTTGGATTCGCATTTGGTAAGTCGGGATAGATCTTTTCGGATACGCTCGGATCTAGGTCTGTCGGGCAAGTTCTTAGTAATGGTGGGGATGATGTTGTGTGTATATAAAGGTGATATTTGTGAAGATTTAATATTAATATTCTAATAACTTTTATTGGTTTTAATAAATTTAAGAAAGAAATTAAGATGGAATCATTTTTTGTAAACTTGAATGAAACTTCTCATTTGGTTCCTCATCTAAGTGTTAGAAGTCTATTAATAAATGAGCAGTATAAAATTACGTGTTTTAGTAAAATAGATGGTAAATTTGGGGAGCAAGTGATTGTCGAATGCCAAGATTTTAAAGTACCTCTACCACAAAGATTTATTAACAAGTTTTCTTACTTTCGACTCTTGTTACGTAAACTACTATTTCCGTTGATCGTCTGTAAATAGCAATATTAACATATAACAATTTATGAGAAATAGATCGTTAACGACACTATTAATGAACGATTCTGAACCAATGAATGAATGTCTATTAATGAACTTTTTTTTATAGTAACTAATGAAAACGTTAGCAATCACTGATTTAACGATATTGCGCGACTAGTAGATATAAGAAGGGATTAGTTTGTATACTTAAATTTCTTATCATTTTACCCGTTTTACGAATATACGAATAACGAAAAAACTTTAAAACTAACTCGTTTGTTAATCGTCGATAAATAATCTCGAGAATATTAACGCGTTCGCTTGTTACACTCGTTCACGACGTTAAAATGTCTCGATTATTATTAATCGCTAGTCAAGTCAAATAAGTTAATCATGCTACATTCAAAACCTGAGTTTATTGCCAATTTACACAAAAAATAAATATAATAATTGTAAAACAAACGTATGTATAATGTGTATATAAAAATAAGTTAATCACGTGCGTGGAAACAATTTTTAATTCTTAAGTCAATTAAATAACTTTTGGTGATTACCGGTGGATTAACTTAAGAGGACGTTACAAGTAACTAGTAAACTAACAAAGATAACTAAAACGATGGTAATTGCAGTTGAAAGTTATTTTAAGTTAATGCCCGTTTTCAAACGAGATCTTACTGGAGGTCTTTACATTAAATCGGAAAGTGATCTTACTAACACAACGATCTCATAAACTGCGGGAAACTAACTACAATCTATTGGATAATTAAAACTAGTATGGTTTACGATGAAGTTCAATTATAGGTTATGGTGACTAAAGGGTGTATTAAGATGCTAGCGAATCCCTTTTGTAATGCTAACGAGATGATATGACAGAAATAACGTCGTAAATAGCGCCACGGACAGCACGTTACGCTGTCCAGGCGTTGGAGTTATTAATCGGTGCTGACGATAAAAGCAAACGTTTTTCAGAAGCGCCACTGTAAGCACGTTACGATTGCTAAAAATTTCGAGGATGATATAAAACTGACCCCTAGCGCCAAGGTGTTCCTTTACGCTTGTTTTCGGTGGTAAAGAGGAAACTTCTAAGTAGCGTCAAGTCAAAAAAGTTAATAATGCAGATTGAAAACCTGAGTTTATTGCCAATTTACACAAAAAAATAAATATAATAATTGTAATACAAACGTATACATAAGAATACAAGAATAAAAAATGTAAATGTGTAAATTAATAATACTGGTGGTAGTAATTGAACCATTTCCTATAGAACGCCTGTGGTGCCCTCTATTGGTTCTTTCTCCAATCACGTATAACATGAAGGTAATCACGTGCGTAGAAACAATTTTTAATTCTTAAGTTAATTAAATGTCTTTCGGTGATTACGGGTGTATTAACTGAAGACAGCGTATTGCAGGTAACTAGTAAACAAACCAAGATAACTAAAGCGATGGTAATTGCAGTTAAAAAGTATTTTAGGTTAATGCCGGTTTTTTAAACGATACCTTACTGGAGATTTTTACATTAAATCGCAAAGTAATTTTACTAACACAGCGACCTCACACCTGGTTTACGACGAAGTTCAGTCATAGGTTATAGTGATTGAAAGGTGGATTAAGATACTACCGTGTCCCTTTTGTAATGCTAACGGGATCCTATGACGGAAGTAACGTCGTAAATAGCGCCACGGAGATCTCGTTACGCTGGCTAAACATCGGGGTTATTAATCAGTGCTGACGATAAGAGCAAACGTCTTTCAGTAACACTACTGAGAACACGTTACGCTTGCTGAAAATTGCGTAGAGGATTTAAAACTGACCACTAACGCCAAGGTGTTCCTTTACGTTTGTTCACGGTGGTAGAGAAGAAACTGTTAAAACAAAATAATGAGAATTCTAACGGTCTGGAACTAGAAGAGGAAGGTTTGAATATGAAACTCCAAGTTCAGTTTATGATACGGACGTCGGCTTTATATACTGCACGGTATCACATAAAACTTGATTACAAGTAAAACATTGGGAATTTTCTATATTAAATTTAACTAAATGTAACTTTTTAGCCCTGTAATATGCATCTTGCGAAATATTCTTGTGTATTATTATATGCAATTATTGTCAAGTTTATTAATTAAAAGGATAAATTCAGGATTTTTTTTATTTTCAATCCAACTACAACTTTTACAAATGCTTAAGTTGCAATTAACTTTTTTAATAAGATACAAAAATTATTAGTATTAAATGTCACAAATAATGAGCCGAAAGTCATGATATCAGTTTTCTAATACGTAAAATAAGTTTTTCAATAATCGGTTACCATCCAAAGAACAAGTAAAATTCAAGTTCTTAATTAAACTACTAGATTGCTTGTATACAAAATACTTCTATCGGCGCTTTGTAGCGTTAATCGGCGAACAAAATTTCTAAAACTTTTAAGAAAATAATGAGTTTAAACACATAAAACAGCTGTTTCTTTGCTAGATTAAATCACAGTTAAACTAAACTTTCTTTTAAAAACTTTAAATAATTTTTCGGTTCACGTACAGCGTTTACACGCTTATGAATAAATTCTTTGTTGTAATGTTTGTACCATTGATTAAAGTCATCATCAAATATTTGAACATATTGTGAATGTTTGTTTGACTAACACGAAGAATCAATAGAATTACTCGTACAAATATTTGTAATCCTCTTACCTAACTTTCATATGAAAAGTTAGGATATTTTCAGAGGATTTTCAGAGTATTGTTTACGTTTAAGATGCAGAAATATTTTTATTACTATTGACATAGTCCGTACCGACAATAAACTAATCGATATTTAAGTGAGAAGCTCCGTTCTAGATAATTTATTTATTATTTCTTCGCATTAAACTCATCTAGAGTTACTTTTAAACATTAATTATTAAAAATGGAAGCTGCATTTTTATGAGCCGGTCACAAAGGACAGTTTCTTAGATAACTTCAGTCGCGATTCATGAATATGTATGGAGATGTGTTTTACTAAGTTCAGTTCTTAATCCCAAAATTATCGTTATTATAATAGCTAAAGCGTGAGTATTTCAAAAATTTTCTTCTTGCAGAAATTCCACATTATTATTGCATATTCTAGTCTATAAGACGCTTCTGCAGACAGTCCCATTGTAATAATATTTTCTGATTTAGTCTCCAACTTTTTAAAAGTAAATTGTGCACTCTGTCAGACTTGTTTCTTATTCTTTATCAACCATAAATGTTGCAATGAGTCGTAAGACTGTTTGTGAAATTAGTTAAATTTTGCTGAGTAATTTTGAAATTTTGTTTTAAGAAGTTAAATTTGTAATCTGGCTTTGAATGGGAATAATTAGGAAACTATTGCCATATCAAAGCGTAATTTAATTCTCGTGTAAAGCTTGAATATTCGATAACATCAGACACGAACACTACTATCAAACTATTTTGAGATAACTGCCTTACTCAGATATGACATGAGTAAACTTTGTTATAGATCGTACAACTTCAAATACGGTTGTCACAACCAACCATTCAATATTCTATTTATTGCTACGTCTTTTTATTTTTATTTTTGCGGTCGGTGCTTTTAAAGAAGCAAAAATATACATAAACTGAATATTTTATTGCAAACTCATTTCTTAGCGGAATAAGCTTTTTAAGGAGGCTGTTGCAAAAGCTCGGCATAATGAAATTTGACGTTGATCTTACTTTCCACGTGAACTTTTTTTACCTCTCTTGACTCTCACCGACTAAAAATTGTATTTAAATATATTTCGTAAAATGCATTTCATATAATTTTTCACTTGTTTAAGTAGTATTTGAACTTATTTTTGCATTTCAGAGAACACAAATATACACTATCGTTCTTTTGTGTATTCGGTGTGTACTCTATATTCTATTGAGGTCTAAAGTTACACCAAATCTTTACACGATCAAAAGTGTGCAAGTCTGTTTTTTTTATTTGTTTTTTTGTTTAATTAGATAACATTAAGTGTAAAATTAATAATTGTGCACATACTTGTGATATTAAACAAAAATAACTAACCTTAGGGGTAATTTTTGAGCAACTTGTTACCAACCATTTTAATGCCAGCGGGTACTGACTCCTGATGATAACGTAGCGTAGTTTAAAATACTGTTATAAGAAAAAAATGGGCGCAACTCCTTGCGTATCTGTGAGATCCGTGGTTCGAAGACACCAAAGTTACATACGATCCAAATGTCAAAAAAATTTGGTAGAAAAGAAAAGCAAACAACTGACACCGAGAGAACGGTTGTATATTTTCCAAGAAATCAATGTTCAGTAAATTCTAGGCCAAAATCAATCAATAACAAGATTCAGTAATATAAGGCGAAGTCGATCAAACATAATTAAACACAGTAAATAACGTTGAAACCGTAAGGTAAGTAAAGCACATAGAAAAAAAAACTTTACAGTTAGCGACAGCTGGTCGAAATCAAATTCCCCTTCAAATGTAACAACTGAAGTCACCAACCCAACGTTAACTGTACCGTGTTTGAATTGGTCCGCTAAGTAATAGACATCACTACAGAGAAGAAATACTTTCACTTTTTGTAACTGTGTTCGCAAGAATGATTCCGCGACTCCGCGAACTCGCTAAAATGACGTTAAAATAGCAAAATGGAACATGGAACTAAAACCTCCAAAAAAAAAGAATCTTCATTCGCAATCCATTCCAATCCGATTGAACGGTTCAAATTCCGATTACTTGCAGCGGATGTCGAACGGCATGCAACAAAGCGTCCACTTAAAGTGTGGTACTAAAATGTTAAAATACGAAATGTAAAAGCTTATGTCTAAAGACACGCAACAAACTCAATGTCTATTCAATTAATTGCAGACTAGTAGTCTGCTCTATCAAAACCTTTTTTAAATGGTTTAAAAAATTCAATTATGTAATCACTGAAGAACTATAACATACTTTAATGACCAGGAATTATTAGAAATAAGTAAATCAAACTGCCAGTTAATAACAAAAATAGTAAAAAATAAGAAGTATTTTAAATAGTGTGCCTACGAATTTTCATTTCGAAAAGTGTTATGTTAAAAACGTGGTATATTAAAAATGTTCTAGTATAAAATTTATCTTCGACACGCCCACTTTTCGTGGTTGACTGTCAAATTTTAGAACCACGATTTCATTTTTTTCGGTAACGTTTGTGCAACACATACCTCCGTTCAGCGGTGTCTACGCCCAACAAAGCTTTCATCATTAAGTATTTTAACGCAATTCCACGTGAATATGCAATTTGTGTCTATCTGAGCGAAAGCTTATTTGGGGTAAGTGGTTATAATTTTTTTTTATATTGGGGGTTTAAATTGATTCTTTCATAATTGTTTATAGCGGATCTCCATACACCCTACACGTTTCCTTTATCGGTGGAGATAACAAGCAGATGGCATATTTGGGAAAATTTCCATGACGTCACATTGCTGTAATTAAACTATTTACACCGTCAAGGGATTGAAAGCATTTACGATTTTGATTTGTTGTGGAAAGAACTTTTACCGCCAGTTACTGTATTCGCTATCTTCAATGATTGTATGATTTAAAAACGGAATTGACTTGTGATAACGCCATATGTACGTTTTTGTGTTAAATTTCATATTACGTATTAGGTCATACAGGTACGAAATTAGCTAATCCCCTACCACATAAAACATAACTGTAAGTACTACAATTTCTATTTTTATGAGTACTGGTTCGTTGGTCAAATCGATTGTTAGAGTAACCGTACGTAGATGTTAGCTTGTTAACACAATTAATTATTAGATCATTTTGTGCGTCACAAAGTGTTGTGCAGTGCGCGTTGAGTCTCTAAGTCTTCATTTTTTATGTACTTTCGTAATTTTAAATTTACGAATATAAGGTCATTCCTTCTTTGAATGTAAAAGTTAGACCGACTAGGTAATTTTGCTGTACGACGTGTTGCCTAGTATAGGGTTTAACCTATATTTTGTCTGACCCATGTACTAGTGTTTGGAAAAAATTTTGTAACTATACTTATGTACTTTCTTCGTCCTCTTTAACTACTGTTATTACTTCTGTCATGTTATTTGCTCTTTTTCAGCTGCGGGTAGATTTATACGATGTTTCCCTAATTTAATCTTTCATCCTTTTGGCACCTTTTTAGATTTAGTTCATAATCTAGCATCACAAAGCCTGCAACTCAATCTCCGGGAACAACTGAGTTAGTCGTCGACTTCTGTTTGTTACGAGAAAACAAACATAACATATTTTTAAAAAAATAAGATACTTCAAAGAATTCAGGACCCGTTCTTTTAACTAAAAAAATATTGCAACTGTTTAAGATTTTAGAGAGTTTGACTAATTTGATTTTTTTACAGTATTGGTAAAACAATATTAACACTATTACTTTCAACATTCCTTGTTTTCATCCTCCTCGTTTGTTTTTTTTATTTCCATATTTTTAATAGATTTAAACCCGTCCTTTCTTCCATAGAATTTTTCTTTTCGGTGTCTTAATGTTTTCAGTTTATTCGAACATTTGATCTCTGTCTGGAAACATCGTTACTATTTATGTGTCATTTGCGTATTCTCAATTTTTTTTCAAAAATTGTTTTAAATCGTTTTGCACTTATTTCAAAATCTTCTGCACTATCAATTTTTTAATTTCATAACCCTATCGGACGCGAAGATCTCAATGAGCGGACCGGTGAGAAAAAAGAGCACTCGCAAACGAAAACAGAGTTAATTACGATCAGAACTAGCAACCTTCTGCAAAAAAAACAACAATTGTATGTTTTTTTCTCCAAGAGCCACGAACTACAGAATCAAAACTTTCGCAATTTCTAAAAAAAGAAAAAACTAATAAAAAAACTAGTCTACCCAATAATTCAAAATGAAGATCATAAAACTCCAAAAACTCTCTGAAGTCGGTCCGAGTATTTAAACACAAGAAATGTAAACCACAAATTCAAAAATAAGTACGTCAATAACAAACTATTACAAACTACGGTAAATCTTTACAAAAAAAACACTCCCATAGTATGTGTGACCACTATCTAACATCACGACGTTGAAAAAGAAACAGAAAAATACCGAATTTCGATTTTTGAGTGTCTAAGATCAATTCATAGATCGATCCATTGTTTTAGATCAATATTTTCTGGCACAATACTAAGAGACATGATGCTGAACTAGGAATAACAAACCGGTTCAAGGAGAAACCAATCAAAAAAAAAATATGTACACATTTAAAAGCAACGGAAAACCAAAATCAGTAACTTTGTACTAACCAATAAAAATATACATTTATAATAAATTCTAGATGTGAAGGCCCTAAGTTCAGCAACCACAAGACGCAAATACCTTCTCGCAAAAACAAGAAACGACATACAATACAACCAGAATCAACATAAAAGTTATGAAAGATTTAATATAGGATCGCTATTCGCCAAAACAACAACAACAAAAGTATTGAATCAAAAATTCTAAACTAAAAAAAAACTGAACTATTAAAACAATAATTGTACATATGTAGACTTTGACGGCCGTTATCCATTAAAGAAGTTTTTTCTAGATTATGTCATGATCAGTTAATTATTTTTTCTTGATGACTTTTCGCTAGCAACAAATATAAGTAGGTAGCGTCCAAAATGTAACAAGGAACAAAAAAACAAAAAAAAAATTCTGAAAAAACATGATCAGCAAAACGTCACCAAGAAAAAACCCAACCTTATATTGTACGACAAAATGCTAAAAGACTGAACGAATCAAAAGAAGAAAACTGCAATATCGGTATTTAAAATATTAAAAAAAATTGACCCAAAGAACTATAGCGACATCTTGTAACGTTTACATTTTTTCGATTGAATACTTCTGACTTAATTTAACATTTTTGGAGTCTCTGCGTGCGCAAATCGCTGATGCACATTACTCATGCGTGATTCGTAGCCATATTGTTTCAAGCATCTTCCGTTGAACTGCCAAAAGAAGCGGACGTTCCTGCATAACGTGCAGAAAATTTCCTCATGTTAAATTTGAACTGTGGAAATCTGCTTTAGTAGTATGCACTGAAAATACCCGCTTTTGTCGCTGCATTTTCGCTTTCGTCGCTTTATTTTTTTGCCTTCGTTTGTTTTAAAGAAACCCGTAATCTAAAGGGGTAAGTGATTTCTTTGTTCTGTACACGTGGTGTGTAACCTCTAAATTTTGCGTTTTAGTTTTTTTTTTGTACGCACGAACTGGAAGTTTTTTAACTATGAGTTACGATATGCTCTGGTTAATACGTTCGATTTGATTTGTTTGGATACGTACAATTTCGATGGTTTTACGTTACGTTTTTGAATACGAATATTACGATTTATGTACGATACGATTATGGAAAATTTCTGATACGTACGTTCCCCTATACGTTTATGAAGTTATGGTTAATGATCATCGATCTAAGGTGACAGGATAAATCAAATTATACAAAAACAACAGAAAGTAAATCCGGAAGATTTCCAAGTATTGCGTAATTCATTTAAGTCACATGATGACCACGCCCATGCGCTGAAGTTACGAACAGCAACAAGTAGTAACTAACCTTCAAATAATACGTATGTACCTAAACAAGTTAATTAAGTGTTAGTTTTAAGATTTGTTTATCTGTTGGTTTCAATATTTAACCGTTATAAATTTAACATAAAAAATATTGTGGCGTCCAAATTAGATTTCAAATTAGAATTGTAAATTTTAGTGTACGAGTAGAATACCCCGTCCTGATTATAATTAGAAATATTTCCCATCGCTCTAATGTTTGTGTGTTGTTTATATTTAATAAAATCATAGAGCTAGCACGGTGCATTATTATTATTTAAACTTTAATTATGTTAGTAGTTACACATATTTGGCACGATTAAAGTGAATTCGTTTGTTTATTCGTTACAATCTGAAACTGCTGACTAAATTAGTATCAGTCCGAATACATAATAAAAAATAAATAAATAAAGAAAGCAACAAGACAGCCCTTGGCCTCACCTAAAACATTAACAGAATGAAGATTATAAAAGAAAATATCGACAGAAAAATAATATCAAATATCAAAGAACTGAACACAAACAACTCCACAATAATAAGAATGGATAGCAATAATTCTTTAGTTTTGACTCGAGGTAATGAACTTGTGAACCAAACCAAATTCTAAACTCTAAAATTACCGTTTACTGGAGATGACAGCTCCGAGACTAAATTATCTATGGGTGCCGTCACCAAAACATACACTAGGAAGCGAAAGTCATCAAACGACATTAAAGTTATAACCGCTTCTATTCTTAAATCGCAGAAAAAAATACACTGCGACAAAGAAAAATCATCGTTGGCTACCTCATCGCTCATCCGAAAACTCGTCTCCCCAAAAATCGGTGGAAAATTCAATAGTATCGACGCCTAAATCGCAAAAATCTAAACATTTGGATAAAAAGAAAATGCAGACTCTTAAAAAAGAATCGCCGATAGTTAATCAGGCAAAACAGACCACTCCGAAAGTACACAAATTAAACGAAGATAAATATTCTCAACCAGAACCGATCGTCAAAGTTCAATTGTTATCGAACACTTAGATAAGTAAAAGCTCGCAAATTGTCAAGAAGAAGAAGATAAGGAATCCCGATGAGGACATCATACCTAAGTATTTAAAACTTGACAAAACGTCCAAGATTGTGGAAGCAGTGAAAAAGGCATCTAAAAAGAAAGCGGAGAAGGTACCTGAAAAGAAAGTGGAAAAAGTATCTGAAAAGGTTGAGAAAATATTTGAAAAAGGAGAAGCACGTAATAAGCCAGCAGTGCTTAAGCCAATTAACGATAGAACGATTCATAAAAAACTCAAGTTGAAAAAGATAATAAAGAAAAAGCAACCGAAAAGGCTCGGATCGGTTGCTTATGAACGAAAGCGCTATCAATTTTTTGTATTCGGTTAAAACTGAAGAATTACAGAACGTAATCAAAACGAAGAAAAATGTCATATTGCTTGATCGTGCCCATCGGGACTTACAAAATAAAACTAACGAACTTAAAAACAATTTGCAGATAAACAGCACTAAGGATTCTCCTATATCCTATTAAGGAGATAGCGGCGGCTATTCTGCAGAGGTGGAAATCCACTTATAGTCCACCGCCATCGCCCACTTTTTATAACCAACACGCTGAAGCATCGAGGATTATACGGAGGAATTCGAGTAGTTCGTTTTCGAGCGACAATCCTGAAGTCGACGATGGCACCGAAAAATCCAGTTCGACATCTGATATATTGTACGACAAAATGCTAGAATACTGAACGAATCAAACGAAGAAAACTGCAATATCGGTATTTAAAATATTAAAAAAAAGTTGACCCAAAGAACAATAGCAACATCTGAAACTGCTCACTAAATTAGTATCAGTCCAAATAGATAATAAAAGATAAATAAATTAAAAAAGGCAGCAAGACAGTCGTATTTTGTTGATCACCTAAAACATTGACAGAATGAAGATTATAAAAAAAATATCGACAGAAAAATAATATCAACGATCAAAGAACTGAACACAAACAACTCCATAATAATAAAAATGAACAGCAACGATTACTTAGTTTTGACACGAGGCAATCAACTTGTAAACCAAACCAAATTCTAAACTCTAAAAAGGTAAAAAGGAAACGATAAACTTGAAAAAGCCAACGACAATCTAACAAAGAACTACTACAAAGTTAGGTAATCAACTTTTAAACGATTTAAAAGATTCTAAACTCCATAGAAGTGACTTAAGAATGTATAGTCTCCACATATAAAAAAGAAATATCATCACAGCTGGTTGGAGCTCGACTCTGATTTGGTTACATCCGAAAAAAGGCCTTTTTTTGATAAATGAGTAACGACCGGCTACTTGTTGTGGGAATCTCTAATATCAAATGCTAAGACTTTTCAAAAAACTGGAAAATCAAATGATTGAAAACGACCTCGACGTTTACTAAATGGCACAAGTCGCAAGAGGAAAAAATACAATACGATAGACCTAAAAAGAATAAAACCCGGTTCTAAAATGTAACCTTGATATGACATTTTTACGTTACCAATTAACAAAGAAACCATTTTTCTGTTTAAAGCCCATTTAATTAAACAATCATAAAAAGAGGATATTCACGATAGATAGATATTATCCGAAAATTAGTATAACTTCGTTTAAATTAGTAACAAAGAGTTTAACAATTGATATTGTATGGGTTTCCAATAAAAAGAATAAAGTTTATTGAAAGTTCTAGAAATGTTCTAGAGTATTCGACGCGGTACAGAAAGAATCGTAACTCTATAGGCGACAATAAAATTAGGTATATAGAAACGCACAAGTCGAGTCAAAAGCAATTAGTACTTAAAGGATTGTGCTCGTAGTGTTAAATTAAATAAAAGAGCGTACATACACCGTGAAATTGACATTATTACATTCGTCATTTAAAGTGTTATATAAATTAATTGAGATTTTGTATTTATAATTCCTATAACCATAATATTTTGTGGAATAAATTAAACCGTTCGTTTAAACGTCTTTCGTCATTAAACATTAAGAATTGTAGGCACATGTACAATTTACCTTAAACTATATATAACGTTTTTTTACGGCAGTTAAATGATTTTAACAAGAAGTATCATTAAAACGCGCCATAATTATACATTAAGCCTTTTTTAATCTTTCCCTTTTTTATTTGTAGAAATAAAGCAAAGAGAGAAAAAACATTATTTTTAGGAAAATTGGATGCTATATTTTTAACACTTATCGTAACAAAGCGCGTTTTATTAAGGTGGTTGTTGTGTAAGTAGCTTATAGAAATACAAAAACAAACTGAAAGAAAACAACGTATTAGTCTGATCTGAACAAATGATCAGATTACGAACGTAATAAAGTCTAAAGTGGTTTCAGTGTAGTACAATAAATCTGATAATTTATTAGTTTAAGAAGAAACCATTGTAATAATTCAAGATTCTGATCATAAAATATAAATACCGTGTACGTGTTGTTAGATAAAAGTGTTTCGTTTTTTAAACGGACAGAATCAAATAGTAGATCGAATAGTTGGAAAAAGATTTTTTGCAACAAATTTGCGTTGTTCGTTTGAAATATATGTAACCTAATTTTAGGAGAAAGAACCAACAAACAGCACTATAAATTTCCATATTTACTCTTGCGGTTATACAGGACCTAAATAGACTTTCCCCTTGCAAACAGGGACGGTAAACGCAAGGTAAACTAATCTACATAGAGTCTAAATAATGAATATTGTTTGTTTCGTATTTGTAACACACATGCCCCTAACGATCAACTTATCTTATTACAAAAACTATTTTACACATTTACCCTTTAAGTTTCTATTCAAAAACAACGTAACAACCCAAAGGTCAGCACATTAATTTTATTAAAGTTTAAAAATTATTAAAGCACACATTGAATAAATATAATCACTTGTAAATCCATTTCATTTTAAGAATCAGTACTTTCAAATACGAATGTAATAGCACTATATGTATATAGCAACACCAAAAAAGATTTTTAGTTCGCAAGTATCCGTGGTGCGGGTGCGGCAGTATCTTTTTACATATTTGGGTTTACTTTTTTTTGAAATTACAATATTGTTAAACTTAAATTTATATACAAGGTGGGTAAGCACCTTTTGACTAATGGCACACATGTGCGCTGTGCGCACATAGCTACAAAAAGTTTTGCTGGCTGGCACTTTAGTGTGTCGTAGGTTTCTTTTTGTATTAAGTCAAGCGACTTATCATAAAATAACAACTTATATATAAATAACAACAATTTAATTTATACTGTCATTTTTCGAATTTTATTGCCTGAGTATACTCGACAGCATTTTCTATTTGTTTTTCTGTGCTGATCTTTTATAGATTTTTTTTGTATAGTATGTTGCCGTATATTGGTCTAGCTATACTTTTTTTAGTTACTAGAAGCTTTTCCAAAAAAAAAGCGAAAGTCGGATAACATCACATCAACAGGATGGAAGAAACGGTGAGATAGAAAATGCAAGGAAAGCATTAAGACAGTGAAAAAAAAGGAGGAACAAAGAGAGGGTTGAGACAGGGATGCCCATTGAGCTCAAGCCTGTTCGCAGTATATACGGGGAGGGATAGTGGTAAGGAAAGCGAAGGTATGGTCGTTGGCGTATGCGGATGACATAGTGTTGGTGGCTAAAAAGGAAAGGGAAATGAAAAAGATGATGAAAACGCTGAAAAAATACATGAGAAAAAAGATATGGAACAAAAATAATGGTATTTAGAAAAGGAGGGGGAAAAGAAAAAGAGAGGAGTGGAAATAGAGAGATGAGGAAGTGCAGCAAGTGAAGGAATTTACATACCTAGGCTACACGATGAAGCAGGATAAGGAGGGAGAACACATAAAGGAAAGAAAACAGGTTAATAGGACAAGTGTGGGGTGTTGGGGGAAAAGGTATTCGAGATGGATATAGAAAAAAAAGTTGTTTAAAAAGTTAATAAAGGGGGTGGTGATGTATGGAGCGGAAATATGGGGATGTGAGAAGTGGAGGGAGGTAGAAGGGCTACAGGAAAAATACTGGAGATGGGTTTTAGAACTAGACAGAGATACACCGGGGTATATTGTGAGAGAGGATGTACAGGTAGCAAAAATAAGAGTAGCGACAGGAAAAAAAGGGCCATAAAATACGAGGAAGAACTGAGAGAAAAAACACAATGCAAAATACTGCAAGAATGTTGGAAAGAGATGAAGGGAGGAAAAATGAAGTACGTGCAGGAGGGCAGAGAAGAGTATTACAAAAGAAACGGGTACGCGAGAGAAGAAGTGAAGAGATTAAGAGAAGAGGGAGTAGGAGTAAGGAAAGAAACAATAAGAAGAGATAAGGACATCAAAAAACAAGAAAGATGGAAAAGGATAAAAGAGGGCTGGTATAATAGGAATTATATCAAGAGTGAAGGGTTGCCAGAAAATTTAAAGGATGTAGGGAATAAAAGCAACAAAAAGAAAAAATTATAGCACGATTCAGATGTGGGAACGAGGAGTTAGGTAACAAATACTGGAATAGATGTGCAGACTATGTGGTGAAGAGACGAAGGACCTTAACCACATGAGAGAAAAGTGCAGAGAATTAAGAGAAGAGGTTATGAGAATAGAGGAAATCTTAGACGAAAACGGAAATGGAGCGGAGTGGATGGAAGAAGTGTGGAGAAGGAGGAAAAAGTTAAGAGAACAGGAGGGATAATGAAATGTATTAAAAAAAAACTAAAAGTGTAAATAGAATGTAATGTAGTAATTGTAAATAGGGGAAGCACGAACCAATTTGTAAGCGTAAGCAACAAATAAAGTTAAGCTTATATACATAACTTGATGCTGTATTTATTTTTGATGTACTCTTTGAAAAGTAAACGTCCACGCCATAATACCATTGACTCATCGATAGATACATTTTTTCCATGGTAATAAATGGTCGCCATTTTATTATTGCAGAAGTCAATAAATAGTCGAATCTTGTGTAGCCGATCATTGATTGTATTCCCAGAGGTAGGATCTTGAGCAAAATCCATGCATGATAAGAAAACGATCTCAGCTCATACAATTAGAAAAACATTTCATATCAAATAGCGAATGGGTTTTCCAATAATCGTTTAATCTATTTAACATTATCGTTCCGGTTTTAATCACTAATGCAAGATAACATTTAGTTGGGAGTAACAGGTTTCCATCGAGTTATCCTTGATTTCTCCGTAACATTTTCGAAGAGAAAAGCTTCTTCTGCGTATTCGTTGTCTCACTAATAATGTAATTTAAAATGTCGTCACCAAAAATCAATCGAAAATAATCAATTGGGTAATTATTTAGTAGCTATTCCTACTAAAAAAAATTTTTTTTTGAAATAATAAAAAGCTGTCAGCCGTTTTGAAAAAAAAAATTAATGCGAGATGCGTGAAAAATTGAAAGAAAGGACTAAGTGTCACGCTTGCGTGTCATGAGCATTGAAAGTGTTAAAATTACTTGTTAGTAAAACTGCTAAAATGGAAACCGCCAGTAGCAGTTAAATTTGCCGCTTTAGACAAGTTTCCATAAATAATAGTTTATAGCAGAATGATACACAGTAAAAATAAATATAATATGCATTTTTTAAATGTGTAAATTGGTTTAAAACATTAGTAATTGTAGTTTGTTAACAGTTTCAATAACAATGACAGAATATTTCGTGTACAAAAAAAGTTTTAAGTAAACACGCTTTTTCCTCGCCAGACTGCCTAGGGATTACGCTTAAGTTCACAACACTACCTGCCTCATATTTTTTCTTACGAATAGTAAAAACTACAATAGTAGATTTATGAAACTTTTTGTAAATGCGATAAGTTTCTTTTATTACATTCCGCAATGACAGGTTTAAATTTATAGTAGTTTGAAGTTACCATTTACTTTCCGCTTCCGCGTTATGGAAGTTTCCGCTTTAATAGGACAAAATATACAAACAGGCATACATACTCGCCTGTGATCAAAAAAAAAAAACAAGCCGTCATTGCAGCTTTCCGCGTTAAAGGGGTTTCGCAATGACAGGTTTTACGTACTTGTTGACTGTAGTGAATGGAGACACCATTCATAAGCAGTAAAACGTGTAGCGGAGCCACGAACTAATACATACAGGGTGTCCTCGAAATACGCACATTATTTTTAACAGAACGTGGTTAGAGTCAAATACAATTGATTCACAAAAAAAAATTATAATAAAAGTTTAAAAATAACGGATTTATGGGGTTTCTAAATTTAATGAAAAAATTTCGGTGATACATTTAACAGTTGATGCATAAGTACAATTGCGATTTTGTAGGTTTGAGGTCATTGGTACAGATTTCGTCAATAGATTCATTGTTCAGTTTTGTCACGTTAATATTATCGTATACTTTGTTTCCAAGTTTGTCTTTATTTGTTCGTTGTTTGCTAACGCTATTTGTAGTTATTTAATATTATTTTTTATTTATCGTATTGTGTTCAATATTATGGATCAATTCTCGAATCAAGAATTAATAAACATGGTTTTAATTTATGGTGAAGTACTTACTTCAAAACGCAGCAGAAGCTTCACGTTTTCCTAGAAGACAACATCCAACACCCCGCAGATTACCCTCAACGCATTGCTTTGTGTAATTGGTTACGTGAGCAATGCGCTATAAATGAACACTTTTTGAGTTAAGTTTTGGTAATAGACGAAGCAACGTTTGATAGAAATGAAATGTTTAACTTCCATAACAGCCACGTTTGGAGTTTTGAGAACTCACAGGCGACAAGACGGGTTCATTTTCAACATCGATTTTCAATAAATCTATGGGCAGATATTGTCTGCGGTCAATTGATTGACCCTTTTGTGCTACCTGAACGTATGACAGGTCAATCGTATTTATTATGTTTGCAAAATAATTTGCTTGAACTATTAGAAGATGTGCCGGGTATATCTAAACAATGTTTTTCAAAACAGGTGGATTTCTCGTGGAGGACCAATATCTTGGTTACGGCGTTCTCCGGATCTAAACCGCATTAATTTTTACTTATGGGATCATTTGAAAAACATGGTGTATGCCACAGAAATTAACACTCCACAAGAATTACAGAATTACGAGAACGAATAGAAAATACCACGGAAATAATTCGTTTTACAGAATGAACTACGAAATTGCACCAATTCGTGGTTACGTTGAGTGATAATTGAGTATCCAGGAAGGTGGACAGAACTTTGAACATTTTTTATAATATTCAACAAAAATCGATAGTTTTTTATGATACGTTGAAATTTTGACAGTATCAAATAAAAATAATATTAAAGTATTATTAATTAAAAGTATTTTTAAATATTATTGTAGAAATTAAACAGCATTAATTTATTGGAGTAGTAGTAATTAGTTAAAAACATGTAAGTTAATTGTATCAACAACGTTTTTAAAATAATTAATGTAATTGTACGTTAATCGAACGGCTCACGGAACAGGTTATTTGTCACACAAATTACGGGATCTGTACTATCTTCCTTTTAATGCCGACAGTTCAAACACTTCTGGTTTCTTATCTACGCCAAGACGACTTAAGGTTATGGAACTAAACAAATAAAAAAATGCAAAGAATAAACATAAGAACCGGCGCTGCTAAAACTTTTCTCTTGAATTCTTAAAAACTGCAACGTCGTTATTTTCAAAATTTTATTATAATTTTTTTGTAAATCGATTGTTCTTGACTTGAACCGCGTCCTGTTAAAATTAATCCCCGTATTTCAAGGACACCCTGTATATAATGTAATGATAACTCCATGTAGATGATCTATGTGAAATCTAATGTTAATAAATAAATATATACATCTTAATATTTTAATAAAAATAAAATATAAAAGCACAACATGGCGCAGTCTATATCCTATAGAAATAAATAAATTTTAAAAGTTCTGTTAAGGATTCCGTAAAAAAATTTTGAAATCTTCAAAACGCACGTGTCAAGCTTAACAAAGGAGGTTAAATATTATTTAACATGGAAGGGTTTAAACCACCTAAAAATTTAAATGTCACAAGTGCAAATATTAGTGACAACTGGAAAATGTTTAAACAAAGTTATAAAATATACATGAAGGAAACAAAGGACTCTGTAACGCAGTAGCCATATTTCTAAATTTAGCTGATGAAGAAGCATTGGAATTGCTTAATACATTTAATTTAACTGAAGATGAGGTTAAAAGTATTGATAATGTTAATAAATAAATATATACATCTTAATATTTTAATAAAAATAAAATATAAAAGCACAATATTGACCGCGAATGCTTAGTATATAAAATCAAACCTTAGTTCAATTAAGAACAGCAACAAGAAACACTTTTTTCATTGTAGTAACCTTTCGTGTTTCACGGTGAGAAATTCTTCAAGCTTTTAAAATATCAAAGTACAAGTTACAATAAAATTAAATAAATAATTTTGAATATGTTGAAGGAAAATATAATAAAAGAGAAGAATCTTATTGTTAAAAATATTACTTATTTAAATGCACATCAACCAAAATCAGTAAACTATTTGTAATACACCTAAAACTCAACTCAACTTTAAATCGTCATGTATTTTTCAGCTGTTAGTAGTTCAAAGTCAAGTACTTTATTCTACAGCTCATATAAATCTCTGACGTAATCATGGTATTAGTAACCATAAATTTTCTTCTTCTTTCTTAAGCAAGTTTTAAAACAAGTTCTATAGCTGTTAGAAAACTAATATCTCAAAAAATATTAATTAAAAGCTCATTTCTGCTTTAACTGTATACAACAATTCACATGAGTTTGATTTCATTGATTTGATTCAGATACATTATTTTTTACTTAGGAGCTTAAATTTCTAAGATATAACACTGTAGTGAATTATATATTACATTATTTCAAGTTAATTCCATGGATCAAATATAAAAACTGAACACGAACTAAAACTAAAGGTGAACCGACAAATATTCCTTTTATTTTTTTATGGTTTATAAAAAAGAGAGAATATAAATAGTATATCTCGTCCAACAGGTCGTCAATAAATTTTTTTCCTCACGTCAAGGTTTTCTCTTAGGCCACTCCTTTCTAACCCAGTGGCGTATCTCTCCTATCCCAAGACACACAAAAACAAGAATATTTGGTGCTGTCCAAGGAGAATATTTGCACATTGTAAATCTACACAAATAACCCATTAATGTTCATGATAGTTTATCTTCTCCAAAACCAAAAGTATGCTGTTATATTCTTCTTGAATTTTGGACGAGTGGGCAATTAGTATTGAATTATATTTGTTCCTATTGTGTAAGACATATTTCAAACTTCGCTTATTGCTGTCACTAAATTTTCCAGGAGTCCTCTAATTTAGTGAGCAAATACAAAATTGCCTTCTTGAGAAAAGAAGGGTAGCAGACAATTTCCTCTTATATGATAAAAAATAATTATGTCGTTCAACACGGAAACCAGTAATTCAGAAGATCTTTTTGACATGATACAATATCTGGTGAGGGCATTTAAGTTGACTAAAATGTTTAGAAATTGATGACATCCTCGCATAATCACTTTCACTTATACCTAGTAATCGTTTTCAAAGAGGTTTGGTAGCTTGTAAATCATTAGGATCGATACTTCCATTGAGTGAAGGACCGGCCGTCTTATAACAACTAAATTAGGATAAACTCACTGGTAGTGGCTAGGTTTTATCCTCATCAGCATACACCAAACTTCTCTTTGCAAAGTCACTAACAGTCCTTCGGTTTTCTTTTAACGTATATTCTCCATACATGTAGCAAAATACATCAGAATGATTTACACAACGTCTGTTACTCATTTTATTTCTATTTAACATACGTTTCGGGTGCACTCAAAAAGTAACCTCAACTGTAATTGAAGCGTTGAACTCGCTTCAGTAACTTGATAGATAATACTTACTCCTGGTCGATTTTTCTGGAACTAACTGGACAGCAGACTAACAACCAGACAAATATACACTTGTATATGTAATTTAGAACAACACAAAATAAAGCATGAACTGAACATTTCGTATAAAACTGGACGTTAAAAACACGCTAATCTAAAAAAGTAGAGCAGATACAGAAAAATTGATTTCACATTTAGATTCAGTGTTCCAAACCTAGCTAAAATCAGTTTTAAAACCCAAGTTACCAAAAACGTTTGTTTCTTGTAGGCTTATGTTACATACTGTATATGCATACAAAATTTCATAGCAACAATAAATTTCCTAGAAACCACTCTTTCAAAAAACTAAAAAACACAATATTTTTTCTTAATACTTGACGTTAACAAAATAATTTATACTTTTGCTTCCAATTAAAATCTCTAAGTAATTTCTTATAAACATTGTTCTCTGTAAACACTCTCATGCTCTTTACTTGATGGGTAAGCCCTACGTCATTTAATAGGTAAACTGAGTAGCTTGTTGATTGACGTTGCCGGCTTCAAGTTCGCACAAAAGAGAAGGGTTGACGACATAATGATTCAGCATAGAAACAGGCAACGGGTAATATATAAGATGATAGTAAGACCAATAATGACATCAGAATTCAACAAGACCAAGCAAATTATGAGGACATCCGAAATTAATACCTTAAGATCCATAATTGGTAAAACCAGACTAGATCGAGTACGTAATGCAGGTGTAAGACAACGGTGTAACATAACTGACATTGTGAAATTTACAAGAAAGCGCAGAAGGTAATAAATCAAACAATCACGTCAGCACACGATGACCGCTTAATAAGAAAAGCCGAATTCCCTTCGACACCCAAGCTACCAAAAAGATGGAAAGACAGTTGGATATCAGAATAAGCGTGAAAAACCATGTATTATGCCTACTTAGAAAAAAAGAGGCTAGGTCTGAAAAACAGTAAAAATCGTTTCTCTAATATTACAGAACAGATATTTTTACTACGTAGAGTACTGTATCATCCATTAAAACTTCAAAAATAACTCTAAAGAATATTACTTCTTTATTGAGCATTAAATATATTTAAAATAGGCAGACACTTAAGCATTAAAAAACATCAAAGTTAGGCATTAAACAATGTCAATAATCGTGAAAATGCATACAAATTAAAACATATAAAATAAGTCATTTTTAAAACAAGTAGATAGTTATTGTTATTATTACATCTTACTAGTAAAAAAAAACTGTTTCTATCATAAAAATACACAAACAAAAAATACAAAATAAGTATTTTTAACAATACTTCTATGTTGTAACTTAATAAGTATTTTTTTTTCATTATCCTCGGTTATTATATCAGTTCATTGTAAGGGGGGTAATCAAATTTACCTATACTTACGCAAAAATGGTATTAAGTCATCATTCCTAAGACGGATTAAAACAATGAAAAGGTTCAAATTATGTAATGGCTTTTTAAATAGAGTATAGATAGCATTGTATACTTCAAAATATGGATTACTGCTTTCTTATTCAGGTTTGGGATAATGGAATTTTTATGACTGTACAACCAAATGTAGGTAACATAGAATTTTCCGACCTTAAAAATTGCAATTGCTTTTAATACCTAATTGCATTCCTAAACTTTTTATGAATTCAAGCTATTTTTAAACAATTCTTACATACATCATGTAAGAATGTTTAATTTATAAATAAGAAAATTTTTTTTTCCTTAAAGATTTATTAGTCTGTCGATGTTAAAACAGGTGCAGCAAACACAAGAACGGCTTTATATACAAATGTATTAAATTTCATAAGTCGAATATAGGCGAGTTTCCCTTAAACTTTGTTAATCGTCTGTGACGAAAAGTTACCCTAAGATTTGATATTTCGAATTATTCTTGAATGTGAATTCTATGTGGAAGTAATTTTTGTGTTGTGCTGTTTATTTGAATTTATAATTTACATATATTAGAAAATTAAGGTGAGTTTCACTGAGCATGCTTTTCCATATAATCTTTGCTTGATTAATTCGTTAAATTTGTTAATTTTGTAATGATATGTTTCTGTCTTGCCGTTTGTTGAAAGTTGTCAACTATTATTAATATCTGGAGCGGGCACCTTGCGCGTTTTCTCCCTGGTGTCATTGCACGTCTCAGTATTAATAATCCTGTATCTGGAGCGGATACTTCGCGCGTTTTCTCCTTAGTATCATTGCACGTCTCAGTACAGGTGTATGTATTGTTGGAGGTGATCACCTAGAAGTTGTGTTGACAAATTGAGTTATGTATGTACATGGTGCATCAATTATTAGTATTTGGAGCGGACACTCTGCGCGTTTTCTCCTTAGTGTCATTGCACGTCTCAGTGCTAATAATTTACCTGTAGCTGGAGCGGATACTTCGCGCGTTTTTTCCTTAGTATCATTGCACGTCTCAGTGCAGGTGTGTGATAAGATGGCCATGGTACAATTATAGTTAGTAGCTGGAGCAGACACTCTGCGCGTATTTCCCTTAGTGTCATTGCACGACTCAGTGCTAAGCTATATTATGTTGAGTGCGCTTTGGATGGGTATTATGCGCGTTTTCTCCCTTAATATCCGCACCATATCCAAAGTAGGTACTGCAAAAGAGTTGTAGGCAGTGCCGGGACCGAAATATTTAAGCGCTAGTTGAACTAGTTGATAATGAGATGTGATTAGATAAAATGTTAAATGTTGGGATAATTATTATAATAATTTTGCACAGAGATTGTGTTGGATCCAAGAGTGCTCAGAGTGGTTTTTTTTTGTATTCCAGGTAACCGTTCAAGGGCCATCCTCAGCTCGATACGCCTACCCACCCAAACGCAAGAACCGATTTATTCATTTCGTTATTAAGATATTTTTTTTTTACTTTTATCAGCATATGTTTTAATTAATTAGTTTATTTTAATCTACTTCATATTAAATTTAAATAGAAGTTTTGCAAATTTCCGAATTTATTTTATTGTTTTGATTGCTCGACATCCTGATTGAACTTTGAGTCTTACAGAGAAAATTTTTCAGAAGCGGGATTTAACAGGCGATATCTGAGTTGTGGATGGTCGTATTTTTTTATTTGTAATTGTAACATTGTTTTTCTTTTTTTTTCTCAAAAGTTAATTAATACAACTCTCAACTATGAGCCGTAAGCGAGCGCGAGACGCTACTCCGTCTGACGAAGGCAATGATATTAGTACCAGCGCACGTCAAAGCAGTGAACAAACTGATGCTTTGACTAGATTAACCGAAGTTATGTCTGACATTCTTAAGAATTCAGGTGGTAGACGAGAATCAACCACG
This sequence comes from Aquatica leii, assembly GCA_035610365.1. Lineage (NCBI taxonomy): Eukaryota > Metazoa > Arthropoda > Insecta > Coleoptera > Lampyridae > Aquatica > Aquatica leii. Next base: position 61,581,360 of record CM069436.1, read on the forward strand.
GTTCGAGGCGATGTGATTCCTATATTTGATCCGGAAGATAGAAACCAAGAGATAACAGCTTGGTGTCAAAAGGTCGATGAATTAAAACTTATTTTTGGATGGTCTGAAGAGGCTACAATTTATTTTGCACTGGGAAGATTAAGTGGTTTAGCAGAGGTATGGTACAAAGGCCTAACCTCAGTAAAATTGACTTGGGAAGAATGGAAAAATAAATTGCAGGAAGCTTTCCCGTATAAAAAAGATTTTTGCGAATTATTAAACGAAATGCAACGTCGTCGCAAACGTCCTGATGAGACTTACACTAAATATTATTATGAAAAATGTGTTTTACTCAACAGTTGCAAAATTCAAGGGACTGATGCGGTGTCGTGTCTTATCGGTGGAATTGATGACAACGTAGTAAAAACAGGTGCTCGAGCTGGAAAACATCAGACGCCGGAATCTTTACACGAGTTTTTAAATACGGTTAGTACTTCTAATGTACCACACACAAATTATAAAGCTGATTTTGGAAAAATCCACAAACACCAGCGCCGTTTTACTAAAATTTCTGACAATCGGGCACGTTTCCAAAAAACAGACAATTGTTTCAACTGTGGAAAAAGCGGTCATATTGCGAGAGCGTGTACAAGTACTTTTAGTACAGGAAAAAGATGCAATTATTGCCGTTGGGAAGGACACGTCGAAGCTGATTGTTATCGCAAGAAACGGGATAACCCCAAGCAAATAGCATGACTAAATGGGACAAGCGATCCATTAAATAATAAGTATTACAAAAACATTTTAGTTAATAATTCTTTTACTTTAAGGGCATATATAGACCCAGGTAGCTCTTGTACCACTATTAGGTTTAGTAATGTTAAATGTTTAAAGATTTCATACAATAGGCAAGACAATTGCGTACTTCAAGGGTATGGTGATGGTTTTACAACTACGTTAGGATCGGTACACCTAACATTAAAAGTAGATGAGGTAGAAGCCGAGGTCAAAGTATGCGTGGTTCGAGATTCTCTTCAAGAGGTTCCAATTCTAATCGGTAGAAATTTTACAGAATTGCCAAAAGTGTTGATGATAAAGGACGATAAAATATTAAAATTTGTTAAATCAGATACAAAGCTTATACAAGATATAGAAGTTGAACCTCCAATACGTAAAATTGTATTACGGGTGCGTAAAGAAACAACCGTCCCACATGACCATTTAGCTAATGTTCAAGTTTATTGCAAAGATTATAAAGGTGATTTGTTCGTTGAAGCAAGGGTATGTTTGAAAGAGGGACAAGAATACTTGTTGCCAAATACAGTCTTACGTGTTTCAACAGATGGTGTTATTGCAATACCTTGCATAAATCTTGCCGATGGTAATTTAAATTTTCATCAAGATACTATATTTGCCAGAGCATGGCCATGTGTTAAACAAAGGAACGACTCAATACCAAAAGAGTGTATGTTTTCTATTAAAGATTCCACTTTTTCTCCTCTGCCTGAAAATGAAATTAAAATTGGTCCCGTAAGCAACGATGACAAAAGAAAATTACTAAGGATTCTGAACGAATATAGAGATTGTTTTGCACTAAATGCGACAGAACTAGGTTGCGCTAAATCGACAGAAATGCAAATTCGTATTAAAGAAGACCAACCATTTTCTTACAAACCATATAGAATGGGTAGACCTGAACAAGACGCAGTCAAAAGCATTATTGAAGAACTACTTACCAATAACATTATCCGAGAGTCTGATTCAGATTACTGTTCACCGGTGCTTTTAGTTAAGAAAAAGAACGGCGAAAATCGAATGTGCATTGACTACAGAAAACTGAATAGTATGACAATAAAAGATAATCATCCTCTACCCAGAATAGATGATCAGATTGATCGACTTCAAGGTGGTGTTTATTTTACGAGCTTGGATCTTAAATCTGGCTACCACCAAATTCCAATATCAGAATCATCGAAACGGTATACAGCATTTGTTACACCGTTGGGACAGTATGAGTACAATAGAATGCCTTTTGGATTAACCAATGCTCCACGAATTTTTCAAAAGTTCATGAATCGAATACTGCGATCCGCCAATGATTTTGCTGCCGTTTACCTTGACGACGTTTTGTTACATGCTCGCACAATAGAAGACGCGTTACTCAACTTAAAGAAAATTCTACATTTATTTCGTGAAGAAGGGTTGACATTAAACTTAAAAAATTGATGGACTCTATAACATTTTTGGGTTTTGAAGTTGGACACAGTCAGGTTCGACCAGGAGAAGATAAAATTAATGCTGTTAGGCAATTTCCAACTCCACAATCAGTACATCAAATTAGACAGTTTCTTGGGCTTACGGGCTACTTTCGCCATTTTGTTCCTAATTACGCATTAATAGCAAAGCCACTTACCACTTTAACAAAAAAGACAGTTTCTTGGAAATGGGACGAACACGAAGAAGTAGCGTTTCGGCAACTTCAAGCGCAGCTAATAAATAGACCAACTTTAGTATTATTTAATCCTACTTTAACCACGGAAGTTCATACTGATGCTAGTATGATTGGACTAGCTGGCATACTGTTGCAATTACAAACAGACCAGCGTTTTCATCCAGTAGCTTACTACAGTCGTCAAACAATTGGAAGTGAAGTAAAATATCATTCATACGAGCTGGAAACTCTAGCTGTAGTGGAAAGTTTGAAGAAATTCCGAAGTTACTTATTAGGCATAAGTTTTACCGTTGTTACCGATTGTAATTCACTTAAAGCAACCAGTGAGAAAAAGCAATTAATACCACGAATTGCCAGGTGGTGGCTTCAATTGCAAGAGTACACTTTTGATGTTAAGTACCGTCCAGGCAACCGAATGAAACACGTAGACGCCCTAAGTCGAAATCCAAGTACCACCAACAATGCTCAAAACATATTGCATATTCAACAAGCTGATTGGGTTTTGTCCGGTCAGTTAACGGATCAAAAGATTGCTGATATCAGACAGGTATTAATGAAACCTCCAGAAACCGACAACGAGCATCATGTGTATAAAAATTATGCTTTACGCCAGGGTCGTGTTTATAGAACAACGGCACGTGGATTGCAGTGGGTAGTACCAAAGGGCATGCGACATCACGTGGTACGCGCTGCTCACGATGACTTTGGTCATTTTGCTTTGGAAAAAACTTTATATCGTTTATGCGAGAATTATTGGTTTCCAAAAATGCGGCCTTACGTAGAAAAGTATATTTTGTGTTGTATACAGTGCCTTTATAATAAACGAAATTCTGGGAAAAAAGAAAGATTTCTTCATTCAATACAAAAACCAATCGAACCAATCAGTACGCTTCACTTAGATCATCTAGGACCTTTTCCAAAAAGTAAGAAGGGAAATAAATATCTAATCATGGGAATTGACGCATTCACTAAATTTGCTTTCTTAAAAGCTGTAAAGTCTAATAACACAAAACATGTTTGTGAATATGCTAAAGACATTTGTGCCACTTATGGAACCCCACAGACCATCATCACTGACCAAGGAAGCTGTTTTACCTCTAAAAATTTCAAACGATTTTGTTCTCAAAATAACATCAAACATGTTCTTAACGCTGTTGCAACACCTCGAGCCAACGGACAGGTTGAACGTCTAAACCGAACGTTGCTGGGTGCTCTTCTTTCTTCTACACTAGAAGAAGAACTTTGGGACGAAAATGTACGAACCGTCCAATTTGCAATAAATAATGTAGTCCACAAATCAACAGGAAAAACTCCGAGTCAACTCCTGTTAGGGTACTCGCCAAGAGGTGGCAGTGATAGTGTATTGACAGATGAAGTCAAACAAATACCTACTATTATCCAAAACTTGTCAGACATAAGACGTGAAGCTGCGGAAAAAAACGTAGCTGCTCAACAAAAGCAAAAACATTTCTATGACCGTAAACGAAAAAAACCAAAACAGTACAAAATTGGAGATTTGGTACTAATATTAAAAAATCAGCCTTCGACAGGATCAAGTCGTAAACTAGCGCCACCATATAGTGGTCCAATGGTTGTCAAAACAGTATTGCCCAACGACCGGTACATTGTAAACGACATGGCTGGGTCACATCGCCTTAATAGAAAGCCGGCTTACGAGAAGGTTGTTGCAGTCGATCGTATGCGCCCTTGGATACCAGTTGGAGGTGTATCATCAGGAGAATCGGAGGAGAGTAGTGATGAAGAAGGAGTTGTACTTTCCGATCCCGATGAGCCAGACGTTAGTCACCGCGAGGCGCGGTGAATGCAGGATGGCCGAATGTAAGAATGTTTAATTTATAAATAAGTAAATTTTTTTTTCCTTAAAGATTTATTAGTCTGTCGATGTTAAAACAGGTGCAGCAAACACAAGAACGGCTTTATATACAAATGTATTAAATTTCATAAGTCGAATATAGGCGAGTTTCCCTTAAACTTTGTTAATCGTCTGTGACGAAAAGTTACCCTAAGATTTGATATTTCGAATTATTCTTGAATGTGAATTCTATGTGGAAGTAATTTTTGTGTTGTGCTGTTTATTTGAATTTATAATTTACATATATTAGAAAATTAAGGTGAGTTTCACTGAGCATGCTTTTCCATATAATCTTTGCTTGATTAATTCGTTAAATTTGTTAATTTTGTAATGATATGTTTCTGTCTTGCCGTTTGTTGAAAGTTGTCAACTATTATTAATATCTGGAGCGGGCACCTTGCGCGTTTTCTCCCTGGTGTCATTGCACGTGTCAGTATTAATAATCCTGTATCTGGAGCGGATACTTCGCGCGTTTTCTCCCTTAGTATCATTGCACGTCTCAGTACAGGTGTATGTATTGTTGGAGGTGATCACCTAGAAGTTGTGTTGACAAATTGAGTTATGTATGTACATGGTGCATCAATTATTAGTATTTGGAGCGGACACTCTGCGCGTTTTCTCCCTTAGTGTCATTGCACGTCTCAGTGCTAATAATTTACCTGTAGCTGGAGCGGATACTTCGCGCGTTTTTTTCCCTTAGTATCATTGCACGTCTCAGTGCAGGTGTGTGATAAGATGGCCATGGTACAATTATAGTTAGTAGCTGGAGCAGACACTCTGCGCGTATTTCCCTTAGTGTCATTGCACGACTCAGTGCTAAGCTATATTATGTTGAGTGCGCTTTGGATGGGTATTATGCGCGTTTTCTCCCTTAATATCCGCACCATATCCAAAGTAGGTACTGCAAAAGAGTTGTAGGCAGTGCCGGGACCGAAATATTTAAGCGCTAGTTGAACTAGTTGATAATGAGATGTGATTAGATAAAATGTTAAATGTTGGGATAATTATTATAATAATTTTGCACAGAGATTGTGTTGGATCAAAGAGTGCTCAGAGTGGTTTTTTTTTGTATTCCAGGTAACCGTTCAAGGGCCATCCTCAGCTCGATACGCCTACCCACCCAAACGCAAGAACCGATTTATTCATTTCGTTATTAAGATATTTTTTTTTACTTTTATCAGCATATGTTTTAATTAATTAGTTTATTTTAATCTACTTCATATTAAATTTAAATAGAAGTTTTGCAAATTTCCGAATTTATTTTATTGTTTTGATTGCTCGACATCCTGATTGAACTTTGAGTCTTACAATCAATATGTTTTTAACGAAATTTGCATTAAAGCGCCAAATAGGCATTTCTAATAAATAATATTGTGAAATAAGCATTTAATGCATTTTTAGGCATTTTACCTGATCGTCCGCTACACTAAAAGAAAGGCATTGACTCAAAACAAAACAATAAAAAATCAAATATGTAGTATGAAAACTAACAGCGTTTTGATATTTTACGCCGAGCATATTCTCGGCATCAAATTTACTAATCAAGTATTCAAACGCTAGTTCACAAGCACATTACATGACACACGATTTCATGTAGTCATATGAAAAAAATCTGTGTTGTTCATGTATAGACAAGAACAATGTAAAAACAAACACAAACAATTTTGAATCGTCTACTGATGAATTAAAACAAAAAATAGATTTTCAAAAAATCATATCATCTTGGCAAAGAACAAGTGTAAATAAAAAATTTGTTTTTCTTAACTTAATGCTAAAACCAAAACAAAATTCTAGAACAGGTCGCGTTCATAACCCGAATAACGTAGTAGTGACATTATTGCTCACAAACCTATTTAAAGTTTCTAATTGTGGCACTACTAAGCGATGTTTTTAATCGCCAAGTATAACAATAGCGGTTTGTATGCTTAACAAGTAAAATTTCCGGTTTTCGCAAAAATGCACCACAAATTCAATTGACAGAAAATCACAAACAAAAAGAAATCGATGTAGTACTTACGTCAGGAATTCGGTTTGAAAGACGAGCATATTTTATTTAAATCGGATTTTCTGGGTAAGATGAAAGCGTTATTTGATATAAAAGAATGTGTCTAAAATAAAAGAAATATCTTACAACTCTAAACATGTGAATGACAAAGCGACATGAAATTTGAAAGTGAAGCGGAAATCGGAAATATGCGTGTGACAAATAGGATTCACGTGAAGCTCAGATTTAGCACTTCAAGTGGAAGTGAGCTCATCTATTGAAGGCTTTTTGTTGCTCACATTTCAACATTACACTCGCAAAAGTATTATCAACCTTTAACGAAAACCTGCTTCAAATTCAAATTTTAATAGGCTTTTCTAAAATTAACTTATGAATGGTGTTTATAAAATTAAAATATTGTGTAGTCGATATAATGTCTATAAAAACTCAGATTTGCATGACTTAAGCAGGTACAACTAAAATTTTACTACGCCGTAATTTTAACTTTATTGTCGACAGCTGCAGGAAAATACCTTTTAATTTTATAAACTACCTTTTTTGTCTTTTACAACCTTAATCTTTTCCAGAATGTTGTTGTCCAGTCGTAATGACTGTTATTAAATATTCTTTTTCACATTTTTACAAGAATAAACAATAAACATGCAAAATTTCGATTAGCTTAATTTTGTAATCAACTCAAAAGCATTTAATATGAAACAAGGTTGATATTTTTTGTTGTAGTATGCTAAAAACCTTCGTCATTATATTAATGCAAAATTAGGTATACTTAATTGAGATTTTCATTTTCTTTTAGTTACGCAAACAATGCATAACTACAGTAATTAGTATGAGGCCAATTTATCAACAAAAGCGGACGATAAATCAAAAGTTGTCTTGTCATAACGTTTTCATTTTTGATTGAATCTACTCGCTCCCTGAACCAAAAGTCTTTTCTCTAATGGAGGATAATTATTTTTCCACAAAATTCCATAAGAACATCTTTAACTAGAGACGAAACAACCACTACCGTAGTAATAAGGACGATGTCAGAGCTTTTATAAATATAAGTTTTCTTAAACGATAAGAAACTATTAAAAAAAACAAATAAAGGTAAAGGAATCCAGACCACAAATGATTCTTTTTCAAAATAAAAATGTCCTGACTGTAAAAGTTTCCGGGGAAACGGTAAGATCTGGAAAGAACTATGTGACCTGTGTGAAATTTAAGCTAAAAAGAGGGCCACAGTAACTTCTACAAACAGCTACTTCCAATAAACCTTTTCCAGATAACGGGAAAAGAATCTTCTTTTGTTAGTTTTCAAGCTGGGTTCATTACAAAAATCACAGAAAGTTTGTATACTTTTTGGAAAAAAAAAACTCTACAATTAATGATAGAAACACACTTTTCGGAAAATACATCCATATCTGCAAACGTAGTAACGTGTTCAAACTTTGGAATACCTAAAAAACAAGAGTTAAAAGAGGACTAGAAACTGACTAACAAGATAGGAAACAAAAGTTATTTGGGCTGCAAAGTATTTTCTATTTTGCAACATACAGAGTTCTAGGACACGATGGAATATTATCAATACAACAGAGGTTGAAATCTTTGCTTCTGCCTCTGTGCACATTGTTTAGAGCTCGTATAACTCTAATCTACGTGCCAAATGATTAGCGGAAAGTAAAAGTAATTTTTATACCTAAACCACGTACGCCCAGGGAAAATGTTTTCGTCCAATTAGCTTGACATCTTTTATGCTCAAAACTAATGAAAAATTAATAGATAAACATATTATAGACATGCACTAGGTACAGCACCTTTGGAATGGCATTAACATGCTTCTCAAACGGATAAATCGTGTAAGCAGAGCATGCATAGAATTGAAAGTTATTTAAGCAACCAAGAGATTGCCCTGGGGAGCTTTCTTAGATAAAGAGGAAGCATCTCGGTTTTGTAGAAGCTTTGCAAGAACTAACAAAAAAATGGCAAGCTCGCTGGACAATGTGACCAAAGACAATCTCTTACGGGAACTTGACCAAAACAAAATACATGCGCAAGAATATCTAAATGATATCACTATATTGATATCTGGCTAGTTTAGAGGAGTTGTTTCAAACCTTATGCAAAAAACCCTGAAAATAGTGGAACCTGGTACATCGTAGAGAAGCTAAGACTGAACCCTGTCAAAACAACAATAACAAACTATACAAAGAGAAGGAAACTTCAAAATTAAAAAAAACTTATATTGTAAGAGCAAGAATTTCAACTAACCTCATTAAATATTTGGAACTCACTTTAAATACGAAATTAACCTTTAATTCGCTTAGAAAAAATAATTAAAAAAGCTACTCAGGCATTTTAAGCCTGTAGGAGTCTAATAAGTAAAACACGATGACTAAAACTAAAAATGATTCTTTGGATGTACTCTAGGGTAATAGTTCTCACAGTCATATATAGATCTCGAATTTAATGGTATTAATTCAAAAGAATTCATAAAAAAACTCGGCACGTTACAGAGACGTGTATCTAGAACAGATGGTTCGAAAACTGCAGCGGGAATCGCTGGCAGTAGATCAGGAATCAACTTTACCGTAAGCCTGAGCTGTTTAGCAACCGTATTATTGGCTTGTGCTCAAGGAATGATTAGAAAGTCCTATCAAAATAAAAAGATCAAAATCCTTACCGCTAGCCAAGCAGCATTAAGAGATTTAGACTCAGTAACAGTACGCTCTAGAGCAGTAAGATATTGTGTAAACTTACTAGTCCAACTAGCTGAGCAGAACAGAGTTACTTCACAATAGACAAAAGCAAGGATACTAAATGAATAGGATTGCTCGATCGCTCGATTTATTCTGCCGAGATCATGTGACGCGCTGACGTCACGCGGAGACCTCGCTCTCTATACTTCTATTATAATCTGTATTAAGATGCACCTTAAAAGACTTCTAAATATTTTATTTGAGTAAATTTGACAACTTTTGATTTAACAAGTAATGGCAATAATGTTCATAATCAATTTTTATTAATTAGTTTTGATGTTTTTTTTAATAATTTTTTAAGGTAAAAAATTACATTTAAACATAATTAACTTAAAGTTAATCTGCTGTTTAAATTATTTTCACTTAAACGGAAAGAAACCTTCACAAAAAATTAATAGCATTTGCTGCAATTAAGGACCATTATCACAATGAACTATGAAAATATAAAGCTTAGTGAAAAAAGACGTGGATGCATTCATTTTTAAATTGAACTATAGAAAAATTGCTATTAATTTTATAATTTATGGACAAAATAAAGTGTACTGTTAATGGTTAAATAAATGTATTCAAATTTAAGGTTGACAAAAATAAAAAATAACATAACACACTACAAGTTTATTTTGAAATTTTATTTAATTTTCTTCGTTTTATTCTTTCTTCATCGGTTTCTTGAGCTGTTGTATTCGCTCTTTTCTTTCCACGTCTTTTTTCACTAAGCTTTATATTTTCATAGTTCATTCTGATAATGGTCCTTAATTTGCAAAACGAAACGCCATAATAATGTCCAGAGAAATGTTTTCTTTTTTCTTCTAATACTTATTTAATAATTTTTTTACAACTTGTGGGCTTTTTTTTAAAGAATCACCGTGGAAATGTTCAAAGTGAATGCATCAAACAGCAAACGCTATTAATTTTTTGTGAAAGTTTATTTCCGTTTAAGTGAAAATAATTTAAACAGCAGTTTAATTTTAACTTAATTATGTTTAAATTTAATTTTTTACCTTAAATTTTACTAAATTTATATTAATCAATTTTATTTAAAAAACTTAATAATTAATTTTGTAAATCTCGTTCATAACTCTCCTCTGTAAAATGAGTAGAACAAATTACGCTAGTATTAGGGTTCATGTTATCAGCCCTTTTACAACACTTAATCCATTCATTTTTAATTGTAATGGACACTAAATCGGTGCCTTTTGGGAACTTGTGGTATATAATCTTAAGATTTTTATTTTTGGTTGCAATCCGATTGTTATCGCAACCAAATACAGCGCACCTTGTTCCTGGCATTGTATAATTACACCTCAGTATCTAATATAGTGTAAATAAGTTTAAATTTTAAATTAAACCTGATAATAATTCGAAATTCTTACAAGCAATTTGTAGGCACTTATTTGAACGAGTAAAACACCAAGAAATGTAATAATTACTATTAAAAAAATCGCAAAACCGTTGGATTTAAAGTGTATTTAAGCACTATTTATAATCAGTGAGCCGATATGTGGTCTCCGGCTGACGTCACGCGTCAAGATTTACGGGAGTGGGGCGGCTTACATTGCAAGAATACGAATCGAGCAATCCTATTCATTTAGTATCCTTGAGACAAAAGGACATCAAAGAGACAAAGAAAACAAAAAACTGATCTATTAGCAAAAATTCGTCTAATAGAGCCTCAGTCAACCTGCGGTCAAAGACGGTCAGAGAGAAGATTAGAAACTTCCTAAGACAAAAACATACCTTACACTGGTTGGTAGTTCCTGAACTAAAACAATCAAGAATGTTTATCACGGGACCATCCAGAAAGAGAGTTAAAGAATTAATTAAGCTAGGTAGAAGTCAACTAAGATGGGCTGCCGGGCTCTTCACAAGACACTGTCCACAACATCTCACAAATATAATACTGAATTATAAGTCGAGACTCTATGGGGAACACAAAGATTAGAGCTTATGTGCGAGGGCTTTTAAGAACCTATCCCAAAAAATAAAAATAAACAATTATTGTCGATTTTTGTTCCTGGTGAAGCACGTCAACGAAAAGAACTAATTTTTCTTCAATTTCAAAACGTCAAGGACATAGAGTTAATTATTTTGATCAACATTCTTAACACTAAGACCAACGTGTAAAGAGACTTACTATTTCCAGTGGATACATAAAATCTGTAAGTAGTATTAGAGCCATACATGCACAAATTGCCAAAGTTCTAAAGTTACTGAATCCTTTCCACTATACGAGGCATAGCTGTAAGAAGACGTCTGCGATACTGAATGTAAACCGTTGAATGTTGCAGAAGAATACGTCGAGAGCTCAATTGCGTATAAAGTTCAAATAACAACAAAAATATTGCGCAATACAAAAATAGTTATTAGAATGTTACAATCTTAAAATTTACTTCAAAAAACCCGTTATGAAAACAATAGTTTTTAGCCCTAAAATAAGTTTTAAAAAATAACTGAATAGAGTTTCTATAAGAAAGTAAAAACAGAAATAAGCGCAATGCCCAAATTCATGTCTAAGAACAGTGTTGAATACTTCAGTATAGTTTTTGTAAATGATATAAATGCTTGCAGCAAAATATAGTTTCATAAAATATTTAATTTTTTTAGTATACATTCTTAATTTTGTCAATAGCATAATAAATGTTCTGTTCAAGTATGTACTAGTTTATTTCTAAAAATATATCTGTTTAAAAAAACTATTCTTATTTAATAACAATCCTTAAGATTCGTGGGAATTTAATACAGCTTTAGGTATTATGATAAACACCTGTAACCACGTCTGTAATTATATAAAAAAAAAGATTGTACTTGTCTTCTTGTAAAAACTTTTTCATTAATAATTAAAAACTGACATAGATAACTATTCAAATAAGTCGTGTCCTTACTTTTACAGTAAGTAATATAAAATGTTTAATTTTCCATTATTTATTATTGTTCGTGTCCAAAGCCAAATGCAAAAGATTTAATGTTTTTTTAAACTTTATTTTGTTTTTTTCTTTTTACAACTATGTGATTGAGGGCAGAAATCAATTGGGAACACCGCATATGTTATTTCTTATTACCATCAGAAGAACTGCCTATTTTTAACTTTTTTTGTTAAGAAAATGAATTAGTATTTATAATTCCTGTTGTGCTTTTTCATATTATAAATGATCAAATAGTATAAACAAATAACAATAAAAGTACATAAAACAAATAAAAAGACATTGAAGAAAAATAAATTAATAATAAACATAATAATTTAGATTCAATAAATAAAATTTTTCTATGTATGTACTTTTTTATTTATTTGCAGTGGTTCAAAAAGCGACAAACTTTACTGCTACTCTACCACCATCTTGCAGTAAATATAACATAACAAACTTTTGCATCTCTGATATATAATTATACTTTATTGGTAAGTAAACGTATTTTTTAAATCCTATAATGAATTACCAACATAAATCGAAATATCAAAAAAGAAAAGCACAAAAAGCTTTGAATTTTTTTTAAAACAAAGAGAATAAAATTAACACACAATTTTATAGAACACATTTCTAATAATAATCAAATTATGAGAAACGATTTTCCAACTTCAGAGTATTTGTTGGCGTCAGAAGATTTGCCAACATTAAACAATGAACTCGAGTATAATGTAAAATTCGTGTTTGAAGTTGGAAATCACATAATGTCATCGTAGACATTGGATTCAACGCCTGTAAAAAAATTCTCGCTCTGACCACAGTTTTAGTTCATTCTGAATCGGGAGTGCCTCTAGTCATTATCAACAACGCATCGAATGAGTCGCATTGAAATAACATGTTTAGGGTAAATGGCAACCGCTAGTCTCCTTTTTAAATAAACGTTCGATAGCTGTCATCAAACATTTTCGACACATGTCGAAGGAACACAATTTACAATATTCACAGATCACAAGTCGATCATATATGCGTTACAACCCAAATTTTTGCCACGACACTTTTACCATTTAGATGTTATATCGCAATTGTCGACTGATATTCGTCCCATCTCACACAAAGAAAACGTAGCAGATGCACGCCCCGCGTCAAAAGCTAGTGACATTTCCGAACACCGACATAACCGTCTATCGCAATCTCTCTACTCAAAGTTCCAAAAACTTACCGCCGACAAGTGTTTGATGTCAATCACAGTTTGGCACATCCAGAAGTTAGAGCTACAAGTGGTCTCATCAAACAGCGCTACATCTCGCCATTTGTTGATGCTAACTGCGGAAAATGGACGCGAACATGCAATGCCAACCACAAACCACAATCGTTCACATTGGAACAATCCAACTTTCAACCACCCGTTTGAAACATGCTGCTGTCTTACATGTATCGACACACTTTTTACAACGGTTGGATCGCACAATTTGGAGCATGTTTACGCGTAACAACGGATTAAAGTTTACTATCCACAAGAAAATGGTATAGTCAAAAATTTCCACAAACAATTGAAATCGGCGATTCGATGTCACAAAAAGCAACAATAGACTCAATTTTACTTGAGTTTCGTGCCGCTTGGCGCGAAGTCTTTTACAGTTGAACACGTTTATGGTTTATCTGTCTTTCTAGAGAATTTCTTACACCAAGAAAAACTAATTGAATGTACGACACTTTTTCGAAGCCCGTAGCAAGAACTAACCATACATGGTCAGCCAGAACTAAAAGTATTACAACATACTTGAAACAATTTTAATGTCTTTAAGTTCGTGAACTGAAGTCAAATGCAACTCAAAATATAAAAAACCTAAATTAATTTCACTACAGTTTAGATGAAAAAAGGTATACCAAAGAAAACAGCATACTCACTCACACAAAGAGTCCTACTTTAAATCTGATACTGAAGACGAAACGAATAAGTCAAACGTTTTTAGTTTGAATACCAGAAATCTGATTGATGCGGCAAAAGACAGATTGAACGGAATGAGAAACATTCTATATCCATTTTTGTAGTATGATAAAAGCATAACGAATACCAAATGTGGTGTTTCTATTCAATAGAATTGACTGACAAAATACTAGAAATCCTAAAGAAATTAACTTTACATGAAAATACATTGAATGCTCCGGCCATACTTAACAAACAAGGCAAGACGACGTAAATAATGTATTTTGCAATAATGAAAGTTTTGGTGAAAAGAAAGTACAAACATCTCTTTTATCTTCTACAGCTCCACTCGGTAAACCAGATAGTCGAAAAATATGTCAACTAAAAGAATTAATTTATTTTAATAAAATGTTTTATGTTTTAAGGTTATTCTTATTACGACTGGAATTACAAAGAAAACCATACATTCTAAGGCTCAAAAAATCAAAAATGTTATATGTATAGTTTTTCGATAGAAAAAAAATCTAGATGATAAATGGGCACTCCCTTTAACCAAACTTGCAGCGGCTGCTGTTGAGAAATTAGTGGCGACTATTTTGAGGATAAAAAAAAGCTGCTGTGGCTGACGGTGATCTATTAAAATCGCCTTCAAAGAAGAAGCGGCGGATCCAATAAAAAAGTAATGAATGAAATTAAAAAAAAACAGTGTAGGAGGTTTGCACGGTTGACAAACAACGACGTTAAAAATTATAATGAGTAAGATACAAGACAAGATTAAGATCTTTGAAGAATTGGCTTCAAATTTAAAAAATGTGAAAACCGATTAAAATTGCTCATGGAAGGCAAGGATATCGTAGCTACGCGTTCTCGTTACCTACAAAAGTTAAGAGCAAACGTTGCTCTCGGAAAGAATAAAAAACTCATTACATATTTAAACGAAACTTCTATCCACCCATCTTATGAGGCGAGACAGTCAAAGGACCAACCAGAAGTATATAAAGCTGATCGTTCTGGTCAGCAGTATATTATTGTACACGCAAGTGGTGCATATGGACTTGTAAACAACACCTTATCAATTTTCAAATCTTAGATAAAATCAGGAGAATACCGCGATGATATGGATCATCACAATTTTATCTAGTGGGTCGAAACACAAAAGGTCCCAAAAGGGACCGCTGTTATGAATAATGCACCGTACACAGTGTTCAAATCAACAAACCTCCAACCCAAGCCACAAGAAAGCAGGAAATTAAAGCTTGAAAGTAACAAGGTTTCCACAACTGGAGATATGCAAAAAACCAAATTATTATAACTGGTGAAAAAAATTGGGCACACTAAAACATTTTATGTAAATATTTTTAAAAAAACATGGACATATCGTGTTACGGTTGCTTCCATATCATTGCGATCTTAATTTAATTGAATTCATTTGGAGCTTGGCTAAACATAATATCGCAATGAATAACGTACAGCAAAGCGCCAAGAAAATCAAGGTGTTAGTGAGTAGCAGGTTTGCTGAAATCACAGCATCAGATTAGCAAAACCAGTGCAAGCTGTGGATCAATTGGGTCAAGAAATGTAGGCAAAAGATGCATTAGTAGAAAATCTATAGTAAATACTAGTTTTTCGGAAAATGATACAAGTTCAGAAGCAAAAGAATATTAAAATAATCAACAAAATTGTTTAAATATGTACTTGTTCAGTTTATTTTGATTTTAATTTAAGGATTAATTTGTTTTGCTAAAAATTGCCAAGCAAATAACTTTTTCGGTCATTCGATAAAATATAAAACATTAATACATTTAAAATAACCAAAGAAATTTCGTAAATCTTAAATTATTTAAAGCTATTTCTGTAAAACTTAATTATGTTACTAAAAATTTTATATTAATGTTTAGGTTTTATAAGTTTAATAAAGTATTTCTTTCAAATTCTTAGTTTCCCGTTTATAGATCTGTGCCTTTCTGATTTTGACAAGAAAAGATTAGTTGCATTGGTTATGCAGCACACAGTGCATTTGTGTATTCAACAACACACATTTAGATTAAGCGCCCAAATACTTTTTTTTAGGATTGTGCCTTACAAGCTACTATAGCGCCAATATGCTCTTTCCAACTATCTTGTTTGCCGAGTTGAGCTGTATTATATGTTTTTATATGTAATAAATTATAAAATTTATATGGAAACATCAATTTAAAAATTCTAAATTAGAATTTTGTTGCCATTCAATAAAAATTTCAATCAAAATTTAATATATTTGAAAAAAAGAAACTCAACGTGACAATTCTATCAAAGCTAGCTCTCGGCAGTCTTGTTCGTGTCAACTGTTAACTAAATGATATTTCGTCGTCTCCTACATAGGCCTCATAAACGTTTGATTTTTAAGTATTTTCTTCCTAGCAACTAGTAAATTATGAAAAATAGCATTTTCGCGATACGTTACTATTGGAAATTTATCTTACTTACATTTTTACCACTAACTAAGCATTATAAAATTAACCTTTAGCTAATACATAACAGTGTGCAAGCTAGACCAGCTAAAAACAAATTAGAACAATAAAAAGCAGGATTAAAAAAAGAGATAATAAACTGAAAAGAACAATAAAAAAGCCGATAAGAAGGAACAACAACCTTCGACTAAAAAAATTAATGGCGTGGAAAGAAAGTAAAACGCAATACGAAAAACTACGAACATTTATAAGTAGATGCATCAGAACTATAAGTGGAATTTTTTGGTCAGAAGTAATTAGCAACGATGATTTATGGAAGATGACGGAGGAAGAAAAAACAAATTGAAACTATAGCAAGACAAGTTTTGAAATATAACAGAATAAAAAAAAGAAAGAGGGGTATACTAAATAATACGTGAATAAAAAACAATCATAACTGATTTAAAACAAACGGTACTAAGGTGGAATATAGCAAAAAAATAGTAAAAAATAGAAAAAAATAGAAGACATTAATACACAAAATTACGACAGTCAAACATACCCAAGATAGTGCGCCGTTTGCTCCAACTGTGCAGCTACACGATATAAGATGAACCAATAAATAAAAAAATACAATTTCTGTTTGCAAAAGAATATATGAGTATACATTTAAAAAAAAAATGTTGTAATCTGAACGAGATTAAAACCTCAGTTTGTTTGAACAAAGGCAGAAAAACGTAGAATTGAAGAATCGGGTCTTAAAAAACACGTTTCTTTCAAACTGAGTAATGGAATATCGCCAAAATCAACAGACTTAAGCATCATAAGAAATTTATAATCTAACTGAAAAATAATTAATAATAAAAGATTTTAGAAAAAATAAGCTTTTATTTAAATGCTCTAAAAAGTAGAAAATAATCTTAAAATTAAACCAAATCCATAAATTTATTACATTATACAATTTATACCATATATAAATTTGTCGCGAGATTTACCTGTACAAATTTATTTTATGAAATACACACATTTTTTCTCGGAATTACTTGTATCAAGATCAAGTTACATATTGTTTTCTTGATTATTTACACGCACAGGAACAAATCGCAACAAGCGCACTAATGTATGGATTTGATTTAATTTAAAGATTATTTTCGGCTTTTTAGAGTATTTAAATAAATGCTTATTTTTTTAAATGTTTTTTAGTTTTCGCTAGACTAAAATGCATTGTCATCGGAACTGAACCAACATGTAAAAATTCAACTCCTTAGGATAAGAGGTCATGTTGTTTTATGTTAAAAATCTTTTAGTATAATGTTTGTCCCCTGTATAAAATTTATTCCCGATGCGCCCACTTTTCGTTGTTGAGTAGGAATACAATATCAAATTTTAAAACACGATTTCATTTTCTTCCGGTAAAGTTTAAAGAACGCAGACATTATCTAACGTTGTGTACGCTCAACAGGGCTTTCATCGTTAAGTGTTTCACGCACATCTATATGAATATGAATTAGAATATTGTTGTGATCTGAGTGAAAGTCTTTATTCGGAGTAAACATCTCTTGTGTTTCTGGTTTAGTTTAATTATTCAGTAACTGTCTGCAGCGGCTCTTCACACCCCCACATGTTTTCTTTGTTTGTGGAGATATCATCAATTAAGTTTTAGGGAATGCCGCAAAGAGGCCACTAACTAGTCGCCAGCTTTGGGGAAAACTAATTGTAAGTATTGTATTTTCTATTTTGATTCTTAGTTGAATTGTACGAACGACTGAATATCAAAGTTAGGTCGACTAGGTCACTTGGTTGTACGACGTGTTGCCCGGTCAAAAGCATAGTTTGTTACGCCCTGAGCAATTTTTTTCTAAATCCGGCACTGTCTGATTCATTTAAGTTATACGTGTGGGAATCTACTGTTACTAATTTCACGCTTTATTTGGTTACATTTTAAAGTCGAAAATTTGTAATTTATGAGTAATTAAGAGCGTATTATTTTCGCTTAATACGTGACTAAATGTTGCTTTTCTACAAGTCTTTATAAATATTTTTGCTTAAAATATCATATTACTGGAGCGTTCTCACGAGTTTGCTGACAAATTTATTTTGTTATCGTGTGACGTCATTATGACCCTAGATTCTTTCGTTTCCCTCTTTAATTAGTTCCTGACAAACTCTTGTTGAGATCACTTCGAAAATTTACTGTACCTTGGAAGTACTAACGTTTACTGAAACGCGGTGATTTTACCGGATATTACGTTAAAACCTTCCTAACTTTTAGTACATCAACGGAACCTGTTTCTTTCCGGAAATTACTAAAAAAATCGTATATTTACGGATATAAGTTACTTTAAATTTTAAAAGTGTACTTAGTTTTCTTAACGCTGGATTATTATACCCAGGTAAAGTACTTAGTTTTTGTTTTATTTAGTTAATCTGACTTCGCTTCTCTCCCTTCTTTTTATAGCGGGTTTTTCTTCCGACGAAATTGTTCAATTCATATGAACGTTTCCTCCAACGGATTGTTTACTCCACGTGTGAGAGTTCCTTTGTTCATCTGTAAACTCTACTTACTACTAACGCTACGCTGAGAAGTCAACTTCGATTGCACCAACTGACGCTAAGTGAAAAAAAAACCAACCGTTAACTTTCGTTCTATTGTGAATCAATTTATATTTGTGCAAATCTCAAAGATTTATTTTCTACATTGAACTTTTAATCAAAATCCTACTTGCGTAATCAACTTTAGAAATTCAAAAAAACTTTCCTTTATACTTTAAAATTTTACAATTTCCTTTTTTTTTGCTATTTAAAATTCACTTTTGTTACTTAAACTTTGACTTGACTTACTTAATTTAATTTCTCTTTGTTTCTATAAGAAGTTGTTATCTGATTTACCTTGAAATTGTTTGTTTTAAATATTTTATTTAAGGAAACTTCGGCTGGAATTACCGTGCACGGAGTTCCTTCAGCGAAGTACTAAGGTAAGATTTATTTTTTTTTGTATTTCAAATTTGAAATTACTGTCCTGTCGAATAACGATCGCTGCCCCAAATTAAATTTTTTTTTGTTGTTTGTTTTGCGAACCTAACGTAATTAAATTAGTTTTACTACTTTTGTTTTAACACAAGGTAATTTAGATCCTGTAATTTTGTAACATTTAAAATCCATTATCGTTTATTTTACTCAACTTGTTTGCATAATTCAAAATTGAATATTTTATTGATTATTGTGTAAATTGCTATTTGTTCTAAATTCATTATATTTACATCAAATTTACTGAATGCTATTTATTGTTTAACCTTCCCCGTTTTTCTTTTTTTTCCTTTTCTTTCTCTTTCAGCAACCCTTCGCTACTACTAGAGCCCTGTTAAACTTTTACAATTTACTTAACAGGACCGTAACTAAACAAATTGTGTGGCGCCCATTTCTAACAATTTCTAATCACTTTTTGACTAATTTTATCTACCACGACATCTTTGATTCAAATATTCCCCTCACAATTTCTTACCCACCCCAATTGGCATACAAGAACCGAGCTACTGCGGCCATCGCTCCCTTTAAATTTAGTTACATATAATTCTTACCGTAACAAGTTTATATTTTGTCTGTGATACCGACCTACGTGTTAGCGTTTGCTAAAATTTATATAAATATATTTATGTACCTTCCTCTACGTAAACTGTTTTTCTATTACAGTTTCGGGTAGATTTAAACGGTATCTCCCACCCTACTTTTTTCATCGTTTTCGCGCCTTTTTAATTTTAGTTTATAATTTAGCACCACAAAACTTACGACTCAAAACAGTTGATTCAGGTTACGCCTTATATTAGAAATGCATTGTCATATGTACTGAAACACATGTATAAATTCAACCTCCGTTATCTAAAGCTAATCATGGATGTCGATTTAGGTCATGCTTATCGTAAAAATGCTTTGTAATAGGAACTGAACCAACATGTAAAAATCAACTCTTTAGGATAAGGAAAAAGTGTTCTAATTCAACTTGCAAGATTTGACCTAAACAAACAAACAAGAAAAAACCAACGAAGATGTACTACAAGTTAAAAAAGTTAAGTTACAAGTTAAAAGCTTTTAAAAAGTAACTAAAAAACAACTTGCAATGCAATGCTCTAAAAAACTTAAGAAGAAATAGATCCTACGGAACTGAATGAACAAGAGTATGCTTTGCATATCAAAAGTTGCAATAAGCCACACTAAATAATCATGTAGATTCGCTATTTCTAACTTTCACATACCATAATTGCAATTCTGGTTAGTGACCGTTCCACGTTTTTCTTCAGTGACATTTGCGCATTTCTGTTCAGCGACATTTGCGTGCTTGACATGTAATAACTTTTGCAAACTACGTTTTAAAAATTGGCAAATACATCAGAAGCTAAGTAAAGACTTTACAATAAGAATTTATTCGTGTGATAACGCAATATATATTTTTTTCAAAAAGGTACCCTGTCGGTGGATCTTTTGTGAATTTAGTTTAATTTTTTTTTTGGAAAAACACCTATTACATGTAAATAAATTTAAAAAAATGAAAGAGTAGATATTGACAAAGATGCTGTCTGTCTGCAGTCTCGGATGTACTATATAGATCAAAAATACTATTCTAAAAGAAAAAGTAAACAGTTTTTTAACTAAACCATTCTTTTCGTTAACACTGGTATTTGCTGAACAAGTAATATTGTGATGTTAGTTTTCCATTGTTCTGATATAGTTATCTTATTCGTATTTTTTACACTATAAGAACTACTACTGAATATACAGATACAATAGTTAAATTTTATTTAAATCATCATATTATCTGAAATATTGGCTTTAAGGCAGGTATTTGTGTCATATTTTATAATCGCGGAATTAAAACGAAATAATCGATTTAGAATTAAAAGTGACCCTTTAATTCCTAAAAATAAACTTCAAGTTATCACATTAAAGCTACAGAGTGTAAAAACTTTATCTTCTGGTGAATTTATTTAAAAATAGTAATATGTAATTCTTAATTAACATATACGAAAAAGAAGCTACTTACTTATATAAACGTTAAAGACTATACTCTCAATAATTAATCTTCCTTACCTGAAAAGAAAAAAGGAAAAAATTAACTCCATAGCAATAAAAGTCATTAAAACAAAATACAAGACCAGCAAGATAAGCAAAATAATGTAAGTTCATAGTATGAATACGTTTGAATATAAAAGAGATAAAAAAATAATGCAAGCTTTAGAAAATCCATTAATCAATCAAAACAAAAGAAAATTCTTTCAGTCGATTTTCTAGAATTGTACGCAATCTCAATTTCATAACAGAATTCAATGATGTATGTGATTGATGTTTATCAAAACTTTATTCTATAAAACGCATTGTAAATTTAAAAACAGTTCCATTAACAAATTAACTCGGCAACAACAAAAGTAATTAATGAATAGTGTTAAAGAGTTAGAACTAATCGAGTTTTAGGTAAAGATCTTTGAATGGTAAACGGGTGCCAGCATTACCCGCTCTCCTCGCTATATATGTCAGTCGTACGTTATTCCGGTCCGCTTTCTACTATTAACCGAGTTCCCTCAGGACCATGTTTTAAGCCCCGTTATTATCTTGAAACCTTGTTTCAGTTTAATTGAAATTATTTTAATTACGCTTAATGAAGGGTAAAAGATGCAACGTTTTTTTATTTAACTCAACAAATAGTCAGCTTTTATTGCTGATGAAATTTACTAAGTTAAATAAAGAATTTGAAAGGAAGATTGATCGTTCTCGAAATGTTTTGATAGGTAAGCGTTGAAGAAGAATATGCGCCTTTCTTTGCACTTTGTTGCTCGTTATATTCAAACAAATATGCGTACATACCTACACACGCTTGGGTGATTTATTATTATTATTTATTACTTAATAGCAACGATACCAACACGTAAGTATTTTAAACTTATAAAAATTATAAACGTTAAAAATAAAAATATCATAATAGAGCCACAGTAAAGATTAGATAACTAAAAAAGAAAAATGTTTTTGATTTATAGGATTTTCAAAGTATAACAACCAGGATAAATCCAATCTGGAAAGTTTTCATAACAGTTGGGAACTTCTTTATATATTTTCATACATATTAATATTTAAGTTTTTTTTTAAATATTAATAACAAACACGAATAAACATATCCTCCATTAAACTTACAGCTTGAAAGAAGGAAAATGCTTCAGTCTACAGCAACTTTACTCGATGTTGATAGCAACGGTCGAATAAAGAGTAGGGTGGTAAGTAGTAAAAATACTTGGGCTAAGCAAAGTGGCTATACGGAAAATGACACGTCAACATAAAAAACTACGTATTTAACAACGTATAATGTAAAAACACTCTCAACAGAAGAAAATACTACAAGAAATAAGCAATGTAATACAAATATAATAAAACATCAAAAAAATACACAAATACACGATAAAAATAATGTCTTACTTTTTTATTCATTTCTTTATTTAAAATATGCGACGCATACATTGCGGTTAGTTGTAATAAATATTTAAATCTAACAGTTAAATGCGATTAATGGATATACTCCCATTGACGCAACTTGAAAACAATTCTTATTCGATTAATTTAATTTATGCTATCGAGTAGTACTTTGATGTTTAGCTATTTTAATTAATAGTATTATTATTACTTAATTTTATTATTTAATGTAGTCCACAAAATCTTGTTTTATGCTTTTTTCACCCCAATAAACGAATGATGGACGATTAGAAAGAATATACTTACGACTAACTTTCTCTTATTCTACAAATATAAATTAGATAACACAAAATACACACATAAAACTATTTAATGCCAAACAGACGACGAACGGAACCTCTATATCTAGGAAGTTGTCCATAACCGGCGCTGCCACGAAACTTCAACCAAAAACTAAATAACTCTATTTCAGGTAGCTGTAATGTGCTTGATATCCGAAACACTGTTGCAGTTATTAAAGAAATGTTTTTTAAAAACAATCACAAAATTTTGAATATAACCCACCCCGTCTTCACTGAGCACCGGCAAAACTTCGTTTATGTTACTTTTATGCAAGTTCTATTGTTCCAAGTTTTGCACGTAACACCTGTCGCTGCTGAGCCTTGTGATAAGATACGTGCATGAAGGTAATATTCCTGAGAATTTCGCGAGTTTTGCGAGTGCGTTTAAAAATTTAGCTTATGCTAAACATGAATATGACTACAAATCCGATTAGAAAGATTGTAAAGAAATAATAAAACTAATTAATACCAACGACACAATAAACGGAACTTCTACACCTAAGAAGTTGTCCTTAACCGGCCGAGTTATTGGCCAAATTTATTAGAGAAGAACTGACGAAAGTGCCGTTATAGTTCGAGTGCTGCCACAAAGGTTCTATCAAAAACTAAATAACTCTATTTTAGGTAACTGAAGTGTGTTTGGTATTTGGAACGCTGTTGTAGTTATGAAAGAAATAACTCATTTCTTTAAATCACATCAGAAACAAAAACTGTCTTCTTGAACACTATAGGATAAACGCTTACATCCCTTTGTGACTCAGTAACTGGGAAGCAGAACGGCATGAAGGTGTACGGCAAATTTTAAGTAACTTGCGGTTATCACGATATTATTTCATATTTTTTGTCAAGATAACAGATGTATCTCCCCTGTCCCAGCTCAGCCTTATCATAAGATACGTGCATGATTGAAATAATAGTGAAAATTTCGTCAGTTTTGTGAATGCGTTTCAAAATCTATAAACATGAAAATGACTACAAATCCGATAAAAGAGATTGGAAAGACATCATAAAACTGCTAATGCTAAAGAGGCAATAGATTGAACCTCTACACCTAAGGAGTTGTTCTTAACCGGCAAAGTCATTGGCCAAATTGTTTTTCACAGCTAAAGAAGATGCCGAAACTTCCACTGAAGAGAAAGAGACGAAATTGCTGTTATAGTTTCGGAAATTTGTGGTGCTGCTACAAAGGTTCAACCGCCTGCAATCCGGAACGCTGTTTATAAAAAAAATAACTGCTTTCTTTAAATCACATCCAAAACACTTTGTGATCAAGAAACTAGTAAAACAGCACGAAAACGTATTATAATTTGCTGTTGACCTTGCATAGGTTGTGGAGACTAAAAAAAATTTATATTGGCATAACATAAACGCAACTGGCAAAACTGCTTCAGTGATAACAACTTTATACAACACACAATTCATGGTATCAGTATTGTATCTGAGGTATTATCTCTGAGTAAATTACTAAAAAAGGCGGTGCTCGATTTTATTGACAGTGCCATGCAAGTAAATAAAACAATTGTTATTCTTGTCAATCGTTAAAACAACAACGCAGCTGGCAGCGCGCAGAAAATCGATCCAAATTGAATATTCCTCAGATACCTTTAAGTTGTGGGTTTAGTCAATTTAGCATTTTTTTGTCTGCCAGTGCCATTTTTTCCCTGGTTTTTCCTTTCATAAAAAAAGTTATTTAGGTTCCCAAAGGTAGTTCAATAAAACATGTTGCAGATAAACTACAAACTGCTCTACTTTCTCGTCTACTTGCAAAATTATTCTTAGTGAAACATTGAGTTTACTAATTTCTTCCACTTCTATTCTAAATCCAACCCAGTCTGTCCATTAATTGTTAATGACGGTGGTAGCCAAATAATTCTAATTCTTTTGCTAGTCTAAAGTGGTCCACATCGATCGTCTAGCCTCGTATGCTGGCGATAACCACGTTACCCAAGACCAGGTCCGAAATAACAAGCAGAACGAGAAATCAAGTCGAAGGAATAGACTTCAATAAGTTGATGAGCGCGTACGTAGGTTCTAGAATAGCTAGGTTCGGAGTTACAACCGAAGAGCAACAAAAACCTGTTCCCAACACGAAAAGATTACACCTTTGCGCATCGCGTGCAAGAAGATCTTGAAATGTCCAGAGGGGTTGCAGTAGTATTTAAGAAGAAGTTCGGACGGTTAAATGAACTACAAAGACAGCAACCGGCGGTCGGCAAAGCCTTAAAACTACTTGATGAGCGACGCTTCATTTTCTACCTGGTCACTAAAAAGTACTCACGTGCAAAGCCGTTATACAAAAATCTGTAGCGAGCATTATGGAATCTTATGAGAAAAATAGGGTTCCACAACTGGCAGTACTCAAGCTTGGTTGTGGCTTAGATCAACTGGATTAGAGGACAGTTCGAAATTTGTTAGATGTCGTTTTCCCAGAAACAGACTTTCCAGTGTGGTCTGCAGTTACCATCCAAATAGAACATCAGGTCAGATAAAGTCCATTGACTGCTAGTTTTATGCTCAAGGAAGTTGCCGAAATAGAGTTAACTACGGCTGTGACCACGATCCCTTTTTACCGGTGCCGCATCCAGTTTCCTGTTCTAGAACAGAATAGTCTTAAGAAGGGAACAGTGAAGCGTTCCCGAAGTATTTGGAAACTTCAAAACGATGGTAAAAAATGGAATATTTTAGATCCTGATAAAATAGAAAAATAAAAAGGTGTCCGACGGAATCGAATCTAGTCAGAAGTCGGAAGTGTGAAGAACCGGTCCAAATAAATATTGTTTAACGCGCGTGCCAGTGAAAATAAATACAACGTGTAAGCGAATGTGTTGTTAACATAATTAAATACCAGTTTAGATAAACAAAAGTGCAAAGTTACTGGCAGATATCATTTATCGAGTCATAATCATATATACATACTTGTTAGTTGTTTTTCTTAAACATCGTTAGATTTTATTAGTTAGTTGAATTAAAAATTAGTTCTAAATTATGTGTAAATAATTAGTTCTGAATAAAATAATTTAAAAATCTCCTTCTCTTTTAGATTTGAACCGTATTGATGCTGTAACCAAAGTTGCCAACGTTTCGCCCGCTTTTCGTAAGAGGCATCAGTTAATCGTTTACTTCTTGAAGTTTTCAATTTCTTTCACGTCTTGGTTACAACACCAACACGGTCCAAACCCGACAGATGCTCTAATCTTAGTAGAGACTCCGGCTGTGGAAGCCATCGCGATAACGTTTATCTTCTGTGATTCGAATAGACGATGCCACTACACGTTTCTAGCTTTGTAAATCTATTAAAAATATATTTGATTCGATTCTTTTGTTTTTTCCAAAGACTACTTATACCGTTTTGTTACTTATGGGTTATCCAAATTCATCATTTGTACATTGTTGTGTCTTTATTGTTGAGTTGCGCTGTAATGCTAGTCCACTCTATGGCAACGTAGAGAAGTTTGCTCTGACGCTGTTTGTTGCTATTTAATTATTTGCCTCTTTTCTTGCATAGTTTTTCTATTCTTTTTTTGAGTTTTCTTGCGGCTACACATTCCCGGTAATTTGCTTATTGAGCTTTTCCACAGTTGAATATTTAACTTTTTCAAATCTTGATATTCTGCAATCCTTGGTAAGATAGTGTCCTGAGCTGAGCATACTGTTCAATAAGCGCTGTTTTTAGGCAAACTTTTGAACGTGTAATTATTTAATTGCAAATATGTTTTTGCTGTTTTCTGCTTTTTAAAAAGCTAGCATGTGTATTGGTAACGGTTTCATGTTAGTAAATTACTTAATAAATTTATTGACATTTGTATGATAAATAGCATGCATAAAAGACTAGAAATTAGTACAAAACAACTTAAAAACTTTAGTTGATAATAAACACTTGCAATTTATATATTTCTAAAGAACTAAATCATTCTGATTTGTTAAACAAAATGAGTAGCTTAAATAAGAAAATTAAATTACATAAGTTCGTCAAATTATAAAATAAAGCAAAACTATAAAACGGCCTCCATAGTAATTAATAATGCTGCAATACGTTACTTAATAAAGTATTTGTTTTTTAAAACAATATAACTTTGATTTGGTCAAAAATGAGCTTAAACTCAATAATTTCAAAGCTATAACGTAATAAATAGTTCACTTTTCATAAAACCGTTTAAAACGCTGAAAAGATAACGGCAATGAAAAGTTCAAAAACTTGAGTGATTTTTACACGTCACACTATCTAAAAAAGAAAATAAAGAATTTATGCAAAAACACGTTTCAAAACTTTCCATGTAAAAGATATTCGTCATGATGTGCCAGAATTTTTTTCATGCAAAAAATATAATCGTAAAATGTCGTACACGTATAAAAAAAATCTCTAACTAAAACACGATTTCGAAAAAAGACTACGACGTTGTCTGTTCTTAGTTATAACAAGAAGGTAATTACTAAGTAATTGCTTCAACATTAACGCCATACACACTCCAATATTCTGTCATTATTTACACAATCTAAGGAAATTTGCATTTTAATAAATCGGATTTTGGCGCTTCGATGTGAACTAATTTCACTCGTGCAGAAATAACATTTGAGTCGAAATTTCAATTAAAATTAACATTAAAAGATAATATTTTCGGAAAATTTTTCAAAACGGATTACATCAATCGACTTGCTTATAAATCAATATTTAAATTGTTATTTAAGTATATGATTTATTGGAATAAATTTTTAGAGCGTAAAATTATGAATAGAAAAGTTTTTATTTCTTTAAAAGTTTATTTGATTTTCTCATTCAATTGAAACAACAACAAAAACAAGAAAAGAACAACGGAATAGTTATAAATATACTTTTTATTTATGTTTTTTAAAAGATAACGATAAACTTATTTTAATCTAATTTATTTTCTTCGTCAAGGGAACGAACCTTAGATAAACGATGGTTCACATAATTGATGTAATAGTAATTAATTCCAAGTTAGTATCTTGATTTCTAGAACAACTCAAACGGAACAGTGTTTACATCCCTTTAATAAATTATGTAACTACGATTCAATCTACTGCATTTTCTTAGTCGGAATTTCCTTTATAGCAAGTTAATTTGTCTGAATTTCAAATTAGATTATCATCGTTCCCTTTTTGAATTTTACATCAAGCTTTTCGTTGTGCTTTATATTTTACACACAAAAGTGAGATGAAAAAATGAAATACTCTTCATCGTAGTGAGAAAAATTCTCCAGTATACAGGGTGTATCTGAAATACGACTACAAACTCAATGAGTGGTTTCCTTCTGACGTTAAATGAATATTTTCCTTTAATGACTTAGTCTAAAGTGACAGTTTTGAGATATTTCCAATTAAAGTTTTCAAATCGACCCTGACAATCTAAACAAATGGAAATTGTTTGTTGATTGTAACTATATGGTGAATGATGGGTGTAAATGTTGTAAAATCAGTGAAACGGATTGATTTATTGTGTATTGTATATTATGTTAATTATTGTTTTCTTTAATTTTCCATCATGTTCAAAATCAATTGTTAATAAAATATGGCATGGAACGTTTACCTTCTTCTTCTCGTGTTTACTATATCGCCTAGAGTTTTAATCTGGAGCAATTCCAAATAACAAATATTTGTCATCAGCTTATTTTGTAATTAGTACAGTTCCGTTCAATTTGTAATCGTAGCTACCCCGACCCTTTTCAACAAATCTTTATCTCTATCTAATGGACAATTTCCAATTCTGGTTGATTTAAGAGTCCCTAAACTATATATCTACATTGTCTATTTCATTGTAGAGTGATTTACACAGCACGATCATAACTTTAGACCTACTCCAAAATCACTTTCTTGATTTGTAAGTTTCTGGTTATCATCAAGTAAATCAAAAGTTGATACTCCTTGATAGAATGATGAATAAATCTTCGGAGATATTTAAAACGTTTTAGTGATATAGCATCTATTTAAACTATTCTTCTTTTCGTCGCCCAATAATCATAGTAACTTGTTACTTAGGCGCTATACAAGTTTAATTGTCTAGTGTTTAAGTTATGTTAGGCTCTTTCACCAAGGACCATATCCAAACTTAAGTCTTTTCTTGGATTATTAAATTACTATGGCAAAGTGATGGTCCCAAAAATGTGAGGTTGCTTTTCAGTCAAGCAAAGTCAGAGAGTATGCTTGTTCATTTTGATCCTACTTTGTCTATTTTTTTAACTTGTGATGCTAGTGGGTATGGACTAGGTGCTGTCTTAAGTCACAAAGTCGACGGTGATGATAAACCGGTCTTATTTGCATCTAGTACATTGTCAGAAGTAAAACAAAAATATAGTTATTTAGAACGAAAGGCGTTAGCTATTTTTGCTATTCGTAAGTTCAAAAAATATTTATTTAAAAAGAAGTTTACGTTGGTAACAGATCATCAGGCCCTTATGTTCATTTTTGGAAAGAATAAAGGTATTCTAATTACATTGGCTGCAAGAATCATTAGATGAGCTGTGTTTCTTTTAATATATAATTATGATATTGAGTATAAAAGTGGATTGCCTCGTTTACCTTGCAGTCAGAAGTCGGAAATACTTGACTCTTTATTCTCGTTTAATTTAGTAAATAATGAATTGAATGATCACGATATTAGCAGGAAAACAATACGAGATTTTACATTTTATCGGAGTGGCCCAATAATGTTAGTGACGAAAACAAGACGTCATCAATTGTCTGTAAAACTGGATTGTATTCTTATAGGTAGAAGGGTTATTCCTAAAGTTTTAAGAAGACAAGTTCTTCAACTTTTTTTATTTTTGAGGCTTTCGCGGCCATGATTTTTTAACAAATAATTATTTTCAGGTTTTGAACTGCGTTCCATATTAACAGTTTTCACAAAATTTATAAAACTTAGAAAACTTACAAACTTTGAAAAATTTACAATGTTTGACGTTTCGACAGTCATGTCGCTGTCTTCTTCAGAAAAAACTGAAACTAAAGATGTAGGACCCTGACAAGCCTTTATATTACGCCGTTCGGGTCAGTGGTTCGTGGCGGTTCCGATTCATTAGTTTTCCGAAACATGTTTTTCCATATTGGCGCTAGATCGATTCCATTATCCCTATTAAAATTGTCGTACTTCTGGGTTTCAAGGGCTTGCTTGTATAGTCTAGACCAGAAGTTTTGGGATTTAGCCAACATTGTTGCCTCTTCAAATTTTATCGTGTGACCGGTGTCTAAAAAGTGTTCCGCAACAGCAGATCTTGTATTATGTTTCTTTGTATACGCCTTATGTTTTTTTAATCTGGTAGCTATGTTGCGTCCCGTTTGTCCTATGTAACTCTGCCCACACGAACAAGGGATGTGGTAGACCCCTGGTTCCTCGAGTAGTGCTTTTGTTTCTTTTTATTTTGAGAAATTGGCGGCTATTTTATTTGTTGCAGTGAAGATCACTTTGATATTTTTCCCTCTAAGTATCCTAACTATTTTATCCGTGCAGTCTATGTAAGGAAGGAAGGAAGTTGCCATGGGTTCCTCCTTTGGTTTTTCCTTACTGTGTTTATTAATTGCTCGATATATGTCTGCTTTTCTGAAACCAGTTTTTATTAAGGCATTTGTTAGGTGACCTAGCTTGGTCTTTAACGTGTTCGGTTCACTGATCGCCTTAGCCCTGTATACTAAAGTTTTTAGAACTGCAAACTTCTGAGCTGGATGATGTGATTCGGCGTTGAGATATCTGTCAGTATGTGTCGGTTTTCTATATATTTGATGTCCCAATTTGTTGTCCATATTTCGAGTGACCAGTACGTCCAAGAACGGAATGCTTCTGTTTGTTTTCTTTTCCATGGTAAATTTGATTTTTTTTAGACACCGGTCACACGATCCAATTTGAAGAGGCAACAATGTTGGCTAAATCCCAAAACTTCTGGCCTAGACTATACAAGAAAGCTATTGAAATCCAGAAGTACGAAAATTTTAATAGGGATAATGGAATCGATCTAGCGGCAATATGGAAAAACATGTTCCGGAAAACTAATGAATCGGAATCGTCACGAACCACTGACCCAAACGGTGTAATATAAAGGCTTGTCAGGATCCTATATCTTCAGTTTCAGAAGACAGCGACATGACTTCTTCAACTCTTTCACGAACAGCTTAGATTAATTCCACTGAATGTATGTCTTTTTGTCAGGCTAATGGAATTAAACCTGTCAAGACTACTCCTTACCATTCACAAAGTAATGGCGGAGAAAACGAAACAGACAGTAAAAAAGGGCTTAAAAAAAGCCCTTTTTGGTCAAAGATAGGAAGTTTTTCAGAGGATAATATTTTGTGTAATTTGTATAGTTATCTGTTTACCTATTAAAAGACTCTTTCCTCGAGCACTGATGTTTCACCAGCGATCTGTTTCCTAAATAGACCTAGGACTAGATTCGATTTGTTAAAACCTTCTTGTCATGAAAAGTCTATAAATTTAGAAAGTTCTGTGAGAAAACAAATTTTGTTTAAGATTAATAAAAATGTTTTTTGTCAAAAATAAATTTAGCAAAAAGGTAGGGTAGCGAAAATGCTTAGTTTATATAAATATATTTCTTTAGAATTGGGGATAATATTAAGTTTGTTTAGGCGGATTATATGTGCACAAATAGAAATTATTCAACACCTCCATGCTTTAGCGATAAAGTGATGAAAAATATTGTACCGAATCTAGTAAATATGTTAGCTTCTGATGCAACATCAATTAGGTCAGCTGAAGTTAGCTCTGGGGTTAATTCTGTCGATAAATTTGATGAAGAAAAATGTGGGAGTGATTCAAATTTAGACCTAGATCATACCTTAGATCAAACGTTGCCCAGAATGACACGGTTTGGCAAAATAGTTAAATCTCCTAAAAGATTGAAGCTTTAATAAGTAGGGAAATATTGTAGTGTTTAAGTTATGTTAAGTGGCGAAAAACAATTGTCTCAAAAAAACAAAACATGAAAATGTCAATTTTAGTAAATCTACATGTAACTTACTTTTGTAAAAATGTTAAATAAAGTGTTCGATTCTGTATTATAGTTTTAATACATAACAGATTGTTCAACTATATGCTGCAAACAATCAAACTGTATCACTAAGATCAGTGTTGCTCCTGTCTTCGAGTTTTTCAAATCCTGGTGTTTTTGGTTTAGGATCAGGATCTCGAGCAACAACTTCATCACCTGAGTCGTCAATATCCGATACATTTGAAGGTGGGAATAAAACAGCTGAGTGTTTTGTTTTTGAATAAAAACACTTTACCAATATCCCAGAACATTCGTCCAATTCAGTATTCTGAAACGACATACCCAATCAAGCTTTGTTGCCATATGGCCGATACTAAGATAAAAAGACAAATACATATGTATATAGTTTCTAATAACCAATCTTGTTTTGAAACATTGTCATTCAACTATATAAGTCTCACAACTGTGAATATGATAAATTTCCAAAGTGAAATGAGCTATTTTGTTGCACTCAGCCAGTAACGTGATACAACAGGTTTGAAATTGTTATTTGGGCGGAGGAAAAATATCAGAAATGTTTCTGTTAGGTGTACAACTGTATCCATATATCTAAAAATATTCTTAATAGCATGTAACACACTTATTGCCGAAATCGACGTTAGGAAACTATGTTGCCATCGGTAACGACTTGTTAATTTTTTACTACCTAATACTAAAACGTCCTGAACTTACATGGAAACAAAACTAATATTAATTTACATATAAACTTAACAGAATTTGACAGGATCTGTTTTTGATTAGACCATAGTATTATGCAGTACACAACAAAGAAATTGCTTTCTATTTAAGAAAACCTGAAAAAATACACAGAATCGGATGTCCCCTGAAAACGTCAGCTTATTTCCTTTTAGCCGGAAAATCCTTCTACCACCGGAAAACCAAACTAAAAATACTTTTATCAAAATCATCTTTAGTCACAACTTTAATCAATATTGAAATCTTATCTGCTGCATTAGCTAATATATAAAACTGTAACATCCTAAGATAAGACAAAAACCTATTAGTCATCAACTAAAGATCAAATAAACTTAACATAGAAAGATATGATAATTAATCATACAATGCAATGCTGGCTAAACTAGAATAACTGACGTGGTCTACCCCAAAAGATATACATATAATATTGAAATCCGTTGCTTCCATTTAGAAACTGCTAAATACCTACTGAGTTCATTTTCGAAAAATTACCCAATGTTCGATCCGAAAAGTTATTAAAATTTGAAATTGAAACTTATCACAACATCTCACGCCGCAACACCAACGCAAATGGCAAAAAATCCATAGTTGCTTCGTTCTTTTAATAGCGGAAGATGAAAACGAGGTTCGTAGTGAGATCAGTAGAAAAAGCATTCCCTCAGACGCAAGCCCATCGCCTTAAACGTTACAGCATCAATTTATCCAAATGTAATTCCGTTTAAGAAACTTTTTTTTAAACGAGTATAATACGATTTATTTACCACAGACCTAAACAGCAAAGTAATTTAACTAGCACCTACAAGCGGTTTTTATAGGTCTTCTATAAAAAAAATATTTTGCCGCCATATTCCTAAAAGATGTCAAAGGCATTACATTACAGGTCGCATCAGTCGCTTACAAAGCGGAAGCAGACCAAAAAATTCAAGCCTTGCCAACGCCATGAAGAAAACTGCAACTGTATGACTGATTTAGATATCAACAAAATAACAGATAAATATGGAAACTGTTTAAAAACCCTAGTGACAACTAGTTCAATTCGCAACATATTCAGACTACCGTTGCAACCGGCCAGATTGGCCACTAACCGATGCTATGTGGAATAACTTCATTTCAAGAATGCTAGAAGATTTTTACTTTGAGTCGTGAGTCTGAAAAAACAAAAACTTTAAAAAATGCTCAATTTCCATAAATCAAGTAAAAATATTTCAATCCCTGTTGATACCAACACGCGCACCGCTTAGAATCTGTCTAAAGCCAACGATAACTATGTTTTTAAGCAACTATCAAAAACTTAATATTTGAATAATTAACAAAACAAAATCATTTCTCTCAAACTTTTCCATAAAAAAGTGTCATTAAGCAATTACAAATATAGACAACTATAACGCCATTGTAAAAATCAAACTCATTCCTGAAAAACAGTAACAGAATAGTTATTCGCATCACTAGTACAAAGCGAATAGTCGCAAATTACTTTCAGGACGCGCGGAAATTTTTTGTGCTAACTTTTACAGTATAAATTTGTTAAAAACGGTTATTTGAGTATTGATATTAAATAAAATTAAATAACATATATTGATAAAACTGAAACCTGTAACGACAAAGCTCAATTGTTTTTAAAATTAACTTGACAATTATATAATTCCATTACAATTTAACTTATATGAAAGTAAAACTGTTATTGTTTTTAGCAATTGTAATTGGTAACAACATCACGGATAATTATGTATGTTAATAGATCTTATAGAATGACAGATGACGTAAAAAATTAATGAATATTAGTGCCAACTTCTAGTTATAAAATTGTACTACACTTTACCGGCCTAAGCTAGGTAACCAATAAGGTAGAGTAGTCGGGGCACTGCCAAAAAACTAAACTAACAGTTGCAAACATTAATAAGACAGTTTTAATCGGTATGCATACTGATCGTAGAACCAAATTTAAAAATCAGTCAATATGCTGTAAAGGCTGTACCCCAAAATCTATGAACTCCTTCTTTAAGTAGCAAGCCGGTTGCTTTTGCTACTGTGATGAAATATACTACATACATGTAAATTATAGCATATTATTATATTATTAATCGCATGTGTTACTAACTGCATTTATAATAATTGCAGATATTACTAACTGCAGCCGATTTAATAGTACTTAAGCAAAATACTACAATTACAATGGTGCGACAAGATAAGCTACTGTTACAAATAAATCCTAACATTTAATTCCAGATGATCAAACTTAAAGTTCTTTTTATACGGTAACCTCTTGTTACTACAAATTCAAATTACAAAAAACATAAAAATTGAATTTTGTACGAAACTATATCACGTTTCTGTGATTTTCGTACTTTTATTTGCGAGAAGGACCCGGTGGTACTTTGGTTTGTTATATTTATTAACAATCAGTTCATATTCTTTAGATGTATTTCAGCACAGTTTTACATAGTAATTTGAAAAGTATTTGACGCATTAAAATTCATCTGATTATGTAGAATCTTCAGTTTTTTTTGATGCCCACTGTTTCCGTTGCGTAAAATTTTCTTGTGCTTAATTACGCCACGCTTTCTGTTGCATCTTTGTTCAGTTTATTTGTTTCTTTAAGTTTCCTTCTCCTAACGTATCCAGTACAACTCTGTGAACACCTAAATTTTGGCGTTAACCATCTTAAAGATTTCTACACCACCAAATATTCTGCCCACTGGGGACAATGTGTATAGCTGAAGGTACTTATGCAACTAATGAGTCTAGCCGAGCATAATATCTTTGTTACGATTTCAAAACAAATTCTTTAATAACATCTTATGCACCTAACAACTAATCCGTTAGAACCGCCGGGTTAGCGTTAGAACAATCTACCAACTATATTTAAGTTCCCAGAATGATCATGTCCAGTTTAGAAGTTTTTTTCTTGTTATATTTACATTGAGTTGCTTAGTTCATCGTTTGTTATAAATCAAATGTATAATTAGAATGTTATTTTGATGGTATTCATGTGGGTATAATTAAAATCTATGTGCAAAATATGTAAACTAAAAAATCCCTGTAATTCAAATTAAAAAATGCTACAACATTTTTTTGACAAAACAACAAATTTCGGTGCTTTTATCCACTAAGTGTATTACGTGCATCTTCAGCTCCCAGAAAAATTAGGAATCACCTTTCTAAAAAACGCGTTGATTCATAACTATTTATGGTAGAACAAAATTTATTTGCCTTCGATTATTTTTCACGTGTTTGTATTTCCGTAAAAAAAAACTATATTTAGAAGTTGTCACTAATGCCCATTTATTTCCGTAAATTGTTGCTTAAAATTAGTATTACTTAAAATAAGGTAACAAATAATAATCTAAACAAATTTATGTATATAATTGTCAAATGTATTTATAGAAACAATTGAATTTTAAAATTACAGACCTAATTTTTGTTAGTAACAAGTGATCAAAAAGTAAAAAATAGTTGGCAAAGAATTTTAATAAATTCCTATAAAATTACGTTTAAATTTATGTTGGCTACTCTGAATAAATCATAGCGCCAACAAAACTTTTAAGCAATTATTGCCAACTATAACTTTTTAAAAGATTTTAACTATTATAATCTTACATATTAGAGAAAAAAGTCTTAAATTAAAAAAAAATGTTACATGAAATTTTACTTGTTATAAAATAAACATGTTATTATATTTAAATTCTTTGAATGTTTGTAATTAAACCCTGCTTGGTTTAAACCTTATTTTTATTGTACTTTCGATTTAGTAAATTACGTAAGCGGTAACAATTGAACAAGAATTATTTTTGTTTAGTTTTTTTTTTCAAGTGGTATTTGACAACGTCTTTTACGTGGACACTATCTATCTTTGAGTTTCTGACAACAAACTGTTGTTTCTTGCTAAACATTTCTAATATTGCTTCGAATTCAATTTTCTCTAATAGTCCCAAACAAAATGTTGCCTTTTCATTTCTTTAATGTTAATATAAACAAAATTAATTGGTGTAGTAACGTTTTGCTGACAAACAAATACATCACAATAAGTTTAATGTCGGAACTAGAAAATATATTAATACTATAGCAAAAAAATAGACGCCAGGCTCTTATGTTAAAAATATTTGGATATACGTTGCGTACTGTATGAATTTCGTCCCGAAACGCCCCTTTTTTACATTCAAAATATTAACTGTCAATTCTTTTTTTTGACATATGTTTATTAATAAAAAGGCCATTTCCGCTCGATGTAAAAAAGACTGTACATGAAACCTAACGTCCGCGCACAACAGGTAAAATTGTAGACATTGCCTACTTACACCAATCGCCAGGCGTAATTTGGAGCCAAGTCAAAGAATTTGGGTGATATACGATTAAACTTGAGGACACACCTGCGATATTATCAGTGACAGTCACTTGAAAGCTGGACATATTCAGGTTTATAAAGTTCATTGATTGAATTACGAGCGATTTATTTGTGATATCAACCTATATCTAATTTTTCTTTTTCCTTCCGCTTTTAGACGATTCGGGTATGCCGTTAGCTAATAGCATGTCCGGACAATCGTGAGTACCACTCCTTTACTATCTATTAATTTGTGTAGTTGTCGAATTTAAATACAGACGACTTAAATATATGTGTTATCATGACTAATTAATGTAATCATGACAGATTTATTTGTACCATTCTGATAGCAAAAGTCAC
This sequence comes from Aquatica leii, assembly GCA_035610365.1. Classification (NCBI taxonomy): domain Eukaryota; kingdom Metazoa; phylum Arthropoda; class Insecta; order Coleoptera; family Lampyridae; genus Aquatica; species Aquatica leii. The sequence goes on from CM069436.1 coordinate 61,618,842, forward strand.
TGGATTTGCATCGATTCAAGTTTTTATTTTTCGTTTACATATTGAGTTGTATTTTCATATTCCTATACGATAATTATATTCACGAAATGCTCCCCAATCTAAGAAGCCTGCAACATTACTCTTATCTGTGATATTTATTGACAAACTCGCAATTACTCGTATCTGTGTATTTTTTCGCGTTGAAATAAATATATTTGTTGTTATAGTTGTGTTTTACAATTTTTTCCCTACATTCTTTGAGAGAAGTAAACAGAAACTGTAATAAATATTTCCCCTGTTTGTAGAACCGTTTCTCAAACTAGAGCGTAATTTAACCAAAAAAGCAGAAAACAAGAACATACGCTATAAACGTTCATTACAATATTGCCAACAAAATTTCCCAAATAAATAACAAAATTAATAGGTAAAAGTCGATTACAATACCTGATATAGAAAATTCTTAATTATAAAGCTGAGGTTTCGATTACAATCACACACCATTTACAGTCCCAACGAAATAATTTGTTGGCAACCTGTATAATAGTGTACAGCGAGTAGAAATTCGTGTTATATTGTAAGGTCTGTTACCTACAGATATAAGAATGGTCCGAAAACCTGGAACAAAATTATTAATTTCCAAAATAATTATTTTTGGAAAAATCTCTCGCACAGGTCGATTTTTATTTTTTGTTGAGCACATTTTAGCATAGAAAAAAGATCTAAAATTTTAATGCGGCCATTTTTTTCTATCCGGAACAAATAGAACAATATACTTTGGAATTGCAAGAAAAAAAACAAAATTTATTTCTGTAACAAAGAAATCAGACGTATGATAAACCAGCTAATGATCACACGAAAGATGTTCAAACTATTTGCCGTTGGCGATTTGGCACTGACCAAGACGGACGTAGACGCTTTCTGCGGTACGTTAGATGATCTCCTGGTCTATGTGTCACATTTCCACACGGATCCGGTTTTTGGGTTTACTTAAATAAACTTTTGAGTGGTGTAAAATCGTGTGAGCGGGCAGGTCATTAAATTGTTCCCCTTCGTCCTATCCATCTGGACGGAAAAACTTCGTTGCGTACCACTCCTGAGCAAAATGTGGGAAAACGCCATCTTGTTGAAACCAGATTCTAGGGTGAAGTGCATCGGGACTGTTTTCAACTCTGCCAATGCCGGTACTAACTCGAATCTTAAGAAATCTAAATATCTTTTACTATTTAAATTTCCCTCCAAAAAGACAGGTCCCACCATGCGGTTTCCTCATAGTCCCGCCTATACATTAATTTTTTGGTAGTGTTGGATATGATTGTCTTAAACCCATCGAGGACTTTCGCTTGACCAATATCTACAATTATGACGATTCACTTCATCATTGATCGTAAAAGCTGCTTCGTCACTAAACAGCATGTTGTTCAAAAAACCTGGATTCTCATCGGATCGCAGCATTAATTCTTTACAGAAGACGGTCAAAGTCGTCTTCATTCGGCTCCTGAATAAGTTGAACTTTGTAAAGATGAAGCCGCTCCTTTATAAGTGAACTTTTTACTGTGTGTGTACTGCCGACTGCATTATCCCGGGTAAAGTTCCTTGCTGAAATGTAGGAATTGTCTTGAACTTCCAAGAGAATGTTCAACTTAGTATCTTCCTCATTTGTTGGACAATTGTGACAAGGTCTGTCACCCGCACTGCCACTTTCAGCAAATTTGGTCACAATTTTGCTTACTGCTCCATTTCCATTTTTTTAAATACCGCGTTGTCGCCATCTTGAGTTTTTGGTAACCTTTTTTTTTATGCTAAAAAGTGCCCAACAAAAAATAAAAATCAATCTGTGCAAGAAATTTTTCCAAAAATAATTATTTTGGAAATTCTGAATTTTGTTCCAGACTTTTGAACCACTCTGTAACATACTATATCAGCAATGATTAGTTTCTTTGTTAATTTAGCTGTTAAGAGTAAATCTGAACTTCTATGTACGTAAAATACAATGACGAAACGCAACTCTGCTTTTGGATAAGTTTCATGGTTACATAAACTACACAAATTTGTTGCCACATGATTTATAATATGTATACATTATACTCCAAGATCAGTTCTAGCAAGCACTTTTGTTTTATTAAAATATAGTCAATAAAGTTAGAGTGAAAGAACAGCTAACTGCAAACCAGTACTACAGGGTAACAAAATGAGCAGTGACCAAACATGAGTGAAACAAAGAACACAAGCTAAACTTTCTTAAAATAACAGTGCAGGCTAAAACTCCTTTCACCTTTCCTAGACTAATCCACAAAACTGTAGAAATAGAAGTCATCTAACATGAACCAAGAAGACGGTCTAAATCTTAATGTAATCGCAAAGGCTTCCACGACCGGAGTCTATTAGAACGTCTTCCGTAAACACGACGGACGGACTTGTAAGCCATTTTATTTATCGCAAACCCACACATACAGACAGATATCTTCATGCTTTGTCTCATCATCATCAGTCAACACATAATCGTTCAGTTATTAAATCTTTGGTTCATCGCGCATTTTCTACTTGCCTACCTAATAATCTAGACTCGTAACTCCGTCATCTTATTAGAACATACCGATACACGAATACCTAAGAAAATGTCTACTACTGCTGTTGCTAAACATTATTTTACTACAGGCTACAATATAGATTTTGATAACAACTCGGTTATTGCAAAATTTCCAATTTTTAAAATATTGTTCCTTTCCATCAAACGTTTCTTGTTTTTTTGATCCATCTTCCCAACCTTAAACACACACACATTTTGTGCCATCCTAAAAACTTAATTAACAATAGTTTTGATGAGTTCACCAAAAATTGCTTTATAAACTTTCTAGTTTATCTTTTATAACACTAATCACATTTTTACGCTAAAGTTGCCACTAAAGGCGCCTCCAGACGTGTGTACGAGAAATTTTATACCAACGTTGGCCAATGCTGGCGATGGTCTACGTTCGTTCGAAAGGTGGTAAACAGGAAATACATCAAAGAACTCAACCAGCGCTGGCGCACGATGGAGCGTTCGTGCACACGAACCGCACCTGTATGTCCAACATCAATTACTTATTCATCAAGTTTTCAAATTTTCCCGAAAAGTCTTGCTGCCACTCTACCAATAGATCTAAACCGCCGTAACAGTAGGACATAATATAAAGAGTGGTTATTTCATGCACAACTCTATGCTTTAATTGCGTACTTAGGTCTACCTTTATGAACACTGAATGTCCACCATTGTCTTTTTCGTCGCTTTTTTTTTAATAATGTGCGCACAAGATATTATAATTGCACCCGCTAGTGAAATCATTATTTCTTGGACACATTGTGTTTGTTGCAACACACAACGCTGAAAACTCGATACTGGACGTAGTGCGTGCTTTCGACAAATGACACTGTTAGAGCAAATTAGGCACGTCTTGTAGAGGCAGCGACATTTTCAAACGTCTATTAGACATAGCTGGGCAAATTACCAACAAAACAACCTTAAACCAGCTTGACCATGTCGTCTAGAAGCGTCTTAAGAATAAGTATTATTTAACTTCTTTCCACGCATTTTTCATGCAAGATATAAACTTTTGTAAATAATATGCACTGTTGTGCACAGATCATTTAATTTTTATCTAGATGAGATAATAGATACTTTCCAATTTTTTTATCTAGATAAGGATTTAGATACAAGTTGAAGAATTTATCTAGATAATAGATAATCTATAATTTACGTAGACAATCCAACTCAAAATTTAACAACCAATCGAAACTGTCTATTTTTTGAATTTGAGTCAATTAGGATCTGATTACACTCGCAATCTTTCCATACAAAGGAGCAGATGATTACAGCGATAATACAGGTGAGTATAAAGGCAAAAAATTACTTTTGAGATAAGTGATACTTCCGTCAGGGAAAATTTTTTCGTGTCGCAAAACTTTTTAAACTGCTCCCACACAGAATTACGACTACACCTTGTATTCTGTGGAATAGTCATCACTACTTCTGCCCGTATTTCTTTTAAAATTGTTTTATCGAACCGCATTTCTGCCATTTCGCTAAAACTAGTAAAATTTTGTTACTATTTACACAGCTTTTGTTACGTTACCGTGGTGACATTTCATGAATTACCGCATTTCAAAAAAAAAACTCAAATTTTCCGTCATTTTCTTTGGATTGTCTTCACGAATACAACTCGTGGTAGGAATCTTTTGGAAATTTTTGTCAGTCAGTACCACTCGATTTTCGTCACAACTATTCGTGATCTGACTGACAAAAATTATTATCGGCAAGATTCCTACCACTTGTTGCATTATATACGATAATACGATAGATGATACCATCAAGTAGATACAAACAGGTAATAATTTTAATTGATTGTTACCATTTAATTATTATCATATACGTAAATGTACAATATGATCTCAAAACAGAATAAATACCAATTCATTGTTTATTAAATTGACTAATTAAAAAACTGAAAGACAAATTGAAAAAAAAAATAAAAATCGAAAAAAACATGACAGAAACTTTATTGGTTTAATGACCTACCATTGTAAAATATAAAACAAATTTCATCATTTACAAATCTTGATACAATATGGTCCTTTCAAAATTTTCATTGCTAAGCAAAAATTAGACTAGCAGGACTAAAGTCTTTCAGTTAGCGCCGGAACTGATGTGTTTAAGCAATAACTTTTTCACAAATGGAGAAGTGTCTATAATCTGTTTTTTAACTAGGAAGAGTAAGTATCAAAGCCCAACTTACACTATCAAAAATCATTAAAACAGTTACTAGAATTAATTTTGAGGAAAATTTATATTTTACGATTTTACGGCATGTAATGTGGGTGGTATCTATAACATTATAAAAAGTAAGATTTTTCGATGTAATCCTAGAAATTACTAAATAAATTGTTACCGAATGATAGACAAGATCTTTCTAAGAATTATATGATATTTCCATCATATACAAACTTTATAAGTAAATAAAAGATTACTTAAAAAAAATGTCAATAACAAGATTTATTTGCATAAAATTTAAATTAGTTTGTTTGATGAGAAACTATATAATATTTAAGAATGTCCTGTACATTATGATTTCATAATTAGTATTTTTAAAACAATAAGAAAGTTTAGTTTACTATTAATCTAAACTCGCAGATAAACTGCTTTCGCCATGTCATCCAAACTAAACCTTTTTTCTTCTTTCTTAATAACATGATCAACGCAATTTCTCTAGTCAGTAGTTGTAACATTTTGAACGGCTTATAGAAATAGGTCATCCTTAATTTAAAGGTGCAGTTTTTAGATGCAACTTTATTTTTTAATCTGCCTATATCAATTCTATTGGGTTTAACTCTCAATGACAGTAAGGTAACCGTAATACAATTATATTCTTCGTCTTTACCATTTTATCTGTTACATCATATTGAACTGTGGTTCGTGTATACTGATTAAATGTAGAAGTTCTGACCTAACCATATCTTCTGAGAAGTCTATGTTCTTTGATTGTAACCACTTTTGTATGTTTTTATTTTTCGACTATGATGGAATTTGTTCAAGTTTACGACTATGGTATAATTTATTCAGAATTTTGACACACCATTCTTCAGAAACTGTAGTATTCATTAGTTCATAATAATCTGCAGTTCTTTTCCTTTCAAAAAGAAACAATCCATTGTCAACAAAACCTACTACAGTAGATAAACCTTTAATAAATGTTTGTCTTCGGTTTTGTACACGGTTATAGATCCATATTTTTTCTTTTGTGTGACCTTTATTGAACCATGTTATGATATATATAATAAATGGCTTGTTGCTCCCTACTATATTGTTTAACAGTTTTTAGATATATTCTTGGTCAACAAATTATATCGTCAGGTTCAATTAAAATACTTTTTTAGTTACATGTCATATACCTATTATTAAAAAAATGTTAGTCGCCATGCTTTGGGTTTAAATACTACAAACTCACTTGAAATTTATCTGCTTCATTAATTTATATAACGACGAAAAAGACATTTAGCCAAATGCGACTGATTATGTATTTCACTTAAAACTTTGTTCAAAGTAGGAGTTTCATTCTTTCGAAAAAAAACTATGTACTATCTGCTGCATTCTATTTTTAGTAAATTTTTCGAATATTTTTATATCCTGACTATCATTTTTATTATCAATTGTTTCGTTATTTGAAACTAATCTTTTCAATTGATTTACGTGCACTTTTCGCACAATACCATTTGACATTAACACAATATAGACATAATTAGAAACTTTTACTTTGATTCGGGCTTCAAACCATTTAATAGGACCTTTAACATGTTTCAAATTGACCCAAACTCTTTCCTCCTCGCAATATGTTAAACATTTGGAAATACTCGGACTACTAATATCTCGACTTTTTAATATCGACTTTGGATGAGTTGACGGTACGACATTACTCAATGGAATACGCGGTGAAAAGGTTAACATGGACGCCATAGGTGAAATCCCAGTTATTGTACTTGGAGTAGCTCGATAAGAGAATAAAATATCGGCTAAACGTTCTTCGATAGATAAATTGGACTGAGACGTGAACGATCTAATAAGGTATCGCTTAAAACTTTAAACTGCACGTTCAGCAAAACCATTGCTAGCTGGATTCCACGACGGAGTGTTTATTAGCTTAATGTGCTTGGAAATACAATACATTTTAAAATCCCGAGAAGCAAAAGGAGGACCATTATCAGCTACGATGACTTTTGGGTAAGAAAAACGACTAAATATTTCATTAAGTTTTTTAGACACACTACCAAAATTAGTAGTAGAGACTTGACTACACTCTAACCATTTTGTAAAATCATCAATTAAAATCAAATAATATCGAGACTTAAATTCAAAAAAATCTAAATGTATACGTTCCCATGGTTCTCGTGATATTGGCCAAGATTTTCGAAATTTATTACTCATACTGTTTTGAGTAGATTGACAAACTCGACACCCTTGTATAAAACGATATATTTCTTCGTCCATTTTTGGCCACCAAACATATGACCTTGCTAACATTTGTGATCGGGTAATACCAGGATGACCGTAATGTATATTTTTTAAAACTTGCAGTCGTAACAATTCAGGTATAACGACACGATTTCCAAAAATAACACAATTATTTACAACTGACAAGTGATTTCGTACTTGAAAACACTTTGCTAGACTTTCTGATTTCCTGTACTTATACCAATCATTTAAAATTAACTCTCTAACTTCAGACAATACTTTGTCTTTGTCTGTATGTTCTGCAACAACTTTAGCATCGATTATAGGTGTACTCAGAAATAAAAAATTACAATCAGGAATACCAGATACTAATTCTGGACTTGGCAAGCGTGACAATGAATCTGCTTGCGGTATATGTATACCTTTTTTATAGACTGTTTCATACTGATAAGCAGACAAAATTATAGACCAACGAATAAGCCTTGCTGAAGCTAACACTGGTATACTTTTTGACTCGGAAAATATTGTCTTAAGACTCTGATGATCACTACATAAAAGAAATGATCTCCCATTCAAAAATTTGTCAATGTTCTTAACTGCAAAAACACACGCCAAAGCTTCTTTGTGTAACTGACTATAGTTTTTTTGTGACGGTGTAAGAGTGGCGGATTCAAACATAATAGGATACTCAACCCCGTTGACTAAATGACTAAGTACAGCACCTACTCCATAATTACTAGAATCGACTGTTACACATAAAGGTTTTTTAGGATCATACAGGACTAATAAAGATTCGTTTGACAATGCTTCCTTACTATCTTGGAAAGCCTTTTCGCATTCAGAAGACCAATAAAAGGTTGTATTTTTTCTTAATAACCTATGCAGAGGTTCTAACAAATCCGGAGACATTCTAATAAATTGTCTGTAATAATTTAGCATGGACAAATATGACTTTAACTCTGTGACATTAGTAGGTACAGGAGCTGACTTAATTTTTAAAACTTTTGATTCCGCAGGTTGCTTACCTACATTTGACAAAACAAAACCAAGATATTCTATACTGTTTACAAAAAATATAGACTTATCCCAATTAACTTTTACATGGTATTGATCAAGACGACTTAATACTTTGTGTAAAGTTGCTTTACAAGACTGAATATCTTCACCTGCTAACAAGATATCATCGTAATATGCTCCTACTCTATCTATACCACACAAAATAGTATCCATCACTGATTGGAAAATAAAAGGCGCTGATGCGAGACCAAACACAAGTCGATTAAATACGTATAAACCCAAAATAGTATTAACTGTTAATAAATGACGACTTTCTTTTAAGACTAATAGTTGCATGAATGCATTAGATAAATCTATTTTGCAAAACACACGACATCCGGTAAATTTATTAAACAAATCATCTGGATGCGGAATTGGATGCTGACCTATTTTTATCTGTGGATTGACTGTAGTCTTTAGATCTACACATAAACGTAACTTGCCCGAACTACGAGGAACTATAACAATTGGGGATGCCCATTCAGATTATTGGACTTTGGTAATAATTCCTTCAGACTCTAATTTATTTAACTCCTGACATACTTCATCTCTAAGTGCATAAGGAACGTTATAGGCCCTTTTAAAAATCGGTTTGGCTTCTTGTTTTAAATCTATTATGACTTTAAAATCCTTAATAGAATTGTTATTATTATTAAACAAATTTGGATAGCTTAAGTTTAATTGTGACATGTCAATTGCATTATTGCATAGTACATTGATACTAGACTCTAAACTCATGTTTTGTGAACGTACAACAAAATTTGACTTCCACGTCGGCCACAACAAATTAATAATGTCTCTACACATAATGGCATTGTATGTCAAAGCATTAACAATGATTAAAGGTATTTCTTTAAAATGTTGAGAAAAATACGACAAATTTACATAAATTAAACCAATAGTTGGAAATTTAGACTTATTAGCAACAGTTAATGAATTACCATATGGTATTAGTTTAGTGCTTGAAAAGTATTTCTTATATAAAGCACAATCAATAATCGAATTTGAACTGCCGGTTTCGACTAAAAATGGTATCTGAACTGAATTAAGCATTAAAGTGATTTGTGAAGCTGTATTTGACAAACCTAAATGATCTATATGAAGATACAAAGTTGAAACGTTACCATTGGATGCTTCTTTTACTTGGGGTACTCTACAGAACATTGCAGTATGTCCCATCTGCTGACACTGGTAGCATTTCCATTTATACTTTATTGCAGGACAATCTTGAGGTTGATGTTTCATATAGCATTGATCACATCTTCTCCATGATTTTGACTGGCTTCTTGATCTGACATACCTCTGTTGACCCTGGGTACGTAAGAGCAATGACCTTCGACTGTGACTGCTGTACTGACTTGATTTTGGACCATGGATTGACGCTTGGATATGTTTGCTAACAGACTGATAAGATACTGGATCATAAGTTGACTTTAAATGCATTCCTTTATTTGACTTTAAACTGCACGACTTTGACACTGCATTACAAAAACTTTCATTAGGAACATCCCTGATTTGATTAGTACTTTGTGCTACTGCTTCCATTTCCCGTATTGTTTTACAAGCTTCTTCAAAACTTAATTTTTCATCTTCAGCTAATAATCTTCTTATCATTGCTTCATTGTTTACACCACAGACTAATTTATCTCTTAATGCTTGATTAAGAAATGTGTCAAAATTACAATTGACAGACAGACTTTTTATAACAGATATAAAATCATTTAACGACTCACCAGGCTGCTGCGTTCTACGATAAAATTTATACCTTTCAGCTATTATGCATTTCTTGGCTTCATACTTTGATGTCAAAACTGCACAGCATTCCTCAAAAGTACAATCGCTAACAGATTTTGGTTTTACAGCATCTCGGAGAATCCGGTACCGCTCTGCTCCCAAAACTAAACACAACTGAGAAACTTTATACTCTGCTGACACGTTTGCAATTTTAAAATAAAGTTCCAAACGTTCTAAAAAATACTCAAATGGCTCAACCTCAGCTTCATATGTAGGTACGACTAAATTTGCACTTTGGTTTATTTTAACCTCATTACTTACAGCCAATTGATTACTTCTACCATCCACAGTCGGTAGGCTTTGACTTGTGTTCGAATTATTATCAGTCATTGTAATTATGTAAATTAAGATTTTAAAAAAAAGCACGTGACCACACTCGCACACAAATTTTCCGCAAAAATCTTCAGAATCCTCGTCGCCAACTGTTGTATTGTGTCTTTATTCAAAACTTTTCTTAATATTTTGGTAATACATATATATATCATAGGGATGATGGATGCAGTTCTTCCATTTCAATCTGGTTTTATACATAACTTATTACTTATTTTTCCGCCATCTTTTTCGACCTCTACCCATCTACCTTTTTCTCATCGCACCAAAAACAGTGTTGTCACTTTTATATTTTAACTTGATTGTTACACTTTATATCAATATCGACGTCAGTTTGAACCTTAAAGGTTATAAAAATTATCGCTCATAGCTGTCAATCAAATTCGCTGAATTATTGCTTTTTGTTTTTAAATGTAAGTTATCATTGTAGTTCGATATTTTAAGCAAATTTTTCACAAAAAATCAATTGATCCTCAAAAATTTATTGTATTTTAAATTTTGAGCAGCTTACGTCAGCGAGCACTTAAAGAATAAGCTTTTAGTTCTTTTTTCTAAACCGTACTCATAGATAATTTACAACATTGATTTTTAGAATTATAGGAGCGTTTTTATTCGACGCGGTCTGTATTAGAATCTTATTATTGCGACTTTATTTTAACGTTAATATTACTTACTCAAGTTTATTTAAAGAGTAAAGTAAAAGCTCCATGACTTAAATACCCTTCAAAAAGAACTCTAAATCACGTGTATCGAGGTTAGCCACTTTCAACTGCTCAAAATGTCTAAAACTCATGTATTTTCTCTTTTTGAATTAAGCATTGTTTTACTTGGGCATAGTATCGCTGTGTAAGCATTTCAACTATTTAGATTTTCAAAACTACAAAATTAGTAGCTGTTAATTTAATTAATAAATGTACGTATATCAAAAAGCTTGTTATTGTTTGTAAAGATACTTATCGCAATTGGTTCAGTTTCAAAAAGTAAATTGAGTTGTGTTTTTGTTTATATCTCGTATTGCATGTATTACGCTTAAGGTTATGTGGGTCTAGTTTTTGTCAGCAGAAGAGCTGCAAAAATGCGAAACATCTACCGCGATTATTTATTTATCAGGTTTTAGCGATCTGAACCCTACATTACCCCAGACATTACAACTATATCATTTTTACAAATATAAAAATTACAAAAAAGTAAATATTAACTAAAAAATATAAGTTACTTTTAAAAAATCATATAGATGATTTCATGATAGATAACAGAAAAATCATCTAAGACAAGCATCTAGATAATATTCAATACTTTTATCTAGATAAGGAAAAAGATGATGAAATATTATTTAGATGAATTATCAGCTATAATACCCCTAGAGCATTGATAATACCGAGATAATTTTGTTATAGAGATTGTTGAAAGCGTGTTTCTTGGTAATATCACGAGGCCGAAGGCCGAGTGATATTACCTCAAAGAAACACGCTTGAAACATTCTCTACGACAAAATTTTGAGTATTTATCAATGCTCGAGGTGTATTCGGTAAGATAATTTTTTACTACTTTCCATGTTTTTTAATCAATTAATACAAATGAGTTGTGTTTTCTGGTGTATTTTCTAAAAGAATTTAGTTCATTTTGTTGTTACAAATATGAACAAATCTTTCTATCATTATTATGAATTGATTTACTATCTGACATTTAATTTGACATTTGAATATATCATGTCTGCTTTGCCCGATAACACCACTACCGTGGTGTTATCGCTGTAATCCGTTGATGATTGGTTGAATTTTAAAAAATGCAATAAAATCAAATTTTTTTATTGGTTAATTGACACAGTAAAAAATTATCTATATAATTTTATCTAGATAATGCACAACACTGACTGTATATGTGTATGTATGTATTTCCACAATTTATTTTTCGTTCACCTTCTATTTACCAATTTTTCAAAGTATTTATTTAGTATGTACATATTTCCAATTTTTTTCTGTACCGCCGATTTTGACACGCACAAAAGCATATTGAATGTAGGTAATATTAAATAATTCTGAAACATTTTAAATATGTATAAAAAGCGTTGACAATAAAATTGCTTAAATTGGCAAGCATATCCAAAACATTTGAGTATTTTTAGTATGTGCTATAGTTATAAAAAAGAAACATAATTTCCCGTGGTACTTCAAAACAAATTAAACCAAACAAAAAACAGCAATAACAATTCAAAATTTTAACTATATATAATTAGCCACTTAATATGCAACATAACCTAATGCATTCCAAAATTAAACAAACATAACCTAAGTTATACAGAGTTAAAACATAGTTCACCTTATGTTAATTTACAGCCGGCAAGTGCGAAACAATTTTCACATTCTACCTTAACAAAATAAATTTTATGTAACGACGCGAACAAACAGTAAAACAATAAAAAATTTGCAACAAACTTTAGTTACAAAGTTGTAGTAGCTAATCTAAAAGCAAATATGAAATGTAGAAACTTTTGCGCGAGTGACATAAACGTCATATTACTCGAAATAGGCAAATAAAACCCGTGAAAGTAATTAAGAGTTCTAATTGCAACTAAAACTTTTCTTCAAAGTATCTATTGTGTTGTTGTGGGAAAAAAAGATGTTAAATAAAACAACAATAAGATAAGTGGTTGTTGAATGACAAAGCGGGTCGTTTATAATACAACTATCTCAGTTTTACGTCATCTAAAACGCGAGTAAAGCAAGAGCGTATCTCCGATCGCAGTTACATATTTGCGAGGAAAAGGAGCCATGTTGGCACACGGAGTTATATTCTCATATGCATATAATACTCGAGTTTACGTAGACTGTGTAATTTTAGTCGTACCAAAATACATACACACACACAAACCAGAGCAGAACTATGCATAATAAAGTTTGCCGTAAATTTTATAGACTCCTGAAAGTGTGAAAAGTAAGATGGCGTTATAACAGCGAAAACAAAAAGACAAAATTCCAATACAAGATTTAGTCATTATTAAACGAGAATATCAATTACATTACTAATGCAAATTGTAGTGCGAACACGCGGACCCATGTTCGTTGTTGTTGAGCTGATTACTATGTGGTCGAGGGTCCTTTTAACGAAACACGGTTTAACACTATCAAGTAATGTAGAACACGATATGTAAACCAATGAGAATCTCGCTGATAAATACCAATTCGATTACTTACGAATGGATAAACTGGTTACTGCACAAATCTCATTGTATTTCAAACAAAGAGAACGTAATCCCTTCTATGTAATTAGAGATAAAAGTATTTGAGTCACTATTTGTACATCCCGGACATCAGATTAATACGAGAAAGACGTAGATGTTTAGAAAATCTAACGATTTTGGTTAATTGAGAGTTAAAACAAACCACTAACCTGTTGTAAACTAACTTTACTTTTAAGCGGCTTAAATGAAGTAAGAGATTTCCAGCCTTGTCCTAAAATTACGTTTTCACATATGTTGTGCAAAAACGTTCATTAAACGAGGGTGTAAAAAAGAACTTAACAACGATTAGAACATCTTGCATTAAAAGCGTATATTTCAAACATATCTGTTTAATAAAGTTCCTTTGATTATAATGTTAAGTGAAAACAAAGATATTATTGCCATTTCGTCAAAAGACACTTGCCAAATAGAAATTTTTAATAACGTTTTTATAGAAACAAACGGGCGATGTTGAAAAACGAATATATGCAACGTTTTATCAAAGCTGGTAAAATAACATTCTCCCACTAAGAAGTAAAAAGTGAGCGAGGAAAACATTGTTTACCAAAAAAAAAAAATTATGCATCGCCGCTTACAAAGTCGGTGTAATTAAGAAAACTGCCACCAGAAATCAGTGAACAGCAGTTTCATTTCATAGTGACTTATCAGCACAAGGACTGTTTTGGATTTTTACTAACCGACAACCTCACCTTATATTTTATTAAAATAGTATGAATACCAGCAAAAAAATGTGTCAAACGCCATCTTATGAAAGCTTACAACTTTTGTAGTTATTTTAATAGGACTATCATCATACGTAGCGCTGTTTGCCGTAACGCATCCGAAAGATGGTTAGAGAAAAAAATAACAACGACGCCAATGGCAGAAGCCGCAACCCGAAGATCTACTCAACGACATGCAGTTCGAATTCAAGACTGATAGACAAAACAAGAACGTGCAGAAAAGCATCAATGAATACAATTAGACAAAGTAAGTGATATGTTTCAGATAGGTAAAAAGAATGTTAAACGACTACGCATAACGAGATTTTGCTTTGCCATATAGTTGGCTCATAAAGTAATGTACTAAATTTAATATATCAATTTTCCTACTATTGCAGTTTTTAAAACAAACTTGTTTAACCTTTCATTTAAAAAAGCTAGCTTACTAGAACATAACAAAAACTAAATATAAAAAAAATAATTAAAGTTTTTTTAAGGAGAAATTGTTGACCGTTGAGAAAAGTTATAGTTAACGGATTAAACACCTACTACTAACTATAACCTAAAAACCTCGGTGAAAACGACATACCAATAAACATGATGGACAGACAACGCTATTTACATTCAAAACTATCGTCAAGATCCGAATGCTGTATCAAAGAGCAGGTTATTTCCCTACATGCGCTTCGGCAACGTGCAAGAATGTTATGTTATTGATTGTGTTTTAAATTGTAAGTTGATGACGAATTTACGGCGGCTGTTGACCACTGGCATTTATTTACAATGACGACGCGAGGAAAAGAATGAGGTTGGAATTTTAATTACGGTGGCGACAATATACGAGGTATTGCAGAACCAATTCTAATGACAAATCAAGCTTCCACTAGATTGAATTAAGATGAGTGATGCTGGAAATGAATTATGTGAATGGATTATTATTTACAGGAAACATGTTCAGAAACATGCTCAAATCGTAGAAGTGTCGAAGATCGTAACAAATTCTAAGTCACTCTGGCTTGAACAATTTATCAATATGTTAACTCACTTATCCTCGGGACTCAAAATAACATTCGGAAATTGGTGAGTGTATCAAGCGAACGAATTAATTCGTTAACTTACCAACTTTCGGTTGGTGCAAATAACACAAGACGATTTGGAAGCCAGTAATCAATTGTAACCGTCGTTTGAGGTTGTGCGTATACTTTCGTTAAAGGACCCGGTATTTGAATTCTCTTTGTGTTAGTTTTATCATATTACATTTAAAATTGAATCATGCGGTTCATTCTTTTAATTTATTAGACAGTTGTTATGATTCAGGTTGTTACAAGTAATCTTTATGGCAGTAATGAAATATAATATTTAGTCAATTTGACAGTTCACACAGAATTAAAAACCGTTTACCAACACTACTTTTGTGACGTAATTAAATCTGTTTGCATCCTCTTTGCACTTCTTGGTGGTATTGTTTGCTTTAGCAGAGTTTTCGAAACAGCCTTTGGAAAAGAGTAGACGATTGAGTAAATATATATAAGTGATTCTGGTGAGAGTTAGTCAGTTACTTGGTTGACAGTCGTTCGAAATGACTTAAGTAACGGAATGTAGTTTGTCGGGTGGTAAATTCACCCTCTTTAGATAAAGAATTATCGCAGAAGTTAACAATGGAACAGTGAATAATTCGTTCAAGTGAAAAAACTTTCCTATTTCGTAAAGCAATTACGGCTTATTAAATTTCACTGGATACCGGTTTGCTTTCGTATTAACGTACGTGGGTTTGTGCGTAAGTTTGTGCTTCGCAATCCAATTTTCGCCTTGGTGGCGGTTTATTGAAAATCTTCCGACGGTAAATTTTTCATATGGTTCTGGTACCCTATTGAAGTTCCGGATTTTGTTTCAGTGTAATCATGTTATTCTCATTCAGTTCTGTTTTAATTTAAGATTTTATTTGTGTCAAATTGATTTAACGTTTTAATATAATTTCCTGTTTTATTGCTTGTCTAATTTCATTTTAATTATGTAATAAATGTTAAATTGTTGAATGTAACAAAACTTTTATTCGGTCGGTCTTCGCGTATGTGAATTATGGATTATTACAAGTTTTTCGTGTGGTACACTCTTAAAGTAAGTCCCATTTGATAGTAGCCATTTGAAGCGGACTCGTGGTTGGCAAGGGCCTCTAGTCCATTGACTATATACTTTATACTTTCCTGGCGCCCTTTGATTTTTGACTTTTCATTGTGTTTTTCTGTTAAGTTTTCCAAAACAATCACAGAATTTTGAATATAACCCACCCGTCTTCACTGAGCACCGCCAATAATTTCGGTTATGTTACTTTATTTCAGCCAAGTGTCATTTTTCCAGGTTTTGCACGTAACACAACACGAGAGAAGGGTTTTTACGTTACGAAAGCACAAGTAGAGTTGAAACACGTACGAAAAGCCGGGCACAGCGAATAGTCGTTAGTTAGTTTAAACGGAGAATAGTAGTAGTTCGTGTTTGAACACAGTTACAAAGAGTTAGCCGGGTGTGTAGCGATAGTTGTAAAATGTTATAACGTTGCAGGTACGTTAAAAAGAATCTCGAAAAGGTCCAACCAAGAAAATTTTTTTTATCGGAAACGGGCCTCGGAATAACGGTTCCTTTCTAGAGCTAGGCGTCAGCTTTTATTCACATTTTAGTTCCGCTAGAATGCTCGTAAAGCGGAAGATAGTCGCTCGCTTTAAAGCGGTAGAGGTAGACTCAATTCCATCCAAACCTCACACGTAATTCAAGAAAATTTGTACTCAATTTTAAAAACAAAATCCATCTTATCTCTTGGTCGGATGTGCCAACGACCATAATTGATGTATGTAGTTGTCATTAAACTTTAGTCATATTTAATCGTAACTTTGAAATGAAATCAAACGACTCAACGCTATCCCGATAAAGATTTAAGTTTCTCAACTAACAGCTAATTTTACCAAATCAACTGACATTTTTTAGATTTTTTAGACAAAGATTATTTTTTTCGAATAAAGTGCAATAAGTGCACAAGATTGGCTTATATACTTTAAGCAAAATTGTCGTTATTTGTGTGTTTTTTTTAGAAATTTAAATAAATATGGTAAACTTAGCGAAATAGAAACTATCCATATATTGGATGTGGACGGATTCAAAGGTGGGTTTTGAAAGTAGTGCACGCAACATGGAGGGGATAGATGGTTGCAGCTGACGTCCTTCAATTCAGGAACAAGAAAAAAACAGCTGAGGAGAATGTATGGCGAGTCTATTATTGTGCAATGGCACTTTCGCCAATGCTTCAATATTGGTCGTAACAGTTCAGTTCCAAAACGTGATAAAATCAACAATTAAGTACATAATTTTAGAACGACGACATCGGCAATGCATTCAAAAGTTCTAGATCACCCCAAAGTGTAAGGACATTAGTTTCTGTAGAAATATTAAGCACTACGAATGAGTACTCGAACCTTTTGCAGAATTTTACACTAAAATCTCTCGTAAGTTTATGGTTGTCCAGCAAATAAATTAAAGAGATTTTGCACAACGCCAGCAGCTCAAAAGAATACCAATACTTTTTGCTGATGAAAATAAACCAATAATAATGTCCTATGAGGCTAATTTTTATTTGAGCGGTTCTGTTAACAATAGAAGTTACGGCAATTGACATCGACTTGTGTGAAAAGATGGTACGGTATGGTAACATATAAGCTTTCATTTTTCGTAATTATTTTTTTTGAGTTAAAAACTGCTGAGTCATTTTCATTTCAAAATGCCCACCCTTTATTTAACATTTAAATAAAGAATTATTGTAGAAATTTTACATTGAATTAGTAGAATTCACGTTTCCATAAGTTGCATTCGTAATACAATTTTCTATTCTAGATAATTCCCGTGTTGTTGTTATCACACAAGCTGAGCTTTCGTGACACGTCGCAGTGCACATCTTCAAAGCCCGGAAAAACTGATTGATTGCGCCGTGAAGCCTCGATGGCATCCGAAACTGGGTTCCAAATTAATGTAAATTAATATTAAAATCATTTTTAATTATTTCAATGAATTCCCAAATTTTTCGCTGATAGTAACTAGAAACATTCGCCAAAATGTTAGTGTTTTCGAACTCCAATCAGAAGGCAAAAGGATCATGGCGAGTTTTGGATGCAAGTCAAATTACAATTTATTAACAATATCAATTTCTCTTCTAATCGAATGAATACGTTCTCTAATTAACGAAAGACCTGCTCAAATCAATATAATACTTTTAATACCTAAAGATTCTAAAACTCCTCGATTGTACGGATTACCTAAAATTCATAAGTCTAATATTCCTTTGTCAGCACTATAAATTTACCTACTCTGGTTAGTTTTGATGTCGAGTTTTTGTTTGCTACCGTGCCGGTACCTGATTCAATTAACATTATCAGATCTTTATTCAGCGAGAACAATATTTCAAGCGACATAGTACCTATAATCTAAAAATGTTGGACGTCTACATATTTTACTTTTCGACAAAAATTTTACTCATAAACATCAAGAGCCCCCATGAGTTCCTCGCTTTCACCGGTTGTTCCTAATATATTTATAGAAGACTTTGAGAAAAAAGCTTTATACGCATTTTACGTAAAACCCAAGTGCTGGTACAGATACGTTGATGACACCCTTGTCATCGGCAACATGTCCTTCTATGCTCAACGAGTTTCTATGTCATTGAAACTCAATTCATCAAAATATTCGTTTTGCTATGGAATTAAAAACAAACTCCTCTTTACTATTTTTTGACGATTTAGTTAATCGAAATGAAGATGGTTCATTATCATATTCAGTTTATCGAAAACTTACCCATGCAGATAGATATTTAAATGGATTGTCTCATCATCACCTTTCTCAGAAATAATCTGTAATGAATTCTTTAGTGTACAGAGCTGTTTCCTTCAGTCAACCCCAAAAACTTCAAAAAGAGTTAAATTATCTAACCAAGGTGTTAGTCGCAAACAATTACAATAGAAAAAGTATTAGACAATCTATTACAAAGTTTACGTCTACGAAACCAAGAGTAACAACAGAATCTATGTCTCAACCAGTGTCTACCGCTTATCTACCCTATGTCAAAGATGCCACAGGCGGTATAGAAAAAATGTTGTCCTAACACAACATTGTTACTCGGTTTTCTACTCTTCCTAAATTGGGTCAACTCTTAAATCCGATAAATGACGTTATTCCTTTTCAATCTAACGGCGTTTATACCATTTATTGCTTTTGTGGTCGTGCATACATAGGACAAACAGGTAGAAGCGTAATAATTCGTATTAAGAAGCATCAGAGATGTAGTCGTCTTAAATTATTAGCGTAAAATTAAGGAATCTATTGTAATAATTAACAATTCTTTTAATATTAATGAATATTCCAGTTTTCCTTTACCGACGATTTAGAAACTAGTTTTATGATCGGAGGCCGGTCTATAAAAGCGAGAATTCACGGCGCAATCAATCAGTTTATTCCAGGCTCTAAAAATGTTCACTGCGATGTGTAACAAAAGCTCAGCTTGTGTGATAACGACAACACGGAAATTATACAAAATGAAAATTTACATTAAATTGTTGTAAACTTGTACAATTCTGAGTTCAAAACAAATCAAGCAAGTTGAAGGTTATGATATGGATTTGAATATACTACAAGAATAAAAGTTTGTAAATATGTCAAGCAAGATTGGCATTAATTACACCATGTATGCAAACACCAAATACTAACATTATAATGGCGTTTTCAAAAGACATTTATACGACTTGCTTAGTATAGTTGTTAAAACCGCATCAACTTATTTTGAACCAAAAGTTCAAAATTTTCATAATGTAGCAATGATTTGCACCCAAGATTAAAACAAAAAACAAACTCAAATACTCTCTAGTTCGGAAGAAAAACACTGACCAATGTAGCAGAGTATTAGATACGTAGCTACCCAAAAAGTGTTTCAAAATCTGAACTGATTCAACGTTCTAGGTGTTAATTGTAAAAAACACTGGTTTTCAACCTTTAGTATTGCAGTTGGCAGATAATGATACTGATGCCCTTTATCATGGCAAATGGAGAAACTGAATTGGCTGAACCTTTTTTAGATAAGTCAATTTTGATGTGTAAGAAACCTTAAAAGTAAGATTTAAAAACTATCATCATCCCACAGTTGCTTAAATCCGACCATCTCCCACCACAATTTGCCAATACATTTACTAAGCTTGTTTCAGGTTCAATTTTTCAATTTTTGTTTACATAAACCATAATAATAAAGCAACGCCAACATGTTGTCTGCAGTACTAACTCAGTAAGAGGTAAAAGACTAAATAATGTTAAATAACCTTTTTTTTAAATTCATGTAATTGGCTCTTAAAATATCACATTTGACTTTTAAAATCCTAACCTATATTTTGTGTTGATTCATATAGGTTATATTATAATAATTAAAAACATTTACTAAAGCTCCTTTTCAATTTTGGGCCAAAAGTCTTAGTGTCGTTCCTGACGAAAACTCAAATAAAACAACAATAAATCAAAAAACAACAGAGTAACTAGTAAGTAGCACAGTAATAGTTTGCCTTTAAATTGAAAACATGCTGAAAGGTTAATAAAAATACGAAATAAATAAATGCATTTAGAAACTAAACGTATAATTAAACAATTTCCAAAGAGAATTTCCGTTATCCTTATACATCAATTTGAAAATCACAGGTTACTTCATTATATCGCAATATATTTTCCGAGTAACAAAATTAACTCTACAGGTTGCCACTAAATCGAAGTTAATGAAATTTCAGGAAAATTTGAATACAATAACTGATATTCAAAGTAACAAAAAGGATTTAATAAATTTCTGGTTTATGGTTTTATATTCAATTGTTGAATTTTAATAATTACTTCCTGTGTGAAAATTTGTCGAGCGAAAAGGTTTACGTAACAGATCCCTAAAACGTGCTTGAGGCTCTCATAAAGACCCACTTACCCAAATAACGTAATTCCACGAAGACATTTTAAAACGATTCCCTTCTTTATTTGTAGCCCAATATTTTTAATTGTACACTTTTCTTCGTGCGTACACTTTTATTTGTTAACTTAATAAGTTTTTACTGTAAAAAAATTTTTATTGTTTCGAACAAAGGAAACTTGCTCCAATAAAAAAATTTATAACGTAGAAGAGATAACTAAAGTTTGAACATCAATTCTGATACGGTTAAAAGATGCGTAGATTTAAAACTCGTAATAGGAAGTTGCCAACTTTTCAGATTTGTTTTTATACATTATCGTCTTCGTTTTTTAGAACTCTTCTACCTGTTCCACTTTTTATAACGTTTACAATGCATTTCTATTTGTGTATTGGCTTTAGATTACGTTCATTAAATCTTTAACACCAATTGCATTTGTTTTTCACTTTCTCATTATTTTGAATCTAATCTACACCTATAATTCACTGAAAAGTTTTCAGGTAAATTTCCGATAACAGATGTATTGTTGTACAGAAGCAACTTTTAAATTAAATCGATCAAGTTTTAAACCGAATTTATAAAAATTTGGCATCACAAACGCCAATTGCAATACTTTAGTGTATATTAATTAAAAAAATATTAAACCTGTAATACAGTATAAAAGAGAAATCGTTTCGTATTCCTTTGTAATCAAATGTAAACAGTGAACATATAAGTACAGCTTTATGGGACAATTCGTGCAACATTCGTTTTGTTGTAGCTCTTATTATTCCAACATTGAAATTCTACACATTTTGCTTATAACGAAATGGCGTCGGATTACTATTACCATTTATTAGTTTATGGCGTTTGTTATGTACGAGAGCATACATAATTTATATTGCTCTCTTCTTTACAATTTTGCAATAATACTAAATATACAGCTTTGTATTATGTATTTAAATTTAAAGTTAAATAAATTACACATAATTTAAGCCAATTTATGTTTCAAAAAAGCTTTGTTACAATTATACAAAGTTCAGTACGGACACGGACGACGTTTTTAAATAGTTGAATTACCAAATTAAGAATTGATTGAACGCGACTTTCAAGTAATGTCCTTAAAACTGTCATCATTGCTCTATCTCTACAAGACTTCCTAAAACTTTTCTTAAATTAACCTAACTGACATATATGCGATAACTTTGCCCAGAGCATTACTTTTTTCATGACATCGTTTTCAATTTTGAGTCAGTCGGGTGACATCGGACAGGGTCGAGTAAGGCGGTATTGGACACGAAAACTTTCTTTTTAAACGGAGTCGTTTTTCGTTAAAAAATGAGATAGGGAAAAATGTAAAGAAACCGATGAAAGAAGTGATTTTAAAAGAATTTAGTATCAGGAAAGCGAGTGAAACATATCCTGTGCCAAAAAGTAGACTGGAAATCGCAAAATTATTTTCTGTTAGAAGAGAAGCTAAGTTCATCTAAACCTTGCACTGCTAACAAGAAGACATTAGCGTTACAATAAAGAATGAACGAATTATATACAACCACATACAAATCTTAGATAACCAGCGCATGCTGCTCCTCAGTAGTGATTTTTTCATAAAAATACATAGTGGCACTTTAAAGTACCACCAAGAGCTTAGAAATGATTGGAATGGTAACAATCATAACTTTTTGTCTTATGTTCCACGTTGAATCTTGTATGTATGTAAATATAACTAATCAAATGAGAAACATGTTTATTCAGTTATCACGAAAATAAATGTTGCCTCATATTATTTCAGAGGAGATGACTGGTGGAATTCTAAGAAATAGTTTTTGGTAGCGTTACAACAAAGAGACACAACGTATAGAGCATTTGGACAGTGGTTTGGATTTGGTACAAACTTCTAGCAGTTACGAACCTTGCACGGCCAGCTCGCCTTATTCAGTGAGAGGGGTGGTTAAAATGAGAAACTTTCTTGAATGAGCACCAGATCTCTTTTCATAAAATAACTTCTGTTGGATCAGAACAGAAAGTTCGAAGCCTGTAGTAAAATTGATAAGGTCCGTAACGTTAAAAGGACGAAGAAATAAACCCAATCTGAAACTCGATTTAATTAACTTAAAACTAATAACAGAATAAGAAATAGACGTAGTTTGATTACAGGTACAATAGTGGCTATAACAACGCCGGAAGTAACGGCAACTTACAATACATTTGAAAGGCAATGACGTATAAACTTCTTCATAGATTAATTAAATTGCGAAAAAATTTAAGTACATTACTATTAATATCGAAAAAGCGTTTTAAAAATTATGGAGGTTATAGTAAGCAAAATTCGTGAGAACACTGTAATGACATCCAACATAAATAATTAAAAGTTGACTCACCCAAATCCAGTGTTAACCTTAAGAAAACGTTTTCTCAATGGCTCACCTAGAATTTAGTTAACTAGAAGAAATCTTGTCAGATTAGTGAAAAGAAACCGAGTTTCTCGGATGCTGTTGATTTATTTAATTTTCTTAAGGTATCAATTGTCAAGTCTATCGTATCTGAGTGATTTATCGACTAGATGCTACCTTTTTTTGCATTAAAATTTCCAGAATTGCTTAAGGTATTGGCGTTCTACGGAAAGGGTGCTTCAGATGTTAGCCCTTGCGGGTAGAATATGTAAGCCACGTGTGCCGAGAAATTAACATGGAGATTACACTGTCCAAAAAAGAATAGCAAGAGCTTACCCTGCGTTTAATTACGTAATTGTTTCAAGAAATATTGTTTAACTCAAGCAGGCATATTTTATTTAGTAAACAATTTGACGTCTCGAAAAGAAATGAGAGAGAACAAAACTCGATAGAGGTCGTCGAGAAGTAAAAACCTAACTTTATGTTAACCAAACATATACAGGGTAGCACAATTTAGATTTAGAGCACATAACAGATTGAATCCCATGTTTACTGCAAATTTCACATATATCTCGTTTATCGAAAGTGGTCCAAAATGTCATTCTGTTAGCAAAACAAACATCTGAATAAATAGAATATCCATAGTCACGCCTTATGAGAAGTAACTTTAGTCACATCGAAAGAACGTTTTTTATTAGTTCGGCAAAACTCCAAGAAACGCTGTATTTTGTTGTTTTTAGAATAAATAATATAGACATTTACAAAAGTCATATAAATTAAGCCCCAAAACAAACGGTGTCACCATTTTTTAGATCCATAAACAGCCCCCAATCTGTTCGGGTGGCCCACGCCTCCCATGTATTTATTATAGTCTTTCACAACCATCAGCGCTAAGATTGGCAACTTCGATCTATCTTTTTGTGTGCGTTATACAGAAATTTTTCACTGTCATGCAAGTTACTAGCCCAAGAAACGGTTTTGTTGTCCTGCCACTTCCAAACTCCTACCAGTCATAATCTCCACGTAATAGCGACGGCTTCGACGGCCGGAATCTATACTAACATTAGAATGTCTTCCGGGTTTGGACTTCTACGGAGTTTAGAATCTGGCTTGGTTCACAAGTTGATTACCTAACTCGGTAGTAGTTCTTTGTTAGATTTTCGTTTGCTTTTTCAGGTTATCGTTTTCTTTCTTACCTGTTCAGAGTTTAGGTTATGGCTTGTTTCACAAGTGGATAACCTAACTTTTGAGAAGTTCTTAGTTAGGTTTCGATTGCTTGTTTGAGTTTTGCGATTTATCTCACGCCCTGATGAAATCCCTTGCGAAAATGAGCGAAACGTTGGCAGCTTCGGTTGCAACTATGACACGGTCCAAACCCGGAAGACATTCTAATGTTAGTACATAATCTCCACGTTTCAACGATTTACTATCGATCATGTTCTTAGGTAGTCCTGTCACTATCAGATCCGATAGTTGAACATGCAATGTCGGTTCAGCTTTTAGTTTAATTATCGAAATATAACATTTTGTTTTTTCTCTATTCAGGTTTACTACCCTTCACGAAGCCCGAATGGTAAATATTTGTCTTGGACTATTTCATTTTTTGATTAGACGAACACCTAATTTTATATTTATGTATTATTGGTTTTATAGGATTGTACTGTTTTAATAAACTAACACCCTTAAAAATTAAAAAAAACCTATAAAGACCAATAACTCATCTGTATTTGTCAAAATTGAGTTTATAATATATAGTGGCTGTTTTACAACTTACAAAATTATCTTCTATGCAACCTTCCCAATACTAATAACTTGTAATAAAAGTCACCACCTTTCTTTTCTTCCAGTTTTTGTTTAGTTTCACCTTTTTTGGATTTTGGCTTGTTCTTATCACGACTCGTTTTGTTTCTTCGCTTTAGCTTGCAATTGATTTATTTCCCAAGAATTCTTATTCCCCACTTCCGTCTGAACACTTTCCTGAAAGTAATCAATTTTTTCTCCAACATCGGGGTCGTTAACTTCCTCTCCAACAACTGCATAAGCCTGAAAACCCCCATTTTCTTTACTAAAATCATTTTCCTGTAGTTTGTCATAAACAATTGCACCATTTCCAAAAGTTTTGCGTCCATTAGCGGTTTTTTATCAATATATCGTTTGTATGGAGTTTTAGATTGTTATGTTAAAAAAAAAAGAAATTAGTAGTTCAATTCACGAGTATGAAAAATTTCTCGTCGAGTATAAAATTGGTCAAGAGAATTTCCCTACTCTTGCGCCGAGACTGTCAAATTTTAGACAGCATTTTTACTTCACTTCCTACAAAACCATCTACGAGTTCTGTACTTTTACGCCCGGGTTAACATTCACCGTTAGATTGTTTCACGCTACTATCCTAATATGCAATTGCATTTGGAATGTTGAATCGGGGTGAGTGGTATACATTTTTCTTTATTAACAGTTTAAATTGACTGTGCGGATATTGGTACCCACCAAATGTTCATCGGTATCACCGAAGATAACTAGCAGGTGGCTTGGAAAATTTCCATGACGTCACATTATTGATAACGTCATTATCGTATCCACTGTAACCACCGATATCAACAATAATATCGTATTAACCATGACGAAACAACAATTTGAACAACTTCGATCATTGAACTTCTGTCTATGTATAGGGGAATTCGCATGTTCAGGTAACAGATCAATGACAAATTTTATTAAAACTTGTGCATTCAATTTCTGTTGCAATAAATTATTAAACACAATATCAAATAAACAAATCTATTTACTAAATGCACAAATTCAATAACCAACAAAAGAAATATAAATCGAACAATTTATAACATATGTACAAAGATTACAAGTTTATATACATGAAAATAAATCAAATAATTATCATTTAGATAAATAACTGCTACTAGATTTTCTAAATTTAAACTAAGATCAGATCTGTCTTTCACAAGCTTATCAACTAAATTATTTACAAAGTTACGATGCCAATTTATAAAAATCAATTTCGACCTATACGATCGAACAACAAAAAGCAAATTTTACGATGTTTCGTCTTACAACGAAAGCTATTACTATAATATTTACGAATTAGCGTTATCTTTGTCCGACGACAAAGGCGGCTATTTAATTTTCAAATTCTATATCAACGAAAGTGATGGTGAAGAGATGCAATCAATGTACATCCTTCGAAACTTATACGATCAACGAAATAACGAATTTTCATACCTGGTGTATGTAATGGTTTGACAAGGTCAAACATTGAAGTTTCCTTATCGACAATACGATACTCAATGGAAATTTACAACTTCTGCGAGTCCAGAAAGTGTAATTCTTCAATACAATAACAACGATTTGTAGACATAAAAGCGAATTCCATTTATGCTACGACAATATCTCAATTGGGATGCTACTTCCAATTCTAACGAGATTTACGATTTACGAAGATGGATCGATATTACAATAGGAAGACGACGCCATTTTTCTATAACGAAATGTACCATGCTTTATTTCAATTTTCGACTAAATATTCGATCCAAATCGATTTTCAAGAACCAAATCTTAATGTTATTTTCGACAAAACGAAATTACAATAAATTCAACAATTTTAACTAATTCTTACCCTTGTAATTACATTAACAAGGCTTAAGAGCTAAATCAACGTGTTGATTTGCGAAAAACACAATTGAAAAAGAACGAACGATTGGTATTTGCGCATGACCATCTTGCGCGACCTACGATATTTAAATTAACTAAAAGTTTTCTAACCATAGGCGTGCTATAAAACGTATGGGTTCGAGCGACAATATAAAATTTCAAAATTAAGCGTTACACCACCGTCAAAGGTTGGAAACAGGCAGGACAATCCCTCTTTGGAAGAATAATTACGACAAACACGGAAAATTTATGCTGTTAAGTCGAAGGGAAACGCTGCGCATTTGCGTGTCGCGGTGTCTTTGGATCCGAATATAAACAACTTTCGGCTTAGACCGCGTCGTAGTTGAACACCCAGACTTTTTAGGCTTGGTCCTAGTCTCTCCTTAACAGCCAAAGAAGAATTAGAACTTGAACGTGAAGTTACAGTAAAAGAACAGATAACTGACTGTAAACACTGCAGAGTTACAAAATCAGCAGTGGCAAAACACGTGTGGAACCAAGGACACACGCTAAACTTTGACCAAACTAAAGTCTTGGCTAGAACTCCTTTCTATTTTCCCAAACTATTCCGCGAAACTGTGAAAATAAAAAACAAATCTTGGCTACCAGTATTACACCCTCTAAGACAAAAATCAACTTTCTTGGAAAGCACACAAACTCTTATTCCGAGTAATCACGAAATCAGTGAAGCGCTAACGAGTTAAGGTCCGTTATTTACGCTAATCACTAATGATATAAATACCATCACTTCCACTTTCTGCTTCAGTGACATTTACCACTCCGAAGATGCAAACTGTAATGTCTTGCAAAACGTCAGTTTGTTTGGGTTCAAGGAGAGACTAGTACCAAGCCTAAAAAGGCTGGGTGTTCAACTACGACGCGGTCTAAACCAAAAGTCGTTTATAATCAGAATACTGAGATCATTCATATAATAGCGCGATGTTTTCTAGTGGCAACTGAATATACTATTGGAAAAGGTATACTTGAACGTACCGACCGGCTAGGAGAAAGTATTCTGCGGTTATTGAAAGTTTATATAGTATATTAAAAATGGTACTTCATAGTACCGTCCGTCAACTAAGGATTGATGACGCCCGAATCAGCCGGCTTACAAACAGTACAGTTTTATTCATATATTTAATGCTGATGAAACCAATGTTTTTTGCTTCCGCAACAATAAACTGAAACTAACCTTGGTTAAAGGCAAAAAAAAGCAGTAGTAAAATTAACATCTGCCATAAAAAGCAGAAATGTAACAATTTTTTAGTCTATAAATGCTACATAGGGGATCCCATCAGTTTTTGTTTATCCTCCTGTACAAATCAATCAAGAGCTGAAGGAAAAATTCGCCCAATGGAGAGCGTTTTTGATAGTCAAAAAAATGAATGGATAACAGCTGAGTTTTTGCATTTTTATGGAATAAATCAATTCAAACAAGAAAAATTCTGTCTTATTAAACATTAAACAAATACTCAATTGACTCAAACCACGAAGATCTTAAAGTTACATACATATGCTAAGCAAAACAATATACAAATGCTGAATTTACCATCTCATAAATCGAAGAAACTAGATAGGGCTGCCATGCAGTCGTTCAAAACTGCCGACAATAAAGCGTGTGTATTTTAAATAAAAAAATATCTCAACCTAAAAATACCTCTGAAGGTATAAGACCTATTCTCTATTCGCAGTTTCAAATTCTGATGCTTAAGTCTTAAATGAAGACAAAATGAGAGTGCCGATAAACTGACTTCATCTTCAAATCTTTCTACAGAAGAAATGCGCCCTCCTTAATCGCATCGTAGAAATTTCACCGCTGCACAGCTCATCAAATCGTAAGTTTCAATCGTGTGGTAGCCGTTCTGAAAAAAGTAAAATCTTGACATCCACTCCGTACAAGAATCAAGCTGTAGAAAAAAAACGAACTAAAAAAGAAAAAAATTGATTTAATTGAGGTAAAGAAAAAACGGATGGAATTAAAATTCTTGTTTTGAAACATTTTGGGCGCGAAAGCCTTAAGAATAAAATGTCAGCACTAACATTTAATATTTTTTATTCAGAAACATCAGAAACTGCTATGAATTCTTCGATCTCATTAATTATTGCAAATATATTCAATGAAGATTTTTAGAAGAAAGCTATATTCACGGGGACTTGTATATAATTCCTTCTAGTCACATCGCCCACCCAACTATTTGTCAACTTAGCTGTTGTCGTATCTGTAACGCACCAATTGTAAAGGTGGAAAAAATGTTAAAGTAGATTGTTGATTCACCTATTTGGCTAGCTTCCGTTGTAGATGGTCATGGTTAAAGTTGTAAGTACCCAACTTAGTCGAATGAGCAGTGCTCTGTGCCACCTTTACATGCATTTAAAAAAAATCTTAAACGGAACAAAAATCTGAACCAGAGAAAGTAAATGCCCAAAAGCCGCAATCCCAATTAAGCGTTGAGAAATAAAACAACCCAAAGTTATAACAAACTTAAATTTTGATTTATTCTGGACTAGTATTGCATTAACAGCTGACAGACAGAAAAGAAAGACAAAAAAATATCACAGCAAAGTTCCAGACTAAATATTAGTCGTCGGTACACTCCTAATTTAATTATACATAAAATATTCTGATATCGTAGCTACGTCAAAAATAACAAACAGTAGCATCTACATTAAATTAATCTTATAATTAGTTGTTATTCTTGTTCGATATCACCGAATATCGTGTAAATTGCATAACAATTTTTAGTAGTTCTGTCGCATAGATTAATAAAGTTTATCGCAGATTTGGAAGTAAGTGACCCTACAATGCCATACGTGCATAAGAAAAAAAAATTATTTCCCGATAGGAATCGCTTAATTTCAAAAAGGCTAAACACGTGAGAATATTTTTATAATTAATCCTCTCACCAAACCGCATGACGTCAAACAAATTATGGTCTAATGAAATTCACACAGAACAAAATTATAAAATAACGACAGTAACCTAAATTAATTACCCATACAAATAATCTTAACTTAGAGAATATTAAACGATACTCGAAGATGAAATAAAGTAAGACAGTAACATTATTACGCAGTCCGTGACCTCGTAGCACGATTAGCAATTAACACATTTATGTTGTTTAGGCACTGAACACTCAAATCCGTTTATAGCAAACTTCGCCAAACTTTACGTCGAAACGACTACACAACAGTGGCTTATTGCCACGTGTGTCCCCTCATGACCCGTCATATTAGTAATTGGAAATAAATAAATATCTTAAAGTACTGTAGTGCCAAGAAACGCATAAGCTAGATGTTGATGGATAACAAATTTTATCCTTTGCCCAAGTATTGCTCTCGAACCTCCTACCAGCACAACAATTAATGTAACAATGGCGATCAAACGCATCCGGAAATCAAGCAGATGTCGCGCCGTATTACAGCTAAAAACTTTACTAACCATTGAGATATTTACCCTGACACGACTACGATTGCAAAGTTGCCTAATAGATAGCCAAAATGTACTAAAACGCATTTTAAATCGTTACATATCCGTCATGTTGGTCATAACGCCCACTAATAGTTCTTGGTCACGAAATCTACTATAGTCACAACACCCACTTCTACTTTTAATCATAACGGTCACTTTGGTCACAACGCCCACCTCGGTGACAACAGCGATCACCAAATAAACAGGACACCAAATATCAACAATCCCCGGTGAGTTCCTTTGTCTCTGTCAAATACTCATGTTGCTGTCGGATCTCGTTAGTCGGTAACAGTTCTGATGAATATATTCTCAAGAAAACTAAAGCTCTCAATGATTTTTAATTAAATTAAGCTAAAACCAATATTTTGAGAAATTAGTTTATATCTAATTTTATATGCCATAGCATTAACCGTTATACTTTTTCAGTTTATAATAAAATCACAAAGCCATTAGGTTCACTAACCAACTACAAATAAAACAAAAATTACTGACTAAATTTAATGACATATGCCTTATTTTGCATTAATGGGCATTTGAAAAAATTGTAAACGTTATTGTCAGACATTCTCGTCAACCAAAACCGTTGTGCGTTATGACCAAAGTAGTCGTTAAGGGCAAAGGTAAGGGTGGACGTTGTGGGCATTATGACCAGAAGTAGAGGTGGGCTTGTGACAGAAGTAAAACTAACTGTTCTCATCAAAGTGAGCTTTGTGATCAAAAGTTAGAGTGGCTGATGTGACATAGTCCCTTTAACGTTTAATTTAAAATCTAAATATTAGTTTTCTGTTTTCTTAACTTGATTTATTTTAGAGCTACTCAAAATAAAGACTTTAGTACAATCTAAGTCTCAACCGTAAGTTAGTCGCTTATATACCCTGCGTTAAAATTGGTATTTGATTCTTCCTTTTTTAATTATGGGAACACCACATTTATCGTTTCCAAAAATTAAAAAATGTTTTCTCAAATCCATTATAGTATTAAAAAATCAGTTTAACATAAATTACCATTACCGTACATTCGGAAACGATTTTATTAGGGATAAGCCAATCAATAAAAGTAAACCAAGATATTATCGACAAGTTTGTTTCACGCTCTAAAGATGTCCATTGCGATGTGTGACAAAAGCTTAGTTTATACACAAAAACATCCTAGCGAATTGAAAATTAATCTCAATACATTAATTTTCAAAAAGTATCCATTCCTTAAATAAAGTATCCATAATTAATTTAACATAACATAGCAAATCAATACTTGGTCAACAAAATCTGGTAATGTGTTATCATAAAAATATATATGTATTGTCATTATTCTCATAAACCCAATAAGTTCAGTTTTTACTAGCAACAAAAATTATTTCAACAAGATAAAACACGATTTATGAAAACTACTAACAAAACCAATAAAAGATCAATCATCAAAAATTATCAAAAAAAATATCAAATGCCTAAACAACTAATACTACAAATAAAGACAGAGCTATGTGTTCAACAAATACAGTAAAATATAAATGTATTAGACGCAAAGCAAATAAAAAAGTAATTTTTCAGGTTTAGTATTTTGTATAGTAAACGTAATTCAATATTTTTATTACACATAGAATAATTTCTATAATCTACTTAACGAATTTGTATTTACAAAAGATACGTTTGTCAAGAAAAAGATCAATTAATGAATTTGTGATTAATTCAGCACATGTTTAAAAGCATGACAGAAAATCTATTGAGAAAATTCAAAAGGATCCAAATAAATGGGAAAATGCAAAAGGGTTAAGAAAGTAAAGCGAGGGTTATATTTATAATAGTAGGGTCACAAAGCGAGTGACCCCGATTGGTAGCAGTGGGGTCAGGGGCACGATCAATAATATACATTCGTGTGTATAGAACAATAACAAAGGTGTATATGAGACTGTATAATTTACATACATGAAAAACTAGAATAACATTAATTACGCTAAAGCTTTGGTAGTATAAAAATGTAAAGCTGAAAAATTTAATTTTGCGTAAAAAATTTATAGTCTCAATAAAATCTCGTAATACTCAATATATTTATTTTATCGTTGTATTCATTGTAATAAATAAATACTGCAAAATAACATCCAATAATTTAATTAATGTTAACGTTTTTACCTATTTGTAAGAATAAATGTAAAAGGAAATTTGATGTATTTGATACGACTTTGTTCTCAAAAGTTGACAGTAATAATTTGACTCGAAAAAAACTGGTAGTAAATACATATACTCTTCCAAACTCAAATTACTCAATTAACATTCACGAATGAATTCAAGAGAAAAACTTAATGTTTATAATCCAATACTAAAGTTCTTATAAATTAAACAATTTTGCCTAAAAATATAAATAGAAATTCTGAATGTAACTTTCTTTGATCTTATAAATGAAAAAGATTCGAATATAAAGTTTATTTATAATCTTCAAGTCCTTTAATTAAAGGCAATTAGCATAAGAAAAGCAAATGTAGAAAAGACAGTTTAAAAACATATTTAAGCGTGTAAACTTGAGCATTATTTATTATTAATATAATAATAATTAAGACAGCTAATGTGAATAAAAACAATAGAAACTTATATAATTATTAATAAAATACATCTCTAAAACCGTATTAAATTAAAAAAATAAC
Organism: Aquatica leii; assembly: GCA_035610365.1. Lineage (NCBI taxonomy): Eukaryota > Metazoa > Arthropoda > Insecta > Coleoptera > Lampyridae > Aquatica > Aquatica leii. Next base: position 61,652,026 of record CM069436.1, read on the forward strand.
TGAAATTAGGTTAAGCGTCTGTGATATTTATTGATAGACCCCGTTCATTTTTTTAAAAATTATAAATATTGATCGAATAATCTTAACCAGTGTCACTAAAATGAAAAACGTTACACGCACATTCTATTTCTTTAAAAAGCATTTTGAAATTGATCCATTCTAGTTTTTAACATTACAATCGTATAATATGTTTAAAAAAACGAAAAAAGGTTATTGGGTTAATTTTAGTCAAATGTTGCACTAAATGTTTTATTTATCAAACAATAAATCATTCATTAAAACAAAATACTTATCAATTTATTACCTTGAACTAGTTGCTTTGCTTGGAAGACTACTGCGTTACTTGTAGGTGTTTTTAGTAGTTAAACTTGAAGTAGATATATACATACATATACTTCTGTACAAGTTCACGCAAAAGTTCTTGTGGAGACTCTTTTGTCCACTAGTAATTTTACACATTATGGAATAACAGCATTTTACAACAAGACAAAAAGAAGATAAAGACGCCAAAAACATGTTAATCATTTATCGGAAATAAATTAAAATCTGACCAGTATGCTTTCAACAACAATTTTAAAAATTTGGAATATAAAAGCAGTGCAATAGAAAGATAAAAAATCTAATTAAAAAATCGCTAAGAAATAAACTACCGATCCCGATATCTTTTGGGGGCCGATACCATAAATTTTATATTTTGTCCCAAAAAAAATTAAATCCATAAAAACATAATTAATTAATTAAAATTAGACGTAGTCGAAAAACTGTTTATCTATGGGTTACTATTTGCCATAGGGCTGTAAGGGCCAGAAAGGTCAACTGCCAACATCGCTTCCTAGTGGTATACCCTAGTTCGCGTTAACAAGGCTCAGGGGATCGAACACGGGCGGTATAACCTGACTACACACCGTGACACAATAATCCGGATTACAAAGACAAGTGGAAAATAACTTTCTTAAGACCGCTGAACCATATGGAAACGCTTGTGATCTTAGGCTCTTCCTTGCCACAGATCGGACGTACCTAAACTGGCTAATGTTTACACGCAGCCTTATAAACACTAAAATGGAACGTTCGTTTATGACAGAAAAATTTGGAGTTAAAATTTCCTTCCGATCGGATCTCCGGGGAAGAGTGCATCACCGAGTAAGACATCCTAAGTATAAAAAATATAAGCATTTAACTTTTGCGGTCTGGAACATTAAACGCCCTCTGCCGATCTTTTCTTGTAACTGTCATTTTTACGAGGAAGTCGTTAAGCTGACAACTGCATAAAATGGTCTGTTTCGTTAAAAAAGTTTATTAGAAACCATCCTCTGTAACAGAAATCAAATTATAAATTCATTACGTATTTACAATAATTTATTCCTCACAGGGTAAGATATTTACATCAGTTTTGTTAGGATTCTTTTGTAATTTCTTTCTAAATTTGATAGCCGTTCCGCCGCGCTTTGGCCACATATTCGATTTAATAAACGAACAATGAAGAATTAACATCGATAAATACCTTTACTAAACGATTAGGATTCTGGAAGACATATTATCCACAACGAAAACGAAGTCTTGACCAGCATTTGCATTTGAGACGTTATTTCTTATACGTCAGTCGATTGCGATACCCACCTTTTAATTTAATTGCGAATAACAGCATTCGATACGAGGGGTTCTTATATCTAATTTCTTTTATTATTAACGATTTTGTAGCTTCGTATCTTCGTGAGTTATCGTGTTGACACGATTTGCTATTCATAACTATTCCATGCTCACTCACCGAGGAAAACGTTTTCTTCGATCAAGTAGGTACTGGATTGTGGGTAAGTTTATTTAATTATTTGTCGCTGTCAGAAAAGTCACTCACGGAATTTTTGCTTATTTTGCTTATTAAGGTAGTTTCATTAATTATTTTGTGTGTATCGCATGCTGTGTACAAACGATATCTATTACGAAATTTTCTTCGCTATTCACTTCGACTCAACTTATGTATTGTGTGTTGCCGATACTTCTGGCATTTATGGATTGAGAATTAGATATAATCTTGTTAATAACCTACGTTACTAAATTAAAGTTTTTATACCTGTTTAATCTTTCTTTTTCGTTACAAGCTTGGACCGTTTGTCTTGATCGAGGCAGAAGTGTTAATTATAAAAGATCTTAATTATTATTCACTTGAACCTCATCTATCTCCGACTGTGTGAGTTGGCCGTGCAAGGTTCGTAAGACCTATAAGCTTGTAACACACTCTGTAACCTTTCAGAATCGATGCGCCTTGAAAGACACATTTCAATGGGCATATAACGACCTGCAATTAAACATTAACAAAACTGAAATGTTACTCTTCCATAAAAAAAAACATCATAAAGAAAAATTCTCTAATGAAGAAGAACCTTTAGAATATGTCCAGCAGTTTGATTAGATAAGAATGATCAATGATAGAACCAACCTGGACGCCGAAATCCACAACCAAATAAGTGTTGCCTTCAGATTCTTTTAAACTCGAAAAAACCGTGTTTTTTACAACCACGATCTACCCTTCCAAACAAAACTGAAGGTCTATCGCTACCCTACTCTAAGGATCCGAAACATAGGTGCTGTACGCCCGACAAAAAAAGTACAGCAGATGCACTTACGCCTGCTAATCAGAATGAGAGGAAATCGTAAGATCTCCAAATCCTAAAACGCACGAGCAGTAGTGTCGTTCAGATACTTCTTACAAAATGTCGCCTACGACAGAGCTGGGCAGTAGTTAACTACAAAGTAGTTAAGCTACTAATCTAACTACTTTATTGTTGACGATAGTTGTATTCTATATATTCAAGTTACTTTAATTTAATAGTGTAACTGTAGTTGGAATAAATTACTTTTTTCGTGTAATCGTTTTTAAAAAGTAGTTAGCTACCCTATTTTAACTACAAAAATAGTTAAACTACTTTGTTAATAGCTTAACTACTTTACTAGTAATTAAACTACTTTATTAGCGGCTTCAATTACATACAATGGCTACAATTATTCAGCTTGGATTGCAGTTTCGCAGGTTAAAACGTGTCCTCTACGTGTAATGAACAGTAACGTAGAAGTAAACATGGATGTAAAGATTATTCAAAAACATTGTAATGCAGCAAACCTAATTTGTTTCGAAATGTTAAATGCCTCTGATCTAAACATAAACAAAGTATTACTTCAACAAAAGTTTTTTGATATTGATGAATCTGCTTTGTCTAAAAAGTTACACATTTCTTCTGATACTGAGAATGAACATGCTCACAAAAGCAGAATAATAGAACGAAAATTGTTAAAACACCTGGAAGATAACAGAATTCACATATCTATTTGAGATTATTATTTAAAAAATGTTCATTAGATATAGTACAATTTTACCTTTACCATCAGATGCTGTCGAGCGATTATTTTCGTTTTTTACTCATAAATTCGCTCAAAAGAAATGCATTGGTTGATGCTCTTTTTGAAAAGTTATTTTTATGAAAAGGAAATCAATATTGAATACCACAATAAGTTTATTACTTTAAGTTCTGTTTTTTTAAAGGTTTCTTTTATTTTATTTTTTTTTTTTGAGAATTTGTAATAAAATAGAATAATAGTACTTACGTTAAAATTGTTTTACTGTTTTCGTGTGAGCGTGATTGATTTACTTTGTCTTCTTTATTGTAATAATAATTCAGTGTCTATAGGTACTTATGTTTATATGACTAAAAGTGGTATAACATAAAACGTCTCAAAACTCCTTTTTCTACAAGTAGTTGAAAAAAAAACCTATATTTTAGAATACAACTGTTGAGTAGTTAGTAACCTAACTACTTTTCGATTTACGGTAGTTAGTAGTTAGTAACTTACACTACTTTTAAAAAGTAGTAACTTTAGTTAGTAGTTAACTACTTTTACAAAGTAACTTGCCCAGCTCTGGCCTACGACCTATGAAACATAACCGGATGCCAAAGTACATACTGTACGGAGAATAGGAAACAGGAAGCAAAAACACCAGTGCAAAAGATATAAAGACCAGGTCCATGAAACACTAAAGACCATAAGTGCCGAAAACAACGAGATAATTGGCTAATAAAGAAATTCGAATGCATTATTTGTCAGCGGGTCATAACATCCAAAATTGGACGCTTCAGCCACCGAAAACCCCACCCAAAGTTGTGACACATAGTTCTCATACATATAGGATAGTATATAATTATAAATATTCAGACACAAATAAATGGCTAACATAATAATCACTATTTGTCATTGAAAAAATACGAATAATCAACCGATGTAGCAGAAACGTTTTACCAAAAATTAAAAATTATTCATCGACCAGAAGATGCCTAAATAACAATTTAACAAAAAACTGCATCGATTTATTTTCTAACCAAATAGAAATAGATTCTGATATCAAAACGTCTATCTGTACAAAATAATAGCTTCTTCCTAAAGCAATTTATGAGAATAGAACTCGTAAAGACTTGGTAACAGATTATATTGTTGAGTCAATACAGAATACAGAATACAATACAGAAATGAAATCAAAAGAGAAATTCAAAAATATAACAAAAGTGTTATGTTAAAAATGTTTCGGTGTAATTTTGCTAACGTATAAGTTTTGTCCCGGAACGCCCACTTTTCGCTACATCCAGGGTGTTTGGTTGTTTTTCTTGACGGATGGAATTATGCAAGAGAGAAAAATCATTCATCCAAATGAGTAGTACTGTTGCTGTTTATGTGAAAGTCTTTCTGGGATAAGAATTGATTTCTATTTTTGCAATTTAATTTGAATTTCCCGTAATTGTCATTAGCAATTTTAAATACCTACACGTATTCCATGAATGTAGACATATTGACACCTGTTCGTTCATATTCAGAAAATTCTTATGCTGACGTCACAATCTACGACGTAGTCCGAAGGGTGTTGCGCCTATGTTTAGTAAGAATATCAAAACCTTCAATTAATTACTACAATTATAACCGTATTAGAAGGCCTACGTACTAAAATATCAATATTAATCTGGGGAAAACTTGACACATTTGGTTTTTTTCTCATAGATCCTATTAACCAAAAGGGACTTATTTGTGATAACGCCATATGTACGTGATTGTTTATTTCATCAAATTTTAGAAAACTCTAGAGAAAGTGCCGCTAGTTAGCCGCTAGTCAGCCGTATGATTCGAAAGAAAATAATAAACTCTAAGTATTGTATTTCCTACTCTACTTTTCTTTTACCTACGTTGCTCGGGTTCTCTTAATCATCAAGATATTGCATATTTGTGTTATATTTATATATTAAACAATGTATCAAAAAAATGACCGCAAGAGAAATAAGGACAAAAAGGTCAAAATGCCAACAAGGACATTTAAGGCAACCAAGTAGAAAATATCCAAGGAACACAAACCGAATTTGTTTCAAATCTCATTGGCAATTTAAAAGTAACACCGATTTGTTTCCTCAATCCGAGGTTGATTTAGATCGAAACAAAATGTTATAAAGAGAAAATAGAAAATAGGTTGTATAAAAGAAAAAACCGATGCAAATTTAGAACTGATTATTATTGAATATCTGTTTCTAAATAATTTCTAAACAAAAACTATACAACTTCAAAAAGAATCCTTATTGGTTTCAATACAGCGTACATATACCCATCTGGTTGCTGATAGGATGCATAAACTAAACCGAGACAAGTAACAAATATTTAAAATATGTTTCTAAACTAAACTGATTTTGTGTTATCTGGATACATAAAAAAACAAAAGTTGGTAGTAGTTTCCAATTTGTGCAGCTTATTAATGCGTTACAAGACAAGTATTAACCAAAATAAAAATGTCGTCTTCCAAACAAAAACCTAATAAGTTCAAGCAATTTAGTTTAGTTTTTGACGTAGTAGCTTTTGGAAACTCTATTGTTGTGAAGTGTAACTGGAACAAAGACCCCAACTCTGTGCGAATACAACATTGTAATACATATAATGTGCCTATAAAAAGTCATATGGGAAAACTAAATTTACTAGAAACAAGAAAAAACGAAATAAAAGCAACCTTCATTTAATTTCGTAAAACATTTTGAAGCTCTCATTCTCTGTCAACCGTTAATGAACAGGTCCTTCTGGTAAAGATACAGGCCTCGACAATAGGTTTAATCTGAGCAGTCAGTTTCTTTCTAGTTGGTAGATGATGGAACAGTGCTAATTCTCTGCAATATTCAGAGATAGTTACGATATTTCATACCGTGCGAAAGAACGTGAATTTAAACATTTTTATACTACTATAAGAGCAATGACTGTAATAATTTTTGATAAAGTTTGTTCTCAATACTTTTAATACTCAGCAACTGAAATTAGAACGTTCGAATCAAAGAAAGTTTAATGATCCAAAAACCGATGGTAAAATAGTAGGCTTTTACAAAGATCCGTAACTTGTCGCATATAAACGCATGAGCGATCGCATCGTTCAATTGACTACTACAGAATTTGTCTGACTGTAAAGAAAATATCAAAAATATCAGTCAAAAAGCACTATTTAAGCAGTTAAAACATATTAACCTCAACATAGTCAATCCATTACGACCATTAAAAGTGTTTATTTTATTAACAAGTGAACATATTCACGCCCTGATCGAAACCAATACCACTCAAACACAACTGCAGAGATTCTCTAGATTTACGATGTTAAAATAATCAAAAACACCTACTCCAATCCCGATCGCTTCGTATTCTCAGTTGCGCAATTGGTATCTAACAAATAAAGAAAAGTTGTCACACACCAGCAAATAGCACGAGTCAGTTCTTCCAGCAGTCATACTAGCAAGTTTGTCCCATAGCTGCTTAAGTTGCATATAAGTACTGCTACATGATCGAAATTCACAGTGTTTCCAAGAAAAATCTGTAGACAATATTAACAAGACTAGTTTCCAGTAAAAACCTACTCCTTCTTAGAGAATTATTTGATTTAAATCTCCAATAAAAAATAACCTTGTTTGTTAAATGCTTGCAACAATATTTCGATGACATCATTGTTTAGGACACCTCAGCGTTCTCCTACGTAATGAGATTTCTTTCAATTACAGTCCATTCGGAATCATCAAATGTTAATCTTGTTTGCTTGACATCAAATATAAAGAATAACTAATTTCTATAAACAGACTGAAACCACCATTTTTAAAAACTGACTTGATCCACTGCACAATCATTCATACGCCAAATTTAATGTCATCCAACATAAAAGTACAGAGACTTCATTAAAACCCGTTTATTACGCGATTTATGACGCTTACATCAATATTGTTTTTTGTTAGTAGCGTTACCATTTGGTAACACTCAAAAAATTATTCGGATTTTTGTTTACATCGGCTGTCATATATTTTTTGTCGTTTTCACTATTCTTTATTTTCTCTAGGTAAGTATTGAATAACAGCTGTAATTTTAAAGTTATTTTTTGTTTGAAACTTATTAACATTTCACAATGTTTACTCCTGGACAAGAAACCGTTATTTTAATGACGCATTTTGCATTTGCAAAGCAAAATACGAGGAAGACTTACCATACTCAGTGCACCCGTTGTCTAAGACATTCGCAATTGCATAGAACAAAGTCCTAATAAATCGGTAGCAAAATCATCTGCAGCAGCAGGTATGAACTCATTCTAAGTTTAATTTTTAATTTATAAGCATACAGTTTTTAGGATTGTCAGTAAGAACTTGCCACAAACCCTTAAAAACATGATTACGGTTTATTAAGAACTACGTGCTCTCAACTTCTTGTAGCGTGTACAATTTTGTAAATGGTTTAATCAACATTTAAATAACGATAATCTGTTTGATTTAACTTTCTTTATGAACAAGGCATGGTTTCATTTAAGTAGATATATAAAATCTTAAAATTATCGTATTTGGGCAACTGAAAATTTACATACTTTTGTGGAAACTGCGATTACAACCTTTGAAAGTTAATGTATGGATTGCAATGTTAAAGAGAAAAATAATCGATTCAATATATTCTTACAATATTGTAAGCGCACAACGTCTTCTTAATATTTTGAATCAATTTTTTAAGCAGTTAAATGACAAAGAAATTGCAATTTAGTTACTTCAGCAAGACAAATGAAATGCTCATATTACTTAAATTACAATTAAATTTATTCAACAATTCTACAATGAAAGTGTTAGAAATATTGATGGTGATACGCTTTGTAAAGTTTATTAAAAGAGTTAACGCATGTATCGAAGCTGAAGGACCACATATTGGACATCGGTTATTTTAAATAATTCATATTAACTGTGTTTATTTCAAAATAAACTGGTAATGTGTTACCGTTTTTAATTAATTATTAAACCTTAACTCAGAGGCTACAAATCAAATTTGTCATTTAGTTATTTTTGTTTTATTTTATACCAATCCAAGCAATGTTGGTTGCCTAACATATATGTCACGTGAGAAACAAGTATTTATGAAGCCCCTGTTGCGTATCAAAAGTTAAACCTAAAGACTAAAACTGACTGTTCTACAAAAATTGTTTACTAGCCTTACCTTTGCCACTTTCCACTAAGGCACTTTAAAATCCCCATTTTTTGTTTTTGTTATATCTATTGCTTATATCACATGTTTTTATTCAATATAAATAACATTTTTTGCAATTTAAAGATGTGAGTATTACAAATAAACTGCATTAGAGTAGTGCATTATTTGCAGTAATTAAACAAAGAAAATTCATAAATTAACTTAAAACAGAATTAAGTACTGCGGACTAATCCAGTCATATGCTGTATGGTAGGTGTATATTTATAATGTACTTTAACCTATTGTTCACATATATGCAGTTTAATAACATACTATTCGATCTGACCAAGACCTACTCAGACCTCGTTTGCGTGAAAACACCTCGCTAAATAATTAAATTCTATATAGTTAAAAATTCATTAAGTTTTATAGCAAACCAAACTTTATCAACAATCACAAAGTATAGCATTACTTTGTCTAACCTTTCATTGCATAGATCTTTGAAACCCAATAAGCTTCCTGTTTGTGTCGTCTCCGTAGTTAGTATTTCGAACACACATTTTGGTAATATAATCCACATAGAGAACTTTTAAAGTTCAACTCTTTATTTTTCATATCAATTTCTATTTGTAAAAAGCTCGCATTGTTTGCAGTTATGCTTACTTTATTGTTTTCCTCCTCTTACGTCATAAAAATAATGAAAAACTCGATTTAAGTAAATTATGTAATTGCATTTAAAAACAAAACAAATTTAAAATGCCTTACAATAGACAATAAAGACAATAGAAGCAGTTTTCTATGTTTTGTTCTCCAACAACTTTGTTATTTAATTAACCTTCATTTTGCTTAATTAATTAAAAACTTAAGATAAAGTATTTCAAAAAATAATTTCCTTTGGGATTAAATTCGTAGTAAATTTTATTAAATTAAATTGACTAAGTTCTGCCATACAACTCCAAAAATACGAAGTTTTCAATTCGATCTAGTACGAGAGATAAAGAATTTTCTCTTGTACGTATAAAATCGTAAACTTTACTCGAGTTACAATATCTTGTTCAATCCTGCTAAAAAGCACTTGCCAAGTTCCGTATTGTTGAAAATAGTTTACAATCATTGGCGAGTCAAAGGTGTACCAGGTAAAGATAGTTTCGCAACTTCTTAAGTTTAAGTTGAAACGTTCTCTTTACGTGAAGGATAAGTGTTAATTAATCTTACATTGAGATTGTTGAAGTTGGCGAGTTCGAATAGGTTTGGTCTGCAATTACGAGTAAATTCTTAAATGCAAATTTTTTGTATATTAGAAGTTTACAACTTTAATAAACGTTGTTATGAGCAGCGTCCTCGACGGAATAGGCCTTTTAGGATAATGAGAGGATGGGCTTGTCGTGTTAGCTTTGGATTAAGAGTTTCGCCTTTATACCATATATAATATCATTATAGCGTGCTTTGTTATCTGACCAGAAGAAGAATGTAAGTTTTTAATGATAAAAAAAATCTTTCGTCGCCATATTTAGTAATATTTTCAACAAATTCGACTATTTGCTCTTTTCGTATAGTCAACAAAACCGCCACAGTCATGTTTTGGGAGAAACATTATACACACCATTCCTCTTGAGTAAATTTACTAAGTACACAGTAGGAATTTTCAACAGTAGTAATAAAAATTTTATTTATCCCTCGAGCATGTTTAATGTTCTGTTTACCTTTAGAGAGTTGGCATTGGTTGTTATGTCGTTGATGTTACGAATATTACATAAATTTATCTTTAGATCGTTTTTACGATTTGATATCTAATTCCCTACTTCGTCCTCATATATATGTAACCATTTCCAAAAGTTGACGATTTCGTATTTATGCTGTGTAAGCACTTTTATTACGTTTTATTATTATGTTTTTCTCTTCGTTTGTGATTTTATAAGGTGACAATGTTAAGTGTGTGATCATTTTTCACTTCAAAACATTTCCATTACGTGACTTTTACTTTTTCATATTAAACTTCATACGCATTTACAATTTTATACAATTGCATTTTTCGTCTTAGACGTTTTATTTTTTTTTCTTATACGTTGGTGAAACAAAAGCCGAGCAAACAAAAGACTGGCGACATAAAGGATTACTGACAATGGCTTGAGGATAAACAATGCATGCAAACAAATCTAAGCTAACACATACAAACAATTTATGGAATAGTCAGTTACAGCTGTTCAACTAATGACACAATTTTACTGCGGTTTCAGTAATTTTACCTTAATTATCTTTTACCACAGCTTTAGTTTTTGTTTTCCGTTTATTCTACAATTTCATAATATAAAACTATTTCCATTTATAATCAGTGAAACAATTAGAAATTAAATGTTTGTAAGGTTGTTGCAGCGGACATGCTGTTCTCCTCGGGTGTATATGACCCGAAATGAAGGTATTTTTACTATATCCTTGTTTGTTTTAGCATTATTTAGCTCTTACAATTTTTTTTAAACAAATATTTAAGTTCATAGAAAATTAACTATGTGACGCATGTACTATTCGGTTCTAGTGGAACCGAACCTGTAGGATAAAATTTGTTACTATTTTAAATTCTAAAATTGTACGAACCAGTTCATACAAATTTCCCTTGTTTGAATCAGTTTGTCATATTTACAAATTAGAACATGCGTTTTCATGTAAATATAGCATTAGTGGACATGGGTTCAGTTTTTGATTTTGGTTGTATAGTGTAAGTGTAGGTATAGTGCGAATTATTAAATTATAAACACCTATTTTTATACAGTTTCGAACATCTGTTACTGATGGCAACTCGATTTCTAACCGATGAAGAACTGAAAAGATTATGTAACACTGACAATAATGAATCTACTCCAGAAACAGATGATTGTACTAGTGATAATCAAAGTAAAATATCATAATCGGATAATGGGCTCTGTGACGTAAATAATACCACAACAAACAAAAGTCGAAATGAAAGTGTGAAAGTGATGAGTAAAAGAATAAAAATGTAACATGGAAGAAGATCTGCGGCAAATGTAATACAGCTTACACCTATCCCAATCAGATATGTCACTACTAGGCAACAAGATATCAAGTTTGAAGTAATTATGAACTCAACACTCGAAAATATCTTAAAGATGTGTAATATGGAAGGTCGAAATGTGTTTTGTGATGACTTGATGTGTTTTATAAAACAAAAACAGGTCTATTTTTCGTGCGACAATGGGTGAAATTCATAAAAGAAAGGATATGTTTATACTTGCAAAATTTGGAGGAAATCATTCAGGTTATATTCATAATAATTTCAAGCAAAACCTAAGCATATCTTCATACTCGCGTACAAGTAAATGGGTATTCATAATGTTTACCTTTTGCTTTAAATTAGAAGCATATCCTTCAAAAATTGTTAGTGTGGTCCGTAGCAAGCTCAGGTCCCTAGTAAGACGCTGTTTTCGCTATTTGTCAAACCAACATAGCAATGGCAGATGTTGTGCACCTCAGGGCAGTTAAACATTACAAGACCCAATTACCTACACTTATCAGTGATTTTAAAGTTCTATTCCGTTTTGAAGAAGAAAATGTACAATGACTTGCAAATAGATTTTTGGGAACAAATGACGAGACGCGTAAAAGCGCTTTGTCCCCCGTTCATAAATGAAAATATGTTTGCGTTATCTAAGTGATGTCGATTATCAAAAAGGTATCGGTCAAGAACTTAGAGTGAGTCAAGCTACGGTATCGCAAACCGTGCATGAAGTTGTTGAAAAAAATATTGCCCAATTAACAGAATGGATAAAATGTCCAAAAAGCAACAATGAAATTATGTATGCCAAACAGTTGTGACAAACCAAGTACATGTTTCCAACACCAAAGGTTGTTATTAATTGTACCCATATAGGAATAATGAAACCAAATCGCCATGGAGATGAATACAGAAACCGAAAAGGTAAACCAACTTTGAATGTGCAAGCCACTTGCAATGCTAAAGAATATTTTACTAGCGTTGACGTTAGTTAGCCTGGATCTGTTCACGATTCTAGAATATGAACAAATTCGCAGATTAGATCACAATTGAGAAATAAATCAAATGTTGTGCTACTTGGAGATGATGGATATGGGGTCAAGTCATGCTTCATGACTCCATTTAGAAATCCTGCACCTGGTGCTCAGCAAAATTATAATAATCTGTTGAAAAAAGAGAGAAATAGTAGAACGATATTTTGGCCAACTCAAACAACGATTTCCTATATCTTACAATACGTTTGTCGCGTGAAACTATAAAATGTCCCAAAAATAATTGTTGCCTGTGTTGTACTCCATAACATTACAGAAACTATAGGCGATCCCAATTTTGAACCAGCTGAGGATGTAATAGAAGAAGGAAACCGTGACGACAATTATGACGATTGTTTGAATGCATTAAACAATGTTGCTTGATGCGAAGTAATAACATTCTGCTGAACTTTTATTGTTTATTATTTCAAAATAATAAACAATGAAAGTTTAGCAGAATGTTATTACTTCGAATTATGACGATATTCTTATTCGCAACCAAGAACAAGAAGTCAGGAGAAATTGGGTGTTATAATAAACAATTTCAATATATGATCAGTTTATTTAGACATAAAGGTTTAGTACTACGAAAATATTGTTTTTTACAACTGGAAATATGTATTATGTTCATGTGAAACAGTTTGCGGCAATGCAGATTCTTTACGCTTAATCATTTCCAATTTTTTTTCATAGTACTCTTGTTGTACTAAACTTGTGCGGTACTGTTGTAGGAGAACTAACCGTTGCAGTTAGTAGTTAGTCCTCTTGTTTCATCCGTTTCATATTTATCAGTCAAAATTTTTGGTTTTGGTGGCAACAACGTTTTACTCGGCGCTGTGTTAAAAAGTGATGGTCCAATAGACGTAAAGGCTTCTCGTTTTTCTTCTTCAACAACACCAATTTGCATGGGATCCGAAATTCTCCCAACTGCTGGATTAGATTCGCCTTCCATTGCTCTCAGTAGTTTTTTCTCCCAATCTAACAATTTTATAAGTTTTATTTTCGTGATTTTTTAATCAGTTTTCTTCAATCTTAATTTAATATTATTAATTTTTTTTAATAAACTTTTGAAATCTAATGGTTGGCCAGATACCTTTTCATATTTCTTTGTAACAATTTTAATGGCTTCCTCTTTTCGCCTTTTGATTTTTGGCGCCTGTGATTTTTCCAGAATTACGGGCGCGTTGGCAATTTCATCAGCAATAAATTGTAGCTCCTGAAGTTTCTTCATCACTCGAAGAAGACATGCTGCTAAATTCTCAAGACTAAATAAACTAATAATATAATGCAACACCACTGGAGCAAAACTACTGTGTTTGTGTACGAAACGGCAGAGAAAGCTTGCAAGCAAGAGAAGGTATCGTAACACGCTGGAACATGTTAAAACCGATAGCCTCTCAACAAAACGTTTATTGGTGCTTTAAATTTTTACTATAGTGGAGCTAAACGACAGTAGATGCGCCATAGTAAAAAAATCTGTTGGACAATATGACATTTGTGAACTTTTTGGGAAAGCAAGTTTCATATGCAAGACCGGCACAATAACAGTCGATGAATTCCAGGTTACTATTTCCATGTAACAGAAATATCTTTTCCAACACATATTCTGTTACATCAACCGACGAGAAGCATTGAAACAAAGTAAGAACAAAAATCAAAGAGCGAACAATTATCCTGACCTGCGTCTGCTTCAAATTCCATGCCTTTTAAACATCCAAACAAATATTGTACTAAAATAATTCATGCACAATTTTTGTTCAAGAAAGTCCATATAACATCCGATATGAACAAGATACAGACAACATTACTTCACGATTCTAAGATTCAAGAGAAAGCAAGGTTCTCTGATGCAAATATCTCTCTAAAAGATATTTGGCTAAGCCAAAGATGAAAATGGCCAATAAAGGAGCTAAGCATTAATAACCTCTTAATCCTATAAAAATATTTTACAAATCAAACAAAAAGAACAAAAACGGAATAAAATCCAAAAAAGGTAAACTTAGAGAAGCCGAAAGATGGTCAAAGAAGTAGAAAATGTATCAACAAGATTCCTAAAAGGCGATTATGCAAAAAGAAAATTGGATGACTTGGAACTGACTCAGATCAACTTTGTTTGTATGTTCAGCGAATTGCTCTTCTCTAAAAATCGAGGCCAGCTTTGGGTATAGTGAATTGTAACCCTCAATAACGTAAAACTAAAATCTACTGTGGAATGCAAGTATTTTTTTGATTTGTAGTAAGATGATTGACTGTAGATAAAACCTTAAAAACATAGTTAAAAACTAACAATACACCAAATTAGTAAAACCCGTAGTAACCAGGGTCATGTCTGTAATACCAAAAGTTCTCAGAAACCTACCGTTACTAAATTTTCCAATGCAAAAAAAGCATAACTAAAAACTATTAGCCGATATCCTAAATATACAAATAGTACATCTGTAAGAGTTCCAGCATCTAATCATTCCTACAGTGCTCCATATTTATCACAATCACAAGTTACTCAACGACAAGGTTAACAAATTGTGGAAAATTAAAAGACAAAAAAGTGCAAATAACACCCAACCTCAACTCAAACAAAAATAACAAATTACTAGCAAAACAAAAGAAAACGGAAACATTTCAACTACCAATAACACTGACCAAACTTCTACCAAGAAAAATACCAAACCACCCCCAATTTTTGTATCAAGGGTTAAATTTCTTCCACCATTGCTTGATATTTGGAGAGCACAGCCAAAACAAATATGAGATGAGTAGTAGTCTGCTGCGATTGTATAAAGTGCCAAAAACTGAGACACACACAAAATTTTTGCAACAGGACTTGTCGTTGCGTAAAATGTTTGTAGTGGAGTTTACCAAGTACAAACGACGAACAACAAAATTCAACAACAAACTCATATTCTACAATCAATTCATACAACACTTGTCTCCAAATTCTCGTAATAGCTCAAATACTAAACATTACTAAATGGAACGCCAATGGCTTACAACAACACGCGTTTGGTGTTAATTAATTTTTACAACTACATGACGTAGATATTATGCTAATCTCAGAAACTCGATTTAGTGAGAAAAGTTTCTTAAAGATTCATAACTATACCACCTATTCAACATTGCACCCAGATGAAACTGGCTATGCTGGTACTGCTATTGTCATAACAAACACAATAAAATACTTTAAAATTAGCAAACACAGTGAAATGTAGCTGCAAGCTACGTCAGTTGTAGTTCAGCAGTTTACTGCCCACCGGGGCATGGTGTTAAACAACAGTATTTTGAGCACTACCTTGAACACTTAGCAACCGCTTCACCGCCAGCGGCGACTTTAAATCTAGACATACAAATTCGGGTTCTAGGATTACATCCAATAAGAATAGACAACCAATGAAAACGATAACATCACTTAACCTATATTTTATATCCACCGAAGAACCGACCTACTGGCCATCTGATGTAAATAAATTGCCTGATTTCCTGGATCACTAAACTTTCTATAGATGAAGTCTTGCTTTGATCTTACTTCCGATAATTCACCAGTTCTACTAAACCTTAGCTCTCAGCTTCTGCACATAGAAAAACCTCTATACCTACCATTAACAAAACTGATTGAATCTGTTTTAAATACAGAGTAGAAAAAAATTTACTACTTGAAAGAGTTGACATAGACGGTCTGACAAAAGCCCAATTGCAGTCAAAGGACTAATAGCAGCATAAAAAAACTAAAAAGACGATGGCAAAATCTCTAATCGACAAAGCGAATTTCAATACTACTGCAAAACTTAGATTACTTTTTAAACGTCTTCCTTTCTTCGTAAAGAAGATGTTAAAAAAAAACAATTTGGAAAGCAAAAGACTGAGAAATAAAGAAATCAAATCTGTAATTCAAAGCCTAAAAAATAACAAATTGCCAGGCTATGATCTAATGACCAGTAACTCTCTAAAAAAATTAATATTAATATTATTAAGACTATAGAACAAGTACATAGACTAGTACAAAACATAAACAACGCGTAGAAACAAAACAATATTGCTCTGCAGTATTTCTTAATGCCAGCGAGGCCCTTGATGAGGTCTGGCATAAAAGACTATTATAAAAACTTAAGCATGTATTATCCTACCAAATGTCTTAACTAGTAGTAAAATCATACCCAACTAATAGACCCTTTATAATCAAAGTGCCAGGCGACGAACTCTAGACTCCCTGGATCTGGATCAAACAAAAACAATTAGGAATTAAATATAGAAAAAAAGTACTGGCTGCTAGGTAGAAACTCACAGTTATCAAAGACCAAAAAAAATCTACTTTATGAAACAATCCTTCCACCCATATGGATCTAACGCTTGCAGTTATGAGCTGTTAGCTGCTAACTCCTCCACAAATATCAGGCAATTTAAATCTAAAGTGCTACCTCAAATAGTGAATGCCCCTTAGTACGTTCAAAACGATGTCATAAGCCACGACCTTAAAATTTGAAACTATAAGACGCGACTTAGGATGCATCCAAACAATCTGGCCAGTGATTTACTAAGTGATCGTGTAGTGCAACGTCTTAAGAAATTCAAAGCCTTGGATTTATCAAACAGATTTTCTAAATATTTTAATTATTAATGCTAATACAAGTCACTTAGTTTAGTTTTAACTAGTTTAAAGTACTCAAACGCCTAAACATACCATACAAAATTTACTGAATGCTATTTATTGTATGCAGCGGCGGACAGAACTAGATAATCGGCCCAGGCCTAATTACTTAGGCCGGCTAGAAGCTTTGGTAAAAATAAGTAACTACAAAAAGAAACTAAACCCTTTCGTAGATTACATGGTGATTTGCAAGTTTTGTTATAATTGTATTATTATGTATATTGCTACAATATTTGAACTACATACTCATCAGCATATGTGCCTCTAATTTGTCTTCATCAAGCGTTGAGCTCAACCACTTTTTAATAGGTTTCAGTTTTGAGAAACTGTGCACGTATGAAACTTGTGTTATTGGAAGTGTTAAACATTACTTGTAACAAGTGAAGATAAGGCTATATGCTTTGGAATATAGGTTACATTTTTGTAAAATTAGATAGCAACAGACTACACAATCTCTGCATGTCTTAGCAGATACAAAACAATCCTGCCCTTCCTCTTTGGACTCAAATGCTAAATCGAGGAAAGCAGAGAGTTGGTAAAAGTTGTTAGGATGGAACCATGCGAGCAGCAATTACGTTATATTTATAAAATATTCGTTTTATGCTGTCTGTCAATATATCAAAGACTTGATTGTGTACTTCAATTTAAAATTTTTCATTTGCATCTATTAAGCACTCGTCAGTTGTAGTTTTCCCCGGCATCAATTTTCTTTTTCTTGACCGTAGTAAGGCTGCAGAAGTATCAAGAACAAAATATTAATTCTGTTCTTCAAATTACTTGTTTACATGTAAAACAAAATCTATAGCAGCAGCCTCTACAGCTTTGTAGTCGCGAGAGATGTTACCTAGTGTCTCACAAGTTTTCTCCATCATTGTAGCTTTTAGTATATCCAACCCCTTGGTTTGCAGGTATTTTGTAAGAGATATTGTATATTGAAATATTCTTAGAAATATTTGAACAGTTAATATTGTTTTATATGACAATAACCTGGTTTTACAGGACGTCGCTTTCAGTCTGGCGTTGCCATTAGCTGTGTTGTCTTTAATCTTAGATAGGGTAATGACAATCGTTGTGAATAATCACTTTGAGGGATCAATTAAAGCATCTTTACTCCACCATCTTGTACTTCCAACGAGACTTTCAATGAGGTTTAGTCGTCTTAATTCATTAATCTCGTGAGTTAGTTCTTCCTAAGTAGAAATTCTATTATGTTACTCTTTCAGAAACACTGCTATGGAATTTAGTAAAGAAAATAAATTGGAAACTCTTATTATTGTAGAGGTAAAATCTACTACTACAAAAATTTTTGCTCCTGTAGTAGACCTGCACCTCATTACAACAAATAGTCGCTCCTGGGGGCAATTTTGAGAAAGTGTAACGTACCGAATAATTAAAAACAGTTGATCACAGACGGCTACATCTTGAATGGTATCAATTTGTATATGGAACATTTTGGCATCCTTAATGAAAAAGTGTACAAGGCCGGTAAGTCCTGCTGGTAAGCCCTTCATTTAAATGTTCGTAAGAGAACTTTGCGTCCAACTAGCAGGACAAGCTTTACACCATTGGATTCAACACATTTTGACGAATTAGCGCATTTTGTTCGTCGTCGTACAGACAGACAGTAAAACCGCAGCTCGTCCACCAAAAAACGGCCCCTGAAAAAATGTTTCAAAACTCAACGAATCAATTTAACTTTTTTTTCCTAATAATAATCACCAATGATACAGTTTGATTTCATTTCGATTTGTGTAATTATTTTCTTTCTTTTAAGCATTTCCAGATTTACATAGATATCTATTGCATGTCTTCCTTAATTAATAAACTCATCCGTACGGAATTTAATAAACGTTTTATAAAGTGACAAAGTGGAAAAATAATAAGGAAAGGCGTACTAATTGTTTTAAAGAGCAATTTTACATTTCTTAATTAAAACGTAATTTATTTTTAGAAATGCAACTGCAGTCGCAGACATGCATTTTAGTAATTGACATCAACATAGAAATTAATTTAAAGCTCGATAAGAAAACTTTAAACAACATTATATTACGTGAGCTTTCTTGAAATTTAATAAGAAGCGTTTGATACGGAAAATAAATGTCGATTAATTCTTTTTTTTTACTTAACAGTTGCATGAGCGTGTGTTATGTAATTGGCGATAACCTAATTTTTTGGGCGATATAATGTATGTACATGTGCATGTAACAAGCTAGGTTATAATAATTAATTTTTTGTTACAGATTGAATTATGTTAACCTCGTGTAGTGCAGCATTGTCGATAAGGATCCTTGCGGTACACCACTTTGGTTGCGCGCAGATTTTTATTCGGAAAATCAGTATAATATTGAAGTTTTTACGTTGGAAAATGTCGTTAAAAGTTTTAGTAGTAAAACGTGCCGCAACTTATTGTAAATGAAGAATGCAATAAAGTCGCTTTACGCAAGACATTAATTCTCAATTTAGCGGCGTCTGTTTGCGTAGTTTGGTATAACTTGCCTTATTTCCATCCAATTTAACTTCTAGATAGCGCCACAAGTGCTTTACGTATTTTGTACTTCATTTTAATTCGAGTCGGTTCAAAACTGCTATAATTGTATTTCACTTTTGTGATGGTTTAAGCTAAAAATAAACTTTTATTTTGAAAAAGAAAAAAGAACGTATCGATTTTAACAAGAATCGTCGCTATTTTGAATAACAATTCGACCTTTATATGACCAAATAGCATTTTAAATAGTTTATCCTAAACTTCGCACGTTGTTTTAAAGTTCGATCAAAAGAAAGTTTTTTGTGTAACTTAATAATTGCATATCATGTTTTCCCAGTTTCTATACAAGAACCCGAGTTATTTGGAATATGTTCTTTTATAACAATTTTTACATTTGCTGTATTGCAATGACTTGACATATACCTATATAGAGATATTTCTAAGAATCTTTATATGCTCAATCATCAATAAATAACAGTATAGGTATCTATCTATCTGCGTGTATTAAACGTAATACCAGTTTTTCAGAGTCCCTCAAACCACAGCGACATTGAGTGTGGTTGTTCCAACTGTCAAAAACTTTACTACAAAGGTATTGTTGTTGTCTATGTTTCACCACCACAGACAAATGAAAGTGTAGTTACATTAGTGACTTTATGTTTAAAAAGTTAGTTAAACACGGCGCGTCGTTAGTAGCACCAAAAATAGTTAGTCATTCAAATTTTAAAAACAAGAGTTGATAAAAAACTGCCACGCCCACTATGTTTTCAAAACTATAAAAGTAACAGTTGTTTAAGGCGTAAACTAAATTGAAAACTATATCGTTAAATGTCAAAGAATTAGAAATAACAGAAACATTAAGATGACATTTTTAAAGTGCCAAAACAAATAGAAACTAAATTATTGACTATTACTTTCATGGCTAGCTTAAAATGAAAATTTATTGAATAACAAGATCAGTTAGAACATTTATTAATAATATTGTTTTTTTTATTCTGCGTTATTTGATATTAAATTATAAGCTACAAAACTGACAAAATTAAAGGCAGCTCTATAAATGCATTTTTGTACATTTATAGTAGTGAATGGCGTGGGTATTGATGTTAAAGTGGTATAAAAATTATATGAGCGCCAGGTTCTGTCGCTGATAACTTACCCTCAAACTATGGGGTAGACTGTGTAGTCCCTAACTACTAATTGCTATCACACAAGATGGTGGACAAAAGAAAACACAAGTGTAGACTGAAGAAGAACTAAGTTTAATCACAGATAACCTATATAAACGGACAACATACACACAAAGCTTCCGTTATAAACCAATAAATTGTAGTAATGAATATTCAAAAACAATCATACAAAAATGTAATAATTGTTACAAATTAACATGTCCGCACCGATTTCCAATCTAAAAGAAGCATAGTAGTATAGTGAAAAAAACTTTACGCTAAAGGAAGCCTCGTTCAATCGAACGCATACCCATATCAAGCGTTTACCAGTAACCAAAAAAAATAAATACGTAAACTATAAGAGCAAGAGTTAACAAAATAGCGTTTCGTACAAACTAAAAGAGCGCTCGCAAGTGGTCATTAAAAAACAAGTGATTGAAGCCCAAGCTTTTTACCTTGTGCATTCACCAAAATTTTTTTACATTGCAAAAGAGGGTAAATGCGACCAGGATTTTAGGTGTAATTTTGGCCGGCTGGAATTGCTACCACATCACTAATCTAAAACGCAACCCAGAAATCTCTACCACAAGAACCACAACCAACAAGCGATAATAAGCTTACAGCTTCGCTTTTGTTTCTAAACTTGATACTATCATGGAAAGATAAAGATTATCACAGGCACGTATTTTTAATGTCGACAAAACGGAGATAACCAATGTGCAAACTTCCGGTAAAATAGTGCTTCAAAACAAACAGCGACGAGTTGAGTTTATAACAAGCGGAGAAAGGGGACGAACTACAACAGCAATATGTTCCTTTGAAACTTTAGGGATTTACGTGCCTGCTTTTTTCCTATTTCTACCTCAAAGAATCGTTCTTCAACTGAGAAGAAATAGACCTCCTGGTGCAGCGTATGCCTATTCCCTTAATGAAGGTTTATTCGTAGATTTGCTTGCACAGTTTCAGCATAATTTTAGATCCTCAAAAGATGACCTTGTTCTATTAGCCTTTGACAATCAGTAAGTCATTGTACATTGTTCAATCAAATTCAACCACTAGATGTGACATTTTAGAAACCTCTTAAAACAATAGCCAACGTAGAATGCGATAAATACTTAAAAAACCACCCTGGTGAAAAAATAACAACGAAAGAAATAGCAGAAATTTTCAACAATGTGGTATGATAGAGGACACATTTTTATGCAGTACTCTGTATGTCAAACGTTGTAGGGTTAGAGAGTTCAGTTTTAGTTAGTGTGTGTAACCAGGTAGGAATTAAAGATGGCTAATAAATTTGTAAACAGTGAACAAATGAGAAATATTTTTTTCCTTTTCCGCGGAAGGAAAACATTACGAACAAACAGTGAACAGCAACAATATTAGTGACCCTTAACAAACATTAACAAAGACATTAACAATTTTTGATCGTAGAACAGCTACGTGTTTTGTGTACTTTTGTAAACCACAACAATGGCCACGCCCACAACAAGCTCCGAAAACGCCACCGATTATCTACTAAATTTCAAATTCGAACGTTTTGATGCAAATAAAGAAGGCTGGGAATATTACATACAACGCTTTAAAAAGGAGTTACAACTTCGTGAGTTAAATAACGATAACCCACAAAATCAGGTAAAATGCCGAAACTTGCTTTTAAGTAAGGTAGGACCTGACGCTTTTCGCGTACTAGTTGATTATTTACGCCCAGAAGAGGTTACAACGAAAACATTTAACGATATTGAAAGTGTATTGGACAGATACTACGGAAAAAAAACATATATTCTATCAGAAAGAGTCAATTTTCTATTACGCTATAGAAAAGACAATGAAACAGTGACGCAACTTGTTACCGAGTTAGGTAGTTTGGCGGGAAAGTGTGATTTCGGAAACGGGTTGATGGAACGACTTCGTGATCAATTAGTCATCGGGATAAGAAACGCAGCTTAGCAACAAGAACTTATCCGATTACATCCTAACAATACGGCGACATTGGAAGACGTCGAAAGTTCCGCGTTTATTTTAGAACACGCAACGTTGCAAACAAGCAAGCTAGGTAATTTAGCGAGTGAACAAAACGTATCTAGAAACACAAACCGCGTACTTAACAAAACAAAAGTGCTGATAAAGGACGTTTCGAACGAAATCAACGGGACATTACAAAGCGATCAAACAAATTAATTTTGAATGCGGAAACCGATTGCTTAATGTGCGGTAATCAGAGACACCAACGAAAGGAACAATGTCCGGCAAACGGGAAAAAATGTGCTTCGTGCGGCGGACTAAACCATTTCGTGAAAGCGTGTATTAAAAACGGTCATGCAGAAGTAAAAACAGTAAACAGTAAACACCTTAACAAAAATAATACACGTCACGTTCGTAAAACCGACGATAGCAATCAACAAGGTAGCGATTCAGAAAGTGATACCTCCAGAAAAACTTATGAAAACGAAGGTATCAGTAACAGCTTTCGGTAGTACAATGAACTTGCCGATTTGTATGACTTTGTCAGACGATATACCATTATTCGGACTTGATTGGTGCTTAAAATTCAAGTTACCACTTCCACCAGGGGCAAAATTATGCCAAGTAACAAATGCATCAACAGAAGGAAGGGTAAACGAGAGAGACAACGAAACAACATCAGACCAAACGGTTAACTTTTTACAAGTGTCAAAATTATTGGAGGCACATAAAGAACTTTTCAGTGGAAAAATTGGGGCAATTAACGGACCCCTGATCAAGATCCACATAAAACCAAACGCAGTACCGAAAACATTTCGGCCTAGACCAGTACCTATTGCTTTGCAAGAAAACGTAACGGCCAAATTGGATAGATTGGTAGTAGTTAGCGGTCAACATGGTGGACAACTCGATCGAATGGGCAACACCGATCATGCTGACGGATAATGGAATAATGGATCAGCTACTCTCTAGAATCGAGGGAACGGTTTGCTACCTAGACGACATCCTGGTAACAGCAGAAACAGAAGAATTACATTTCACACGACTGGAACAAGTGTTAACCAGATTACAAACAGCCGGACTGCGAACACAAAAGACAAAGTGTAAGTGGTTACAGAAAAACATTTCCTTTTTAAGTCATGTGATCGATGCAGAGGGTTTACACCCAACTGACGCACATTTACAAGCGATTCGTGAAATGCCAGCTCCCACAAACACAAAAGAATTGAGGTCTTTCTTAGGCTCAATTACATACTACAGCAGATTTATTGAAAATCTACACGTCATTTGCATTCCCTTATACAATCATTTGAAGAAAGAAAATATTTTCATTTGGACGAAGGAAGATAACACCATTTTCGAAAAATTAAAGAAAATACTAACTTCGAGCGACACTTTGGTGCATTATAATCCAGACTTACCTATAGTGGTGACAAGCGATGCAAGTGAAAAAGGAGCTGGTGCCGTACTTTTTCATCAGTTTCCAGATGGGAAATTGAAACCTTTGGCTTTTGCTTCAAGAACCTTCTCCGAAGTAGAGAAACGTTACGCTACCATTGATAAAGAGGCTCTCGGGATTGTTTTTGCGGTAAGCCGTTTTCATCATTTTCTGTATGGTCGTCATTTTACGATCCGAACAGATCATAAACCCTTAGAGCGTATTTTTAGCAGAAATAGGGAAACGCCCAAGATTGCGAGCAATAGATTGCTGAGATGGGCAATGATATTAAACAGCTACGATTTCGATATTGCGTACCAACCTGGGAAAGAGAATGATCCAGCAGATGCACTATCACGACTTCCTTTGGCTACAACTGATAATTCAACAACGGAAGAAGTGGGGCTAGCGAAACGAGCACAATTATTAACTCTCAGACTCCATCACTTGGGGCCAATCACAAAATCAAATTTACAATCCAAAACAAGCAGCGATGAAATTTTCCAACAAGTAATTAGATGTATATCTACATACTGGCCAGAGAAAAACAAGATTCCGGACAAGTTAAAAACGTATTATGAAAAGAGAGATAAACTTTCATATGAAGATAAAATTTTATTATGGAAAGGTAGAATATGCATACCCAAATCTCTGAAGGATAACATATTAAACATGTTACATGATGAACACCCACGAATAACAGCCATGCAATCTAACGCACGATTACATGTGTTTTGGCCACATATTGACAAAGACATTGACTTTGCGGGGCCTTTTGAAAGAAAAATGTGGTTGGTGGTCATCGATGCTTATTCACGCTGGTTGGAAATCTTGCCAATGAAAAGAACCACAGCCGGTAGAATGATTAACAAATTAAGAGAAATGTTCTCCAGACTGGGTTACCCAAAAATTATTGTTTCTGATAATGGACCACAGTTTATCTCCGAGGAATTCTTGAATTTTTGTAGAGAGAAGGGAATTACGAATATCCGCTCAACTCCTTCTAATCCTCAGACCAACGGTCTGGCGGAGAGAGCAGTGAAAACGTTTAAAGAGAGAATGGCAGCCAGCGGGACAAACAAACCCATCGAAGAACGGCTGCAGGATTTCCTTTTCGTTTTTAGGAATACAACACAACGCTCCACCGAAAGGGCACCTAGTGAGGTACTGAAACCCGACATTGTTAGAAGCATGGATAAGGAACAAACGCGGCAGAAAAACCTTCATGACAGGGGCGCGCGTTTCAAGGGGTTCGAACAACGTCAGCCAGTATGGGTCAACGACCCCACCACAAAGGGTTCATCGCCGGGGGAAATTATCGAACAAACGGGCCCTATTTGGTGGAAGTAGGCGGTTCCACAAAGAGGAAACATGGGGACCAAATGCGTCCACGTATGATTATACAAGAAGAAACGGAAAAAAGGATCAAGACAAACTGACTCCAACAACTGGAAAATTTACAAATAGTGAAGGCTTGGTCGAGGGCGCTGAAAATAAAATACCACTTTCACGAGAACAGCCGGAAACGCCACGAAGGAATCCGGTCCGTGAAAGGAAACCTCCCCTGAGGTATCGCGAGTGAGTGCGTGTGAGTCTACATTGTGTGGGGGAGGGATGTGGTATGTTAGGAGACAAATTTTTATGCAGTACCCTGTATGTCAAACGTTGTAGGGTTAGGGAGTTCAGTTTTAGTTAGCATGTGTAACCAGGTAGGGATTAAAGATGGCTATTAAATAAAACGTATTTTATTTTTCGACTACCTAAAGGTGCATCAAACCATACCACAAACAATGCTTACGGTAGCATACCCACTTCAGAAAAGGCTATCAAAGAGTTCGAAACGATTTGGATTTATCCAATAAACCCAAATGTTTTTTTGGAGAATAATTATTATAAAATACCTTAATTCGTTTACGTAGTTCAGAAGTAGTTGGATTTTGGATTGGTATAAAAATCTCCAAGATAATATTGCCAAAAAGTCAGGTGGTTCATAGAGCTGCACTGGGTCCGTCGGAAGATAATTAAACCGCCAAAAAACGAAATTAAATTGTATCGCATACACACACAAACACACTGGCGATCACACAATTCCTTGATAGTTGCCACTTCCGTTACAACAACAATGACACGGTCCAAACCCGGAAGACATTCTTAACTTCGGTTACAACAATGACACGGTCCAAACCCGGAAGACATTCTTATCTTAGTATACTTAGTATGCTTTTTTACAACGATTATGAACAACTTTTCTTAATTTAAAACTATTGCATATGGGACGATGATGCCAATTTAAATTGTAGAAACGTTTTCAAAAACTTAATAAACATTAATTTTGAATTGACATTACATTTAGAATATTTATAACAAGTTTATCAAAAAATCAATGAAAATAATAAAAAAGTTTAATATCATTTAACTTAAAACTAGAAGTTTTGATGCGTGGTGTTAATTATGTCAATTATGGTAAACGATTAAAGATCGGTAAATAAAATCCCAATTAAGTTAACATCAATAGACAGTAAAAACTATTTGCTAATTAAGTAGTCCACTTCCACATAAATTTACCTTAAAAAACTGACGCAGCAATAATAAAAGTTAAAAGCTACGTGAGCGTAGTAACATTTACAATCTTGTCAGTTTGTTCTAACAAACTTTCAACACGCATCTCAATTTGCCCATTGCGCAGCACAAAAACTTTGCACCATATTTATTTACATTAAAGCAACAAACATTCAAGTATTCGCCTTCTAAACAGTCTACTAATTAAGACGATACGCCAAGAACTCAAAAGCAAACACCATAAATTTAATTGAAGATAATTTGCAAAATATCTTTTTCCCTTAACCAAAATTCGAGAAAATTAAGAACACGAGTCCGTCACGCAAAATATTCATAAACAACATAGACCATTAGACTGTTTTAAAAGAGTTTTTAGGTATGAGAAAGTTTGTGGTTTGTTGCTTACGACTCGAATTAATGTTTCGACCACAAAGACGAGAAGCAAGAAAATTAAACAAGTTAAATTGTTTATTTCAATTTAGCTACCCCATCTAATAGTTTTCGTCTCTAGTTTGTTGTTTTAGATTCTGTTTATTCCGTACGGAATAGTTTGATTAATAAATTGCGCAACTATTCCCATTCCGTTTTCTAAAATTCCTTTCAATTATTTTATGCTCGTTGTTTTGAAACATAAATGCAACGCTCCACATACAACGTGTAATTTAAACTAGATTTTTCTACTTTAAAACTTTGTAATTAAATCAAGCAGACGCTCACTTAATTTATCGTACTCTGTAAATACGGTCGTTTGTTACTCTTTGCAAATGTAAAGGTTAAGGTCTGAAGATAATTATATTCTATAGTTCAAGGTAAATGTAAAGTGTCTTGTTTCTCCAATATGTATTTTAAGCAAAACTGTTTTCGGTTTGCGGTTGAAAAGTTATTTAACGTAAAGTATCATAATGGCCCAATTAGTTTCACAAATCGAAGACATCTTTTATCTACTCGTATTTTATTAACAATGGGACCAGACTTTCTACTAAATAGAGTAGCAAACATAAATTGAGTTTATGTTTAACAACTTTATGGTGTGGGTTGCTACAAAACTGTTTACTATGAAATAAACCAAGTTCAGTTTTAACATAAATATATGTAGGATTTATTATTAGTAGATGAATTCTTTGTTTATATTTTCAAGTTTAATCATTTTAACAGTTTAGTTTTGTTTTTATAGAGTTATCTCACAAAAATAATTCTTCTTCTTATTAAATAAGAGCTTTGTATATATTAATAATAATTAATTTATAAAATATCAAGACAATAAACATACACTCACATACAGCTGCAAAGTATAGCAGATTCACAAAATAGAGAAAAATTGTTACCTCTCAAAGAGATTTCTGTAAAAGATGGACTACCAAAGAATAAATGCAAATAAAACAAAAAAACACACATACTTTAGCAACTGAAAAATAGATCACAATGACAATCATTTTACAAATTAGAAAATTCAAAAATCGACTATAATAGCTATTTGTATCACTAGTCTCACTAGTCCAGAAAGTGCGATTTTGCGAGTATGAGAATATTTGATGACCAAGGCTTACAAAATGCGAATATGTACTCGGAAAATACCTTTTGGATGTGCGATACACTTAAGTTTTTGTGCTGACCTTTATAGTATAAATTTATTAAAAGCAGTTATTTATGCATTGATATTGAATAAAATTTAATAACATATGTTGATAAAACCGAAACCTGTAATGACGAAGTTCAATTGTTTTCAAAATTAATCTGACAATTTCATTACAATTTTATTTATATGAAAATAAAACCTTTTTTTTTTAGCAATTTTAAGGTATGTACATAAAAGCAAATTTGTTATATTCGTTTAAAAAAAAATGTTAGTGTTATTTGAAACAATAACACAGATAATGGTGTATGTTAATAAATCTGACAGAATCACAGATGACGTTTAATTAATTATAATGATTATTAGTGCCAACTTCTAGTTATAAAATTCTACTACACTTTACCGGCCTAGGCCAAAAAAGTAAAATTTCCGGCCGATTATGATGATAAAATACATCAAAACGGACGAAAGCACAAAACAATTTTTGTTAAAATATTATCTGCTTCGAAAGCTCAACTACACTCTTACTTTACCTAAAAATAATCAAACGACAATTTTACACACTATTGAATAAAAAAATAATTCTCTTGCAGAATAAAATATAAAAAAAAACAAAGAAAAGTAATCATTTGCAAAAAAGCAACGTAGAAGGTAAAGAACTGAGATAAAAAAACCACAACAAAAGAAGAAGCACTTAAAATATTTTAAAAAAAAATAATTAAGTCAATTACCAAAGACATTTTCTAAAAAAACGGTTACAAAATTCTGTGACTTAGTGCTAAAAGTCTACATAGACCTCTTAAACAAAAAAAAAACATTAATTTACAAAAATGCAATAGCGACATCAATTTATTATCGCATCCGAAAAACGTTGAAGCTTACACAGAAAAACACGAAAAGCCGAATAAAATATATAAGCTACTACTTCAATGACCCCAACAAAATAGAAAATTTTGTTTTAAAATACTTTATTTTTATCACTAAAAAAATTAGAGACTTCATAGAAAAAATAAGGAATTTCCGTGTCAAATATTTGCCACAGAAAATCAGCTTACAGATAAAGGCCTTTTCAGCATTTGAAAGCCATTATTCTCGCTTTCATTTAAAGAAATATTACTTGCCATCTGATCTTTCAATTTCCAAAATGTACAAACTCAAACAATAAAAGAGTTTGATCCATAGAAAAAAATTTCTTTCATTTTATACCAGCAAACAAAACTTGTGGCACATGCGACAAATTGGACCATCTTTTAAAAATACGACCAGAAAGAAGTTATTTAATAACGGGAAAAAAACACGTAATATTAAGAGATTCGGTTTACGTAGAGAAAAAAGTTGAGCTGTAGGCCATACTTAAACGAATTCGTTGTAAGTTTTGATCTACAAAAATGCTTTCCGACATCTTATTTAAGAAACGGTATTTCATTCTAGTATAAACAAAAATTATGAACCCTTTTTGAATCAAGGAAAGGAAACAACGATCATATCCTACTTACGGAATAAAACCATTGCAAATCGAAAAAGCCTAAAAAGTTATTTTTTGTCTTTAAAGCGTCGCTCAGCATATCATCAAAATCGTATTGTACAAAGATTGTTGTCTTCGTCAAAATAAAAATATTGCTGAAAGAATTTAAAAAAATTGGTACGATTGTCGCAATGATTACTCATAAATTTATTGTTCCTGATATACATGTATGGAGGCCCATAAAATTCCAAGAGATTGTAAGAAATAAAATGCACCAACACAATTTTTTTAATTTTAAATCCTTACTTAGTGGCCACTTCCAACATCGAAAAGTAAACAGTTGTTTTAAGCAAATTTAAAGAAAGTTGATAAGAAATCGATTTCATAGCCCGGACTTGATATTGTATAACCTTACAAGTGACCCTAAAGAAAAGTTTAAAATATTCTTTCCCCTGTTATTAACAAGAATAGTCGTCCATAGTATAGTAGTTTTTTGAATACATTGATTTTAACAACTGAGGTAAGATACACCATATCTAACAATAAGAAAGATAAAGATGTAATTAAGTTAAAATGTATATTGTTCTATTAATAGTTTATAATAAAAAAACCATTGTCTTTAATAAAATGCTATTTTCTATTGTATGAAAGAGTAGGTTTTCCTTGGTCTATTTCTTTAAATGTATCTTGAGCCAAATTATAGCTAACTTTGCAAATATTGCACTGTCCCAATTATATTTTGTTACGAGGATTTTCTCGTTACATAATTGCTAGCGACTAACTCAGTTTGATTCGGTGATTGGATTGTAGGTTTCGATGTGCTAATGATAAAGCAATTTTAAAAGGCGTCAAAACAGTTAGAAACTATGCACGGTTTAAATCTATCCAACACTGAAATAGAATAAATGACAAAACACTGATTATAACGACAAATATATTTATTTCTAACAATAAGAAAAAAGAGGTTAAAAGTTATGTAATGAAGGCAGAATTACATATATCGTAAAAAAATAATAATTCCATAAATATCACTTGATACAAGTCCTGTAAAGTAGGTAACACTCCACACATACAGTTATCGTAGTACAATATAACAAATTCAAGTAAATACATAATTTCGGAGTTAAACATCGATTTAATGCAAAAATAGTAAATTCACAACCCATAGCAAATCGGATTCAGCA
Organism: Aquatica leii; assembly: GCA_035610365.1. NCBI lineage: Eukaryota > Metazoa > Arthropoda > Insecta > Coleoptera > Lampyridae > Aquatica > Aquatica leii. Next base: position 61,683,019 of record CM069436.1, read on the forward strand.
AAAATTGAAACCATAGTAACAAAAATCTGCATGCGTTAATTGTGATAATATCTATATCTAAGTCGCACGTATTTTAGGTTCCACAAATACAGAAATTAATGGAAAGAAAAAAGGGCTTACAATTATCCAATCATCACCTAAAATCACAAAAAAAAAATAAAGTGAAAAGTAGATATAAGATCGTATCACAAGTAAGTTGCTTGTCAACAAACATTTAATCGTCGTAATCAAATGCGTCAAGCATCCGAGTGATTTTCACTATTCTTATAGCAGGTGTGCCTTCAAGATTATTTGAACATCACATGAAATATAACTACGTACTTCCAATTATAGTATCGAGCAAAAGGTAATGGATTGACATGAATCACTCCAAATTGGCCAACACGTGGAGTTATCGCAAGTCGCTATCACAATACGGAAAAATCAACGTAAATCACAAAAATTTAAATCAATGCTTACCCCAGAAAGACTTTCCTAAAAGCAGCAAAAATACTACACCCATTTATAACAGAGATGAGTGTGAAAATTTAGAAGTGAAAACTTCGCCCGGCGCTTACGTTACATCATATATGCGAAGCGGACCACAGTCAAAGGAAAAATAGTTTTTTTCCTTTGAAAAAATTATAACTCTTCACAGTGTATAACTGTCAATGTAGCAAAAAGTTGGTGAAACTTATACAGAACAAAAATCACACTAAGACACTTTCAACATAACAAATAGAAGTACGAGAAAATAAGAAAGAATAAGAAGCTTGCTAATCGAATATCTTTAGTCAGTGCTCGTCGTCTTGGAATGTCACAATAAAACTTAAAAGCCGAAGAGCGGATTAAAATATTTCAAGAGCAAAAGAAACCCAAAGAAAAGAAATATTCTAACAGTAATTGACAACATTAAAAATGCCGACTAAGTGAAAGTACGCAGAATACAAGAACCGACGTTGCAGTTTATTTCAAGTTCCAAACCAAGCACAACTTAAAAAGAAAAGAAGCATAATTGCAGTAAACACTAAAAAAAAATATTCAAGCAACTAACCAAGACTTTAAAAAAAGCAAAAAAGACAATTGCCCTAAAGACAAACCTCTAAAAGCAAAAAAGAAAGAAAAGAAAGAAAAGAAAAAAAATTAAAAATAAGAAAGACAAAGAAGAAAGAAAATAATAGCCCAAGACAAAAAAAAATTAAAAGTAGGAAATATAGATATAGAGAAAGACAGCGACAGATAAGGCTTGATGTTAATGCCCGATTCGTTCTTCTCCGCGTAGAAAAAAAAAGAGAAACCACTCTACGGTGCCCATCCAACCGCCCAAAAGATAAACCATCAGGAAGAACAAGAAGAAAGAAAGAGATGTGGCATACAGGCGATCAAGCAATCCAGAAGAAGAAGAAAATGAAAAAAAAAGAGAAACAAAAAAGAAAGAAAAGAGAAAGACGGAGAAAGGTAACACAAGATGTAGATGTCTGTTTCGTTATTCTCTCCGTAGAAGAAACGAAATTCACTGTAAATGCTGATAAAATTAAACAATATTTCCTAAAACATTAAATTAAGATAGAAAAAAAAACAGCTTTAAAAAAAATCTCTAACATTAAAATCGCCAAGATCTAAAAAAGTGAAAAACCACTAATTTCAGACATTGTATTTGCAAAAAAACTCAATTTCGTAATCAAAAAAATATGTAAATGTTAAAATCCTACAATAGAAAACCAGCAAAATAAAACAGCGCAAATCATTATCACATTTACAAGCTTGTATTAAAAAAATTCAAAATATCCACTTTTTACCATATTTGGAAATACCTAATAGTATTCCTGCAAAAAATCGAAAAACATATTTTAAGAATTACAGAATTGAAGCACTGCTACAATTGTATTTAAAAGTGTATAATAGTATTTATTATATAATATTATTTACCATATACCCTTTAGTTGTCATTGAAATTGGTGATACTAATCGATATGAATTGAAAACTAATCCACGAGCTGCCATACACCAAGTTCGATAGATACCGAGAACATTTGCTAAAACATGTTCCATGCTCTTCAGTTGCATACCTAACTAGAGTTAATGACTACAATAAAATACTGATAAGTTGAACGAAGAACTGGAATATTGAATAGATAATGTTGATGGCAATTCAAGGGTCACCATGAAGTTTGACGATATCGGGCAAGTTTATCCATCGAGACCTACGTTCTTTTTCGGGTCTGATTTTGTGTAGTTATCTATGAAGAATTTTGTTTGTGAATAATAAATAAGTAAAAAAACGTTTCTCTGGTTACTGTTGAACCAAATCTAACTGTAAAAATTACTGATGAACACAAAAGCAATATTTTGGTTTTTGTTTTCTTTCTTGCAGTAAACTTTTATGAAAAGAAACTATTAGAATAAAAGTGTAAAAGTATCAAATTATAAGTACCTACTTAGAATTTGGGAAAAACTTTGCAATGACTGTTACTGAGTGTAATTTAAACGTAGACGCAACATTTTTTTAAATTTATGTTGAAAAATACTTTTAAGTTTAGAAACTAAAAGTGTTGGTTAACAACTAATTTTTAATGCAAAAGGTCTTATTTTTTACATGTAGGAAACTATGAAGTTTGTAGTTAGATAGTAAATTTCAAAAAATGTATTTGAATTATACGCGGCATAATATTCCTAACTGTACCACGCAAGTGCAAAAATTTATTTATAGTATTGCAGAAACCATTAATGAAGTAAAGTAGACAGCTATTTCGTCCTATTTGGACTCTTCAGCACTAAAATATTCTAATGCAGTTTCCACAACTATATAAAACAAATTGCCATAGTTTTATCACATTCGGATGTTAAATTCATTAATAAATCTAAGGCTAAACGCCAACTCGTAAAAACGGAGTTACGTACGAGTCAATCCACATATAGAAAACTATTGTTAAGCCTCAAATTTATTAATGTCTTATTTTTGACAGTTGCTATTATTAGAACCGATCTCTATTAAATCAGTTGGAAAAAAATATTAAAATATATTGTGTATCTAAATCAAATATTATTAGAACAGTAAAGTAAAATATAGTCGTTGCCACGAAAGATGATCTCTGCGTCATCACCGTGCGAATTTAGAAAACAGGTTCCATTATTCAAATTAAAATAGAAAAGTGTTATAACACCATTTCTTGTTTGTGTTACACATAAATCACTCAATTGACTTCACCGTTAATTGATATTAGTTGATATTTGTCATAAGCCGAATTTCAGAGTTTCAGTTCTATCAAATATATAAATCTTACGAACAAACGAATAAAGCATGTTAAAGTTCAAATTAAACCACCGTCCGTATAATCAACCTAATTATTTATCCGATTAATTCGTATATTTTGTTTAATTATAACAAAGATATTAAAGACAACTGTTCTTTAACAAATAGTAATATTTGTCAGTTAGTAGTATTTGAATTAAAAGAAATTAGCATTAATAACATTAGATATTTAATAAATGTTAGTTTTTAACCAGCAAAGTAACTGATTTGATTAGCAATTTTTTATTCCATGCATACAACTATGGCATAGGGATCTTCTTTCGTAGCAACGACTACAACAAGATGTAACATAAAAAATAGATGAAAATAATATACATGTTCCCGTTCTAAACATTGGAATAAAAACAAATCAAATGGTAATATTAGAAATATCCGGTAAAAGATAAAGCCTAAAATCTCATGAAATTGGTTTTCCCATGAATACATAAATTATTCCCTTTTCTTCAATACAATAATCTGTGCTTACTATAATATTTAAATACATTATGCTCGAGGTATTTGTACATTATACATCAGGTTTTGTGCGAATGAAAAGGTAATAAATGTATTTTCATATTGTAAAGGTTATAAATATCAATGTGCTTTTATCTCTCACTATAAATAAAGCAAACTTGCGTTTAAATGAAATTTATTTCTTTGATGTAAATTTGCAACGGAAACTATTGATTGATTGATTACTTTACCTTAACGTAGACTTGTATATACGTTTGTTGTTTTGCTCAATTTAAAAAAAACTAAAAATACTGAAAATGGATAAGATGTTTCTGTGACAAGATGTCGAGAGTAATACTAATGTGTCATATTTGAAGCTTACCCTGTCTACTTCGGCTCGAAACACTCTTCAACATGGAAGATATATTAGATAGAAGTATTGAAGCCGAAAGAGAATATCCCTGCTAGATACTTCACCTATGATTAATGACCGTAAAAAAATATGCGTAAGAAAACAAGTGAAAAGTTCATATCGAAAAAAATTTAATGCAAAACAACGTACGAGGCGCCAACTAGAAAGTCTTTCCAAACGCCTAACGAACTCTGACACGTTATCCCTACTTTCTCAAAAATTCTGGCTTATAATATATCAAAAAGTAAATTTCTTTTTTGATGAATATTTCACCAGCTGCTTCACTTGCCTTGGCAATTTTTCTTTTCACATTATCGTTGTAAAATCGTACAGTCATCTGTCATTTTGACTATTGAATGATGTATAGAATATATTGCACCACTTATATTATTTTCAACAAACTTGCGTTATTATCTTAATTTATAAAAACACGCACATAACTTTGTAATAGTACGTAAATTGTAAGCAGAACAAAAATTGGAATTACAGGAACGCGAACTAAAGCATGAAAGTTATGTAATCAAATAAAAAATAAAATAAAACAGAATCGTGTTTTATTTTAGGCATGCAAAACACAAAATATCTCGAATAACTACAAAAGCTCCATAAAAACATTTTTAACTTCCAACAAAAGTTTCGACAAATTAAAGAAATCATTAAACGTTACTCAAATCACCGGAACAAAGAAACTCGTACAGTTTTCAAACAAATTATTTGAATTTCCTCGAGAAAATCAATTACGTTCTTTAGTATAATGTATAAAAAACTTATTTAAAAAAACGTTACGTTATAATATTAAAAAAGGCTTCGAAATTAAATAGAAGAATATATAAATCAATCTCAAGTATTATCTTGCAAAATATGTATGTACAATATGTGTCACGCAAAGGCCTGTGAAGTGCTATATAAATTCTACTCAAGACAATACTGCATTTAAAGAATATTAATGTCGCAAACAATAAAAATCGATACCGTATTAAATTAAATATATATCGAAATTGACAGCATCAAAGCGTGAGTTTCTTTCAATTTTTATTAATGACTTCCATATCTTTTGTTGCGCCCTAATAAAAATTTTACGAGGTTCTTTTTTATTTTTAGATGCACGTACTATTTTAAACATTTTTAAAATGTATTGAACCCCAAAAAGCTTTTTATAAAAAAATAATTCTTTTTTGATTTATGGTAAAGATCGTTTAGGCATATATGTACTTAATGTAGGAGCAACGTCCCAAAACAAAAACTTTAAAATAAATAAAATTTGTTGGTATTTCTTAAGTTTTTCATTAAATTTTATAGAACCGTGTAGAAAATATCAAGTTCATGGTGGCTTAATGCTCGTATATTTCAGTTGTGTTATATTTCTGTTACAGAATTTATAATATAATATAATGTATCGAGAAACTGTCAAAACTAAAAGTCAAATAATACCATCATTAAGGCACGTTTACACATATCTTTGTAAAAAATACGTCAACTAAACTTTATAACAGATTTTAAAAACTCAGATTCAAAAGTTCCTCCTTAGTGAGAATGGGGTTACATGACCATTACAAATCCAACAGATCGACAATACTGCCTGCTTTTTATAATTAGATTTTTTTTATTTGTAACATAGTCCTTTATTACCAATATATGTAATTTATTTCCCATTCATAAAAACTCTTTTAAAAAAGCTAATTACATTATATGCATTACACAGTCCAAAAACAATACCCTAAACTGTTAAAATTTGACCTAATGCTAAACGCCAAATAAAAAAAACTTTTTAAATCAGGCAACCTGACCATCGCATCATCAATTCCTGGTAACAAGTGGTTATCCTTTTCCTTTATTAACACTACTTTCCGCAAGAGGTGCTAACTTCCAGCTAACTTCTTTAGCTGATGAATAGTCCAGTACACGTAGAGTTATTCTTTTACATTTTCACAGTTCGTACTTTTCCATAACTCAAAATTCTTAAAAAATTTCAGTTAACTTTAAAAAAATTGCACAATTTTTACAGAAGTTCATTACAATTTATTGTCTTCAAAATGTGATATTTGTGTTTCCTGGTGTTTATTTGTTATTCTCGGAAGACGTTTTCATCTTCATATAGACTCCGGCCGTGAAAACCTCCGCTATTACATCAACCATCTGTACCGGGAGAATATCTCTTCTAAAACCTCAGCACTTTCTATACTCCGCCACAAACTTGTCAAACTTTTGTGCCGTTTAACTTTTCTTAATCGTTAACGTAACCACAACTTCATTCCCGCGTTTCTGAAAATCAAGTTCCACATTCAGACACGTTCTTCTAAAAACAGTTTCCACTGTGCTAGCCTACAGTTGGTACACGAACGGATTAAGTAGACCAAACAAGAGTTAGACACGATTTCTAAACAACTCTTTTATTTTGAGTTGGCCGTCTCCGCATGATTGGAATCCCTTTGACAAGATTATCTACCAGTAGCCTGATGCCACTCTACGGCTGACTGCTAAAGTTCATTTTAAAGAGTTTCATTTGTTGAAATCCAAAAATCTCAAAATTTCATTTACTACTGGCTCCTTACCTTTGCTTATAGCAACATATATGAGCATTAACGTGGCCTAAGAAGACTCGGAGACACCTTCTTTTAATTCACTTAGGTAAATCTCAGTAGACGCGTCCAAATCGCGGGCGTGGGCGCTTCACAAACGTAACGGTAGCAAATTTCTACTGAGGACTTAGTGTTTGCTGGGTATAACGCGTTGCCCTGCCCAGAAATACGAGTGAACACTGCAACAGCCGGTTTCAGTACAGCGGAACCGGCAAAAGTGGCAAACTTGTCTACAGGAAAAATAGAAGACAAAACCAAACAAGTGGCAGCAGGCTTGTCGGTAGTCGGTGATAGCGAATTTTTTAAAGAATAATCACAGCTGAACACTTAACACAACGGCCTTGAGTCCTGGGCAAGACTTAAATGTTCACAAGGTGCTAAGAATCTCCCAGTCTGTCAGGATTTGAAACGTTAGAAGCTTATTCCAAGCTGGTAAACTTAACAACACAATCTAGGAAATAAAAAGAATGAAGATAGACTTACTCGGATTAAGCCATGTGAGATGGCCAAACAACAGGCAAATAACCGAAACGGGTAAGAAAATATACTACTCAGGAGACAACAACATTAGAAACAGGAATGGAGTAGCGCTATTATGTGCTGTTCTCAAATAGGATTATCATAATTCGAATTAAATCTTCAAAAGTCGCAATTGACATCATACAAGCATACGCACTAACTACAACATGCGACGAGACAGAAATAGAAATGTTCTATCATCAACTTAAAGAAGTTCTGAAACTAACAACAAAATATTATGTAAATTTAATCTTAGGCGACTTCAACGATATAGAATTCTGACAAGACCAAAATCTAACCGTAATGATATAGAAACCGAAGCAATACGAGACCATAAAAAAAATAAAAAAATATATAAGAAAAACAAGAAATAATTGATTAAAGGAGAAATGTGAGAACATCGAACATCTACAGAATATCCATGACGCCCGAAACTTACACAAGCAGGTACGGAAACTAAATAAAAAACCTCACATAAATCAGGGAAATATAATACTGAATGCTAACAACGAAATATTACGGTCTACTGCAAACAAACTCAAAGACTACAATAACTATATTTGTGACGTCTTCAGGGATGTACTAGAGCTCCCAACAATAAATGTAAACAACAAAGACAATATAAAAATAACAAAAGACGAAATACTATATGCCAATAAAAATTCGAAATTGGAAAACGCAACGAGACCGGACGAGGTACCAATTGAACTGATTGATGAAGACAACACATCTCTCTTGGTAAATTTTTTTAATAATATGTACCAAACCGGAATACTTCAACATTTGTAATTTTGCCAAAAATCTGAAAACCTAGAAGTTGCCAAGACTACCGCACCATCAGTTTAATGAGCCACACTTCGAAAGCCTTCCTTAAATCATTCACAGAAAAATAGAAATGAAATACTATACGAGATGGACTAAGTACTCAAGAACCATTTCTCTTCACGAGGACACTAACAGAGAGAACCAGAGATGTAAACACGGACTTATTCATTCTGACACAAAAAACTTTTTGATATACTCAAAGCTTTACAAACGAATAGCGCAGACACTCGAATCATTTTGAGCCTGTATAGAGGCCAAAAAGCACATGTTAAGGTAGACGTACAAATTACGAAAAAAATTAAAATACTCCGAGATGTAAGACAAGATTGCGTACTATCGCCATTGCCGTTTAACATATACTCGAAATATTTTTTTAAAAAAGCGTTCGAAGACTCAGATAGGGGAATAAAACTAAATGGGGAGAGAATCAAATCTATCTATTATGCAGATGACACAGTATTACTGGCGGCATCACAACAAGAACTACAAGATATGTTAAACAGAGTATCTGCTATCAGCGAAGAATACGGACTCACAATAAACATCAAAAAAAACAAAATTAATGATGATTAGAAATCACCTTAAAACTCAATAACCAATACCTAAAAAAATGTATCCCATGTCCGATACCTAGGATGATTGCTGAATAACCAAAGCAATGCCTTCAATAAATAAAATGCCGCATTGAAACAGCACGCACAACCTTTATGAACATGCAACAAACAATATGCGTACAACCTATATACATTAAAATACGAACTAGACTGCTCAGATGCTATTTTTCTCAGTTTTATTCTACGGTGCAGAGACATAAACATTGAACAAAGAAGACTTCAGCAAAATTGAAGCGCTTTGATATGTGGGCGTATAGAAATAAGTAGGCGCATCTCCTACATTCAAAAGATCAGTAATTAAAAGGTTATGGAGTTAATTCAAAAAATAACAGAATGTGTCGATACTATTCAAAAACAAAAGCTACAATATCTGGAGCATATAATTAGAAACACTGAATATCGTTTATTGTAGTTAGTTCTACAAGGACGGATAGCAAGACGTCGTCCACCAGGCCGAAGATGCATACCCTGGATAAAGAACCTAAGAGATTAGTATAATTTCACATCAACCCAACTCTTTAGAATAGCAGTATTCCGGCTGATGATCGGGAACACTCTTCTCCGAAGAGTACGCACCTGAAGAAGAAGAAGAATAGGAGAACTGAGTAGAGTAGTAGTAGAAGAACCGTCGTCAATTTATCTACTTTGAGTTTCATTTCAGAACAGGAATCGATGGTATTCAAAAGTTTGAATTTTGCTGTTGCTCCCAAACGCATTCCTAAAAAAGTCGTGTGTTGTTGAGTCTTCTATAAGACTCTTCCATGCTACATCTCAGATCCCATTCGGATACACAATGACAAAATTCTTGAATCATCTAAACTTCCTGAATCCAACATTTCTAACTCGGAAGAATTAACCTTGAGATGTCTTGGTAGAAACCTCGATATCATCGGTCTCCCAGCCGACATAGACAACGCTCGTGTCGAAAAAATTCAATCTAATCTGTCTTTTTTAATTCTTCCACTTCAAAGATTAAACGTAAGATCAACCAAATCATCAAATCTTGTAATCTACTTCCTGCAACCAAGCGTCAACTTCCAATCTCCTACTTACAACCTAGTTAAGTTTTTGTTTAACATTCTTTGAAAATTTACAGGCAAGACTTCTTCTTACACCCTCACCTCTCACCATTTTATTCAAAGTTCAAAGCTTGAACCTTAGAATCTTCTTGTGAGTTTTAATATCACTTCACTTTTTAACAAGGTTGCTATTAAAGATTCGCTTATTATCATGAAACGAATTCTGTCTCAACATGAGAAAAAATTAAGCTTGATTCCTCTTATTGATAACTGCGTCACATCCACTTTCAATTTGATAGCAAGTTTTACTAACAATGTTTCGGGTGCCGCTATGGGTTCTCTTGCATAGCTAACATTTTCATAGAATCATTTGAAACGGCAGCATTAGAATTATCAATATTTAAGGATATTATAAAAGAGTTTCGGCTTAGACCTCATCGTAGTTAAACACCCAGTCTTTTTAGGCATAATCCTAGTCTATCCTTGAGAGCCAAAACAAGAACTTGTCCTTAGCCGTATTCGTGAACCCAAACAAACTGACGTTTTGCAAGACATTGCATCTTAGGAGTGGTGAATGTCACTGATCACGTATCGTATAAGTTAGCAATGGGGAATATTGTTTAGTGATTCTAATAGTAACATATGGTGCCAATCGGTCTAATAATAATATTATGATTACGTTGTGGTTTTATCTCACAGTTTTATTAAAAATTATTTTGAAATACGCGGGTGTAATACCAACTTACAACGTTTAGGGCCGTTATAGATTATTTACAATAACATTATCATACTTTCCACGGTATAGCTTTCATATGACCGACAAACTGCTCAAAATTCAATTCTTTAAAATTTCTCGTTGATATGTATTAGTTTTGAATTGAACATTTTAAGAGTAGAATAGGTAAATTCATAATCACTAATATGTGGAAGAGAGTATACTCTTACATTTTCACTAAATCAGCATTAGATGTAAGAAGGTTAATTAATGTAGCCGTTAGTGATTATAATTCTCGTTAGTTGTTGTATTAATTGTGCAAGCCCTTCAAACGTTTCCCTAACCAATATTGACTGCAGCGTTTCGTCTAAAAGATCAATACTGTAGTCTACTATACATCAGACAATATAAGAATGACAGACGTAATGAATTCAATATTTTTGCTGAGTTATAACAAACAGAAAGACTTAGTTAGTTTAAAGTTACTTATAATTATGTACACTTATAGTTGTCAATGTGTGTGATAACGGAACGAATGTAGCCTAATCCACATGAACAAGAAATTTGGTATACACCTTGAGACGAAAGTGTAGAGAAGAATGAGAAGATAGTCTTTGTGAGAAGGAGGAGTCTGAGAGATTTTACCTATCTAGTTGAAGATGGGTTTGATAATATTTTTAGAAGGACGTTTCTCTATTTGATTTGTGATCTTATCAATGTAAAGTAAAAATGCCAATTTCGGATTGTATTGTATTACGTTAAGACAGATCAGTCAATGACGGTGGAGCTCGTCTATATTTTAAGTCACATTTACATTACACTCTTATACAGACAGACAGTATCATCGTTGCATAAGGAATGCTGTTGCTATACGTCATTTTACCACTGTTCATAATATACATTTTAATAGCCCTTCGGAGATTGCAAAACCTACATTCTGCTTCAATAAAAACTTTCGAGAGAGCATAGAAATATTCAAACACTAAAATAATTTCAGTCGTGGGCACGGTCTCCTCGTTGATTCCCGGTTGTTACTAGTTTATCGAAAACTCAACCAGCTGGAACCATACTTCTATAGATACTGCTTTTTCTTAAATCACTTATAAAGAGTTTAGGATCTGGCTTAGACGTTATTTTGTTAATTTGCAATTATTTAAAAATAAAGTAATGAGATCTGTACCAGTGTGTCTGGTTCTACAGACGTTCAGAGTTTTTGCACTATAGTAGAACCATCTCTTGAAACATTAGTAAAACGGTTCTGAAAATAAGAAAACATTCTTATAATCGTGATTTCTCTAGTAGTTACGTACGTTACTGCATATATCAGTCAGTTCTATCGCCACATCATGGTTGATAAAAAGTATCAAATCAAAGAGACTCTTTTCTAACAATAAATAAAGCTAGTGGAAAAATGGAAAATTACATTAATCGAATTACATGTAAAGCGTGTGATATCTATCAAAGGGTCACTTAAAGTTAAACTTATTTATCTAGTAGCAGTTAAAGACCAATTTTATTTATTTTATCGATTAACTTCCCGATATTCTTCATGGTCAAAATGACTGCGCTCAACGACTTTACGATTCTTAAAACTCTTACGGTACAAATAATTTATAGTAGAAGCCGGTACACTTTTCGAACGAATATTTTTTGTTACAGACTAACAATTGTTTTCCGGTTCGTAAACTCACACCATTTATATAGATGAGACGTAGTTTTAAATTTTGATACGTAACAACTATAAATACCTTTTTTGTTATAAAACACAACGCACAAGCAAATTCTAAATTAAATTTGTTGTTAACATAAAGACCACATATTATTTAAATTTTGACAGAAACAAGACTTTTACTTTTAACGTTATAACTAAACACATTTAGAAGTTTTGAACGTGTTCCAGTTAAAAAACGAGATGTTAACGTTAAAGATAATACAACAACACAAAAACCAATTGTTTACAAATAAACCTTTATAAGATGTAAGTTCTACGTTGTATGTATTCTGTATGAGACGCATGCATAAAAACAACATCGAAAAATTTGTTACAAGTTTACAATTCCTAACTCGAGTATTACAGATTCTACAAACTCAATAAAAAAATTATGTTTATAAATACAAACCGCGTCAAGTTGTGGTACGTTTGATATAGATATGTATTTAACCAATAATTTGAGAAAAAGCACAAGCTTTTGCTATTTTATTTTTTCTGTTTTTTTGATACAAACTTAAAATGTTCTTACTCCGAGGCTCACCAATTACCCACTATCATAATTAAAAACCGTGTAAGAATAAAACTTTTTCAGTAATTACGATTCTTGTCATATTCGTTAGAATGTTATTTTCTAGATAAAATCTTATATTATAGAATTATTTGAAGAAGAGTACCTACTGCAATATTAACTAGTTGACGTTTCTTTGGTGCACACTTCTTGTGTAATTTTCAGAAAAATCACGATTTTTATTGCGCAAAAAAGTTTTAGTTTAATTGAAGACACACAACTAAATAAAATAATGAAATTGTGTCCATGTCAATATATAATAGATTTCTTTGAATTCAAAGTGCACAAATTCATGGCCATCTTTGTTTAGTAAACGAAAAAGTGTGGTAAGTAATTAAATAAAAAACGAACATGAAACAGACAGTTCAATAGTGGAAAATTATGAATATGACACCTGTTGCGGATATTCAAACACAAATTTTTCTAACACACTGCGTATAGGTCATACTTGGCTCGCTTACATATTTCTCCAGAAAACGAAATTTTGAACAAAATTTGTATCACGATGACACTTGTGTTACATCCAATCTTCAAAATTATAACACGAATATGTTGATATAACTTAAATACTAAATACTAAACAAAACAAAAATTAATAAAAATAATTCCTAGAGCTTTATCTCGTTTACAAAATAAAATTTAAATTTAAAAAAAATGCGATGGATATTTTCGCGAAATGAAAAACAATAAAAAACGAAATCAAAAATTCACTCAAACTCGTGTACGGTATGAAAAATATTAGTAATGCAAATAATGCCATTTAGTTAAAAGCTTCTCTTTGAGTTCGATAAATAAAGCTGCGTGACGTTAATTTACTCCTTATTTAATACAATGAATGTGTTTGAAAGCTTTTATAATCATAACCCCACATTTATTTTATACATTTCCGTCAATAAATTTCTCCAACATAAACACAAAACTTCAAAACGTAATAAATTTTAAAGACTTTCGTTTCACAAAAAGTTTTTGCTGTCATCAGTAAGTAGATAGGAATTCCAGTCGTTAATGTTGTTTTTGCAAAAGCTTGTTATAATAAAAATTCAATTTTCACAAAACACAGTTTCAATAAACACCTATTTACACATATTGCAATATAGTGTAGCTCAAATTGCTGGTATGTTAAGACAATAACAATAAAAGAACACATTTTAATAATAAGGCTTACCTCGTTGGTGTTCCATCGATGCCTTTGTGTGGGGAAATGGTCAGCTCGTGGCAAGCTTTCCAGGTTTTCAGGCAGTTTGATAGGTTCACCGTCTGTAACAACAAAATAATGTTACAACCTCCATTTTCGGCTTTTTCCATTACGAAAAAATTACTTTTCAAAAAAGCTTTATGCAGTTTACACGTTATATTATATTAACATCACATCGTAATTGAGTAATTTTTTTTACTCTATACAAAGAGGCGCTAATTCATAACCCACAGCATAAAATGAGTTACACGTCTCTACAAAAGTTTTTTTTAAATAAATTAATTTATAACTCTTGTTTGAAAATAATCGTTTAACTAACACAACAGTGCGCTCATCCGCATATTTTATTCCAGAATTAATTGCAATTGTAGACGGTTTAACAACAACCGCGTAATTAATAATATAATGTTATCAAAACAATAAAACAATACGCTTAACGTAATGTAACATAATAATTTAAATAGAAATTCTATTCATTTTCTAAGCATTTGTAAATATTTCACCCTTTAGTCTTATTCCACCTTATATACATACAGAAAGCGTTATTTGACACCGTTTAGTTTTAAAATGACTTTTAAATAAAACTTTTTTATTTCAATGTCTCTACGTTTTTTTCTATTAATTACAAAAATGCTATATAATAGAAATAAATAATTTTGTTGATTAATAAAAAAATAATAATTGCTCTTGAATTCCGGAGTCCTAGAACAGTAGCACAATGCTCGTCGCTTAATAGAATCACATTGGGAGTGACATTCTAGCATCAATACAAGCAAAAAAAAATGACAAAATAAAAGTCCTAATAAAAAATTTTTTTTTGATGCAAATAAACAAAGAATTACGGACCTGTTGCATTAAAGTTTTTGACACCGTGAATAAAAAAATGAAAAATAATGTTACGATGTTTAATTTAGTTCTAAGATCTACATATTTCTTAGTAATTTGTTCACACCAATAATATAAATAAATACAAAATAATGTTACCACATAAGACGTAGTTAAATTAAGTTATTCTAAGAACGGCATATTTTTCCCCAGTACACTAAAAACATGTACAAACTAACTCAAAGATAAAATATTTTCAGATGTTAGAATGAATGAATAAATAAATACACTGCAAAAATTAGTGTAGATAAGCAAAACTGTTTTGAATTATTCTAATTATAGGTACATAGCTAATTTTTAATTGAGCAGCAGCATTCCGGGGAGCGTAGACTTAATTTTTTCTTTATGGTCTCTTTATTGCGATAGCCATTCAAAAGTTAAAACAAAACTGTTTCAATCAAGTTAGTGAATGGGTTGACGCATGGCGTATGCTAGATTTTAACGGCACATAGTCGCTACGTCGACGTTAACTGATACTCAGACTTCAATCCATACGAATTTACAGTTTACAAAGGAAAAGACGTCCGTATCAATTGAGGTTGCAAAGAAACAAAAAATGTTCTTCTTTTTGACCGAATTCACATACACCAAATAAACTTCAATCAAAATATTCATGCAAAATATCTTACTATTCATGTAAAGAAACAAACCTTAGAAGAAAATTGATAACATACACCATAATTATGATTCCTATAAACGATGTTTTTTCTATGTAGTAGCATACGTTCGGCATGTTTTTTAATAAAGTGATAACATTATCCGCGATTCCAAAAACCGGCGTGTATTGTATTTAGAAAACATATAGCAACCAATGACATTAAGGTTGATCAAATTTAAAAAAAAATGTATTAGATCAAAGGAATAAAATAGTATTCTTTCCTTTCATAAAACTTATTTGCAGTGTTTGTAAATATTAAAACTGGCAATCATTCGTACGTAAAGTCAGAGTCGACGTTTACTTTTCGATTGCGTTAAAAGATACATTTTCTTGCAGATGATGCAAAAACTGGGTTACTTGTGTAAGGTTAAACGTTTACTAAATAGCAAAAACATTTACATCGAAAGTTAAAGTGCACGAAAACATCATATTTAAGTATTTAAAATTAATACATAAATATAAAGAAATTTATATTACTATTGGAAACTAAAACTAAAAATTTAAACAAAGATTTACTTTGCAAAGCCTTCCACGGCCATAGTCTATACTAAGATGAGAACGTCTTCCGGGTTTAGACCGTGTCGT
The DNA here is from genome assembly GCA_035610365.1 of Aquatica leii. Lineage (NCBI taxonomy): Eukaryota > Metazoa > Arthropoda > Insecta > Coleoptera > Lampyridae > Aquatica > Aquatica leii. The sequence goes on from CM069436.1 coordinate 61,699,028, forward strand.
TGTTGTAACTGAAGTTTCTAATGTTTCGCCTACTTTCGTAAGGAACTTCATCCAGAGCGTGAAAAAAATCGAAGAGCTCAAACAAGCAACCAAAATCTAACTAAGAACCTCTAAAAAGTTAGGTAATCAATCTGAGAACCTAGACTCGGAACTCTATAATTTTACTAGAACCTTGGCGAAGAATAGTTATATGAAGTGAGATATTCAAGTAGTTATTACTCGTGGTCTAAATCCACGTGCTCGAGTACCTAAGGACATTTCCATTTCCGAATCCAATCCAAAATTATAATTTTATTCTACATTCATAAGGTCACAGATCAGATAAAAAAACTTCTTCGTAGGAATGGTATAAAACCCATATTCAACTCAACAGGTAGAATTTCTTAGATTCTTCCTTCTCCTATGGACAAATTTCATGTGGTTAACTCTACATCGGTGAAACCGGTAGTTCCGTCCTTACGCGCATTTCAGAACATAATCGTTGTATAAATAAAAGGCGTTCGTTGAATATCATTTTACTACAGGTCACAATATAGATTTTGATAATGTTTCGGTGATTGCGAAATTTCCATTCTTCTTCAATAGAAAAATCCTAGGATACAAATCATAAAATATCCCAATAACTTCGATCGTGATAATTGTTTCGATATATCCCTTGTTTCGTTCCCGGTTATTACTCCTATATCAAGGACACACCCCTTTTCGACCGTATCCCAATCAGAGTCGAGCTGAACCAACCACGACAAAATTTCTTCTTTATAAGCTACCTCTTGTTAAGTCACTTCTATGAAGTTTAGAATCTGGCTTAGTTCACAAATTGATTACCTAACTCTGTAATATTTCAAGTTAGAGTGTCGTTGCTTTTTCAAGATCATCGTTTTCTTTGTTGCCCTTTTTAGAGTTTAAAAATGTTTAGTTAAATTTCGGTTGTTTGTTGGAGTTTTTCAATTTCTCTCACGCCCTAATAAAGCCCTTACGGAAGTGAGAAAAACGTTGGCAACTGCGGTTACAGCGACACGGCCCCAACCCGGAAGATGTTCTCTTCTTAATATAAAGATTTATCTTATCGGTAATTAAACTTATCATTATTATTCTCACAGTGATGTCCAAGATAGTTTTACACTAAAACAAAATGTAGTTTTTACTATGAAAATCATCCAAAATGACCAATGATTTTTATAGTAACATTTTTTATTAGATGGAAAATTACATTTTATGCGTTACAAATATATTTGTGAAAAAAGCATTACACATGCAATTTTTTTAAATATAAGAATAGATTTTTTCAGTGGAAAAGCGCGATCGTTGTTTTTTGCAAAGAAAAACTACTACCTAAATGGAATGGAGTTATAGACGTTAGATTCCAGGAAAATAAACCCAAACAAGTACTAATTCTACCTTTAGTACCGTTAAAAATTTAAGATCTGACGATCAGTCAAATGTCCTTATAAAGACAAAGATACAAAACATCCACCAATGCATATGTCGTCCAATTTTTTCCAAAAAGTGCAAAGAAATTGACAAGTTTCGTCTCATCTCTAGACTACAGAAATTCGAATAAGATTGAGTCAGTTCTATGTATTAGCACATTTTGTGGACAATAAAATGATACGTCAATAAATGTGTGCTAGGTTGATCAGCAAAAGTCGTAATGCTGATATTTGACTAACGGAAAATATTTTAGTAACAAAAAGTTCATCTTAGAAATGTAATTGACCATACATTGTCAGATTAGCTATTGTTTAGGCAGATATAATAACTGCATCCCAAACTACTTCATAAAATAAAGATGCAATCGCAAATCTGGTCAAAGTCGATATAAGCAAAAATGAAAATGACATTATTTGAAACAACTTAGTACGTCCATCAACCAAATACCACAAACCAATAAAAATAATAATTGTAAAAGAAACCCAAAAACTTGTAAAGGATAAAATTACCAAAATAAATGAACAATCGGAATTTAAAAAAAATTGTTGTTTAAATTAACAAAGATTTTTACAATGGTTGATGGCAAAATATGTAGCACAAAATCTATCACGACACCACTTAAGCGAGATGGAAAAACAATATTGATCGTCTCAAAAGCAAAAATTGTGTCACTTGCTTCCCCCTAAATATGACTTGTTCAGCCCACAGACATAGATAAAGTGCCTCAAGAGTCTCTTACAATATTTTATACAAACTGATAATAAAAACATGACAAATGAAAAACAAAAGCAAGTAATAGGTAGAAGAAACAAAAGGGAACATTCAGGATCGGTATAGAAAAAAATAGGCTTGGTAGTAGATGTGTCCAAATCTACTACAGTTCGTACTCTGTGTTAACTAATTATTTTTTTAAATTACAATAGAAACACAAACATTAACTTTTTTAAGGCCATGATTTTCTAACGTAGAAAAACTTTCGCGTTTTAAACCGCATTCCATATTTTCACAATTCATAAAATTCACAAAACTTAAAAAGCTCGCTAACTTAAAAAAACTCATAATATTTGACACAGTCATGTCGCTGTCTTCTTCAGAAAGATTGAAACTGAAGATATAGTATCCTAAGAAGCCTTTAGATTATATTATTTTATATTGTCCTAAGAAGCTTTTGTATTATAAATTTTTCAAAGTTGTGAACTTTTTAAGTTTCGTAATTTTGTGAAATGTGAAAATATAGAATGCGGTTCAAAACGCGGAAGTCTTTCTACGTTAGAAAGTCATGAAAAATATAGATATAGCAGTTGAATACCCGAAAGTATTTCTACATTAGAAAAGAAAAATAGAAACGTTCTGTTTAACTAACCTAAGGCAAAAAAGTAATAATACCAAAACCAAAATATGATTAAATATAATCAGGCTTAATGAAAAGTGCACTAAACACTGTCAAAAAATGGTGCAAAAAAGAAGAACTATCACTGGAGCCAACCAACGCGACAATCGTTCTGTCCACCAATCGACGGAAAAGAGATGACATACAACTACCTACAATATACGGTATCACGCTCTCAATGACAAAAGAAGTACAAATATCTGGAACTCACTCTTGATACTAGACTGACTTCCAACGCTCATTTAGAAAAAGTCACAACAAAGGCCATCAGGATTCTTAATACAACCAAACGAATGGTCGGGCATACATGGCGATTGAAACCCACAATGACCAAGTAGTTATATAATGTGGTAACAAGACCCATCATCACATACGGTGAGCTTGTATGGGGTGAGAGAACTAACTTGTAAAGCACAGCTGCCAAGTACAGAATTACAGGTAATGTCTGCTTATAAGACATGAGAACCACCCCCACAGTAGCCATGGAAGCACTACATTCACTTCCACCATTACACCTCGTTGTAATGATGGAAGCAGGACAAGCAGAATACGGGTTGCGGATTAATGAACACACGTCAATTACCGAGAAAAACAAACCGGGCATATACAACTACTGCGTGAAGAAACAATCTTAACTATGAGATCCGACTTCACACAAAATTATTACATGTTAAAGAAATTTAAAGTGACAATACAGTCACGAGACAAGTGGACATTTACCCGAGCGCGGTTAAAGCAACTGGTACACAAATGGGACCAAAAATCGCAACGGTACCGGAGCAAGAGTATATAGAGGCAAGCACCATGGGAAGCAATTTTCGCTGACCTTAGGTAAATATGCGTCCGCTTTACAAGCTGAAGTTGCTATTATTGACTGGTGTGTAACATTATTGACTCGAAAACATACGCAAATGGTCAGATATCGATCATGTCTGTCGGCCAAGCAGCACTACTGGCGCTAAGAACGCCAGTAATATAATTTTCAAACTGATTATGGCATGCATAAACAGTCTGGAAATATTAGCAACCCAGCAACCAGTGCAGCTCATCTGGATACCAAAAAGCCAGAATGTAAACGAAAACCTATTAACGGACGCACTAACTAAAAAGGGCACAACAGAGACATACATATATCGGACCTGAACTCGTTTTCGAAATCGCTTACAAGACCGGAAACAAAACAATTCGTAACAAACTTGCATCGGAGCATTAAAAACCATGGAAAAACTCTTCAGGAATGAGGCACATAAAACTCTTCATTGCAAAGCCAGAATCAAACACTCAAACTGCACTGCCATGCATGAATCGACAAAAGTTAAGGAAACTCACTGAACTAATAACAGGGTAGCGTGGTCTTAACAAACATGCATAAAATGGGACTGCAAAGAGCCTTTTATGCCGCAGATGCTTGGAGGACGACGAGACTCCGCAGCATCTGCTTTGTAAATGCATATCAAATGCAACGCACAACGATTCTCGGCAAACCAAAACTAACCGATGATGAGTTGAAAAAAGCTCCTTGGAATAAACTTCTGGACTTGACGAAACAGAACTGCTGAGAGAGTAATAAATCAGAGGTGTACAAAAAGATAAAAAAACCCCAATGCTTGAGGTAAATAAATAAAAGTAATAGAAAATAATTATTGCCCGTTTAATTTAGAGCTTGTTGCTATCCTTTGAAAAGTACTTTAATTAACTATTTTTATTCCATTGTTCTGGTTAGAAATGCTGATCTATTCATAAATTTCGTATTCTCTATTATTTTCTTTGAGTCCAAGTTGGAAAACTTTTTGCAAACTTAGCAGATGCATGGAATTTTCAAACTATTTTTCGTTTCCTGTTCTAATGGGCGGTATCTGTTTTTTATGTCTTTTTAAATTTTAATCATATTTTTCTTTATATTTTTTTTATTATTCTGTACTTTTTGATAAATCTTATGTTCCAGAAGCCATACAAAGTTTTGTTTTTCTTGAATATTTGTTCCAATTTAGTGCTGACAGTAGTGACAGGTTGAATGTTAAAAAAAAATTGTAGCCATTGATGGAGTTAGCATTTATTACTTCGTTACGTTTGGATTCAACAGATTCTGTATTTTACATCTAAATCGATGCTATAATTGGATCTACAATTTTGAAACTAAAATAAACTTTCGATGTTACATTACCCATCACAGCCCCAAACTCTCCGAACTCATCGACTAGATCTAGCCCAAGTAGTAGTAGCAGTAAGTAGACGAGTTTATTCAACTTTATTATGTTGTTATTACCCGAGACTAAAGCGACGACGTGTGTTTTGTAGTAATAAGCTTTGTCACAAATGCTAATTTTCTTTTGCTTAGTTAATTGAATTCAGCTTTGCATTAATGGTTATAAATTGTAATGCATGTTATTACTTAATACCAATTTTTCGCTATACCACCACAACTAATAGTAATTAACTGCAACAGTTATTTTTGTATTTATTTTATTATTAATTATTATTAAGTGTATTTAAATTCTGCGTTCCTTCTTCTTTCTTCTTATTATCAGACCAAAAAAATATATAAATGTCTCAAATACAGCCAAACAATAAAAATGTCTTGCCGTTCTACGTCTTTATATTGTAAAAATTGTAAAAATGTAGAAAAATATAGCTAAATGTACCTTCGTGTCATAGGTCAGACATTTAGAGAAACGTTAGTAACATCTTGTTTTGTCCACCTTTACTATATTTGTGCAAATCGTATTATATGCATATATCACACATTTCTATGCTTTTACATCCTTGCTTAATATTAGGTTACAATTTTTTCTGATAAATTCTGTCCTTAACTTAACAGAGATATCTGAAAAAAATACAGTAATATCTTTTGTTAAAGGTCGACATATTTTTCCTTATTCCTAACCGAATGATAAATGATACAAATTGTGAGTGTAACCTCTCAAGTCAAAAATAGTTCAAGCGGTTCCGTTCCTGAAACCTTGAGAATGAACAAACATAAACGTTAAAGCAAAATCCCGGTTGACAAAAGAGACTTATTTGAGCCGCTCCAGTCAACCCATTCATTGTCCAATCTGCATTTAAAATCTACAGGAAAAGTTTTTAAACTAAGTCAGTAGGTTTCGCAAAAAACAAAAGATTCGGTCTATAAATTATTGTATAATTTTAGTTATCTATTCTGTAGATTTCGCAATGTAGTTAATTTTTACTTTTTTCGCTGCCAGACATTTTCGACCCCAAATGTAAGAATAGCGGCCATAAATAATAATGAAGAAAATAAAGTATGTGTGCAACCGTACATTTACTGTGGGCAATACGTATCGATTTTGGTTTTCCACAAACGAATTTAACGCACAAAAATATGCCTCTAGATTCCAATTTTCATCGATTACATAAATTCAACCGTGCTTCCAGTTCGAAAACACTAAGCGTGTATTCATAATAAAGTGCGAAAATAAAACAATACGGTTAATATCAGCGAGCGTTATTAAAAACATTCAGCATTAAAAATTAAAAAAGAAAGTTTCGCGTGCAATATAACACACAAAATTACAACAGCACATTAAAATAAAACAAGTTAGGTTATATTTTCCTAGTTTGGGTTAAAATTAAGCACAAGCAAACTTTATGTGTAACAGCTTTTGGGAAGTGGTTGTGTTGTTGATAAATACGCGAAAATGGCCTTTTAACGCATGAGATTTTATCCTCGTATTTGGTTTATAAAGAAAATTGACTTTGTTAAGTGCCAACTAATTACAGCTGTTGAAGTGCTCTTCCGAAAATTTGGTTTTCACGTACTAGTTGTTATACCAAATATGTTGATTTTGTATTTGTGAACTGAATCGATACGTGTGATAAAGCTGTGTCATCATTTTGCGTTGCATATTAACATAATCATCATAATTTCCCATTCCCAAAGCATTTGCATGTTAAACCTCCGTTTGTTTTAACAACCACAGGCGATTTCAAGTATGTTGTTTTGTGTAAGTTAGTAGTATCGTAATTCGAAACTTACAAGAATAAAATAAAGAAGGAATTTAAATAGAACAAAGTCAAAAAGAAAGTTGCAATTGAGAAACGTGATCTTTGCTACTTAATTGGTATAATATTACAAACACTTGTTAACTGTGTAACTACAATGAACTAAACAGAGAGTTAAGCCGAAGTGTCAGAAGGGCGGCCATGTTACCCTGCTTGATTGCTCGGGGATCTTGGGAACTTAGGTCAACTAGATTAGCGGTAATGAGCGGCATTCAATTACCATAGCAAGTGCTCTTGATGATACGAATTGAGGCGATCTCGCTTTTATACGTATTACAATCTACCGTGTAATTGACGTCATGGTAGTGCTTACAAAACTATTAAAATACCTAACTCAAAATTACTAATTAAAATTCTTCAAGGTAATGTCGATGCTACTTCATACACGAACACGTAATATGTAAAACGCTGCAAATTTAAATTTCAAAATAAGCAAAACAGTTATAAATTTACTGTGTAAAGACATAAGTAGCCACTCGATCTACGATCCAGTTACAAATTTCCCACGAGCTTTATAAAGATGAAGTTTTTGACACGTCAAGTAGGCGACAAAATTTGGAAACTTTCACGAAATAATTCACATTTACAAGAAAATATTAGCTGGTGTTGTTAGTAAATTGTGTGCTAATTTTGCAGCAAGCTGAAATTGATTTTTGCTCTACCAATTTAGTATTGCATTTACAGCACTTCTCTATCTTAACATTTGATCGTGAAATATTACCTTTGCATTTTAGAACTGTTCAGTCAAGGTTATGTTCCAGTTTAATACGAAACAAATACCGACAAAGGTTTCTTTTAAATAAGCGACCTCGATTAAGTTGTGCACAAAATAAATGCAAATAATTGAACCTGTATATAAAATATAGTCGAGTTATTAAACGGTAATCAAAAATCAATTGTCTGTAGTTTCCAATATCAAAAAATATTAATAAAAACAGTTGATATTGGGTAAATAAAGAACGTTTAATACCAGAAAAAACTAATTACTTTTAAAAAGTCTAAGAAAGCCCTGTGATCCAAATAATTACAAGAAATGTCCAGTTGCTATGATACGTTTGCTAGGCACACCGCCTGCGTTGATCCGATCAGGTTGAAATTTGCACGCATTTTAGATGCACATATACACTGAATAGAGTATAGCGGGTCCAGTGAGAGCCGGAAATGTCAGTTCCGATCAAAGTATACTCCAAGTTTAAAGTGCGAGCGTTCATTCGTTTTTTGCATTTAAATAATGAAAAACCTATTACAATTCATAACCAAATACTGAAGACTTACGGAGTAAGCGTTATGAGTCGAAAACAAGTTAGTGCTTCGTGTAACCAGTTCAAAAGTGAACGCACTGCACTGGACAATGATCTAGAAGGTGTGCGACATAGACCATCAACGAAAACTGATGAGAATCAATTAAAGGTTGATACGCTGATTCGAGAAGATCGTCGGTTAAAAATGTAGAAAATTGCTCCCCTCCTTAGTGGTAGTTTTCAAATAAGTATTCTCACCGATCGATCGATTAACAATGATAGTTATACAAAGGGTTACACCAAACTCAAAAACTCTTATTAGAAGTAGTGATGAGCGCATATTCTACACCATATAGAAAAATACATTTTCTACATATAGATAATAACAATTTTTTGCACAACACATTTGGTGTATAAAATGCAGAATATACAAATAACATGCGTGAAATAATATATTTACAAAAAAATAGAATTTTGAAATAGCAATAAATGGGATTATATTTTTTTATCAAATAGTCTAAACATTCTCGACGAAATTGCTTAGAGTCTGCATTACACTTGAGATTATAAATTCGGTATGAAATCTTGAGTTTCTGGCTTACAATATTATATGATGAATTTGTAGTACACTTCAAAACTTGCAAACTTGAAACAATTTTGTCAAGTATGTTTACCTTATATATATTTTTTTTCTATAACCGAGTAATAAACAATTGATTCGAAAAAGAATTCAACGCACAAACTTATTTTTTCTATGTATCTTGAAAAAGAAACATAAATACTATCAAACACATTTTATTTATGTACGATATATGAACCGTAATTCAAATAAACAATCAAAAATAACAGATAATGCGTTAATTACGAGTGGATACTGCAAACTGATACTTTGCATTTACAATTACGGAACGTGTAAAAAATGTGATAGCTGGCAAATAAGAGAGTGTTGACGAGTCGGCAAGTTTGAACCTGACCTATAAGTGTATTACATTTAATTATGTTTATAATTTTGACAATGAAAGGCAAAAGAATCAAAAGATAACAGTTTCGGTATGGTCTTTGCTATTTTCGTAATTATTTTTCATATTACTGTTTTTCTGTCAGTCTCCAAAAAAAAATAAAATCTGCGACAATAGATACGTCTACGCGCAAAACGTTTGTGCAAGTTGCGTACGATTGTATTCATATCTAGAATATTGCATGAACGATACGTATATTGCACAAATATTGCATTATTGCACCCACATTTCCCATGGAATACTGCATATATTACTATGTAAAAAAAACTAAAACCAACGTTGATTTGGCGTAGAGTACCTTGCTAAATACGCAAATATTGGTTCGGTATTTAATAACATTATTCTGTAAGAGCTAACAGAAGTTACAGAATAAACGCGCTTTATTCACAAGACCGGGGTTCATACACGAGCCGCGCAGCGGCGAGTTTATGAAACGGTAGAGTTCGATACAATATTTAATATTTTTCGTATAATTTTAAGTTCTAAACAAAATTGGGAAGTTTTTATGTTTTATTGCATTGGCAACACTTACACTTTGACAATTTATGTGTTAACCTAAAATTTCATACGAAATTATCTCTTTATACCATTATAAGTTAATAACTCTGAATTAATAGGACGTCTTTATTTTATCTTAGCATCAAACTTTAAATTTCAATTGTGAAGTTTCAATAATTTTGAATTCTTTTTCATGTAACGTCAACTTACGATGCAGAGATACCAACTTTGAAGAAACTAACATTACTAAAATTTGTGTAAGAATTTGCTTATGCTTACACGGATTTTAGTGTACGAATCTCATGTCGAAATAAAGAATAGTATATTAAAACACAAGTTACAGAATGAACGCGCTTCAATCACGAGACCGAGTTTCATACACGAGCCGCGCAGCGGCGAGTTTATGAAGCGGTAGAGTGATTGAAACGTATTCTATGACGTGTGTTTTATACTATTTTCTCTATTTTGATACAAAAATTAATATTTTTCGTATAATTTTAATTTTAAAACAACATTTAGAAACTTTAATATTTTATTGAATTGGCAACACTTACACTTTGACATAGGGAAATTTTTGTGTTAACCTAAAATCTCATACGAAATTATCTCTTTATACCTTTATAAGTAAATAACTGTGAATTAATAAAATGTCTTTATTTTATCTTGGCATCAAAATTTGAATTTCAATTGTTAAATTCCAATAATTGTGATTTCTTTTTCATGTAACGTCAACTTACGATGCAGAGATACCAACTTTGAAAAAACTAACATTACTAAAATTCGTGTAAGAATTTGCTTATTCTTACACGGATTTTAGTGTAAGAATCGCTAATTCTCATGTCGAAATAGAGAAAAATATTACTTTTATTGAATTCTACCTGCATCATTAATTTGTGTTCAGTTAAAGCATAGAAATCTTCAGATAAAGTCTCGGGTTTTTGTATTAATTCCTACTGCACTGTAAGAACTTCTGTGATATTTTTGGTGTACGTTGTGTAATCCTTATTATATCGTTTTTTTTTGTTCGAATTGGTTTTTTTATCATTTTGAAAGCGTTAGCGTCAATTTTTTCTCTCTGATTTATACTCACGACTAGTGTCGGCAACAAACAAGATCATATGAAAACAATTAAAAAAAAAATCGGTGTATGAGAGCGATACAGAGAAAGTTCTTTTGCTAAAACGTAACCATTACAAAAATTATTCATTTAACACTCGATATACCTGTATAAACACTTACATTCAACATTACTACATTTAATACCGCTAACTTATAGTTCATTCTTGATCTTATTCGTGCAAGCGTGCCATATATACTTCTAAGAACAGTGAAATATTTAAAGCCGAACAATCTATCGGTATTCCAATGATCGTTCATTGTGTTCATCTTCATCGCAGGTAATCATGAACCTAAACATTTATGTAACTCGAGCGACGTCAAAGACTTTCCAAAAAGTACAGCCTCGGCATAAGTATTAGTTTCACGGCTAATGCTAGAATGAAAGTATTCGTTTAGACGATTTCTGTCCCTTCGATGGCTGTTTCTAGCTAGCTGTCACTAGCTAAGTGGAACTTGACTTTTTCGGATATAAGATCGTTCCCGCTCACCGAATTTTTGATGCAAGTGGATGAGTTGTTTGTCGTGAGGTGTCCCTCCAACAAATTTCTTTAATTCTACTGCTGAAATTCTGACTGGAAAAACTTTGTGTCTGTTTAGGGTGATTCGAGATTCTTTACGTTCTTGGCAAGACGTAGTTACACTATTAAAATCGAATTCGAAATAGAACCATGGGGCCTCAACAATCGATCGGCATGTATGTGATGATTATGCGAAATCTCTTTCAGCGATTATCTTTGTCCGCTTCCAAGAAAACTCAACTGAAGACGATCCGGTGTAATTTAACTCCGTACTACTAATCTGCCTTAGAATTAGCTCAAATCTCTACATTGGCTCCGTTGCTTACTTATGGTAAGCAGTTGGAATTAACTAAACTTTCAGCGGACGACTACAAACCACATCCTTCGCGGTGAACCACTCAACTGTTAGAACCTGCATTGGCGTATGTTAGTGACGCATCGATCTCTACTCTTGCTAAGAATCGTTAGGTACGGTTCAAAGAAACCGCTTCTACTTCTATTCCTTCTGTTTCTAATTCATCTCAAGAAGGTTTTCTTGGATCTTCGTGCGTTACTTGTTAGAATTGTCGTCAGATGGGACATATCTCTCCGAATTGTGGCAAACCTCATACTCTTCACTGTTTTGGCTGTGGACAGGCAGAGGTTAGTCGTTGCAATTGTCCAAAGTGTAGTTCTGCCTCGGGAAACGGGACACGAGTCTACGTACGGAGTCGTAGATTACGCTATCTTTAATCTCGGATCCTATTCTGTACTTGACTGATAAACAACGTATTCTTTTGGTTTTTTTTGATACTGCTGCTTCTCGAAGCATTCTGGGCGGTCCAGGGTGGCAAATTCTGCAATCTTTAAATATTCGTCTTTCTCCTTCTTCTTTCTCTTCTTGTAATATGGCTAACAACAAAGTGTACGGTACTGGGATCAGTTCTTCTGTCGTTTTCTCTGAAAGGCAAAGTGAAAACTCTTAACACCTTGGTTATTCCTGAAGTTTCGCAACAATTTTAGGCATCGACTTCTGGAAAGCTATAAATTTCATGCCTGACTTTTGGCATCGACTTTTAATGCTATTTCTCCTTCAATTAATACTATTTCTTCAGACTCGATTAGTGCTATGTCAGATCTTCTTCCGGATCAACAACAACTTTTAAACAACGTTGTCACGGACGCGTTCTCGAAACAATCTTCTGGGCTTGATCACACCTCTTTCGTTCGGCACCAAATACGTACTTCAGTTGAACAAATTAAACAGCGATATTATTATCTCTCGTTATAAAAATGAGGATTAAGACTCAATGCTAAGTATGGGTGTTGTAGAGCCGTCGAATAGTCCGTGGTCGAATCCAATTGTTTTAGTGAAGAAAAAAGATAACACTTATCGGTTCTGTGTCGATTTTAAGAAAGTGAATCAGGTGACTCAGAAGGATGCTTATCCGATGTCTTATATTACTTCAATCGGTTGAGAGATGCACGTTTTCTTTCCAGCTTGGATATTCGGTCTGCGTATTGCCAGATTCCGCTCTCAGATTCCAAAGCTGTAACTACTTTTACTGTTCCTTCTCATGATCTTTTTCAGTTCACGCGCATGTCATTTGAACTGCATAAAGTGCCTGCTATATTTCAGTAAATGATTAATCAAGTGTTGAGTGTAGATTTGGAGCCTTAGTGTTTCGCTCACCTAGACGATATTATCATCGCACCACCTACTTTTGATGAGCATATGAGCGTATTAGGAAAAGTGTTTGAACGTTTAATCTCTGCTGGACTTACCTTATGTCGGGAAAAATGTAATTTTTGTTTCTGTTAGTAGACCCGCATAAGGTAACAGCAATACTTAATATCGCCACTTCGAACGTCACCGATGTCAGACAATTTATTGGTATGACTAATTGGTACCATCGCTTTATTCCTAATTTTTTCATTCTTGTGTCTTCACTTTCGGCTCTTACTCGTAAAAATGTTTCTTTTAATTGAACATCACAATGCCAGGCCGCTTTTGATTCTCTTAAAAACAGTTTCGTTGCGGCTTTTATTTTGTCGTGTCCTGATTTTTTGTTTCCTCATGTGGTACAGACTAGTGCTTCGGACTTTAGTTTACGTGCTGTGTTAAGTCAAACAACTGTGGATAGTAAAACAGTTGTTAGTTACCTCAGTCGATCGCTCATTAAGGCGTAGCGACATTATTCGACTATTGAGAAAGAATGTCTGGCTTAGTTATGAGCCATACAGAAGTTCCGTCCCGTGGAAAGATCCTGTTTCACTGTGATAACCGATAATCTTTGAACTTTTCGGAGGTGAAGACGTTCTTTCAGAATTTTTTTTCGGTCCACCTTCTTCTGATGTTCTTATTTCGGAACCTAAGATTACTCGTTCAGTGTCTCACTATTAAGCTTTCCGTACGCATATTTTGAAACAACTTTCTAAAGCGTGCACGATAACGCAAAACAGATATAATCTTTGTTGTCGACATGTACGATATACAGCTAGAGATTCAGTATAGCAACGTAACTATAAGCTTTCTGACGCCACCAGACATTTGATGCCAAGTTAGAACCTACGTTCTTGAAACCTTTTATCATTAACATGGTTTACTCTCCTTAGAAGTATGAGTTAGTCACCACTACTGGTCAAGGGGTGGGTATACGACATACCAAGGATCTTAAACCAGATCAAGGCTCTTCGGACTCTGATTCGAACGAGACCCCACACCAGGTAAAACGTCGGTCTTGGCGGTGGTGACCAATGCTTTTTAACGGGCGCGTAAGATGGTGTGGTTGTACAAGAGGCACCGCATCCGGCTACAGTCAAGCAATTGCAGGCTGTAATCCTTTTTCTTTGGATTTTAGAGCAAACATTTTGGAAGAGATTTCTTGAGTCTTGTTCCCTATAGCCTTAGAAAAGATTCCTTCGTGGGTGGGAGAAAGACTATTATAATCAATCGAATATTAGTTGCGGTGACCTGCGATTGTGTGAACTAACGTTGAGGAGCCCTTTTAGATCTTGTCACAAGGCCTTGAGGTGTGTCTAAGACCCCGATGCCACACAATCATCTGGCGCTTTAACCAGGAAACCTTAGGATGTAATAGGATTCCTGGTGTAATTTCCTAGTCTCGTGGGTTTCGGTACAATTCCTTTCATTGCTAATTATTTACACGCTTCCATGCGAGTATCGGATAAAATATTGTTACGACTTGAGTATAAGTCTTTATTAAGGTAAGTATTTGTTCTTTATTTTTGTGGTTTAATTTAATGCTTCCGTAATTGTCTGTAGCTGGTTTCCATACCCCCACACTTGTTCCTTTACTGTGGATATAATAAGGTAATACTCTCATTGGATAAATTTCCATGATGACGTCACGTCACTGTAGTTAACTGTCTATCTACACGTTTGAGTGTTTGGATGTAATTGTCGCCGTATTGGAAGGTCACTGACTGAAATACTATATTTCATTTGGGAGAAGCCCGGCGCATTTGTTTGTTTCTCAGTAATCGTATAATGTCGTGTGAGATTTATTTGTGATAACACCATATGTACGCTTAGTTATATTTCAGCAAATTTTAGGAAATACTGAGAAAATGCTTCTAGCTAGTAACAAGCTTCAAAAAAAAAACTAAACTGTGAGGATTTTATTTCCTACTTTAATTCTTTTTGCGTTGTCGGTCGGTTGTACACACGACGGTACGAACATATTCGGTTGTCACAATTAACGATATAATTTTGTTTTGTGTGTAATATAGGATTAGACTCTAGTTTTCTACATTATCGAAAATTGTAATTTCGCATTATAATTTATAACTATGAATTTATTTGTGGTCGGAATGTAAAAGTTAGGTCGACAAGTTCATTTTGTTGTACGACGTGTTGCCCAACCTAAAGAGGCTTGATTCTTATTTTATCTGTGATATCGACCTACGTTCTAGCGTTTGATTGCGTTTATGTAAAGTACTTTGTTCCTTCTATTTACTTTGATGTTTACCATCTGTGTTTTGTTATTTGTCCTATTTCAGCTTAGGATATATTTAAGCGGTATCCACCTATTCTCTCACCGTTTTGGCGCCTTTTTAAACTAAAAGTCGTCGGTTACGAGAAAACTGGAGTAGCAATTAAAATACTTCAGCCAAATGCACGTTACAATAACTATGCGAGTACTTTAAAACTATGATACCGCAATGTAAAACTAAAAAAAATTATTCCTCATCTTTTTTTATATTGAGATTACAAGCATAATATTAATTAAGTATAATATTAATCTAATAACATTTTCAATACGAATAGAAACTATGTATTTTAATGTTTATGTTACACATATCCCAATTTATAGTAACTTCCAAGTTAACCAACAATTTCTTTACAATCTTACGATTTTTAGAAAGTTCTGTTGTGTTCCAACCAGCACGTTCTAAGTCATTTATAAATCCCTTTAAAAGCTGTAACTAATTAACTAGAAACTTTATGAAAATTACTTCGTTTAATTTCGCATTGCTTCAATTAGAAAGCTTTTGTTTGGGATATCCAAATCCACGTTCTTCTTTGTTTATTACTTTTTTTTAAACTGCTTTGAAGTCTAATTACAAAAAAATGTAAACCTGGTAAAATTTAACCATTTATGCGAATGGTAATTTTGCCAAAAATAGGTGTCTAATTTAAACAATTGAAAAGAGATTTTAAGTAACTTTAGACATGTTGGTTAGTATTCGTTTGAAAAGCCAACAAAAAACTCTGTAAAAAAACAACGCAAAATTTAACATTACAATCATTTTTGCCAAACTGTATTAATGATAAGCGTTGCTAAAGACTTCGTGATACTTAAAGATGATTGTTGAAAATTGATGTCTAAAAATTCTAAAACACAATAAACGGTAAAATGGAGAATGTTTTAATTATGCACCACAGCTGATTATAGTTATGTCATTATTATTTGTTACTTCTTTTTTTTTCACTAAACCTAAATTAGCATAAAAATGGATCAATTATTATGTAACACTATAGTACAAAGTAAAATTATACATAATTATAATAAATAAAATTAAATATTAGTCTTGTCTAGTGTAATCAATAACAATAATTAAACTAATGATTTCGTGAAAAATACACCAACGTCTTTTAGAATTTATTACCACACGATACTATAAAGTCGTTAAGTTAAACCATCAATAAACTTAAATATGTTTTAAAAGCTTTTAATCTAGTCAGACAACAAAATCAATGAAAATTAAGTTTAAATTTAGGCCTCGACATCATCTAGAATATAGTATACTAAAATTAAACAGCCCAAATAAAATTAGCTCATACTACGAAACACGTTAACATGAAAAGAAACCGCTGTTTCTTTTTCTCGTCGTGTATATAAATCTCCATTAATGCGTGTTAAACTTAATTTTATTACATATCAATTAATTTTAGTAATAAAACATTAGTTTCCACGTTTAAATTGTTATTTTTTTTAACATTAATCATATTAGAGCACATAAAAAATTATATCAGAACGCAAAATAATAACATATTAAAATTTCAAAAATGCTAAAATAATAATTTTTGTATAAAAACTATTTAACTACCTGTAGTGTGTACTAGCACTGTTGATTCTTAATTTCGCCTAAACACGAAAGTTGAAAAAAATAGAAAACAAAGCGATGCCTTTTAATAAACGTATATTTAATTACTGTTTGTAGGCAACTAAATAATGAGACCAAACGCTTTGACTAGAATATTAAATGCGTTACATTTGTAAACGAGTTTATACGTCAAATCCTAAAATCAATAAAAAAATCATAACGTAAACAAAACGTAATTTGTTTGGCACTCATGTACATACATTATATAAATTAATACATTTTTTTGTATTACAATATTGACATGTCTCAATATCAAATGAAAAATATTCTCCATTAATACTTCCCTAGTAGTCGCAGAAAAAGAAAAACAAAATTCAATTTCAACTTTTACAATTATCGATATTAAATATTCTCGAGTTTGATTTTTTTAAAACTCGGTCATTGATTAATAACAGTAATAGCATCACGATGGTTGCATTTTGAAGGATTGAAGTACATTATTAACGATGTAAACACGAAACCACTAACGATAATTAGAAGGGAATATGATGTCGATAGCATATTAGATGGGTTAGAAACCACTATGTTAGCAATTAGCTATCGCATTCAAGGGTTGCAATAGCATCTATTGTTCCATATCGTCGTAGAGAACTTACGATAACATAATTATAATTGTATTTCCGCACAATTCAAACTTACGTAACAGTTTCGAGAGTTAATCTAAAATTACAAATGCTACAGTAGCAGTTTAATTAAAACAGTTTTTCGTAATAAAACTATTGTGTTACATAAAAAGAACAGCAACATCAAAAATAAATCAAAGATGTTTTTGGAGAGGACGGCGATAAATAAAGACAGTCGTTGGTCTACCCCGACCCATCTGGAAGCCACATCAGCAGAACCGAAGCGCCGACCGTAAAATCATCCCGCGCTGACGGGACACGTCGCTACAATCACCTAACTCCCTCGAAACCCTAATCGAACATCGCTTACCCCAGCACGAATAAAAATTCTTAACGTGTCATGGTTTTCTGTATACGAAGAAGACTGCTAAAGTTTATCTTAAGCTTCCTTAACGAATGTTATAAGCGATAGCGTCAATAACTTAATTGTTTATAAACATCGACAAAAACTAAAAACATGTATAATAAATTTACTACAATAAAATAAGAATTAGAATAAAAAAGTATAAAACAGGATATGGAAATTAATAAACGTAAATTCAAACTCAACGAAAAAGTAATAAAATATTAATGTACTGAAATAATACAAATCCAAATCGTAAAAAAACCACTACGCAAAATCGAAAATAGTGATCGATTATGAAAGTAAAACATCAAAATTTTAGTAATACTAACGGTAGAAACTTTAAACTACTATGGATTTCAAAATAAAAATTTATTAGCTATATCAATTCTAATAACTTTACAAACAATAAAAAATTCATTATATCGGTTTTACAAAAGTTAAAGTCAGTGAGGAAAAGTAAGAAATAAAAAAAAAACATTAAAAACAAAACTGTTGTCCGACGTAAAACAAAAACAAAATATATCACCAAAAGACTGATGCTTTACAATTTACCAAATAACAAAAAACGTTCAAACAAGGATGGTTCGATAATTACCTGACCTAACAAAAAAAACTTAAGTTTTTATATAAAAACCATTTTATTTTTTAAATTTGTCTCCTGTCCACTCAACACACGTATTCCAACAATATTCCAAATTAGCAATGCTGTTAATGGAGGTCCATAAATTCAAGTCTTCGAAACAGCTTTTTATATGTCCCTTGTTTGGATAGATCAACGGTTATGAAACGGAGCAAAAGCTCGCAAGAAACACTCAATTGTATTTGCGGTTTGAGCAACCAAACGCGCAGACTGTTAATGTTAAAGTTAAAATTCTGTCCATACTGTGATTAGAGATACAACCTTGTGTGCTTTTAGTCAACGGTCATTCAATACGATACGGTGAATTTTTTTAATGATATCCGAAGCAGCAATTTTTGGACGTCCAACACGAGATTCATCATTTGTTCTTATAGGACCACACTTGAATTTCACTACTTTTGACCACTGAAAACGAAAGACCAAAGTTCAATAGTATTGAATCCAGCTCTGCTTTGATTTTGGTTGGTGTTAAGGCTTTCAAACTAAAGTATTTTATCACTGCTCTCAACTTTTTTCAGTTTTTTACATAATCATACAAGACTTTCACTTTGGCCTTGTTATGTTAAAAATGTTTTAGTACAAAATTTATTCTCGGAACGTCCACTTTTCGTTCTAACGTAAGCGCCACCGGAGTTTTCACTTATAAAGTTTCACAAGCATCTTCTGTGTTATAAGTGGGTGTATTATTATCGCTGCTTTTGTGGAAGTCTTCCTGGGGTAAGCGTAAACTAATATTTTTGCGATCTACGTCGTTTTTCCCGTAATTGTCATAGCAATTTACGATACCGCCACGTGTTGGGTCAATTTGGAAGTATTCATGATGAATCCATTACCTTCCGCTGGAGGCTATAATTAAAAGCACGAGAAAAAGGAGCTCTCGATCCATTAAACCACTTCTGAGACAATCTTGGGAAATTGGTCATATTTGTAATTCGTGTGATGTTCACAGAAGCTTGAAGGCACACCTACATTAAGAATACTGAAGGCCACTTGGATGCTTGACGCATTTAACTAAGATTCATTGTTTGTCGATAACCAATTAGTTGTGATATGATCCTATATCCAATTTTACTTCATTTCCTTAGAGATTTTAGGGGATGATTAAAGCATACCGTTAGCTATCTGCACGAACGACTGTAAGTACCCATTGTTTTTTACTTGTCAGTAATTTGTACATTTTCCGATCGTGAAATAAGTACGACATAGATATATCTATTATCACAATTAAAGCATGCAGAATTTTTTTTGTTCCTACGGTGTCAATTTACCTGAAATGCGATTTACAACAGGTGTGAAGTCATTAGTTTCACATTAAAACAAAAATTAACTCGGACATAACGTATTACTTGATTTTGTTCTGTTGGATGTTTTTCGATAACTTTATGTGTGAAGGGTTGCCTAACCTCAAGGACTGTGATATTTATAGAATTATTGTTTACTACTATTTATGTACCTAATGCTGTCTTTGTAATTATTTTAAATGTTAATCTCTTCTTCTTTCAATACTGGAAAATAAATATATTTGTCGTTATAATCAGTGTTTTGTCAGTTATTCTATGTCAGTGTTGGAAAAATTTAAACGGTGTCTATCACTCTAACTTCTAATCGTTTTGGCGCCTTATTAATTTCTCTTATAATTTAGTACCACAAAGATTACTACTCAAATCTCCTAATTCAACTGAGTTAGTCGCTAGTAATTTACGTTGCGAGAAACAGCTTACTGACAAAAACAAACTAATTGACATATCGCTCTGTACTGTCATATTCAACAAAGTTTATTATAGTGCTTAGAGCTCCTGCAAAATCAGAAGAACTAGTCAAAATCATAGCTCAATTTCTTATTTTTGTTTTATGTGCATGTTATGTGACATGATCTTGATATCTTGCAATAGGTCTACTAGTAGACCCAAGTAAAACAGAATATTTTCTACAACCAAAAAAGAAAGCGACAAAAAAGTGGTGAGGTTATGAGATTTGTACCACGTCCGCATATTTTACAAAATCTTGACAAAAAACAAGAATAAGGCTATAGTAACTCTATCGTCGATAGAAAGTGGTTTGCTGATCTGGTGCAAAACAAATAGGTTTCGAGGAATACTTACTAAAACAAAAAGAAAACAAACTGGGTTTTTAGAAAAGTAATGAAAAATAGCGTAAAAAAACAAAATTAAAAGATGCAGATATTGTTCAAGTGTACCGAATGATAAATATATGATGAAATTAGAAAATCGATAAACCTGAAGATATACAATTTAACAAAAAACCCCTAAAAAGTTTCTTAATGGAAGTAATATCTGTATATAAAAAAATTCTCGTGGTTGAGTTACTGCCAAAACGAAACGGAAAGGAAGAGGAAATATTGCAGGGAATGGAAGAAACAAGTACAAGTATTCTCGAGATAAGTGAAGCAAGGAAGAAAGATACAGGAGCAAAAATAATGAGCAAAGAATATTTAATGTATTATTCAAGACGTAAAATACAAGAAAATAATAAAGAGAGAGTCGCAATAATAGTTAACAAAAAAACAACAAGAAATAAAAAGCAGTACATTCCAGAATAATCTTCCTAAAAATACAATTCAAGAAAAAAATAACAATAGTGCAAATATATGCTCCAATAGAAGAATCAAGAAAAAAAACAAATGATGAACTACAGGATGTAATAGACAAAATAGAAGAGGAACAAAATAATTTAATAGTTATGGAATATTGGAAAGAAAGAGTGAGATCTGATGTAGAAGAAAGGCCAGGAATAAAAGGTAAATTTGGAAAAAAAATTAAAAATAAGAACGAAAGACATATGATAAACTTCTGCATAGCAAATAAACTAAACATTAGAAACAACTTCTTTAAACAGGAAAAAGAAAAGAGATATACATATGTAGCTCTTGGAAGAGAAGAGAAAAGTATAATAAACTACATAACATACACCAACAAAATAAATCAGAAATAAAAGAGGTATGGGTAAACATAGAAGCAGAAATAAAAACAGACGATAGATTGGTAATAGCAAAGCTAGAAATAAACAAAGCAAAAATAAAAGAAACCAAGGAATACATAAAAATCAAGATAAAAAGTTTAAAAACACAGAAAAAAAAACAATATCAATTGGAAGTAGAAAGAGAACTAACAAAATGAACAACAAAATGGAAAATATAAGAAATGAAGAAAAATGGCAGATGCATAAGAATATACTAATAAATGCGGCAGAAAAAGTAAGTGGCACAAAAAAAGTACAACCAACTAAGACTAATACAAGGTAGTGGACACAGGAGGTAAAAAAAGCAATAAAGTAAAAGAAAAGGGCATAGAGAAAATTTGTTAAAACCGGAAAAGAAGAAGACCGACAGATTTATATATGAAAAAAAAATACAGCAAAAACAGAAGTAAAAAAAAGCAAAAAAGAAAGCTAGAAAAGATTAAGAGAAAAAAAAAAAACAATTATAAAAGAGATAATAACGGATTTTGGGGTATCCTAAAATCTATAAGAAGACAGAATATAAAAACAATCAAGAATATAAACGAAGAAGACGGAATAATCAAAACAGACTTAGAAGACATACTTTAGGTATGAAAAGACTTTTATAGGCAGAAATTTACAAACACAGAAAAACAAATAAAAGAACAAGGAGCACAGGAACAAAGATATGATGAAACACGAAAAGAAATAGAAGATGTACAAGAAGCAGTAAAGAAAATAAAGATAGGAAAAACAGCCGGCTCTGATGCAGTATCACCATAGATGATAAAATATAGCGGAAATGGTTACACAATATAATAGATGAAACCTAGAGAACAAATAAAATACCTAAGAAATATGAGTTAAACACGATACTACCAATCTATAAATAAAAGAGAACGATCTGACTGCAGCAATTATATGGCAATAACCCTGTCTCCCATAATACTAAAGATATAGACAACAATAATAACAGAGAAGAAGTTAAGAGTAAAAATAATAAATGAACTTAAAGACAAACAAGGAGCTTATTGAAAAACACAACAAACTACAGATCACATTCACGTTTTAATGAAGTTAATAGACTTATGGAAAAGTCTAAAAGAAGGAGGAATAGATAATAAGTTAATAAAAGTCATCAAACGTCTTATATTAATGTGAAATGCGTAATACAGTGAATGGGACAAAGATTGGAAGAATTCAAAATTACAAGGGGAATAAAACAGAGTGTGAGTCCTTAAGGCCACTGCTATTTTTAATCTACAAGGAACTAAAGAAGAAGACTCCTAAATCACAAATAGGACATTGAACATGAAACCAGTAAAAATAGAAGCGTTACTCTACGCAGACGATATTGTAATAATAACAAAGGAAAAACACAGAAACAGTGGAAATAGATAATTGGAAAAAAGGAAATAACCAAAGAAACAAAGAAAATAGTTTATGATATTATCGTTGAATGAATAAAGATAGGGAAACAATAGAAGCAAAAAACAATAAAAAGACGATAGTTGATAGACCAAGAAAAAACTAGGAAAAGAAAATAAAAGAACTTGCGGAAGAAAACGAAAAAACGAAAGAAGAACTACGCACCATGACTCAACTAAGAAAGAAATGGAAGAACTGACTGAACTCCCAATACCCGACGTCGTAACAGGCAAAATCGATATAAAGAAAGAAAGGAAAAAAGATATTTTTCAAAACAATTGTAGTTATATATTTTGCCAGCTTCGACAGTTTGTTTATTACCCATTTTTAACATTATAAAATTAATAACAATATTATCTACAAAAAAGTGTGGCAACAGCTAATGAATAACGTTAAACAACATCCACCGAATAGAACTATCCAAAGTAAATAGAAAAAAGAAATGTTTCTTTTTATTAGTTCATATAGTTATAATAATTTGTTTTTCAAAAAAGAATTGTAAAATATATTCGGTGTAATAACTACATCACCATTGTTATATGTGCGCAAAAATGCAAATAAAAAAAACAAACAATACGTAAACACAAATTTATGACAATTGGGGTGACTCTTGCTGACAAAAATAGTAAATATCGAGAACGAGGAATAATCGCGTTTATACGTTAACGTAAAGATACGTATTACCGTTTACATCAACAAATGTTACATGTAATTGAAAAAATTGAGTTGCAAAACTTTTATAATTGTTTTGGCGATTGTGTAATTGTTTTTACGTTCCAAATTTTCTGATGACAACGAAATCTACAACTATACTCAAATTTATAATTGTAAAAATTGGGTTTTTTTTCGTAATTAGAAACATTGGAACGAAAGATCAATTTTAATATATTTATTATTTCATTAAAATAAGATTATTACATGGTGCAAAATTATAATTGTAAGTAAATAATGTTAAAAAGTTCCGAATTTGAGAAAAAACGTCTTCATAATTCTCAAACTACGATGATTAAGTGGTTTGTTGTTATATGTAAGTCACCAAAATGTTAACACCAATTACAATATCTTGTGAAATTCATCATACCAGCCATTAATTTTGAAACAAATAACTATACTAATATACATATTGCTATATGATTAACTATTAAGAAGACAAGTTTACATACGAAAAATAGTTGATATAACCTACACTAACAACGTTTCGTTTATTCTGCTTGCGTTTTTATTGTTTAAAGCGAATTGAAAAATCATTTCATTGAACTACTGCAAATCGTATAGTTTCTAAATATCGATTCAATACTCAGTACTAGTAACTTTAATTATATGAATACATATTTTGAATCTCCCGCTTAAATGACTAAAATGTTTTATACAGTGTAAACGGGATATTAATTTCCTCTGCTCCTAATTAAAAAAATAGATAATAGTAACGTAATGTATTAAGCACTTGTTTCATTCTATGATAGAAAAAAAATACTCACAAGCATAACCTTCCATGCAATGTTGCTCGTTGGTGCTAGTAGAAGCTACTGTCCGAACAAAGGTTAATAAAAAATACAAAAGCTAATAAAATTTAATACTGATATGCCACGCTATTTTGCTTTAATACTCCATAAACAGATCAATTAAAGCATTTAAAAAAGGTTTTAGCATTACAATTGAAAAAATGTGTACATAGCGCATTGAAGTGTTTTAAATATATTCTGCAAGTATTCGCATAAAAAAATGTTTCAAGGAATGGTCGTCGTCTTTGCAATTGATAACACCAACGTATTTAAAAAAAATCACAATTAACATATCAAATGTTGTAATCCTGATTACTTAAATTACGAATCAATTTCGCACTATAGAGAAGATTCTCTAGCTTTTTCCAAAAATAAATAAATTATTTACTGTAAAGAGATTTGCATAAACGCGTTGAATTAATCCATGAAACTAATGTATACATACTACTTTAAAAGCCTTAACTTATCGTATTTCTCTAGATATTTACGTAACTAATAAAAACCATTATGAAAGACATTGCAAAGAATAACTTCAAGAATAACATTAGAATATTTAATAAACCATTCTTAAATGAGAAACATCCCGGAAGAAAATATTAATGTGGAACTGATGTACAACAAACAATGTAAAAATTGAGTTCTAAACAGCAAGCCAGATGTTACAACTCATAAATATCAAATTTAGTATGTTATATTAGCTTAAAAATCGTGTAACAATTCAGAAAAAGAATCCATTTTTTAAAGATTGGTGTAATTCCTTCTTGTATGAAAAAGTGAAAACTTTTTCAAATTTTATTAATTTTCCGTTACTTAAATTATATCCAAGCACAAAATCGCTTACGTAATAAAAGTTTGCAGGATCTAAAGCTAAAACGACCGATAACAGAAACCTTTTGTCCAAAACTTGAAATAAATGAAATGTCGACTTTTGTTCAATAACAAATCTAATGATAATAAATTATCAAATATTCCAATTTACATTCACAGAAATAATTTATTTTCTTCTAAAATTTTCAGCTACATTACATATTTTTACAGTTTTGCCCTAAAGCACGAAATAGATTTAAAGTTGCGAACAAACTCAATACTTGGCGCGTTTTACAACATTTTTAAACGTAAGAATTCTACTAAACAGGAAAAATACTAATAATAAGTCACAAAAAACGTAATAGTCAACACAGCTTACGCTATAGTTATTTGTATCACTAGTCTAGGAAAGTGATATTTTGCGAGTAGCATATTTGTATGAAATGCGAATACTCGCAAAATACTATCAGGACGTGTGATACAAAAAAATTTTTTTTTGCTAACTTTTATAGTATAAACTTAAACAGTTATGTTTAAGTATTAATTTATAATAAAATTTAATATGTTAAAGCTAATGACAAAATGCAATTGTTTTTAAAATTAATTTAAGAATTACATAAAATAAAACTATTACTGTTTTTAGTAATTGTAAAATAAAAGCAAATTTATTATATTTGTTTAAAAAAAATTGTTAGTGTTAGTGTTAATCTGTGTTAACAGATGACATCAAAAATTAATGATTATTAGTGCCAACTTCTAGTTATAAAATTTTACTACACTTTACCGGCCTAGGCCCGAAAAGTAAAATTTCCGACCGATTATGCTCTCTTCAAAATACATCAAAACGGACGGAAGCACAAAAAATATATTTCTACTGATATGCAAATAAATTACGCAGCAAAAAGTCTGTGTAGTGTTAGACCATTGTTAAACATCAAGTTAAAGAACTAGGTGGCTCAATAAGTTTCTTTAGTTAATTGCGAACAAACATGTTATCCAGAAATGTTTACTTAAATAGAGGGTTATCAGTTATAAGTTTTAAATTTTCATCCATAATCATCTGACAAGGTTGAGTTACGGTTCAGTTACGCATAAATTACTTTCGCACAGTGAAACCATCAATTCGATAAAATACTATTGTCAAAAGGCTTCAAAGAAATTTATAAACGTAGTGTTTTTTTGCGCTACAAATAAACGAATTTATTGACGTTCCACTATGTCCTCAACACCTTGTTTTTCTTCGATTTTTGAATGAGTCATTATTTCAAAAAACATGAACGTGGCCAAAAATTTTGCGAGTTTTGTACGGACGGTCTTCCTGCTATGCTCGGTTCCCACTCTGGTCTTGTGGCTTTGAATTAACAAAAACCCAGCGTTATTCATTGACGAGCAAAATGTTTTTTGGAAGCACTTAATACTTGCCTCTTCAAAAAAGTATAATCTAATGTAAACTTTGAACACAAACCGCTGCTTTTTTGCATTGAAGTGCGTTGACTTTCCAAAGGAAACATGCTGTCAAGGTTGTACAAATTAAGAAAGGAAGTAAAATTATTCTTAACTAATAAAAAAAACAAAGAGTTACATTTTATTTATTTAGTGAATTTCTGTAGCTACAAAAATCAAGAAATTGAAGTTAAAAGGCATTTGAAGATAAAATCATGTCTATCGCTAAAATCGATCTACGTATCAGAAAATTCAAAATAGAGATCTTTTTCCGTTTGATACAATGAATCCAATTACTGACAGTGTGTCGAGATTAAAAAAAATACAAAAAAACATTACACTCCTTTTGCAAAACGAATTCAATCGTTATTTTTCTGATTGCGAAGAAGTATTCGTAAACTGATTTGCCATCCTCTCATTGTCAACCTTTTTAAAATACCTGATAGAATTTAAAAAGAGTTAATTGAAATGCAACACGATAGTAACTAAACAAATTAAACTTGAAGGTTGGAGCCAAAGAACAATGTCTTTATCTAAAATTCAAGAAGTTACTTTATTTTTAACCACATACTTATGCAAGCAGGAACTCTCGGTGTTTTTGATAATTAAAAATAAACAACGAAATCGTTCGGATGCCAGTGCCGTCACAACGTTTGCCTTTGAGAAGCACTGAGCCAAAGATTCAGCAGTTGGCAAACAGTATGTTGCGAGAAAAATAATATAATTGATGTAATAGTTTTTCAAATAATATAATACTCTTGGTTTCAAATAACAAAAACAAAATACGTTTTTAACTTATATAACAACATAATACAGTGTACGCCGCTTATTAGAATCACAGATAATGTTATCAGTCTGGTAATGTTCTCACTTTATTAAAGAACAGGCCGGACGTATGCTAAAGCATAGAAAAAACATCATTTATAATAATCATAATTTCACTTTATGTTATCAATTTTATTCTCAGGTTTCTTTTATATATGAACAATAACCATACATTTTTTAGCTAAAACTACACAATACGCATGTTTAGAGTGAAAAATTTAATCATTATACATTAAAATACTTGTTTTGCGTACCTAGCTTTATTAAGTATTTTGACGGACCTATGTACGTAGCATTACCTCATTTAAACATCTGTAAATAACGTCATTTTTAAGTTACTTAGTTCTTAGAACAGTGAATTAAACATAACGTTATTTATGATTTCTTTTTATTTACGGTGTGAACAAACTATTTAATGCAACAAGTTAGCAATTTTCGATTTATTTGGATCGAAATTGTGTTTTTTTAGAAACTTTTATTTTGACATTTTTGTTTATATTGATGCATTAATTTCACCTTCTAAAGTAACATCCTGTTACATGTTAATCAGACACACGCTGTATGTATTTACTGCTTTTTAACCAATATACATTTATTTATTTTTTTTAAATATCGGATTTTGTTATAATTCGGTTATTGTTATCAAATCAAGTCTATTGTGATTCTATTAAGCGGCGTCCAATATATTGATATATATTACCGCCAAACAGTTGGTGGTTAATTTCAAAGTCCATTATCAGTAAAAGGTTAAGAACCACTGTTCTACGACATCTCGCATACTCTCCGGAAATTGCAACTTACGATTAGGTATTTTAATTACAATTTTATTGTCAATGTTGTAGGAATGAACTGATCTTTGACACTTTGGCTTCCAATTCTTTCATTTGTTTAAATTTTTGCTAATTACGTTCTTTTCTCGTCTCGTAAGTTTCAATGATACATTTCTACAATCATGAATCTATATCAATTATCTTTATATAACCAAAAAAAAATTAAAACTTGTTATCTTTCCCTTGGTTACGACCTTTTCGTAATTTATACATGAATACATCAAAAATTGTAATTACAAAACTATTAATTAAATTTGAAAACGCTATCGGTTGAATTAGTTAGCTAAAACTTTCTAGGCCTTCAATATCAAGTTATAGTTCGTTGATTTTGAAACTTCAATAAAACTGGCCGAATTTCCTTATCAATTTCTAATCCGCGTGATTCTAATGAACGTGGTTTTAGCGTAACAATAATATTAATGCTTTATCATATATAGCGTCTAGAACACGAAATTAATTAGATTTATTTATTTAAAATTAAAAGTTGCAAAATTAGTTAGTAGATAGTTCATATATAATGCAAGAAGTAGTAACTATTTATAAAAACGTAACCACTAATGGTTTTAAACAGCACGCAGATATTTAAATATATGTAGCTTAGTTCAAATGTTATATATGCAAGAAAACTAATTTCAATGGCGTCAAAATTTAGTTTTATTATTCTAATATGATTTGAAAATTATGTAACGTATAGAAAAATAACTACAAAATGCAGTGTTATGTTAAAAAAATTACAGCATTAGTTGGCCGTGAATTTGTTAAAACATTTGTTCTTGTAAATTGTTACTGCAAAATGGTAAAAACTTGCGTCAATTATTTCAGAAGCTGAAAGATTGCAGACCAAGTTAAAAAAAAATCACATTAAATTGTATGAGAGCAAAAAGTAATTTGTTACTTTTACATCTCGCAAACTTTATAGAATCTGCGTGTAAACCTTCCTTTAGATATACTTGCTTTGAATTGAATGCGTTTGCGTCAAATATTCTTCTATTCAAATTCAGATACCATCTTGACCTTTACGTTCGTCTGCCTCAAACATCGGGTGTGATGACCTTGTTGTGACAATAAGTTCACAATTTAAAATAAAGTTAGCGATGGTAAATAATACCATTACATTTTCTGTATAATTGTGTTTATTTAGTGATTATCAACAACCGATTTAAGAAATATAATTATTCCGTCATTCTTCTGAGTTAAGTCCTATCCAGAAAATGTAAATTGGTCCGTACTGTGCTGAAAGCTATCTACGTCACGTGTCGACGACTCCTGAGATATCTTTCTATAGAGGATACTCGATAAGTACCGATTATAATATCTTTATCGATTTGTATCCTGTGTGTTAGACACTAATAATTCATTTTAGTATTACGTTCGGTGAGTCTATCCGCTGTGTTATATTACTTCAATTTAAAATTTAATACTGTATAATTTTTATAGCAAATTAATTCTTTTATAGTTTTACCTTTTTTTTCTATTTAAGTGTCACTACAAATACGTTCATTTATTGAAAAGTTACTACTGCAACGGTTGGAGGTCCTACCCACGTTTGAAGTTCAGGTGATGCCTAAATATCGGTGTCCTTTAAATGATTTCATTATTCTAATCTATTACTATCCTCTCTCTGCATATCAGGGTAGGTAATCTGTTTTTAGCTATGTTAAATTTGTATTTTAGTTAGTATTAACTATTAAATTTCTTTTTCCTCATATTGCATGTTTATTTATTGCTTTATTATTATACAGTTAGCTAATGGTTGTATATATGACTAAACTATGATCATTGTTTGCCAACATTGAATTAGCCGTGGTTTATCGTTGCTCTTGGTAGCCCGTAACAAATTGGCAGTCCAAAGTATGGGGCTTGTTTTTACTTCTTGTATTAACTATACTGTAGCGTTCTTTCTTTTATACAATATAACATATTACCTATACAATTATAGACCCACACATAAGAAAGGTTATGTGACTATGGTAATTTTTCTTTGTTGCAGGATTCTTACAATGTACGGGGTTCATAGACCGTGGCCTATTTGGCTTATTTATTAATCCGGCACTATATAAAAAATGTTAACGTTTCCACCACTACATAATTTCTTAATATACACCTATAGGTTCAATCAGTACATTTGTGGAAGTACATTAGAGTGTATTCCCACTGGCAAAACCTTAAAAAAAGCAAAACGGCAGTTCAGTGGTTCACTCTGGTAACATTTTCACATTTGCATTGACATTGTTATATGTTGTGGTTTTAGCCCGCGGTATATTCAAAACTTATTTGAATTACGCGAGTATAAAGTTAGCGTTTAACGTTTTTACCTCAATAGCTATCATATTTTATTTATGTTGCAGATAAAGCTTTATGTTATGAGACTCTATGGTCATATTAAAAAAAGTTAAAAAACTGGTAGAGAAGGTCTGGAAAACATTAAAGCACTCAAAACCTTATTGATGAAATAAAAATACGAAGACTTATAATATAAAAAAACGTTTTTATGAAATGAAATCAAAAACTAAAAAAAGATATAGCAAGTCATAAAACAAACTCTGGCTAAACAAGTGCAAGTACGTAGAGCAATACGTAGATGGTTGAAAAAACGCCAACGCATGGAAAAAAACAAAAAGATGGTATACGGCAAATAGAGCCAGTAGATATCCTTCATATTATCATAAATACAGATAAACTGTATTATATGCAGGTGGCATAATTATTGTTGTCAATAAACGTAACAACTAGTAACAAAAATACAAGTTCACGTCCATTCCAGAAAAATATTGTTAATTCATATCACTAAATTTCTGAAAAAATCGTTATGGCATATTTTAACATTTTTTGCTATTTCAGTGGTAGTAAATAATAAGAAGTACAGATTTTTAATTAACCCACAACAGAAAATCTTTTCTAATTACTTTGCTACTAGTTTATTTAGCCATCGAGTTATAAACCAAACTATTTAACTTGCCTTGCCTTAGTTACTTTTATACTACTTGCTTACGCACTCCCTCCTTTATATCTCCTGTTTTTTATTTCATTTGCTTGTAACAGTCTGCATTATGAGTTTTAAATTGTCGTAATAAGTGAATACAAAAATTAAAAACGGGCGCCGCACATTAGACTGCCAATTTGTTACGGACTTTCTTCTACTCATTATTTTTCTGTTTATTTTTATTTAACGCCTAATAAATATTTTTTTTCTTGTATAGAAGCTATTTGCGCGTGTTAAGGTTGCTAGTTCTCCATCGGGCGCCTCCCCATGTGGCGGATAGGGAAGTGATCGCCACATATGGCGGGTACTGAGGACATAAAATAGTTGGAGTGGAAAAAAACTAGCATAATCAAGGAGCGTCTGCTCTTAGAGGAACGGCTTAACAATAAAGTGAGACATCGTAGAACTGTGTGAAATTAGAAAAACAGGAAAAAACTGGACCAATCTCGACTACCTGTATACAGAAGGAAGCGATAGAACGACAGAAAATATGGGTTTATTATAAATCAAAAGCTAACACTGTGCATTAAAAAGTTCAAACCTCCGTCTAATATTTCTGAATTTTAAAATTATCAGCAAAAATAAAAATTAAAACTATACAAATATATGCACCTACATCGCCACACCAAGAGGAAGAAGTAGAAAATTTGTATGAACAACTAAACGAAGTCAGAGAATGACCGCACTGAATGACAAATCATTACGAAGGATTTTAACGCCAAACTGAATAAGAAACAAGATGAAGACTACATGGAAACATTCGGAATTAATAAAAGAAAAGAAAGAGGTAACATGCTGATGAATTTTATGTGTGAACATAAACTATACGCAATACTTTCTTCGAGAAAAGATTGAAGCGAAAGTGGACATGAAGATCAGCAGATGGAAACACCAGGAATCAAATAGATTACATTCTTACAGATAGAAAACAAGTAACCCAAAACGTGGCAGTACTGAATGCATTTAACACAGGTAAGAGCAAAAATCGCCATTAACAAAAGCATAGATCGACAATGTATGTTCAAAAACCACAAAAAGAAAATAACGTCAGAAGAAATAAGAGAGAAGAAAGTATATGAAGAAATAATATTTAATGAGAAAAGTAAAATGAAACTGAAAAGACAAATGGTGAAAGCTAAAACAAAAAAACAACAAAAAAAACATTCACGTATAAATAAATAAATTAGGAAAAGTATGAGGAAAAATCGAATAGAAATACAAGAAAAGCTAATAAATAAAGTTATATAGAACAAAAAAAATTAAATAAGTAATAAAGAAAGGAATCGTAATGGTAATATACGACAGAGACGAAATATTAGAAGCATTGAAAGAACTTTACACAGAACTGTACGAGCTCAAAACACCATGCAAAAAGAATGGAGACAATAACCAAACAAAAAACAAAATAAAAATGTAGGACCAAAAAAACAACCAAACACAAACATAGAAGTAAAGAAGGCAATAAAAATGTGAAATCTAACAAAGTCACAAGAGAGGACGATATAACGATAGATATAATTAGAGGAGGAAAAGAAAATCACAGATTTGCTCAATAACTGCTTGAAACACATTGAGATACCAGAGGAATGGAAGAATGCTAATGCTATGTTACTATTCAAAAAGAGAGAAAATATGAAACTAGAAAACTATCGACCAATTAGCTTATAATCACACCTATATAAGCTATTGACAAAAATTTTAACAAACAGATTAACAAAAAATTAGATACAGTAATTGAAAAATCCAACAAATATGGATTTCCCTTGTATGTAACATTCGTAGACTATGAGAAAGCAATGCGTTGTCAAAAGCAGAATAGAGCAAAGATACATAGACTTGATAAAACAACGAAACGAAGAAGCTACAGCTACATATATCTTGTAACGCCCCGTTAGAGTTCATTACAATAAAAATTCGATTTTGCATTCGTTTATTTTCTGCAATTAATATTGCACGTAAATTTATTCAGTTTGGCAACGTCGCGTTGTTTCAAATCGACCTGGGTTATAGCTTAAGTCGCACTTCCGTTTGAGCGATCTGTGGTATTTCACGTGAGTGGTGAGAGGAAGACAAATTTTCTTGATTATGGCGTAAAAACGCATACAATTTAATTTTTATTCATTCCATCTAATTGTTGGTGAGTTTACCTTTATTTTGATATAATTTTTCTATTGAATTCAATATTTTTAGTGATTTCACAATGTTATGCAATATAATTAGACAAAGGAATTCGTTTCAAGGCCGTTGCTAGATGCAGCGTGAGTATATCATGTCATTTAAAAAAAAACCATTCTAATTATTTATATTTAGGACCTTTTTCTTTTCGTTTATTTTGGTTTTTTACTGAATCTTTTATTTCGGTTTCCTTATTTACTGGATTTTCCGTTATTGAAGTTTATTATTCATTGGATTTATACATTGGTTTTATGTTTGCTGTTCTGTTTGGAAATCTACATTCGTTTAGAAGAATCTTATCACTTCAACAAAGTATGTGCTAAAAATAGAAGATATCCGATAACGTCATATCATATATGGTGAGTCAACTGGAATTATGTTACTACATTTTACATTCAAGTAATTAAATTGTGTTATTAAAACTTTTCGGGAAACATACTCGATAACAAATTAAACGTTTACTACTTTTGCATTTAATATGAATTAATAATTAGGTTTAAGATTTTATGCTTTTTATTCATCACCAATTTAAAGGTGGTTGGCGCTCTAATATTTTATTCCAAATATTGTTTTAACCCAAACATTTTATTTCTAATATGTTTAATTCAAATATTGTTCATTTTTCTTTAATGTAAATAGTGTATTATGTTATAGTTAATAAAGTAAAGGAATTCACGTCTGTGTATTTACTTGCATTCAGATTCACACCCAGAGGTCTGTGTCTCCGATTGCTGCCGTGGTTAAATTATTATTTTGCTTTTATTAAATGTATTTTCACATTTTTTATTATACGTTTTTATTCAGTGTAATTTTTTATTACAATCTTGCACGAGAAAACAAATCCGATGCAACTTAAAAGCTCTTTACGTTGGTGCTCGAAGACATATTTGAGAAACTGAATTGAGAGGATAAGAAAATAAATGTAAAAATAATCTACGATATGCCGACGATATCGTACTATTAACCCAAAACAAGGATGACTTACAACAGATGCTTAATGACTTATACAGTGAATTCATTAAGGTAGGATTAAAGACAAAAACCAAAATTATGCACACAGGAAAAGCAACGCGACTGACTGTGGGAGTGAACAAAACAGAAACAGAAATAAAAAAAGTGGAACATAATTACATATTTGCGACCGAGAATAGAACTGGGAAGAGCAAGCCAGAAAGAAAAAATAAAAAAAAAGATAAGTTTAAGATAGCTTGCATTCAGAAGATTAAGTTCTATAGTCAAAAACAAGAACATTTCTCAACACTTCAAAACTAAAGTGTTCGACTAGTGCGAACTACTAGTCATTACATATGGGGCAGAGAACTGGACAATCACAAAAGGAATATAGAAATACGAAGAGTTGCTCAAATAGGAATGGAAAAGTCTATGATGGGGATACCAAGCGAGATACAGTAAGAAATGACAGAATAAGAGCCATCACCAAAGTAACAGGTATATGAGAACGAACAGCATCCCTAAAATGAAAATACGTTGGGCAAGTAGCCAGAAGTGATGTAACCCGACTGAGCCGTAAAATAATAAACTGAAGACCATTCGAGCATAAAAGATAAAATGCGCTGGTACGACGATTTCAAAAGAAATGCAAGGTTAGCATAGATTAGTACCGCACAAAATCGAGAGCGATGGAAGGAATTGCCAATCGGCTATATTCAAGATTCGATGTAAAGATTTGGGATGTGGGATAAAAGCTGTTTAAAATCGCAAAGTGCAGCCCATAATTCACTACGTCTATAAGAAAACTTTCTTGTTGGCCCTTTTCTGTTATTTAATTTCTGCAGAAAAAATATCCGCTATTTAAAAAACCATTAAAACACTGAAGAATTCGTTATTACACAAAATTTAAGAACCCAATTCATACTAAAAAAAGGAAAGTTAAACGAGCAACGTTTACGTCAAATTTACATAAACAATCATTTTCTAACATTCAGTATTAAGCCTGTGTTTACGCCTAGATTTATTTTACTGGACTAAAATAATTGTTTGCTTAAAAAATGACCATCTAAAAAAGAACAAATGAAAATTTAAAATCTTACTAGTCAGTAAATTGGGATTTTGTGTTCATTGTTATCCTAAACGTGATAAACCTTTGCGTTAAATTGTTTATTTTTCTTCCTAATTTCTTTCTAGAGGAGTGCCGCCCGTTTTCATTTCCGTTTTAATTATTACACTCTTAACATTTTCAACTGGACTCACCGACATATTAGCTAGCCGTGGTTGTTACCAGTAGGACCCGCTGAAAGGTTGGTAACACCCGTTAGTATGTATTAAAAACCTTGTGTTTCTCCTTCTAACTCGTGCGTGTGAAAGTTAGTAACTCGATCGGACCAAAAGAAACAACTAATTCACGATCATGACGTCTCATCTGATCCTGATCAACGTTGTTGACAAGCCATTTGTACTAGCTTCATATTCAATCTAAGATTGCCAAATATAGGATAACTTATACAACGCAAAAAACGTGTTGTTTGGATCAGCAACATCGGTAGGTACTTGTGATAAAAAACGCCCTAACAGTAATTTGCATTGACAGTGTGCTTTATTGTATGCTTCCTTTCATTTTTCGTTTCGTTTTCACTGGCGTTACAAAAGTCTCAAGTTCAATTCTTCTTGTTAGTCTCTTGATTGATTTTTAGAAATTATTTCAGTGTAGTCTTACAACTTTGTGATTTGGTCTTTTAAATACGTCATTGATTGTTCTTTTTCAGCTGGCATGTTATCCATTTATTTTCTCGTATTTTGCTGTTCCTATTATTTTCTTTTCCTTTTTTTGGAAATTTGTACTTACATATAAGATGTTCCCGTTACTTTTAAATTGAGTTATTCTTTTTGTGCGTTAATCAATATATGAGTGTTGCAGTAAACTTTCTATTTTAGCACCGCTTTTGGATAACATAGTTCAACAATTAACATTAGTGTATGTTCTCGTTCCTTAGTTTAGTTATCTCTTCTTGGCGCCGCGCCGTGGTGTAGTGAGTCGAGCGTTTGAAGCTTGTTTACGACGCTGACGAAACCGGAGTACAAAACCCGGTAACGTCTAGAATTTATAACATCTTGCTTATGCCAAAACATCTATCTCACATTGCGCCGTTCAGATTCAGCATTAAACTGTAGGTCCCGTGCCTTTGTAGAAATACAAATGCATGCAAAAGAAATAATCAGAAAACTGCGACAGTGATGTATAAACCCAAAATATATATACAGTGTGGCGTGAAAAGTCCTGCAACACCTCATAAAATTCATGAAAAAAAAACATTAAAGCACTTCACTCAAATGCATTTCAAACATATTCTCTATATCAGCTTAGGCGCTTTATGACAATGAAATAATAAAAAAATTGGTGTGGCCACCACACGACTTTCCTATAAGGAATGATGAAGAAATGTATTTTTATAAGGTTATGTTGTCATAAAACCACTTTGAAGTGATATGTTTGTATTAAAAACGATTAGTAAATCGCCAATTAACCAGACTTTTGTGAAACCCGCTATTTATTTTTTCTAAAAAAAAATCGTCGCAGGCAAGATTCGAACCTAGATTATATATTATATTATATATTAGAAAATAATTTATTTAAATAAATTGTTAGGAAGAATTATCTTTATAAGAAACTGTAAAAATAATTCGAATAATTTACATTAGTACAAAATTATATAAGAAAAACTGTTCAAAATCGCAGATACACCTACTTCCGGTAACTTTATCAGATCTATCTTTTGATAAAGCCGAGAGAATATGAAAATCCAGCTCTATACCAAATTTCAAGTTACTAAGACTTTTGGTTCGAGAGTTATCGTGGGTACATCGTTATACACAGACAGACACAAACACAGACAAATATTTTTTTCTGACTTAAGAGACCTTGAAACGTAAACTTATGCAAAAAAAATATTTTTTTTAAATCGTCGCAGACAGGATTCGAACCTAGATTATATAATGAAATTCACTTTAAAT
Source organism: Aquatica leii (assembly GCA_035610365.1). Lineage (NCBI taxonomy): Eukaryota > Metazoa > Arthropoda > Insecta > Coleoptera > Lampyridae > Aquatica > Aquatica leii. The sequence continues at coordinate 61,736,403 of CM069436.1, forward strand.
TGTAAATTAAATATCTAATAAACTGTTAATGACAGAAAAAAATTTATTTGAATAAATTGTTAGAAAATATTGACTCGATAAGAAACTATAAAAATAATTCGAATAATTTACATTCGTACAAAATTATGTAAGAAAAACTGTTAAAAATGGCAGATACACCCAATTCCGGTTTCTTTATCAGACCCATCTTTTGATAGAAATGAGAGAATATAAAAAGCCAGCTCCATACCAAATTTCAAGTTACTAGGACTTTTGGTTCGAGAGTTATCGTGGGTACAACGTTACACACAGACACACACACACACACACACGAAAAACGTTGAAGTAATTTAGTAAAAAAAAGGTTTTATTCAAAACATGAAAAATTTGACAGAAAACGTATACTGCAATATACAAAATATTGTTTTATTTAAAACTAATTTTAGTATTTAATCTGCAAATCCTTGTTTTTAATGACTAGTTGACATCTTTTAGGTATGGAATTTACCAGTTTTTTCAGTTCGTCCGTAGTGATACCAGACCTTTGTCGTTGGTTTTTTTCTCGATATGATTTTTGATATTCTGTTCCACAATTTTTCGATGGGATTCAGGTCAGGAAGATTGTGTTGGCTAGTCCAATCTATTAATTCTATTAATCTCTATCCATGATTTAACAAGCTTCGCTCTAAGACAAGGTACATTGTCATCTTGAAACTGACAGCTTTCTTTGTCAAACAATTTTTTTCTACTTTGCAGCATTTTATTCTGTAGTACTTCAATGTATTTTTTTGTGTCATTCATTGTTCCAGAGATAATATGCACCGACCAACTCCTCGGGAGGAAATCCAACCACACGCCATAACTGAGGTTGGATCCTTAATTGTTGCAATGACACATTTTGGGAAAAATTCTTCCTCAGGAAATCTTCTGACATACGTATTTCCAACATGATTATTAAATTTAAAAGTTGATTCATTACTAAATAATACGTTTCCTTTGCCCATTTCCAACGGTGCAGCTTTTGCTTCTCAAAAAGCAATGGTTTCTTCCGTGCTTTACACCCTTTCAATACAATACTAATCAGTTCTCTCCTCACAGTAGGAGTTGCACACACTTATACCCGTAGGTTCACTCCATATTTTTGTTAACTGAGTGTAACTGAAACTTCTATCAGCAAGGCTTGCTCGCCTTAAGACATCATCTCGAACGAAGGTATTCTTTGGTCGCCCACTACGCGAATTGTCGTTAATTTTTCCAAACTCAGCATGCTTTTTAATAGTCCGACTACTGTAGATTAATTACATTTTATTAATGACGCGATTTTGCTAGACTAGAAGCACCTTGGTTATGGTGAAAAATAATTTCAAACCGTGTTTGGTCTGATAATTTGGTTCGGTTTAGAACACATTTTAACTTTCTACACGAAATGTAAAAAGCAAATGAATGACTTAAAGTAATTGCAGCCCTTGTATTACATCGAAAATAAAATCCATAAATAAACAAACTAACTAACACAGGACTATAAGAGAAAATCAAGATACAGATTTGGAAATTGTAAAAGGACTTTGGTACCGAACTTTAACCAATATAAACGTAAACAACCATAAAAGGCTTTTAAATAAGTTGCGTAATGTTAAAAAAAATAGTATGAAAATTCTCAAAATGTTATTCAAAATTGTGGATTTAATGAGACAATCCATTTTCCACCAAGTCCTATTACATATCTCCCTAATCAACAGCAACTATAAACCACCCTAAAAAAATATGTTCACTGATAAAATGAATTTTTTATAAAATGCAATAAGCGCGTTAAAGTAAATAAAAACATGTTGGAATTTTCCAATAATATTAATTCTGTAAATTTATAAAAATATTAAATACAATTCCCTTTAAATTAGAAAACAAATGACACTAAGGATGTCGGTGTAAACTGCACAAGTGTATAACAAGAGCCTATTATGCAAAAGAAAATTGTCAAACGACAAAAGGGCAAAGAAATTGAAATATCTCCAATGTTTTTTCTCTTGTTGACAACTGATTTACAACACCGCGGGATATTGTCAGGTAAATACGTGCTTCTATTTGTGGTTACAAATTCCGTTGTTACCTACAGGCACTATCTGTAATAGTAATACAGCGCTACAAATTAAATTTTGCGTATAATACCTAACTTTTAAATTAAAAATTTTTTTTTATAGATAAACGCTCTTGTAATTATAATCTATTTTGTGGTTACCTTAACGCGATTAAATTATTTAAGTTCGGAAAGGTCGTCGTCCAAATAAAAATTTTGAATTAAATCATTTAGTCGGTAGCATTGAGCAGATCGATTTCTACAGTAGTAGATACGCCCAGTTTTATAGTTGTCTGAAAGTTTTATGATTGATACTTTACATAATCCATTTTTAGAGGACCAAAAAATTATTGATTTTGTCATTATATTAATCCTACGTTTCAAATCTCTATTTATTAAAAAGTTTCATTTTCTCTCCAAATATATCTCTCGGTGGAAATATACTGTTATGAATTCATATGTAGGATACACGCGTATTTGAAATAACGCACAACTTTTTAGAATTTTTTCATTAGTGGCGTATTCACGTAACTCTGATTTTATTTTGCCTGTGTTAAATTTCACAATTTTAGGCTAAATTTAAGGTTGCTGACTAATGAAAGACACGTTTTTCACTTACTTTTGTTATGCAAAATGCCCACTTAGAGTAATAGATACACATATTCTTTCTAAAGTAAGCAATCAGTTTTGATTATAAACGTAATTTTGTACACTTTAAACATTATTAAAATTTATAATAAGACTGCCTTTATCTTACAAAATTAGTCTTTATAATACAAGCTCATCCCTGTTTCCTGTTATTAATCCAATAAGACTTTATGAAATTAGAAGAAAATGTAAAATGGCTTAAATAACAACTGCAAAATTAGCATATGCAAAACTGAAAACTTAAAAAGTTTCTCCAGTACTCATAACATACTGACAAAAGTAATTCCAAGTTGATGAAATAATCAGATACGGGGCGTGTTCAGAAAAAGTTTAAAATCTTTCGCGTAAAATGACGAACTGCGTCAGTAAACAACCCTCAATATAAATACCTTCATCTATCAATTTTATCATTGCATAATCAACAGAAACAATAACATATAACAACTAATCAAAACTTAGAAAAAAGTAACGGATTCTACAAACATTTGCACCAAAGCAACGCATAAATTTATGTTGGGTTTTCTAAAAAAATCATAACTAATATATTTTTAACCAATATTGCCAACTATAATATTTTAAGTTATATACAATGATAAAAAATAAAAATACTTAAAACAGTTATTTTTTACCAAAAACATAGTTTGTAATTTTTTAATTTGGAAACAGAGTTCCATGCAAACGCCAAAAAAGCTTTAGATAAAAATGTATATAGTTATCTCAAATAGGAATATAAAATGAACTATTTTAAGAAGCCGTGAAAGATTTATTTAAAAAAAACCCAAAAAAGACAAATGAGTACTACTATTATAATGCCGTTTCTGTACACAGAATGATCAATCAACTGTTAGCGAAGCCATGAAAAAATGCAATAATGGAAAAATACGAGTCGTTGGCAAAAGCAAAACTAATCTACCAAGCAATAAGCAAACTAGTAAATCAAAATTGATTTTCGAAAACCAACGGACATCGGAAATATTACATTTAATTCCAAGCTAGTAACCAAAAGTTGTTCCAAAAACTATGGTACAAATTTCCATACAATTTTACACAACTCTTCCAGCACAATATTACCTTAACATTGAACAAACAGACACTGTTGAGTATTTAGACTATTTTTTCAAGACGATCTAACTAGAAACATATATAGATATAAAGAAAATTAAACCCAAAAGTTTTATGGCTGATAATAAAGACCATCGACTCAAGAAATCAATTTAAAAATTGAATCGAGCACGTAGTACATACAATTAAAAACTGCATTCTATTTTGATACAAATTCGACTAAAATACTTAAACCCAGACCCCTGCATACAAGACCTTTAAGAATAATTAAACATTTATTGTCGTTTGTCTTTATCTTAATATGTCTCTAAGACCGTCAAAAACAAGATGAATTATGAGTTTACAATCCGTTATGTTAAAAGCATTTTAGTATATTTTGCGTGCTGTATGAATTTTGGCTCAAAACATAACTGTCATTTTTACGTATGAAAAAGTATTAATTTTTCACTTCCGTTTTGACGTTAAGGAACACATAACATAAAACTAACGTTGCGCCTATATTATCCGCGTTGTAAATAGGTAAATCAACTTCGATGTGTATGTGTAACCTGTGAAAGTTTCGCTGGGGTAAGAATTCATTTCTATTTTACGACACGATTTAATTTCCTCGTATTATCATAGTGAGTTGGGTTACCTGCACGTGTCTGCCCCTTTGAAGTTGTTAAATGTTTCTCAAGTACAACTCTTTCGAGTAGATAAATTCATGTATATGTATGTTTTCATGATTAATTTATGCAGATTTGTTTGTATACTTACTTGTTAAAATTATCAAATTATCAATTGCGCTTTGCTTCTCATTGTTTAATCACGAGATTTGCATTGATTAATTTACTTTTCTTCGTTGTATTATATTCTCATACTTTAATATTAACAACTCAATAATAACACGTGTATAAGGTATTGCCTACTCTAAGGAGATTTATTTATCTTTTCTTAATACTGTAATAAATATCTCCTCGTTGTTATACTTGTGTTGTTCGATTTGTTTACGTTCAGTATTTATCAGTATATATTTCTCCCGTTTTGGGGTCTCTTAATTACACTATAATCAGCATATCGAGGATCACCTACGACTCACTCTCCGAAGCTCTGAGCTACCGCTTACGGCAGGTTGCGGTTGTATTGCCGTAACATGTCATGCATCGATTACTTCACAATTGCTTTTTTCAAAATGAGCTTAAATTTTAATGCTTTCAGGCATCATAAACGAATACTTTTTTTAAAGAAAAAAATTGCTTTCGCAAAAGCAAATTAACCGGTAGACAAACTGTTCTAACTAAAAAAAAATGCTAAAGGATTATAATTACTCTCATCCTTTTTAAAGGCACGATGCTAAAAAGTGTTATACAAACCGTTTATTAAACTACAGACTGTTCAAAAAATATTGACAAGCGTTTGAATTTCCCGCTTAATTTTTACAATTGGTAGTAGTAGCAGTGATTTCATTGCCGTAACGTAAAAAAATTATTGTCAGTTACGTATTATTTACATTAAATTGAAAAAAAAAATGATTAAAATCGGAATTCGTGATTATTGTTATTACGCTACTTGTCTTAAATAAGAAATGAGATTAGCAAAGACGAGAAACTATAAATAACAAACGACGATACTACTACGATATTGACTTAACTCACCACTTACTTGGTACAACTCTCCCATTCTAAAACCACCAAAACAACTGCGCGCCAAATTTGAAGGCTTCTCAAGATTTCTCGAACATTTCGTATTACACGATGACTAATTAAGAGAAGAATACTTCCAACAAGATGGGACAGCACTGCACACAGTATCAAATACTATTAGATGTATTCAACAATATTTCAGTAATTGTAGTATACGATCACCAGATTTAACACAAAAACTAACATGATGGCAACAATATGTCGAAAACTTATTTATTGATACGATCAAAGTCACCACCACATCCAGAGGAAAACAACGAAAAAGCTCCCAAAATCACAAAAGATGAAGTAAGACACCCATAACTTCAAAATAAAGAAAAGGCTGTAGGTGTCGACAAGATACACTCTGAAATACTCAAACTTATAACTTTACCAGGAAAATATTCAAAGTGATCTACCGAGCCGAAAAAATACCTTCAGATTGGCTGACAGCTACCGTATAATTAACAAATAATTATTTTCGGGTTTTGAACCGCGTTCCAGAATTACACTTTTCACAAAATTTATAAAACTTAGAAAACTTACAAACTTTGAAAAATTTACAATGTTTGACGTTTCGACAGTCATGTCGCTGTCTTCTTCAGTGAAGAAGAAAGAACAGGTCGAAATGCTACTAGTTCTTAGATTCTGTCAAGCAAGTGTCTCAAAAGTGTCCGCGTGTATCGAGAAAAGTTACCAAACCGGAAAATTCCAAATCACAAAACTTTTGTCCAAATCGGAAGAAGTCTTCAAGAAACAAAAAGTTTGAAGGCAGTCATAAATAACGCAGGAAGACTTCGACAAGCCCGAACATCCATTGCAGAAAATGCAATTCTTCAAAAAATTGATGACAATCCTGAGACCAGTACCAGAACCTTGCAACAAGAGACTCAGATTCCAAAAAGCACTGTAAGTCAAATATTTCGAGAATTATTACTTCGTCCATTCCACATTCAGCCAGATCACGTTTAAAATTTTCACAAATCTAGAGTGTAGAGTAGGCTACAACGGATTCCACACTAATATCTTGTTTACTCAGTCTTGTTTTGAAAATCCACATGCTATTAAAGGTAGACATTATCAACACGAATTTATAATTAAGGTTTAGCTCGGAATTATTTGAAATTTTATAGGTTGAACGTGCCGATTGCCTGATCGTCTGGATGGCGCTAAACTTACCCCTCAAAACATGTTCTTTATGCACGACGGTGATCAATTTGCTGGTAGATTAATTGGTAGGAGACAAGAAGCATTCAATGGCCTCCACGGTCTCCAAATTTAAATCAAAGGTTCAAATTAATAATTCCTAACAACCGTGGAACAGAATTCAAAATGCTGAAGACGCTCTACGAGAAAACGACGATATTTTAAGAATGCTGCATTTTAATGTTTACGTCGAATTGACCTTTGCATTAATAAAGGTGGAGGTCACATTGAAATCTTGTTGCAAAAGAAGTTTTGTCTTTATGTCTACCACAAACTAAATTTTGTATTACAATTTTATTAAACTTGTACTTAGAATATCGGTTTTCAGCATTTGGGAAAGCATTTTTTCCCTGAAACTATGCAAAACACGAAATTTTTACAAGAGTCAAAAAATGAAGATGGTGAGTAAGCCTTCCCGTAAAAAAAGTCTTAGTGCCGTATTACCACCCCTTACAAAAAATTATTTAATAAAATACAAAGGGTTGAGAGCGATTTTTACCCTTCTACAATTATTTTTGGGTTTTTTTAAATACTGAAAGTAGGATAATCCTTTTAAATGCACTTTTGCCAAATTTTATTAAATTTGTTATACGTATTTCGGAACAGCGTAGAAAAATATGATTTTTTAAGTAGATTTTGAACTCTTCTCACGTACAAACGGTACATTTTGGTACATACACAAATAGAGTCCAATCGACTTATTTTGACCTCTACAGTATGTGGTAGCTTTATTCTTAGCAAATTTGAGACACTCATGTAAATTTATTCGGTTTAAAACGTCTTTCGACGATGTCTGACTATTTTTTTTATCAATTGTTGCATTGCTCATCACTAAGGCGATTCACGCTTAATAAGTTTCGTATTACTTCCAACCAGGTTTTTCCTCTTTTACGTCTTCCCTACAGTGTACATTGTAATATTTGCATAGGTAGCCTGTAATTTCCCATTCCTTGTGCATGACCGTACCATATGCATTGTTTCCGTTGGATGTCGTCTAATAACGTATTAAAACGTTTGTGAAGTTATTGACAAATTTGAGACAATTACCGAAGAATTCTAGAGACAGAAAGATATAAAAACGATTGAAAGGAAGCATAAGTCAGTTTTTCGAATTGAATCGAGAAGATTTAGTTGGTTTAAATAAAATAAGTGATTAACACTTGTGAAGATAAATATATAAAGTGCCGGTGCTAGTAAAACATAAATACGTCGCGTACGTGTTGTTAACATAAACAAGTATCAGTTTTAGATAAAATTAAAAAGTGCGGACTAGTGATAGTAATATATAAATTAGTGTAAGTGTTATTCTTAAATATCGTTAGATTTTTAGTTACGTCGGTTACGTGTAGTTATAGTCGTGTAAATATTTTGTGTATAAATAAATTAGATTTAAAATTCGTTACAGTATAACCATATTTCCGTGATCGACTTTTAAACCTTTTGCGATCGACCGACGATTATAAAAGAGTTGTGCACATCTACAATTTGAAATAAATTAAAATCGAAAAATAATATATTATGTAATTGAAGTACCTGCGGATAAAGGGCTAATCATTAACAAAGTAAAAAGTTTCGACAAAAATTAGAAATGTAAAAAAATACAGAAAATAAAAACGTATTCAATAAAATAACATAAAAAATGCGGTATACATTTACATACAAAATTATGAAAACATGTGTTTTTTATATATAAAGACTCCTTTAGGCAACAGCATTGTACATTGATAGATGAAAAAATTCATTATATTCTCCTTAGCATTGTTAACAATAATTTTATATTTTTGCATTCCATTTTAATAAGTTTATCGTTGTGTAGTAAGTTTTTTTCGTTGAAATGTATTGTTCGATCCATGTCCACAAACAAAAATAATTTATTAGTTGAAATCGCTAGCATAGGATGATATCAACTCGTGTTCAACCACGATTTTATAAATTAATAGATAATCAAAATCAGACCAAAGTAGATAATTGTTATATTACTAGCACTCAACTTATGTAATTAGATACATCAACAACAGCAATATTAGTTTAACTCATACGCCATCAGTCAGACAAATTGTGACTAATTGGTGAGAGGGTGCTTGTAACAACGGCGCTTTCATATTTCATTGCAGTGTGCGAAATGTAAATTATGTGCTTTTTACTGCACATCCGTTATAGGCTCGTTACGACCGGACGAACGATTATAAACAGAAATCGTATGTTTTTGTTTTCTCTGAATGAAAACCAATTCTCAATTGACAGGCTAATTGTTATACATAATTCGATCGAAATATAAAACAAAACGAGCAATTTAATTTCAAAAAAAACTTTTACGTTTCTTTTTAGGTTGTCTTAAATCACGCGGATCTATTTTACTGATAAAACATAAGTTTATATGTTAAATAAAGATTTCTATATCAAATGTTTTCGCAAATGATTTATGTTTTTGGATTTGGTTTAAGGACAAACTCAATTAAGCCGCTTCAGTGATTTGCACGCAACCATGTACAGTTGCTTTTCTGATTAATGCAATTAATCACTTTTTTACAATAACTTTCTTTTTAAAGTCGTAAACAAAATGTAAAACATTTCAAAGAAAACCCAATGTATACTTGATTTATATGCAAAGTACATGATTGAAGGAAATTCAGCGGAAATACGGTAAGCATACCGGTTTCAATTTAATTTCTGTTTTTTCTTTTTGCTCTTCTTCAATTTTCTTTTAGTACTCCTACACATTGCACACGTTTAAAGTGGTTTATTTACGATTTTATAATGCTCATTTGAAAAAATTTCCCATAAAAAACTACACCTATCCTTTGAGTGAAGGTTGTAAATTAAATTTTGTTTGCATGTTTATAATATAAAGTTATAGTGTTATAAAGATCTACGTGTCAAATTTGAAATTTAATCTTGTTCTAAGCTTATTTTCTCTTTTTTATTATTAAATCAGTTGCATGCGTGTTAGACAATTTTAATAAAGCTGTGGTTTCAGTATCAATACGTTTGCATTTTTACTTGGTTTTTTAATTTAGCAAAAATACTACACATAATATAAGTAAAAACTGTCACGATAAAACCAAAATAAAATATATATGTGTATTACAATGTTTTTTATCACAATTCTTTGTGTACAGAAAAGAATTCAATATTAATATATACAACAAAAAATTGTATAACACAGCAAAAAAATATTGTGCTACATATCTGCTTATTCTCTCTATTAGAAAATGAAAATTCGACAAATTTTTCATAGCAAAGACGTTTTTAATTTAGATAAACCAATTCTGGGTAAGATGCTTAACTACTAGCATTATTTTGGCTGCAATAACAAGTAAACTGGTGCATCTGCTTGATAAAATACATATTTTACTATGTTACATTTGAATACAATTTAATTTACACAGTAATACTTAACTAGATGCTACTGAAATCGAGTAAAAATAAACAACGGGGAATATTGTCATTAAGCCAAATGACTATAGATCGTTAAAAGTAAAAGTAGTAATCACAAATTGCAACCGATATGAAAAAAAATCTACTCCTATATTTTCTAGATTTAATTTACGCCTCACTGCGTCTTGGCCATTCGTTCCACCAATGGTTCCACTAAGACTTAGCAAATCCAACCAAAATAAAAACTATCAAATACTGATAAACTGAAGAATCCCTTTTAATAGATTCGTTAAATTAACAACAGATAAAAGAACAAGACAAAAGAAAAAACAAGAATGAATCCAAGCTATCGGCAATTTTCGATTATATACCTAGTTAAAAACATCAAACCATTACTGGATTTGCATGAATGTATGGATGCATACACTGTTGAATCGACTAATAACCAAGTTGAAATCAAAGATAATTATAGTGCAATTATTAAAGCCCTACAAAAACCCAACACAAAATTTCACATCTAACAGCCTAAGCAAGATCAAAACTTTAGAGTAGTTAAGTTTAAAAACCTCCATCTTTCGGCAGATGAACAAAGAACTTAGTAACCACATTGAAATGAAAGTGTGGAAAATTTGTCTTTGGAGAAGAAAGAATTTGAGAAATTTTACCTGTTGAGTTGAATATGGATATATCATTCTTACAAAAAAGTTTTTCTAACTGATCTGTGACCTTATAAATAATGTAAGATAATCATGCCTATAGGAAGTAGAAGTAGAAATGTCAGTAGGTACTTGAGTACGAGGATGTAGACCACAACGATTTATAATTGGCTGAATATCCCGCTTCATATAATCATTATTTTCTAAGGTTCTAGTAAGATGATGGAGTTTCGAATCTAGATTCGCAGGTTGGCAAATAGAAAAAGCGCGATGAACCGAAGATTCAATAACACGCCGTCTCTGTGCCGGATGATAAAAAGACAAAACAAAAAGATCATTTCGGTTTCCATAGTGAATTTGATATCAGGATGTTGACTATTTAGATGATCAAAAAACCTAGACAATTCAAAACGACCATGAGATCAAACAATAAAGGTGTCATTAACATACCTAAACCAAACTTTAGGTTTTAAAATCGATGATTCTAAAGCAACCGCTTCAAAATATTCCATAAAAATGTTAGCAACCACACAAGATAAAAGACACCCATAGCAGCGCTCAAAACTTGTTCATAAAACTTGTTATCAAATTGAAAGTAAGTGGATAATAAACATTTATCAATAAGAGGAAGCAAACTCAAATCTTTGTCGTGGAGAGACAGAATTTGCTCGATGATAATAAGCAAATCTTTAATTGGAGCTTTGGTAAAAAGGGAAGTGACATCAAAACTCACAAGAAGCTTTATAGATTTCAAACGTTGAATAAAATTATAAGTAGCCGAGAATGAGAGAAAAGGTTTTACCTGTAAATTCAGAAAGAATGTTAAGCAAAAACTTGACTAACGTGTAAGTAAGAGATTTGATAGTAATTTTGGAAAATCGTTAAACTAGCACGGTGAAGAATGTCTTTAGACGAACGTGTCTGAATGTAAAATTTAATTTTTAGAAATTCAGGAATGATGTGGTTACGACAACGAGTAAGAAACGTCAAAGTGCACGAGTTTGTGACGGAGTTTGAAAAATACGAATGTTTTAAAAAAGACATTTTCTCCGTAGAAATTTTTAATGTCAGTCAGAGCTATACCACCGCTACGATATTTCTTCTACGGAGACAACTTCTCCTCAACTCATTTCTATGTAGTTTATAATCTGGCTTGATTCACAAGTCTGTAGTAAATCTTTGTTGAATTATTGTTTACTTTTTTAAGTGTTTGCCCTAAACACCCTTACTTAAGTGCGCGAAACGTTAGCAACTTCGGTTACAACATCAACTCGGTCCAAACCCGGAAAACGTTCTAATCTTAGTACGAAAAATATTGCTCAGCGGTGTTTATAGATGTTCAACGAGCGTTTTACTCGGTTTGCCAGAAAGTCTATGTTATGAACTAAAACAAAAGTACTACTCTATCATCTATCGAAAATAATCATATCGTACAATTTAAAGAAATATTGTTTTTGGTATAGCAAAAAGAAGAATTGTGCGAATTACGCGCCATTGACTGGTGCTTCCCAAAGCAGCGTATTGGGTCCAGTTTTATGTACATTTTACACAGCCAAGAAACTACATTCAACCTGACAGGCATGGTCACCTTTGCTGATGACAAGGCCGCATACATATATAGCGTACTTGTAAGAAATTGTCAGTACCTCTAATATCGCGGTTTAGTAATAGTTCTAGAATAAAGTGTTATTATTAATCAAGAAATTCACGTATTGCTAATTCTAAACGATAGTAAACAAGTAATGAGGCTTTAAAAAAATTAACTCAATCGAGAGTTTATCAATTTTCTTTAAAGCCAAAGCTGCCCAAATTCAGTTCTTGTCTTATCCACCAACGTAGGAACAAAACTTGGCAAGTTATATATTACCAAAAGTTACTCTATAATTGTTTATTTGTTTTCTTCTCGAGTATCTATACATTTATTTTATCGTCGTATTACTATTACTTAAATTTTGTCAAACACTCATTATTGGAAGTTAAGAATCAAGTCGACGCTAGTAAAACTATAATACCAAGCGTGCAGACCATTAGACCATTGAGAATTGGCCTTTAACATTTTTTACATGCGATATGTAGGTGCAATTTAATTATCAGTAGTAAAAAACATATCGATTAGAAAAACATATGTACAGAAAAAAAATTCCAATAAAACTCGCTCCAATATTAAAATGTTACATTAAAGATAACATTAAAATGTTAAACAAGCGGAATAGGTGAACGATCAAGATAATTTAATGCGAGCAAGATAAAATTTCAGTTTTTATGAAAAATCCAATTTGGAACAGAAATATTTTTTAGCAAAGTATATTTGAACGACTAAAAAACTCTTGTTAAAACTTATCAAAATATTTAACAGCTGCAACTTCCCATCATAATCACGCTATACCTCATCTTCGTTGGCATTTGCTTTTGTAAACTCAGTTATAAAAATTTTAAATCAATTGACAAAGATTTTATTCGTATTTTTACGGTATTAATAATTCAAAATTTTTCTGCCAATCTATATCTAAATTTAATTTATTATATATTAAAATTGTTTCAGCCAATCTTTCTACTAACTAAATATACAAGATGTTTCTGAAATTAGTAGTTAAACTCGGAGATTTATAAATTTTATCGTAGTAAGTAGTCGCCACTGACATTGAGGCATTTGCCCTAATAGGGTACAGCTTTTGCATAACCTTCTCAAACTATGTATGTTGCCAGCCATTTTCGTAAATTAGTTTTCAGCTTCTCGTTTTAATCCGCTGCTTCGTTAACTATAATTTCATCTTGGTAAACAAATACAAATCGTTCAGCGCCAAGTCAAATAACTTCTAACCGAAAATCTTGATTAGTTCTTTTGTTGTTGTTGCTGTATGAGGGCGTACGTTGCCCTGACGAAGGACAATAACTGATGACAACATGCATCTCTTTTTGTTTTCTATTGTCCTCCTAGTCACTACCAACCTAACAGAACTTAAGCTTCGTATGTATAAATATAAATTAGAGATGTCATTGTAAATTCAAATAGGAAGGTTTTTACAAAAATTTACATATAGCTTACGACTAATGGTCAACAAGTAAGAGTGGTATCGGTAAGTCTTTGTAATTTTTTCAACAACTTCAATGTTTTATATATAAATTGTTCTTAGTATTGTGTCGTAAACTGCGGTAAGCTTTAGACATTTCTGCTTCTATATGCACAGTCAGAGCAAAATCTCAGTAATTATAACTTCCATTGGGCCTGAAAACCACTTGTTCAATTAATATTGTGTTTACAATACAATTTAAATAGCATTTTACCATTAACATAAAAGCAAGAAATGGTTATAATAGAGGGCGACTTTATTGACAAGATTGGAGAAAGAAAACATAAAGATATTATTGGAAATTTTAGTTTAAATATGAGAAAACCCACTTTTTGTCTGAAAAACCAACTCGTGATTACCAGCACATTATTCAAAGTAGTACCAGAGAAGTGTTTCAGAACCATAACAGCATAGAACAATCATGGAATAAACTCAAAGATACAATGACAAATACGCTAAATAACTTGACAAAAGAAAAGAAAAGATAAGAAACAGAATTGGACGATGAAACATATGAATCTTCAAAAAAATAAGAACATCGAAAGCAAATGACACGTTAAATAATGTGTCAAAAATTGAACAATATGATACAAAGCATAACCTATTCCATTTACACAAAGAATTAAAGATGTGAACGGCACTAAATGAGCACAAATAATAGGAAAACTGGAAGAACGAAAATATTAAAATTATTAGAAGAAAATGGATAGATGCATTAACAAACGTGTTCAACACCATATATAATACCGAAAATATACCAACAGATTGGAAGAATCCACTTTTGTTATAACACCAAAAAGAAGCAAAGCGGTTAAATGCAGTGAGTTTAAATCTATCAATTTCATGGGCCATAGCTTAAAGGTGTTCCTGAGAGTGATACATAAGACAACATTCCAGAAAATCGAAGAAAAAATTAGTGAGATCCAATTCGACTTCCAAAATGAATTGGGAACCAGAGAAGATTTATACTAAGATGAGAACGTCAACCGAAGTTGCCAAAGTTTCGCCCACTTTCGTAAGGGGCTTCATCAGGGCGTGATTCAAACAAGCAACCGAAATCTAACTAAGAACTTCTCAAAAGTTAGGTAATCAACTTGTGAACCAAGTCAGATTCTAAACTCTGAAAAGGTACGAAAGAAACAATTAACTTGAAAAAGCAAACGAAAATCTAACAAAGAACCACTACAGAGTTAGGTGATCAACTTGTAAACCAAACCAGATTCTAAACTCCATAAAATTGCCTTAAAAAGAAATAGTATCCATATATAAAGAAGAAGTATGGTCACGGCTGGTTAAGCTCGACTCTGATTGGGTTACGGTTGAAAGGGGGCGTGTTTTCAATAACGGACTAATGACCGGGAACCAAAGAGTGGACAGCTCGAAACCATGATCACGATTGAAGTTATTGGGGTGTTTGATGATTTCTATCTCTCTCGGAATGGAGATTTAGCAATCACCAAAAAGTTATCAAAAACTATCTTCTGACTTGTAGCAAAATGATGTTTAGCAACCGCAGACTTAGAAATATGCCTTTTCCTTATACAATGATCATGTTCTGAAATGCGAGTAATGACTGAACGACCGGTTTCACCAATGAAGACTAAACCACATGAACAAAGAATTTGGTATACACTTTGAGATGAAAGTGTAAGAAATTTGTCCTTGGGAGAAGGAAGAATTTGAGAGATTTTGTCTGTCGAGATGAATATGGGTTTGATACCATTCTTATGAAAAACTTTGCATATTTGATCTTTGACTTTTTGAATGTAGGGTAAGAAAAGCCAATTTCGGATTGGATTCGGGAGTAGAAATGTCCTTTGGTAATCGAGTACGTAGATGATGTAGACGACGATTAATAACTCTATGAATATCTCGCTTCATATAACCATTGTTCACTAAGACTCTAGTAAGGTGATGAAGTTCCGAGTCGAGATTCTCAGGTTGGCAAATAGAAAAAACACGATGAACCAAAGATTCAATAACAGAACTTTTTGGTGTGCAGGTGTGATGAAACGAAGCATGAAGATATCTATCGGTATGGGTGAGTTTGCGATAAATAGAATGGCACAGAAGACCGTCGGGCTTGCGAGTCACAAGAACGTTTAGAAATGGGATAGAACCATTACTTTCGATTTCCATAGTAAATTTGATTAAGGTGATCAAGAAACTTAGACAATTCGAGATGACCATGAGACCAAACAATAAAAGCGTCGTCAATATACCTAAACAAAACTGTATGTTTTAATATTGATGATTCCAAAGCAACCGTTTCAAAGGATTCCATAAAAATTTTAGCTACAACAGGCGATAGAGAAGAACCCATAGCAGCACCAGAAACCTGTTCGTAAAACTTGTTATCAAATTGGAAGTAAGTGGAGGATAGACACTTATCAATAAAAGAAACCAAACTCAAGTCTTTGTCATGTTGAGACAGAATCTGTTCGATGATAATAAGCAAATCCTTAATAGGAACTTTAGTAAAAAGTGAAGTAACATCAAAACTCATAAGAAGATCTTGGGGTTCAAGTTTTATAGTTTGTAGACGTTGAATAAAATGCTGAGAGTTGGGATGTGATAAGAAGTTTTACCTGTAAACTCGCAAAGAATGTTTAGACAAGAACTTGGCTAGTGGGCGAAACGTTGGCAACTTCGGTTACAACAATGACGCGGTCCAAACCCGGAAGACGTTCTCATCTTAGTATAGACTCCGGCCGTGACAACCTTCGCTATTACAGAGAAGGTTTATTTAATTGTGCTGATATAAGATGTCAAGACGTTAACCATTATGTTTATTTCTGATCAATAGACAAAATGCAATATGACAAAATGATACAGATAACAAAACGGTTGGAGTAGACGATAAGAAGATTACGTATCATAGCTACTACTGGTATCAAACAGCAGAAATAAGAATCGACCATCAAACAAATCAATATTACAAGGTACCGGCTGTTCGAGAAATATTGATAAGCGTTTGAATTTCCTCCTAATACATTTAATTTTTACAATTGGTAGTAGTAGCGATTAAAAGTTAATTGCAGTAACGTGAAAAAATAATGGTCAATTACGTATTGTTTACTTAAATTGAAAAAAAATTTTTGACAATATATAAAATTCGGAATTCACTATACAGCAAAACCTCCGCATAACGGACAGTGTTTAGAGAACAGGGACATTTTAACTGTTCTAAGAGGAACCCACCCTCCGAATAACGGACTATCCCAATAAAGAACACTTTTTTTCTTATAAGGTTAAGAATTTCTATAATTTTCTTTGGTTTTCTAAAAAAAAACAGCAAGAAAGCATATTTTTTGAGTTTGTCTCACAAAAGCCGTAAAATAAAAGATACCATGTGTATAACACAAATTAGTAAAGAAAGGAAACGAGAGAAGTCATAAAAGTCGCTGTTTGTAACCTTGAATTCTTATGCTTGAAGCTCGACTGACTATGGTTGTAGTGACTGTACTTTCTTTGTGTTTTTTTTTGTTTATGCGATGGCAAACAATGGTGGCTTGAAACGAAAACGGTTGATCCTCAACAAAAAACTAAATTTTTTTACTAGTACCATTAATCGCTTGCAAAGAAGTTCAGTGTTGGTAAAATTCAGATCTCAAAAATCTTATCAAGTAAAGACAAATATCTTTATACAGCGTACGCTGAAAATAAAAGATTAGATTAGATGCCGAAGTTTTAATTTGGTTTAGAAAAGTTCCAGAAAAAAAAATTGCCTGTTTCTGGCCCTACATTACAAGAAAAAGCTAAGCAGAATTGAATGATTTTAAAGATTCAAATAGATAAATAAAAAATTTTGGAAAAGACAACATTTGATTCAAATTTATTGTTGTAAATGATTGAGAAAAAAATTACCCAGCATTTGTGCAAATAATTCGGAATAGAACATCTTTAATGCTGACGAAACTAGAATGTTCTTCCTAAGAAAACTATGGAGTTTAAAAAGGAAACATGCAGTTATTGAAAAATGTTAAAAAAAAGATTGACTGTGGTGGACATTGGTAAAGCCAAACGATCACAAACTTTTAAAAAATAGGACATTAATAACTTTCCTATTGGCTGGTATTGGAACAAAAAGGCTTAGATGACGACTGTGATAATGACTGATTGGCTCATAAAGTTTGATAAAGAGATGATTAAAAACAACAGAAAAGTTCTACTTGTTGTTAAATACGCAGCTCTTCGCCTTCCTTTAAAACTAAAAATGTCGAGCTGCTATTTTTTCCTCCACATATAACTCACTGTCACCACTCGACCAAGGAACAATTCAAAAAACTTTATTGCAAACAATTGTTACAAAAAGCGGTTGCCAATTAAAATGCTGGTGACTCTAGTACAATCAATGTTCTAGACGTTGTGTATTGGGTAGCATGGGCGGCAAGAAAAATCAAACCCGAAGCTGTAACAAAGTGCTTTTTTCGATCTGGTTTCAAAAACTATGTCACAATGGATGTAGACGTTCTCACTTACTATAATAATCTGGAAAAATCTATACAGAACTCAAACACCAATGATCCCAAAAGTGAAAAAGAAAACGAGACAGATGAAGATAATAAAACTTCACCTAATACCATCAAGGGTTTACAAGAATCAATATTACTCGCTCCATATATTAAATAGAGATGGGAAACACCTCTACTTTGTCTTCCATGGTAAGGAAAAAACAGAAATCCTATAAACAAACCAAATTGACCGACTATTTTCGTCGAATGTAGCTTGAATAACATTTCCTTGTATTTTTTAAAAAAATACCTAACGTTTGTTTTATTTTCGTACAATATGTATATGTATGTACTACATAAATAAAAAAGTTTAAAGTAATATGTTTCACTTTTAAGTTCGTCTTCTTTAATTATAGCCTTCTCTGAATAGCAGACAAAATCTCCGGGAGCGACAGTGTCCGCTATTCGAAAGTATATTAATTACCCAAATCTTAACTGAGTAAACATCTGTTATTACGCTACCTGTGTTAAATAATAAATGGGATTACCAAAGACAAGAAACTGAAAATAACAAACAACGATACTACTATACGCTAACGTTCTAACTGACAACCTACTTATCAATGAACGGTTCGCCTCCTGGTGAGTGGTAATTTTAGGTTTTAATCAAATTAATGATTCCTTCTTGTAGGAGGAACCTCCTACAAGAAGGAATCATTAATTTGATTAAAACCTAAAATTACTACTTATCAATGTTTCTCTCTCCTTAACTTTTCAAAATGTACTCGGAAGAGATATTCAATCAAGTTCTTATAGATGCAACAGAAGGAATAATTATTAATAGAAAAAGAATTTTATTTTATCTTACCTAGCAACGAAGAAGATTTTTAAAACCTAATGACTAAAATAAACGTAATACACGTAAAGACACAAGAAATATAGTAATCAACAAGCAAAATAATAACATAAACAATGGGATGATCAGTGACGTAGCCACAATTTCAGTTAGGGGAGGGGGTTTAGTTAGAATGTTAGTTTTAACTTATAACTAAGAATTTTGGAAACTCCCGCTGCGCTGGGTCTTTTTTGCAAACATCACTTTATTCGGGATTTTTAATAAATATTTCAAGAGGGAGCTACGTCACTGGGATGGTCATTAATAGAATAAGGCTGGATAGAACTAACAACATGAACCAAGTACCAACATAATCAACAACTATTAAAACGGTTATTGTACCACAAGAAGGTCGGTATATACCCTCGATGTAATTTGTTACTTGGCAATCAGCATTAATATAACTTTATTGACATCGGAGTGTCACTTTAATGAAAATATTTTGGTACAAAATTATTGGTACGAGTTTCATAGCTAATAGATTGCGTAGTGGTTTGTATACGCAGCTATCGTTGTATATGTATCATTCTGTTATAAATTCAACGCAAAAATTTAAACGCTCAAAGCATCAATTTAGTTTATACAAAATTCATGTAAGCGTTATATATACTTTTTCATACTGGTCATTTTGCAAACGTTGCATAATATTTTTCTCGGCAATTATTAATCTGAAGATGGCAATTTATTTACTACTAGAACAGGAATCGAATACATATGTGTACTTATCCACTTAATCTATTGTGTATCTTACGCAAAAACAATTTGTAAAAAAAGATAAATTATTTTAGACATGATAATTATAAATAATTAAATAATAATTCAACGTCGTGGAATAACAATAATTATTAAAGGTAAATATATATATAATTTTAGACATAAATGTTTCACCATAGAACATATTAATAATTTTTTATGGTAAATGGTGTAAAAAAAAATTATTAAGATATAATTTCATTTTATTTTGGCGGTATTATAAACTAATCAGCATAATTTGCCGCATCCTCGTACGCACCAAAGCCTTACGAAAAATGTCCGTTTTTGTCCGATAAAGTATAACGTAGTATAACCTCAGTTTTTTTATTACTTTAAATGCTTGTTAAAACGATGTCCACTACCATATAAAAGTTTAAAATATTGTATTCCAATACGTAATTTGTAATTACAGTATATTTAGTTTAGATTTTCACTAAACATAGTAAAGTTAAAAAATATAATCATTATTTATACTGTGCATATTTGTATTAATCAACATGGGAGCATATAATTTAATTAATAAAAATTTGATAAAGAATGATGGAATAATCATGTTATGTGATATGATTTGGGCATCACAGTGACATTCAGCTTTCTTATAGATGCTATCATTTTGATGCCTCAAAAATGATAGTGACAGTTTATACATACCGATTTCATGCGGAATTTTCGACAGAAATTTTGTATGAAAAAAGTAGCCAAAATGATGTCTAATTGATACCTGAGAAATGTTGTAGAGCCTAGCGCTCAATACTTTTTTCAGTTATTTATTACTGTTCTCCGACCACAAAAGATTTGAGAAAGCTCACATAGTTTGACCGGCAATTGGTGCTTTTGTTCAACAAAAAAGCGAGCCCGATTTACCTACATCTGGATTAAAAACAGATCAAATTAATCTTCTCCGCTCGGATTTAAAAAGAACAATGCATGCCGTTGTGTTCAAGTGCTTTGCGTAAAAGTAAAAGAACCAAAAACATTCAATCAGCCATTATAACTACATACTTACTATTGATAAACACAAAAACATCTTAAGAAAATGATAAACTAATTTAACAGACAAATACAATTAATCAAAAATATAAATAACATTATTTAAATTGTATTTAAGAAGAAAATATAACATGGAGTCAATGCCATCGTTTTATTTGATATCGATTTTGTATACACCAAAACTTATTAGTTTTATAATTTCGTCGATAATGTAAAACAACGCCCATCTCTAAAAAGTTAGACTTGGTGACGACAATTCAAGTACATCGATGCCATCAGTATAATTCGTCACATAAATAAATTAAATTTTTAACCCAATTAAATTAGAAAAAGTTTGAAAACTTAATTCAAAAATAAGTGAGTTGCTAAGAAATAACGACGTCAAATGTAAGTTCTTTAAATTGGACTACAAGGAAATGCGTGTTACAATAAAGTTTCTACAAAGACAAAATTTAATTAGTCAACTTTATATATAATTATGCATAAACTTATTTTAATCCTTTTGTTTAACATAATATACATTTTTAATCTAATTTTCTCTAGAGTTTAGTATAAACATGAAAACGTTATACGTACAAGCTCCAGCAAATGCACGCTGCTAATTAAATTTAAAGTGCATGTATTTTCTCTAATGCATAATGGATAAAGCAGCTTACATTTACTATACATTTCAATCCCGGTTTTTCTAAGTTGGTTGGTTGCTACACGGCAAATTTGCGTGTTGTTTAATAATTGGCCAGAATCTACAACAACATCTACCTGGTTTTATAATTACACATATTTTTTTTAAATAAATTGTTAATAAATTATAGATTTTGCACTAAGCAAACGCAACAAAATATATCTTTGTACACAATTTAAATTTACTTTTATTATATCAAGTTGTTTGCTGTGCATTAAATTAACTGAAGATTTCGTATACAAGTGTTTGATAAAAAACCATTTGAAAAAATCCTTTTCAACTATTATATAATTATCCTAATAAAACTAAAATATATCCTTTTAGTTTAATATTTATATTTCATTATTTCTTAAAAGAATACGCAGACCTATGAAAGATTCAGCAAAAAGTAACCCCTCTTCGCCAACAGCTGCCGCGCCACAGAGTGCATTGGCTTTTAATGTAGGTACCTATATTTTCTATAACAATAATAAATATTACCGTAGAGTACTAATTAGAATGAAACTCAATGTATCGGTGTTATATTTTTTTTACGCACGTAGGATATCTAATTTTTTTAAAAAATAACATTAAGTTTACATTCTCAAAACCAAAAATAAATTCACGGTTTAGTTTATTTGCAATAAGCTTAAGTGTTACATAAGATCAAATGTTGATCTAAGCAATCTTTATAGGTTCAAACAAGAAAAAATTACAAAAAACACCGAATTCCAAAAAGCGAGAAATGTAGACTAACAAAATATTCCATTTAATCAAAATTTACGCAATTCCACAAGCGTGATAATATTAATCACAACCATAAACATTTTCAATTCTAGGAAATACCAAAAGGTGTTAATACGTTATGAGACAATTCAGTTCAATTTCAATATACAACCCAACACGTAATTGCCATTATCAAACAATACGTGTAACACTTAACATTAACTCGACATTTTGGCAATACAAAATAAATAATTATTTTAGAAAAAAAATTCTTTCATTAATGATTCGTCCTTTCTTTATAAGAATGTTAAAATGCTAAGAAGAAGAATAAAAATATTTAAAAAAATTTATAAAGTAAAGGTGATGAAGGTACAGTCTTACATAAAATTTTTCAAGTAGGCTCTTAATCACGTCTTCATAGTTTTTAGTATCATATTTTTAATATTTTTACTTAATGTCATCTTTAATTATATTAGTACGAGTGCTTTTTAAACTAAACTTTTCTTTTAATGTTGCAACTTACCTTAATTGGCAAATATGCTCTTAAAAAATAGAAATTAAAAAAAGCAGCATTTTAAAAAAAAATTGTGTGTGTCAGCTCCGACGCACGACTGGAGTTTACTCCTTAAGTTCGATAGTCTAACCAGACGCAAAAAGGGTTTATTTAACTTAAAAAAGATTGATACTGTATGAACGTAAAAAATAACTTTTCGAAAGAAAATTTTATGAAAACATTATTATAATGAAAAAATATTGTCGATTTTTCTGATAATATTATCGAATTATTGACTAGAATTGTTAATATTTAAAAATTATTTATAAAATAAATCATAATAACCTGGTAGAATTTATAGACATCGAATTTTTGGTTAGGTTAGAAATTTTCTATTTTATGTGGATGCGCTCGATAATTCATATTGGGTTAATTATTATCTAATTTTATGTATATTTATATGAACTACATCGATAATTATTAAAATATTTTATAAATACAAATTGCACATGCTCATATATACATATAATACATGAATTATAACGCAGCCACGTGTTTGTTAGATTTTCCGGCAATATCATCTAAACCTCTTTCTGCCATAGTTATTTGAAAATACTTTCAGTTCACTTTAGCGGAACACAATGATAAAGATTAAAACTTCACAATAACAATATCAATTATTGATATTTATAATAAAAACAGCAATATAAGTAAAATTAGAAAGTTGCGCGACATAGGATGCGCACCAAAAACGTAACGAGGTCATTCATCGATAGATTTTACTCCTAAGATTTTTCTCATACCGGGTCCCTTATATATGCAAATCGATTCTTAAGGAGTAAACTCCAATAAACATCTTAAAGTTAAAGATTTTCGTTGGCAAGTTTTAACGAGTTTACAGTTTTAAAGTGATAGGAATTAAGCTTTTGGCGGACAAATATAGTTTCTCTCTTTTAGTAACTAAACGTAAGATTCTAATTTTTATACAATTGTATATATAAATTAGTTACTAAAAGAAAACGTATCAAAATGGATGTAGAAAGACTGAATTATTCTTTTATTGGATTTAAATAATTATTGAATTAGTGTTGTAACGGCGTCTATACTAACGTCTCAATTGAAGATAAAACAGTCACCAATGAAATAGACTAAAACTGAAACTCAAATAAAATAATGAACAAGTCCATTCTCAAAGCACTAAAGTAAGAGAATAGACAAAATAGAACTGATAAAAGAAAATCTTTGCTCTTTCAGTTAGAAACGAAACAATCACATATTACATGCGATATCGGTGTTGCGGCCATTTCAATGACTTATAACCCAATTTACAACAACTGAAATGTAGCATCTTTGTCGTGAGTAGAATAGATCCAAAATAAAAAAAAATATATATATATAAAGAAAACTTTTTTTAAAGGAATCGTTATAAATTTCTAGTACAAATTGAAGCACGTACTGCTTCAGCAGTTTTATAGTATATTCTTCATTCCCTCTACAAATCACTGAAAATT
Organism: Aquatica leii; assembly: GCA_035610365.1. Lineage (NCBI taxonomy): Eukaryota > Metazoa > Arthropoda > Insecta > Coleoptera > Lampyridae > Aquatica > Aquatica leii. Next base: position 61,760,621 of record CM069436.1, read on the forward strand.
TATAACTTAAAATGGATTCACGTGCACATATCCGGTTGACCAGTCACCGTGTGGTATCTAAGAAGTCACTATAAATTAATGTTGTTCGTTGATCTGCTCCCGGAAGAACTGCCATAAAATGTATTGACAAATGCCAGAGGGATTCGCCGACCAAACATATAAAATACGGACTTGTCTATATTCAAAGATCGTAGAATTCTTAACGTAGGACCTTTGAAAATCTCTTAATCTTACATGTCGAGAATTTCTGTAATCGTTACGTTTTTATTATATGCAAGTTTAATATTTTCGTCTCAGTTTTTTTTTTCAAAAGTTTTCACATTCAAACTTGAAACAAAACGTCAATTTCTATTTACATAATTTTAACTAACGAAAAAAACTTTTAGTCTAAGTTAATATTCGGAACGGAATTACAATATCCGACCTGAATCCTAATAATAACGTTGTAACAAAAATCCATTACAACCTATCAATCAATTCTTAATTTCCTTTGACGCTACAAATTCTTTTTCAACACAATTATTATGTGATGAAAAAATTATAAATAAATAAGCAGTTACTTATACCCTTGCGTTGGTAATAAATCAATATGCATTATCTGTCATGGATGATCAAATTGTCAAACACTGTTAAATATTTATAAATAAAAAAAATAGTAACATTTAGCGCTACATCATAAGCTTATTAATCCGATATTAAATCTAAGCATGAAAACATAAATATACAAAAACGTTTCTGCTTTAAGAGTCTACTTTAACATCTTATTCTAAAATCTTGTACAAATATTGTATCTAACAGAAACTGTCGTATCTTCGTAACGAGAAATAAAAAAAAAAAGAAATTTGTCATAAGGTGAATTTGGCGTAAAATGCTGACAACATAACAATCTAATATCGGCGTAGTTAATGGCATAGTATTACCGGATCATCGTATTAAACTAAAACAAACATTTAACATACAAACACTTTGTATAAACGTTGATTTGAGCTGCGAACTAGAATCTCAAATGTATAAATCATCATTAAAACCAAGCATCTGTGAAATCATCCTAAATTACATTTCAATTACGACCCAGAATTAGAACAAAAAATTAAACGAGTGAACATCGCCCGCATAAGCTCACGGAAGAAGTGAAACTTCTTTGGTAAATATTTAATTTAATTTTTATTTATTGATGAAAAAGTAAAATGTTCCTGAGACTCTGTCATTTTAAATTAACCAACCAAGTTTTATTTTGACAATAATCATGTTTTATATTCTAAAATATAAAGGCCCCGTAGTTATAAAGTGTTCCAAGAAAATCAAAATATTTTACAAATTAGTAATATATTTATAGTAAACTTACATGTTTTTGCTACCACAAAACTCTAAGCAAGGACCACGCTAAAAACATCGGACCATGCTAACCGAAAAAGGAAAGTTTACAGATTCAGTTGAAGGTACTCTGCAGGAGGAACTACGTTAACTAAAATTCTTCTTCTCAAACGACGAAACACGACCTTGGTACGAATTTAATAAAAATTAAAAAAAACCAGGTGCTACTGACTAACTTTATAATAAGCAAAAAAAAATAAAATAAACTCGCTGTTGACAATAACATGTATATACATAAACTAAATTAGCTGTGATTAAACAACCGACGGACGTCAGCCGATGACGCACGTGGAGGATAATCAATAAAACATATCAATTTATTAACGATGCAAGGTGGTTATTTAGAATTACACTTTATTTGTTAATTTTTTTCCCTTCATTTACTAAACATTACTGCTAATTCTTTGAGTGATTTGGAATTTTTTTCATTAAAGTTTAACAGAATAACTTTGAGTGTTCTTTTTCTACTCCACCCTGGTCGTTGCATGGATGGTTTCGCAATAAGAAAATAAAAATGATTTCGCTCGCCGGAAACTAGCAGAAAAGATACGCAAAAAAAGGATGCGATTTTTTTTTTATTGTAGAAAAGTTTTCTTCAAAACACAGTCCAACCAAAATTGAGTTAGCAGCGGACGGAATTTTGAAAGCGTGGTATTTGTAGCGAAATAAATCCAACCTCGTCGATAAGGTACCTGTGGCACAAATTGTGCTTCCCAAAATTCTAGCGACAATTAAAACACAGAAATTAATGTCCGCCAATTTACAAAATCCAAGATGATGCTAATAGAAATATATGTATATGTAAACGACGGTACTACAGTTTTAGAATCTTTGATGGCTACGACTTTTACTTCTTGTTTTTTTTTGAAAAAACTCCCACTGGACGCTGTATTAGGTTAAAAAGAGATAGAAGATCAAAAATGTATGTGTGTCTCGCTCTAACATATACAGAGCATATTTTGAAAAACATACACAATGCGTACACCGAACCGCACGAAAAGCAGATTCAAATGAAGAGATGCGTACACAGCACAAATTTAACAAAATAATTTAGACACGATTACATAAGGTTTCAAGTTAGAAAAAAGTAGAAGCAAGAAAGAAAAAAATAAATAAAAAACTCAACTTCTAGCTCTGGTCCATTGTTAACAAACACGATGCTGCTGATCACTAAAACGTTTGATGTAAACTAGCCTTTAGTATTTGGAGTTTAAAATAACGACCTTTAATGACACGTACAATATTTTCATAAAAATTTAAGAATGAAAACAAAAATAGATACTTTTAGAAAATTTATTAATTGTTTGGTAAGTGAATTAAATATACAATTAGACGTTTAGAAGTCGCAAGAGTAAAACGAAACTCGTTTAATATATCTCGATTGTAGATCACCAAAAAGATTGAAGGTTATGAGAAAAATATCACTAGTAAATGCAGTAAAGTCAGAAGGTAAAAGAAAAAAAAACAAAACAAAATTATGAGGTTACATGCATTAAACAGCGTCGAAAAATAGTGTAAAAAGAGAAAGTAAACCCATTAAAAACGGCAATCGTTCCGTTTACCAAACAACGCTCGTGATACCGGACTAATTTCCAACGCTCTCTCTCTCTCTCGACTTATTTTTTTTATATATTTAAGTAGAATGAGGGGGATTTCTTATCAGCTAATTAACCATCGCTAATTAACTGATAAGAAAAACCCCAAATGACTTTCAAGTGACCTCACTATTGACCTCGGCGTGAACGTGCACAAGCGTTTTTCGTGAAAGTTTTTTTTTTCTATCTCAAATTTTCCTTTTTTATTTTACGTAATGGCATAACTGGTAATTTTCTATGCGTCATAAGACTTTCCGATTTACTCACCTTTTGACCTCGGAAGGAACGTGGGCGACTTTTGGTAATGTTTTTTTCTCTCTCTCTCAATGAAATTTTTCTTCTCTCTCTTACAGGGAATTTTTTTTCTCTCTCACAATTTTCCTTTTTATTTTACATCATCTGGTAATTTTTATGCGTCATAAGAACTAATGATTCGAGTGAGAAGGAAAATATTTTTATTAAAAAAAGCTGTGGGTGTACCTGGATTTGAACCCGGGTTTCTCGATTACAAACCAACGACTTTGGCTAATGCTCCACGAGGGTATTGGATTTAAAACAGTCAATTTAATATTGTATACAAAAATTGCAAATTAAAAATTTCTTATGAAAGATTAGTACTAAAATGGCGAGTTAATTTTTAAATAAATGTGAAACTACTACATTGCTTGTATATTTACGCGAAAGGCAAAATTGCTGTTTAAAATTTAGATTTTAATGTGCAAATAATTTAATAATAGTACTTTTGTTTCAGAAGTAATAAAGTTGTAAAAACTGTAAACTAAACTAACTAAAAAAAATAATTAAATTAATTTGCGCGTTTATCTTTCAAATTCAAGTTTTAATGTTTTGAAAAATTATGTGATATACATATATCTATCAAAATTCTAAATAAAGCATAATTTTATATCGTCAACATTCATGTTTTAAAAGAAATTTTAATTATGGGAAAATAACATTAATAAATGAATTTAAATAAGTAAAACAGAAAAACAATGTACAAATAGTATTTATTTTAAATTTAGATTTCAATGTGCAATAAACAATAATAAATAGCTTTATATTAAGAAGTAATGTAAAAACTGCAAAACAACGAAAATAATTTGCACGTTCAAACTAAAGTTAAATAACTATGATACAAATCTATCGATATTTTAAATACAGCACAATTTAAGTCGTCAACGATTCATGAATTAAAACGAGATTTTTTTAGAGAAATGTGAAACTTCTAAATTACTCAAGCACTAAAAATAAAAGAGTACAGAAAACAATTTTTAAAATTTAGATTTTAATGTGCAAATAATTTGATAATAGTACCTACGTTTGATTAAGAAGTAATGAAATTGTAAAACTGTAAAACAACTAAATTAATTTGCGCGTTTATTTTTCAAATTCAAGTTTTAATGTTTTCAAAAATTATGTTAAATGATAATTGTGATATATATCTATCAAAAGTTTAAATAAAGCATAATTTTATATCGTCAACATTCATGTTTTAAAAGAAATTTTAATTATGGTAAAATAATAAATGAATTCAAATAAGTAAAACAGAGAAACAATGTACCTAGTATTTATTTTAAATTTAGATTTTAATATGCACTAAATAATAATAAATAGCTTAGATTAACAAGATATGAAAAAAAAAATTGTAAAACAACTAAATTAATTTGCGCGTTTATTTTTCAATTTCTAGTTTTAATGTTTTAAAAAATTATGTTAAATAATAATTCTGATATACATATATATCTATTAAAATTCTAAATAAAGTTTAATTTTATATCATCAAGATTTATGTTTCAAAGAAATTTTAATTATGGTAAAATAATATTAATAAATGAATTCAAATAAGTAAAACAGAAAAACAATGTACTTAGTATTTATTTTAAATTTAGATTTTAATATGCAATAAATAATAATAAATACCTTTAGATTAATAAGAAAATGAAAAACAAAACTGTAAAACAACTAAATTAATTTGTGCGTTCAAACTAAGTTAAATAATAATTGTGATATAAATCTATCAAAATTCTAAATAAAGTATAATTTTATATCGTCAACATTCATGTTTTAAATTAATTTGCGCGTTTATTTTTCAAATTCAAGTTTTAATGTTGTCAAAAATTATGTTAAATAATAATTCTGATATACATATATATCTATTAAAATTCTAAATAAAGTTTAATTTTATATCATCAAGATTTATGTTTCAAAGAAATTTTAATTATGGTAAAATAATATTAATAAATGAATTCAAATAAGTAAAACAGAAAAACAATGTACTTAGTATTTATTTTAAATTTAGATTTTAATATGCAATAAATAATAATAAATACCTTTAGATTAATAAGAAATGAAAAACAAAAACTGTAAAACAACTAAATTAATTTGTGCGTTCAAACTAAGTTAAATAATAATTGTGATATAAATCTATCAAAATTCTAAATAAAGTATAATTTTATATCGTCAACATTCATGTTTTAAATTAATTTGCGCGTTTATTTTTCAAATTCAAGTTTTAATGTTGTCAAAAATTATGTTAAATAATAATTCTGATATACATATATGTATCTATTAAAATTCTAAATAAAGTATAATTTTATATCGTCAAGATTCATGTTTAAAAGAAACTTTAATTATGGTAAAATAATATTAATAAATGAATTCAAATAAGTAAAACAGAAAAAATGTAAATTTAAAATTTAACGCGCAATAAATAATAAATAGGTTTAGATTTAAAAAAATTTAAAAAAACTGTTAATCAACAAAATTAATTTTGCGAGTGAATAGTTCAAAGTTTTTAAACATAAACAACAATTAAGTTAAAATAATATTCATAAATTAATTCAAGTAAGTAAAACAATAAATATTGTATTTAACAATCGTGAAGTAAACTAGTATGAACAATTTAAAAAAAAATAATTAAAATAGACTTACCAGAAGAAAAATGTACACAAGCTTTGTTTAAATATTCGAATTTTAATTTATTATTGTTTAAACACACATGCTAACACATTCACGTCTAAAACCGTACTAAAAACAATTAGAAAAATTATTTTCCCAATGTCATTGCTTTCTAAAACCGTCAAATCGATTTACTTGAAGATGTGAAAGTTGACTTTAAGAAATCGCACTTACTGTTTTTCGGAAAACCAAATTTACTAAATTAACCGATTTCAATGTAATTACGCACAAAGCGCAGTGATTAATAAAAGTTTAAACTTTCCTTTGTAATAAGCCGGTATGAATCAAATATTGATTATCGTCAATTACATGTAGTTTAAAAGTTGTTTTCTAAAATAACGATTATTAAGACAAAGACAAAAAAACTAATTTGCGCAAGTTCACGTTTATCCAACAATACTCTTCAAGAAGAATTGTATAAAAAGCAAATTTTTCAATCACTCTTATTTAGTGTTTTTCAAATTTTGAATCAAACGCGTAAAATAATGTCTGCTTCAACTATTTTAAATCTTTTTGCTTGTGGCGTGTTCCGTGATGACGAATTAGTCGAAACCTATGAAGATTTATGTGAAAGGATTGTATTGCACAACGACGTTATCGAACCGGAAGATGAGAAAATTTTTGAACAGTTTATACAAAGAGTTAGCGATATTAAGGTAAATAATTTTTTATTAAAATTGATTTTTTGTTAATCTAAATTTACGTCAATAACAGAAAACTGAAACATTGGATTTGAAGATGCAACCGTCAACATCCAAGAATAGCGATTTAGATGTAAGTTGTTTAAATTTTATATTTAACGTAATTATAAAACTTTATATCACTATTATAGACGTTTGTTGGAGGAAGCGTAATAATCCCTAAAGATTTTAAGCATTTTAATGTTATCAGCGAAGGCGAAAAGCAGATTAAGAAATTTAAAACCTTATGTAAAACTATGGTGTTTAAATTTAAGGAAATTAGCGAATCTACGAATCCTATGATCTGGCTAGAGGTATTTTAATTTTTTTTTTCATACTGGGTTTTGTTTAATGTTATTACCTTTTTAGAATGCGTTTAATGAAATTATGGGATATCTGCTGATTGAGGCTGCCCCATCAGACCGCATAGGTGTAGTTTTACGCAACGAAAACTACCCCGAAAAACCAATTGGCATTTCATTTAGACGAAGAGATCAGTTGAATTCTAAAGTTGTTATGGCGACATTAGAAAAAATTCTACAAAGTAATGCCAACTTCTTTGCGTCTGATGCCTTAAGTTTGCAACTCGATCGCGTTGCTTTACCGATCGGATATGGCGGGTACAACAGGATGGTAGGCGTAAGTTACGAAGAGTTTTGCAGAAGAAAACAAGGGATTATTTTAATTCCAAACGAAGACAACCTATGTTTGGCAAGAGCTTTGATAGCAGCTGTAGCATGGGCCACCAAAGATAATAATTTGAAATCTTTGGTAAAGTGTGGCAATCCTTTGATGACGTCTAAAGCATTAGATCTATGTAGAGCTGCAAATGTAAATCTTACCAACGGAGGCAGTAGAGATCATATCCATCAATTTCAACAGTATCTGGTAAATTATACAATTGTGGTATATAATAGTCGCTTAGGAAAATCGGTATATTACGAAGGACCCCGCATCACAGGTAGAATCGTGTTAAATTTAATTTTAGAAAATAACCATTACAATGTTATTACAAATTTATGTTCAGCATTTTCTACTACATTTTTTTGTGAGATGTGTCGTTTTCGTACAAACGATAAAACTAGACATAAGAATTGCAAATACATTTGTCCGGCTTGCCATTCTTCACCTCCATGTAATAAAGATCTTGCCGTTATTTTATGCAATGCATGTAATAGAGACTTTCGGGGACCTAATTGCTTCGCAGAACACGCCAAAAAATTGTGTAAGTCTTTAAAACGGTGTAATTCATGTCTAAATAGTGTGTGGGTAGATAGGTTCAAATCTCATAAATGCGGGTACAAATATTGTAGTAATTGCAAAGTAGAGAAACCTACTCGTCATCAATGTTTTATGAGTAAAAGTTCTTCGAAAAAATTAAATCAAAATTTTGTTTTCATTTTTTATGATTTTGAATGTCGGCAGGATACCTGTATAAATAATAATTCTAATATCTTTTTGCATATTCCTACGTTATGTGTAGCACAACAAGTATGTAAGTCGTGTATTAATATTGATGACATTAATCAAGATTGTATAAAATGTGGTAAACGACAACACATTTTTACGGATAATCCTGTCGACAATTTTCTAAATTATGTTTCGGCTTTAAGAAAAAAAATTAATAAAGGAAATTTCGTGGCATTGGCACATAACATGAAAGGGTACGACGGGGCTTTTATTTTAAAATCGTTGTTTAAAAATCCGAGTGCATGGAACCCTAAAATTATTACTACCGGTACTAAATTAATGTCGATAAATTGCGATGGTAATATAAAATTTATAGACTCAATCAATTATATGCCAATGCCACTATCCAAGTTACCAAAAACGTTTAATTTTCCGGGTACTAAAGGTTATTTTCCCCATTTCTTTAATACTGTAAAAAATCAAAATTATGTCGGACCTATGCCCCCCGCACATTATTATGGCTGTGACGAAATGTCAACTTCCAATAGAAATGACTTTTTGAAATGGTACGAAGAACAGGTAAACAATAACTTTGTTTTTGATTTTAAAACGGAAATAATAAAGTATTGTGTTGCCGACGTAGATATTTTACGAAAAGCTTGTTTAGATTTTTGGACCCGCTTTACGACATCTAATGGAGTTGACCCGTTTATCGAGTCTTGCACAATTGCTGGCGCCTGCAATCTAGTGTTTAGGAGAAATTATATACACGCAAATTCTATTGGACTTATTCCTCCCAATGGGTATCGAATGGCTGACAAACAATCTGTGATTGCTATCCAGTGGCTACTTTGGTTAGAGTATTCTTTAAATATCAAAATTCAACATGCGGGAAATAACCGTGAAGTTAGGTTAAAAGAGGGCTTCTTAGTTGACGGTTTTGTACTGAAACACACACGGTGTATCAGTTTCATGGTTGTTATTTTCACGGTTGTGAAACTTGCTTTCCCGATCAAACAGCTAAACTTAGCGGCGATAAATATGATACCATGTGTGCAAGACGTGAAAAAACTGAAGCTACTGCAGCTCGAATCCGTTCTTCTGGCTACAACTTAGTAGAGATGAAAGAATGTGAGTTTAAAGAATATCTCAAAATGAACGTCGAGGCTTTTGAATTTACGACAAGTCACGCCATTATTCGGAATACACCTTTAAACCCTCGTGACAGCTTTTTCGGAGGTCGTACAAATGCTGTAAAATTATTTTACAAGGCAGAAGAAAATGAAGTTATCCGCTACCTGGACGTTTGTTCTCTTTATCCATTTGTAAATAAATATGGTAAATATCCTGTTGGCCATCCTAAAATTCATGTTGGTAATGACATCTGTAGCCGTTTATCTTTAGACTCCGTTGAAGGCATTATTAAATGCACCGTCCTTCCTCCTACTAATTTATATCATCCCGTTTTGCCTTGTAGAATGCACGGTAAACTTATGTTTATTCTCTGTAGAGTTTGTGGGGAACAAATGTTAAATTCTAATTGTTTACATACAGACGATGAACGTAAGTTTACTGGTACTTACGTTGCAGACGAACTTCGAGAAGCGCTGTCACAAGGATATAAAGTTATAGAAATTTATGAAATTTGGGAGTACGAAGTTGCACAATATAGTAGAATTTCTAGATCCGGAGGTTTGTTTTCGACATATGTTGATAACTTTTTAAAACTTAAGCAGGAATGTAGCGGGTGGCCTTCGTGGTGTACGGATGATCAAGCAAAGGATCGGTATGTATCTGAATATCTTCAACGAGAGGGGATTGCATTAGATAAAACAAATATCTCTGTTAATCCGGGTTTACGTTATATTGCTAAATTGTGTTTAAATAGTTTTTGGGCAAGTTCGCTCAAAAGGAAAATCTAATGCAATCCTCAATCATACAGGACCCATATGATTTATTTACGATGCTAACCGATCCTTCGTTAGAAACGCATTCGCTTACCGCTGTTAATGAAGACACAGTTATTTTAAACTGGGATAGGCCTACTGAAGGAATTGTAGGTTTGAAAACGGTAAATGTAGCTGTAGCCACATATACTACTGCCAACGCACGCTTAGAGTTGTATAAATATTTAAAACAACTAGACAAACGTGTACTCTACTTCGACACGGATTCCATCATTTTTACAGAGAAACCAGGAGAATGGGTTCCCGCAACAGGAGATTTCCTTGGCGATATGACTGACGAGATCGAATGTTACGGTCCTGGTAGTAAGATTGTTGAATTTGTGAGCGGCGGTCCAAAGAACTATGCCTTTAAGGTATTTTCAACAAAATCTAACAATTTTCAATACGTATGTAAAGTTAAAGGAATCACTTTAAACTTCAAAAATTCACAAAGCGTTAATTTTGAAACCCTTAAAGACATGGTTGTAAACCAGGCAGAGGACACGTATGTTCAAACAGATCGACGCATTTCACGAAATTCCATGTTTGAAGTTCTTTCTCGACCCGAAAAAAAAGTGTTTCGTGTTAACTATACGAAACGACGTCGAATAGAGGATAGCCTAGATACATTACCGTATGGATATAGAACGTAACATTATAATGGTTTTTTCTTTAATTTGCTAGATACTGTTGAAATGATTATAATTTTTTTTTACTATTATTTTAGTGTTAAGTTTTTGTATATGTGTTTTGTTATACTATTGAAATAGAAAAAACTTTTTTAATTTATTATTATTATACTATAAATGAAATACGTAAAATGTAACTTTTTTGTTTTGTTTTATTATTCTTAATTTCTTTATTTATTTATTTTGTAAATATTTAATTACATTGTTAAACATTTTTAATTAAAAAAAAAACATTTAAATAGCAACTAATTGTTTTTTATTTTGTTAATGTGTACAAAAAATCTTATAAAATATCAAATACATTGGTTTTCTTAAAATACAAATTATACAATAAACTAATGCATACATCATTTTTTATTAAATCCTTATCAAATATTTCTAAAAATTCTAACATACTTATACTACAAAGTCTAAAATATAAATATACAAGACAATATTGACCGCAAAACATAGAATGAAAATCTTGTAAAATTTTACAATTAAAAGTCCAAGTACAACAATTTCTTTCTAAAAAAATTTTATGATATCCTAAAAGTGGTCTTCCAAAAGAATCAAAGTATTCTCCATGTCCATATTCATCAATGTAAAACGCTGCCCAATGTTCACCAGGTTTATAGGAAGGGTCGGTGTTTGCGATAATAGCACAAGGTTTTTGTATACGCCATGGCAGTTGATTAGAAGCACATACAAGTCGATGTACATTCTTGGTGGTCGGGATATTCTTCAAACATTGTTGAATTTGTACCGCATTCATCGCGGCTATTAAGCTTTGACCATTCGCATAAAATTAAAGCGTGTTCCAGAGCACACGAAGGGTTTTCAATGTGGTGATGTAGACATTTGATTGCTTGCATGTCTTTTTTTAGTTCTTTAAAGGTTGGACAACTGAGCCCTCCATGTTAACAACAGGTTTATTTAAAAATTTTAAAGTGTTTTGCTTTTCATAGCCTTTAACAAAAATACCGTTAAAAGGCATCAATAATTTTCTAAGTTCGTTTTCAAAATCTTCATAATTTATGTATCCAGTGCTCCATCGTAAACCATGAAAATAATTTTCCAGGTAATAAATTTCGTTTTTCACTGATTTTGGCAAAGTAGAATAAGGCATTGGTGGCTTTATGAGCGAAACTTCGCAATAGTCACCATCTGACGAAACAACTGCAACTTCTTTAGGAATAAATTTCTTGTCTTCTCCGCGAAAACCTTGCAAATCAACAAACGCGTTCATTCTTCTCGAGTGTTAATTAATAACTAAGTTGAGTAAAGTATCGAGTATACTTAACTACTAAAATCCACCATTACATTTCTATGTTTATCAATTTCTATGACGTTGTCAAATTCTGCGTAAACTAAACAGTTTATAGTTTCACTTAACGCATCATCGAATCCAACTTCTATGCGCAACGACCCATTTTTTACAAGATTCCAATGTGTATTTGCATTTGCCGATAAATCCGGTGTTAAATCAAAAGCCATTAAACAGAAACCTTTAGGGTAATCTTCTCGAGATATATCATTTCCATCATTTAAGAAATGAATGCCGGTTCCAGAGTATAAAGTATGATATGCTCGTACGTACAAGCCTGATTTTGTAAAATCCGGTTGAAGTGGTTTTGAGGGAATTTGCTGACCATCAATATACAAGGACAGGTAATTAATTTTATAATGATGAAAATTAAACGGGTTGGTAGCGTAATCCCCATTGAACGCTTTATTTGACACAAATCCAATAATACAACGTTTAGGTAATTGACCTAAGAAAACGTTGTCTAAAGACTTTCGTTGTATCCCTGATGGAATAGTCAATACTTTAACATCGGCTTTGGTTATTGGATATTTTGCAGAAGTAGATTCTAACGCTTTTGTGTGTGCAATTAGAATTGTAGGATTAATTCTCATTCTTCTTACTAAAAGACTTGCTTCTAAAATTTTAACCTTGTATGTAGACCCTAATTTAGCCATTAAACTAAACGAATCTCTTGAACGAACAAATTTTATCTTCATTTCGACGCCGTTAACAAGAAATTTTTCTTGATTAAATACGTCAGAGTGCACATGTCCCATCATCTCAATTTGGTTATTTTCGGAAGTAAAAGATTTTCTTTTAATGAATCCCACATTGTCTTCCGTCAGAGTATCCATTTTTCCTGGTGTATCACTATGCCATAAACTACACGATAGATGTGAAGATTTTGCTTCCGATCCATAGTTTAGTAGAGTTTCAATATAAGAACGGTATGCATACGTATTATTAGGTGGAGATACAAGTTTCTGATTTAAATAAATCTCAACTTGACTAAATAGAGAATGTAACCAGTTATTTACGGGTCCTACAACATCCTCAACGTTTAACGAAGTATCGTCTTGTTTCACGATTTTGGCTGTTACGTACAGCATTGTTTGACTTAAGTCCAAGTAATCATTGCCGTTACCAGGTATAACAAATTCAATCGGTGCATCGTCAGTTAACGAAGATAGTGGCTTGTAGAAAATCCATTCGCCAGATTCTATACTTGTTTGAGTTGATGGAAGGGCAAATAAATCCAATTCAGATTTAATGCATTCGCAAGATTGAGCGTGAAGAAAAGCCATTATTAATTTCTGTCAAAAATATCGTTGTAATTAACTTTCGAATTAGCAGGCTTGCGTCTAGAAGTTGACGTCTTCTTGTTAATTACAGACAGAGAATGACTGGTTGTTTTTGACGCGGTTTTTATATCCAGAACCCTGCATCAGATTTTCAATTTTAGTGTCTGCTTTGCGTTTCAAACTCTGACCGGCTTCGCGCATTCTATCTTGAAACGATTCTTTGATTGGTCGGTTTTCCACAATATCTCCTAAAATATTACTTCCTGTCCTCAACGCTTCTTTTCCTACTGCTTTCACGCCTGACTTAAACAATGGTAAAATTGAACGAAATATACCCCCCAACCAACTTCCAATTCCATGACCTCTTTGATACGGAGCCCCTCGGTAAATAACACCAATTCCACTACCGGCTTGATTAATGTAATATTGTTGATATGGACACGCCATGTTAATTAAGTTTTTTGAAATGAAGTTTCAAATTCAACGTACCAAACTCGAATGGCATAGAAGCTGCCGTGTCGGTCCTTATATTTATTTCTATATTTTCAAATTCTTTTCTCATAAGGGGTATGTAATGTACAGGAGAAAATACTACATCTTTGTGACATCCGTAATTGTAATTGTCAGAAGTGACATTAACAATTCGCAATAAAGGCGCTAAGACATCTCCTACTAGTTGTGGTTCTACAATGTCACAATAAATAAACATTTGAGATGGTATACCTGTCCATATGTTTGCTGGATGAACTGAAGTTTTTTCTTTTGCTAAATTTTGATCGGGTTGAAAGCCTAATTGAAGTGCTAATCTTCTTGAAAAACCGAGTACAGATAATGTCGTGTTTACTTTTAAGAAAACTCGTTTTGTTATTCTGTTGTATTTAAAGTTTATCAGTTTCTTTATTATTTCGTGGTTATTAATTTCAGTAATAACGTCTTCGATTGATTCGTAGTTTCCTGGAGAAATTTTTACAATATGCCATTCTTGATAAGAAAAATGAATTGAATCTTTACTGTCAAGAAAATGTTTCGTTGCAAGATTTAACACTTCTTCGAGACTTAACTCGTGTTCTTCGGGTGGTTCAGTTCTATAGTACATTAAGTTATCAGTTTCTCCAACTGCTAAAAACGAACACGGATATTGAATTTCAGAAATTCCAACAACCCATTCTCCAGTCAATCTTACTCGTTTAGGTAATTGTGTAATAAAATTTGCAGTTGTATTGTTGGGGTAGTAATTCATAGAACTATTACTTAGCAATGTTAAATAAAACTCATTCTCGATATTCATAATTGTTGCAATTCGTTCGATGGGACCCAAGAATTAAATTTATCGCTATATCCTTGCCACTTTACAAAATACTGTTTATTTATTCCGCGGCCCTTTTCTTTTAACACTTTTTCAATTTTATATCTAGTGTCACTATTAACTGTAATAAGTTGTAATTCTTCTTCATAAAAAGTTCCTTCAATTGGCTCGCTATTTAAATCAACAACTCGGTAAACAGGAGGTTTGCGATTAATAACTTTACTTATTTTAAACACTTCTTCGCTCCAATTTGTTGTATAGCCCTTCTCAAAGATCTGTTTAGTTCTACTAATCCTTACATGTTGACCGACTTTATATTTAGGTATTCGTTCTAGACCAACTCCACTGCTGTACAAGTTTTGCCAAACTTGTAAAATATTTGAATCATTTACATCATTGGGTGCCATTTTAATGCTTCGATGATATCTATTATTATAAGACAATAATAAATGTTGTAACACATCAATGTACCGATATGAATTGGAATATGTAAAGTAGCGCCACATTCTTGTTTTAAGAGTTCTATTAAATCGCTCAACTACAGCGGCTTTAACATCCGGATTGTTCGTAACGTAAAAATGAGTGTTGTGTTCTTTAAAAAAACTTTGTACAGTTTTTGCAACAAATTCTTTGCCTTTATCCGTTTGAATGTTTAGAGGTTTATTTTGACATTCTTTAAAAATATCTGCAAACGCATCAATAACGTTTTTAGCTGTTTTAGTTTTTAGTGGTCTAGCCCAAGCCTTTTTACTAAATACGTCAATTACGGTTAAAATGTAATTATAGTTATCGTTATATTTTTTTAAACTTTGCATATCACATAAATCAGCCTGCCATAATTCAAACATATTGTTTACGATGTATTTGTTTCTTGGAAACCGTTTTTTATTAGGTTTATGTATAGTATACGATTCTTGTTGTTGTAACCATTTTTCAACACTGGGGCGATTATGTTTATACTTTACTGATTGAAATAAATCATTTGCACCCGCAAAGCCGCTAACGTGAGCTGGGTCGTAATATACGGTGTCCATTATCAAAGTTTGAAAGATTCCCAGTTTAAAACTCTTGACCTGCGGTTCGATCTTCTCGGGGTTTCAGCTACTAACTGCCTCAACTCGTCATCACCATCATAGTTTGGCGCAAAACTTTGATCACTTCTAAGTGGCGAAGTTACCGCTAGTTGCTCATTTCTAGTTTGTGAAACACCTCGACGTTTTAAATTTCCAATAAGTTCTTGCGGGAAATTAGTTTCTTTCATGTAAGATGCCAGCTGCTGCCAACCTATAGGACTACTAGTTTTTCTCGGTCTCACAGCGTCATGCACCAAGTCAATAATATTCGAAGATGGTATAGTTTCTCCTTTTATTGTTACAACTCCATTCTTATCCCATAGTATGTTTCCTGAAGTGTTCAAAATCCGCAAAAAGTTTTCCGCTTTTTCTTGTATGTAGATGGTAGCGTGTTTATTATATCAGAATCAGCTATCTTCGTGATCTTTTCTTCTTCAACTGAAATGCTAACAGGCTGTCGGATTTCACCGACAAAATGTAAATACCTTTGAAGAATCTGATTATACATATTCCATTTATCGTGATCTGTTAGTTTTGAATTTAAAATTTTGTTCATTTCGATGTCCAACTCTGACAACACATTGTTTTGCGTAGGTTCAGGAGTAGTTTTTAACCGCTGTATTAATTCCGGGGGAACAATAATCATCTTTTTAGCGTGTTCCATATTAGTTAAAAAGACTTCCTAACACACCGCTAATTAAGGGTGCTAAGAGAAACGGTAGAAATGCGCCTCCTTGTTGTAATAAAATCTTTTTTTTCTTTTTAATGGATTCTCCCTGTTTTACTATTCGTCTCAACGTGTTTTTATGACAAGAGAGCCGTCTCTTCTGCGTTGCTGACAATGGAACTTTTCCTTTTAAAGTATTGTAAATGCATTCACAGATACAATGTATTTGCTTATCGCTGGCACACTTTAGCAAAGCTTGTCGCTCATTAGGTCCTAATTTCGTCAAAGCCCGTAGAAGTTCAGCATGCTTAGTGAGTACGTTAGTCATTATGATTGAATGATGTCAAATTTATCTGAACTTGTGTATTTAAACCCTTTTTTAGGAATGTAAATGTAGCATGCGCCGTCTTCGTTAAAAATTGATGTTCTAAAACGTACAATGTCAGGCGTACCCTGTTTTAAATCAAAAAGTAAATATCCATGTGGATTCGATGTTGCATCGTTATAAGCTTCTTCTAAAAACTTTGGGTTTTCCGGATATACTTGCTTTGTTAAATGTTTTATTTGGGCTTTATCTCGTGGATTTTTAAATAGAACTATGTAATGGGAATTTAATGATATGTCGCGTTGTCCTTTACCTTGGTGAAAGACATTTTGAGTTAGGAAAAATACGCTGAGGTTTCTATGATGACAACCTTTAGTAAATATGTCTACAACAGAGCTGTTCGCTTCGCGCATTAAATCGTCAATGATTATTAAGTTAGGTTCTCTTCCATCAAAAGAATCCATAGACGGTAATCCTTCTTGAAATTTTATATTTGGCAAATCTTTATACAGAGGCTGCCACTCATCGTAAAACCATATGACGTTTTTAAATGTAGTCTCACAAACATTCATATTTTTTATAAAGTTTACAATAAAGTAAGATTTACCACAACCAGAGGGCCCTGCAACAATTGCTGAGAAAGGATGCTGAAATTGATACATGTTAACGATTGTTATCTTAACGAGAACTAACTGCGTTCAAAATAAAACAAGTTTTATATACGAGAGAAAAGCTTTATTTTTATTGGTTATATTTATTGCATTACCTACATGTAATTATAGTTAAATACTAAATTATTTGTACAAAAGCGGTCGTCATATGTTTCCATATAATCCTTTACCGTAATGTTCATAAAATTTGGAAATTTGTGAACTAATTCGTATAACATAAAATTTTTGTTATACTTTTCTTCGAGAACTTCTACGAAATCTTCATAACAGGCTTCTTGTTTTTCTTTACGTCTACCAAATTCACCACATTGTGTATAAATTCTTGAAAAGGACAGTCACAGTTTTCTTTGTCGCTCAGTAGTGACGTAAAATAAGAGTTCATTTTTCTAATTGTTTGTAATGAACTAAGGCCTACATACAATTGAAATTTTTCTTCCACATTTTTAGGCACAAATCGAACAGCGTTTACATCAGTTGTGTGCACTATATAATTTTCAAGATGATATTTACCCACATCTTTGTGACTGAGGTCTTCTATCATGTTGCCCAATACACTTAGAAACTCGGTAAATTGTGGTAACGTGAAGTAAACACCCGAATTAAAACCGGACTTTATTATTTTCAGGCAAGGTCTGAAGCCATTATAAACATCTATTCCTAGACGCGCAATTTTTGAGTAACTGTGATTTAATGGAATAGATACCTCATTAAACAACTCGTGTTTTTCGCGTACTTCTTTTGATTTATCTTCTAAACTGTTGATACCGTATGATTTTTTGGCTTCTTCAAACAGGGTGTAATCTTTAGCGTTAGGTACGTACACTGGC
Source organism: Aquatica leii (assembly GCA_035610365.1). Classification (NCBI taxonomy): domain Eukaryota; kingdom Metazoa; phylum Arthropoda; class Insecta; order Coleoptera; family Lampyridae; genus Aquatica; species Aquatica leii. Next base: position 61,778,731 of record CM069436.1, read on the forward strand.
GATGCTGGTGATCTATAATTTTTCTTCCAATCTTCTCTTTTAGAATAAGGTGAAAACTTCTTTACATCACGTTGTGGTGTTTTAGCTGCCATCACAAGAAGTTTTATATTGAAGTATTGATTCGAATTGTGAACAAGAACTAAATAAGATTTAGTAAAGACGTGCTTTTATATCTTTATAGGGAAAGAATGTTTGTACAAAAAGTATTTCTAGTAAAATGTTTGTCACGTGACACATTAGAAAAACAGGTTAATGATTCAGCAATTTTGCCTTTCGCGTAAATATACAAGCAATGTAGTAGTTTCACATTTATTTAAAAATTAACTCGCCATTTTAGTACTAATCTTTCATAAGAAATTTTTTAATTTGCAATTTTTGTATACAATATTAAATTGACTGTTTTAAATCCAATACCCTCGTGGAGCATTAGCCAAAGTCGTTGGTTTGTAATCGAGAAACCCGGGTTCAAATCCAGGTACACCCACAGCTTTTTTTAATAAAAATATTTTCCTTCTCACTCGAATCATTAGTTCTTATGACGCATAAAAAATTACCAGATGATGTAAAATAAAAAGGAAAATTGTGAGAGAGAAAAAAAATTCCCTGTAAGAGAGAGAAGAAAAATTTCATTGAGAGAGAGAGAAAAAAACATTACCAAAAGTCGCCCACGTTCCTTCCGAGGTCAAAAGGTGAGTAAATCGGAAAGTCTTATGACGCATAGAAAATTACCAGTTATGCCATTACGTAAAATAAAAAAGGAAAATTTGAGATAGAAAAAAAAAACTTTCACGAAAAACGCTTGTGCACGTTCACGCCGAGGTCAATAGTGAGGTCACTTGAAAGTCATTTGGGGTTTTTCTTATCAGTTAATTAGCGATGGTTAATTAGCTGATAAGAAATCCCCCTCATTCTACTTATTTACAAATGAAGTTTACATCTCGAGACCGATATCGAATTCCTAAAGTGACGGAATTTTTTTTAATTGAAACCAAGAGCTTTTTGTCTTAATATCATTTAGTTTCGACTTTTCGTTCTAATAGTGCAGTCCTGTGGAATCGGTTGTTACACAGAACTTACATTACATAAATTGTTTTCATACGTTTATAATTTATGTTAAAAGTGTTTTAGTATGATGTTTGTCCACTGTATAAGATTTATTCGCGGAACGCCCAGTTTTCGTCGCATTGGGTAGGGATAAAATGTCAAATTTTAAACACGATTTTATTCTTCCAAAGGAGTTTGAATAACGCGGACATTAACTAGCGTTATGTACGCCCAACAAGACTTTCATTTTTCATGATTTACATCCATACGAATATGGAATAGAATATCGTTACAATTTAAGTCTGTATTTGAGATAAGCATTTGTTTGTTATGGTCGTGGCTTAATTTAATTCTTCCATAATTGTCTGGAGCGAGTTTCTATACCTACACACGTGTTCTTTGTATGTGGAGATAATAAGCAGATGTGGTAATTGGGAAAATTTCCATGATGACGTCACGTCAATGTAACACCATCTACACCTTCGAGGAATTGGAGGAAACAATTAGTGAAATTACAAAGTTGATATGAGAGAATGCGCAGTCAAAAATTGAAATGGAAAGAAAGAAGACTGATTTTTTAAAATAAGTAAACATATTATATTTGAATGCACAAAGCATGCTAAAACATTTCGGAGAAGTAAAAATTTTTATTCAAGATAAGAAACCAAATTTGTTATTATTAAGTGAAAATCGTGTAACTGAAGACATACAAGACTGTGAAATTAATTTTTCAGAATATGTATAAACTCGGTGTAATTCACAAACGAGAAGAACTGAAGGGGTTGTAATAGTTATAAGTAATAGAATCCGATATACTATAATCTCTAATTTCGCATTAGACAATAACTACTATACAGTGCTGTATCACTCACCAAGTGCAAGTGATGCTATTTTTATAGAACATTTTGAAAAGTGGTGTGAAGATACAATTCCGGATAACAGTAGACATATAATTATAAGGGATTTTAATATAGATATAGCAAAGTTTTCATGGGTCGAAATTAATACAAGTTATTAGAAGCCTAGGGATGAAACAAATTGTTGACGAATTTACGCGTACAACAGAAAATAGTCGTACAATAGTTGACCTAGTAATTACAAACGTAGATGAATTAAGATCTGTTGTATTAACTGAACCAAAAACAACTGATCATGATGTAATAGAAATACATTTAAGTACATTACATAACAACATGGATTACAAAGTAAAAACGATAAAAAACTACAAAAAATATTCACAACATAACCTACTTAATCTACTGAGCCATCACAATTGGAATATGCAAAATCGACAGATGGATCAAATAGCAAATGACATAGTCCAAACGCTTTGTTATGCAGTAAATGACCTAATTATAAAGAAAACTATAAAAGCACGAACAAGTAACACCTGGTTTACAATAGACTTACGTAATCTCCAAAACAAAAGAGACAGCCTTTATAAAATTGCCAAATTAACGGGAAATGAAATTGACTGGATGCTTTACAAAAACACAAGAAATAATTTTAGTAATATTTGACGAAGTAGAAATTAGTAACTTAGAAGAAATATCAAATAAATTTCACGAATATTTTGTAAGTAGCATTAAGCACATAAATAATAGTATAAACCAACCCCCAGCAAACTTCAAAAAGGCTCCAATATTAAAACCAATCCTTAATTTCAAATTTAAGCAAGTTAATTTATCGGATCTGAAGAAAATATGTAAATTTTTATCGATCTTTTTGATAATTGTAAAGCTGAACGAATATCTTAAATCTTAAACATAAATCGTGTTAATGTAAGAATGATTTTTAGACTTGGCGACAATTGGGTTTTTTGAAATGACCCTCTTGTATGATTGACCACCAACCGCCACTACTATAAACATTTTAAACAAATATGCATATTATTATTACTATAATTGTTGTAATTAATATAAATTTTATGCGTACGTACATATTTTCAGTTTCAAGGCTCAAATGAAATCATAAAGTTTAGCATTATTTGCAACTGAATTCAAACTTGAATTTTACTCAAATACCCTGTCATGGCATGTATATAACAAAATGTAAAAATTATATTCCAAACAAGTTTAATTCTCATTTTCAAGTTTTTAAATAGAATGCACGATCTATATCTAAACGATTTTTTAGTTGTACTACAATCTCGTTTAATTATTCTATTTTGCTGCTGACGTTATCTTATAAAAGAATGCAGGTAATTGTAGATATTATTGTTTTTGTTTAATTGCTATTAAGTTAGTAAAATCATTTTCATTTTAACTGAGATATTACAAGTACAATTAGTACAAAGAACAAAACAGTTTAGATTAATTGTGCATTCGTTTTATTACCTAACTATACGCTTTCTATAACTGAACACATAGTAGAGCAAAATTTTATTTAATTAAAATACGAAAAATCGAACGTATTCGAACAAAATTTAAAATACTGATAAAGTGTTAGAATTCGTCACGATATTCACATTTATTGTATTGTGTCTATATGCAAGGAAATTCGTTCGAAGCAGTGTTGCAAGTGTATATTATGACCGATTCCAAGACACGATTGGTCCGAATTGTGGTCCGTGATTTGTTATAGAACAGTCTGTTCCAAACGATTGAAAGAAAACACTGGTGTTTTTCTTCCTCTTATTTATTATTGTGTTTCTGTTCGACCGCAGTTCCTAAAATCAATGTTTATCTTTTACTTCGTTTGTTATCCTTTTTTGGTTTTATTTTCTTTCGTGGGCAATATTGATTGTACTTAGAAAAATTTTTCATTGTGTGTCTGTAAAATAAAACTAGGCAAAGCAAAGGTCTGTTTTTCTAAACGTGAAACACTTGTTGAATTTTCGTTATAGAAAAAAGATGTAAAATAAGCGACTAAAAATAAATTAAAAATTTATATATTTACGAGTTACTTTATTTTGCTTTATTTTACATAACAAATTTAAAATTATCGTTGAATAAAGAATTCAAAAGCTTTCGGATGGCGTCGTGCATTTTCTTAATATTATTTTCTTCAAATTTACATTTATTTTTATATATTTGATTCCCTAGTTATATTAAATCAAAGTCTGCTTTGAATACGATTCAAAAAAATGCAAAAAAAACGCTTTTAAGATTTAATTTTACTACGTTCATTAAAGAGGAACTTTGGGAATAAAATCCCTTATTCGCAAACTTCTTGAATAAATAATTGTTAAATCCCTGTAGGTCAAACAACATCCATTGATTTTGTATTTGTTCGCAAATGAAACAAAAAAAAAGCAAAAAAAACTTGTTATTCATCGTAGACGACTGAACGTATATTTGAAATAGTCGGCTACTTACATAAATAGTGCATTTTGTGGAGACATCTGAAGAACCCTCTAGGCGAATATTAGTGTTAGTGAGAAGGCGACGCCGCGACGCTTCACGTTTGACTGCAAGTGACACCAGCTGCTTTCCACATGCTTTTCAATAATTCAACCCGTAACGTTTCCAAATCCATCTGCAGTTCCACTATACGACCACTGGTGTCCTATACTTAAATCGCAACAATATATGTAGTTCTTACGTGAAGTTATTTACACTCGGTATCTTTTCTAAGTCTGAATTAATTAAAGTAAAATATAGAAATTAATGTACGCGACAAATAAATTTAATTCTTAAAACGCGCCAACTTCGTTCCACTTTATTTAGACAATATGAGAGATAAAAATAATAATACAACAATACTGAAGTTATTTTCGGACTTCATTTCCTAAATGTCTTTAGGATCCACTAAACTTACAGAATTGAACTTCAATAACCCAAAAGGCTTTGTTATAAATTTCGACAGTTCTCATAAAGGGGTCAGTTTTATTCCTTTTATCGAATTTATTTATTATTAAACTTAATTCTCGTCGAAAATTTGAAACTTTTTTCAAATCATTTTACGGCCAATTACAACTTTTTTAAAACGCTTTCTGCTCGAATTCCCCTTTAACAATCAGTTGAAATCAAAGTTTAAAAGTTAAACGAAGTTACACGTAGTTAAAGTCACGAATCACTTTATCCCCATAAATAGTTCATCGATAAGGCTAATTATTCTTCTTGCACTTAATTAGTACCATCTACTTAAATCACGCAGTGACAATTATCTTTCGTTGTTATTATTGGCGCTGCCATTAAAAAAAAACTACGTGTAAACCTGACGGTTAGAAGAAAGAGCGCATAAATATAACCGTTACGTGCACAGAAAAAGAACTCGAGAGAAAGTATTACAATAAATGTCAAAGTGAGCATAAGCTGTCACATAAAAGACTAAAATCTTTGTAGACTAAAAAAAATTACAAAATCACAATGATATATCGATACAAGCGAATTCGTGTATTCCAACAAAGAATTATAAATACTTTGGTTGTTCAATTACGCTTTAAACTACATAAATTTGGTTTCTATTTTTAAAATCAAATAATGCAAAATGTCTAAATCATTTATCCATTAATCATATTGTAGAAACTTGTTATTAAATAACATTTATCTTAAGATGAAATTTATAAACTTAATGTTTAATTGATTTTGCCACAGTTTAATATAGTGATCGTCTTCTGCAATGCTTGTTCAAAATATAAAACTATCATTGATTTAATTTAGTTTTAAATATAAAACGCGAATATTTATTAAAATGTCTAAATAATAAAAAGAATAATTATTAAGACTGAAAACGAGTTTATTTTAAATCTTCCCACTAAAAACACCGAATTCCGGCAGATTCAAAACCATCTCACATGTATGGCTTTTTTAAATATTTATTTATTCCAATATTATCTAGAATTGCTGTGTATCAATTGTTTCAATTAAAAAAAAAACTAATTTGTTTTTTTTACTTTTCGGTTGTTAACAGCAAAAAAATATTTAAAAAATCACCTGTCATTTTTTTTTATTATTGCATAATGTTCATATATAGTCCCATCGCGTGATATGTGCTAAAGAATAAATTTGAAATTAATTATATGTTTTATTCCAAGAAAGTAACAAAATAACGTATATTATTGAAAAAGAGAAAGTATTATGATAATAAAAAAGATCTCCTAGCAGAGCATTTCCCTTTACAGATGGAAATCTCGAAAACAGTTTTTTTGGTCATACAAACACAGATGAACTTTTCACTTTATGCAACTTTTCCCTTTGCAATTTAGCTGTTGCCTGTCCGTGGTATGAATAGGCCAGTGCTCTTGCGCATCTTTTTGTATTTGACAACAGAGAATTGGTTCCTTCCGATTCCTTTTTTATGTGGTTCCGGAACAGTTGAGGAAGATTTTCTCAATTTTTTGAGTAAGGCTTTTTGTTGCACAACGCAGCCGCAATTTCGGTTTTGAAATTCAACAGACTCAATTGCAGCGATTTCTTGTCAATATCAGTAACTTAAAAATTCTTCTCATTAGTAACCAAGAGTTGCATACTACCAAATCTATATGAAAGAATATTCGGTGATACCATTTCTTACTACAATAGTGAATAGAATACAGTCCTATCAAAGAGTTGAACAAATCCACACATCCCATGTGTTTGTCATAAACTTTTACAACGTCAGAACAAAGTATTTCCTTCCTGACGTTTTCCAATTTGAAAGACCTTTTTACTTTATGAAATGGCTATAAACTTGCAAAATCAGACATCAACAGTACCATTTTATTGACAAACCACTGAATAAAGTTCACTTTAACATCTTTATAATCTGTGATCTGGTCGTGTTTTGAAGGTGATTGAGTGAGGACGTGTTTAATAGTAGGGCGGAGTTTTGTGTAATTTAAAGTGATTTACAGCAATTAATTTACGTGTGCGTGGTGAGGAATGTGAAGTTGAAGAAAGGATTAGAAGTACAGTTGTAATGTGAGTAGTAAAGAAGTACATTAAAAATTATGGATAAGAAGATATAGGTGGCTCAGATAACGTGTGCGATTGCGAGCGGATATTGCGGACTAGTTTTAAGGTCAAGCGCGCGCTTGTGATAACAGTGAAATACAAACTTTTATTTATATACTTTTCTAATATTTGTGGCGGGCGGTAATTAAATACAGTTAGAAAGAATCATAGTAACAATAAATTTAAAAAAATTAATAAAGAAAAAAAAATTAAATAAATAACAAAATTAAAAAAAAATAAAAAAATAATAAATAATTAGTAATAACAAAAGGGGGAAAGGGATGAATAAAAGAGAGAGAGAGGAAGAGGAAAAAGAAAGGCAACAAATATTTGAAAGAGGAAAGAAAACAATAAGATCACCAGACATTAAAAAGATATCGGAGGAGAGCGAAAGAAAAACCTCAAGAACAGAAGGAGGAAGGAAAGAAATGGAGGAGTTAAAAAGAATTAATGAGAGAAATGATGAAACAGATGGAAGAAAATATGCAAGGAATAAGACAAGAAACCAAAGAAATGAAAAAGAAATGGGAGAAAGAGAAAAGAAGTGGGAGAAAGAAAAAGAGAAACTGGTGGAGAGAATAGAAAAACTGGAGAAAAAAGCGGAAGACGAGGAAAGATGGAAAAGAAAGAATAATATTGTGATAAAGGGGTGGAGAAGTGAAAAACCACAAAAAGATTTAGCAGTGATGCTGGAAGAAAAATTAAATGTAAAAGTAGAGGTGAAAAAAGTGACAGTAATAAACAAAGAGAAGAAAAATGAGATGGTGGTGGCGGAAATCGGAGGATGGGAGGAAAAACAGAAGGTAATGGAGGAGAAGAAGAAATTAAAGAATACAAGAATATATATATAAGTCACGATTTGACATGGGAGGAAAGAAGAGTGCAAAGAGAAATAATAAACATAGCGGTGGAAAAAAGAGCGGAAGGAAAAAGAGTATGGGTAGGGTACAGAAAAATGGAGATAGACGGAGACAGATACATATGGAACGACAAGGATAGGGGACTGTGCAGAGAAAGAGAAGAGAAAGTGGGGAACCAAAAGGCAAAAAACTAAAGGGCAAAGGGGGGGGGTAAAGGAGGGAAAATTGACGAAACGGCAAAGAAAAGGAATGATGAGAGATGGAAATAGAAAAGAAAAAGAAGGGAGAAAAAAAGAAAGTGAGGAAGAAGCACGGGGGGAGGTGAGTGAGCTGAGAGTATTGTTTTGGAACGTAGCAGGAATAAAACACAAGGAACATGATTTCTGGAAGTACATCAAGGAACAAGATGTAGTAGGATTACAGGAGACAATGAATGAAAGGAAAAGAATGGGAGTGGTATGAAAAAGAGTTGCCGGAGGAATTTGAGTGGGTTGTGCAACGTGCAGAAAGAGAAAAAAGTAAAGGGAGAACAAAGGGGAGAAGATAATAACGGGAATAAGAAAAAAATGGTTGAACCAGGAAAAGAAGGAGAAAGTGCAACAGAAGAGGAGTTGTAGAAAGGAACATGCAGTGGGGAAAAACAAAAATAAAAGTAGTGACGGTTTATAGCAGTAGAATGAAAGAGACAAGGAAAAACATAGAAGAGATGATAGAAGAGAGGGAAGAGGAATTGATAATAGTAGGAGGGGACTTCAACGCAAGAATAGGGGAAGAGGGGGAATACAAAAAGAAAAGGGACAGGGAAAGAGACAAACAAAGGACAAGGTGATAAATAAAGAGGGAGAGGAACTGCTGGAATTGTGCAACGAAAAAGGGTGGGAAATAATGAACGGGAACAGAGAAGAAGATGGAAAGGGGAATTTACGTACATAGGAGGAAGGGCAGAATCAATAATAGATTTTGTAATGACAAATGAAGAGGCCGCAGAAAAGGTAAAGACATTTAAGGTGGGAGAAAGGGTAGAGTCAGACCATCAACCACTGGAATTGACAATGGAAGGAAGGGAAAGAGAAGAGAGAGAGGAAGAGGAGAAGTACATAACTAAAAAAAAGTGGACAGAAGAGAGTATAAAAAGATATAAAGAGAGAATAGGGAAAACTGTATGGATAGGGAAGGAATTACAAGAAAGTGTAGAGGAAATGAGAGAGATGATGGAGAAAGCAACAGAGAGAGTCAGATTTAGAAAATGGAAGTGGGAGAAAACTGGATGGAAGAAATGGTGGGATAAGGAATGCAAGGAAGCAAAGAAAAATGCAAGAAGAGCATTAAGACAGTGCAAAAAAGGGAAGAAAGAAAAAGAAGAATACAAAGAAGCAGTAAAAATATACAAAAAACATGCGACAGAAAGAAGGAGGAAAACAAAAAAACAAGAGGAGCAGATTAAAGGAATAAAAACGGAAGAAGATGTATGGAAGTACCTAAAGAACCAGAGGAAAAAAACAGGATGACAAAGGGAATAAAAATTAAAGAATGGGAGATATATTTTCGGAACCTGTTGGGAGGGGAAGAACAAAAGCAGGAAAAAGAAAAAAGGAAAGATGCGGTAGTAAGACAAGAAGAAGGAGATAGAGATAGAATAAGAGAGGAAGAAGTAATAGAGGCGATAAAGAATATAAAAAAAGGAAAGGCGACAGGAGAAGATGGGATACAAGGAGAAGAGTGGATATACGGGGGAGAAAATGTAGCAAAAAGGATGACGGAAATAATAAACAAAATATGGAAAGGGGAAGGATTCCCAGAGAGATGGAGAGAGGGAATAATATGCCCAATACATAAAAAAGGCGAAAAAAATAAAGTCGAGAATTATAGAGAGGTAACATTATTGAGCTCGGCATGCAAATTGTACGCGACAATACTGCAAGAAAGATTACAGAAAGAAATAGAGGAAAGAAGTTTGGTACCAGACGGACAAGCGGGATTCAGAAAAGGAAGAAGGGCGATAGACAACATATATATATAATGAAACACTTAGCAAATAAAGAACTAGAAAAAAAAAGAGGGAAAATGGTAGCACTATTCGTAGACCTAAAAGCTGCTTTGACAAAGTGAATAGGGAAAAGCTGTGGGAATAATGAAAAGAAAAAAAATCAATGAAAGATTAATACAAAGAATAGAGGAAATATACGAAGAAACGAGAAGCAGGGTTAAAGTGAATGGGGAAGAGAGTGAGAAATTCATAACAAAGAGAGGGTTGAGGCAGGGATGTCCACTGAGCCCAAGCCTGTTCTCGGTATATACGGGGGATCTGGAAGAGACAATGAGAGGACAACAGACAGGAGGGATAGTGGTAGGGAAAGCTAAGGTATGGTCGTTGGCGTATGCGGATGACATAGTGCTGGTGGCTAAGGAGGAAAAGGAAATGAAAGAAATGATGAAAACGCTAGAGAAATATATGAAAAAAGAAATGGAAGTAAACACGGAGAAAACAAAGATAATGATATTTAGAAAAGGAGGGGGGAAAAGAAAAAGAGAAGAGTGGAGATGGAGTGATGAGAAAGTGCAACAAGTGGAGGAATTTACATACCTGGGCTACACGATGAAACAGGATAATAAAGAGGGAGAACACATAAAGGAAAGGGTGAAGAAAGGAAACAGGCTAATAGGACAAGTCTGGGGTGTGGGGGAAAGAGTATTCAAGATGGATATAAAAAAAGAAAATTGCTGTTCGAAAAATTAATAAAGGGGTGGTAATGTATGGAGCGGAAATATGGGGCTGGAAGGAGTGGAGGGAGGTAGAGGGGCTACAGGAAAAATACTGGAGATGGGTGTTAGGATTGGACAGGGATACACCGGGGTATATTGTGAGAGAGGAGGTTCAGATAGAAAAATAAGGATTGAGACAGGAAAAAGAGCAATAAAATACGAGGAAGAAATGAGGGAAAGAACAGATTGCAAAATTCTGCAAGAATGTTGGAAAGAGATAAAGGGAGGGAAAGTGAAGTACGGGCAGGAGGGCAGAGAAGAGTATTACAAAAGAAACGGGTACGCGAGTGAAGAAGTGGAGAGATTAAGAGAAGTGGGGGTAGGGACAAGAGAAGAAATAATAAGGAGAGATAGAGACATCGAAAAACAAGAAAGATGGACAAAGATAAAAGAGAGCAGATATAATAGGAATTATAAAGATATCAAGGGTGACGGGGTGCCGGAATATTTAAAAGACAGTGAGATTAAAAGCAACAAAAGGAAAAAAATTGTGGCAAGGCTCAGATGTGGCAACGAGGAGTTAGGGAACAAATATTGGAAAGAAGAACCAGAAAAGTTGTGCAGGCTATGTGGAGAAGAAACCGAAGACCTTAACCACATGAGAAAGAGATGCAGGGAACTAAGAGAAGAGGTGATGAAAATAGTGGATATCTTAGATGAAAACGGAAAAGGAGCGGAATGGATGGAGGAAGTATGGAACAGGAGGAAAAAGTTAAGGGGGGAGAAGGGATAAGAAAATGTAGTATATATGTATAGACAACACGACCAAATTTGTAAACCAAATGGCAATGAATAAAGTTAAACTTATATATATAATCTGTGATCTGCTGCACAGTTGTGCCACGTCTGCTCCTTTTTATTTCTTTTTCAGAAATAGTATAAAATTTTGTAGGCGATTGGACCTAAGAGTAGCTACAGAATGGATTATTCGTTCTTTCAAATATGAAAGAAGAGAATGCCACTGAAGTAATTGTCATAGTACAGTTTATAATTCTGGTTGTCTGGTATAGACTTGCTGAGTCGCACAATTACGTTACTTGCAGCTTCTAGATCAAAATTACAATTCTCTGCTTTCCCAGAAAAAATTCAAATTATAAGTGAATACACTTATATCTGATAAGACCTACATTTTATAGCATCACTTGTATGGTTTCTTCGGATATGTTTTCAATGAAATACGTCTTTTGAAATTATCTGCTCGTCGGCTGTTAAATTCTTTTCTAATTGGATAGTTTGACACATTTGTCGGATATGGTTCAGAACGGGAGAAATTTTACTTGTTTTGCAAGTCTTCGTTACTATTGAAACGCAACGAGGATTTTAGTTCTCGAAATCGGTTAATTGTCATTACTTATGCTACTTGAGCAGTATATAAAACAGAACTGCAGTAGCGACGTGTATTCGATTGTTTTATAAGAGACATCCATAACAATACCCCTATGAAATTTTTCAGGTATAGGTTTGACCAGGTTCATCTGTGTACTATACAACATTATCATATCTACAATCTTCTGTAAAAATTCCTACGTAAAAACATAATTGAAAATTTGAATTGGAGTGATCAGTCGTCTTGTATTCGATGGCAACTCAAAATTTCCACAAAACTTTACATCCACTTTACAACTCAGTCACAGTGTTCATCCTTTTCCAAGTTAGTTTCATTTTTTTTCCAACGGAAATTTGTCTTCACTAGAAAATTCATTCACAGTTGTTGTTGTAGGTAAATCCTGTATTACTCAGTTATTTCAGCCCTTATTGGCACTTCGCGCTCTGTATCGGACTCAAGTGCCGAGTCTTTAGTATCAGAAGGCATAGTACATTAACAGACGGTTGAAGGCGAGCAAGATGCCGAGTGCTACCGTAAAACTTTTTTAGGTCCTTTGTAAGTTCTACACACAAAAAAACTAAAACTCACTCATAAGCACGAAGGTTCCATTCGGTAATATCAGAATAATTCTTGAATATCAATCCTATAATGCTGGTAAAGCAATTTTAGGTCAGTACGTAGCGAATTAATACTTACATGAATCATACAATTATTTTCCACAATTAATAGTAACCTTTTAAAATACACACAAAACAACTTTTAGTAATTATAACCTTAGTAATCTTCACTATCCAACACCAACAAAAGCCTGTACATTACGACAGATCGACGTGCATTTCAGCAACTACTTACTACTTCTTTCCAAATAAGAACAACATGTGCAACAGGCAATAGAATGCCTAAAATACCTGCAAACTGCATTTTAACACAGAGTAATAACATTTTCTTTGTTACGAGTTCGTGCTTTGCGTGATTTTTATAATAAAAATGCCCAAAAGAAAGTCGCTTGATGTTAAAATCCGATCGAGTATTGCAACATTATATAAAGAAAGATATTCCGTACAAAAAATTTCGAATAAATTAAAAGTAAACCTAATAATCCCAGCGTGAGACTGGCGATCTTGACGACGGAGAACATCTAAGACCATCTCGCTCATCAACAATCAGATAATCAACGGATAATATTGATCAGCAAAAGAAATAAACGACTTACGAAAACAGATATAACTGCTGAATGTGATCAGAGCCTTTTTTGTGAGTATGGTAAAACATCGTTTAAAGCAACCAAGTCTTCATGGGCGAAGTTCAAGCTATTCTGCAACAAGACGCAAATTTTTGTTACGCATTCCCAGCATGAAAAGATGATTCCTCAATGTATTGTTCCAGCGCAGAAGCATAGAGGTGTATCTGTAATGGTTTGGGGTATTTTTCTCTTGCAGGACTAGAAAATTTAGTGAAAATAGAAGACATCATGAAAAAAGAAGATCCTGGAGGACAACGTAAGACCATCAAGCGTTCGGTTAAATAAGACCAACTTCACATTTATGCAAGACAACGACCCCAAACACACATCAAAGCTATGTAAAGACCTTCTCCACAAAGCAGAGCAAGACGTTGTAATGCAAATCATGGCAGAGCCACCGTAAAAGCATGATGTGACCCCTATAGAAAGTCTGTGGAATGAATTGGATAAGCGGATTCGACAACAAATGTTATCCTCCCAACACGAAAAAAGCAGTGAAAAAAAATTCTAATTGAAACTTTGTTTATTTATTTTTTTATTTTTTATTTACGAGGTGCTTCTAGCGTCCCTACACTGCTGTCTCCTTGATCCTTTTATGCACCGCTCATTTTTTACTCCCTCGGCAGTTTAACTCATCATCGGTTAGACTTGGTTTGCCAATAATCGTGCTGCAAATTTTTGTCGTCTTCCAAACATCCACGACGTAAAGGGCTACTTTGTAGCCGTAGTACATTGTTATTAGTCCTGTGAGTTTCCTTTAACTTTTGTTGGCTCATAATTGATAGTGCATTTTAAGTGTTTCATAGTGGCTCTGTAAGGAAAAGTTTTATGTGCCACAGTTCCTCATGTTCCGTTGCCAGTTTGTTTCGGACTATTTCTTTTCCGGTATCGTAAGCGATTCCGAAGGCGGGAGTTATACTGGCTTTTCGGTAGAAGATCCAAACTGTCATTAGAGAACGAAATTCTATTGTACAAAGCAGTCATTAATCCAATATGAATTTTTGCATTAAGCTATGAAAACGTGCTAGTAAATACAAAACGACGATAATACAAAAATCGTGTTCAAAACTCTTCAGAGCTATAGTTGATGCTATGGTATCTCAGTAATCAAATGTTGTTCATCAAAAAATCGATAATTTTTAACAAACACGTATAACGTTTCTCGCCAAAAGAATTCTTAAATATGTTTACAAATTCTTTTTTCTATTTATAAACGTTCGTTTGTTTCTCGTTTTCAAAGTTTTAGTGCAATAATCACTTTTACCTAACAAAATCAGTTTTGGTCAGTTAAGACAAACTACGTCTTCTAATTAATTGAAAGTTCTCTTAAAATCACAGTTTATTCCCAAAATCAGAATATACAAATTCAACACCTGATTTTGATAATCAAGATTTACAGCCATTTATTTACTATCAGAAGGTAGATTTAATCAAGTATCTTTAAAACCAAAAAATGTATAATTATAAGAGCCTTAAAAAATTAATTATTTAAAATTAAACTGTCGTACAAAGATAACAATTACAAAGCTAAATAAATTTTGACTTGATAAGTGAAAACGCTGCTCATCTTTACCAAAATTATACAAAACAAATATGAACACAAAACAAAATTGCCCACAAACACATAAAAACTAAATAACAAATTTAGAAATACTACAATAAGATGAAATAACCTTGCCACGTGCGAAGATAACGCCTATTACACGAAAAAATATACATTACATTACATTCAGTAGCTTCACCATATATAACTGTGCACGAGTAATACAAACACATCAACCAGTAACGTTTCTGTAATTTAAAAAAAATGCTAAATTTATTTTATAGAAACACAAACTACAATTTTTTTTTTAAATACTGGAGGATTTTAGATGAAATCATTATCGGAACCAAACACTTTAAGAAAATATCTACAAAAGCACAGCTAGCTAAACATTTACAAAAATTTTAATAATATTCCATTTTGCCTTAAGTTCTAAAATATAATATAAACAAAATTTGATTAAAAAAACATTTTAATAAAGTTCTATATTGACTTTGTGTAATTTACAAAATTACAAGAGCGAAATAATCAAAGTATATAAAATGTGAAATATTCCAGCATGCAAAAAATCTTTACTAATAAAAACATTTATCAAACTATAATAACATAGAACAAACAACACTTTTGTGTAATTTCCGCTTATCTGATTCGAAATTGTTACGTATGTTTATTTTATGAAGCGTAATGGTAATATCCGATGGCGTAGCGGTTTCTATGGAACAAATAAATTTTATGTCGTCAATTAACATAAGTTCCAAATTTATGCTTTAAATACACACAGATTAAAACAGTTTCATTCAAGAATATTATAAAAGTTAAAATCAACAATTGTACGAGGAACAACTAAAAACAACTGATTTTATTATTACTATTAGCGAAAAGATAATCAAAATAGTTTATAGACTATTAATTAAATTCTGGGTTAGTATTAGTTTTGCTTAGTAGAGTGTGTTTGATCCAGCATCGAATCTACGTGGAAAATTATTCGTGTGTGTAATTCTAATATTTTTTTTGGTTTTTTTAAATGAATTTATTAGTTTTCTAAGAGGGTATTAATTTTTCCATATTATAAATATTTTTCTAGCAATCTTATAATTCCTGATGATTGATGGAAGAATTACTATGCCACCATGTTCTAGTCTTTATGTTAGATTTGTCTTATACAAATTACAGTGCAATTTCAAAAATTTTAGTTCTTCATGTTGCTATTGATCGTATTCGTATTTACACTTGAGTATGGAAGAATGCAAATTCGTTTTTAGTTTAGTTTTTTATAATTTCCTCTTTTGTGATCTAAATTTCTCGTCACTTATGGAAAGACAAAAATGATGTAAAACTGAAAAATATTTCTGAATGTAAACAAGATACTCTTAGACTTGGTATAACTTGACCAAAACAACAGTTTTCTTCGTAGTCAATTATGACGATCTTTCCGATCTTATGCCACCAAAAACATTTGAAGAATCAGATAAAAATAATGACATTGCTTCAAACATTCATCCAAAATCAATTCCTCAAGATTCCACTAAGTCACATTTAATTACACAGACACAAGTAAAATATGTAGTTCGTGATTTGAACGTTAGTAAAGATAAACCAAGTTACTCAGTTCCAGGCTAAAAAATTAGAATTTATTGGAACACAATACCAAAGTTTGCCATTTCCGTGATCACGAGAATAAATTTTCTATTGGTTTTATAAACAAAAAGTTTAATAAAAACCATAATGGGTTGCCTTCTGTTCCCATGGCACATTCAGTTCATTTTTTTGTACTGGTACGTTTCTACCTTTCTACCGACAACTTAACGTCTTTTTCGGCCGTCAAGCGTCATCCCAAGACTTCGATCTTGAACGAATAGCGGCGGGTGTAAAACCACATCTCACAAAGGCATTAATGCCTATTTTCTCTTTGCAAATATCCTTACCTAAGGCCAAAATGTCCCACGTACCCGGACAAAAAATAGTCCAAATTCTTTCTTCGCATGACGAATTTCATTGCCATTTAAAACGCATTAGTCTTTTGAATTGAAGAACTGCAATTAATACAATTTTCCATTCTAGACAATTCCCGTATTGTCGTTATCACGCAAACTGAGCTTTCGCCACAAGTCGCAGTGGACATATTTAGAGTCCGGATCCAACTGATTGATGGCGCCGTGAAGTCTCGGTTTTATAGACCGGCCTCCAATCGATAGAACTAGTTTCCAGGCCTCCAGTAAAGAAAAACTAGAATCTCGGTTAATATTAAAAATATTTTTAATTATTTCAATGGATTTCTGATAGTAATCACAAACATTCGCCAAAATTTTAGTGTTTACAAAAATAATTTGATGACCCGTTTCTTGCACGTGTTTCGCCACTGCTGACTTCGAAGATTGTTTAAGACGATTATACGCTGTACGGTGAAAAGATAGAGGTAAGCCCTTCCTTCAATTTTGTATGATAATTTAAAGCATTGTATGGAGAGACAAATTTACACGCCTCAAATTAGTAAAAGCGCGAAAATTCAAAAAATATGTAATGTATAATCTCTGAGGTCTTAAAGATTAAAATATATAAGAAAACGTATAATAATTTGGGTCTTAGCTCTATTGGGATGTTCCTCGGTACTAGCTTTAAAAATATACACAGTGCGTTCCTTGTGAGATAGTTACAAGTAAAAATTTAACAAAATAATGCCTTCAAAACGTGTCGTCGATGCAGAAGCAAAACCCAAGATTTATTAATTTATCTTTACGCTCATTATCCTCTACAGAAGCAGCTATTTTGTCGAAAGGTTTTAACTTTGTACTTTCTCCAAAACCACTTCTTGTTGAAGAAATTATGTCAGCTGTAAAAGCTTCTATCTAAGCAGTTCCTAATTTTCTTGCAGAAGAAATTCGCTTTAAAACTACGTAAAGAATTTCTTAATTTAGGAAGACTAGGAAACATTTTTAAAGTTCATGGTTCCTTTGACATAAAGTAGAAAGCGATAGACACTAGTTGATACTTAGATTCCGCTGTTACTTTTGGTTTTGCAGACGTAAACTTTGTAATAGATTGTTTAATACTTTTTCTATTGTAATTGTGTGCTACTAACACATTCTTTAGATGTTTAACTCTTTTTGAAGATTTTGGAATTGACTTAAAGAAACAGCTCAGTACACTAAAGAATTCACTACTAATAATTTCTGGAAAGATCTATCTGTATAAGTAGGTTTTCGATAAACTGAATGTAATAATGAACCAACTTCATTTCAATTAACTAAAACGTTCAAAAAATGTTAAAGAAGAGTTCCTTTCTAATTCCACAGTAAAACCAATATTTTGATAAATTGAGTTTAAATGACATAAAAACTTGTTGAGCGTAGAAGAACCATGTTGCCAAATGACACAGGTGTCAGTAACGTATTTGTACTAGCACTTGAGTTTTAGATAAAACGTGGATAAAGTTTTTTTCTCAAAATCTTCCATAAATATATTCGCAACAACCGATAAAAGCGGAGAATCCATGGCGGCTCCTGATGTTTGTGAGTAAAACTTATCTCGAAAAGTAAAATATGTAGAAGTTACACATTTATCGATAATAGGTAGCTTGAAATATTGTTCTTGCTGAATAAAGATCTAATAATGGTAATTGAAACAAGTTAGAAAACAAAGACTCCACATCAAAACTTACCAGAATGTCAGTTGGTTGTAAACAAAAATTATGCAGCTACTAAACAAAATCCCCCAAATTGATTAATGAATCAGTCTACCCTGCTAAAGGTTTTAATAAATTTGCAAGATATTTAGAGATTTTATAAGTAGGTGAGTTTATAGCGCTGACAATAGGTTGTAGAGGAATATTAGACTTATGAATTTTAGGTTATCCGTAAAATTGAAGAGCATTAGAATCTTTAGGTATTTATGTTTCTTATCGGCTTCTATAATTGACGATTCTTTAATAAGTTTGGAAAGTGCTCTTTCAATAGATGAAGAAGGATATTTGGAAATTACTTTATACGACCCGTCTGCGAGAAGATTGTAGTTTTTGTTATCATAATCTGATCGATTCATAATAACAGTGGCATTCCTTTTGTCAGCTTTGAGAATGACTGTAATTATACTGTTTAAGAGATTTTAATGCAAAAAATTCCGATTTTAGAATGTTATTTTGGGGAATTCTTGACTTAGTCAATTCTGTAACCATGAGAATAAATTTTCTGTTGATTTTATGAATGCTAAGCTTACCTACTGCATATTGATAGCTTAAAAAAAACATAATGAATTCAGGTCATCTTTCTGTGCCGGCACTGACGACTTTTGGTCTTTTTAAACCGTCATGCTTCATCCCAAGACTTCGATCTTAGTTGAATAGCAGCGACTGTAGGAGCACATCTCATAAAAAGCGTATTGCCTATTCCCTTATTAAGAATATCATTATCTGAGTCAAGATGTATTACGTCCTCGAACAGGAGGCAGTTCCGATCATTTCCTCACATAGCGGATTTCATAGTTATTTAAAACGCACTAACCTTTTCGATGACGACGATGTACGTTCCTGACACTGCGGCATATCGGATTCTAGATTGTCGCAAGTTCGATTGAGCTCAGAGTGTCCTGTTATCCATTGTCAAGTCTTATTTCAATAGTTTGATGTCCGATACTAATCTGTTTTTTGAAAACTTTGGATTAATAATATATTTACGACAAAAAATTACAAAAATGCGTTTCAACAATACGAAAATGAAACCAAATTGACATGGTCAGTAGCACACTGCCACCTATCCTTTTACCCCCAGCCGCTTCAACTTCAAAAATGTAAACTGCAACCCCTCACTTATGATATATTGTTCAAAGATGCTAAAACTGCAACCTCTCACTCATGATACATTGTTGAAAAGATGCTATTCAAGAATACCAAAAAAAGTGACATTCCACAGTTTTGAAATAATTAGTAAATAATAAAATTTTTGGAGATGCTGTGAACGCTTTAACAATATACTGTTTGTGAAATCTTATTTGGAAAAGTAATTACAAAAACTGTTCAAAATGTTCACTGTTTTTTCGAAACAGAGAAATAGTCAAAATTCAACTTCTTGCTTGAAATGGAACAACAAACGTCGATAATTCGTTACTGTAAGCCTTGTAGATCTGCTGGGTTCGTATTATAAACCTTTGATTTGGTGTTCCATTTTCCTGGATAATGTTCATCTAGCCACTGTCTAGTTTGCACGGTGTAATGCGGTGGAGCACAATCCAGTTGAAGGTAAAGCAGAATTGCATCTAATTGCAGCTCGCCGTCTATTATGTTTTCAAGCAAATTCACAAAAATATCACCTGTAAGGTTTCCATTTAGAAACAAAGACTGAACGATTTTATTTCCTAGAATGCCAGCCCAAACATTTACTTTGACTAAATTCGTCAATCAAGATCATCGTCCCCTAGTTCTTGAAAAATGTGCAATTTGTAAAGAAGAAACGTATGTGCTTTTAAAGCTTTCCGAATCGATTATATGACACTCGTTAATTCCGAAACTTTGCAAAGCGACGTTTTTGGACACTTGGCAACTTGGCCCAAAATTTTAATTTGCTCCCCTTCATCTAGTATTCGTGGCTGCTTTATCTTAATATTTGCTACAGAACCAGTAGCTTCAAGAAGTCGCTGACATTTTTATCCATATTCCTTGCATTGAAACCCAATAGCCGTACATCGATTTTCACTTACGTAAAACTAAATTATTGCTTCCTATAAAATTTAACAATAACACACTTTAAAATAACAAAATACTGACGTGTAAATAAATATCATAAAACAAAATTTTTATCTGCTTCTCGTATGGTATGAGAGTATGTTACGTGCAAAATGTTTATAACGTAATACCCTGTATATTGAAATTAAAATTAGATTCCGGTTTTGACGCCGATCTTTTCTTGTGACTGTCATTTTTACGACGAAGTCGTTAAGCTGACAACTATATAAAATGACCTGTGTCGCTTAAAAAAAAATTCGAATGACATCCTCTGTAATGGAAATCAAATTATAACTTCATTACGGTTTTAAAATAATTTAGTCGTCACAAGCCGTTTCACCTCGTTTTGGCCCATATGTTTCTATTCAATAAAGAATAATGAGGGATTAATATCGACAAATACCTTCATGGGACAAGTATAACTCTAGATATAAGGCCTACAGTTAAAACTAAAAAAACCGAAGACAAACAAGGACTTTTCTTCGAGATCCTACTCATGCGGCAAACACCTGCGAAACCAACTTTCATTGAATGTGTACAACAGCATTCGACAATCGGGTTATGTTATGTGTACTTTCTTTTAGCAATAATTAACAATTTTGTAGATCTTGATTTCGTGAGTCATTGTGTTGACACGATTTGCTACTCAAATTTATTTCAGGCTCACTTGCCGGGGAAAACGTTTTCTTCGACCAAGTAGGTACTGGATTGTGGGCAAGTTTATTTAATTATTTTATCGCTGTCAGAAAAGTCACTCACGGAACTTTGGCTAGTGTTAATTCCGTAATTACTATTATTGTTTTAATACCATTAAGGTAGTTTCATTAATTATTTTGTGTGTATCGCATGCTGTGTACAAACAATATTTACTACGAAATTTTCTTCGCTGTTCGCTTCGACTTAACCTACATATGTATTGTGTGTTGCCGATACTGCTGGAATTTATGCACTTAGAATTAGATATACTTGTGTTAATCATCTACGTTACTAAATTAAAGTTTTTATACCTGTTAATCTTTCTTTAATATAACATACCTTTCTCTATTATTGTGGTTACCCGAACATCAGAGTAACAAGGATTACGAACCTAAAAATTCGTTACAAGCTTGGACCGTCTGTCTTGATCGAGGCAGAAGTGTTAATTATAAATGATCTGGCGCCCTTACTTATTATTCTCTCGAACTTCCCCTATCTCCGACTGTGTGAGTTGGCCGTGCAAGGTTCGTAAGACCTAAAGCTTGTAACAAGTATTACACCGAATATCCAATAATTGCGCTGGATATTCTAGGAGATACAACATAAGATATGATAATAAAAAATTTTCATCACAAACAGTGTAATTTTAAGGGTTGGCAGGATCTCTCCAAACTTCATTATTTACTAATTACCCTCGAATTGGATGACTTGAGACTACCGGGTGACTTGAGGCAAAACTCTCAATAAATAACACAAAATAACTGGCTATGCTGTTTCAACTGGCACAAAGCCGCTGCTGTGTATTGGCCGGAAATTATGTTGCTCTCCGCTAGACTAATATTTAGATTTTGCAAAATTTAAAAAAAATTGTTGTTCGAAAAACTTTATCTACAGCTTGTGTACCAAGCATTGCTGGTTGTTATAGTTTGATATGGTCCTAAAGCATTGTATTACGATTGTAATGACAGCCACCAATCTATGGTAAATATATTTTAACATATCAATTTTTACAATAAAAATAAATGACACCCTACAAGGGAGTTAGTCGAGATAGTACCTCAAGTCGCCCGCAGTTATTATAAAGACCATTCATAAACATTATCTATTAAAATATCTACAATTATTTATTAAGTTTTTACTTATTTTCAGAATTACAATGGAAAAATACAAAAGAACTGTTGGCAGCAGAAGTTATGCACACTATTATCCCGAAAATCTAGGATTAGCCATTAAGGAATGGAGAAAGAATGGAACACACTACCAAAAACTTTCTAAAAAATATGAAAAGTAAACAAAATCCTGACGGTCAAACCATACTTTCGTAGCAGGAAGAGAAAAAGATTATTGAAAATATTGTAATTGCTTGTCGCTGGGGATTTCCTATTCATGGGAATGACTTAAAAACCTTAGTAACGTCATATCTAGATAGACAGAGTGTGCTAAAATTTCCAAAGAAAAATTGGCCACGCAAAAACTGGGTATATGCTTTTTTAAATAGGCAGATTTTAAGCAGTCGTTAGTGTGAGAACATCAAAAGAGCAAGAGTCGGAACTAATTCCACTACAGCAAACTCATATTTTGACGAACTCGAACAGTCTCGAGGGGATCGAACCTCATCTGATAGCAAACTATAAGGAGACTAATATTACAGATGACACTAAAAAAGTAATTGCACGACGTGGGTCGAAACATGACCATTGAATCATAGATTCGCCGAAAACTAGTCACTCAGTAATGTTTGCTGGCAGCTCTGCAGAAGATTTATTGCCTGTTTATATAGTATATAAGGCAGACCATCTATATTCCACTTGGACAACAGAAAGGTCACCCGGAGCACGGTACAATAGGAGTAAGTCCGATTGGTTCAATGAAACATTCTTAAACATTGCATTAAAGTATTTTTCCGTCGATCGTTAATAGCAATATTAACGTATAATAATGTATCAAAAATAGATCGTTAATGACCCAGATTAATGAACGATTTTGTATAGCAACCAATAAAACCGTTTGCAACCACTGATTTTTACGATATTGCGCGACTACTAGATATAACAACGGTTTACGTGTTATTTAGTTTCCTTATAACGTAACACGTTTAACGTTAAAATGTCAAGATTATTAATCGCTATCATTAACAACCTTGTTCGATAAATAACTATTAAAAACTTTCCGGAGGAACAACCAAATACGCTCATTGGAGATACTCTTGCTAGCTACGATGTTTTTCCGATGGTGATAAAGCAGTGTCTTCAAAAACTTAATGAAAATTGGTAAAACCCGCCATAATTTTCTGGCTGGTTTTAGGGGAAGTGAAATTTATCCGATTGGCCGAAATATAGTCTTGAAAGGACTTCCATCCGATGGGAACGTTGCACCTGCTCAACCAAACAATGCTATAATCGACAATGGCTTTAAAATATTTTTGAAGAATGTTCACAGCAAAGAAACTAGGTCAAAAGTCCCAAAACAAAAGCTAAATGTCAGCGCGTGTACCAAATAACAAATATGGAAAAAAACAAAGGAAGTTCAAGGCCAAGAAAATCAAGAAAAACCGACAGCATCAACGTCAAAAGGTCCACAATCCAAAAAGAAACGAAGTATAAGTCTTTCAGGCTCGGAGTTCAATACTTACTCTACTCAAGAGAGCTTAGATACACCAGAAGACTTCAGCGAGAACCATGCCCAAAAAGAATCTGTCGATTTAAATAATCTTCAAATACGAGAATTCATCCTCGCGGAGTTTTCCTACAGCGCTTAAGCAAATAAAACCGTGAAAAAAATTCATTAGTCAAATCCTGGAAGAACAGAGACCAGTTAAATTTTATTATTTTGCAAGCAAATTAAGAGTTTTGTTTCATTATTTAACAATGCATGTTTATTTAGATTAACTTTTATTTATTATTCGTTAGTTAAATGACTGTCAGTTTCGTGTTGAACTAGAGCAGCTGTGATTAATTCTGTCTTTCATTATTTTCTCTACTCTCACCCGTACTCCTCCTAGCAACTTGTTCTTTACCTTAGAAATATAAGAATAAGCCGTAATGTAGGTGCGCCGCGTACTAACACTTAGCTTTTTAACTTCGTCCTAGTTACAGCATTATATTGTGAAACGTTACTCAAGTAGACAAATAGTAATTATTTACACAAAAACATTATCAAGTAACATCAAAAAGGAGCTAACAAGGTTGAAAACTAGAATGGAAGACACCATTTAAATCTATCCGAAACTGAAAGAGAACAAATAACAACACACAAGTTGTAACACAAATATGTTTTTATTATATCGCAGAAAGAGAGGTTACAAAAGAGAAGTGAAGTAGATTTACATAAATGCAATCAATTGCTAGTACGTAAGTACAGACCACAGACAATAATTGTTAATGCAAGCCGCCTACGGTGGGGAGAACGTTGTACACAAAATTAAACTTGTCGGCCTACCTTTTGTATTCCAAAAGTACAAATTTACATTGGTAAATGTAATAAAACTATGCAATATCTCGATAAATTAAAAGAACCCGACCGTACCCTTTAATAATATATTACACGCAACAAAAGTTTTGTAGTTAATTGTGACAACAACCTGATATGTAGGCACAGCTGTAAATACAAACGGCTGACAACGTAGATAAAAGAAAATTAGAATAGGAAATACAGTACTGACATTTTTTTAAATTATGCGACTAGCTAGCGGAACCTTCCCCAAAATTTCCTCAAATTCGCTAAAATATACAATGACACACATATGGCGTTAATGATCTATTATTGATATTTTAGTAAGTGAGCCATTACGGTTATAATTGTAGTAATTAATCGCAGGTTTCGATATTATTAATCAACGTACGTAATTTTCCCAATATGAACAAACAGGTGTTAATACCTTCGCATTAATCGAATACGTATCCAAAATTGACCAGAAAGACTTTTACATAAGCTACAAAAGCACTACACCCATTTATAACGTGAATACGAGTAAATATTTAGAAATGAAAGCCTTGCCGGGCGTGTACGTTAGATGATTCCGGTACCACAGACAACGGAAAAATAGTTTTATCCCAGTTCAACACCATTTTCAATGTAGGGAAAAATGAAGCAGTCTGATCATTCAGAAAGGTACTACAAATTGATTTGATCATGAATCTGCAAAAACCCTCCTATATTATATGCATTAATTCAGGGAATTCTTATCGAATGTCAATTCTCGTTTTGTGTACTTTATCATCATTAAATCTAATTTTTGAAAAAATGGCGGTGTCGAGAAGAGAAAAAATCGTAACCTGATCTCTAAATTCCAAACGAAGCAAGTTCAAGACTTTTTTTGTCCCATAATCACTATATTTTTGTCTTAATTATACGAAGTATATCAGCTATCATAAACGAAACGCAATTTTTGCTGCGGTCAGAGTGCAAAGCCCCGGTAATACTAATAATTCTTTATATAATATAACAACTATATATTAATAAGTTTAAGGTAATAGTACTTACTTCTAAAAACCAAAGTTTGTGTTGCTTCTAATTGTTAATATTTTCTCGATATTCATGTACTTATTCTCCGATCCATGGTCCTATTGTCAAATCCAATATTGATTGCGATACGTGCGCATGTCAAATATTACTAGATGCAAAATTTATCTATTTATATAATCTATGTTTAGCTTATAGTCATTTCCAGCTGCTCCGTTCAAGTAGATTTAAAGCGAAAATAAACTGTAACTTAATTCTTGGTAAACAAATGATTTAGTAACTTCGTCTATCAAATGTTACATTATTTTTTGCCCAATTGTCACTAATTTTGAGATTCTTCAGATATACTACTCTAATCCTAATTGTATTTGTATTTACTTCGCATTACTTGATTTAAAAAGGCACACTGCTCGTGTTGTTGAATTTCATTACATTACATTAATTGCACAAATATTAGCGAAACAACAAAACATAAAAAAAAATTCTAACTACTTCATAGTGACGCTTTAAAAATCCTAGGTAATTATGAGAAACAAATACTTTTCAGCGAGATAATAATGTCCAATAACTAATAAAACAGCCCTCGTACGATTGAATGTCGATAAGTTTTAAAAGAGTATCCAATATAAAACGGTGTTTACAAACTTCTCTTTGAAAAGGAAATGAAAAATTGAAAAAGTTAGAATGATGTATGTATCGATGGTTAAACGAAGGAAACCGGTTCGAAAAGTTCAAAAATTAGTAGTTTTATTTTTCTTTGTAACTTATTCTTTGACGCCCAGTTTTGAAGTTATATATTTAGTTACTTACCCTCAAGTCGCAAGTGACTTATTACACGCCCTTCATCTTTCCTTTATGTAGAAATTTATGAAGTCCCGAGAGTGTTTTTGAAGATATTTGCGCTCGCTCGTCGTTACAAAATAAACTTTCGCATTTTGCTTTTAATTAGATGTAATATTTAATGTTCTCTTTTAACTTTAGTAAATTAACACTTAATCAATAGTTTCATTATTACATAGATCGAATGTATCAGATTCTTCACACTCGCTTGTCATCATGATAAATAACACCAAAAACGAAAAAAATCCCCCAATAACAGTTTCATTTTATGGAAAATCGAAGGTAATCACTTTTGATTGGCTTTGTTGGCGTTTACAACAGATGCATCATTTTAATACCGTGCTATCGCTTCAAATTACTAAACATCCAAAAAAAAATTTTATAATCGTAAATTTATACCATAAACTAAAACAAAATTATTCTTTGTGTTTTTATCTTTTGGGGTTATTTCTTTTCTGTTTACTATTTCTGTCGTTGTCGCAGTGGGTGTTAACCGCCTCATTAAACCCCCAAAAAAGCCATTATTGTCATAATTTATGAATCCTATATAAGAAAATTCAAGCTTTTCCTTTTAATACTTTTCCTTTTTTGACCCAATAGTTTTTTTTTTCTTAAAAAGAATCACACGCGCACAAAAACGCTGTGAATTGCCCAAAGAAATCGGCTTAATAACCAAATTAGAATTATTTTAAAACGAGGTTGCGAAAGGCGGTATAAATAAAGACATTCACATTAAAACTTTAACTCGTTAACTACGAAAAAGTCTATAAATCTTAATTACAAAAACCATTTTAAATTACTATTTGTAATATTTAAAAGAAGATAAAACGCTGTTTAATTTTGCGACACTTGGAAAATTAAACGAAAATACGTGCATGAAAACGAAAATTAACTATTTATAGATTTACGTGTAAAGTGAAACGTGTTTCCGCTAAAAAAAACTTTTGTTTTTAGTGTCGTTAAAAATTTTGATAGGTTTGTAATGAGCGAAAGAAAATGTCAAACATCTAATGACTAAAACTTAAATCAGTGTCGAGCTAGTATTCTACTGATTAGTATGACAGACAACACGTGACTAAAATACCTTCCATATATACACCAGGCGTTACAATTTGTACGTGTTAGTGTGTCAAGATTTAATTATTGCGTCGTTTCAGATCTGCTTGTCATTGTTAAGCAATTTTGCTTGTGAAAAATGCGTTGACAGTTCCTTGTAACAGCTTCTCGTCTTTTTTTTACTAATGAAAATAAAAATTTGCTACTGATTGTGAGCGATTAGAATGGACATTAACGCTTAAATCATTTTTAATTTCTTGTGTAATTAAATTCATCAGATCAGAAGGATTTGAGGGTCTTGATATTACTTCCATTAAACAATAAGGAAGCATATGTATCTGATTTGTTTTTATAAAATTATATATTATTTTTAAGCTACTGCAGATATTTACTATGTAACACGTCAATTTAATTGAATTGCTAGTCTCAGTCATACCGGAAATTGCATTAGAAAATAGATAGAAGATACAATTTAAGCTTGACCGGTTTGATAACTGGAAAAAAATTTCATATATAGCCCCACTTTTAACGACGTGCTAACACTAAGGTCGTCCTTTATATAACATAAAACTACTGAATTTATTTAACACCGGCGTCTTCGTCTTTAAGACTCAGTAAAGTTGATTTTCTGAGTTTACTTTTTATACTTAAACCTTAACTTCGACTACAATATTTTGTTGATTTTTTAAATCTTTTCGAAGATTCTCAAAGGTTCAGAATATTTATTTTTCAGTCCAGTTTTTCTTCTTGAATACGTCTTCCATTGCTAACGTTTTGGCAAAAGTATATCTTCTTGTCGAGTGTTTTTTTTTAAGTTCATTTTTGCTAAAAAAATTCGTCAGTAGACAGTGTAAGTTCTCTATAAATCGATTAAAAAAAGTCAAAATATTTGAACTAAAATGCAGTTTTTTGTGATAGTGTGGAAATAAGTTTTACTCTTCTAAACACAAAAAAACTACGCTCCAGTGTTGCAATCGATATATAACTAGTACCTATATAAAACAGAATTAATTTATAAATATTGGAAAATACAATCTGATCTCGACATTCTAAAGTAACATAATCTAACTAAGAACCTCTCAATAGTTAAGTAATTAACTTGTGACCCAAACCAGATTTTGACTTAAGAAGTAGTCTTCGTATATAACAAAAGAAGTATCGTCGCGGTTGGTTGAGTGCAACTCTGATTAAGTTACGGTCGAAAAAGAGCGTGTCTTCGATAAAGGAGTAATAACTGAGTACCATAGAAACCAAAACCGTGGTCACGATTAAAGTTATTGGGATGTCTGATGATTTCTATACTTTCTTAGATTTTTCTCTTGAAAAAGAATGGAAATTTTCGCAACCACCGAAACTTTTATATCTGATGTTGGTTGTTTAGATGATCAAGAAATCTAGACAATTCGAATTGACAATGAGACAAAACCATAAACGTGTCGTCAACCTACCTAAACCAAACTTCACGTTTTAATATCGATGACTTCAAAGCAACCGTTTCAAAGGATTCCATAAAAATGTTAGCTACAACAGGCGATAGAGGAAACCCCATAACAGCACAAGAAACTTGTTCGTAAAGCTTACTATGAAAATGAAAGTAAGAGATCATTTATCAATAAGAGAAACCAACCAAATCTTTGTCATAGTAACACATAATCAGTTCGATGATAATAAGCGAATCTTTAATAGTAACTTTGGTAAAAAAGTGAACTGATATCAAAACTCACAAGAAGACCTTGGGGTTTCAGCTTTATAGTTACCAAACGTTGAATAAAATGCTGTGGGCAAAGCGTTGGGTACTTCAATGACAACAATACATAGCCCAAACCCGTTCTTATGTTATTATATATTCCGGTCGTGTAAGCCTTCGCTATTACAAGAGAAAGTGTTAATCATTTATTTAACTTTTCAATATCCTTGCATGGAGAAGAGAGAGTTTATCTCCTTTGTTATTTTTTATTTTCCCATACAGTTCGCTAAAACAGGGTAAAAAACACCATTACCTCTTTTAATAATTTCGTATGTAGAATCGTCACTATTCTTCTACGAGGTTTCAAGTGTGCGGAATCACCATCAACTCAATTTTATTTAAATACAAAATCGTATTATAAAAGCGTTTTTGTGCTCTTAATATTGCAAACGTCAATATTCGTTCGTTAGTGTACTTACGTAATAGACGAAAAGAGCTCTAGAGCGGCAAAATGAAAAATAGGAATCCACATAAAGCTAAGTGCTTAAAGTCAATTATTATATTAGAGTACGCAACCGGTGGAAAACTCATTTAAAAAATCTTGAAATTCGTTTAACATTTAAGAAAACCCGTCATTTTTTAAGCATACAGCTATCCTTAAAAGTCATAGAATGTTGCCAGGTAATTATTGCCAAATCATTTTTTAGCGAATCAATAGCTTCAACTATACGGTCACCTCCTCGCATGTATCTGGTTTACCATTGCTATACACATCCGATTTGAAGCAACCCCAAAGAAAAAATCTAAAAGTGTCAAGTCACGTGACCGAGCTGGTCAATGTACAGAACCTCATCATCTTATCCATAAAAGTTTCATTAAGAAACACCCTCACTTGTCTCCCAAAATGTGGCGGTGTCCGATCGTACTGGAACCGCATGCCACGACAATCTTCCATGTAATTCTTCTTCCAAAAATTAAAAATAAGTTTTTGCACTAAACCGTCACTCAGTAAAATGAGACCCAATAAGATGATTATTTGACATGAGTGAAATTCGATGGCAAAACCACCTCAAAGTATATGTACCTATATGTATGAATAATAATATGTAAATGGCTAAAGAGATGGAAACGTGGAAAGTTGATTTTATACCCGCGTAATTTAAATAAGTTTTGAATAAACCAAAGGGCTAAAACCACAACGTATAAACATTGTAAGGTAAACAATGTTAAAGCAAATGTGAGAATGCCACCAAAATGAACCGTTGGACGGCAGTTTTTGAGACTCTTCAGCAATGACAGAATAATTTATGTTAAAAATGTTTTAGTATGATATTTGACCCTCTATAAAATTTATTCTCAAAACGCCCACTTTGTCGCGAAGGCGGAGATAAAATGTCAAATTGAAACTACTGTGAAACCTCTATTAACGAACAACTCTAAACAACGGATATCTCCCTTTAACAAACAGTTTTTTATTCCTCAAACTTACGACATATGTACATAACTATATAGCAAACACCTCTCAACAACGAACTCTCTATAGATCAAACGCGGACACTAAAATTTACACATTTTTTCATATTGCATGAAAATTACCTCTCCATAACGGAACCTTAAAACATAATTTTAATAAAATTGAAAAAATGTGGTTTTGAGTGATTCAGACAAACAGGATTTTTATAAATAATTTTATTAGTTACAGGTATTAGCTTATTTAATATCCTGCCAATCACTAAAAACCGGGTTGGGATTTTTTTAGTTGTTTGAGGATTACCTATTTCAATAGATATTTACTTAGATACCTAATTCATTTTGATTTTATTGTATTTTTCCTTAATTTCACTATTTTTGGTATTCAAGTAAATTACATTTTTAAGTTGTAGTTTACGTGTGGTATTCAGTGAAAATGACTCAGAATAAACGAAAGTTTTTACCGCCAGAAAAAATTGTAGTAATAGTAGTTAAAAAAAATCAATAATTAATCATTTTCATTCAAAATATAGTTTTACGCAATTAAATTCAATCCTCTCTATAACGAACAATATTTCTTACCCCGTTGCTGTCCGTTATTGAGAGGTTTTACTGTATTTTTCCAGTGACTGGTACATTTCACATCTGTGTTATAAATGGGTGTATTATTATCGCTGTTTTTGTGAAAGTCTTCCTGGGGTAAGCATTTAACTCATATTTTTGCCATGTACGTTGATTTTCCTGTAATTGTCGTAGCGATTTACGATACCGCCATGTGTTGGGCCAATTTGGAAGGATTCATAATTAATCCATTACCTTCCGCTGGAGGCTATAACTAGAAACACGTACAAAAAAGAGGCTCTCGATCAATTAAGCTACTTTCAAGACAATCTGGGTGAATTGGTCAGATTTATAATTCGTGTGATGTTCAAAGAACCTTGGAGATACAGCTGCATTAAGAGTAGTGAAAACCACTTGGACGATTGACGCATTTAACTAAGATTCATTGTTTGTCAATAAACAATATAATTGTGATACAATTCTATATCTAATTTTCCTTAGCGATTTTAGGGGATGATTAGAGCATGCCGATAGCTATCCACATGCACAACTGTAAGTATTCCTTTTTCTTTTACTTGTCACTAAACGTGAAATACGTATGACATAGATATAACTATTATCACATTATCACAATTAAAGCATGTAGATTTTTTGTTCCTATAGTGTCAATTTACGTGAAATGCGATTTGCAACGGGTATGAAGTCATTAGTTTCACATTAAATTAAAGCTCCGAAATTACGTATTACTTGGTTTTGTTCTGTTGGATGTATTTCCATAACTTTATGTGTTGAGAGTTGCCTAACCTCCAGGACTGTAATATTTATAGAATTATTCTTTACTACTATTTATGTACCTAATTCTGCCTTGATTACGTATTTTTTTAAATTATTAATCTCTTCTCTCATTATTGAAAAATAAATATATTTGTCGTTATAACCAGTGTTTTGTCCTTTATTATTTTCAGTGTCGGAAAACGGAAACGGTGTCTACCACTCTAGCTCCTAATCGTTTTGGTGCCGTTTTAATTTATTTGACGATTTAGCACCATGAAGCGTACGATCCAAATCTCCGAATTTTACTGAGTTAGTCGCTAGCCATTTACGTTGCGAGAAAACCCTCGTAAAAACTTAACTGTACTTCCACAAATGCATTGAAAGTCCTATAGTTTTTTATATTAATAAATGACGTTAGTAACATGAGTGAAATTCGATGGCAAAACCATCTCATAGTATAAACCTACTATGTATGAATAATAGTATGTAAATGACTACAGAGATAGAAACGTTGAAAGCGGGTTTTATACCCGCGTTATTCAAACAATAGCTGAAACCACAACGTTGTGGTTTTAGCCCGCGATTTATTCAAAACTTATTTGAATTACGCGGTTATAAAATCAGCTGTCACGCGTTGACGGAAAAACGATGTTGATGGTT
Source organism: Aquatica leii (assembly GCA_035610365.1). Classification (NCBI taxonomy): domain Eukaryota; kingdom Metazoa; phylum Arthropoda; class Insecta; order Coleoptera; family Lampyridae; genus Aquatica; species Aquatica leii. Next base: position 61,811,305 of record CM069436.1, read on the forward strand.
AGCTACGATTGTTTCGAGTAGATTTAAATTCGTCCAGATGTGAGAATCATGTGTCCTGTTAATACCATTCCTTGTAAGTTAAACCTCATCCGTACATAGTATGTGTGAAATAACCTCCAAACTATTTTGTAACCACTGGCAATACCGTATTCGATTTTCTAAATCTTCACAAAGTAATTACTGGACTGTTTGTAAATGATAAGGATAAAGCCCACTATGGTGCAGAATTCTCGAGGTTTGAAGAATTCCCGTTGTCTGAGATATTCTACGAATACTGATAGGACTTCGTGCATTTAAAACTACTTCAACGTACTTATCTCCATTTCTTTCTACACTATAACATGGAAAAGATCATGTTTTTCTCAAACAACGAAAAATGTTTAAAAATGTTGAGTGGTGAGAAACATTGCGATCTAGGTATCACATGAGCTTACTGCGCAGCAGCAGCACGTATACTTCTATTGCAAAACCATACACAAAAACCATAACGGCGTATACTGTATTAGTAAAATGCGGGATAATAACTTAAATTAATAAGATACAAACATCATTAATTTGTCAAACATACGTTTGTCAAGGTTAACTTCAAAACAAAGAGGAGTTCACGTATAAATCATATAACATTTTTTGATCGTAATGACCCCCGAAATATATGGTATACGTTTGTTGATAGAGTCGCGGAACACCCTGTATATGTTAAAAAATTCATGCTGACGTAGCGGTGGAATTAGTGTGACGTTTTCCTCAATACTGGAATATATGTAAAAATAACAAAACTGATAACTAATTCACGATGTTCTTCTGGGAATTTTTTTACCTCTTTTATTTTATAAACTTAAAAACTTATGATTCTACTTAATAGACGTAATCTAAAAAGTATCGAATCTCAAACGACCAAACAACAACAATCTCTGACTGCCCAATACTTCGCTGTAAAAGACAACAAATAAAACGTCACTTTTTCGTATCCCAAACAAAGTAAATTCTAAAATAAAATTGTAAAATAAACCCACGTTCTGTTACGATAAGTTTGTTTATTAAAATTACGTACAAAAATGTGTATAAAAATACTACATATGGTCGAAGTTCGTCCTTACTCTTTAAGCTAAAATGGGCTGAATAAAAACAATTAAACAAAAAAAATGCGACAAAAAGTTTTCAAAAACGTTTAGGTGTTGCTAGAAACAACTTCTTTTCGGTAAAAAAAAAGAAAATATCTAAGAAATTTCGTGTAGAAAAAAAAAGAACACTGACTGACAAATAGATCCTTAAAAAAAATAAAAAACTGAACTCCAAATCTTTTTAAATATAAGCTTTGATTTGATTTAGAGAACGAACAAGAGCAAATTATGCAATTACTTGATATACTCTTCCAACTGTTCAACGTACTTAAAAGGAATATCGTTAGCGGTAGATCATAAAACAACTTGTTGTTAGTTGAGCTTTCTGTCAGAAATCATTGCTTCTACTCAAAAATGATTGCAAAGTACTATAAAAATAAAAAAACTGATATAATTACTGATAACCAACTATCAAATAAAAGCTCTAGATCTAACAGTAATACACTCTAGAGCATAAACAGTTAAAAATTGTCTCCAAAAATTGTTATTCTACGATACAATATCCACTGATAAACATCATATTACCATAGTAATAAATTTACTTTCTTTTGTTATTTCTCTTGTGTACTTCTTTTTATTTATCATGAAACGTAACACCTGCTCAAAAATGATAACCACTGTTTTGTCGGTCAACATCCCTTTTGACTTTTGAACAGTACTGTAATATATATTTTTGTAGCCTATTTCCTTTCATCCAGTTGATGTGTTGTTTTCAGATGTTTTAATACTATTTTGCGTTCCTAAGTATTATATTATTTAATTATTATAAGTGTTTTCGAGTCTTGTATATGTTACTGTTCATACTAACATGTGCGGCCTTGCTTTTCTTGTTTTACAGATTGTATAGCAAAATTGTTACGTGGTTTTTCTCGTAACTAAAAGAGCGACGACTAACTCAGTTATTTCAACAATTGAGTCGTAAGCTTCGTGGTGTTACATTATAGAATGAATTCAAAAAGGCGCCAAAACGATGAAAGACTAGGGTGGGAGACACCGTTTAAATCTACCAACAGCTGAAATAAAACAAATGACAAGACAGAATCGTAACACAGGGTATATTTATTTTATTACAGACAGCAGTTCACGTTAGAAAAAATATGACATTAAACGTATATAAATTTGATCAAACATTACTACGTAGGTCGATATCACAGGCAAAATACTAAATCAGCCTTCGACTAGGCAGCACGTCGTATAACAAAGTGACCTAATCAGCCTAACTGTTACATTCAATATAGAAACGAATCCACTTCGTAAATTAAAACATGTCACACAACAAAACGATTTTATAATTAATTGTCTTAAAGACTTAATATGTACGTACAATCGACTAATCAACAAAATACTAAGAATTAAAATAAGAAATATAATGCTTACAGTTAGTTTTTCTCAAAGCGGCTAGCTAGTGGCACCTTATCAGCATTTCCGAAAACTTTGAAATCTGACAAAGGTGCACATACGGCGTTATCGCAAGTAAACACCTTTTTAATTCATACGATCACATGAAAATAAACAAATGCAAAGTTCGTAAATTCGGTAATTGTTTCCTCCAATATGATGTAGGTGGTGTTAACTCCAGTAACGTGACGTCATCATGAAAATTTTCCAATTACATGTGTTTATCCACTTCACAGATAAAGCACACGGGCGGAGGTATAAAAACCCGCTTCAGGCAATTATAAAAAAATTAAATTAAACAGCGAACACTAGAAATAAATGCTTACCCCATATACAAACAGGAAGAATAAAATCGAGTTTAAAAATTAACATTTTTGTCCATACTCCAACAACAAAAAGTGAACGTACCAAGAATAAATTTTATGCAAGGAATAGACATTATACTAAAGCATTTTTAACATAAGAAAATACTTAGAAATTGCATTACATTCTTAAAATATACTTAAAAGTCTCTCTCACGTAAACGCTGTTCTTCCTTATCTTTCTATGGTAAAAGCTCACTAATTAGTTTAAACCCAAAATTAATTAATATAATTATTATTGTTATCGAATCCTTAGATGTTTACAAAAAATACATAATATAACATAGAAACTTTTGTGGTTGTACTTAGAATAAGAAATAAATAATTCTAAGGAGATATACCTAATCCATCAGCAGTACTACTGTAAATATTAAGGAACAAAGTAAGAAGTAATTAATAAAACAACGTTAGCGGTAATAAAGTTTTAATCATGTTTTCGTTTGCATTCTTTTTAAAGTTGGATAATATAAAGCTTAAATTATTGATCAAGAAAACTTATTTCTAAATTTCAATAAATATTTGAGTAGATACATGTCAGCGCCATCTTGACTAACTTTTTTTTCCTCATACCACTAACTCAAACAAACTTTTCTGTTTGCTCAATCTTTTTCAATTAATCACTATTTCTCAATAATCAATGTAAAATAAAAACTAAACAAAACTAACAAATTAGTAGGTATAATAAAAATCTTTTTGAAGTTCCTAACATAAACGTATATAACGCATTCTATGCTTTGTGTTAAATTCATCAAAGCTAATTAATGACGAAATAATTTAAATACAATATAAAAAGTTTAACTGTTTATAATTGAATATAAAACCTAAATATTTCCAAAATTAATTAATTACACAAATATTTTACAATAATTATTATCGGTAAATACCACAGAATGTAAAGGTATTTTAAAATAAATCGTTGAACAGATATTCAAAGACCCAATAATAATAAAATTCTTAAAATACCGGGCCTTGAATCTTATAAACTGTTTGAAAAGTGGGACAATTCGAGCGCTTACTTTAAAATAATAATCAAATTTGAATAATACAATTTTTAGTTTTTATTTCCCATTAATAGAACATTTTAAAAATGATTTAATTGGTAACGGCATAGGTAATCGCAAACGTTTATAGATTGCTTATTAGCGCTTAATGAGGTTAGACGAACTTCCTTTTTTAATTTTATTGTTAATTTTATCCTATTGGATTTAGGCCAAATCTTGAAGTAATCGTTTACACTTGCCAAAATATCCTATTGAAACTGTAACTAATGAATTTAGTTATAAACCATTATCAAAAACAGCTTACAATATGCTTTTTTTAAATTTAATAGTCTATACGTTTACATTGACTATTCGAGGAACTGTTTATTCTAATTTATTATTAACTACTAATGGTGTTCGTTATAACGACTCGTATGGTTAGCTGCAGGCGGTTTCGAGTAGAGTAGATTTGTTTAATGCTTCTTACACAACCGACACTTGAAATTATTTAAAATAATTCTTTGGTTTTTGTCTTAACACTTTTTTTAGCTTACATTCAAGACAACTAAACCATTTCTTTAAAAATATAGTCATTATTGTCTCTAGTTGCCGCGTTTAGAAGTGCTACCAAAGTACGTGGTTGCCAGAATAGAAATTTATTGCATAAAAAACTAATTGCTTTTTACTCTCAATTAATGTAACCACACAAAAAGTAATAATTAACAAAATTTTATAATTATGTAAAGAAATATTAAAGATTTTTTTATAACAGTACAGTACGCTTACATGAATAAGATAACAAACAACTCGTCTATATGAAAGCACTCGAATAGAAACACATAGAAAAGAGAAAACAATCAAAGTGAAGAACGCTTCAATATATAATATTGTAATCCTTCGTAACATACGCTTAAGATTTTCAATTTGCACTTAAATATAAACACACTAGCAATTAACGTAAAACTGAAATTTACGTAAAATTAATAAAAAAAATTGTTGCATGTAACACTAAATCGTTTTTAAAGAGAGTAAAGGTAAACGTTGAGTGTTTGCAATTTTTTTGCTTGAAATGGCAAAGAACAACTTCTCTAAGATACAGTAACTTAAAACTTTTCCAGTTAAAGTAGTATAGTCAACACTTGAGCTTTTCAACTATAAAGCTCTCACACGTTCTCAAATTTTCCATTGAACTCGCAAATAATAATTCCGTTGTAGAATTCTTGTTTATGTATAAAGAACTAAAACAAAACGTTTCAAAATGAAATCAATCAATTTCATTTAAAGGATGTTAATCGGTGTTGATAAATAACTTAACATTTCACAATGAGCAAACAACAAAGAAAGTTCTTTGAAGTTAAAGTGCAATAAAATTCGTTTTAACGGCGTTTCTTTTACAAAAAAATGTTTACCTTTTAGATTAATTAATTATATTTCATTGTATTGACAGTAGTATATAATTTTAGAAATAGTTATTACAAACCAAATTCATGCATGTGTACATATTGAAATTAAAAACTTTAATTCACCAGTCATATCATGTGTATAAAAAAATCCATAGGTGGTGCTAATGTGCAAACAATTCTGTACCAACGTCTGTACACAATTACAAAATGCCGTCGCACTACTGAAAATATGGAATCAATCGGTCACAAGTTGTGATGATAGTAACAAATTGAGTGATTGAGTTTTAACGCAATCGTAAGAGCATTTAATAGTTTCACAACTAAACGAGACGGCGAATTTTACAGTATTTAAAAAAAACATACGACAATTCAGTAAATAAGTAATTTTATCAAAATTTCAAAGGAACAAGTATATCTATAATTTAACATTAGTGAACATGTAATACTTTTTAATTCTTTCCTAAACTTGTGACCACCAATCAAATTTGGGATCGTCATCAATCACAATGCCATAGGGACACTTCAAGACAGTAATTTAATTTAATTAACAACAATACAATTTTATAAGTATTTTTAGTCAATTTTAGAATCGATTTAAGTTGTTAAAGTTTTTCTGCTATTGCTATAGAAGATTAACCATTGTGACAAATAAAATATAGATCCAATATTTTCAGTTTAAACACTGATGAAAGTGTCTAAAAAAATCTGTTTTTCTCACATAGAAATCTAATCTGCAAACAATACAAAAAATATCCCCTAACTGAACAATGGACCATATGAAGATACAAATTAAACGTATTTCACTTAAAATAGTAAGGATGTATTTAATAACTTTAATAAATTGGTAATAGAGTAAAGTACCCGAATCTCCGATAGGTTCCTAATATCGGATACCTGTATTTTTTCAAGACTGTACGTAAGCAGAACATGAGATACATTAAAAAGTATCATGCCTACATTAACCGGCATATATTAAAAATTATTTTGTGGTTCATCTTTGGTAGATGTCACAAATCACGTTTTTAGTAAAATATATGGTGACGAGTTTTTTACAACGTGCGACTCGACAGTTTTTCGATATAAACAAAGATTTCTTTATACCTGTTTTAATAATTGTTAAGTACAGTTATTGGTCAAACAAATTATCTTATAAAATGTATCAAATTGTAATTATTTTAATTAAAACCTGTGTGTAACTTCACATTTTATAAGTTTCCTAATTTCGGATACCCCAAGTACCTTAATTTCGGATCCGAGATTAGGAAACTAAAAATGTTTTTCTATTTTATTTTGATGTGTTTTAAATTTTGTGCAAAACAATATTTAGGTACACCAATGTTACCTAGACATTTTTTATTTTCAGTAATAGTATAAAGAAAAGATGCCAAAAATACGAGGGAAAAGCAAGCAGTAGGACTCAGAAAGCATGAAATGTGCTATTGAAGTAGTAAGGAAAAAAATGGGATATGTAAAAGCATCTAAATCATTTGGGGTTCCACGGTCAACATTGAAAGATTATGTAAAAACCAATAAAACAACAAATGAACTTGTTAAAATAAAGACAGAACAAACCTGTTTTTCCGAAAGAGATTGAAGACATTAAGACACTAGCTTTTTAACTAGCCATCAAAAATAATTTACCTCATCCTTTCTCGCAAAGCAAAAGTATCATTGAAAAAAAAATGGTTAAAAGGTTTCTTTAAAAGAAACCCTAAATTGGTATTAAGAAAACCTTAAGGAACTTCTAGAACACGAGTTAAAGAGTTTACAAAAGAAAATGTAGAAAAATTCAACAATTTGTTGGAACCCCTATTACATAATATTAAAAATAATCCTGCAGAGTTTCCAATGTGGACAAAACAACATAACCATTGTTCAATCAAAAGTATCTCATATGATTACACTAAGACAAAAGAAGCAAGTTAAAGAGTTGACATCTGCCGAGAGAGGTGGTCTTACTGCAGTTGTTACCTGCATAAATGCAGCAGGAGGATTTGTTCCACCACATATAGTTTTCCCCCCCAAAAAAACATAAAGGCCGAATCCATGGATGGAGTTCCGCTAGGTACAATTGAAGATTGTCATTCATCTGGCTGGATTCAGCAACACATCTTTACTCGTTGGTTAAAATATTTCATAAATTTTGTTAAGTCTTCTGAAGATAATCCAGTGGTGTTAATACTAGATGGTCATTATTCACATACCAGAAATATAGATGTGATTGATATATGATTGATTTGTGTCCCACCCCATACATCACACTAAATGCATCCGCTTGACGCTAAGGCCCCTTAAGACCTAACATAGTCAACAAATTGAAATCATCTAAGCAGAACTGTTACCTCTTATCAAGTAGCACAATTACTTGGTCTTGCTTATCAGAAATATGCAACTGCCGCAATATCAGCAACCGGTTTTAAAAAATCTGAAACATTTAACCGCTACAAATTTATAGATTCGGATTTTCTCATACAGCTCCAAAGAGAACGAGTTGAATCAAAAAAAGAAAAAGAAGAGTATGATTAAACTGAAGAAGGTAACTCTATTTAAGAACAAAACAAGAATACTCCTCCACGAGCCACACGGCAAACCACAAAATATGATTTAGCCGAAGATGTTCAACCTATCATGTAGTGGAATACAGAACAAAAAAAATACCAAACAAGGAATGACAGCAATTATAACAAGCACCCCATACAAAGAAGAACTTTAGAAAAGTATTTCAGAAAAAAAAATTGAAAAAATAATTAGTTAAAAAAATATCGTTAAAATAGAGAAAGTTAAGACAAAAAAAAGGAAAACGTCTACGCGAAAGTTCAACTAATAAAAAACAGAACATCGGGACAAAAAAGAGACAGCTTAAAGTGAAATCTGCAGAATTTAGTGATTCAGGTGAAGACCTGGTTCTACATGATAATTTAGATATTGATGTCTCAGAGCAAGAGGACCAAGAAGATTAAATGTTCTGAAAAAAAGCATCTCAACTTCGTATACCCTATCCAAAATTGGGTGCCTTTTTTTAAAACTAGAAGTTTTTGCTTCTTCTGTAATTTTTTTTTCTACTAAACTGTTAATTTGAAAATAATTTTAATAAAAAAATTTAAAATAAAGGGGTTTGACATGTTATATGATTGCTTCATAATTAACTTTTTTTCTTTTTTTCATAAAAAAATATGCGTTAACAAGTATCCGAAATTAGGGTACTTTACTTAAGTTTTGAAAAACGTTTCTTACTTCAGCCTTTAAATAACAATTACAATATAACAAAAATATTTTTTTTTAAATTTTAACTTTGTCTATATATGGTAAATCTGAAGTTTTGATAAGTTGCAAGGTAACGAAAAACAGTTTTTGAAGTGAAACTTCTTTATCGGCGTTGGAAAAAAATTTACCGTCACATTTTTTTCGTTACGCGCCATCTTTTTTTTATAAAATTCTAAAATATTTTTAAATAAATACAAATTGTACAAGGTGTTCAAAGGTAGTAAAATAAATAAAAAGTTCGCCCGCGGGTGGGCTCGAACCACCAACCTTTCGGTTAACAGCCGAACGCGCTAGTCGATTGCGCCACGGAGGCACATACTATAGATCACAAAACGGATGGTTATAAGGTACACGATCAAAACGTTGCTATAAGATACGATCAATTGTTGTTTTGTAATTAATGGCTTATGGTAACTGAAATATGAAATTGAATCTACAAAAATTAGTTAATTGATTTACAAAAATTTGTATTCATGTTTATGATAATAAAATCCTTTTGTTTAAAATTTATTTAACTTTATTTAACCAATTTCTGAAAAGTTGCATGTAGATCATTTTGCGAAAAATAAGGCCATAAAGAAGTTTCACTTCTTACGTGTGTACACTAGTACACGCCCTCATTTTTTTCATACTACTTTCTCTATTTCGCTTTAATTTATATTATTTGTTGATAAACATTGTAATGTATGCATAACAGCGATTTTTGATATATTACAGTTGGTAACAATGATCAGCATCTGTCTATACCTCGGTTGTCCAACAGATGGAAATAAGTCCCACTCACAAAAAAAATTCTAATTGGTTAATTCATCGCGGCAAAATCACATTAAAGGTCTGATGCACTTCCCGAAATTGTTGTGTACTAATAATCTTCATATTTCAGCGTTTTATCAACTTTTATCAGTCTTTATTTTTGTGTACACAATTTATTATTTTAAAATAATCTTTATAAAGACCATGTACTATTGAAGAAATAATTTCTTTTAAAATACCTACCAACTGACGAAACATTTTAAAAGGTTATCTAACACATTATTATGGATCTTTCTCCAATAAAAAACGTAAGCCCAAACATTTATCAGTATCTGATAAAGAAACGTATTGTGTATTCGTTCTTTTTACATAACCAACCACCAACAGTACATAAAGTTATGGCTTGTGTTAACGAACATGCGAATTTTCCAAGCTGTAAAGTAACTATGTTACAAACATTATTTTAAAAAATTAGGCTTGGGTTAGTTACACAAAGAAAAGTGTATTGAGTTTGTTATATACGTTATTTACAAAAACAGAAAAAGAAATTGCAACATTATTTAGACGAAACTTGAGTTAACGTCGGTCATGTCACTACAAAAATTTGAACAGATACAATTTAAACAGCACGGCAAGCCTTCATTTCTGCTATATATAAGATCCGTTACAGACTTTGCTAAAAATGGTTTGCTTATATTCAAATTAAAAAAAACTTGATATCATAGCAGAAAAGTAGAAAAAATTGCAACTCAAAAAGCTGATTGAAGAAGGCATCGTTAAAGCATAATTTTTTGCACTGGTCAAGAAAAACATTCCAGTAACAAAGTATGTAGTCGATGAAATGACAAAAGCCATTACACGAGTTGTGTTACGATTGCCACCATATCACTGTGGATCCCATTAAATTAATATGAGCACAAACGAAACGGGAAGTTGCTAGAAAAAAATACATTTCAAATACAAGATGTTAAGAATCTATTTCTTGAAGCTGTAGCCAATGTTTCTGCAGATAATTGGAAAAAATGTATACAGCAAGTGATTAAAGTAGAACAAATGTGACAGATAGACCTCACATTAGAACTTATAGTTGCACCTGTTATTAATAAATTAGGCAATAAATCTTAAACGTCAGATTTCGATTCCGCATAAATTTTTACTTCGTTGTTCGTTTTTTTAGTTGTATTATGTAAATACTTAATAATTTTATCACTTGCTTTAAATTATTACAATTAGAATATTGAAAATTTATTTAAACATTCAATTCATGATCCATTATATACCTAACTAATACAGAACAATCCGACTACCGTATGCATTGTGTAAACTTTGTACATTCTTATTATTCGTGTATGTAAATCTGATATAACATAATTCAATCCTTTTTTTAGTGGAAGAGACTTATTTCCATCTGTTTGGCAACTGTAGTATAGTTTCTAATAAAGATCTTAACTGACTTTATGCATCACACAAAGTAAGCATGGCATATGCAAAATAAATTAATTAATTTCTCTATTTTGACATGATAATTAGCGATTGTTACACTAAAATCCGTGTAAGAATAAGCAAATTCTTACACGAATTTTAGTCATGTTAGTTTTTTCAAAGTTGGTATTTCTGCATCGTAAGTTGACGTTACACGAAAAAGAAATCAAAACTATTGGACTTTAAAAACTGAAATTCAAATTTTGATGCCAAGATAAAATAAAAATGTCCTATTAATTCAAAGTTATTTACTTATAAAGGCATAAAGAGATAATTTTGTATGAGATTTTAGGTTAACACCTAAATTTCAATATGTCAAAGTGTAAGTGTTGCCAATTCAATAAAATATAAAAGTTTGCCAATGTTTTAAAATTATAATTAAACGAATAACATTAAATATTGTATCAAAATAGAGAAAATACTATAAAGCACACGTCATAGAATACATTTCAATCACTCGACCGCTTCATAAACTCGCCGCTGCGCGGCTCATGTATGACACCCGGTCTCGTAATTGAAGCGCGTTCATTCTGTAACTTGTGTTTTAATATACTATTCTGTACCTATTTGTACGTTATATCTGAACTTGAAGCGTTAAACAACATTTGTACATATACTAGACGTAGTTCTAATTTCCTGGAATTCTTTCCTATAATAAAACAAACAAGTTTTTAAAGTTCAGTATATTCATATACGACTATACATAACATGTTAAAAACGTCATTACTTTTAGCCGAATATAGAGCAATTTAGTCGTGGTAATAAACTGTTGATATTCTAAAAAAATCAAAAAACTTGCATAAGAACAGTAATCACAATTATATTAAAATTCGGTCAGATGTCGGAAAATAAAATTTTAATATTTTTATTGAAAATACCTCGAATAAGCAAAATTAATTTAACAAAATAGCTGTTTTTACGATTACTACTGGAAAAATAACTGCAATTATAATACAAATTGAAAATTAATTTAAACGACGATTGAAATTCAATTATTTTGTAGGCTACAATTTTAATGCGCGAAAGTGCATTTAATTAATTGCAGCAAAAAAAGTTGTAACACTAAATTAATATTTATATTTTTTTGGCATCTACCAATGTTTAATTTTACACGTTAAGTAAATTTTCGTTTTTCGTTTAATTGAATCAAGAGCTTTTAGACTAACATTAAACTTTTTTCGAAAATGTAGATAAACTTTGTCAGATAAGGAATTATTTATCAAGTTGAAAATAATTATTTATGCAGCATATACAACCAAATTTTAATTAAAAGAAAATATTTTGCTTCTGAGTTGTGTATACGAGCATCAATTTTATGGCAATTTAAATATTGTTTTAGCAAGAAGAACCGACTCGTTTATAAAATCAGAATTTTCTGCTAAAAAGTGGTTTCAATCGTGGGTTTTAAAAATCGTCGAATCGCGTTTAAACTCAATCGAAATTTCGGTGTGGATTCTGAGGAATTTGGAAAAGCGTCGACAAATCGTTTCATAAATATTTCACCGTGCGTTAATTTACGACAGATCAGCTTACTCTCTCAAGTGCAAAAACGGATCAACACCATTAAGTAACATCTGTCGTTTTAAAAATTTTCTCGCATATGACGATTTGAATCAAACAAAAAATTAAGGCAAATAAAAGTTCATGTTAAGGTAAAGTATTAAAGGCAATAAATAGATAAACGATTGCTCTTTAAGTGAGGAAACACCGATAAAACGTGTCGGTAAATTGCTTTTCGTGTTACGAAATGTCATGCTCATGATAAAATACTGAGTACTCACTGGCGTTTAACGGAATGGATGAATGCGTTGGCATTGTTGAAATTTGATGATGGGCAGCATCGACATGGCGGTTTTGATAACCAAGCATGGACCCATGATAAAGAACTTGATGATGGGCATGGGAGCCACCGTGCTGTTGTCGATACCCCGCCACTGTTGCTAAACTTTTATCAATAACCGTCGGACATTTCGTTACTCACCCTAACACACACTCACTTAAAAACAATTTGTGTCATTTCTAATAAATTTAATAATGTATTTAACACTTAAGCGTGGAAACAATAATAAATATTAACAAAATTTAACAAATTACAAACGAAACACATGTCACACAAATGTCATTTCTTTTTTGTTCATTTTTATTAATAATAAACATGCACGCTTATAAATTCATAAATATTTATGTGACCTAAAAACCTGCCAAAATGATAAGAAATTACGTACAAAATAAAAGGGGTAATTTTTTCAGAATGTTATCAAATGACTTGGAAACTGAGGGTGGTTAGTTAATATCAGCAATGTCAAACAACCGGAAATATTTTACATGAAGTGTTCCGTTTTACCTATAGATAGTATACATGGAAGTCGTTTTTCACCTTTACTAAACCTTTTAGTACCTTTCCAACAATATTTTAGCCAAATGAAGATTTTAGCAAATTATAAACTTTTTAACGCGCACAATTATTTTTCTACAATATTCAAGGGCACATTTTCAAGTAAAAATTATTAGACACGTTGTACGACTACTATATTTTTTTTTACTTGTATATATAGACTTCGTATAATTGTCACGTGGTTAGTTTGATTCCGTAAATCGACCGGTTCAAGGCGCTAGAGCCCGGCGACTGGCATCGGCGTCGGGACGCGACGACTATCAGGACGCGTGCCTCCGGATGTAGACGGATGCGCGCGCAAAATTTCTTGATAAATATTTTGTCACTAATACTAAGAGTATCCTAAAATATTAAAGCTTGGAAATATAATTACATAATACCCAAACAAACACGAAAAATTGATGTTTAAACATATCGTAAATTTATTTTTAAAAAAGCATGTTTAACTTTTCCTATAATTTACATCCATCATATATCGATAACCGGTAAAAAATAGTTATGACACTAATTTTATTTATCAAAAAAATATTTTAACCAAAATCCAAACGGGTAAAAAACTAATATAAATAGCAGTTTATAAACTATTGATTTGTAAATGTAATAAACGTAAAATCGTCCCATATAGTTCAGCAATTACAGTATTGTATGTAAAACTTCACTAGATATCGTTTGATTTGATTACCTACTATGTTTTGCCATCTCAAATACATCTAAATTTCCATAAACCAGATTCTGTACAAAATGCAAACAGAAGTACCTAAATTGAGGTGATAACTGTAGAAAAATATTCATAAGAGAAAAATTTCTATTCCCAAGTCAGGTAGCTAGAATCAAGATTTAAGAAAGATTTGAAACAGACTTGACTTAAAAAACCAAATATTGCAGCGACGGCAGCTATAATTTCTTTTCTAGTTGTACCAAAAGAAAAAAATTCAAGTTAATCAAATTAGGAGAGTATTAATAATATCGATAAATGCTACGCTTGCAAACTTCATCACATTCTGTTGCAGATTATTTGGAAATAGAACTGTATATTTATAGATATTAAATTAAGACATCCAAAAGCAAAATTAAAGAATTAAATAAGAAGTTACACATCTAGAATACAGAAAAATTTAATTTTAAAATTTAAAAATAGATAAGCACATCAACTGAAGAAAAAAGTTTACTAAGCTGCCTAAAACAATAGCTGATACATCACGGAGTAAACGTTTAACACTAAGTTTTGTTTGTATATCTTAGACACAGAAGTAGAACATTAAAGTACAAGATTCGTCTGTTAGAAAAACAAGAATCAACAATTACGTTCATCATCATTATGCAATTTTGACGATTAGACAAGGAATATCGCTAACGAACGATTCGAAATGATGAAAATACGACGTAAGTAGAACCAATTATACACGTTCAATAAATTAAAACACTTAACGTTTCCGATATAACCACATACTTTATTTCAAGTTAATTTCAAATAGCATAAATACAAAAGTATACTGTAAATATCCTCATCAATAAACTTTAAGATACTTAAAACCTTCATAGATAATAAAATTTTAATGTTTGTTTACGTTTTCGATGATTTGCGTAGTTGACGTAAATATTTTTGATGGGACTATAAATGTAAAGTCGTGATTAAATTAAAGATTCTTATGACAATAAAGCACGTAACCGTTCAAGTACAATCGAGTTCCAAAGTGATTGAAACGAATACTAAATTGCAAATTTATTTTACTGATTTAAAATAACCAAATGGTAACGTTCTCGCCTTAGAAAAATTGCTAATGTATCGATAATTATTAATGTAAAACAACATAAAAAAATAGAATTTATTACTAGGTGTAGAGAAAAATTGTGATAATAACAGAAAACTCGAAAATTTGAAATCTTTGGAAAGAACGCCAGAAAAAATGTTCAAAATCTTTCAAACCGAGATGTACTTTAACGAAAATGGCTAACTTACGACCGAAAAGAGTTTAAAGTATATTGCTCCTTATCTATGCATTTTGACACGATGATAATTAAAGTAGAATTCAAGTTTCCACGAATTATTTTTCTATGACAATTTTCCATTCCAGATAATTCTCGTAATGTCGTTCTCACAACCTGAGGTTTCATCGCACGCCGCAATTGACATCTTCAAAACAACAGTAAACCGACTAATTGCATCTTCAAATCTCGACCTGCAAAATCGATAAACTAGTTTCCAAATATCCGGTAAGAAAAACTAAAGTTTCAAATAATATTTAAAAAAAATTTAATGTTTAATGTTTAGTTTTCAAATAGTTTGAACAAATAGTCGTTACACTTGCGCGAGTATAAAGGTTCCAGTTGCTCTAAGTATTTGTGTTACAAGTATGATATTTCTTGGGACTTTTTTTTCTAACTATGCTTCTCAACATTTGAACAGTTTAGTCAATTTTTTCATCTCTCCGGGATAAGCTCCGAAAAACGTTTATTCCGCTCAGTTGACGTACGAATACGTTTTTGATGTTCTTCAATACGAATTCCTACACTTTTACCCGTTTCTCCAATATATGTACAACCATAAGAGCAAGGAATCCTCTAAACGCCGCGCCGTTATACTAAAAAGAAAAAACGTCGTCTACGTGATTTAAGAATTGATCCAATTTAGAAAGAGTAGAACACCGAATGATAATGTTGTGTTTGACAAGACTTTTTCGATAGAATCCGTAGTACCTGTGACATAGGGTAGATAAGCGATAGAACGGTTGAGACTTAATTACGCTGTTACTCTTAATTTGCCAGAAGTAAACTTTGTAGTAGATCGTGTAATACTTTTTCTACTGTCCAAAAAAAAAGTTTTAAAAAAATGCCAGGTGAACAAGGTTCTAAAGAAGCAAACAATATAGAACTTGTGAGAGCTATTTAAATTAAACAAAGAAACAGGATTCTGTTAAATTCAAAGTCACTGCAACAAAAGCCAAAGTCAACACAAAAAATTTAATACAAGAGACTAAATCCTGCTAATCATAAACCTAAAAAATAATAATTAGCAAAAGCTTGACTAAATATCGTCAATAAAAAAAAATTCTTGCATATATTAAATTATATGTAATGGAAAAAGACTTTTACAATAGATGAGATACGTAAAAAAACAAACCTAAAATTTTTTTTGTACAGTATACAACCAAGATACTCATTTCTTTAATAATCAAAAATCAACCCGTGTGAAACTGCTAATCCTCCATCGGACGCTTCCCCTGGGTGGCGGATAGAGGAATACCTCCCAGATATGGATGGTACCAAGAAAATTAAATGTTCGGAGTGAACCAAAACTAACACAGCAGCGTCGGACTCACAATAAGAAGCCGACGTGGTGTTTCAAAGCCAATACCTCTTACGAAAGCCAAATGTCGACAAGAAAACGTAAAAGAATAATACCCCCGGTGAGTAGTATAATATATCCACAATCCCACACCGGAAAAACGATATGTCTCAAAGATTCTAAAAGAGACAAAAGCTCGAAATAAACAGACTGAAATCCACAATGCAACGTACAATATACAATCCATGGCTAAAGACGAAAAAGTGTCTGAGCTGGTGGAAGAATTAAAAAGAGTGAAGTGGGACTTAACCCCAGTAATAGATTGTATTACATAGTGGAAGAAGATTTAACACAAGGGGCGTATATTTTATAGTAAAAAAATAAAGTAACCTACATAAAACTCAAAAATAACAATCTAAGGGTGAAAATAATCCAAATCTATGCGCCAACATCTAAGCATGAGAATGAAGAGTACGAAGTATTACTGAAAAAACTTACAATAACCACAGAGAAAACAAACCTAAAACCCATCATAATTATGGAAGATTAACTCACAAGTCGAGACAATGACCAACAAAACACAATTATGGCTATGAGGTGCGAAACGAAAAAGAGCAATGACTCGTGAAATACAACAAAATAACTTATATGGCATAAATTCATTCTTTAAAAAGAAACAAAGTTAAAAATAGACGTGAATATTACCCAGTGGTGATGCAAAAAATGAAATCGACTACTTCATCTCCTCCGCAAGATTAATTTTTAAGAACGTCATAGCCTTAAACCAATTTAACACGGGAGCGACCATCGTATGCTTCGAGTCAAGATCTATATAAACAAGAAACTAATAAGAAAACAAAATTTTTGAAATACAACACAAATAGACGCTTACATATTGAAAGAAAAAGCAAAAACATTTAGGACATCTTTGAAAATAATTATTACACACGTCTAAATAATACAGATAATGACGTTAACAAAGTAAACGACATATTAAAGAAGAACTTGCCCAAAACAGGAATCAAAGTGACTAAACAAAAAATGGAAAGACAAAAAAGAATAAGTGACGAAATAACAACCGAACCCTAATGAGTCAAAGAGCTCAGCAACAAAAGGAAGCGACAATAACAGAAATATAAGGAATTGAATAACACCATAAAAGAAAATACCAAAGAAAATATAAGAAAATATCTAAAGCCAACATTAGAAAGACCAAGAATAATTACTATGAAAAAGAAGAAAAAGAGAAACAAAAAATAAAGAAGACAATAATGAAATACTATGAGAACCTGTGCAAATCCGAAATTGCACCAGATCTCAACACACGAAAAAGTATAAACAAGACTAAATGTCAACTCGGAAAAACCACCGAAAACTATGAGATAGAACAGACTATAAAGAAGCTTAAAAACAATCAGATAGTAGTCCCTAACGATGTAATAGCAGAAATGCTGAAAGCAGATAAAGATGTCATAATAGGCACATTGAAAACATTACTAAACAAATGCTTAGACAACGCAGTCATCCCTGACGATTGGTGCGAAAGTATAGTCATCCTCCAACATAAAAAGAGAGACATAACGGACGTAAATATTTATCCACCTATTTGACTACTTTCGACGAAATATAAAGTATTCATGAAGATAAATGCCAGACACGCCCCAAAGATGAACGCACACCAGTCCGTAGAACAGGCAGATTTTGGATAAGGGTTCAGCAACTCAAACCACTTATTAACAATAAGAACACTAATTAAAAAAGCTACCAAATATCATTTGCTCTTATTTTTAGCCTTCGTGAACTATGAGAAGACTGTTGATAGCGTAGAGCTATGGACGGTGAAGAAGTCCATGAATAACTGTATTGTATATCCACAACATATACGAGAATGCAACACTAGAAATACAACTTGAGAAAAAAACTAGAAAGATATCAATTAAAAAGAGTGTTAGGCAAAGTGATGCAATGTCCCCTAAATTGTTCACACTTACCCTGGAAGATGTATTCAGATCCTTACAATGAACAAGCTATGGAATAAATATCAACGGTAAAAAAACGTCCCATCTCAGATACGCCGACGATGTCATAATAACGGCAACAACATTTAAAGAATTGCAAACAATGATTATAGAACGAAAGGTTGATCTAAAAATAAATATGAAGAAAACAAAAATAATGACCTACGTACAAGAAAAAAACAGAGGCGTATAAGGATAAATACTGCACACCAAAAAATTGAGTGAATACATATACCTCGGACAAATCCTATAGTTAGGCAAGGAAAACCAGATGAAAGAAATACACCGAAGGAGCCGACTAGCATGAACAGGATTCGAAAAGCTATCATTTATGCTAAAAAAAAACAAAACTCTGCCGTAATATGTTTGACCAATGCGTCTTGACGGTGCTTACGTATGGCTGCCAAACGTGGACACTTACCAAAACTAATATAAGATAAAATTGCAAAAAAACACAGAAGTCCATGAAAATAATTATGTTAAAAATCAGGTTAACAAATAAGAAAACAAACACATGGATCAGAAGCAGAACAAAAGTAAGAAACGTGGTAGAATATGCCGTCACACTAAAATGGGCCTTTGCTGACCATAATGCACGTCAAACAGATGAACGATGGAATAATCGAACACAAGACTGAAGGTCATGGATTATGCCTAGAGTTGGACAACGAATGGCTAGAAAAGAAGATTAAAACAACAATGAATTGCATTAAAAAATTAGCTAAAGTATATTACCAAAAAAAGGATACAAATCATTAAACATAAAAAAACGGACAGTTGTTTAGAATGCTTCAAACTCTTACATCTCAAAAAAAACTCAAAATTATAAAAAAACAAACATTAAGAAATAATCCAACATAACTGACACATAGTTAACAAAGAAGATTCTACAAAGATTGATGCTGATCATAAAGCTAATGAAGCAAAAACTGTGGTTGAGAAATCAGTCCACGAATATTTCTTAACTAAGACACACTCCTTGAGCAAAAAAAAACTACGAAAGAAGCAAAATGAAATAACTGGCGATCTAGCTTTAACAACAAGTAGTTTTTTTGTACTCCAAAGAAAAAAATATTTTTAGCAAATTAAAAAATACAAAAAAAATCGAGTACAAAAAGAAATCTTAGGTAAATACAGTGAAAACGTAAAATAATAACTGGATAGAAAACATAATATATTACCTTTACGCACTTCAGATCGACAATAATATTTATACTTTATTTACGTTTATTTTGAATCAAATTAAAAATAGAACAAACAAAAACCATATTAGTTTAACTTCAAAATAAAACGTAAAACGCAAAAGCTGATCTTAATACTTACAAATAGTTTATATATGACTATCACACGATGTCTATAAACACTGTCCGCAGATAAGCTGTGCTTTTGTTTAACTACTATGGTATTTATTTTAACTGGCATGGGCCTTAACTTAACACTTTACTTATTTAAACCGACACAGTATTTATTCGTAACACTTTCGCACTTCTTACTAGACTAGACTAAACTTCATTCGGACACCTTTTATATTTTTACATTATCTGCTTCGAGAACATTCTGTCCCTTTCGGCAATCGCCTCGAATTATCTCGAAACTTTATGCGTTTCAATAGTTTCAAACGTAAAGAAAACTTATTCGTATAGAAACTAATGTCAGGATAAAAACGCTCAACGATTAGGTGTCATATAGGTAACATTTTTTATTTTCTTAACCAAGTTTCGATTGTTTCAAAGAACTCATCTATTATAAAATTTCAAAGCTTGATTCTAGTTTGCAAACTCGTGTAGTTTCTATCGCTCGATAAATAGTTTTTTTAAACTGACTAACAATAAGCTTAAAAATACATTGCATAAAATTGACGACAAAATAAATATTTTAACACTGACACGAACAAAAAAATTAACTGCCGCGGTTACGACACTTGCTTTGTATGTAATAATGTAAAAAAGTCGCATTTAAAAATGTTTTATAAAAAATATAATTTTAAAGTACGACCATAACAATAAACTTGTATAATAACAGTTTGTAAACTTTGTTTTCTCTTTACAACAAACACACCCATTAAACAAATGATTTTAGCTAAAAGCTTGAAACATTACGCCATGTTTGTAAACTGTAATTATATTAAATTAACTGAAGACATTAAGGTCTTGTTGATCGCGAACGTTTACAAATTTCAATTATAAAAAAATAATAAACGTAATTGTCTAGAAATTAAATTATCAAGAAACAAATTAGAAAGTCTATTATAAAATTAAGTTATTAAAACGTATAAATAACGTTCATAATGAAAGCAAGTCATGAATAGCTAATTTTATTTAGAAATTATTCATTTCAAGCGTAACGACTAAAAGAGGTTATTTGTTGTCTAACTTAGTCATAAAAATAACAATAATTTGAAACCGCAGACGAATAACGACGTTAATTTTTAAATTTTAATTGTAGCATAAATTGCTTCAGCATATACGGCGCATTAATTAAAAACATAAAAAAAACAAAAACAGATCAAACCGAGACTAAATTAAAATCCTTAACTTCGTACTTCATTCAAACTCTAACTGTATTTAACTTTTTTTTCTCTTCCTTTCATTTCAAAAATTAGCGACAGAATAATAATTTTAGCTTTTGTGAATGCAAAACCGAATTAAATTAGAATAGGCTCATTTTAAGAATACAGAAGTAGTCTTTATATCGCACTGATTGCGTTATCCAACTAAAGACTTAATTAGACAATTGTTTGATCCTAATCTGATTAACTTTTGTTCCATTCTTCTCAGTTTTCATTTTATTCCATTTCTTTTAATGGAAATTTTGTTATATCAATTTAACAGTAAGAATATCTATTTGCATGTTAATCTACTGACATAATCACGTTCTAATGTCTTCATAAAATTTAATTTTCGTCAAACGTTGTGATTTTCTTCATGAGAAAATTTACTAAATACACTCACATCTTCACATTATCGTGCCATTTCAAGTGTTTCTCTGTATACGGTATACGTTTTACATTGTAGTACAAAAATTAAATCAACGTAGTTAAATATAGTTCTATTTACAGTTATTTACATAAAGCCACTAAAGTTATATATACTGCTTTATATATGTATGTAAAGATAAAACATTTATGCACACGGAATCACTTTTAAAGAACAAATGTGTGTAATAATTGGTAAAAATTCAATTAACTAGCAAATAATTAATTTCACACTGATTTTTAAATTTTACGAAAACAATCAAGTTACATATATATTTAAGGTTTCAAGAAACAGATATGTTAGAAAGATTATTTAAACAATTCATAGAACTACTATAAGACGAACCTACCAATAACTTGCAATATTAATTCATCGGTTTGAGAGAAATCTATAACATTATAAAACCAAACATTTAGTAAACCATAATTAAGTAAGAAAATCTAACAGTTATAGATTTGATTTTAGGTGAATTTAGTACGTAAGAACTACATAGCTGTCACTTCCAAAATGCTAGTAAAAGCCAAAAAAATGTTAATTCAAATAAGAAAGTTGTTCCAGAGCTTTGCAGAGTGAAATTAATAGAACATGGAGAGAAACTTTGACATAATAAAATGGTAAGATAATACATTAGAGGCAATAGAATCAAAATAAGCGTAAATAGCAGCAGCGTACAGAGTATAACTTAATGAGAAGACGGGAACATTGGCCTTGAAACTTTAATACTGTAGAACATAAATGAAAATAAGATGTAATAGCTATGGCAACTGCTAATTAGTGCATACACCAACGGTGAACAATGATTATAGTAGAGTCAGTCAGTAATTCAAAAACACAAGAAAAATCTCCAAATTCTACACGGGCAGGCCTTCTAAGATTAAAAAAGTGTAACTGGCCCATTTTCGACAACATTTTTTACTAATGACGGCGTGCGCTTTGAAATGGCTATTGCAGTTTCGTAATCCGGAAAGACAAGTGGCAAAATTGATCGAGATACTTCAAGAATATGACTACACACAAAACACCGTGCCGGAAGCAGTCATCGGAATGCTGATGCATTGTCCATAAGACAATGTCCGGCAGATTGCAAGTATTATTCGCGACTTAAAGAAAAAGTTAAATGTTTTCGGAGAACTGCTGTGGTTGATGACTAGTGGGGACTTGAGCAGTTGCGCCGCGAACAAAAAACCGATCCCGAAATAAAACTATTTCTAAACTGAAAAGAAAACGGCCGACGATCAACCTGGGGAAGTGAGTGCTTTAGGCAGAAACATCAAATCCCTAGAGAGTGTCAAAGATCCGGAAAACAGACAGTTGATAGTGCCAAAGAACCGGGTGTCACAACTATTGAAGAATCTGCACGATGATACATCAGGAACACACTTTGGCGTAAAGAAAGCATTGGGAAAAGTTCGAGAATGATTCTACTGGGTGAACTGCAAACAGAACGTCTTGAAATAGTGCCGTAAGTGCACGATCTGCGCATCAAGAAACGCTCCAGCAAAAAAGCGCAAAGCACCGTTGAAGTAGTATAACGTGAGAAACTCTTTAAAAAAGGTAGCGATTTGACATCGCAAGGCCGTTCCCAGAATCTGATTCAGAAAACAAATACATCCTGGTAGCAATGTATTATCTTACAAAATGGAGGAAGGTTTACGCCATACCCAATCAAGAAGAGCTACAGTCGCAGAGTCTGCGCTGTTTCAAAAAGTTTGTCGATATTTGAAAATTAAGAAAACTAAGACGACGCCTCTCCATTCTCAATCGAATGGCGTAGTTGAGCGGTTGAATCGAACAATGGAAAAATACTTAGCCAAAGTAGTGTCCAAATACCAAAGAGACTGGGATCAGTGCTTGCACCTTTTCTTAATGGCATACCGATCATCCGTTCACGAAAGCACAAGCCAAATACCGTCCTGTGTCATGCTCGGTGGCAAAATACGACTGCCACGCAACCTCCAATTTAGACAAAGACTGGAAGAAGAATTTGCAGGAAAAGACTACGTCACAAACTGACCAAGGGGTTAGACGAAGTACATCAGGCAGTCCGTAAAACACACAAATTGCCAGCGACAGAATAAAGACCAGATATGACGTCAAGGCACAAAATAGTTGGTTTCAACCTGGCGACATGGAGTGATTGTATAATCATAAAAAAAGACGTGGTTTGTTGCTGAAGCTGCAGAGGCAATGGGAGGTCCCTTATGAAATCGTGCAGCGTATTAATGACGTCTTATATCGCATCTGAAAATCACCCAGAGTTGCTTGTGACGTTTGTGATATTAAGTCGTTAGCATTTGTTAAATATGTTTATTTATAGTCCTCGCAATTTTACTTTCGATGCACGTCATTAACGTCAGTGACGTAGTTATTCAACCATGTTGTCGGTATTATCATGTAAACTTTTTTTTTCGTACATTCTTAATATTACATTGCGAATTACGTTTTCATTAAATGTTTCTACATTCGTAACAAGTGTACTACGCTTACGTTTTTAGGAAATCTAAGATCCTCGTTGTTAGCAACCGCTGTACATACAGAAATAACTGTAGAATATATGTATGTATTACTACAATTTAAATATTATGTAAAAGGGCACCTCTCGCACAGCATTTACTGATATCAATAGACCACCATTATCTCGTTCAAGCTCAAAATAGTATAGTTTTGTATCAAAAATAATTATAAAAAACAATAAGCACTTTGACATATCTTTGACGTAAAAAACACAAATTAAATTTGACAGATGCCAACAACGCTGCAACTTTAGTAAGCACACCAACAACGTGACAAAAAAAAATCCATAAGATAATTCGGTGTTTATTTAATTTTTGCTATAAATAGGGTGGTATGAATTTTACGTCATTAATGACGTGCATCGAAAGTTAAATTGCGACTATATTTAGACTTGACTTTCTTAGATAATACAAAAATAATCAAATTGTTTAGTCATTAACGTGAAACAGTAAGGGAACTTTTGAGCAAGCTGTTCTATTCTGCAGCATTTGCTTCAAAATTAAACCCAACGCGGACAAGCTCGTATTACACAGTGCTGTGTGTTACACATATGTAAATATATCGTCCGGAAAAACAAACAGTTTTATTAAAAGTTTCAAACATTGATAAAGATAATAAGATCACAAGATAAAATCATAATTATAGAAGATTATTATGCTAGAATAGGCAAAGAAATACTTTATTACCAACCCCTACCAGCTGCAGTGGGGTAGTAATAATGGATGTAGAAAAATTCCAATTGGAATTAATAGTCACAAGAATATTGCCCTAGCTCAGGAGAGGGGAAGCAGGTTAGAAAGAAAAATGCAGCCAAATTTCGAGATAGCTTATATAATAATAAAATTAAATGCACGTTGATATTTAAGAGATTAGAACATACCCAGAAATACAGGCGCCAGGTAGTTTATTTTGAATTAACAGGTGTAATTCTGGCTAAATTACCAAAGCCGAGCAAAGAAATACATATACAGTAAATATACTTAACTACTTAAGGATACAATAGATATAATAATATATACATATAGTAAGCAAATTAGACCTAAGGTAATATGGACTCTAAATACATACGAGTCGAGAACACAAATTAAAGAAACTTAGTAATTTCTACCGTTAGGGAATAATTTCCCTCGGTGCAATCATCGTCGAAACAAATTTCTTACTCGTAGAGTAATCCAAACAAATTAAGTAAAATTAAGTACGATTAAACACAATTAAATCATACGTAGTAATATTTAAAGAAAATTTAAGTAATATTGAAGTAATAATGAGGTAAACGTGTATTCAATTAAAAGGCTTAAGCAAACTTGATCTAGTCGCAATCACACGACCAATTATGAATCGTTAAAAACAAATAACACTACATAAAATGAAAAAAAGAGAATACTACCTTACAGTCACAGGTAACAATGTTTTACATACACCGATCGATCGACTGACTTGTCCAGAGCTCTGCCCAAGCGTTCGTCCTTAGTGGTCGGAAAAGAAAATAGCTAAAACACAATAAAAGTAAGACAGCACTCCCACAATTCACATTTAATGTAGGTTAGCACATAAGCAAAAATTACAACAATAGATAGAAGCTGATAATTGAAGCAACGTTTACTTAACTTAAACAAGAAAATTAGCCTTGTAAATTTCCATAAGCTGCATTCAATGAAACCTTGTAGAAACGATCATTCGCCGTAGTTATTCCAAATCGAACAGTAAGGATTAGATAAATTGTCTCAATCAGATATCGTAATTATAACACATAACGGCACTCGTCGCCATCTTTAGCATCGGCGCAGGAAAGTTGTGCGAAGTTGGCTTTCACCCGCCATCTTGTACCCTTTTATTCTCGGTAACCGGTTACATTTAAGAAAAGCAGCCAAAGGAAATAAAGAAAATCGGAAAGATCAAAAAAAAAAACCCTCTGTAAATATTTGTCTAAGTTAGCAACAATAAAATGTGGATTAGAAAACTTACCAAGCTAAGAGTTGACCATTTAAAATTAAATTTTTATAGCAGCGTACAAAACTACGTGTGCGTAGTAACAAACAAGTTGACAAGACAAGCGCGAAATACAAGTAACGCATGCGCTTCACTTTGGACTTAGTTCAAACCCGCATCTAATAGTAAAGGCACATTTTATATTTACGTTACTGAATAAGAAAACTGGTGCGTTCATTTGAGAACGTGAGGCCCGCAATTGCTCGACTGTAGTCGGAAGCGGTGCCTACTGTACAACCACAACATCCTATACGCCGGTTAAGAAGAATTGGCCACCCCCGCCAAGCTCCACCAAGTCCGCCGTACGGCCCCCGAAAGGTATAACGCCTGGTCCAGAGCTTGGGGCTACCGGGTCGGAGACAGCCAACCTTCCCGGACGCATAGCCGTCAGGTTCCCACAGCAGGCGCCCCCCCACTTCTGGTGACAGATCGAAAGAAGAGAAAGAAAGACAGGAAGACAGAAGGAGAAAAGAGGGTACAGATGTTGTTGTACCGATCGACTACCTCTCCCTAGATAATCGACCAAGACCCAGCCTACTGCCCAACCAACCACCCTAATAAAAAAAATTGTAGGTAAAACTCGAGAGTTACAGGAGTTCTGTGTATAGACCATAAAGTCGCCAAAAATGCGTATAATGTTTATCCACCATCGTCAAAGCAAACCAGAAGAAAAATCTTCAAAGAAAAAATCAGCTCAAAGAGCAAGAAAAGAAACTGTAAACATTAATTTGGGTGACATTAACAACGTCGACTAAGTCGTAACGCTTCTAGAAGCAAGCAAAGCCAATGTCCCCGAGTCATCAGTCCATCCCATGAGTCCAACAAAGATTTACCCACCCCCAACTACTACATCTCCCCAGAAAGAAGTAAGAAAAAACAAAACGTAGAAAATGCAAATATGAATAGTAGTAATAAGAAAACAAAGAGTCCAAAAGAAAAAATCAAGAAACGCAGCCAAGTAGTTACCGATCCTCTTCTACAACACCACTAAGTTTATGGCGCTTACGTTTTCGAGGATATCGTAGAGAGACGTTAATCAAGTTTATTTCGTCGTCTGAACTCGGAGAAGATTCCTTCGAGACAGTGGTATAATCTGGCTTCAGATCCTTTACATGCCAAATACCCTTCGACTTCCCTTTGTCGTCTGACAACTCATATGTCCACGACGACACAACTCTAGAGACTAGAAAAGGACCTACAAACTTAGGTGCGAGTTTGGCGTTAAAATGCCGAGTAGCATCCGAAAGAACATAGTTGCGTAACCTCTATCTCCCATAACAAACTTGACTCTACGACGTAAAGCATAACGTTTTTCAGTAACCTGATAGGCTCGAAGCAAATGTTTTTGAATCGTAGCGTTGATATTAGTACGTAACTTGGAATCTACTATTGGTGGTTCTGGTTCAACAATTGGAGAAGATTTCGAAAGTGGAGCACCTATCTGATTGCCTAAGCTGTTATATTCACGGCCGAACATTGCTAAATAAGGAGTCATTCGAAGAACTTCGTGCTTCGCCGTACGAAGAGCACAACCTATTTTTGACAAGTGTACATCCCAGTGCCGATGATTTTCTCTAACATACGTAGCTATCATAGTTTTTAGACTACGGTTGAGTCTTTCAGTAGGATTAGAACGAGGATGATACCTTGCAGTAAAAAGAATCGTAGTGCGATATTCTGCACATAAGCTAGTAAAGATCTTACTTTGGAATTGCACTCCATTGTCAGCAATAAGATATTTAGGAACCCCAAAGACCAAAAAAGACTTGATCTTCCACCAATTTAGCTACAGAAGCAGCAGTAGCAGTACGCAAAGGAAAGAAAAGAGAAAATTTAGTAAAGTAATCAGTCAAAACTAAAACAAAGCAATGGCCTTTATTAGATCGAGGTAAAGGTCCAATTAAATCGCAGCTTAGTACTTCCCAAGGACCAGAAGGTCGAGCACGAGGAGCGAAAATTCCAGGAGAAGATTTTTGTTCCACTTTATGCGCCGAACAGAGAGAACAACGACGTACGTATCGAGTAACGTCAGAACGTAACTGTGGCCAATAGTATCGCTGTTGAATCCGGGCAACGGTTTTGAAGACCCCACCATGACCTGCCGTAGGAGGATCATGATAACGAGAAATAATACCAACACGTTGGTCCGTAGGTACTACAATTTTCCATTCGTCCCTTGGTATATCTTTAAGCAACCAAGACGGATTTTTCATCCTTCGCAACAGAACGTCGTCCTCCACAGTCCAATTAGGAAAGCTACGCGGATTAGTAAGAACCTTGGTACGAACGTTTAAATACCAAGAATCCGAAGTAGGTAAAGTAATTCCGAGACAAGAAGAAGAATTTTGATCAGAAATAGTAGAAATTATAGGTACAGAGCGAGACAGCATGTCGGGTACCAAATGTTCTTTACCCTTCCGATGTCTAATAGTAAAGTCATACTGCTGTAGTCGAATTGACCAACGAGCCAAACGACCAGTAGGGCTATTGAGACGGTTTAGCCAAATTAAAGAATGGTGATCAGTGATGACAGTAAAGTGCATGCCTTCAAGGTAAGGACGAAATTTTTCAATCGCCCAAAGCACTGCTAAACACTCTTTCTCCGTCGTGGAGTAGTTCCTCTCCGCTTTTAAAAGAGATCTACTAGAGTAACTAATCACCTTCTCTCCCTCTTCTGTTTCCTGACTCAATACAGCACCTAAACCATAATCTGAAGCATCAGTCTGTACTATAAACTCTGTAGAAAAATCTGGACAAGACAATATCGGAGCAGAGACTAAATTTTCCTTAAGAAGAAGAAAAGAGCTTTGACATTCGTCAGTCCAAAGGAACGAAGTATTTTTCTTAGTTAACGCAGACAAAGGAGCAGTCACCGTAGCAAAATTGGGTATGAATCGTCTATACCAACTAGCCATCCCTATTAAACGTCTAACCTCCGTGACAGTAGTAGGCGGTGAAAGATTCACAATTGCCGAAACTTTGTCTGGATCTACCAAAAGTCCATGTTGATTAACGACATAACCGAGAAATTTAAGTTCGGAAAGACCAAAATAGCATTTATCTTGACGCAAAGTCAACCCTGCTTCGGTCAGTTTATTCAAGACACTTTCAAGTACTTCCAAATGTTGAGAAAAAGTAGGAGTAGCGATGATGATGTCATCTAGATAAGCAAAGCAAAATGGCTCAAGAGAAGGTCCTAACACTCGGTCAATTAACCTTTGGAAAGTTGCAGGTGAATTATGCAATCCAAAAGGCATCCTAGTGAACTGGAAAAGTCCCCTTTGAGGTACAGTAAACGCCGTGATTGACTTCGATTCTTTGTCTAAAGGTATCTGCCAGTAAGCAGAGCGAATGTCTAAACTAGACAAGAATTTAGCATCCCGAAGTCTATCAAGTATAGCCGAGATATAAGGCAAAGGATAGGCATCTTTCTGAGTAACCGAATTGACTTTTCTGAAGTCGACACAAAATCGGTAAGAATTGTCTTTCTTTTTGACTAGTACGATAGGGCTTGACCACGGGCTGGTAGATGGTTCTACAACACCTAGAGCTAACATTGCATCCAACTCTGCATTCACAATAGTCAACATAGGTGGAGACAGTGGGTAATACCGCTGTTTAATAGGTTCCCCAGTGGTTCGGATTTTATGTTCCACTAAAGAAGTACACCCCAAGGTATCAGAATTATGAGCAAAGTGTAGATCGATTAGATCTTTGAGAGAAGTACGCTCGTCGTTAGAAAGTTCGGTCAGAGGTAAGATATGAGAATTACTAGTAGTATTCACACTAGAACAGAAAGACCAGTGACCATTACGAAGATCTGGGACGAAACCCATTGTTTTCCAGAAGTCTATGCTGAGAATAAGTAATTGTGGAATAGAAGGTATGACGAGAACATTAAGAGTTTTCACTCGTCCCTCCAAAGAGATAGGAAGCCAAAGAGATCCTAAGATGGAGCACTTAGTCCCATCAGCAATAGTACAAGTCGTAAAAGTTTCATTTGACAGTGATAAATTCAGCGAGCTAAGTATTTGCCAACCAGGTCCTCCAAGAATTGTGCGAGAAGATCCTGAGTCTAAGAGACCCTGAAAAGAATAACCCAAAATGGATACACTAAGAAAAGGACGTTCATCGTTTCGAGCACTAGAAAAAAGAAAGCTTAAAAGTATACGCTGTTCGTCAGAAAGTCCATCAAACGGAATGGTCGAGAATGGAAGTAGTTCCAGATCTCCCCCTCGACTAGCAAGATCAGAACCTAGTTTTTTTGAATGGTGAGAACACCTAGGACACCTAGATTTGACAGTGTCTGGTTTCCCACAGCCATAGCAGTGTAAAGTCTGCGGTTTAGAACAAGAAGGCGAGACATGTCCTTGCTGATGACAATTCCAGCAAGTAACAACCTTTCCAGAAGGCGAAGAAACAACAGGAGTAGGACCTGCACGAGGTCGAGACACAGTAGGAGTAGTAGAACGTGTAGAAATTTTAGGTAAAGTTGTCTTAACTTCAGAAAATTTAACAGTACGTGTTGATGTTGACGAGTCAGATTGTTCACTGACGTAGGCTAAAGTTGGTTCCAATAAACAAGAAGATTTACGCGAAGGTGGCGGTTTAAACGTATCCACCCGATATTTGTTCAGCTCTAATCGTTTTCCGAGAGCCAGTAACTGAGTAATGGAAGAAACGTCTACTAACGCTAGCGAAGTTTGATAGAACGGAGCGAGATTGCGAAGAATAATAGTCAACTGTTCTTCTTCGGATATTGACTTGGAGAGTCGGCTAAAAAGACTCTGCATGGTAGCAACATATAAAGCCAGGGTTTCCGAAGATCCCATAGTACGAGAACGAATTTCATTCATTAGTCTTTCGTCATACTCCACCGGTAAGAAGTCTGCTTTTAGCATAGCTACCACCTCTTTCCACGAAGATAAAGTTGATTGCTTACTTCTAAAAAGTAAAAGAGCCGGTCCCCTTAACAATTCCGCAGTACCCAAAAACAATTGTCGATAAGACATATTCCTTGTCACTCGCAATTCCTCCACACGAATTAGAAAGTCCAAGAGAGAAGAAGACGAATCGCCAGAGAAAGTTAATCCTAATTTAGAAATAGCCAAAGGATAAGAATCAATTCGAGAAACATGTTCTGGTTCAGTGTCTGACCCAGAAGATAAAAGTTCAGGCTGATCTGTTGAAGGAATGTTAGTAGAATTAGCTTGAGGGCTAGCAATAGAAGTACGAGAACGAATAGTACGCTTAAAGTTAGTAATCTGCTCTTCGACAGTCACTTTTATAGTATGTATAGCAATAAGAAGTTGATTGCGGTCATGAAGTTGTTCTTCAGACTCAGCATTGAGTAATTCACAACGTCGTTGCGTGTGTAGCCACAAAGTAACTAATCTAGGAAGAGAAGAAAAAGAAAGATTTCCATCAAACGCCTTGCTGAGTGTGTTTAATTCAGCGAGAGATTGATCCAACGCCATCTTGTCGTCTTCAAATGGCAATTTATGCTTCAGTTGAGTAAAGGATTTGTTTAGTTCCGCCTGAATGACATTTCGAACCATTCTCCTAAGAGAATCAACCCTTTCCCCTATCTCAACTCCCCTAGAAATAAGTTCATACTCTAGTTCAGGTTTGTGTAAACGGTTTATATCCCATTTCCACAAAGACATTTTCGAAAGCAAAAAGAAAACTAGCAATCACCAGTAAAAGTCAAAGAACGCAGAAAAAGAATAGTAAGCTATCTCGAGGCCTCACACGTTGGTCGCCACTTATTACCAACCCCTACCAGCTGCAGTGGGGTAGTAATAATGGATGTAGAAAAATTCCAATTGGAATTAATAGTCACAAGAATATTGCCCTAGCTCAGGAGAGGGGAAGCAGGTTAGAAAGAAAAATGCAGCCAAATTTCGAGATAGCTTATATAATAATAAAATTAAATGCACGTTGATATTTAAGAGATTAGAACATACCCAGAAATACAGGCGCCAGGTAGTTTATTTTGAATTAACAGGTGTAATTCTGGCTAAATTACCAAAGCCGAGCAAAGAAATACATATACAGTAAATATACTTAACTACTTAAGGATACAATAGATATAATAATATATACATATAGTAAGCAAATTAGACCTAAGGTAATATGGACTCTAAATACATACGAGTCGAGAACACAAATTAAAGAAACTTAGGAATCTCTACCGTTAGGAATAATTTCCCTCGGTGCAATCATCGTCGAAACAAATTTCTTACTCGTAGAGTAATCCAAACAAATTAAGTAAAATTAAGTACGATTAAACACAATTAAATCATACGTAGTAATATTTAAAGAAAATTTAAGTAATATTGAAGTAATAATGAGGTAAACGTGTATTCAATTAAAAGGCTTAAGCAAACTTGATCTAGTCGCAATCACACGACCAATTATGAATCGTTAAAAACAAATAACACTACATAAAATGAAAAAAAGAGAATACTACCTTACAGTCACAGGTAACAATGTTTTACATACACCGATCGATCGACTGACTTGTCCAGAGCTCTGCCCAAGCGTTCGTCCTTAGTGGTCGGAAAAGAAAATAGCTAAAACACAATAAAAGTAAGACAGCACTCCCACAATTCACATTTAATGTAGGTTAGCACATAAGCAAAAAATTACAACAATAGATAGAAGCTGATAATTGAAGCAACGTTTACTTAACTTAAACAAGAAAATTAGCCTTGTAAATTTCCATAAGCTGCATTCAATGAAACCTTGTAGAAACGATCATTCGCCGTAGTTATTCCAAATCGAACAGTAAGGATTAGATAAATTGTCTCAATCAGATATCGTAATTATAACACATAACGGCACTCGTCGCCATCTTTAGCATCGGCGCAGGAAAGTTGTGCGAAGTTGGCTTTCACCCGCCATCTTGTACCCTTTTATTCTCGGTAACCGGTTACATTTAAGAAAAGCAGCCAAAGGAAATAAAGAAAATCGGAAAGATCAAAAAAAAAAACCCTCTGTAAATATTTGTCTAAGTTAGCAACAATAAAATGTGGATTAGAAAACTTACCAAGCTAAGAGTTGACCATTTAAAATTAAATTTTTATAGCAGCGTACAAAACTACGTGTGCGTAGTAACAAACAAGTTGACAAGACAAGCGCGAAATACAAGTAACGCATGCGCTTCACTTTGGACTTAGTTCAAACCCGCATCTAATAGTAAAGGCACATTTTATATTTACGTTACTGAATAAGAAAACTGGTGCGTTCATTTGAGAACGTTACTAAATAAAAAAACGTAACAACTTACCGGTGTAACCCAAAGATTCAACAAGGAAGATGAAAATGATAACGAAGACTTGCTAAAAAATTTCTGTACAGATAATGAGTTGAGAATTAGTAACACATTTTTCAACCATGACATGAATTTCAAATAAACATGGCAAAACACGAGAAGACAACAACTGGTTATTGGCTATATAATAACAAACAGCAGTTCACCTTAAGAGAATACTGAAGGTGAGAACTCTAAATGGGGCCAACGTAGAAAAAAGTGATTGAATCGCTAGAAAATAGAAGCACAAAACAATTTAAAAACCGTTTAAAAGAAACAATAAACCAACACCCAATAAACAAGGAACTACAAGTAGATGAACACTAGACAACCTTATAAAACAATATCCTCAACGCAGCTGAAAAATCCATAGAAAAAAGACGTGTGAATTGTAACAACACAAATAAAAAGCCATGGTTCGTCCCAAAAATAAGAAAAATATGTGAAAGAAAGAAAAAGCGCACATAGAATATCTACGTAACAAAACGCAAGAAAACTGGAACAAATAAATAAAGGAACGTAACACATCAAATACAAAAGTGCAAACAAAAAAGAAAGAATATTGGGACATATTGGAAAATACAAGGAAAGTTAAGAAAATACAAACAGGAAGTAAATGATACGATACAATCCATCAAAATTACAATAAAACAATAGAAATCGTACTTTCAAAGTCTATCACAAAGGAACGGAAAATAGAAGATTACACAGGAAGAAGAAGACGAAGTGACAATAGAAATAAAAAACGACGAAGTTACAAAACATCTGAAACACCTTAAGAATCGAAAGAGCTCCGGACGACATAACCAATAAAATGTTGAAATACGGGGGACAATACTACAAAGAAATAAATGTACTCTTCAGAAGTATAATAGAACAAAAGGTTATACCAAGAGAATGGAAGGATAGTATAACGATTCCCATATTTGAAAAAGGACAGAAAACAACACCGGAAAACTACCGCAGAATAAACACTACTAAATAGCATTTTAAAAGCATTCACTAAACTCAATTTTTATAAAAACCAGCCTATATATGTTTTATGAATATGAAGAAAGCATTCCATAGAGTACGCATCACATACATTACGCAGATAATAAAAGAAAAGGATGTAAATCAAAGAATAATACAAATAGTATACGAAATTAACAAAAACTCCAAAACAGCAATCAAAGTAGGGAACAATACAAGCGAACAAATACAAATTAACGACGGTGTAAGACAAGAAGACTTAGTGAGCCCATTTGTCTTCAACATGATCACGAAAAAGATAATCGAACTACCAAAAGAAGCAAGATATGAAATTCGAAATACTTTCATATTATATGCTATGCGGACGACGCGGTATTCGTCGCCGACTTAGAGGACAATTTACCGAAGCTGTTGCATACATACTGAGCCCATTTCTCTTCAATGTGATCATCAATACGATCATAGAACTACCAAAAGAAGCAAGATATAAAATAAGAATTACTTGCTTTCATATTATATGCTATCCAGAGGATACGGTACTCATCGCCGACTTAGAGGACAATTTACAGAAGCTGTTGCATACACTCAACTAGAAAGCCAAACGACTAAACATGATAATCGACACGGAAAAGACACAATGCATGGTAACAACAAAAGAACCAATAAGGTGTAAGTTCGAAATTGATGGGAAAACTATAAAGAAGATTATGAAGTTTAATTAGTTAGTGTCATTGTCAGAAATAACAAGTAACGGCAACACACAACAAGAAGTAAAAAAGTTAACGTGAAAGCCTGCCGTATATCAAGACATAAAAAAGATATAATATAGAACAAACGTCTTAGAAGCGAAAGCAAAGTAAAAATATATAAAACAGCCATAAGACCAATCTTGACATACGCGGCTGAAACCAGAGCAAACACCTCAAAGACAATACAAATAATTAGAGTAAAAATGAAAGTAATAAACACAATTCATAGCAAAACACTATACTATAGAATAAGAAGTGAGGACCGAAGAGAGATTAGTAATATACAGGATGTAGCAAACCTAGTACGACAAAGAAGAAAACAATGGAACAAACACGTAAATAAGATGGAAAATAACAGAGTAGCTAAAAGTGCAATATTAAACAAGCCAGTGCGGAAAAGAACACAGGGAAGACCACCAAAACAATGGGATCAATATTGAACGTCAACACCAGAAGACGCTTAAAATGGAGAAAAAACAGACAACTTCCTACCTATACGGCAAACCATAAATGAAAGAAAAAGAAGAGGAATTAGAAAAAGCGTAAACATCTTGAAGTTTACTATTGAATCAAACTGTAACAAAAACCTTTTTTAGCTCTGTTAAATTTGCTTTTTTCGTATAGTAGTTGCTTTGGCAATTGCTATTTTTATTTCGCAGTTATAAATAACTGCTATTTTAATAGACACTTTTTTTTTATTTGATATAGGTACCAATAACAGAAATAAACATTAGGTATCCTGTAATCAACATTAAGATTAAGATTTTCTTTACGTTATACAATGTTTATGTTGGCTGTTTCATAATCAAAACATAAACTGTGTGATTGACGGCTTTGTAAAAAAATGTTTTCCGTATGTTGCGTATTTTCTTCCTAATTCTACGCTGTTACTACTACAAATTATATAGCAGACATTTAATAGAAATTTAGCTTTATCCCGTAATTCTATTTAAAAAGCTTTCATTGTAAAATTTCTGATTTGTTATGCTTTTTCTACTCGACATTCATCAAATTCATGTCCAACTGAACAAGCAAAATTTCTCAGATTTCCCTCTACTCTCAAGGACTAAAACTCCAACATTTTAAAATGTTATACCAATACAATAAAATAGAGATACGATAAAATGTGATGTAGCGAGATATTCTTAGCAAAGAATTTTTGTAAACCTAAGTAACTTTTTGGTCCCAGAAAAGTTTTTTCAAAGTACCTTAAATCACACAATCATTAAATTAAACAGAACCAAGATGATTATTGATATATATTAAAGCAGACTAAAAATAAAACTTAACAAAAAGTTTGGATCATAAATTTGAATAATTAATAATAATATTTACATATACTTCCACATTGAAAAAATTTTATTTATAAAATATGAGATGCGATAATGTGTAAAACAATAAATTTTCAATGTTTACTTTATATCGTTCATATATACACAACAATTATTCAATTTAATAAAACGTTGCGATGTTTAACAAACTATACAGAAAATTATTTGATTAATATAGTATATTACCTAATTATAAATGTTTCATTTTAATCCATTAAAATCTAATTTATATTGAACGATTACTACCAATATTTTGAGTAAAATGATTTTCTGTAACAGTGGTTAATATTTCTGTCAACATATGATGTATATTATGTTTAAAACTAAAATTTTTTACCAATGCTAAAAATATATAAAATAAACTGATGTTTACTTAAACCACATAAATCTTTAAAAAACGTCATTCGTTTTTGATTTACAAATGCAACACACATTTTTTTATAAAAATTTTATCAGAATCCCCATGGCGTCAATCAATTTTTTCTTTTTGTAAAAAAAACTTAAAATTGAAACCAAAAATATGAAAAATTATAAAAAATTAGTAACTTTTTTGACAATCATATTTTAATAAAACTCAGTGGCAGCTTCTCCGTTATATCATTTGGTCAATGACTCTCCAAAAAATAATAATACTTTATATTAAAAAGATTATAAGCGATAATAACAATTTCATTTTTTCTAAAAATAAAAAAACTGGGCTTAAATATGAATTTTTTATTAAGTAACAATGGAGTTTTAATGTTGAAATGGCCTTCCTGCAGAATTTGGTCACCAGCCACCACTGATAAAACTGTTTTATTTTTCTTATAATTTTCAAATATTTGAAAAATATTACTTCTAGACTAATTTGATATTGACAAGTTATAAAGTGGAAATGTTCGGTGAAACTTTTAACTTAAGAATCTTTGAGTATCCGTATATTTCATGGGGTAAATCAAATAAAAATTCAATAGTTGAATGTAAAAGAATCGCTGAGGTAAAGGTGCATTTTTATTTTGCGATACGGTTTAATTTTCTTTTGTCCGTATAGCATTTCATTACTGTCATGTGATAACTTGAAGAATTTCTTCAATTACTGCTAATTACCCCGGTTCGGATTTTTTTTTAATGGTGGTTAATTACTAAATGCAACAGCTCATGTAATCAACGTTGCTTACTATATGCATGTTCGTTATTGTTATCTATTAAGTGGAGAAGTTCAAACCCATAATACTCTCCGTTGGTAAAACATCTTGAAGATTTATAAGTAATATCAAATGTAACGTACGCAATTTATTTGTGATACTATAGTGGTATACTTATTACTCTACGTTTCAGCTTTTTAGAAGATGTTTATACGCTACTAGCGCTAGCAACACTTTAAAGAGTTACAGGTAATTAATCGCACTTCAGCCGAGTGCAAAGCTTCGTTTTATTGTAACAATAAATAATAATTATTAGGTGCTCATGTATATGCCAGTACAACCACGGTGGTTGTACTGGCATATAACATTTTTTAATAAAATTTGATGGTCCTCTAGCTATTGCTATTATTGATCAGCTTTACACAGTTACGAAAATATGCATCAGTCGTATCCAGTGCATTCTGTACTTTGTTTAAATTAAATTTTCCATACTATAAGACATTTTCCTTTACAAACATCCCTTTGTTCCATGTTTGCTAAAAAACTGATATTTACTTAAAGCACATAAATCTTTAAAAAACGTCATTCGTTTTTGATTTACAAATGCAACACACATTTTTTTTATAAAAGCTTTATCAGAATCCCCATGGCATCAATCAGTTTTTTCTTTTTATAAAAAAAAAACTTAAAATTGAAACCAAAAATATGAAAAATTATACAAAAATTAGTAACTTTTTTGACAATCATATTTTAATAAAACTCAGTGCGGCTTCTCCGTTATATCGTTTGGTCAATGACTCTCCAAAAAATAATAATGCTTTATACAAAAAAGATTATAAACGATAATAACAATTTCATTTTTTCTAAAAATAAATAAACTGGGCTTAAATATGATTTTTAAATTAAGTAACAATGGAGATTTAATGTTGAAATAGCCTTCCTGCAGAATTTGGTCACCAGCCACCACTGATAAAACTGTTTTATCTTTCTTATAATTTTCAAACATTTGAAAAATATTACTTCTACACTAATTTTATATTGACAAGTTATAAAGTGGAAAAGTACAAAAACTATATTAGAAAAAAATTCTTTCTTTACTCAAATGTTTCTAAATACACACAACTAAATATTTTTGTTTAGTTATATTGCTGGGAAATCGAAACTCGACAAAAACTTAAATCAAATCTGGATCCTGTAACACGCCTCAAGTACTTCATGTCCACAACATATATTAGTACCCAAGCTTTCTTTTCCGATCATCATTACCTTCGTTTTGTAATAATTAATTTTAAAGTTTCTCTTAGTATTTTTCTCATATTTTAAAACTTCTTATAATTGTCGCTTAGTCGCAGCACATACCATCAAGTCAACACCAAAAGCTAACTCGGATACTATGGTATCCGTTCTTCATAGCTTTGATAGTGTTCCTTTATTCATGTTGTTGTCATTTTACATTTCATTCTACTTAATTGCTACATAATTTCTAATAGTATCCTCAGAATTCTATTATATCATTTGTATTTCCAAACTCATTCTTTTTTTTGCGTTTATCTTCCTTCTATTTTTTTTAACTTTTTCATTGGATTTTTTTCGTATTTTCTACGTTTACTATAAGCCACAACCTATTTATGCTAAATTTTATATGGATTTTCTTAATTTTTTCCTAGTCTGCTGTTTGATCGTTTCCCTTCCGGTATTTTATCTCACAATTTTTGCTGTTCTGATTTCTTTCATTACAAAAATTTAGTTGTCTATTTGAACTCTCTGTCCATTTATTTACTGGCCGAGTCTGTTTGAATGTATATGTATTCCCTTTACTCTCCTCTTTTCTTTCCGCTTTTTCTGGTTTCCGTTGAATAAATTGCTCAAATATTTACTTTATATCCCTGATACTTTACTCATCATTTATCTGGTCCTTAACCATATCATAGCATGCAATAATGATTACAAATTGTTGTTAAAAAACCTTTTATGGTTATTTACCTTGTATAAATGCTGCCAGTTCAAACTCCGTTGACAGTATTGGCTTTATTCCCTCTTCCGCTTCCATCTACGCATTTGCATTTTGACTTGCATGTATTCACGAAATGCTCGGTGAAATTTTTAACTTAAGAATCTTTGAGTATCCGTATATTTCATGGTGTAAATTACCCCGGTTCGGATTTTTTTTAATGGTCGTTAACTACTAAATGCAACACCTTATCTAATCAACGTTGCTTACTATATGCATGTTCGTTATGGCTATCTATTAAGTGGAGAAGTCAAACCCGTAATACCCTCCGTTGGTAAAACATCTTAAAGATTTATAAGTAATATCAAATGTAACGTATGCAATTTATTTGTGATACTACGGTGGTATACTTATTGCTTTACTTTCCAGCTTTATAGAAGGTGTTTATATGCTACTAGCGCTAGCAACACTGTAAAGATGTAAGTCGTATCCAGTTCATTCTGTACTTTGTTTAACTTAAATTTTCCATAGTATAAAGCATTTTCCTTTACAAACATCCCCTTGTTCCATGTTTGCATTGTTTTTCCGGATAGTCGATAACGAATGACACGGTTAACCTACAACTTAGTATTCATGTTCTTCATGTTACAAATTGAATACATATTATCTCTCTTCACAAGCTTTTGGTCCTTGGCTTTTTCATAATCCATAATAATGTATTCAAAATCAATATTAAAAAAATTACCTTCATAATGATATAACGCAAAAGTTTGGTGCAGTAGAACATTTGTAACACTTAACAATCAAAACCCTTAATTCGAATCCATATTCAAAAACAAAAGTTTCCCGTTTCTTTTAATAAAATTATTGTTTTAAAAAAACTGATAATAAAATTTGTAACAAATGTATATGTCAACTATTAAAAATAAAATAAGTTAATTTATGTAACGTTATCAAATCCCTACACGATTAACAGACGTCGAATCAAATATCATTTCAAAAAAGATTAAATTCCCTGTTGTAAGAATATAACGCAAGATATTTCTAAGAGGTTTTCAGCTTATTGACAAATTCCAAAGAGTTTCCATTAAGTTTAGCACGTAGTGAACGTAATTAAAAAAGAAAAACAAATTTCATAATGTAAAAAATAAATTGAAAGAAAAATAAACTAAAAACAAGAAAAAAGATGTTCGAACATCCTTTATTAAAACCCAAATAATGCAATTTTATTGAAAATGAATTTAATTTCCAAGATAATTAATTGTGAAAGAATTGACAGTCCCCCTAAGAAAAAGATATTATCACAACGGCATTTTAAAATGTCTGCATCCATTGTTACTTTCATACATAATGGTGCCGACAACATTTGAATGGTAATTAGTCTCGTCGTCTACAATTACAAAATATTCAACAATAAAAAAGACAAGCGAAAATGCAAATTAATTCTTAATTTATTTAAACTAATAAACTCGATTTAGCTACGTAAGAAATTTAAAAATATTATATTTTAAATTAGCTTTCAACGTTGACGTTTCTTCCAGAGATTTGATTCAGAAATATGACAAATTTCTTTGCTTCGTTTGTTACTTCACATTCAAAAGATTTAGCTGAATCATATTATTCCATTTGTATTTATAACAAATCATGTTTCGAAATCTCAATTCCGTCCATTCAGCTAACGCAACCATCAAAATAAGTACACAAGAAGGAAAACACAAGAAAGAATAAGTTTCCTCTTTGATCTTAAAGAAATACCTGAACAAGTAAAAAGTCTAGACGTAAGAAGATGAAAAAATATATCGGCTGTAAATCTCTATGGATTTTAACGTAAAACTCTTACAAGACCGATCTGTCTTTAGGATCTGTCAATGTATTTGTTCGAAAAATCTTTTGATTTATTTTAATATTTAAGAGTAGGTTTTTTTTTAAATAAATTTCGTTCGAGTGCATTACGAATTAAAATTGTAATATTTACACTTTGTCGCAAGCTGCTGAATTCCAACCATGAATTTTAATAAGCTCTCTAGAACTGCATGTTCGATATTTAAAGTAGAAGCTTCCTTTGTTTGTTTTAAATTAAATTTTATGTACTTAAGGAGTCGAACAATTTCTATTGTATTTTTTCTAAATATCACAGGTACAAGTACTAAACCACGAGATACTTCGCCCAACGTATTCGATTTATTTAATTAACTCAAATTTACATTTCCAAATTGGAAATCAAACTCGTGCATTTTAAATAGTGTTCGTGACGAGGTACTAATTATTTAAATTCAATTAAACGTAATTAAAAGCGCGCTGGTACTTTTTTCTACAAGCTCAACTCACTTTCTTTTTTATACCGAAACTAAAGCAATTAAAAACAATAATAACATACACAATATGAAAATGAAAAATACTACCAGAATAGTAATGAATGTTAATGACAACGAAGTTAAAAACAACAAAACAGAATATATCCAGGGCGTGATTTAATAGATTCACTCACTAGAAATGCGTAGAATGTCATCTGTATAAAGAATTACTTGAATTGATGCTAAAAAAATGCTTGAAACGGCTATAATACAAAACGGAAGCAAATCAGTCATTGCGTTTCTTATTTTTAGCAAGAGAACAGAACCCTATTATCTATACACGGATAACCCTATTCAATTTAATACTGAAGGACGCAGCAAGTATAATAGCACAAAAACATAATAATAATGGTAGATGACGCGCAATAAAATTGTAGAAAAGAACGTTAACGGAATGACACAATATTTATATTCAGACGATTAGAATAAAAATCTTTTTTTTGGAAAGCAAGTAGCAAGTAAATTTAATTACCGATAAACGTTAAGCATTTTTAATAAAATATATTAATTCTTCCATGTAAAAAAACTACGCTTCTAATAAATAATTGTTTACATTTCTTGCTTATCAGTCCGTTCAAAGTGCTCTTCCAAACCAGGACTTCAACTATCTCACGTTCAAAGACAAACTCTTATCAAAGTTCCACAACCATTTTACAAACTACCGGACTGATGTAATTCCTCAGATTCGTAAAGACACAGACCACGACAAATCTTAAACTTTTAAGATCACCGTTCTCCTTGATGCTTAAACAATGTTACGAACTTAAATTTAATTTATTTATATTGATACATGGGTATTTATGTAACTAATTTTAGTAAAACTAAAAGAAATATATATAACTGCTTAATTAATAACGCAATAACTTACTAAATTAATTTATTTAACATTGTAATAGTATATTTTGTAACAAGGTTGAAATCAAAATTTGATACGAATGAAAAGTAACGAGTGCGAGCGTATGCGAGCGTGAGAAACCACGTGTATAATATCCATTGTTTTAACTAAATTATACTAAAAATAGCACGTAATGACCAAAAACATCAATCATAAGCTAATTAAATTAAACAGGAAATTAAGAACTCGCTATTTTGTAAAAAAAAACATTAATTATTATTTGTAGAAATATTTCCTTTATTTAGGTAATGCCGTGGCATCACCTAAAAATAAAGTTTTTTACAACGAATAACAACCGGGAAAGTCTACATTCATTCATTATGTCGTATTTTTCGTTCGTAGCATTAATCTCTCTCGAGCAACATACGCTACACGTGCTTCACCAAACCTTGTCAAAGATAACTTGGTTTCAGTTTATCAATCGTTTGCAACCCTTACATCACGTCATACGATGGAACGTACTGCTACATGCTTGCTAAATGTAATCAAAGAAGATGATCAAATGGCCACAGCAAGTTTTTTGGTTTGGAAACGGACAATGCAAGCAACATGAAGAAATGCTGGAAAACGCGACTGAAAAGAAAATACAGTCTTTAACTGAACTAATTAATAAAAAGAAAAAAATGACAAACTGGCCAGAAACTATCGTTCAGTTGCAAGATCAACGCACAAGCTAGAAGAATG
Source organism: Aquatica leii (assembly GCA_035610365.1). NCBI lineage: Eukaryota > Metazoa > Arthropoda > Insecta > Coleoptera > Lampyridae > Aquatica > Aquatica leii. Next base: position 61,854,620 of record CM069436.1, read on the forward strand.
ATGGACAGTAATGTTAATTCATTAAAATCTGCATTTAAAGCAAGCTGTCCAAAAACTGTCAAACAGGAAGATTGACAACGGTAGCGAGATCTACGTATGCCCAAGCAAAATCTTACAGACCGATCAGCTGGTCTCCTTTCATCTTAAAACTACTTGAAAATGTGGTTGACAGGTATATACCTCTAGTGCGTAACTGGGTCCCAAGCAACATTTTGTAACCGTGGTTACGTTGTAACCAGTTGCAAATTAGTAACATTAGCACCATGGTAAATAAACCGTTGCAGCAACGTAGCAGCAACTTTCGTAATTTACTGAGGTTTCAAATCTATTACAGAAATAACCATTTTACAACTATGATTATAAGTAAGTTTTTCTTAAACCCTTATGTAACTACAGTGTCAATTTAGTGACATTAAAACCTTCATTTCGGTTTCGAGTGTAACAGTCTTGAAACTATGGTTACAAGTGTGAATTTCTAAAACTACATCACAGTGTTAATCTATACGTTCAAACAGCAACAGAAGAAGTGCATTTTACGAGATTTTTATAAGACACATAGTCCATTATCATTATCCAATAAACAGTACCGAAATTGTTTCTAATTCAAAACCACGTAAGTACAATTATTGGTATATTATATTACTATAATTTTAATCGTGCATTTAAACTACTGTTTCTAATTTAATTAACGTTGACGAATTAGTTGCCAATTATAAGTAATCAAATTTTAAATTAATTTTATTTTATTCTAGGATAAAATAGAATTTGATTGCAAGGACATTACAATAATTACACACAGTGATCAGAACGTGTAAATTAGATCGCCATTGCGAACACCTATAATCTTTAAAAAACCAGTCGAGATTATGATCATTGAACCGATTATAATTGCACATGTGCATTTGTAGCCTAATACAAATATTTAACTAATAATTACGTAGACGCATTAAACTATAACACGTGAGGAATATCTTAATCCGCCATGGTCTTTTAACACAAAGACATTTTTCTCTTAACAAAATTTATGCATTTACTATTTACAAAATTTATAAATAATAGACATAATCCGCTTTTCTTGAAAATTTGCAGTAAAAACCTGTTTACTGGTACCTACCTGCAACAGATGTAAAAATTCTTTTAGGTATTATATCTTTTTTGTTTGAATTTAGTTCTATAAGAAACTATAAAAATTTAAATAATGTACATTTATTATAACTTTTTATGTATCTGTATCTTTTTATTAATATATTTTTATCTCTACTTTTGTTTTAATCTTTATGATGCAGTTAGTAACTAAAATCTTGGATAAGTTGCTTAACAAAGCGGTTATAAAGTAGTTTCAAATAATAGTAATAAGCATGTTTTCAAAACAGTTACATAGCAGTTGCTGTAAACGGTAACTGCAATGTTACAAATCAATTACAAAACCGTGATGATAAACCATTACAGAAACGATTCAGAATAGGTAAACATGATTTGTAAAAAACCGTTATAGCAACGCTGCAAAACAGTTACAAAGTAGTAATTGCAACGGTTTCAGACACGTTGTAAAACGGTTATAATATTACTGCAGTTGCCTTGCAACTGACCAAATCCGGTATTGACAACGTGTCAGGAAAGACTCAGCAACTATTCTGTAACTAAATACCTTACTGAAACCATAGTTGCAAGAGAGTTTTACAACCGTTTTGTAACTGATTTTTGCTACTTGGGGTAACTCAATGTTCAGGAATTGGACGGTAAGAGCAACTTTTTACGGTAGCACAGTAGGAGCCAAAGTGATTGGCGAGTGCCCACAAGGCGGGGTGCTGTCACCTCTGCTATGGTGCCTCCTCGTAGACGGCCTACTACAAGAACTAAAAGACGGAGGGTTATTCGCTTTAGGATACGCCGACGATCTCACCATTATCACAAACTGAAAGTTTAGGAGCAACTGTATCAAACATAATGCAGAGTCCACTAAACACCGTCGAAAAATGGTGCAAAAAAAAGATTATGAGTGAACGAAGGAAAACGGGCGACAACCTACGATGTACGCAGTTACGCCCTCGATGACAAAAGAAGTCAAATACCTGATTCTCACTCTTCATACCAGGCTAACTTTCGAAGCTCATCTAAAAAAAGTCACAACAAAGACCATCAGGGTTCTTAATACAACCAAACGGATCGTCGGACACACATAGAGATTAAAACTCATAATGACCAAATGATTATATACTGTGGTGACAAAACCCATCATCACATACTGTGCACTTGTATGAAGTGAAAGAACTAACTTGAAAAGCACAGCTTCCAAGCTAATCAAAGTACAGGCAACGACATGTCTGCTGATAACAAGAGCGATCCTACAGCAGTCACTTCCACCATTATACCTCGTTGTAATCATAGAAGCAAGACAAACAGCATACAGACTGCAAATTAATAAATACATGCCAATTACCATGAAAAACAAACCCGGTAATATACAACGTGCTGCGTGAAGAAACAATCTTAACTATGAAATCCGACTACACAAAATACTATCACATCTTAAAGAAATTTAAAAAGATAATACCATAACGAGACGAGTGGACAAAACCGGGCGCGGTTAAAGTAACTATCTGGGGGTCACAAATCGCAACGGCATCGGCGCAAGAATATATGGAAGCAGGTACCATCGGAAAGAATTTTCCCTGACCTTGGGTAAATATGCGTCCGCTTTTCTAGCTGAAGTTGCTACTATTGACTGGTGTGTCAAAAACATTATCAACTCAAAATCATACGTAAATGGTTCGATATCGATCATGTCTGACAGTCGAGCAGCACTACTGGCGCTAAAGATTGCGAATAATAAAATCCAAACTGATTATGCCATGCATAAACAGTCTGGAAAAATTAGCAACTTACCAACAACTGTAGCTCATCTGGATACCAAAAGACCAAAGTGTAAAGAGAAACCTAATGGCAGACGCCATAGCTAAAAAAAGAAACATACATCGGACCTGAACCCGTTTTCGAAATCGCCTACAAGATCGGAAAAGAAACTATTCGCAGCAAACTAGCAGCAAAATATAAGAAACTTTGGAAAGACTCTTCAGGAATAAGACACACAAAACAATCAAACACTCAAAAAGCATTATCAAACAACAGACGGCAAAAAAGGATTAATAACAGGGCACTGTAGCCTTAATAAGCATATGCATAAAATAGGACTAAAAAGTAACCCTTTATATCGCGGATGCTTGAAGGACGAGAAAACTCCGCAGCATCTGCTGTGTAAATGCGAAGCGTACCAAACGCAACGCACAACGATTCTCGGCAAACCAAACTAACCGATGATATGTTAAAAAAATCCCCTTGGAATAAGCTTTTGGACTTCATTGACGAAACAAAACTGCTGAAAGAGTAATAAACTGGAGATGCACAAAAGAACCAAAGTTACCGCAGTGCCGGGGCGCTAGATGAACCACCTCTTAAATAAAATTTAAACAAAAAATTTAGCTTACTAAAACCTAGTAGCCTATATCCCATTAAATAACAAAGATAGAAGGTGGTGTTCCTTCACTCAAATTTGTTAGTTTCATGTAAATAATGCGTTCAAAACAATTTTTACTCAGATGCCACGCTTGCAGGCTGAATAAATCCAAGCAAATGATATCCTGGAAACTCAAAGATAGTTTGTATACATGCAGTGCAAAAAAACAGCTAACATACTAGATCGAACATTACGAAGAAAAAACTTGATTTCAAAAGATGAGATGAATGCTGCTCAATAACATATATTTTTGTTTGAAAAAGAATACGACGATATCAAAATGCTACGGCCAAAAATACTAAGAGTCAGCATTTAATAAGATAAAATTCCTACATTACAAAAGTCATTTGTCTCTTCTGAGCGAAAATTTATACACATAAAGAGTTTGACAGCATAAGTTGCAACAAATCTTGTGTATATAAAACACAATTTACAATTCAATTAATAAAACCTAACCAGGAGCTGCCTGTAAAATAAGATCTGGCGCCCATTAAAAAAAAATTTTATCATTTGAACCTCCCCTCTTTCCGAATAGGAATTGTATTAATTCCAAAGTTTGTGCCGGCTATCTAATTGATACCCTACTTGAGGTCTTTACATTAAATCAGAGACTGATCTTACGGAAACAACGGTCTAATAAACTGCGGGTAAGTAACGAGAATCAATCGGATAACGAAAACTGGTGCAGTTTATGTACATTTATGTACAGGTAGGTTATGGTTATCAAAGTTTTGCAATGCTATTGGGATAAAAATACGGAAGTAAGTTATGCTGTAATTGCGGGGAAAACCTAATACTAACTCCTAGCGCCAAGGAGTTTTTTTACGCTTGCGGTCGGTGTTGAACAGAACCCTTTAACTGAAAGCACTTTAGAGAAACCACTACGCTCGATCAGCTATGTAGAGATACAGCATCTACATATATTTTGCTTAACGGTTAAAACAAAATAATATGAATTCTAGCGGAAATAAAAGGAAAACTAAAAATCTAATGCGTTCTCAGAATATTAAATAACAGAAAAGTAAAACGGTATTCACGGCTAATCGATCTCACAATTAGAGTCGGCGGAGTTCTGGGTGTAGAAGAGGAAATTCTAGGATTGAATATGGAACTCAAAGTTCCGTTTATAATGCGGACGTCGCTTTTATATACTATATGGTATCATCGGTATCAAATGTATTCTCTGACCTAAAACTCGGTTACAGGTAGCGTCGGAAAATTGTAGTGTAAAATGTATACAATTATTATTAAATTAAATGATTATAAAAAAAATTTTCACAGAAATTTTTGTACTCTTACAGAGTTTACAAATTGTGTAAAGTACTTGTGACTGCAATGCAAAAAACTCTAAGTGACTCAGCATGATCATTCGAAAACATAAATAATAAAAATCGAAAAAGTGAAACACAAACCTGCCCAAAACGTTCAAAATACACTGAATAATTGTGTAAATCTTTTATGGTTGCTGACAAATCGTTAACAAAACTAAAAAATGAAGAATTCTGAAATTTTTGAAAAAATATACCAAAGAGGGTATTCCTGTCGAATTTAGAATCCGAAAAAATTACGTTCCCGAACTATTTAACAGAACCTTGGTGAAGCTAAAACAAAAAATGTCGGATGTTTATGGATGAAACTACCGACGTAGAACAAACATGCGTAACAAATATCGTTTTCGAATTTTTGGAGTTGATGTCAAGTGTTAAGAAAGTATACCTGAAAGCGCCATGTCGTCTCCAACAGTTTAGCAAAACATTTTGAAATTATCAAAAAAGTTGTCAATAAATTAGACCCCAAAGAAACATACAACCTTAAGGAACCTCATATCTTTTGAGAAAAAAAGATTTGATATTTATGCAAGCAAATTTATCATGTATAGCGGTTGCAATAACCAAATTTGAAGAAAAATGACTTTTCCTTATAACAAAGCAATTCCATAAAAGCAGAAGTAGTACTTCACTAAAGAAAAAACAATTTGTCAATGAATTAAATTAATTGTTACTTAAAAAAACAGGTTATCAGCAGCTGAAAATGTAAGTGAAATGTGGCAAAATTAAACTCGATTTGGTTAATAAAATTTGTGTCTTTGTATGTAAATAGATTAAATAATTGTTTAATTAAGAATTCCATGTAATCCTAAAAATGTACTCAAACAACATATATTTCACAAAATTTATTATCAAACTTTGAAAATAGTAAAATTTCATAACATTTTTAAATAGGTACTATTTGTAACACCAAGATAAAATAATAAATTCCCTATATATTTTTAAAATACAATTTCCTGTTCGTTTATGGTGTTTTTCAAACGATAATTAATGTGTAGCTAAAACTGATTAAGCGTGAAATTAACTTCTACGATATTTTCAAATCCTCTAAATTAATTTCTAACCGCAATTTTCCAATAGTAGCGTTAAATATAAAACAATTTCAGGCATTTGCACATTTTCAAAAGTGAAGACGTCAATAATGACATTTCTAAAATCAATGCTTTACCGGGTTCCCTTAGAATATATTGTAACTGAAATATCCGTTTCAACGAAAACAGACTCGCATTTTACATATTAATTAGGTACAGGTAGCTTTTATTGTTACCGAATCCAAGTTTAATAGAAGATTGCCTTACAAAACCCAATTAGTTTTTGCTACTTATAACAATCTAAATTACTTTATAAAAATACGAAATTCTCGATAAAATGTTTTAATTAAAAACAAACTTAAGCTTTATAAGCTAACTTGAAACTACATTTCTACACTATTTTTTTCAGAATTGAATCAATATCTAATAATTGCCAAGGCAAGAGTCGAAACAAAGCCCAGTTCATCTTAACTCTTTATTAGTATCGATGAAAGAACCCACCACATTCATGTAGTGTAAGAACCTACTTTAAACAATTTTAGATTTTAATTTTTCGCTTACTAAATATTGACACTTGCAGGATAGTAAACATTCTTTAAATTATAGCAATAAAATAGTAATAATAACTAAATTAACCATAAACATTTTAACAACTGTAGTTTAGCGTCGTATTAAATTAAATATGTATAAAAATAACAACACAGCTTAAAATTAACTAACGCCTGAACAAATTAGTTCTAAAAATACTGAAGCATTTATAAATAATATACAAAAATAAAAATTCCCTTGACCTCTTAATCTAATTTACCAAAGAATAAACTTATCCTTAAACGCAGAAAAATGTAAACAAAAAACTTCGTTAATCAGACCAAATCGCGAAATAGACAATAAGACATTACGTCGGTATTTGTGTTTTTAAACATAATTGAAGCAATATGTGCGCATATTATATTATATTATTAATTCGTTAATTAGTTACAAAGATAATGCAGATTTGTGTAAGTGTTTTGACATAAAAATCATTCAAAGCAACGGACTGACATAAAAAAAGCTAATAAAACTTAGGTACCGTTAAAGATTACATTATAGATTAATAAATCTGAATTGCAAAAAAGATTCCAAAATAGCCGACAAAATGTAACACTTGTGTACAGCGAAAAACAACAAGACAAACGCTAATAGAATAAAAAGAATTAGAGTTTATTTGATTGATAAAATTAGCATTACAAGCTTTGTGTATAAAATGTTGACGAAAGAACAGAAGCAGCGTCAGTTTAAAATTGTTATTAATTTTTCACAAAACGTGCAATGATTCAACAGTAAAAAGATACATAACAGATCTTTTATTTTTAAGATTTTCGCTTGCAAGTTGTCTTCAATGCGACAAATAAGTTAGCACCAAGCTTTTCAAAATCTTGAAAAGCAAATGCACCAGTCGAAGGACCAGGAGTCCACCACATCCCTGGCATGTGCAAATTGGGATATGTAGAACAAATAGGACGCGACATCCTACTTCGATAGGTGAACACAAACACCAGAGACATATTAAAATTTGAGTAAACAACAATTCTTCTGGTTCAGATTATATAGAGAAACCACCAAAATTAAGAAACATAACAATTTCAATAAGTATAGAAGAACATGTTTCGAAAAAAAAACTGGTGAACCAAGACAGTCACGAACCAACGTTTAGAAACAGTGCTATATATACATGCTTCACAAGATCCGATATCTTCAGTTTTAGCTTCCAAAGAACAGCTACATGATTGTAAAAACGTCAAATTTAGTTAGTTTTGGACTTTGCAACTTTGTAAAATTTGTTAATATAGAACGCGGTTCAAAACCCAACAATATTTCTATTTTCAACCGACTTCAAAGAAAAGGAAACGGTCCTCAATTCGTCGGAATATTTTTACGTATGTTCAGCGATGATTCTCTACCACGCTGACCAATTTCGATAATCTTTTTTTATTAGAAAGGAGTGGTCCCAAATTTAATCAAATTCTAATGATGGGATCCATGAGAAAATGGTCAAACTCTCAAATTTACAGCGACATGAAATTCTTGAACGATGTGCATGTTTCAAGGTTTTCAGGAACTATAACGACTACTGTTAACATCACTAAAAAGAGAAAAATAAAAACATAATTTAATTTAGTTACAATTAAACGACGAAATGTGTATTTACATAAAATTACTTTTTGAAGTCGACATTGGTTTAGGTGTAATTCTTAACATCAACTTTGGAAGTTGTAATATATTTAAATCGAATGTGTTTGGCATCGACTTCAAAAGTTATAAAAATTTCGTCGTCTAATTGTAACTAAATTATTTTTTACCTTTTAGTGCATTTTTTAAAGTCGGTTATTTTTTTGTTAAAACTTTTTTTTTATATCAAATCTGTTTAGGAAACAAAAATACTTAAACGGAAATCAAAGTTTTTCAAAAAATCTTAACACCGCACAAAACCTACTAGCTATTTCAATAATAGTTCAGTGAACATTAAAAATAGTTATAAAAAAAAAGATTAAATAAAGATTATATTTATAAAAAAAATTCTTATTTCTAACAAAAATATATAGCAGCCAACTATTACCTTTTTTACTGTTTTTCTAGAATCCAATGATTTAAAGAACAAATCGACTTACCTGTAACAAAAAAATATTTTAAAATACAATAACGTTCATTTAATACAGTTAAAGTAAAATATGCATTGATATTCAATATCATTTTCAAACTGCTGTACATACAAGATGTACCAAATGAAATTTTTATACAAACCGGCAATTTCAAGCCGCCTTTAGATATTATTTTCGTATTACATGTTAAGTTTAGATACGTTTAAAGATTTTAAAAGTAGTTCTGTAGCTGAAACAGAAGAAATTCTCATAAAACCCAAACCAAAAACATTAAAAAAAGCAGACCCCAGCATTAAAACTCAAATTTCTATGGGGAAAAATCAAGAAAGCTGAAAGCCAGAATATGTATAAAATAAATGAAAAAATTGTAAAAAAAACTGAAAAATCAATCGTTTTCATTGTTTTATTTTTAGAATTTAAAGCGGCAAATCTCCCTCTAAATCCTAAAAAACTTTCAGGGAGAAGTCTAGTGCTTGAAATACAATTTGAGACATATTATACCCCATGGCCTTGTACGCTGACAGTAATTTCTCGACGTGACCCGTATAATTATTTACTTTTGTGGATGAAAACCCGCTTTTAGCCAAAATCGTTGCTACACATTTTTATAACTTTGTCTGTTTGGGAACTCCACCTGTAAAAGTCATTGGGTGAATTGAGTAGCCCAATGATACGTACTTCCATTCCCAAGTTCGGCGTAAGGAGGAGAGTTGGGACAGACCAGTAATCTACCCAAAAATAAAAGGGATAATTATAACAGAAAAAGATGAAGTGAATATGGCATGGAAAAAGTTACAAAGTAATAAAAACTGCATAAAAATGCTTTAGAAACCAAAACAGTAACAGATAGGAATAATAAAAACAGCATGGTTCACAAATGAGGTAAAAGAACTAGCTAAAGAAAAAAGGCATACGTTTATATAATAGAATATAGACAAACTACCCGCAATATATGCAGTATACCAAGAAGTATGTAACAAAATAAACAATAAAATGAGAAGAATAAAAGAAGAATACTGGGAGAAATTTTCAAAGAATTTAGAAAGTGAATTCTATGAAACCCAGAAACAAGTTTGAAGGGTAATACAAAACAGTAAAACAGACATGAAAGAATATATCGAGATAAACAATATAGACCAATATAGACTCGGAAGTATGGATAAACTTCTTCAAAAAATTTTACCAGACAATGCAACAGGAAGAAGGCGATGAATTACAAATGAGTCAGAATATTTTAATACAGAAAGATAAAAAAATACATAAAGAAAAAATTAAAGTCGTTGTCAAAACATTGAAAACCAGTAAATCACCGGGCTATAATGGAATATACAGAGTGGGAAAAGAAAACACGCCTGACACATAAACTAGTTTCTTAAAAAAACGCTCAGACAACTCGATTCTTAATTTTTGGGGGACAACTTTTGATGTCAAACTTGACATTTACACATCAACCCCTTAGCCCCAGCAACCCCTAACTCAAAAATTAAAATATGAAAAATAGATTGAGCAACTCTCATTTAAAGCGTCTTTCAATTTTCTATGCGACAGTAAAAAAAAGTAAAATTTATGCTGCGTCGACGCAGTATTAAAGAATGCCGTCAAATTATGTCACAGATCCTCCAAAATGTAATGAAAAGTTTGGAGCAAAGTTTGTATCATTGTATGAAAGTTTGTGGCGCAAAATTTGAGCAATTGTTGAACTAATAAAAATTTCTTCTGAGGTTGAATTTTGATGTTTTAATTTTTTTCTACACATTTAAAATTTTTATAAACCATAAAACAATATCTGAATCAGAAAGTCAAAGCGAGAGTCTACAAATCCGTTGTGCGCCCAGTGCTCACGTCTGCAACAGAAACACGTGCAAAAACCAAGAAAATAGAACAGATCTTAGAGATAAAGTTTGTTTTTGAAACGCCCACCTTTTGTCGTGAGGGCGAGTATAAGATGTCAAATTGAAACTATTTTTCCAATGACTGTGATACACTACACATGTATGTTCTAACATAAACGCTCAGCACAAGCATCTGTGTTATAAATAGGTGTATTATTATCGCTGTTTTTGTAAAATTCTACCTGGAGCAAGCATTTGACTCATATTTTTACGATGTACGTTGATTTTCCCGTAATTGTCATAGCGATTTATGATACCACCACGTGTTGAGCCAATTTGGAAGGATTCGTGATTAATCCATTACCTTCCGCTGGAGACTATAATTAGAAGCTCCTACAAAAAGAGGCTCTCCATCAATTAACCCACTTTTTTGATAAGCAATTTAATTCTGATACGATCCTATATATAATTTTTCTTCATTTCCTTAGCGATTTTAGGGGCTGGTTTGACTGTGCCGATAGCTATCCGTGTAGACGACTCTAAGTACTTCTTTTTCTTTTACTTGTCAGTAATTTGTACATTTGTCAAACGACATAGGTCTCTTATCACAATTAACGCATGCATTTTTTGTTCCTAAGGTGTCAATTTACGTAAAATGCGATTTGCAAAGGGTGTGTTAGTCCCCAAGAAGCATGAAAATATGAGCTTGCATAAAAAAAGTAGCAGAAAATGTCAGCTTTCTCACGAAAGTTCTTCGATAACTCAAGTCTAAACTATGTTAAAGACTCTCGACCAATAGTTTATTATGTTAAAAAGCCTTAGTATGGTTTCTCGCGCTGTTTAAATTTAGCCCATTGTCAACATATATCTACGACATAAGTTTTTGCTAGTTTAATTTCCAGTTTGGTTACCGTTAACAAACAGTATGGGTACTAGCGCAATGCTTAGTGATATTTACATTAAATAATCTTGGAACATCTACGTTTTAATGTGTAAATCAATTAAGATTTTGATGTTGTGTATGTGCGCTGGGGTAAAAGTGTATTTCTATTTTACGGCGTGAGTAATTTCTTTTATTATCACAGCAAGTTTGACCACCCGCACTTTAACAAATCTTAATGATTTCCTAATTATTTTGGGTCGATAACTAAAGCATATACAGATGCAAGATCTAAAACCGTACTAACCGTAGATGTTAATCATGTCAGCAACTCACCTTCGTCAAATGGGCAAATTAAAACCATCATTTCTATATCCTCTGCTGAGACTAATAACTACGAAGAATCCATGGCACACCTGTTAAATATAATCTAAATAATTTTTGAAAACCTAGCGTACTTTGTGTAATAAGTCATCGAATTAAATTTTAGACATATACGCCTGTTGTCACGATTAACTTGTGCAATCTTTTTTTGTACTTAGCTACCAAGTTATAACGGTGGGCTTTGTTTCTGATTGTGTAATTACCGCAATTCTGTAATAATTAAATTTTTTTGTGTTTAACAACTCTAATTTACTCTATGCGACGTTAAGCCATTTTTGACTTACGTGTACGAGATGTTGCCTGATTTAAAAATCCGCTAAAATTAGCTTTACTGTGATATTGGTTGCAAACCATTATTTGTTAAGTGTTTCTTTTTCTGACTCTGCTTCTATTCTTTTTATATTGCCGCTGCAATAAATATACTCGTTGTTAGACTTGTGTTGTTCGATTTACCTACCTTAAGCGTTGTCAGTCACTCTGCAAAGTTATGAGCTACCGTTTTTTTCTTTGAAGTAATTCAGTTATTAGTAAGCTATCGCACTTTAGCCTGGTGCAATGTTTACGTTTTACCTTAACAAGTTTCCTTGTTAGATGGTCTAAATGACTTGTTGAGAATTCGTAAAAAAACATTTTCTTAGACAACATCAACTGGTGTTACTAATTTTTGCTATCTTTCATAAATAAACAGTTGAAAAAAAGCAACCAAAAACTAAAAATCCATCTTTATTTCTCTTTGCGTGATTTGTGACTTGGGTTTTCTATGCAAAGCTGTATAAGCATACCTCAGTTGTCATTGGATACATTTTCGTTGATATTTGCTTTATTCCAGATATCATGTTTCTATTCGGGCATGTCATCTCTTACAATAATAATTTTCCTATCTCGCGATCAACAGTTTTCTAAAGTTTGTTGCAGAATTATTCCTTCCAGATTTACAATGTTTGAAAAGTATGTACTGACAAAACTAAATCCAGTATGAAGCTATTAGTGTACGAGTAGTATGGTTTAATGCCACTCTCTTTTTTTAAGTCTTAATAATAGTCCAAACGTTTCGCCTTATCTAGTTCCATTACTGTTTTTTGTTCTTTTTATATTTTCCTTTACCTATAATGTTGTCTTTTTGTTTTATAGTTTTGTTTTGAAACATCTTTAGGTGAAAAAAAAGAAATGTAAAAAAGAATAGACTGGCAAAAAAGTTATAACCATATATCTTTGAAAATATGGTTTAGTCCTGTAAGAGTATCCAAAAAACCTAGACATTTTAACAGCACATTGTAAATTCAATAAAAATTGCACACAATTAGGCTTGTTAAAAACACTGTATAAAAAATGTAAAAAAGAGGAAGAGGCAACAATAGATGTGATCTTTCACTGCTCTTTCACTATTCAGCTATTACTAGAATCAAAGGATATAACTCAGGTTAACACGGCCAGCATCAACGACAAACTACCTGCTGCTATTCTAACGATCTCCAAAATAGAATCGTTCAAAAATAATGTAAAGAAGTCCGTAGTGGTGACCTACATACCAATGAGATTCTCTAACCCTCCTATAATAATCCAAAATCACATTCACAACAAAAACATTGGCATTAAAAACATAACAAATAAACTCAGAGTCAACAGAACGACCCATAAAGACATCTATGTTCAAACGGGAAAAATGAAACAAAAAATTTAGTTCCAAAACAATTTAAAATGTTAGAGCAACGTATATAGTAACCAAGAAAATTACAAGAGCAAAGTAAAAGCTACTTAAAGACAACAATACTCGAAAGCAGTAGATGGATAAAAAACAATTCAAATAAATGCTCAGAAAAATATAAAAAAAATTACCCTGTCGTTTATCGGATGGTTTAAAAGATACAAAACGGGATAAACAAAGATAGAACCATTTAGTCGAGCAGTAGACCACAAATAGTAGAACTATGATAATGGAAAAGATAAAACTTTTATATGTACATCATTCTGAGCAGTAAACCCATAAATTTCAAGATTCAATTCAAACCACGTAAAAAAAAAGAAAAATAAATATAATTTTTTCAGTCAATATTAATAAACTTTTTAATATACGTAAAAAAACGCAAACTCAACGATAAAAATCAGACATAAAACCTTGTGAAAATTATAAAAGCAAACAATAAAATTTCTAATATTATCATAAATTAACAAATTCAAATTTTTTCCATTAACTCCGTTTTAAAAAGAAAGACTCGCAGTAACTTGAAAAACTTTTATCTTTCAAGTTCTGTTTATTATAATTTTGAAAATTAAACATTTTTTCTTTTTTCTTTTATGTTATATAATTTAAACTAGTATTACATGTTAACGAGAGTTTAAATTGCATAATTCAAGAAGGAAAAGTTTTTGATATATTTTCCATTATGTAAAACGAAAGGCTTATGCATAATGATGATAAATGGTAAATGTTTTGCATTGCACAAATTCTTTTATTTTTCTTAATAGTTTTGACACTTTTTCTATGGTACAAAAGAGTAGAGTTTATTGATTCTTTTTTATATCTGTTTGAGAATTATACTGTAATTATTTAAATTTATTGTAATGGAATTGACTAAAAAAAGTTGGCGAGATGAAGGAAATTTTAGGATTGCACAAAGGCTTTTTTCAGTTGTATTTTACAGAAGCTGTAAATTTTAGACAAAGCCAGATGACTTTAAAGCATTTACATTATGAGGGAAAATTGAGAACAATCTCGTGGGAAAACTTTAGAATCTGCATGCATGCTTTTGGTTGGTATGAAATTACGTGGTTGTAACTTTTTATCAGCAATCTTTACTAAAGAAAAACATTTGTAAAAACGTAATCTGAGCGTGCATATTTCTTAAGGTAGGCGATTCTTAATATACATTATTCTTTTTTATTACTTTTTCAGTTAAAAAAAAGTTATTGTGTGTATTTTTAACTCGCGCGTTGCTTTGTCGTTTTGGAGAAAGACGTAACTAGAAAAGGTGTTTAATCGAGACCAAGTTTAAATCCTTTTGGCGCACGCGTGACTCGATTACTTCTCCATTATATCACCATCCAGCAGACATGTAATCTTACGGTGGCCGCCGCTCCCATTACCCACCTGCGGATTGTTCTTCAGATTTACAATCCACCGCTAACCAGATTGTTATACAAACTAGTTGAGTTTATTTTAAACTTTACTTTTCCATACATCTTCCGTTAAGAAATTGCTTTCAGAATGCAATTTTCTTCAACTACTTCTCGCTTTTCACGCTGTATTGTCTTAAGTGCTAATTTTAAAAGTAACGAAACATCGTTATACGGTACAGTTTTGTTTAAAATTAAACAATAAATTGAATTTATTTTAAATAGAAATACAAAGTTAATGAAAACGAGGCGATAACTGTTTTCGTAATTAAAAAATTATAATTGCCAACCACAATAAACTTTCCAGGCATAATTCGTTTATTGTCTAAATATTATCTCTATTGCTAACTGCAATCAAATTATCTGTTTTATACACATTTCTGTTAATTGCGAATTTATAAAAGTGACACGTGTCTTCGCTGCTGCTTTGTTTATACAAAATAATTAAATATATTTTAAAAAATGAGTATATAATGTAACGTTTTTATAAAGCATCAACACAAAGAAACGAACTTGAAGTGAAATAAAAACCATATTATTTACAAAATGAAGGTGATAAACAATGAACGAGGCAGTAATTCTAAACCAATCAGACTTTTCGAGACTTTTAACTTTGACTTGGTTGACAGGTTAAGTTACTGTGCTCGTTAGTAGTTCTCTTTGCTATTCTCAGTTTGACAAATGTTTCGATTATTTCTTCGTCATTACGAAACCTTTTATAAAAATAAGCGAACCTCAACAAATTCGGTTTTAATAATCAACTCGGTCCAATTCTAAAAAAACATTCTATATAAAATAATGTCACAAGTTAAAGTTTTGAAAAAAATATATTCATAAAATGATTAATATTTCTTCTACACCCTGTTTTTTAATTACGAGAAGCAAATTCAATTTCGCGCATAAAAATACGAACATATGATTGGCTATTAGCCAGTCAAGTTTACATAGGAAAAATAGTTGACATAACTTACACTAATGACGTTTGTGAACTGCTTTATTTGCTTTTGTTTTACTGTTTAGAGTATTGAAAAATTATTTCCTCTTCTATAAATACTAGAGTGAAAGTCGTATAATTTTGAAGATGTCTTAGTTTTAATTTAATGAATCGATTTTGCAACTCTTGTCTATTACACTTGTCTGCATGAAAATCGGCCCTGATACCATTCTTGACGATTCTTATGTAAAATGATCTCCTGAATCCAAAAATGAGCTCCATTTTTACCCATCACCCACCTATTTTGGGGGGACCCCATTTTTATTTTATTTTTTGCATTTTTTTTAGAATTTTAACTTATAGCCGTTAAACATCCGAAAGCAGATAATAAAATTTATACTAAAGTATATGGCAAAAGTTTTGCTATAAAATGTATATAGAAACAACAATAAAATACAAATATATAAGAACAGTAAAAAAATATCAATAAACAGTTAGGAAGATTCACTGCACGACACTGGCGATCTCAATACCACATGCAGGTTTGAACAGGAATTTTCGACAGACTTGAACTTGCATTACTCTTCTCATTATAGTATATTACATTGTTTGCTTAACTGCTTTGATCAGTACATCTATAGCTGTTGCAGAGTTAACTTGTCGACGTTTTAAACGTGCTGGATTTTGTGTTCATTTTTGTTCATTTGTGTAAAACAGTAAAACTACTTTTACTCCGGATTTTTTCAATAGAATAAGTGTGATTTGTGGTTAATGTCGGGCGTTGAATTACTGTTTAATTATGCCACGCGAGTGTAAAAATCATCCCGATACCTTCTGCTATGTCTGCGGGGAATTAACTTTAAAAGCGCAACGAAAACCCCTTTCTCCGCTTGTTAAAACAGCTTATACATACATACAGCGACCAAGACAAGACTTGGGCTCCATCAGTTTGCTGTACGACTTGATACAGTAGTTTGACCAAATGGCTCAAAGGTACCCGTAAATCAATGCCATTTGCTGTGCCTATGGTTTGGCGTGAACCTCGCTGTCATCTTACAGATTGATACTTTTGTATGACTTCCACCGTCGAGTTTTCGAGCAAAAGTAAGCATACAATTCAGTATCCCAATATTCCGTCAGCTCTAAGACCTGTACCTCACAACGATACTTTGCCAATCCCAGAGCCCCCAAACACTTATACTCTAGAGCCGGAAATTGATTTAAAAGACTCTGAGCCACAACCTGGGGCTTCGAATGCAACCTCACCTCCTCACTCAATCGGAATTAAATAATCTTGTCAGGGATTTGCAGTTACCCAAGACTTAATCTCAGCTCCTAGGATCGCGACTTCAACAGTGGAATCTCTTAGAAAAGGGAGTAAAAATATCTTCTTACAGGACCAGACAAGCAACCCTGAAATGTCTTTTCTCAGAAGATAAAAGTTTAGTACTCTGCCCTAATGCAAATTTATTGATGACAGAGCTAAGGACCCAGACAAATGGATACTGTTTATAGACTCATCAAAAACAAGCTTAAAAGTTGTCCTGTTGGCAAATGGAAATGACTTCCCATCAGTTCCAGTTGCATACTCTGTTGATATGAAGGAAACGTACGAAAACATCTTCAGAAACCTTGATAAAATTAGTTATCATGATTATAAGTGGAAACTTTGCGCTGACTTAAAAGTTGTTGCTCTACTCACGGGCCTGCAATCAGGATTCACAAAATATTGCTGCTTCCTTTGTGAATGGGATAGCCGAGCCCGAGATAAACATTACATCGTACGGGACTGGCCTCTGCGAAAAAATCTTATTCCTGGTCAGAAAAATGTCGCCCACAATCCTTTGGTTCCGAAGGAAAATATTTACTTACCACCTTTACACATCAAACTTGGATTGATCCAGCAGTTTGTGAAAGCAGTGGACAAGACAGGTGGCGCATTTCAATTTTTGAAAACTAAATTTCCTCGTCTTAGCGAAGCTAAAATCAAAGAAGGCGTTTCTGTTGGTCCCCAGATTAGACAACTCTTCCAAGATTCGGCGTCTATTGAACACCTAAATCGAAAAGAAAAACGAGCTTGGCTTGCATTTCAAAACGTTTGTAAGAACTTCCTGGGTAACCACAAAAGTGCAGATTATGTCGCTCACGTCGAGGAACTGCTTTTAGCGTACAAGGACGTAGAATGTAACATGTCTCTTAAAGTTCACTCGCATCTGGACTTTTTCCCTGAAAATTTAGGAGCAGTCTCGGATGAACACGGGGAACGGTTCCATCAAGACATCGCTAAGCTGGAGAAGAGATTTTCAGGGAAGTGGAATGCAAGCATGTTGGCGGAGTACTGCTGGTTTTTGAAACAAGAGAGCTGTACCTCAGGGTATAAAAGGAAAGCAAGCACCAAGTAACGATGAATATCTTTTTATTTATTATTGTTTATAGCTAAAATAGTTCTTTTTCTCATTTAAATTAAATTCATGTCTATATATTTATTTTTATAATAATTATTATAACTATTATTATCGTTCGATAATTAAATTATAATTAATTTATCGAAAAGTGGTAAAATTAGAGATTTGGGGCTCCCTCGAAAATGGTGGGTGATGGAAGAAAACGGAAGACATATTTGGATTCAGGACGTCATTTTACATAAGAATCACCCGGAATAGTGTCAAGGGTCGATAAAAAATATTTTTTTGCAGACCAGTGTTTTTCATGGAGGTTTTGTATAGGTACTTCACCTTTCACAAAGCTCCAGAAAAGAATTGTAAAGGGTTAATATCTGGTCAGCGGGCTGACAAGCGTCTACTGCCGTTTCTTCGAATCTAACGAGCCGTAAAAATTATATTTAGTAAATCGCAAACAGGACGACTTACATACGGAGGAGCTCTATCGTGCATAAACCCCATTGTTCTGCGGACTTCAAAGGGTAAGTCACCAAATTATTAAGCAAAAGTTTCTTGTAAAAGTACAAGTCGCCTGTAAGTCTTTCTGGTAAAATGAACGGTCTAATTAAACTATTTTTGAAAATACCAGCCAAAACGTTAATAGAAAACCGCCACTGAAAGTTATGTTGAATTTTATAAGGGTTTTCTTCATTCCAAACATGCGTGTTGTGAAAGCACTCCATTTCGTGTAAAACAACACTTATGTACAAATAATATTTTTGCAATAAACTCAAGATCAAAAGTTTCTTGTTGCTGTAACCACTCACAAAACTCAAGTCGTGGTTTCAAAATCAACGTGGGATAACTGTTAACTTGGTTGAACATAGTAAGGGTACAACGAAAAAAATTCCTTAAAACATGATGTAGCGGACACGTTAGCTGTGCGACCTATTTCTCTAATGCTACTTCGTGTCCGATCTTCTACAATTTACAATACCTGCACATACATTGAAGAAAAACAAATATTAAAGTTTTGATTTAATTGAAAAGATTTATTCTTTTTTCGTTGCGTAGGAAGAACACCTCCAGTTTCTCTAAGTCCTTGTATATACGTCAAAATAAAGTATAACAACTAAAAATCAGCTTTGCAAGTTTTACGACTGGAGGTTAGACAACCTTGCAGACGTCGGCGCGCAAAGACAAGTTTGCGTCCGTTAGTTAAATTTTGAGCCTTCAGCTTGGTTCAACTTTAGCCGGACACGGCCATTTTGTTCTTGTATTTTTGTATTTCAACTACGTTGCATGTACCTAGCATGAGGACGCATAAGGATGGCAAACTTTTTTCGTCAGGCATTGTAATTGAAGATTGAAGGCGGCGACGGAAAGATTTTTCGAATTACCTGCACGGAGATCGTATTGTAGCTCCGATTCATATTTGCTGTTTAGATCTCCTAGGTATGTCTGTTGTTTGTATCTTATGGTGTACCTCAAAATGTTCGCCTAGCTGAAAAATAACCAACGTAAAGCTGTAAGAAAGGAAATGTTACTCGCCGTTCTATAAGATTACAAGGTATTTATACACTTTCTGTTAATCCAACGGTGTATCAACCGTCATAACGACGGCGTACAATCAAATAACTCGTATAGGAGTTCGCCTTCAACAATTTGTTTTACCATCGATTATTTTTAATGATTAAATTACCGAATTAATTCCTTTTAATGTAAGAAACGCTCCATTTCGTATTAAAAATTTAATTCAGATGTTAAGCGTACTATTTAATGGTCACTAGTTTAATTGCGATAAGAAAAGAATTTCTATGGTAAAGGAAGTGGAAGTACGCGACGACGTTTTGTTTGATTGTACAGGGTAATTTAAACTCATTATGACATCTCACTCCTAAGCTTGACGTCAAGACTACGGGTAGATTTGGCCTTTAGATAAGTTATCGCGAACGTGTTCATCTTTAATACTACCGTTTGTCTACTGTTGCGGTATACTCAAAAAGAGACTAATACTGCCAAGGTCTACAGTAGCCTTGCCTTTTTTGGGAGTTTGTGTAATAATATTAATTATTGATAACAGTGGCAACGCTACAAGCGCATACGAGTTCTATGTAATTACAATTTGGCCCTGGATTCTCTTTTTCTCTCATTCTACTTTAGAGTCAGTTGAACAATGTAAATAATAAAATTAACGAAACTGTTGTTTTTCTGTGTTAGCTCGATTATTTTATGACTGGTGTACTTTTGAGGATTGCGCGTCTGGGATATCTCCTTTTCTTTAGCTTAGACGTTTGTTTCTATTACTACGCGGAAGAAAAGGTGGCGCAAGAGCATGGCTTACCTAAAAAGTGCTTTTCACTGACAATCTGACTCACGACTATCTGCGGCGAAATTAGCCGAAAGGTAAACCAAACATCTAAATAAATTTTCTTTTTCTCCACCTCCTCAAATTGTACATAGCAAAAGTTTATTGAAGACAATTGTCTATTAGGATATGGGTCAACCCACAATCTACGTGTCGTGTCGAGGTTATAATTACACTCACCGCACATTAAAACAGTATTCACTGTATTCTGCAGTTGTACATAATTAAATACGTTTAAGTTTACACGAATCACTTAGCATCAATTAAAGAAATCCGTTAAAAAATAGAGATAATTCACATTGTCAAACTCAGTTCTAAGAAATCTAGATTTTGCATTTAATTATCTAAAGTCTTGTTTTGATTACAACCGTAGATAAACGTGATCGTGTACACAAAGTATATTTTGTTAGGCTAATTCAGTAATAATGTAATAATAATAAGAAATAAACATTACTATCTGCTTTAATTATTTTATTACCAATTAATTTTGTAGATGACGTAAAATTAAAGAAAACAGTAATAAAAACAATACATCAATACGTTTCACGGATTTTACATTTACGCTCTTCATTTACCGCATAGTTACAATCAACAAACAATTTCCATTTGTTTAGATAGTTAGGACCCCTCTAAAAACTTTAATTGCAAATTTCTCAAAACTAGGCCACTTTGAACCGAACCTTTAAAGGAAAAACTTTCATTTAACGCCACAAGGAAACTACTCCTTGAATTTGTAGTCGTATTTCAGATACACCTTGTATAGTGTAAACGGAATATTGATACAAAACGTTTTTAGTTATAACTACAAATAGAGATGTTTTCATATGAAAATCTGCCAAAACCAAAGATCCGATAATAGAAAATAAATGTACCGTAAAAAAATAACCAAAAGTAATGTGATAAACAATAGCCTACAACAGTAGGTACCGTAAACTATGGTGATTTTGGGCAAATTCATAAATTCTCTAATGTTTAGACCTGATTGCTCTAGGATCAGATCAAATTATCTGAGATTCTTCATTACTGTTTTTGAGTCAACTTACATGATAGGTACTGCAAATTTTAAATATATCAGGATCTTTAAAATGATAACTTAGGGGGGACTCTAATTTATTATAAATGTCTACAACGCGATTTCGAACCAAAAACATTCGGCATGTGAAGCTTGAAATAGGATTTGTTCGCAGTTTCCAGTATTTATACATTCGAAATTTTCAATACGCGCGCTTTGGTTCGGTGCAACATCTAGCAAGTCGATTCGTTTTTTTTATTAAGTGCCTTAAAAACACCTTCCAATGTATTTGTCAAGTTATCAATACACAATGTGTGCAAGATAAGAATGCACAGCATGGTGTGGGAATATTGTATACGAAAAAAGATAAAAGGTGAGTTAAATTTAAAAAAAAATGTGTTATTGAAAATGTCTACATGCCGGTCGCAAAAATTTATTATTGCTTATCGTTTTTAATATTTTCCAAAAAATTAAATTTTTAATTTTTGTATTTGTTTCAAAAGATTACAAAAATAATAAGAACACTTTGTTATTGTTATTTTTTAAGCGTTACATAATGCCGTTTTCAACTTTTTTCTGCTAGGTTTCATCTCATTTTCAAAAGTTACGTCATACATTTGGTATTTTACATAACCCTAGAGAAAAAAATCCAACAAACCGAAACCCGGTGATCGGGCTGGCCAAGCTACTTCACTGTGAGTTCCAATCCATTTTTCAGGAAACCTCTGCGACAAATACTCCGCAGATCTTTTGAATTATGCGCTGGGGCACCATCTTGTTGAAACCAGCAGTTGTTAACGATTGCTAGATGTAATTCATCCCAGACATCGTCCAAATTAGTTTGAAGCAGGTCGAAATACCTTTCAGAATTTATTGTTGTAGTAAATAGAAGGCTCTATTACTTTGCCACCCAAACTGCTTATCCACATATTAAAACTAAATCGATATTGATGCTTTACCGAGAATTGTTTGTTGGCCAATAATATTTGTTACGCCGGTCGAAAATGCCATTGTTGGTTAACATGCGTTCATCAGACTAAGTTACATTAAAAGGAAAATTTTGATCTTCGGATTTTCTGGTATATAATTGTTATATAAATTGTTAATATATTCGCATATAATCCACGTTATAAACGGGTGCATTAATTGCGTTTCGTATGTGTTGCTTGTGAGAGTTTCGCTGGAGTAAGAATTAACTTCCATTATTTAGATCTAAAGCATTTTAATTATAAGAGAATTAAAGAGTTGCTAAGAGAAAAAAATAGAGATGTCATGTTAAAAAAAATGGAAATAAAAAAATATCAATTTCATGCATTACTTGTTTATTACAAAAATAAGATCAGAGAGTTTCACAAGCGAACAACAGTTAGCGTTCAGACATTATCAGGGTAAACCTTAGAAAATAAACACTTTTACCCTATTATTTTTTGCCACGCGATTTTTATATCCACGTGTCTGCCCCTTTAAAATTGTGCATGTCTTGTACTTGTACTTCTCTTTCGAGTGGATAACTTAAAACACGTACGAATATAAACATTGGTTACTAACACCAATTGCAAGAATTAATTTGAAGTCAAGTCAAGTATTTGTGAGCTAGACGATTAAACTTAAAGGCATACCTGCGATATTAATAGTGAAAGTCATTTAGAAGCTTGGCGCATTTGGTTTATAACTGTCACTTACAAACGATTTACTTGTGATATCATCATAAATCTAAATTTTTTCTTCACACTTTTAGGAATTTCAGGGGATGCCATTAGCTAACAGCATCTCTAGACAATCGTGAGTAAAATTTCATTTTATTATCTATCAATTTGTGTTGATGTCGAACGTAAATACAAACGACTTAGATATGTATATGTTGTCACAATTAATGCATGCAGATTTGTTTGTGTAATATATCGTTAAATTTATCCCAAGTGCGTTGTGCTTGTGATTACGTAATCACTAAATTTGCATCAATTCAAGTTTTATTTTTCGCTTACATATTAAATTATACTTTCGGTTAAATTTACGCAACATAATATGAAAAAATTGTAAAGACCATCCTCAAATCCATCAAATGTTATAGAATCAATTAGTTCAAATAAAAGCTTTTTCATTAGAATAAAAACAAATATAAAAGAAAAACTAGTAGACACGTCGTTTGTACAGACTATTTTCTGCGCTAAACATAGATGTTTAATTACAATAGTAAAAATTGTTAAATAACATTACTTATTTACATTTACT
Organism: Aquatica leii; assembly: GCA_035610365.1. Classification (NCBI taxonomy): domain Eukaryota; kingdom Metazoa; phylum Arthropoda; class Insecta; order Coleoptera; family Lampyridae; genus Aquatica; species Aquatica leii. Next base: position 61,878,269 of record CM069436.1, read on the forward strand.
TTACGTGTCCGAGCGATTTTAACACACGCTTCTACAAAATTGTCACATTTGTAGGTAGGGGAGCGATCAAGATTAAGACCTAGGTATTTCGGTGCTTCGCAATGTTTGAGGTTGAGATTCTCCCCTTTCCATTTCACTGTTTCCAGCGCACTTGACGGTTTTTTAGATAAAAAGCGCACACTTGTGTTTTAGTCGAATTGAGTCAGAAACAGTAGCAGCTTCTCTATTAGGTCATTTGGTCAATGACCCTCCAAAAAAATGAATAAAAAAGGTATTTTATTTACTTTAAATTTTGCGTTTAAACCAAATTATCAGCGTTTAAATAATTGCCAATTTAAACGCAACAGATAAATAATAGTTATTGCAGTCATGTCAAGAGTGAGACACACAGAATACAATTTTATGCGAGTTAAAAAAGAAGATACGTAAATCTTTAAATGCTTTTGTGCTACAGCCGGGCCGCCTACTCAGTGCAATCCTTACGTCAGTTATCATTATCTTCGCAGCACGTGTGTGTAAAACACAGGTGCGGGAATGTACATTTCTTATCACATATGACAAACTTTACAGTCGATTTTTTTATTTGATCGATACAAAACAAAAAAATTAATAGCTAATAACAGTTTACACGTTAGGCCTTTACTTCAAATTCGACAAACCAGTAAACATATAAAAATAAAGAAGTCAACAGTAATTTTAAAGAATCTATGATAAAATAATAGATCTACTCTTTTGTATGGTTAGTGTTTTCACATGATTCATTAATCATTATGGTGTAAAAATAATGTTACAGATTTATAGCATTTAAAAAAAAAGTAAAAAGCACTCGTTATCGGCGAATCACACGAAAAATTGTATAAACTATAGCGTTAATATTCGCTTACAATTGGACAGCGCTTGGCAAATGTCAATTAAAGATCACAATAAAAATGTTTGTAAAAATAGATAAATATATTAAATAAAACAATTGATTGACTTTACCTATGACTACAGTCGAAAGAGAACGATGTTTCTCTACGTTAAAAAGAGTTAAAACAATACTACGCAATCGGCAATACTATGGGACAAGAAAGATCAAAAATCTTCTTAAATATAAATCGCGTTTCTGTAAGAAGGTTTTTTTAAACTTTTTGCAATAATTGCGTTTTTTAATGGCCCTTTTGTATCATTGACCACCAACCGCCATTGGTTAAAGTATTATTATAAGTATATTAATAGCGGTCCATAATTTTCGCCACTTCTTTAAAGGCAGAGCCTTGAACGGCCAAGACGATATCGTCGGTGTAGATAAAGCGGCGCAGGTTCACTAAAGTAGGTTGGTCGTTGGTATAGATGTTGAAACCAGGGCAGCCAACCCTCTGCCTTGTAGTAAACGCCACCAGCTGGAACTGAACTAAAAACATTCTATTGCGCAATAGACAATCAATCATCAAGTTCGTAGTTGTTGGTGAGTTTATACCCTTTGGGTAGGAAAAGATTGTGAATCACTGTGTCGCTAACCGCAGACAAATCTATGAAGACAACTCCTGTTATTTTTGATCTCTGGTAACCATCTTCAATGTTGTAGCGCAACTCAGGTAATTTAGATAAGCGAAGAGCGCGCTAACAAACAATATAAGAAATCAATCAAACAATTAGAAAAATTGTCAAAATTGGTCAATTAACTTCTGATGTCAGGGATGCCAAATAGTTTGATTTTAAGACTAAACTATTAAAGTCTTATCTGAAATAAAAAAGTTACACAGGAAAAATTCATTGATTCAATTTCAAAAGATAGTTATAATCTTATATTCAAAAACACAACAAAACAAAAACAATAAGCTAAAACTCAGTTAGATTACTTAAAACTATGAATAGAAATTTTCAATATTTAGTTAATTAAACTTAAAACTAAGATAATACCGGTATTTCTTTACAAATAAGAGAAACAATTTTGAATTGAAGTAATTATTTTCGGTACGCAAATTTAATTTATATATTAATTAGAGAATTTATTCTTTTATATTTAATAAGTTACGTTCAAATGTTATTTTGTAAGAAGAAAACCAAGTTTGTTGATAAAGCAGTCTTTAATCAACGAAAGGAATGTAGATAAAACTAACTCACACATACGGATCGAATTTCACGTTGATGTCATCCAACGGAATGTAAAGTAATGTTGGCGAATAGCCTTGGGAAATTTCCATCAAGAATCGAAGACTAAGGTATATTTTCTTCACGAAAATCAATTTGGATAATTGGCATTGATGGTGTTATTCATACACCAAATCCACTCAATTTATATAGGTAACGATAATTTCATTTAAAGATAAAATCGGTATAAAAAAAAAGTCTAAAACAAATAGAAACTGGGAATTAGATAAACCCAACAAAATAGAAATAAAAGACATACCTGTATTATTAACACAGACTTTTTAAATAAAGATATTGTAGATATAAGGTAAGATAAAAAACATTACAGGGCTTCCAAGTACCACATGTGTACTCGTCAAGCGCTGAGTACTGAATGAATCTCAAGGCTGTCGCGCCCAAAAAAGTAGAGACTCCACAAAATAAAAATAAAAGAAGGTTTACACGCAAATTTAGTTAAACTAATACAGATAATTTAAAATCAAATAATAACAGTAACGGAAACGTTACAATGTGTTCGGTGAGATTAAGGACTTGTCCACAGCAAGATTTGCTATGACGGAAGCCAGCTTTTTCTGTTGTAAGTTTTTCGTCGATGCAGTCCCTGTTTTTGTAGCAATGACACAGAAGTGAGATGAAACGGTAGCTTTTTGCGTCCTTTCATGGTTTTAAGATAGTTGTAACTTCGGCTTTCCGTCATATCTTTGGAATTTGTTTTCGTTGGATGCAGGTGTTAATCATTGCTACAAGCCATGCTAATGTTTGCTATTTGCTCCATTCGCAATGTATCTGGGCTCAGTTTAGTTTTATGATTTTTATGGCGTTCTCTAGTTCTTGGGTATCGAAAAGTTGGAGAAGACAATTAATTTCATTCGGTATGTTTCGAGACAGTTTAATCCTAGGTTCTTCAGCTGGGTTTTGCTGTTCAAAAATAGATGCGTGGCTATCTGATTGGCTGTTACATCAGTGTGCTGATTGGTTTCATATCTACTAACGATTAAAGATATCATACCATTCTTAGCAAATAATAACAAATAAATCATTTACAAGAAAGAAGATTAAACTTTCATGCATACAAAATTAGATTTCGTTTTTCTTCAAAATACCAAAAGAAAAATGTTAGAAAATATTTACTTGAATATAGGCTTTCATGACCGTAAGAAATTTCGTTTGCCCACTTCCTGACTGAATCACTGTCTGGGAACAACAATCAGTGAAGACTAAAAACGTAACAGATAAATAATTTAAAAAATAGAAGGTAAAAAAAAATTATAAAGGCGTCCAATACTGTATAACAACAAAGAAAAAATATGTTTGACACAATGGTCAAAATAGCAATGAAATATAGATCTGAAGTGTGGGTTATAAATAAGAATATGGCACAAAAGTTACTATCAGTGGTAATGCCTAATTGAAGGCAAGGATTCGTTATATTACATCATGTAAAATTGAGAATAAAGTAAATATTACCAAAAAACTAAAAATCAAAAGTTAAAGCACACGGATGCAAATCATAAAAATAATTACCAACACGAGTTTTTTGTTAAATCACTACTTAAACACTTAAACCTGATCACTTTGTATAAACAACTATATTCTGTTTATTTCCGTATAAATGTAAAACTCCTCTTTTAATCATGTGTTATTTGTTGTTTTTAAATTTGTACTTTTTTTCATAAAACAACACAATGATAAAATAATTACGTTGTAAACGATTGTACCTAATTCGTAAACAATTCGTTTGATTTAAATTTGCAATTATAATTTTATAGATATCATCAAAAACACTTTAAACGAAAAGAAAACATAATATATTGTTACGATAGGGCATAATAAGCTCTAAACGTATTGTAAAAGTATATTGGTGAATCTAATTAATGATTTTATTACAGCAAAATAATATGCAAAAAGCAATTACCAATTGTTTCAAACTCATTCATTTTATAGGTCGTGTAATTAAAATTAGATTTTTGTTTAAATGAGTACACCGGGATAAAACGTACATTTTTAATCGTTAAAATAGAATTAAATTAAAATACATTTAATAAAACGAACTTGCACATTGTCCGTCCCCCACGCCATTGTTGCAGGTATTAAAATTAACATTGTAACGTTTTTGCAATGTAAAACTCTCCATCGACAAAAATAGAAATCGCCATTGGAATATTAAGCCATAAGTTTCGAATATTTCAATTGATATTAACCCAAAAAGTTTTGGCCAGGCCGTTCATTTATTGATTTCCGATTGTAAAACCATTGAATACATACTGAAAAGTTTGAAATTGGATTATGTAATGGCTATTTTTGTTTTTATATTACAACATGACATTTGTACAACTATTCCTCTTTCATTTTATGTCCAGGATCTCGACGTTATTTATGCCGCTTTACTCGCAAAAAACGCCAGTTTTGTAATAAAAACAAAATTTATATTTCTAAATTCTAATTTATATCCCTAACTAGCGTGTAAGAAAGTGTCAATTCAGTACAGACGTTTGTAATAATAAAAAAGACAATCGCGTGCTACTATAAATTATGTGGTGCAAGTAGCACACCAGAAGAGCAATACGAAAAAATAAGAAAATAATGATAATTTGATGTTATCACGGAAATATATCTGTACATCATTTCTTTTAATCACCGTAATCATATATTAAAGTCTTGTTGAAAAACAATTTCCATTTTACATGAGATAACGTCAGTTTTAAAATGCAACAAGAAAACGAATCCAAATTATAAGTAATTTACGTCGTTGACAAGCGTTCATTCTTCTGAAAATGAGAAAACAATTTTATAATTGCTGAGAAGTTTTTACTGAAGTAAATTTTCTTTTAGATTTTGTGATGGAAATTGCTAAACAAATAAGTGGCTGTTGCTTGTTTAATATATTTCAGCTTAAATGACATGCATAGGTACTGAAATAGATTCAATACATTACTACATTAATATTTTTTGATGTTATGAAGAAGCACATTATAACAACGTAAATTATACAAAATAAAGCGTCATAGTTTAATATATACTTTTATAAAAACTACTTGGGTATTTTGTGTTTTTAATGACGTTAATTTAATTATTTTTATAGCATACACTTATACAGAATATTTTAACATTTGAAGTGGGTGCAGTTTTAAACGAAACTTGAGTAAAAAGTTATTATTATCCGCAATAAAAACGGAGATCGAGAACCTTCAAGATGATTATAGTGGTAAGTAAATTACGTACACAAATACGTATGTCTCCTGTCCGGCAAATTATCAAGGAAGAATAACGTGTGCTACTGCAAGTAATAGCTACACGTATGGGCATTTCACACGGACCAGTTCACGCAATTGTAACTAATTGTTTAGAACGGCTACGTAGTAACAATTCCACTACGTTTTTGAATAATAATAATAAATTATTTTATGGTTTAATTACAAACTATTTTTTTAAACTTGCTTCTATATTTTATAATTTTAGTAATATATTCAAATTCAAAATATTACAATAGTTAAATTTATGCATGCCCATGTTGTAGAGAATGTGTATTATCTGCTGGCGGCATGTGGTTAATCCTGCAAGAAAGTAATTTTAAAATAATAAAAATAGTCGTTGTCTACATTAACTTTAACGTTAATTTAACTATCATTAAAAGAGGCAAAATGATTATTAGAGTTTACAATCTTATTGAAACGTTCTCAAACTTCGCAAATATTCGACACGGTCTAAGAAACCAACAGAATATTCTAGTCGAAGATAAGGCAAACGTATAAAAGGTAAACTCAAGAAATAGAAGAACAAAAACCTGTACACCAAATACCACAATAACTTTATAACATTCGAACGCGTTTCGATAGCTATTCTATCATCCACAGCAACAAGAATGCTAAATTATTATACTATCGGCCTTCACGCTTTGTAACACTTCATTGATAGTGAAATGTAATTAGATCCCAATCCCAATGGTGCTTGATCGTCATTACTCATTAATAAATCTTTATTGTTAACGATGTGTAAACTTTGATAACGACCTCTTATACTATGTTTATTCGGGCAACACTTTTTTTAGATTTTCTAAACGATATACTTGATTACAGTTTTTACATGTAATTTTAGATACTCCCGAGTATATAATTAAACGGTTAGTAAAGTTTAGAGGTCAGTAACGGATGGTAGAAGTTTGTTATGGCGTTTTCTGTGTGGTATTTTAAATATTTGCGGCACTGGCTGTCAACTGAAAACTTCCACCGGTCAGATTTCATTACGTCACTGTTTACTTCTTATCGTGAGGAGTGTACCATTCGGCTCCTATACAATACATGAGAGCACCACCTCTCCATGAACCTCGAGCAAGTTTTCAAATGCGTTGCGCTTGCCATATATAAATGAAACTGAAACGGTGTCGCTGGCAATTTAATTTAAACACAATTTTTTGCAATTATAAATGATTAAAAAACAACTTTTAGTATTTACCAAATGACCTAATATAAATGTCGTTACACTAGAGTTATGTACTTTACTTTTTATTCAAAACTATTTTAAATTGTACGAGTGTAAAATCAACTTACAACGTTTACCGCTTTTATAACTCTTTACAGTTATCTTTTATACATAGTAACTTATACTATGAAATAGCTCAGCAATTGTAAAAATACGTTAAAGTGTGTCTCCTACTGCTGATGAGCCCCAAAAGGACAAAACGGCAATACAATAGTTCACTCTGGTGACATTTGCACAATTGCATTTGATGCTTTACCACCAATGTCTTTAACGTTCTGAAAATTTTTAACTTAAACGACACAACCTGCAATTTTTAAATTTTAATTTGAATACATAAATAAGTTGAAAACTACTGAAAAATTAAAATCCTTGGTCAACTTAATTATTAAACTCGATTTTTTGTAGTCGAATCACATCCCCATAAGCTTCGAACGCAGCGATCGCGACTTAATCGGCGATTGGACCCAGACATCAACCTAAATCGGGACGTGAACTGCGACCGCGTTCATCGATGTATCTTCGGTATGTTCGCACCCTTACAGTACAAGTGAGCCATTTCGTGTAAATTCAATCACAACAGTCACTTTCCTCATCCATCATATCAAATTTTAAAAAAAAATTCAAGTTCGCAATTTCTTAATTTTTTGATATATAGTGTATATACTATATATAGCAGCTAACTGCTAATTACACACTTGATTAAATTGTATCCTGTTTATTGAACCACCCTGAAATGCCTTTTTTGAGCGAACTAAAATCATTTGTTGACCTGACCCACCATCTTTGAAAATCGACTTAAAACCTCAAAATATAATTAGAAACCAGCGCAACTGTATCTCCGATATTCGACCAACCAAAGCCCTTTAAAAACTTAAGCTAAGCACAAGTATACATATCAAAACTGGACTTTAACCCGGCCCGGCGTCCGGTTTTGAAACTTTATATTCGATTCCATTCCAAGCCATCTTTTACCAACACAATTTGTGTACTCGTAGCCTCCATTGAACTATTCCATTGCATGCTATGTGTCTAAACCAACTTCATTTTTGTTGTGCAATATATTCCTTTATACCCTTTACTTATGTTTTTCTTCTTACTTGTGGAGAATGTTGTTTCTTAACCAGTGGCAGCTTGTCCATAAGGCTCTAAAGCGCAAACCCAGACGTTCGTTAAAACAAAAAACGGTACAAATTATTATAAATTAAAATATTTAAACATATTTATAGGATATCGGTATTATCTACTATTTATTACTCTAAAACATCAATTTAATATGGTCGTCATTCAAAGCAACGTATATTAAATAGGTATTTCTTTATGTACGGACTACAATTATTGGAGCCCATGCCTGTATATGTAGCAAACATTGTAACGTGATGTCCCGATCTCCACTACAAAATAGTTATATGCAGCTTTAACGTGCAAAAGAGCTCGCCCCTTTGGAGCCCGCGATGGTTTCAATCTTTACATTCAGTAATCATGAACCAGTAGAACCTGTACCACGTGTTATAAGTGAAACGGTATATTTAACTTGTTTATTAGAAAGATTGTAAGAAACAAATATATTAAAAATCTGAAAATATTTTAAATAAAACCAGTATAATTTATCTTCCCAAAAAGCTCATTATACTTACAGTTTTTCCAGAAATGACGTGTTATGTAGTGTGTAATCATAAGTATTAAAAATTACAATTTGCAAATGTTTTCAGTATATTTAAAAATTAACACATGTGTATCGTAAGCACTTATCTAGAGACGACCGTGCTATTTATTTCTAAAGAAAATATTCATTAAATTTTTATTTAAATATAGGAAAAGCAATATCATACAAATATATGCACTAACAAAAAAAAATAAAAAAAAACAAGAAATAATAAACTTCCATAAAGACCTAAATTCCTAAAATTAAAGATGAAAGTAAAAAAATAATAGTTATGGAGAAGTAAAGGAAGCCAGACATATTAAATAAATAACAGAAAATTCTGGAATAATCTCAATGAAAATGAATAGAAGAAAATCGTTAAAGAAATAAAGAATCACAATATCAAACTTATACTTAGAGTATGTATGGGATGAAAAATTCATAAAAAAATTTAAAGTATAAGGAGAACGCGATAAGAGATGTATAAAATAGAAAGATAGTAAACAAAGAGAAAAAGAGAAAATTAAATTAGGAAAGACAAGTGGACAAGATAAGCTGAACCAAAGATAATCAAGTATCTAGAAGGAAAAGGTAGCAAATTTTGGTTAAATATATATATAGAGAAGCATGGCAGGTAAAAATAATCTTAGAAGAATGTAATAGAAACATTATAATACCACTATATAAAACTGTGATAACTACAGAACCATTTGCTTGGCATCCACTAGCTTCAAGTTGTTTACTAAAATAATATAGAGAAGATTAAGGACATCGATTCAAATAGATTAGAAGAAAAACAAGCAGCCTTCAGGACAAGTCGTCAAACGCAGGATAATATTCATATGCTAAAAAACTTAACTGAAATGAAGAAAAAAGAGAAAAACTTTTTGTCACATTCATAGATATATGAGCTGCCTTCGGCTAAATACGTACAGAAAATTTTAGATATACTTAGCACAACAACTACCTAGAATGTACACATAAATAGAGAAAACACTAATGTTATCGAAAAATAAAAACCAGAAATAATATCTTACGTAGACACACTAACACCACTTGGTACGTCTGTATATACAAATGTACACTCAACTAAACAAAAAACGGCACCCTTGGTTAGTTCGATTAAAATTAGCATTGTAGACTAGACTTGTTGCAATCGGCAATGATTCGCAGTCGTTCAGGATGCTATTAAAAAAAATTTAAATTAGACGCATGATAAACATTTACGACACCAGAAAGTCAAACGGTTTATCCGCAAAAACTAAAAAATCAATATACTCTTATTTTTGAATGATTTAAAACAGTGTTGTGTTAAAAGTGTTTCAGTATGATTTTTTTACCGTATTAGATTTATTTCCGGCACGCCCACTTCCCGCTACATTGGGGAGGAGGGGAGGATTCGTAAATGTTTGACATCGAAATATTTTTCACTTTTAAGGTTTATGTGATTCCCTTCGTACATGTTCTCAAATGCCCAGAGCAATTTTCAGTTTTAATTATTGGCACTCATCCATGGTACAAATGGGTGTGGTATGTTCGCTGTTTTGTAAAAATTTTCATGGGGTAAGCATTGCTTTCTGTTAAAGTGATTTATCTTAATTTTCTCGTATTGTCATTAGCAGTTTCTGGATACTCACATGTCGTTCCAATAAGGTGGAGATATCAAAACCAGTTTCGTTTATTGGATAAATTTCTTAATTTCTCTGCTCAACTAAGATAATTCTAAACGCATTGGGAGCCCACTTACAGAAATAACGAAATTAATTTGAGGGAAACATAGCGCATTCGATTTTCTCAATAATCGTATGAAACGAATGGGATTTACTCGTGATAACACCGTATGTACGTGTTTGTTATATTTCAGCTAATTTTAGTAAATTTTGGGAATGTGCTGCTAGCTAGTTGCAGGAAAACTAAATTGTAAGTATTATATTTCCTACTTTAATTCTTTGCATCTACGTTGTTGGTCGATTGGACGTACATATGAGGTTGTTGTCACAATTAACTATAACATTTTTTTGTGTATTACATATTATTAGACGGTGCGCTCTGGTTCTCTGAATTATCGAGAGAAAGAATATACATTCGTGTTATAATTTACAAATGTAAATTTATTTTTTTTCGGAATGTAAAAGTTAGGGCGACAAGTTTAATTTGTTGTATGACGTGTTGTCCCAAAGGTGCTTACTTCAACCACTATTGTCTGTGATATTGACCTATGTTCTAGCGATCGCATCTACATATGTAAAATTATCTTCTTCTCTCTACGAACTTCTCTGTCTGTGATAAAATAAATATACTCGTTGTTACAACCTGTATTTTGTCATTTGTTGTCTTACAGCTTTGGATAGATTTAAACGGTATCTACCATCATAACCTTTCGCCGTTTTAGCGCCTTTTTAAATTGCTTTATAATTAGCACATAGAAACCTACGATCCACTCGCTAACTCAAACTGAGTTAGTCGGTAGCAATAAAGTTGCGAGATAATTCTGGTAACAACATTAACTGCAGTTTATTTTTATACGAAATGTTTTGGTGTGTAAATAAACAGTGCATTATAAACTTTATTAAGCCTATTTTTTGAACACATTTTATATTACACCTATGTAACGACCTATTAATAACATTTTTAATTACAATCCTATTAATAACATTGTGAATCTCAAATTTTAATCACATTTTAAGTAGTTGTTTTTTTTTTAATCTCTTTTTGGTGGAAATGTCAAAGGCAGGTAATTATAATAAATATTTTAAACAATTACTAAGCGACACTAGTGGAAAAATAAAACATTTATTTGAATATTGTTAATACGAATGCATTTAAACGCGTATAATCTTCGTAAAAATAAATAAATCAAACTTAATGTGCATTTCCACGTAACGTTGCTTTATAAGCGGGGAAGGCACCATCACTAGTATGGTAAACAAAAAATTCGTATTTTCCCTGTCACTAATACCCTGCTTTACTATAATACCATAAATAATCGTTCTTATTATATTTTCAGGAATGTCAAATAAGATCAATGAAGTATTTTACCTTTATATTCATTTACTATGTTTAGTTTTTAAGTCGCTACTATAGTCTTAAAATTTTAATTAGTCGGTGTATTATTATCAGAATAATTGTAGTTTTTAGTTAAATTTATCATTTAGTAGAAATATAGCATCACGTTAGTAAGTTTCTCTAAAAAGCTATTTGTTGTTGACAATGCCTGGGCGTACGAATGTTCACTTAAAAGCTCATATCACCGCGGAGTTAGCGAGCGGTGTTAGTGTTCGAGCAGTTGCTCGAATGTTTATGATTTTACAGACTACTGTAAGACGTATCCAAGTTAATTGGTATCGCGAGCACACGATAAACAAAGCCATCGGGAGTTGCAGACGAAAAGTGTCTACGGTGACCCAGGACGCGATGTTAGTAACATATGTTACTCAAAATCCTTTTACAACTCTCCGAAATGCTCTAGTCGACGTCGAATTTCCAGATTGCCAGTTAATCGCATGGGAAAGACTAAAAGAAAAAGTTACGTCAATAAACTACTGCATTTTTGAAATCGTGTTGTTTGTAGCGACAAAAAAACTTTTAAAAAGTGAAATGACGCACCTATAAAAGTGTTTCGACCTCCAAGAAGTCGTTATGGAGTTAATTACACAAGCTCCAAAAAGTGTAGCAGACACTTTTTTTAGTAAATGTATAAGCTTAGGCGAGTTCCCATGACCCAGGTGTTTGTTGGGTGATTGAGGGCTCTCTTAATACAAAAGGCTAGTTAAGTATTTTAAACAACGTTATGCAGCCTTCTGTCCAAATTTTGTATGCAGAGAACGATTACATCTTTCAACAGGTGAGCTTCCTTAATACGTAAAGTTATCTTATTTTCTCTACTATTATGCACGTCGAACAATAATCCAACATGTTAGTTATTAAATTACTTTACACAGGTTCATTTTTAAGCTTTTTTATGATAGAATAAACACAAAGACATCAATAAAATAATATAACAAAATAAAACAATCAAGTCAGCTTTTCCGTCACTCGGTCTTTCCTCGTTCATCAGATCTGTTAGATAATCTCTTAAATAACTTGGCGGTTGTCGTCTTTGACTCGGTCTACCGTTAGATCCCAGTTGGGCTTCAACTTTTTAGGTTGATTCTTTTGTTTCTGGTTGATAGTCTTCGTCGTCTAAAAATTCGTTTTCTTCCTTCTCATTTTCAGACTCTTCCGTGTTGGATAAATTCTGTTCATGCGTTCTTTCTTCGTTTACGATATTATCATGCTTACTATCGTCTTGTTCTTCCACATGACTTTCAATTTCTTCACTGTAGTCTTTGTGATTTTGATATATTTTTAACTGACTAACGTTTGCTGTTGTAACGTAAGGCTGTTTGTCGAGTCCATGAAGTCTTTCAATTTTATAAATATCCAAACCTACTTTTTCTATCACTACCCATGGGCCACCATATCTAGGTTGTAGTTTTCTCAGTTCACCCGTTCCTATATAAAATCTTCTCATAACTACCACGTCTCCAGTATCAAAACTGATACCTCTATGCCTCTTTTTATCATATCTACTATCGGTTTCGCCTTGTTTCTTCTTACCGAGTTTTCTAATACCGTCTCTGATAATTTTCGGATTTTGGTATTCTTCTGTAGGTAACATACTTACAAGTTTCACATCTTCAAAGTTGAGGTTATACCCGTACAAAAGATCGAAAGGCGTTCGTGCTGTTTTGTTTTCTGAATTATTTAGGTTTCTTTGCATTTCCCACTTCTGAATTTTGTTAGCTACTAAACCACTTTGCAAGGATTCATTTTTAAGATTTTCTTAATGATAGAATAAACATCAATAGTAGAATAATATAACGAAATAAAACAATCTGCGATTAAATCGCGACACTCTGGTCTCTCAACACTTCTTCACACGCTCGACACTACCAATTCACTCGCTTCTCTAGCCTGTCTACCTCCTTCACGCATTTTCTTATTCCCTTCCAAGTCAGCTTTTCCGTCAAACTTTTGCTCAGAATACAGGCTAGTTATAGCGTTTTCAACTGTTATTATTAATTTTGTATATTCTCTAAGGATAATGCTCCTATACATACGTCTAGGTTGGTGCAAAACTAAGTACAGCAAAATAACCTGAACGTGTTACCGTGGCCAGCAAAAAACCCTGATTTTAATATAACAGTTACTTATACTTATTATTAGCAATCGTATGTTTAGTACAAATAAAAGCAGTAAACATGTAAAATGAGTTTTTTTACTAGATAGAATCAAATTTCAATTTAGATGGTAGCAGTAGAGAATATCTTCTTGGACCTACTGCAAAATATGAATTGTGAATTGAAACTTATTGAAAAATAGCTTTTTACTTTCCTATAAGAAAGTATAGCGATCGCAATTTTGTTTCAAAAATTTTTTATTGCATAATTTTACGTTTCAAGGTCTCCTGAATAAGAAAAATGTATTTTTAACAAAAAAATTTTGGGTGTCTGTGCGTGTAACGATTTACCCACAATAACTCTCGAACCAAGAGTCCTAGTAACTTGAAATTTGATATGGAGCTGGCTTTTCATATTCTCTCGGTTCTATCAAAAAATTGATCTGATAAAAAAAACAGAAGTGTGTGTATGCGCCGTTTTTAACAGTTTTTTTTATATGGTTTTGTACGTATGTAAATTATTCGAATTATTTTTACAGTTTCTTATAGAGTTAATTCTTCCTAACAATTTATTTAGATAATTTTTTTTCTAACATTAACAGTTTATTAGATATTTGTTTTATAATTTAAAGTGAATTCCATATATAATCCTAGGTTCAAGTCCTGCCTACGGCAGTTTTTTTTAGAAAAAAATTCCATATCTTGAAGGGAAAGAAAGATACGTTAAAAAATAACAATATTTCTCTATAATCTTTTGACTTGTTTATATACGGAGTGCTGCATCTTATTTAAATTATCTTTGGATGTACCCACGATAACTCTCGAACCAAAAGTCCTAGTAACTTGAAATTTGGTATGTAGCCGGCTTTTTATATTCTCTCTGCTTTGTCAAAAGATGGGTTTGAAAAAGGAACCGAAAGTGGGTGTATCCGCAATGTTTAACAGTTTTTCTGATATAATTTTGTACATATGTAAATTATTCGAATTATTTTTACAGTTTCTTATAGAGATAATTCCTCCTAACAATTTATTTAAATAAAAAAATATTCTAAAATTAACAGTTTATCAGATATCACATTATTTCTTCTACGGCGACTGTCTGTAGTCATGTTTTTAGACTACCACAGCTAAAAAAAATAAATGTAAAGGTAAAATACTTCATTGTTCTTAATTAACATTCCTGAAAACACAATAAGAACGATTATCTATCGTATTATAGTAAAGTAGGATATGGGTGACATGAGACACACGAATTTTTTGTTTATCATACCAGTGATGGTTCCTCCCCCGTCTCTAAAGGAACGTAACTTGTAGAAATCCGATAATTTGAATTTCTTGAATAACATCGCGAATAGCCACGAATGATTGCCGATCGCATTCGCATCAAACTAACCAAGGTGTCCCGTTTTTCGTATAGTTGTGTGTACACCAATACTAACATTATTTTTTTCAATTGTTACAATTTGCGATTTAAACCGCGTTTTTGTTGAAACAAATTTGGTTTAGAAAAGTTTGTAAATCGAATTACTAATCTTAAAACCCTCTTCATTGTTATGTAGTTTTTTTTACCAAAATATCAAATTAGAAAAATCCAAACCAAAAAAAAAATATACCACACTCTGCTGGATGCTTTTAGCAGCCAAGAAAAACCCTTTGCAAAAAACAACTATTATAACAGTAACTACTTAGAATAGTAACAAAAGAGTGAACAATCTTCTTGCAAACGCAATAAAATATTAGAAAAATATTTTTAAACATTTATAAAAGCATTATGTCATAAAAACTTGTTTTCAAAGATAAAATTTAATCAAATATAAAACTTATTAAATAACTTTTCAAATATATTCATTAAGCATGATAAAAACCATTTAACTTTAATAACAATTCCAGCTCAGAGAAATTTTAATTTAAAATATTTACATTAAACACTGCCCTATTACCATTAGTCGGAATGGTTTACATTAATATTATATTTCAACATATTTGCACAAACATATTCTTACATAGTATCATAAAGAAAAGCTCTTCATGTAACTCGAACTGAATTCAAATGTAACCTCTTTAATATGCACGTAAAAAATTCAATGAAAGATACAATTCCAATGCAGTTTATTGTTACTCTTACTATAAACCAAAACAGTTCCGCATTTTAAAAAGTCGTATGCGCCACTGCAATATTCCTTTCGTGAACTTTTTTATCTGTACGTTGAATAAATTGAATTAATTAAAGTGCTCAGTATTCCGAAGACACGAAAGTAGACTCAGGTGCAATGCAATTAACAAATAAAAAAAACTCCAATTTGAATTCTTTAAATCCTTTAAGAACGCAATACGCCTTACGTGCACAAAAAAATATGAAATAATTATACCCTATTTCGGTTTATTATCCATTTAATTAATTAAACGCCTTAAAATTAAAATTAGAGCTTCAACCACAATCCGGAAGAAAATTTTCTTCATGAATTAATAATGCAAATAAAAAACAAGTTTGCGAAACGTGCTACTTAGTCGACTATATTAAAAAAAAGTTATTAACTACCACAATTTATAAAATATTTCAAGCTTTTCTTAACTGTTGACCTACCGTGAATAACAAAAATTGACCTTGCCGCAAATTTTAATTAATGTTATACAATTTTAAATTAATGCACGTTTAAGGGGTTAAATTTTAAAATTTATTAAACGACTTTATAAAAGTCTCTTTTACAATGTAAGCTAATTTATAAAGTCGACGACAAACTTTTCGTTTTATGTTGGTATCTACAAATCTTTACACGTACGTTGAAATTTAAAGAGCTGTTTCTTTTTCAAAAAACGAAGTTAATTTGTCTTCGTTTTCTTAACTGGTGTGTTTAAATATTTAGTCCTTGACGTTAGATCAACTTTAGATTAAGTATTAATAACTCATGTTGGTCACAATTTAATTATAAAATTTAAGTTATTTAACCCAAAATGCTTAAGCTATCAAAATTGTATAGTTGAAGTAGAATAATATAGATTTTATCAGGGTTGATTTCTATCATAAATATGATGTAAAAGATAATCTAAAATTTTGTTAGCAGGTTCGGATTTTCAAAAACAATAATTGCTCCACCAGGTAAATATCGACGTTGGCATCGAACCTTGTAACGTACTACATTTCCTCTCCAATCAGTATGTTGTTTTCGGTTTGGTAACAGTGCTTTAATATTGAAACGACAATTGTACATCATTTTTACGCATTTCCATTGCATTCCTCTGCTGCAGTAGATCGCTATTTTGTGACTCGTGTCTAAATTAATGGTGAGTTATTTTTCACACTATCGGTGTTATTCGCGGTAAAAGAATACCGTTAGAAAATATGTGTTACGTGCAAAAATTTCATAACGTAATACCCTGTATATTCATTACCTTCAAGTTAGATTTCTGTTTTTGACGCCCTCTGCCGAGTTTAGTTTAATTTCAACGACTTAAACTCGTGCTTGTGATGAGGTTAACATGGTAAATCCTATAAAATCGGCGTTAATGGAAATAAAATTCTAATTTGAAAACGCATTTCGTGTAGTTTATTTATCACAGCGTAAGCTTTTCCTATTAGTTTTTAGAATTCTTTGGTATTTTTCATCTTAATTTGATAGCACGTCTAGGCACATCCCGCCACGTTCTTGGCTGTATGTTTCGATGCATTATCGATCAATGAGAGGTTAATATCGACAAATACGCTAAAATTCTACTCCTTATGCGTCAAGCAACTGCGAAACCAACTTTCACTTAATGTGTGCAACAGCATTCGATAATCGGATTCTTATGTGTAATTTCTTTTAGTATCAATTAACAATTTTGTAGATTTTTGTTTTCGTGAGTCATTGTGTTGACACGATTTGCTACTCCAATTTATTCCAGGCTGACTACACGAAGAAAACGTTTTCTTCGAGCAAGTAGGTACTGGATTGCGGGAAAGTCTTATTTAATTACATTCTCTCACGAAATTTTTGCTGGTTTTAACTTACGTAATTACAATTATTGGTTCAATACCATTGAGGTAGTTTCACTAATTACTTTGTGTATCGCATGCTGTGTACCATCGATATTTGTCATGTAATTTTCTTCGCTATCGACACTGTATAAACTTATGTATTGTGTGTTGCCGATACTTCGGGCATTTATGGAGTGAATAATATACTACGAAATTTCTGAGACTCGTTGTTAATCATCTATGTTATTAAATTAAAGTTGTTATACATATTTTATCTTTCCTTTATGGTAACATATCTTCCTTTTTGCTGGTTACAGAAAAACTAGTGTAACAATGATTACGAATCTGAAATTCGTTACAGGCTTGGACCTTCTGTCCTGATCGAAACAGAAGTTTTCCTTATAAAAGATGTGGCGCCCTTTAACTCTTATTTATTTGAACCTCCCCCATCTCCGACTGTGTGAGTTGGTCGTGCAAGGTTCGTAAGATCTATAAGCTTGTAACATATGTTGCCTGTAGTTTTCTTCTTATCGTATTTCTTTTGGTTTTAAATTTAGCACGTGCCAGCACCTGGTAATGGGATATTAATTAACGATCAACACGTGTAGGAGACACACCAATACTATTTTCGGCGACTGTATGTTGTTCAAATAATTGACTATACTATTGTTTATTATTCGGATTATTAAGTACGAATCACTCGACTAAGACCATCAACTAAAGAAGTTTGGAATATTACTTCACTGTCAAAGAAAATTCACCATTGTATGTTACTATAAATTGATTGAAGTAACCGAAAATGTGGCGTACAATTTTGCTTCAAGAACACGCTCGTGATCTGAACTTCTTATTTGTGATACCATCGCAATGTAATCCGTTTCAAATTTTAAGAATGTGTGTATACCAGATCTCTAGATCTAGACAAGAACGAGTATCAAACGTGAGTAACCCCATTATTTTTCTATTCATTTTATTAGGATTTTTGATGTTAAGTTCGATAATATTGAGACTTGCTTTACTATGCTTTACTATGCGTCATTCATTCACTGTTACTTGTTGTGTTTATCTTATTTTTGTAATTCAAATTCAAATGTATTTTTGTTAATTAGTTTTAAATTGCATTATTGCAGTGTGTTGCCTAACAATTAAATGTACACCTATAATTATAGTAGATTCAAATCGTGATACTTGTTATTGTTGTTGCTGTTATTAAAGTATATGTACTAAATTTAGCTTTCGTCGAATGTTAGTATTCGTTGTGAGATATAATGCTATTTAGTGATAATTTTTTAAGCAGCGTCTAAACGGATATAGCGTCCTTATATTTTTAATTCTTTAGTTAAATGTATGTACATATACCCTACTCGCCCAAGGCAGTGAGCTGACCTTGGTATGATCCACGTCAACTAAAAACACGTAATTACCTAGTGTCCATTTACTTATTATTAGTAGATCCTACTCCACTCTGCAACAACATTGAACTCGCCGTGATTTAATATTTGTTTTCAGTAAACCGCTTAACCGTAACTACATATATAAGAAATTACCAAGCTGTAAGGTTTCCTGTGCTATATGAATTATGCAATTTTGTCGTAAATTTTATTTATGCGCTAAAAGTCACTGGTGATCATTTTCCGCTTCTAACGTGAATGAAACAGTACGTGTGTTAACGCCAAACGAAGTGATTTCTACATTATAATGCCTTGTATGTGAAAGATTCGCTGCATTTCCATTTTACAGCGCGATTTAATTTCTCTTTTATTATCATAGCAAATTTGGTCACGCTTGCGTGTTTATTAACGTGAAAAATTTCAATGACTGACAAATAAGGCGGGCATACACGGAAGACAATTACTAAACCGTATTAGTTAGTGGTCGGTCATGTCAGCCACTAACACAAGTTAGATGGGCAATTAAAACCAACGCTTGTATAACCTCTGTTAGGGTAAATAAATATGAAGAATTGGTGGCATATCTGTTAATATAACTTCGACAAGCGTAGTGCACTTTGGTTTTAATTATCGTATGAAACTTTTAGCATCTTATTTGTGATAGCATATTTATATATGTGTATCAGCTTAACTTGCAAGAATTTTAAAGGAATGTTTTGGACATGCCATTAGCTAATCGCATATTAGGAATGCCGAGTAAGTACCTTGTTTCTTATACTTAATTCTTGTTTAGGCGTCGGTCGTATGCACGAATCGCTCGACATATAGCTTGTTATAAGAATTAACGTACGCAATACGTTTTGTATTTATGTAACAAGTTTTAAACCATGCACTTTGTTTCATTATTGTGTAATCACTATAGTTTCGTAATACTTTTTTTGTATTCGCCAACTTTAATTTATTGAATGCAATGTTAATCCATTTACTGCTTCTGTGTACGAGATGTTGCCTAATTTAAGAGTCTGTTAATACTAGTTTACTGTGATATTGTTTGTAAACCATTAGCTGTTATGTATTAGTTATTCTACTTGCTATTTAATACTTAATATGTTGTCGTTAAAATAAATATACTCTTTGTTAGATTTGTGTTAGTTGATTTATCTACCTTAAGCGTTGTCGGGTGAAAACGGGTTTCTGTAGTTTATTTTTTTCCCCGGTTTAACGCTCTTTTAATTAAGTTATAATTGACGTATCAAAGATAAGGAAGATTAATCCTGTTAATTTCGCAGACACAACCTACTCTCCAAAGTTCTGAGCACCGCTACTTGCTTTGAGGTGTTTAAGCTACGGATAAGTGTTCGTACTTCAGCCTAGCGCGGATTTAAGTTCTTACCATAACATCTTATCATTATTAAATCTAAGGTTAAACGGCATCTCGTATAAACGAAGCTACGTACGAGTTAATCCACTGGTCTCTAATAATGGTTTCTGCAATTATATAAACCAAGATTACACTTGCGTAGTACAGTTAAGAATATTAGTACAGTTAAGAATATAGTTCAAATACATTTTTTGAAATTCGCGGCTGTAATATTTGTTATCTAACAACTTCATAGATAGCTTTTTCAATACAGTTTTTCTTTCCATCTCTTTAAAAAAATTTCAGAAGTATTAAAATTAGAGTGCCTAATGTGCACAACTAATATTTCATCATAAAGCTTATTTTCATGCCATTGCTGGTACTGCAAAACATTGTGTGTTTTTATGTTCAAAACTATCTCCACAGTTTTTTACCGTCATTATACTTTTTCGCAACAAGATAAAGAACTTGTATAGCTGTTATAGTAATGCAACCTACAATATTGTCTGTTTTTCTACAAAGCTACTTCAAAATACCTGAATAGTAACTCTTCTAGTAATTCTCCTAGAAGTCACGTGCCCTTTAAAAACCATTTCGACGGACTTCTTTAAAAAGTAATCTCATACTCAAAAGTGCAATAAGAATTATAGTAATAAAATCTTTATGATTGCCTGTTTTCAACTAGTGATTAAAATCGTTCAACCTTTCCATTAGATTTAGAATAAAAAGCTATAAAACAAAAGATAATGCCAAACACATATGCTGTAACTAAACAAAAAATTAAAAAAAAATTAAACTCCAGTCACATATGACCCAAATCACATCTAAACAAAAAAGGTGTTTCTATCTAACCGTTAGTTTTCTGAAAGGTTCTTAAAGTACCGTGCAACCTATTTCTCTTTCAATAAGCTTAAGGATATTAAACAATGGTTTTATAGTAGAAAGTACACAATTGCTAGTTAAAATATCAAATAATTGGTATTCTAATTGCCGACCTCTGTGCGTTGATATTGTTAGTGTAGAATAGCGTCGTTAAATAGTACCGCTAGTAATTAGTTAATAAGAAACAACAACAGATTTTGTGATCTTGGCTAAAGTTATGACATACTATGATCTTACAACCATCTAGTCGGTTTAAGAGTTGCTGTTACATATACTTGTGCACGACCATTATTAATGTTAGTTTCAGCTCGATGTGGACTTGCAATTTTCATCGACTAGATCTAGGCGATGTGGTTGTCCTATGTAAATACATTCACGAATTTATATAAACTTGTAACAAATACATGACGTAGTAACCAGGAATCTATCAAAAAATATATAGTCAAATATAATTTAAAATTAAAGTATAGAACAGATGGTACTCTAAAACAAGCGATATAAATTGACAGCAAAATTTTTGCTATTTTCGCCAAGTCACTGATTAGAATAGCTTAAAAATGTGTTTATAACTTCAGACGGTATGTGCAGTTATATTCCACGACGCTAGAACAATAAAACGTAGAATTTTCACTGTTTAAGAGGCTTATAAGTTTTTAATTTTGTAATATAAGTAAGTTAAGTCTATCTTAACCATTTAAAACTTTAGTTTGACCTTCAGCACATATGTCAGCTACTTCTAAGTGAAAGTCATTGTTACGACCGCACCGGAGAAAAAGTGGTAAAACCACTTCGCGCGCCGAACTACAACAATTAATAGTTCGTGGTCCTCGCACTCAAACTACAGTTATGCAGTATTCTGTCTGCATTCCAGTCCCAATTGGAGAATTATATATTTTGGACGATGGACACTCCAGCGAGACACTCCCACGCGAAATGGTCTAACAGGTCTCGCCAAAGCGGGAATAGAATGATCAATCACTCCCACCCCCTAAGAAACATACTCAAAGAATATGAATACCCAACCTATGCCAAAGCTAGTCTATTACGTAGACGCTTCAACCAATAAAATAAAAAAAAGCCCGTTACTACATTGTGAACTAATGGAACACAGCCGTTGACAGAAGCAAAAGTACGAATACCAGAAATCGATAAAAGTTTTGTTGTTCTCGCGTATAGATTGCACACAATTCAAAATTCGCGAACAATATGTCTCCTAAGTCGTGAACCGGAAAGATCTTTATCACGAGCACTACCACGTCAAGATACGGCACGCGTCTCTCGTGACCAACAAAGAATTAAACCCGGTATTAAATTAAAACGTATCTAACTTAAAGGCAAACGCTACGCGGTCCGATGTTCCTAGTCTTACACGGGTGAGCGTCGTCTGGTTCGAGAGAGAAGATCCTAAAGTTTCATGACGTTCTAACTCAGTCTAGTAATGACAAACCGGATCTTTTTATCAAACCAAGACGTACTAAATCATTTATAAAAAGCATTGGTTCGTAAAAATTCGTTCATATAAACAAGACAGTATATGTATAGGGATTTGTATTTTGGAAAACGGATCTTTATAAAGGTCTTATCTTATTTTATTTGCAACTATTCAATTTGCTATTTATCTACTTGTTTTTATAATCACTTTCCGGTCTACTAAAATGCATTTGTACTTAATACATGGGAGGAAGCTGGCAAAGTTTAAACGTGTACTTCAAGTACAGGTCATATAAACGATAAAGTCACAGTTTGATGATTAGATCAATATCAACTCTTCAGAAAGATTCGGTCATAGTGAACGAATCGATTATGACAGACACATTACTAGTCCAGTCGCTAGTGCAAACAAAAGAAATGGTGACGTAAGTCCCATGAAACTATCTGAGAACGTCAAAGCAGTAAAAGATACATTTCTGCGCTTCTCGCTGCGATCGACACGCAAACATACGTCTGCCAATTTCTTATCGTTCCGTGAGGCAAATTCTGACCACAGACTCTGAAAGACTTTAGAAGAAACATTCAAGAAAAAAATACTGGAATGCTGGAAAGAAAGATAAGATACAGCAGAATTCAGTTCAATAGGTTTATTTATAATGGAGACATCACTTACCCAATATAATTGTTATAACACTGTAAACCACAACTTTACAGTTTAACTTTTTTATTAAAAAAATTGAAAATACATCTTTTTCAGTGTTTGCTTGTAGTTATTTTACTAGACAATAATGGTATTTTTCTAATTTTACGAAAAAACAATAATTCACGTTTCATAGAAGTAGAACCAACTAAAACAGTGATCAAAATAAGATAGCATCTACAAGACTACACTTCAGTTATTCGAATGTTTAAAGTATGTAGGTTCAACAATTGCTTATCACGCTTTTACAAAAGGTTAAATAGTGCGCTTTAGCTGAACTGATCTGTAGCTGTAATGACTGCTAATAAAAGTTTATTATACACAAGACTTTCTCAATTGGGTTACGGAGTTGAACTGTAAAAATTACACATAGAATAGCCTTTATTTGTCGTAAAAAAACATTTTTTTTTTGACAAAGAAATCGTATTATAAACTAAACACAAAAATCCTACTACATAAAACAAATTTAAAAAAACAAAATGAAAGTAATTAAAAATTAAAAAAAAAAATTATCCTAAACCCTCCACCGCTAATCAATTCTCTATATTCATTTATTACACTACATGTAGTCTTTTTCTCCTTTTTATAACTTCTTCCATCCATCCCATTCCTTCTCCCAATATCTCCAACCTTCCTCTCTCCTTTTCTCTCAATACATTCCTTCAACATGTGCTCTATATTTTCCCACCCCTCCCCACATAGTCTACATCTCTTATATTTATCTTCTTTCCAGTACTTATTTTCTTGCTCTTCATTCCCGCATCTAAACCTTGCTACCATTCTTTTTAATCTTAAGTTTTTTTTTGCCCTTTATGTACCTTGGAATATTATCTATTACTATATTTGTATATCTTTCATTATATTTTCCTTCTTGTATTCTTGCTCTTGTTTTTTGTCTGTGGATATCATTATCTCTTCTTATTGGCTCATCTTTTATTTCCTTTCCTGTCTCCCTAATTTTCTCTACCTCTTCTCTCGCATATCCAACTCTTTCATAATAACTTCTTTTTTCATCTTGTCCATATTTAATTTTTCCATTTTTTACCTCTCTCCAGCACATTTGAAGCAATTTACATTCTTCGATTTCTTTCATTTGTTCTTCGTAACACATTGCTCTCTTCCCCGCCCGTACTCTTATCTTTTCTAACTTCATTTCCTCCTCCACTATGTACCCTGGCGTTTCCCTTTCTAATCCTAACGTCCATTTTCAGTATTTTCTTGTACTTTCTCCAATTCTTCCCATTCCTTCCACCCCCATATTTCCGCCCCGTACATCATCACACTCTTTATTAATGTGTTAAACAACTATCTTCTTGTTTCTATTTGCTTCCCAAATCCCCTCTCTCCTATACCCCCACACCTGACCTACAATTCTATTACATTTCTTTGCCAACCACTTTATATGAGCCTCATCTTTATTGTCGTATCTGAATCGATAACCCAAATACGTCACTTCATTTACACTTTCTATTATCTCGTCCCCCCCCACTTCCACTTTACTCTTTTTTTATCTCTCATTATATATTGTCTCTATATTCCTTAGTAGTTCTTCCTCTATCTGTTTCTTTTTTAATATATTCCATAATTTACACCTATTTACATTATCAAACGCTGCTTTTATATCTAGAAATAACGCAAAAACTTTTACTGTTTTCACTTCTAATTCTTTGTTTACTATCTGTTTTAACATGTATACATTATCTAATGCCCTTCTCCCTCTTCTAAATCCTGTCTGCCAGTCTGGTGAGATCTTTTTTTCCTCCATTTCTCTCTCCAGTCTTTTTTGCAAAATTGTCATATAAATTTTATATCCCACATTTGCCACACTTATACCTCTATAGTTTTTCACCTCTCTTTCTCCTCCTTTGTAAACTGGGCATATTATTGCTTCTTTCCAATCATCCGGAAACCCCTCACCTGACCATATCTTATTTAAAACTTTCTCCATTTTTTCTTTCGTTCTCTCTTCTATATATTTCCATTGTTCTCCTTGCGTCCTTTCTTTTTTTTATTTTTCTTAATGCTTCTTCTATTTTTTTTTTATAGTAGTACTGCTCCCTCCTCTTGTTATCCTTTCTATTTCGAATTCACCCTTCCTCTCTTCTTCTCCTTCTAAGACCTCTACGCAATGTTCTCTCCATTTTTTCATATCAATTTGTATCTCACCTTTTTTTCCAATTTTCCTTTCTTTATGCAAAAAGTTCCATATTTCTCCTTCATTTTCTAACATTTTTTATGTTCTTCCAACTCTTTTTTATATTCCTCTTTTCTCTTACAACACTCTTTTCTATATTGCGACCTTAATCTTTTATATTCTTGAATATCAATTTTTCCTTTTTTCTTCCTCCTTTCTGGCTTCCCTGAATTTCTTATTTATGTTTTTTTTTAGTATTTTTTTCTTTCTACTCCTTTATCCATTTTACTGATCAATTCTTTCACTCCTTCCTCTACTCCTTCCTCCACCCAATGTTCTTCCTCTAATGTTTTCTTATAAACCTCAATAATTTCATCTGCCCATACATTTTTCTTCCTCCAAACTGTGTCTGAATTTTTTCTTTCTCTCTGCTAACCTTTTAGCCTTACTTCCAATGGCTGATGGTCAGAATAAATCTCTTCCCCTATTTTAAAAGTAAACTAAAAATAACACATTTACGGGTCGAGTCCATGATAAAACGCGAAATCAATATTTCTCCAAAACGCCGTCCCTGATCTGCCTTAGGCGACCAAAACACCGAACGGTGTATGTGACCAAACCGACGCGTGCCCAAAATGCCGAATCATATCGTTCGTGAAATTTAAAATAACTTTCAACGATAGTGAGTGTACTGATATTAACAATAGCAAATAGCTGTTTCTACTATCTTTTCATATTAAACTATACATTTATTAGTTTATCACCAAGTTTTTACAATTAAACGTAAGTCCATGTACCCTCATAAAAAAATGAAATGTAAAATTTCCGCGGAAGTAAATGTAATGTGTAAATTATTACTTGCATGACTTTTATAATATAAAAAGAACCACATTAATTGTGTAAAAAATTTTAAAAAAAGTAAACTAGCTTCCACATACTGCCAAATATTTAAAAAGATTATCTCTAGTTTTTCTGACCTTAAAAAACTGCATTCAAATATCAAAACAATATTATGATTATCATGTTTAACTGAAAAACATCTTTCTTTGTGTCACAGTCGTATTCATAAAAATTTTAGAGAAAATACGATGTTAATAAATTTCTCAGTGTGATTTAAATGTGCACGCAATAATTTGTAAATAAATAAACTAGGTCGTAAAGAAAATTAAATAAAAAATGATGACTGCAATTCGAGAGATAAAATGGTAACATATTTTACGACTGCATTGTAAACTATAATTGAAATTTATTAATATCGTTTGAAGCGGACTATATACTATTAATAAGCCATAATAAATAGCATAAATCCGTGCCAAATAATTTCAGCCTTGTTCAACATCTCCAAAAAAAGTTCTACCGTCGGAGACCGGCACGAAAAATGTTCTTTCAGGCACCCTGGCAGCAAATTCACGAAAAATTATTGTGTAGCCGTAACAAAATCAAACTTTTAAAAAGAATCAAACTTGCGTGTCTTAAATTAGCGGAAATGAGATAGATATAAGTTGTAGTAGAACGAAGAAAGTAGGAAAATAAAGTGACAACTTGTACCAGGCAATCAAGCACGTAAAAATGAGAGCGTGAAACATAAAGCATTTACAAACGTTATAAAAAGTAGTACACGATAACGAACTACCGAAGTTTAATTACAATTTTTTCGTGTAGAATTTTTTCGCCAATGCAATGTATTATAGCTGAGGCAAATTATAACGCCCAAGGTAATTTCCATAATAACGCAGATTAGTTTTAGCGAGAGCACAAACTAACAACACAAAAATCGTAAAAATCATAACCGTTTTCCTTGTATGACGACAACTACGAGGTTATAAAACTGATTACCTCAAAATAAGTATTTAAAAGAAAAAACGGTTATCCGGAGAAAACTGCAATTTTAGAAACGCGAGATTTTTATCATAAGAACGCCTGCACGATTGTAGATTGCAATAAAAATACAGTGACACGTTCATGATATAACACAGTTAAAGCTCACCCCCTTGTAAAGGCTCTTTCAAATTTAACGTTTAATAAACCTTTCGTGAAACACAATCATATCAACTTCCTTTATATCTTACTTAAACTCCAAACTATTTAATTCTGTTAAAGTCCAAAGACCATAAAGAACAAAAAAACACTCTTAAAAATTGAATTTTAAATTAAGGCCATAAAATTTTAAATATGGAGATAAACGCGCTAGATGCATCATCGGTTATGTTCACATCGTCAACTCTAAGCTAAAGAAAAACTTATTTTGTAAAATAAAGTTAAGGATAAGTTGTTCCCAACATCGGTTACGAGTATAGGGAAAATACTGAAAAGTTACGATGTAATTGGTTGCAGCGCCAAAACTTTTGAATTTTTTATGAATGTCGCTTTGAATTCATGTTCAAATGTTCTTAAAAGAGAAACTAAGCCACTTGATTTAATAGGATTGCGATAGCGCCAACGTCTCTCACTGATACACTGTATCAATGCGAATTTTACGAGGATCGTAAATCAAAAGGATTTATATCAAGAAAACTTACATCTTATTACACAACATTACGCTGCATACACAAAGTTTGTACGTGCCACTAACTTCTTTCTGCAATCCACTTAAATTTTCTTATCGAATATACACATGCATACGTGTATTGCTCTATTATCGCAGCAACAATTCGCGCAGAAATTTATAAAAAGTAATTTTTTTGTAAAAGACGAGAACTGTCAAATGCTAATTGCAAAACGGGTCAAACCCGTAGGTACATAGTCATAAAGTTTCCGCAGTTAATTAAATGTAATGGTTTAAAAGGCCTTTCAGCCAATTTCACTTCTCGGACAGCCATTGTGCACAAGGACGCTATAACTCTTGAATTACGCGGTAGCTTTTCCTAAAATTGGGATGTTAATCTTCCGGATGCTTTGTAATAAAATTATAATTGAACATACGATATGTGCAAAATAATGACATAACCTAAATTGATAACTTAGTTATAAGTTTGTGTATTTAAAATTCAAAACAATATTCGTTTATTTTGAAATGATACACTCTCCAAATCAGACAGTCGCATTTAACTTAATTAAACACTAGCGAATTAAACCATTTCAATTAAGCTTAACTCACTGCTTGTGATAATTGTAACCGTTTTTATTATTTCAACTCGCCGCAAAAAAATTAAATCAATGAAACGAGTATTCAGATAAAATAGATTTTTGTAGCGCGAAATTCTCGACACTCGTTTAAAACAATCGCAGAAAAGAACGCAAAAAGTCGATTACTTAAAAAATAATTAAAACCGAACAATCACTTCGAGCATAATACACGCAGTTTTAAACAAAAATAAAATTCTATTTGTTGTACATATGCTAGTTATCTGTATATGATTTTGTTATTTCTTTTATTATATTTTCGATATTTATCAGCAGTATAAAACATCCTTTAGATTAAAAAAAAACCAACAACTGTATATGTAACTGTATTTAAAAATTAAAAAATAATTCCAGTACTGAAAAATCATGTTGAGTAACACTCACCTTAACGAGAACATAGTAGAACGTAGACAAAAGCAAAGAAACAAAACGTACAATTTCTTAATAGAATGGGTAATTAATACTACAACGTGAAGTCTTGACGGTAAAAGACGATCGATTACAATATTCAAGAATTTATAATCACCGATTTTAATTAACAGCGTAAGCAAAAACAATAATTTAATTAAGTCGAGAGATTTTAATGATCGAACAAGCCAATAACTGATTATAGAAGTAACCATTAAATTTTTTTTTATATAATTGAAATATAATGATTTTCACACTGGGTTCAGACTTTTATAAAATAAAATTTACTTCTATTATCACGAAAAAATACAATTTATTGTTCTTAACTTTCATAAATCTTAATTTTTCGCTAATGTAAACCGTCTTTGACAGTTTTGGCGCACTTGTCAACATAAACGTCAAATTATTTTTGAGAGATTTTGAGACTTCGGGGACCTCCTAGTATCTGTTCGAGCAATAAAACGTTGTATACAACTGGTTCTTGTCTAAATTAGCGTTCAATTTACACAGGAACTCGTTAATTGAACTACTATTTTTTACATTAGTTTTAATCATTGGATTAAGTGTAGATTTGTTTTAGATTTGCAAAATCCGTTTCAAAAATGTGCTACAGTTTAAAACAACGCGTCATAAATAGACATACGCCACAATGCATCTCATAGTTCGTTTTTTTTTTGTTTTCCGGATTATACCATAGAAACATAATTCGTAGTACCTACATATTTACATATAATCTTCTTACAGCTGAAGTCTACACTTCAATAAATCATTTTTTGAAAACATAGGTTACGAAGAAGATTTAAATTGCTTGTTCCATTCGAAAGAAAAAAGTTTCTCGTATACTCGTCTTAAGATGCCAAGCATTATTCTGCATATACATTGATTTATGTTTTTATAATCTTTCTAAGTGGTTCTTTGATCTGTTTGTAATGCCTAGAGCAAAGAGGTTTGCAAATCTCCATCAACTGAGCGAGTTTGATAGAGGCAAATCGTGGGTGTAACAGATGGTGTTTTATCATTTATAGAGATTGTCACTAGAAAGAATAAACCTCAGGGGTTACATTAAAGAAAAATTTTAGCTTCGATCGAGTGTCGATAACCTGTATAGTATCTTTTTTTATGTTAATGTTTTTTACTTACCTTGCGTCTGTTTTTTTAATTGTATTAATTATTTTTATAAACTGTGTTACATATCTACCTTTTTTTATACGAAGCCTTCCGCTTCGTTAATTTTATTAAGCTTTCAGGTTATATCGAATTTGAGTATTACTGCCTACTTGAACCAATCAAGTAAACTTAGTAATTGTTAATATTCAAGACCGATGGTGACTATTTTAAATCGGCGGATGCAAGTTGTACTCCTCGAAAGTGTCGCGAGTATATGGGCGAAGTAGCAATTAGTATTACAAGTTACAATAAGAAGCCCGAAGGTAAGTTTTACGTTACTTTTATAATACTTTAGACTATATCGCATGTAATTATCGTGACTGTATGTATTTGTTAACGTTTGATCGATTTTGTCTCTGACTGGGTTTTGTATATTGATAGATTTTGTCTATAAGAAAATATACAACCCAATTTGTTACATTCTCTCGTTCTCAAGTTGTATGCTTTTCTAATTTCTTTGACAGTGAGTTCGTATGTACTCTCTGTTGTCTCCGTACCAAAAATTCTACGAGTACATTAGAAGTGGCGCCTGATTTTCTTTTATTTTTTTTTTCAAATAACATTCTCAACCATGTCCACTCACCTACATCTCAGCTAGCCGTGGTGTCGTAGTTGTTACCAGTAGAACACGCTGAAATAATGTTAGTAACATGTTCTACCCTGCCTCAGAACTCTTCAAAATTCATTGTTCCATAAGACAATGCACAGCCACATCCAGCCAAAGTTACATTAAACCATTTTGAATGTAATCAAATCGATTTGCTACCTTGGCCACCAAGATCTAAATCGTTCACCAATTGACTATGTCTGATTTTGAGTAGGCAATCATCTCATTAGAATTTACCTTCCCGATTCTGTTGCAATTGAGATCTTTTACGTATGTTAACGTGATAAATATGATTACAAAATAATTTTGAAATAAACAAATTATTACTAAGTGTTCTGATTTCTATGGCACTTAGTGTATATTAGAATCTAAGCCCTCATCATCAGATTATTTTTACAACACCGACAATCCACTTCAATGTCAACGTCTCTGTCTTATATGATACATACAGTCTCTTTAGTTCATATCAAAAACATGCTATCAAAATAATCCAACCCTAAATAAGTACGTTTCTTCTGCAACTTAAAAATCTCATTCAATTCTATCACCTTTTTTTAAATTTCTATGCATCTTTTGAAATTAAATTTATTAAGATAGTAAGATCTACCAGTTTTTATCCATACGAACTTTTTATATCCGATCTATTTTCCAATTATAGTAAAGTATTTGTATTGACGTATTGGCGAGTTCGATCATTTAACGTCAGCTAATGATAATTGTTGCAGTATTGACTAACCTTTTCACGTTGTTTAAATTCCCTTTTATTTCTTATACTTACAATTACATTAACTAACAACTACCTTCACCCTTTAAATATTTAACACAACCATTAACTAAACTATTAACTATTTACTAACAGCTGCCACTTAAAACTCTAACTTAAAAACTGTTATTAAAACTTTTATTCAAGAACTGAACTTAACTGACCCACTTATTCTATTTATGTAATTTTAATGGAATTGCCAACGTTGCTTACACATCACTATTGCTCAAAGCTGTTTGTTGCACCCGTCGAATGAAATCACATTTAACAATGCTTTTCCTTTCCTTTACAATAAAACTAGCATTGTATTCACTAACAATTAATAGGCAGCATAAAACTTACGCACGGTTGACTGAAAATCTTAGTAATTCATCAAAATGCACTATTTCCTAAAAATTTCGATGTAAAAAACAGTTGTTTATTGAAGTTTCAAACTATATCACAGATACCACAAAACTTTCCCTAGAAAAAAACTCTAAAGTTAATGCCTAAAAAACTGATGAATAAAAATAATCTTTTGATTATATTCTAGACATCCCTGGTAATAACAAAAACACTCTTTTAGCAGCGTATAGGTTAAACATTGACAGGTAAAGAAACACTCGTCCTAAATAAATACCATACCAAAATATTTAATCAAATAAACGAGATATACATGCTAAGGATGCAGTCGGACCAAATGATATGAATCCTCAACTCCCACCAACCTTAACAAGTAATCGACAAGAATAAAGACAAGTAGACAATGACAGAGAAAACAGCCTGCAATCACTTAGTATACATATTATTTTCAACTCAAAAAAGTAGTAGAACGAGATTGATAACAGTGAAAACTTTAGCGCAAACCCAATCGTGAACGGTATGAAAAAAGTCCAAAGGTTCGAAGCGGCAATATAGTGTACGCATAGTTACAAGTGTACCTTCGTCTCTAAACCATTGGTCTACGATTTGACGCGTAATACCAAAACGGTATCGAAGAGCCAGTAGTCTGAACTGCCTATCTTGACACTCTGTGGTACGCCTCGGTTTAACAGTTAGTCTGCTTCGTGTCTCTACTTTATTCTGTTAACACACGATACACACGCATTACCGTTATTGAAGTACAATTAACACAGCGGCCGATTTCGTAATATGATAAACCAAAATCTCGATAGGCAATAATTGTACCCCTGTCAAAATCCTTAACAAGATGATAATTTTGACGTTTTCAAACTTGATGCACTTTGTTACGCTTACTACTAGCAAACGGAAGCACAATAACTAAAAATATCTGTACTAGTCAGCTCTCATGAACCGATTTCTTCACAAAAAACTAAAAGATAAAATTTTGTTTTCGCAAAAACATTATCAAAGATACACAGTTGACATGGTTACCATAGCATACTTTAAGCAGTCATTCTGTAATGTCATGTGTAACACTTCTAATGTCATATGACATTGATTGATTTGAAAAAAGCGTACGACAATGTACCAAGAAATAAACCGTGGGAAACCTTAAAAACAATTGGAGTAAGCAATTACTTAATTAGAAACATCCAAGAACTAAATAAAGATAATGTGACGTACGTAAAACAACAAAATATGCTGTCGAAACCTATATGTAGAACTAAAAGGTTACAAGAAAGCTGTAGTTTATCTCCACTGCTCTTTAATATATACCTAGAAGTTGCACTCAGAAATTGGAAAAGAGCTTGTGAAGGGATGGGAATTCCAATCAATACGTCTAATCTATTTACTTTAAATTTCGCTGACGACCAAGTTATACTAGCCCAGGATGCGTATGAGATGGAATTGTTGCTTAGAAGACTATACGTTGAATATAAAAAGTGAGGACTTGAGATCAGCTTGGAAAAAACAAAATATTTAATAGTGAATTCTAAGGCACAGTTCTAAATTCTTAATAACGATGACATCAACATAAAGCAAGTAGATAAATTCAAGTATTTGGGAACAATAGTGGACAAGAATGGCATAGGTAAACAAGAGATTCAGCAAAAGATACAAAGTACACGCACAGCAATAGGGGTACTCATTGCAATATGGTGGGACAAACATATTAGTAACAAGAATAAAAAAAGGATAGGCCAAACCATGGTAGAGACAGTGCTATGTTACGGTAGTGAAGTATGGACAATAAAAGAAGAAGATAAACGGAAAATAATGGCTGTGGAAATGGATAATCTAAGAAGAAATGCCTTCTCGGTCAAGACTGAAACATGTACGAAATGACGAAATTAGAAGAACAATAGAAGCAGCAGAAACGATAATAGATGAGATTGAAAAGAAAAGTTTAAAATGGTTCGGGCACATGCTACGGATAGAAGAAAACAGATGGCCGAAACGATTATTTGCATGGAAACCCACGGGAAAAAACAAAAAAGGCAGACCACGGCGTTTCTAGAACGATGGGATTAGAAAAGCCATGAGAGATCGCGATTTGGAAAAGAACATAGCCTATAACAGAAAAGCATGGAGACTGGGAGTGGGAAGACAACCTGCGGTTGTATGATTATAGTATATACATGATATAATGAAATATTCGTTGTATTGTGACCCAATATATATGTATAATAATTTAAAATCTTTTATTGTTAATAATAAAACCATATCCTCCTTTAGAAAAATCGGGTGTTAAAAAAATATATTGTTAGTAAGTTAGATTAATAAAACACAAATGCCTTATTTATAGAAATTTAAATATCGTTACTTCATATTACTTGTTCTGCTTTTGAGAATCATAATTAGTGTACTCGTGATTTTTTTCTGTCATCTATTAAATTTCTTCATTCATTTTCTTAATAACCTTCGTCATCTTTTTAATGACAATCCTTCCACTTGTCTTAACGAACTTCTTAATTCAAACACTTCGCTTCTTCCTAACTCGAAATTCTATCTTTCTTTATTTATTTTTAATTTTCCTATCACTTCTGATTGTGTTTTTATAGTTTGTCGTTGTTTCAATTTTTATTGTGGTAATTTTTACTTTTGTCAGTTTCTTTAAATTTTATATGTACCTTTTACTATGTAATTTTAGAAACCATATTTTTAATTTATAGATATGTTGATAATGATATCTTATAATTACGAAACATACCCGTAATAATTTAGAACAAAAACAAAATAATTCTAATAGTGGAGAAATATGTGATAAAAATTTCAATTTTAGAAAAGCGAACAAATTATAACGTTGCAAAAATTACACCAAAACCAAGTAGAAAATAATAAAAACAATTGAAATAGAAACTATTTTAAGCCTATAGTCCTTAAAATAACAAGAAATTACCTTAGCTTAATTTAGATTAAAGTTAGTTTGTACTCTACACAAATGCGGTTTAATTAAGATGAAAAGATTTTCATTTTCTTACAGTTGAATAGTTTTACACAGTGCCCTATTCTTTCCGATAAAGCTGAAAAATATGCAAACACGCTCATCATGTGCCAAATGAGATTTGCCTATACTAGAAATTGTCAATAGACAAAACCTGTTGAAGTGAATAAGATAAAGTAGCACGTTTAAGCGTTTGCGTTTCAACTCAATGCAACTGCCATCATCGTACCTAGAGGCAAAAAAAAAAGATATTTTTCAAGCGTTTTATGTTAGTTTGAAAAGCATTTGTGTAGCTACTGTCCTTTTAAAATAGGTTGCGTTTTAACCTTGTATAGAACAAATTCCTTACGATAATTTGCTCAGTGGTGTAAAAAAGGTGAATGGAGTGTGTATATTCTTAGGTTTTGCATTAAGAAATGGAGAAGATGATAATACTTTAAGAAATTAGTGACGCGGAATGAATTCGTAAAAAAGCGCTAGGGCGATTGAAATTCTCTTTAAGGTACAATTGCAGTTATGTACGTTAACAAACATAAATTCTACGTAAGCACACCGTTAACGAAAATATTCGTTTGTCGTATGTGGAATTGCGACAGTAAGTAATAAAATATATATCTCTTTGCAATAAGAGAGAAGCTAATGTCTCAATGGATTGAATAGATACATTATGCAGTAAATGGATATTTTCGGAAGTACATTGCCTTGTCAGGTTTGCAATTGAAACTGAATGCTGATCATACCGAAATCGTAGAGTTGGAATATAGTTTTTATTTGATTTGCATACACGTCGCGCGATCATATTTAAAATTGCACTAGCGCAACGCTAGCAATAACACATGAATATTGACAAAACCAAATAGGATAGAGTATAAATGCATTTATGTGCAGTAGACACCTACCTTACTGGTTAAATCCTCGCTTATGGGAGAACTGATCGATGTTAGGATTTAATAAAAGGGTTGATTTTGCAATAAATGTTTTTTATTCTTATGCGCTTTATATGTTATTTAAGCGTCTGCCATGAAAATGCTTAAGAATGGCCGTTTTCATAAATCGAAATGATTCTCTAAACATTTATGTCTCACCCACGACACTTTTCATGTTTTTTTATTATAATTTGTAATCAAAAATTTCCAATTAAAAAAAATTCTTTGATGTTCCTCGCGTGTATGTTTAAATAAAGCTTTAATTATCCTGTCTTTTTTATTCTAACATCAAACATAAAAGGTGCGCAATTTTGCAATTAATTAATATAAAATAAAAAAAAGCACGAAATTGCGCTAATTTTCTAAAATGACTGAAGAGGGATGTATAAATGTGGTAAATGTGTTCATTTCCTGCCATTTGCTAGATAACAGTTCGCCTTAAATATACGACCATTTGTTTAGTACAGGCAGTTTAGAAACTTTTTTTTTATTACTGGTCTGCCAGCTTCTGATTTATTTACTTTCATTTTGAAAGCGAGCATTTTGTTGTATAGTGTATTGTTTGTAGGTTTTTCTTATTATTTTCCAATTTATTTATCGGCTTTTATACTAAAACAGAACCTATTGTTGTTGTAATAAAATATATTAACCTTCGACAAATCTTCGGAAATGAGAAAAATGTATCGATGCATTTCTCGTTTAACGCGTCTTACGTTTTTCGCGATAAACTCGCGATTAAAAAAAACTTTATAGACTTCTTTAAATTATCTATTGAGCAAAACAAAAACGTAATCAGAGAAAGCATAAAAAGCTTTCAATATATTTCAAATATTAAATAAATTTTAATTACAAACTGAGATTAATTTCTAAAATTCATAACGCACAC
The DNA here is from genome assembly GCA_035610365.1 of Aquatica leii. Classification (NCBI taxonomy): domain Eukaryota; kingdom Metazoa; phylum Arthropoda; class Insecta; order Coleoptera; family Lampyridae; genus Aquatica; species Aquatica leii. Next base: position 61,914,745 of record CM069436.1, read on the forward strand.
AATGAAACCTTCAACGATTATTCGTGTATTAACTTTTTATTATAGAACATAAACACAATCTTCAGACATAATTGAGTCAAGACTGTACGAGCTTGTTGCTGAACTTCTGTTAATTAAACATTGTTTTCACCTTTTTCTAGTAATACAAACAATTCAGACCCAACACCTCAACTATAGGACAAATTAAAAAGAAAAAATCTTAAGAAGAAAATAACAACAGACAAACATCATGTTACGAGAATTGAAGCTTAATTCTTAGCGAATAAATCAGTTTGATTTGGTGAGTGGATCATAGGTTTCAATGTACTAATTATAAAGCGCCAAATGGTAAAGGTTTAGAATAGGAGATACCGTTTAAATCGGCCCAAAGCTGAAAGAGAACAAATGATAAAACACAGGTTGTAACAACGAGTATATTTATTTTATCACAGAAAGAGAAGAAGATAAATGTACATATGTGCGATCATACGCTAGAACGTAGGTCAATATCACAGACAATAGTTGTTGAAGTCGGCTTAACCCTTACATTCTGAAAAGAATAAATTTACGTTTGTAAATTATAACACAAATATACAAATCTCGATAATTCAGAGAACCAAAGAGCATCGTCTAATAATATGTTACACACACACAAAAGTTTTATAGTTAGTTGTGACAACAACCAATCGTATACGCAACCGACTGGCAACGTAGATGCCTTCTTAGAATTTCCTAAAATTCGCTGAAATATAACAGACACGTACATATAGTGTTATCACAAGTAAATCCCATTCGGTTCATACGATTAATGAAAAAACCAAATGCGCCGAGTTTCTTCCAAATTAATTATGTTATTTCGGTAAATGGGTCTTCCAATACGGTTAGAATTGTATTAATTTAGCGAAGGGGTCGTTATCTTCAATCAACGTAGCGTGAGGTCATCATAAGAATTTTCCCAATAAACTAAGCTGGTGTTACTATCTTCACATTAATGGAATAACAAGTGGGTATCCAGCAAACGCTAATGAAATAAGAAAAAATTAAACTCAATCACAAAAATATGAATCAGGGTTTACCCCAGAAAAATTTTCACAAAGCAGCGAAAATACTACACTCATTTATACTATGGATGAGTGTAAATAATTAGAAGTAAAAACTTCGCTGAGCACTTTTGTTAGAACATATATGCGAAGCGGACCACAGTCACCGGAAAAATAAGTTTTCTTCCATCGAAAATCGATGTCAAACATCAACGAATTGACAATGCAGTGCAAAGTGGGCTTTCCGGAAATAAATTTTATACGGTACAAACATCATACCGAAACATTTTAAAATAAGAAGTAAACTCAAATCGTCAGGTTTACACTGGCAGAAACGCGTGCAAGTTCAATGACTATATACGCAACATGCAATGCAACAAGTGCAAGTCGCATTGCAAACTTTATTCTAAAAACAACAAAAAGACATTTACAACCTGAGAACTCGTTTAATAACAGACGAGTGTATCTAAAAAGGTTGACGCTCAGATATTTCGAATATGATTGAGATGGTTCCAGCTTACTGTTGATCCCCTCGCCAAGTAAAAAAAATCCTTAATTATGCGCACATAGACTGTATTTAGCCAAATATTACTATTTCAATCACTAGTTAGCGTGTGCTATAATCCAAAATTTATAAACGTTACAATCGGTAAATTGACCAGGCTAACCTTGGACTCGGTCCAATATAAAACATGAGACTATTCAAGCTAGAAATGGTCCGCGAGTCAGGCTTTGGCTCAGCCCGGTCCGGCCTAGCCCAAACCTAGGCGGTTTGAATTCGTATTGGGTTGCAAGCCAGGCCAAGAAAAAAAAATTCGAGCCGAGCTTCGGGTATATATCTTCTGGACTTTGGCCGACCTGGTGTCATGGTCACGATTTTTAGATGAAATTAAGATCTTTTGTTCTATTGATTAATATTTTTCTAAAAAAGCGTAACTTTATTTTGAATTGTTTTAAAAGTTGCCAACTTAAATTTATAACCGTTAAAAATTTGTGTATTCCATTCGATTTCAACTATGTTTTGTCAGATGTTCGTATCAAGTAAGTACATAAATACGAACATGTAAGCAATTTAAAAGCACGTACAACGAGCAAGTAGGATTGTTAAGTCATCTATCTTTTAGATAGGTTGTAATATAAATTATAAAAACTGTAGCTGTCAACTAAGCAGTGTAAGCTTCGTAAATACGTTTTTTACTCTAAAATTTGGTTTTGAAAAAATAGTGGTATAACTCTGTGTTTCTTTTATACATATTTACCAGCTGTTTAACGCACACTTCGTTCACATGTCTCGACTATCTATTTTTTCAGGTCGGAGCGAAAAGCAAAACTTTTTGGGATGACTATATTTCAAAATCGACGTAATGTTCAATCTAAAAAATATAATCAAAGCCTTTTCTGGTATTTCGACGAGCTGAAGCTCGGATCGCAAGTTATCGGCAAATAGAAACGTCACTTTATCATATAACATTTCACAGATTAAAAAATCGGGCCCGACCCGAAAAACTAATTCGGGCCGGTTACACAGTTTTTAGATTCAGGCCAGACCGGGCTTCGATCAAAACCTCAGCTAAGATAGAGTTTCGTGGCATTCTCGCTTATTCAAACGATGAAACAATAACTATCCAAATACCTTTTCACTAGCTGTTAGTTACTGTCAAAAATAATCAGCAAAACCAAAGTTTTTGTACTCTTAAAGTTTTCTCGCAAATATATTTGTATTGGCGCCCTAATAAATACTGAACTTTACCAGTGACTATTCTCCGGAAGCTACAGAGTTAGTTATGGTTGCGTCTCACTCTTAGAATACTGAGTTTTTTGAAACATTTTATTATACCTCTTATGTCTCTTCTGGTTGTTTGATTATGCTGTATTAATTCGTTTATGTTAAACTTGCACTTCACTTCCCCCGTTCTTCTTCCTTTACCTTTATTTTCTGATTATACTTCACCCGTACTAAAAAAATGGTTCGTATCGCAGTCTACCCCTCTGCAGCTTCGCACGTCTTGTATGTCTGACTCATGTCTTGCTCGTATCATAACATGATCAATCTGATTTCTTGTTATTCCATCCGATGACATCCATGTTTCATTACGCATTTTTTTGTGCATGAATCTTGTACTGCTTACAATAAAATCATTACTACTGGCCAAGTTTATTAAACGTTGTCCGTTATCATTGCTCTCTACGTGCAACCTATGTTTTCCTATAATTGTTTTATACTGTTTTTTCTTTCCTACTTTTGCATTGAAGTTTTATAATATTATATTCACATTCTTCATGTTCACCCTTGTCCTCCATCTTTTCGCAAAACTTAAATTCACCTTACTGCGACGCTGTTTGTAATTTACGCTTTATAGGCGACCGTGGCTGTGCTTATCGCTTCGACCCGGTTAGCATACCATATTATAACACCTTTGTATTATAAGACTCCCTTTCACACGCCAACATGTTTGCGCAAACTACGTTGAACAAACCGAAATCTCAAACATGTTGGAGTCGTGTGACCTGCGTTTGAGATTCAGCAGTTTTCTTTTAGGACAGACCCCATAAATAGATACAGCTGGCTGAATTTGCGGTTTCTTTTCTTTTACATTTTTTTTTCTCGATTTGTTAGCTCGGTGTAACCATCGTTTAAAGTCGATTGGTTGTTTAAGTAATCTTTGGTAATGGACACAGTATTTTGAATTTGTTTTAATGTAATATAATGAGTTTAATAAGTTATTTTACATTTTTAAATTCAAAGTTACAATTTAAATTGTTGATAAAGTTTTGTATTTTGTTACGCCGTGAACCATCTGATTTCGCGATTTTGTTTATTGAGTATTTCACTTGGTTTGTTGAGAATTCCAGTTGTAATTTATGTTTCCCTTCTGAGATATAATCGTAATTAAATATATTTTCGCCGTTTATTTTAAGTTGGTTCAAAAGTTGAACGTGGAAAAATTAAGTCATTATCTTAATTTATTAGGCAGTTTAAATTCTTGTAATATAATATTTTGTCAATTTGACATTTTCACGTATAAGCGAAATGCCGTGTCCAAATGCTATGAATATGACGTAATGGGGACTGATTGCCTCTTTATTGCACTTCTTAATTAGAGTGTTTTCGTTCTTGAAGTTTCGAACACAGCCTTTGTGGAAAGGGTAGTCGAAAAAAAATTGATATATAGATGTGATTTTGGAAAATGCGGGGAGTCCGAAGTTAGTTGGTTGGCAGTCGTCAGAATGTAGTTATCGCGGGTGATAATTCACCTTTTCTAGCAGTTACCGTGGAAGTAAATGAAAATGGTTCAGTGATTCTTTAAGTGGAAAATAAAACTTTCCTTTTCGTAATTACGGTTCATTGAGATCACTGTTTTTCCTAATTAATATCGCATGTATCGTTAAGTGAACTTGTGCGTGAGTTTGTTTCGCAATCTCATATCTTTCGCCTTGGGGGCGGATCAATAATAAATCTTCCGTTGGTAAATTATTCATCTGGATTTGGTACCCTATCGAGGTTCCGGACGTCTGCTGGCCTACGCTAATCATAAGCCCGACTACAAATAATTCAAGGTATTTATTTTGCACCATCTATTGATATGTGAAATTTTTGTTTACGCGATTAAGTGTTAAAAGCTTTGAATTTTAAGAAAAAGTATTACAAGTGTCTCGTAGTTAACGTTAATGTAACTAATTAATGTCCGTATTTGGCGGAACGGTGTTATAGTCCCGAGTTAAAAATTTATTAAACGGGACCGAATTATCGATTCAAATTATATATATATATATTAGTTTATAAGTTTATTCCATTTTGTTTTTGAGTTATTTCGATGCGCACACGGCCGTGATTTTAGATGAATTAAGATGTATTAATTTGTGCTGTTTTATTTCTTTAAATTCTGTATTTTGTATTTTATTATTTTGTTTGTTTATTTATCCCATTAACTTTAAATTTGTTTTGATCAAACGTGCATGCACGTATCTATTGTTACTGATTTTTGTAATTAATTTTGATACTTTCAATTCAAATATTTTATTCAGTTTGTTTTATTCAATCAATAAATGTTAAATTTGTTAAATGTAAAGAGCTTTTAATTCCGTCGGCCTCCGCGTGTGCAACTTTGTTAGCTTATTTCAGATTTTAGCGAAATACACTCTATAAGGTAAGTCCGTTTAGGGTGTATTCTACAGAAGCGGACTTGTGGTTGGCAAGGGTCAGAAGTCCATTAAGCTTTACTCCTTCCTGGCGCCCTTTGATTTCGACATTATTACTTTTCGATTTTGTGTTTTCGTCAAGTTAATCCATTTCGATCACGAAACTTTTAAATACAACCCACCCCATCTCCATTGAGCTAGTGGCACAACTCCGTTTATGTTACTTCATTTCAGGCAGTGACTTTGTGTTAATTTTGGCATGTAACAGTCGACGTATGTACTTTAACGCTCAAACAATTTAGCACAAATTATACAGTTTTGATCAAACTCCTGCATTTTTTCGATAATAATTTCGTAAGCTTGGGATTTCACATTACGGTCACTGTATTCTTTCGATTTAATTTTCCAAAGGCACGGGAATGATCTGTACAGTTTGATATACTCGGTCAAGAACTGTTTTTTTTCTTCATCATCGTGATACAGTGAATTAAAACTAATCGTTATTCACTAGCACACACTACAAATTTTTAATTTAGATACAACAGCATGAAGCGTAGCAGACAAAACGTGGGCAACATGTGCAAATAGAACCAATGCGCAGGTGCTGCGTGTGACAACTGCAGAAACCGGTTTGAATTGCGCTTTCACGCTCAAACCAGCGCACCAACCTCAAACCAAAAATCAAAACCGAACAGATTTGCCCAAACCAATTATTTTTGTATGTACAAACAAAATGTTTGCTCTTTCACGCACAAATTATTGCGCAAATCGGTTTGTTTAACCTAGTTTGCGCAAACATGTTGGTGTGTGAAAGGAGGCCTTTACCTAACCACTCGCCACCTCACAATGTTTATCACTCGACCGCGTTCCGTAACCTTCAGCTATTTTTACAAATACATTCAAAAAAATTAAACGATCAACTTGAAGTAAAATAAAACTAGCTCAGAAATTATTACTAGTTTTTAATCATTAAAGAAGTATTTTTATAAGATGAATTTATTAGCATGTACCAAAATACCGTTACACTATATCTCACGCTCACTAGAATTTTTTTACTTAAGTAAAAATTTAAACTCGTTCAGGTTAAAAGAAAATTTCTATGCGGGGGTGCTGCACTTTTTTTTGCTAATATACTTACACGTTTCTCTTTAATCCAACTTTTCCAATACCTTTGCAATTCCCAGCATTCCCAGATCAAACCAAAAAATGCTAACAACTCATATTTTGAAAATTGATTCACAGGCTCTTCAAAATTTCCGAAATGACCGTTAACTTATTGTTAATACACTTTATTATTCTGTTTTGTTTTTACGAATGTTTCAAACATGAAGCGCAACTTCATAACCAACCTCAGTAATCGCACAAAAATATGAAACATTGTTTATTTATATCTTTTTGTAGCCTCTACTGCAAATATACCACTTTTTTTATTTTTCTAATTAAAGTTACCTACCTCCCCCACTTTAGAGAATAAAGTTTACAAAAACTATAGTTACTTACACTATATTCGTTGGTAGATTATAATCGTGTTTTATCCATACAATTTTCAAATTTTGCGATTGTTAAATCCAACTACCAACATACTATGATCTCTACAGCACCAATTTGTTTACAAATACTGTTTCTTGATTTCATTAACCGGTTTTTAAACTAGTAGTTTTATTGTCGACAAGAAAATCTTCATATAGTAACACATTGGCGGATTGTTTTATTGGTAAATGCTATTTAATATTTTACTTTTAATGACTTTAATTATACACTGAGTTTCAAATAAAATGCACCACATAGGACGTGGACGTGGAGGGATGAAATTTTGTATGTAATACTGTTATATATGGACAAATAAATAATTAAATTTTGGAATGAAAATATATACATTGTGTTATCAACATCTCCATGCTTCTTTTACTTTTATTTCTAAACCCTTATCGTTGTAGTTTTTCAGAATTTTTAAAATCTAGTTCGCATACCAGGTAATTTTCAACAGTTCACGCCTTTTGAGAAAGGGCGGATTATTGGAATACAGGAAGCTGGGTTGGGGTATCGTAAAATCACCAAAAAATTAGGACGTACTAACATATCGTAGATGGCAGGAAGAACAGTTGCAAACACGACGTAGAGGTACTGGACGACCCAGAGTCACGTATGAACGAGAAGATTTTCTGTTAAGAAAAAGTGCCGTTCAAGACCCTTGGGAACCATCGCGTTCAGTTGGAATAAACTGGATACGAGCAGTTGTTTCTATGAGTACTGTTTATCGTCGAATCCGTTCTTTTGGATTGCGATAATATCGACCAAACTCTCGTATTCCTCTAACACCTCACCACCAAGAAGTAAGACTTCAATAGTGCCAAGCCAGACAACATTAGCTACATAAATGGAACATGATTTTTTCTGTCTAGGTTCTGTTTATGACACTCGGACGAGCGTACACGTGTGCGGAGACCTAGAGGCCAACGCTACGATTTACAGTTTGTACAACAAAGACATACTGGCTTAACACCTGGTGTTTATTGGGAAGGCCGCTCTCCTTTAACATTTATCCAAGGCACGTTAAATGCTCGACGTTACATCGACAACGTCTTAGAACCAGTTCTCTTCTGCAAGAAAATCCAGAAGCTATCTTCCAACAAGATAATACGCGACCGCATGTGGCAGTATTGACACAGACAGTTTTTGAAGAGAATGATGTAAATTTGCTACTATGGCCTGCTAGATCACCAGATTTATCACCAATAGAACATGTCCAAAACATGATGGATACAAAACTGCGTCGTCTAACTTACCCTCCAAATACCACAGAAGAATTGCGACAACAGCTTCAAATAGCCTGGAATGAGATACCCCAGGACGGAATGAATAACCTTATTTGCAGCATTACACATTATTGACATTTTTTCAATAAAACGTTGTGTTGCTTCGTCCAAAATGTAATCATTTATTTGTTTATGTATAACAGTTTAACATACAAAATTTCAGCTCTCCACGTCTACTCCTTCTATATGGTGCATTTTATTTGAAACGTAGTGTATTTATTATTTTAGACATAAAAGTTTCACCATAAAACATATTAATAATTTTTAGGGTAAATGGTGTATTTATTTAATAATATTTACATGCAAGCTTTCAAACTTGATCTAAGTTCTTCGTCAGATCAAGTTCGAAAGCTTGCATGTACATATTATTAACAATTTATGCTGCCTGACGAAGAACTTAGATCAAGCTCGAAAGCTTGCATGTAAATATTATTAAATAAATACACCATTTACCCAAAAAAAATATTAACATATTTATTATTATAAATATACATTGTATCATTGTATGTCAATTTATTTAGAAGAAAACAAATAAAAGCAATTTTAAAAATCTAAAATCAAAAACTAAACGATTCTGAATTCACTAACTCGATTTGCTTTACGATTGAAATAAGAATAATCAATCATAAATTAAACATAGTTTAAATCAATGATTGCACGTTGCAACTCTGACTGACTAAAGCACATAAGAATGTATAAGAACAGAAAGTCTACAATTGAATTTAAAAAAAAAACCAATCTTGTTACAAAGTATGATAAAATTATACGTTTGTAGAGCACCAAATGAATAATAATTATGGTCAAACAATATCATTTTTTAAGCAAAGTTACGCTATTACAGATTAGAGCAAAACTGGTCCACAAAGCAATTACTCAGTAACAGTGAGGGTAATCAATTTGATCTAACGACAATTAAATGGTAAGAAAAAGGTAATCAATCTTAACATACGCAGCATTTCGATATCATATTTTTAAGCAAAGTTACGCTATGACTAGTCCAGCTTACATCTACTAAGCTAACACACAAAGCGATTACTCCGTATAGGCAGGAGTAATAAATTAAAGATAGTAGTAATAAATTGGTACTTAACAATAAAGGAACAAAACCTCCAACTACTTCTTATTTTAGGTGTAGGCTAATTTAGCTGGTACATTCCTTTCTGCATTAGGAATGGTTTTCCAACGTAAAATAATATATCATGTAATTTTTTCCTCTAAACGCGAATGAGCGCAATTTTTTTTTCTTACGTGATTTGACAAACTTTAAAAAACCCATATAGAAAATAAAAACAAGTTTTGATTTAGTATGAGCCAGCATACATATAGTAAGTGACATAGAAATCAGAACACCCAGTAATAATTCGTTTATTTCAATAATATTTTGTACATAGCTTTCTTTTGGTGCAAACAAAAAACGATCAAAGGCAAAATAACCGCCCAACGTTACATTCAAAACGTAGTAAAAACATATGAACTACCCTATTTCGGAACTCTTCAAAATCCATTGTTCCAACAAGAATATGTACGGCCACATATAACCAGAGTAATCAAATCGATTATCTTCTTTGACCACCACGATCTTTAGATCTTTCACCCATTGAGTATGTCTGTGACATTATGAGTAGGCGATGGCAAATATTACTCCATCCCCCACATACTCTAGCGGCACTTTGTGATGACGTACAGGTACCATATAATGAAACTGCCAAAGAGGAAATTCCATATCATTAGAAGTGCACCTAGACGTCCCAATGAGTGCATAGCGCAGCATGGAAGCCCAATTCGTTATTAATTTTTATCAGGTTCAATCTGCCTGATTCCATTCAAATCTTGCTGGTTCGCGTATTTTAACGTAATAAACATGAATACAAAATATTATTGAACAAATTATTACTATGTCACTTAGTATACATCACAATATTTGATGCACTTCTTCAGATTAAAGCGTACAAAACTTGATTGATGTTAACATCGTCTACCAAATAGTAAAAATAATAAATTTGCTAAGCTACTAAGTTAGCAAATACTCCAAAAGTTACATAGCAATCTGTTTATGTGCAAGATATAAAATATAGGAAGTAAAAAAGTGGAAATATTTGTAGGTGAAAAGTCAACATTCCTCAATTCTAGAAGGCATTGATTTAATTCTACTACTAAATGTTGCCCGTTTTCCAAATTTCAAGTCCACTACTTAATAGAATTTAACCATCTAAAAATTTTGTTTTCATATACTAGTTTTTCAATTTCTGCGTTTAAATCAGGAACACTTTTGAGCAAGTCAACGCCTACTTAAATCAAACATTTACTAGTTGATTAAAAGTTGAATAAAAAAGTATAATGTAGGTATTTCGTATAAGCAACAAACCGAGCGTTCCCTTTATACATTATATATTTGAATTAACTAGAAAAAGTTTTAAACTGGAGACAAAAACGGAAAAGCAGGTATTAAAAATTGCGCCACACATCCTAGACATACTTTATTTAAAGTGTTATGGTGGAACGCTAAAGAAAACTAAAGAAGTGGAGAATTTATTAAACTTTTTAAATATTCATATTATTAACATGTAGCGCAGACAGCATGTGAAAGACGTTTTTATAAAACTTTACGTTTCATATGCGAATCTTTTATGTTTACACAATCATATTTTTTTTATAACATTTCATCTCACACGCGTGAATCGTTAACATCCACAGTCACATTCAACACAAAATAAGAACAAGAAAAAATATTTCACCTATTGCATTTGCATTGATAAATGATATTCGTGTATCGAAGTGCCAGAAGTGTATATTTCAAATTTTGAAGCATCAAAGCATATTGCGGAAACGGTCAAAAACTCGATACCTTCTTGCATATCTTATAATAAAATGCAAATTGTGTTTTAAAAATGTTGCCATAAACCACATGAACCGGAAAGAAAACAATTTCTGTGAATAATGCATCGGGTAAAGTGCAATGTTGGTAAACCATATCTGAATAAAAGTGGCTCATAAAACAGGAAAATGGGGGATTGTTAAGTTTCTTTAAATTGTTTTTAATAGTAGCCTATTCTGTTACCTCGAATTGAAAATTGTCATTTTTAAATATACAGGACGTTATTCGACTATGCTATTATCTTGTCACACTTTAAACTACCTTTGGTAATTGTTTTTGTATTTGCATTTTTGGTTTTTCATGTTATATACTGTTACGATTTTTCTACACGAAAAGCGTATCTGAACCGAATAATAGGTAATAATAATACCTTTTACACGCCTCTTTATTTATAACTTTCTGTTTCCTATAATTCATTTCACAACCTTAAACGAAACAGGGGACGCCGAAGTGTAATTACCTTCGTTCTAAATGCGTGTACACGATTTTGCCGTCGGATCCCTGTTTTTATTCTTCCAAAACTGGTTGTGTCATGTCTAGATAGTTGATACAATAATCGATAACACTTTCCTCATTTTCTAAGCGTTTATCAAATTTACGCACCGTTAATTAAACTCGTTAATTCCATTTATTATTTACCTAGATTAATTAATTAAATTATTTCTGCTAAGATGCAATTAAAACCAAAGGCTAACGTCCGACGGATTATAATTACCAAAAGTGCTAATTTACCATAAAGCTTTTTTTAATCCATTAAAACTATTTGATACTTTTGCTTTCAATAAAATTAGGCTTCCGTACAATTTCCATTAACCGTTTCCCTCGTGCTTTACCAAGAATTACATTTCTTCTACTTCAATATTAAAGCCTATGTTATTTTATAAACTATATCAATGTTTATATTAGAAACCCGAGGATAAATGAAAATCACAAACCATTGCCTTGCAATTACCTTATGATAAATTGATAATTAGAAATTAAGACTAAGTTTAGGCGTTTTTATTATTAACAAATTTGTATATGGTATTTGCTAATCATTAATATTTTTGTTGTATTTGGTATTTTTATTTAATAAATAACAATAACAAAATAATGACGTTTCCAGTTGATAGATGATTCTTATTTGTTAATATATAAAAATCTTCGGTTTGTGCATTTTAAACACATACAGATCTTTGTCCAAACTCATCAAATGAACAGGACGCACTTAAGATATTCCAAAAACATAATAAGCACATGTTAAAACATCATCCATTGGTATGAAGCTTTCCATTTTTTAATAGATAATACTGAATAAAAACAATAAAAGAATTAGACAGCACGTTTCATAAAAAAGCATTGTAATCGTAGAATAGTGCTGCCATAATTGTTGGATTACCAACGGAGACTCCCTCCCTCCAAAAATCGACAATCATACCTTTATTATAAAAATTGTACAATATTTTAAAAAATTAACCAATAAAGGATTTCTTATATTTTTGTAAGTAATAATTCTAATTCAAATTCACGCCGCCATTGGTTTGCGGACTTTACTGCTTGTAAATGGTTAATTGTATTTGACATTTACGGAAGAAGAGCGCTACCAAAACGAACTTTCACTTGCTTACTTTAAACTGGTGGGAACGGTAAAATTTTTGTTAAGATGCTATTCTTCTGCATCAACATTTTTGTTGGCTTCATATGAGCTCAAAAGAAGCCGAATATATTTTTTACTGTCCTGTGACAGTCGCAGAAAGCGCGTATGTCGGAACGAAGACACGACTGTGACATGGCGTTACTACGTCCTGATATTAATTTAACTCTTAAGGACTTCTGCGAACGTAACAACGAGTTCTATTCATTCCAAAGATGCAGAAGCTACTTCTGTTTTCTCTACATCTACGCGTCTGCAAATTTCTAATAGTACTTCGTCTTCAATTTCTAATCGTTGTTTTCTCTTTCATAGGTGTCGCAAACGCAGTAAATCTTAATTCATTTTTGGCAATCGGATTCTGACTATTGGCTATTCTTTTGGTTCTCGTCTGTAGATTTTGTGCCTTGGTTCTTTGACTATGTTAGCAGTATTTTGTTGGTTGTAGCTACGATGCTACCAAATCGATTCTTCCATTTTCCTGTACCGATTTCTTCTTTCCCTAAGTTATTAGTAATTTTTTTGGTTTTAATTCTTAACCATCTTACACTACCTTTTTGTCCGTATATACTTACATCCGCTTAGTTGCCATTTTGAGATTAGTAATTTACTAGTAAGACTCTCACTTTGGTTTTAGTTTTTCGTTACTTTTAGGTCTCCTGTTCCGCTTGTCGGCATTTAAGTCTTGTAGTAAACTTTCTGATATGGGACAGCAATTGGTACGCATTCGTTCTATAACTTACTATAATATCTTCTCTCTTTACTTTCTTTTGCTTTTTCTTTATATCGTTTGACATTTACATCTTTTTGTTTGGTTGATAGCCTGCATACTTCTTGTTCTTCCTGAAAGTTTGCTTTTTGGGCAGTTGGTTGGGCGCCGTAGGGTGGTCTCTCTTTTCGTTTCTTCCACGGGGAAAAGAACGAATCAGCCATTAACAGCAATCCTTATTTTTCTCCGCCTTTTCCTATCTCTATTTTACTTAGTTTTCATTTATTTCTTCTTGAGTCTAAGGTTTTTTTATGTACCAGCCATTTATCTTTCCTTTCAATTTTCCTTAAGGTTCGCTTGTTAGATGGTTACTTGGACATAGAGACATCACACCTTATCTTTCTCCGTCGTTCTCTTTTCTAACAGTTCTGAATTTTCGGCTTCCTATTTCTAATTAATATCTTCTGCTGCTTGAACACTTTCTTTCCTTTTAGTGTTCACTGCAACATCGTTGTTGTTGTTCTCTTTTTTTTCTAAACTTCTTTTTTTTTACTTGGTTTCTGTTTCGTTGTTTTTGGTCTAAAACCTACTTCCGCTTAATCGGCATTCTGATATTGTTGATCACTGTTTCTTTTCTTTGAATTTCTTTTGGTCTTGAGATATTCTAATCCATTCTTCCGATTTGAACAAAGGCTAGCGACGTTAAGTTAGCAAGTGAAATTTCTTTTCTTTCTTATTTACTCGCACTCCTCTTTCTTTTTTTTAGTTTTGTTTGAGTTATGCCGGTTGGACTTTACCTTGTTTGGTACACTCAGGTAGTGTTTAGATTTTTGGATTATGTTGTTGTGATCTTTGAATTACTGATTAGTTTCTTTGCCTTTTAGGTAACCCAACTTATGTCGACTTGAGAATCCTCTTCTTTGACATTTCTTTGTTAGTTTTCTTTTTTTAGATCCTTAAAGTCTCCTTGTTTACTTTAGTTGGAAGATTCTTAAACCGTCCGTTGACGACTTCTTCGCAGAACTAACGTAGTTCTTCATTTTTCACTGTCTGATTCCGCATATGCACATTCAACTTTAGACGTATAGTTTCTTCTTTCTATTTTTTCAGTTTCTTAGTTTTGTGGATTATAATAAAAAGAAGCTTGATTACTCGATGTTAGGGTTTCTTTTAGTTTTTAAACGTCTTGATCCTTGGCACTTGCCAAAATTTCTTACTCTTATCGTCGTGGATTCATCGAGTGTTCTTTGAGAATGACTCTTTTCTCTTTTTCTGGTGCTCAGGTATCTCCGCTTTATGCGACTGTTTCTTCTACGCGCTTTGGCGACTCTTTTCTTAGAGACCTCACTACTTAGTGTTCTTTATGTCGGAAAGTTCTTTCTCTTCATCTGGGATCGGCATTTCTGTAAAAGTAAGTTGGTTGTAGTTTTTAGGGTTTGATCTTTGAGGTATACCTAAACTTCTGTCTTCTTTTAAACGTTTTCTCGTAGTCTCCAAGATTTAATTTTGCTGGGAAGATTTATCATATTTTTGTAAGTAATAATTCTAATTAAAATTTACGCAGCTATTGGTTTACAGTTTGTAAACGCGAACAAAACGAACTTTCACTTGCTTATTTTAAATCGCTGTGAACGGTCAAATTTTTGTTAAGATGTTATTTGCTAAATTGTAAGTAATTCTTCTTTTCATTTAATTTTTATTGTTGATTATTTCTATTACGCATTGTTCACAAAACTAGCAGGATTAAGCGATTTTTTTAATCAACTTGGTGTTTGCAGGTAAATTTAAAATGGCGTCAGCCATGTTGCATTCAATACGTTTAAAATTCTTTTAGCGAGTTTCCTGGGGTTTCGAAACGTCTTTCCCATTGGTATTAATCTGCTGTAATTATAATTTTATCCATAAATGGTGATACTTATCCAGTAACCTCCGGAAGCCGTATTATTGGAGTCAATGGTTCACAACTGTGGATCTCGTTTACTTTAGAATCCGTTTATAGGGGTAAATGACTCGAGTTTCATGATGAACAACCTTTACGTATTGTATTGTAAAAATTCTTTATTTGTATTTGCTAATTATCTATTCAGGCTTAAGCATTTTTTAATTGAAATGCACCGTATCACTTATTTTAATTTGTAACTAATTGTAATCTAATTATAGATCATACGAAGTCATTTTATCTACTTTCAGTCGTAGATTTAAAACATCTTTAAGTTTATGTAATGCAGCTGTCTTGAGTACGCTGACGTTACATCGTTCAAGTTTCTTTAATTAATTGAGCGTAATCAAGGCTAGATTTGGGCACATAACGCTGTACATACTACGCACGTCTTGTGTATAAACAAATAAGAAGTTGTGAACGTTTTATTACTTGTCACAAAGAACTTCGGTGGGGTAAGTTTTTAGTACTCATTTTAAGCGTTGCTATTAATTATATTTGTCGATTTCATTTGTCGCAGCTGCATATAAATTAAATAGTTAATCGATTACGTCTGACGTTACGGTGATTGCCAATTATTTTAGTTGCTTTTAAATTCTTTAAATTATTATTCTTCTGTTAATATAAACTTTTCTCTTTATTAGTACGAGAAGTGGTGCCTAGTTTTTCTCTTTCTTTTATTATAGTCTCTCAACCACCCCCACTCATCGACATGGTAGCTAGCCATGGTGCCCTACAGAAGAGATTAGTAACAATAGATTATGTATATACAATATTATTGGAAGTTTCTACTGTAGCGGTATTTCATTGTTCTAAATCTAGAGCTTTTAATGCTGCTTAGCTATGGTTGACGATTCAGATCTTCCTGTTTCTTAAGCACAAAAAAACTCAAGAAAGCTTAACATAAATAAAGATGAAGGCGAATTGTGTCAATAGAACGCGTTCATCAAAGTAAAATGTATGAAAACTACAAAACTAAAAAATCAATCATTTTTGAAACTTTATGTTGCTTTCGTGGAAACTAAATGTATTTTTTATTCTTATTTATAAATATGTATATAAATTACATTACATTAAGTTGCAGTAGATTTAAGCAACAAGTGTTTAATTTGTTACTGTACGATTAGAATCTTGTTTAAATTTAAATTTATTGATATGGCGATAGCTATCAGATTAAAAGTATGATTAAATATTTATTATATTCCACAAAAATTGTATTCAAAAATTCTTGCTATAAACCAAACAACACAAGGGAAGGAAATGGAAGATGCAAAATAAACACAATGTTGTGTAAAAAAACTTTACTGAGAAAGAAACTACTATAACAAAAATTTACCTTCAGTCCGTATTAAAATCTGCTTCTAGATATATTATTGACCAAGATAAGATGATGAAGTGATAAGATTGAAATTTTAACTTTACAATTAGTTGATACCGTAAAACCTTAATAATGTACGGTCCTAAAGATTTTGGAAAATTTTCAGACGGCTTGGATTTGTGATAAATCACTTTTAATAAAGTTAGCGTTGCAATTGAAATGTCACAGTTAACTTGTTTTTATTATGACATTTGAGTTTTTTTAGCCTGGTTTAGAAAAATGTTTTATAGTTTCGTAGAGAAATTTACAGTCTAGTTAAGCAAATGTCAAAAGGTGCCATTGTTTCAATTTACCGAAACCAAAATATTTCTATATCAACAAAAAAACCTTTCTAACTTGACGGTGTAAAAAAACATACCATTCTGCTACATTTTTTAAGAAAAATCACGATATTTGTTTACATTTTAGATAAAATGCTATAGAAGCTTCACTATTATGTTAATATAAACTGTATAAAATGCTATCGCTAGACAAAGGAAAGCGCTATCTAACAAAGCCAATTTTCCTAAATTCCGAAGTAATTGATATTTAAACAAAATATATTTTGATGTCTCCTCGCCAGTTTATTTTTAAAATTACAACAAATCAGCCGATTAAGGAAAATATCCCATTTTTTTCCTAAATCTGTATGACGATTTGTTCCTGAGATATAGCCGGCGGCCATTCTTCGTTGCCCACCCAGTATACTGCATCAGATTTAAATACCCACTATGAAAATTTAACTTAATGCCATGATGCACAATTACTAGAGAGTACGAATGTACCTCAGACTCAGCCAATACAAGAATTTTGGTCAATATTGACTATAAGTGTCGTGTCGTTGTTCATGGAATTATGAGACATGTCAGAAGAAACATGAGAAACATTGAAGATAATGGTCCACTATCTATAATTTGAATATTAATTATCGATTGTTGTTTGTAACACCTAATTTAAAAGATAAACAGTTATGAAAAAGTTATCGGTGTCTATTTTCGAAAACTTGAGATTGATACGTTAATGTCTTTCACGGCTTTTTGAGTGAGAAAAAAGTACAAAATGTACAATGACCAGAAAAGAAAAATTAATTTGAATTTGTAGCATATAGGAATAACACAGTACAAGTCATATTTAGTATTACTGAAAATGTATTTAAAACAATAATTGTTTTAATCAAAATATCGCAACTTTCATCTATTTTGTACGTTACAAGTATGTGGATTCGCCCAATAAAAGACCATGGCTATTTAATGGATGATCTAAATTTAATGTAGGTACTGCGGTTCTATCATGTGCGCAGTCTGAAACTAGGATTGAAATGTAGATAATTATACTACTATTTGTATTACGGAAAAAAACTAAAAAATAATTTAATATTTAAAATGTACTTATGGTTACGAACAAGTATAACACATAATATTACGATTCTTTAACTTAAAAACAATTTATATTTGAATAACAGTTAATTTAAATCAATGTGAATTAAACTGACACATAAACTGACAGAGCGTTGATTAAGTTATCGGCGTACGATGGCGTTATAAATAACTTGTTATAGAGATTAGCATTACAGGCTTTCTAAAGATCCTTCTTTAACTGCAAGAAATAAGTGAAATAACTATAGTATATTATTTCAATTTTCTATTCGCTTAAGTATGAGTTGTGGGACACCTCTCATAATTACGACTATATACAAATATGTTGCAAATCTACATACTCTTTAAAAGACAAACAAATATTGTCTACTCTTCAGTTTAACAGAGATTCAATTGAGTTTGAGCCTTGTAACTTCTGTTTTTATTATCCTTTGTATGTGGCCAAATTAGAGTTTCCTTGGCTTGGCAGTTTTGCCATTTCTGCATCCCCAAGGGTTTTGTCCAGTTTCTTTGCATGGATCGTCTCCTAATTTTGATTGTCTGGTGCGTGCGCTAATTATTGTTTTTCATCATCATGTCATGCTGCTAGTGTCACCAGAAACCCTTCGGGTGTGTAATCATAATGATTTGTTTTGTATTGGGCCAATGTAAAGAACATTGTTCTTTATTTTCAGTCGGTTTTTTCTAAAATTAAATCTGTATTAGCTTTAACTTGTATTGTGTGTGTTTATTGATTCTAGTACTAAGTTGAACCAAGTTTCTGCAAGAGCGTCTCACTGGCGTGCTCCTAGTTTTATTCACAATTTTGTTGTTATTCTGACCTTTGCTGTTGTTTTTTTGTTAGTGTTCTTTCTATTAACTGTCTCAATTTCTTTGGTATTCCAAGCCGCTTTAGGTTCCTGATGAGTACACTTTGTAAGATACTCTTCTTCTTTTTCTTCTTCAGCCTTCCTTCATCAACTCCTGGACGTAGTCCTCTTCCAACCTTTTCCACTCTTTCCTGTCTTGAGCTATTTGATACCATTTTTTTTCCAGCTGTCTCCTTAATATCGTCCGTCCAGCGTTTTTGTGGCCTTCCTCTGCTTCTCTTTGTTTCACGCGGTCGCCACTGTACTACTCGGGTTGTCCATCTATCATTTTCCTGTCTCGCAACATGTCCCACCCAACGCCACTTCAGCTCCGCCTTTCATACCATCACATCGGTTACCTCGGTTCTTCTCCTGACTTCCTCATTTCTGACGTGGTCTCTTAGAGAAATCCCAAGCATTGCTCGTTCCATACTCCTTTGTGTCATTCTTATTTTGTTGGCATGCCGTTTTGTTAGTGACATTGTCTCTATGCCATATGTGGCTACTGGCAAAACACAGGAGTCGTATACTTTCCGTTTTACATTTATCCGGATATCTCGGTTCTTTAAGATGTACCTTAGTTTGCCAAAGGCGGCCTAGGTGAGTCCTATTCTTCGGGCCACTTCTGCTCCTTGATTTTCCTTTTCCAATCTAATGGCATGACCTAGGTATATATACTCGTCCACGTTTTCTATTGTTTAGTTGTGAGATACTATCAGAAGCTTTTTTGTAACCAATAAAAAGCATATGTAAGGTTATATGATGTTTATTTTGTTTTTTATATGGCATGGTTTATTATGTGTATGCTGTTTATCGTCAATTTATTTTTCCGAAAAACGTTTGGTATTCTCCGGCAGAAATCAATTAACAAAAATGAAGACACCGAACTCAACAAGAACATCTGCATGAAATGCACAGAAGCCAGAGTACTGGCTGAAAGACAAATGCAATATGATAGAAGCGCTTCAACAGAAACAAGATCTTTTCAATGTACACAAGAACATCACAAAATTTATAGTTGGTCGGCAGAAGAGACGCAGTGGTATAACGAGATATTTGTCGATACCGAATAAAAATTAGCAAAATGGCAAAAATACTTCGAAAACTTATTTTCCATCATACCATACTGACTCTATCACTCATTGTTATGATACCTATATCAGCATTGGTAGATATTTTTTTAGTTATTGGCGTTGGCATGTAGTATTTTTAGTATTGACAAATTTTTCAATAAAATTGTGTTTTCTTAATCAATTTTAATTCATGCCAATTACAACTGGGATTGCCTAAAATAATGAATTTCTTAATTTCATTATTTGGGCTTAGTACTACAGCAGTAGAAATCTCTTATTTGTAACCGAAGAATCATTGAAATTTTCTAATGTTGAAACTGAGGTTGAAGCACTTTCGGTTGAATTAAAAAGTTGTTTAAAATCTTAATCTTCTTACTAATGATTGTTCAACATATTGCTCCGCCACTGCGGATGATTTCCAACCCCCAATTTTTTTCAATGTCAAAATATCACCTCCATTTTATTTTTGAGGTTTTCGCGGTCATGATTTTTTAACAAATAATTATTTTTGGGTTTTGAACCGCGTTCCATATTTACACATTTCACAAAATTTATAAAACTTAGAAAACTTTGAAAAATTAACAATGTTTAACGTTTGGACAGTCATGTCGCTGTCTTCTTCAGAAAAAACTGAAACTGAAGATGTAGGATCCTGACAAGCCTTTATATTAAGCCGTTCGGGTCAGAGGTTCTTGACGGTTCCATTTCATTAGTTTTCCGGAACATGTTTTTCCATATCGGCGCTAGATCGATTCAATTATCCTTATTAAAATTGTGGTACTTCTGGATTTCAATGGCTTCCTTGTATAGTCTAGGCCAGAATTTTTGGGATTTAGCTAACATTGTTGCCTCTTCAAATTTTATCGTGTGACCGGTGTCTAAAAAGTGTTCCGCAACAACAGATCTTGTGTTATGCTTCTTTGTATCCGCCTTATGTTCTTTTAATCTGGTAGCTATGTTGTGTCCCGTTTGTGGAATTTTCCCAATTTTATGAATTCCGACAAATTGTCGTGTGCACTTAATTCACAAAAACACGATGATTTTCTAAACCTGACCGAACTAAATGAGTTCTTTACACCGGCAAGCGTCATATATTTCAAATAGAGTAATAACTTTTTCTAGCAGATGTTGCTCGTCCGATGCTTCAACTAGATACTTTGTCACTTCTTCTGTTGCCAATATTTTCAATGTTTTTGGTTTGTAGCATTCAGATTTTGTACGTAGCACAGTAAAAACTCTTCCATATATGCAAGAACATAACGGGAACTTGTAATAACAGCAAACAATTTAGCATAATACCAACCAACACGGAAAAAAAAGTTATGCGGAATTGATATGTATCATGCAAAAGGCTGTTGGTTTTGAGTCAAGCCGATGTACGCTTGAATTAAACTTCTATTTTATTAGATTGTCGCTGTAATTGCATTGCAATAAGAGATTTAGTTTAAATTTTAGTACATTTACGTTGAATGTTATTTGAACGTGGATCAATTTTAGAAAAAAAGCAAATGCTTTAAATATGAAATCGTAATGATTAAATTCAGTATAATATTTCTCTCCGTGAAGAAATGTCAACATTATCATGGGGCTTCAAATAGGTTTTCAGTATAAAGATTTTAGTCCATAAGGTATTGGTGCAAACTTTTTTTAATAATTCCGTTACACAGCACAGTAAAATTTCCTCATTCAAGCCACATACATTTTGCTCTTACTACACGTTGTAAAAGCATATTCATATTCCTTTATGTATCGTTCCCTTGTTTTAATGAGCTATAGTTCACTACTCGCTGCAGCCTCTTCGTCTAGAATATCTTGAGGAATTTTCACAAATCTTCCATTTGGTTCCATCGTGTCAATATGGGCCTTATGGCGTTAATAACTATAACGGCATACGACCAAACTCACCACTGCATCCATAGGAAAACAACGTAGAAACTCCCGAAATCGCAAAAGAGGAAGTAAGACACGCCAAAAAAACTCTAAAGAAAGGAAGCACTGCAGACCTTAACAACATACACGCGGAAATTAAATAAGGAAAATGAAAAACACTACTTAAAAATCGAGAGATCAGCAAGGCGTAGACAGAACCCATGATTAAAAAATTTTTGCAAATGGTTTAGCCAGGCATCAACAGAAATGTTCACAGCAGCGGTATCCCGCGCTATAATAGCCAATTGCATCGCCAACTTTCGTAGAGTGACGACGCATTAAGAAGAAGAGTTTTGATGGTTTTTTGTATTTTGAATGTCGGACTTAATTTCTTCCTCGGAGGGAGGTAGAATTAGTTGTTCTGCTGTCTAAATTGTCGCTACTTATTTGTCAGTACTATTATATAATACTGTTAAGGCAAGAAGTATTCCTTGTAGTAAAAATTTAACAATAAGTCAAGAAACTTTTGATAAATGTTTTGTTTAAATAACATTCAATACAATCAGCAGTAAAAAAAGTGAAAAAGTACCGAAAGATTAGTTTTAAATATCCATATACTACTACTCTATAATCAAGACAAATTATTATTCTTCAGTAGTGCGTACATTGAGTAACTGCAATATACAAAAATCGAAAAAAGCGCATACCAACTACATACAGTAGAAACTGAAATATAGCCAAACGAAACAAATAAATTACGCTAGTCTAAAAATTAAAATACTTCAAGGAGGGTGAATAAATCATTCTTATTTAAGTAAGAATTGTTATTTTGACGTAATAATTTGTTTTAGTAGCAAAACTTTAATAAAAATACAAACATATTGTAGTTAAAGACACTGCGTGTAAAATGTGTAAAAATCGGTTCTTAAATCGTTTTCGATATTTCACAGAAAATGCGACGGAAACGGTTGTTTTTTAAACATAAAGTTTTATAGTCAATGAAAATATTTATAATTAAAAAAAAGGAAGCGAAATAATAGAAAACTTACCAGAGCCAAGCGGAACAGTAATCGACTTCGTTGTTTCTTCATCTGGACATGCATCTACAGCTCGCAGACTAATTCTTTCTGGTATCTGATCTTCTACTATTTCACTGACACTTTCAGCGTCGTCGCCTGGGGAAGTTTGAATCAAGATATGTCCATTACCGTTATCATTACCGCTTAAAAGGAAAATAGGCGCTCCGTTCCCTAATCGTTTCACCGAATGTAATAGCAAACCATCCGTAAGGTCACTTTGCTGAACGAGCAACTGTCCTACTTTACCATTACTATCGTCTACGACTATATTGTTTTTTAAATAATTCAAATTATCCGTTCTAAGTAATATATGGCCATTCTCGGTTAGTTTCGAGCCCCTCAACAAAATAATATTACCGTTAAGTTCGCGGTTCGAGTCGTTTAACGAGCCTGACGCGTCGTGCATTTGTTTTTCGTTACTTTCTACCTTCTCATCCAAAGACGTACTCGACGTATCTGAAAAACAAAGAAACAACAAATCAGAGTGCGATTAGTTTCCGACATAAAAAGTGTAAAAACTTCTTGAAACGCTAATGAAAACATTGATGAGTTGAGAGTTTTCCAAATCTCTCTAGAGTAATCGTTCGTGCATTTTATCGACAAAATGTGTGATTTATCTGAAACTTTATACGTACTTCTTGTAGTGCTTGACCCACAAACGTTAAACTCAAAGAAAACTTACCGTTTTAGCAATTCGCCTCTTTTTTCCAGTATTTTTTTAATTACAAAATCTTTAATCAGATTTTAGATTAATTATAATTGCGTTGTTTGCGCTGGCACTATTTTGCGTGAGATAAACGATTTAAAAATTTCTTTACTGCACTTTCATCGCCGTTTCATTTACTCATTATTTAATTATATCTGATTATATAAAGCTTGGTAAAATGCGATTCAGAACAATACTGTGATTAATCGGAATTTGATCGCTATGCTTTCAATGCACGCTAAGAAATAAAGAAAATATCGATTGATATGTCGAAACAATTTCCTAATCTGATAAGTTTCATATATCGTTGAAATATTTTCTAGTTGTCTTATTGTTTATTTGAAAATTTACGAGCATGCAGCTATTTATAACATGACTGTTGCATACTTTATTTTATACAAAACTTCTTCTTTATCGTATACACAAAGTTGAACAAAAAAAAGTAAGCAAAACTGGAAAGTTCCCGTTGTATAAACACGTTTTATTCTCGGCTTCTTTTTTCTTGAGATTTTTCATGTGCGTTTAACCATTAAATGTTTATTCTTAAAAATGTTTTTCTGTTTTTTTATGTGCTACAAAAATGACAATAAAATACTGTGTGTTTTTCTAAACGTTCGTATTGTGATGTAAACAAAAATAAAGTTTTTAAGATTCATAAAGAACACTTTTATGTTTAACATAAGAATACATTTACATTTGCTTTGTGATAAAACGTTTTCAAACAGTAAAATTTTAGATGTTAATAAAACACTTGAATTAATAAAGAAGATTAAAAAATCAATTTGTTCTATTTACAAAAAGCTTTGAACAACAATGCTTCAACTAATAAAAAACACCGAATACCTACTTCATTTTTTTTATTAGATGAAGTACTTGAAAAAATAGTAGAGTCAAGTAGAGTAAAGAAAATATATATGTTTCTTTTTTTTCTTTACTTTACCCAAATTCAATAGATACCACGAGAGACCTCTAAGTTTTCCTACATCACTGTACCTCTTACCTCCTCCAACGTTCTAAACTTCCACGCCCATCCGCTTATTAGTGGAATCCCGGCATCGGCGAACTAAAGAAAAACTGTTCTAAAACTCGTCGACGATTTTAACATTCTCGGAGACGCACGGATGACGATGACAGTGCTATCCAAGTATTACAGTACAAGATCGCTACGAAGAGACTGAGACTACTTAAACCTTAATGACGACAAATTCCTAAACCAGATTCAATCCCTTTTCCCTACTCACCCTGCTCCCCCTCTTAACAATTCACTACGAATGCAAGTTGGCGCCAATTTGTGCCGACAAAGTAGTCGCGGCCGCCTCCTCACTTGGACTTAGAAAAACTTCGGATCTAGATGGGGTGCCGGCGAGATCACAACGCCGGACGCGAAGGCTTTACCTGGTACTTTCACAAAAATCCGATATCTTCTCTTCCGGATTCTTTCCTAACGAATCGAAAACCGATAAACACATTTTAATTCCAAAGCCCGACTTTTCGGCCAATATGCTTAATTAGCACTATCGGAAAACTATTCGAAAAAATTATGTCTTAAATGCTGGTCTCTATTTCTAACTTATCCACAGTTTTTGAAAGTCTTTGTCTACAATTTCTGCTTTACGGAGAATCCTTAAAGACGTCGCTTCACTTAAGAATAGTAAATACTATATAATCAAAATATTATTCTACCGTTAAGTGTTAAGAAATTTTACTGTGAATTCTCTTGGCCCATTCTTTTTTATTTTTTGCCATTCTTTTCCCTTCTCTCCATGTCACCCATCTTCTCTTAAAAATTCGCCTCTTTCTTTATTCCATGTTTTTCTTGGTCGTCCTCTTCCTTTTTTCTTGTTCTTTCCTCCCCCATACGGATTAAGTGTCCAAACGATCGTAGCTGCTGGCGTTTAATATTTTTGATAATTGGTTCTACTTCTAACTCTTCTCTTATTTTTTTATTTTTTATTTTATTTATTCTCGCAACCCCATGTATAGCTATTAAGAATCTCATCTCCATGGCCTGAATTTTACTTTGCTTTTGTTTTGTCAGTACCCAGCTTTCACTACCGTATATCAATATTTAAACACTGTTATTTCGTCTTTTTAGATATCTCTTTTTTCCGTATAAAAGAATTGTTTAGTGCTTGATAAAGCTTGGTTGCACTTTCTAGTCTATCGTTTTTTTCTGCATCTATTCTTCCATTCTTGTGTATTCTTACTCCTAGATATTTAAATAATTGTACTTGTTCTAGCTCTATATCGTTTAGTTTCATTACTATGTGTGTCTCCTCTTTTCCTATTACCATCACCTTAGTTTTCTCCGTGTTTATTTCTAAGTTGTTATCTTTTAGGTTGTATTGTAGATCTTGCTTATTCTTTGGGTATATAATTAGATCATCGGCAATTACGCTTTCCGATATCTGTTTTAATTGCATGTTCCTGTATCCGAATTTCACTTTCTTTACTTTGTCTTTTACCTCCTTTATAACTTCATCCATTACTAGATTGAACAGTGCAGGGCTGAAGACGCCATCCTTAGTTACAAACTCTTCGGAATGTCTATTTCCACTTCTCACGACGTTTTGTGTGTTTTCATACAGGCTTTTTATACCGCTTATCAACTTGCCGTTTATTCCTCTCTTCTTTAGAATTTTCCAAACTGTTTTTCTTAAAACGCTGTCGAGTGCTTTTTCCAGTCAATGAAGGCTACATATATATTTTTTTGTTGTGTATTTTTCTATTAGCTGTTTTAGCACTAATATGTGGTCTTGCACTCCTCTTCCCTTTCTAAACCTGCATTGTGCGTCCTCTAGTTGCTCTTCTGTTGTTGTCCTTAATTTTGATTCTTTCGTATAACTTTGTTATTGTCGGTACAATTGTGATTCCTCGATAGTTTGTGTATTCCCTTTTATCTCCTTTTTGGAATACTGGGAACAGTATTCCTACTTCCCAATTTTTAGGGATTTTTTCCTTTTGTAAGACTTTATTAAACATTTTAGTTATTATTTCTATACCCGTCTTATCGAGATTTGTAACCATTATTGTCGTTATGCCGTCGTGCCCTGCAGATTTACCTCTTAACTTTTTCAGGGCTTCTAATACTTCTTCTTCTTTTATTTCTTCACTTTTTCACTTTCCTATATGTGTTCTTCAGTATTTATTTTAGCTCCGTCTTCTAATGTTCTATTATGCCTCTCTTCTATAGTTAGCATTTCTTGGAAATACTCTTTCCATCTCTCTATGATGTCCTCATCGTTTCTTAACATTTTCCATCCTTCGTTTTTATATAATGAGCTATTTGTGTTTTTCCTTTCCGGAGAGTTCTAAGTACCTTATAAAATAGTTTTTGGTTTCCTAAGCTATCCTTTTCCATCCTTACACCAAATTCTTCCCAAGCTTTTATTTAGCTATCCCATCATTAATAGATCTTTCATTTCTACTCACTACTTCTCTAGTGTATTTATAGATATTCTTGTGCTCGAAGAAGGTACATATTTGTTATTATCAGGTCATTCTGTATACAAAAATCAATCAATCGTGAGCCATTATTGTTGCTTTTAGTCTACCCATATCTTCCTATTACTTCTCCCGATTCCTCTGTTTACCTTCCCACTCTTTCTTTAAAGTCCCCTATTATTAGCAACCTTCCCCTACTATCTTCTTATGTTTCTTCCAATTGACTTCTGAGAGAAGTCTTCTTTCTTTTGTGTCGTTTCATCTTCATCTGGCCAGTAGACAACAACAAGGGTTATTCTTGTTTGTTTCTCCATTTCCATTTCAACCTGTAGTATTCTTTCAGAGACACCGGTCCATTTATGTATGTATTTTGCCTTTTCCTTTCTAATGATGCATCCTACTCATTTTTTAGCGCTCTGCGATAGCGCTACCCCGCTGTATAGCAAAATATGTCTTTCTTCTATTTCGATTTCCCCCTTCCCTTTTTTCTTTGTTTCTGTTAAGTCTAGTAGTAGTCTAGATCTGTTTTCTCGAATTCATCTATCACTTCGTGCTCTTTTACTGTTAAGCTTGTAGTGTTCCATGTGACTATTTTCAAGTACCTTTTGCTTTTACATTTTTCCATTCCATTTTTACTTCTTAGGTTTTTCTCGCTATTGATTTCTTGTGTAGTTTGTCCTTTTTTCATATCTTTTATTATTGACGTGTCCGTCCTCATGCATCCCTTTTCGTTTTTATTGTTAATTCGTTTTTTGGAGTTTCGTCTTTCTGTTTTATTTCTTCTAGCTCATTGTTTTCTGTGTTCCATTTCCATTTCTTTCCATCTATAAACAGCTTTTGATAGCCACTTTTAACTGTTCTCCTCTCTCTCTTTCTTCTCTTACTCTCTTTCTAATTTGTATTTCTATAGCCCTTTCTTGTTTAGTTAAGTCGTTGTTTATGAATATTTTCTCTCCATTTGATTTTCTTAATTTGGATTTGTGTTTCATTATATCTATTTTATCATTTATGTTTTCTAATTCAATTATACAAACTTTTGGTCCCGTGTCAATTTTTAGTTCTTCTTTTATAAATCCTTCCATTTCCTGTATGATTTCCGCAGCTTTATTTGAATTAGTGGTTATTCCGTATATTACTAAATTGTTCCGTCTCTTATCCCTTTCTATTTGTTTCAGTCTCTCTGTGGTGCTTTGTAGCTCTTTTTTATCTCTTTGTAAGTACTTTTTATGATGGTATTCTGGTCCTTTAAATTTTTGTTTTCCTTTTTTAATATTTCAATTTCTTTATAAAATTTAATTTGTTCCGATTTTATTTGGTTCACATGTATCATTAATTGTTCTAACATAACTAGCACTCTGTCTAGTTTGTCCTCTTCTTTTCGTTTACAGCTTGATGGTGATCTGGTTGTCTTCTTAACTTTATTATAGTTCGTTATATCCTCATCGCTACCTCCCTGTACAGCTCCTCCTTTCTTTTTTCTCCATCTGTTGATGGATAAAGAACGCAAAATAAAATATTGCTCCGTTGTATCTCTCGACGTCCAGAATGCTTTCAATTCCCTTTGTAGAACATCTATATTAAGATCCCTCGCAGAAACAATGTCCCTAGACTTATATACTTCTGCTATACAGCCACTTGCCGCAAGGGTAGGTTATCGGTCCCTTGCGGTGAAATATCCCCTACGATGTTCTCTTTCAATTCGAAATGCTAGAGAACTCGTCGATCACTGCGTACGCGGATGATATCACCGTCGTGACTGCCAATCGTACCAAGGCCGAGTTGGCACGGTCGATTCAAGTTTCCTATGATCGTATTCAAAACTGACTAACGCCCATCCCTACCGAGAAAAACCCAGATCATGTTTGCAACTGCGAATAGGAGACTAGATATCGAACATATCAGGGGTGCCATCAAGAAGGACATCAAGATTCTTGGCGTCCTTCTAGATAAACACCTTCGGTTCACTCAGCATGTCAAGTCCGTAATTCAGCAATACACAGCTATCGCCAATAACCTCGCACGGCTAATGCATAATGTACGCGGTCCATCCCCTTCTAACCGGCGTTTGCTAGCGCACGCTGTACTCAACGTGGCGCTGTACAGAGCAAAGTTCTGGTGAGAAGCTACCAGGTTCAGCTCCAATTGAAACAGTTGCGCCGGAGATTATCTATAAGGGTGACTTATAGAACTGTTCCTTTCGAGGAAATCGGCGGTGTTGCTGGGATTGCTCCTCTGGATATCTTGGCAAAGGTTAGAGCGGGAGTGTTATCTAAAGACGCGGAAAGTTGAGTGGCAGAGACGATGGGAATCGGTCACATAATGGACTGTCCTTTTAATCCGGAACGTCAAAAATTAGGTGAATAAAATCCACGGAGAAACAGATTACTACCTCATTGATAAGATGTCGGATTCCTTATGCGCGGACTGCGGAGAAGAAGACGACAAAGCTCACGCTACTTTTCACTGCCAACGATGGGCAATCCTAGAAACAACACTTGAGAGAGAAAACTTTGGTCGTCCTTTACTCCGCAGAATGCGGTGGAGCATAGAATCCTCCAAAAAGTGGGAGCTAATTCGCGGCTACGTCTTTTTATTACCGTTTTATCGACTAACGCGGACGAAGACAGCTCATAAACTCAACTTATTATGTATTTTAAGCTGCCAATACAACAATTCTGTACAAACCATAATACGTAATTCTGATATCTTAATAAATTAAAAACATACACCCCTGGAACGCTCAACCAGTCGGAAGAATGACTTGCGTCGGTTCCCGGCTGTCTCAGTGAAAAAGATTATGAAAGAAAAATTAAAATAATGTAATTTCGATATATTGTGCCTGCCAGATTTAACAATTTTTTTTAGAATAATATAGTATAGAAACACGTTGGTAACAGCACCAACTAACATCTGTGTGCTCTATATGTTCTACATCCTTTGCAAATATAAACATTTGATTATTATAATAATGTTAACAAGATTTTTTTAGAATAAGTGTTTAGTTAAAGCGTATCATTAATCCACAGTTTGCTACATCGTTGATGAAATAATTCCGTATGCTAACGAACAAACAAATAAATCGATTACTTTGGTACCAATCACACGTTACCAGGTGAACAAAAGTAATAATCTGATGCTGAAACTCTGGGTATACAATTGGTAAAAGATGCAATGAGCCAAAACCAGTGTTTAGCAAAGAATCCAGAAGCAAGTAAAAACGAATATGATTGGACGTTCAAAATAAGATTGAATATTAATGTAAGTTAAAGTTTCCAAAAATGTTTTTAAACCATTTATCTTTTTGCAAGATGATAGTAAGACATTACAAAGGCCATAACTTAAAACAATTTATAAAAAATAATTCAATAATAATAATAAGTCAAATGACCCTTTATGAACAAGTATTGCTATAAACATATTGTGTATAGTAGGCAATCCATGCGGACAATTACATTAATTGCTCAAAATAGTAAAATAGAAAAGATTTTGTACCAGCGGTATTATACGCGATAACAAAAGAACAATCGTAATAGTAAAATAGAACGATGATAAATGCGTCACAATCAGAACTAAATTTGAGCATATGAAGCCATCATTTATTATTATTATGTGAAAGATTAAATTAAAACCATGCGCCTGCTTCTACAACCAAAAGTAGTCAAAATATAATAAGAGGTTATTTTTTAAGGTCCGATTGATCGTAAAATTAAAACTCCCGTGAAAATAAAATATGTTTTATCTGCAGCACGTTGTCTGAAACAAAATGCTTTCCTCTAGCCAGCATTTCATGTGAACACAGAGATAAAAATCAAAGAGAGTCAAGTCCAAGCTGTATGTTGAGTGGTCACGCTGTACAAAGCTGCAGTTATGATAATGAAATTAACTCTCGCCCCGTGACCATTCTGTATTTCATCGTGTTAGCGTTAGATAACTGTTAAGGCTATTTGTAATAATCGGACAACATCTTGGGAACCCATACAGAAAGCCGACTCTAAAATTTCGGAAAACGAATCACTCAACACAAAAATTGCTGCTGTTTGCTGCGACTCATGAAAGTTTTATCGTACACATTACTCATTCGTCGATAAACTTTAAGTGCATTGCTGAGATGTTTGACGGGCATACTAGACGCAAAGCTTCATCGAACTTTTACTGTGGTCTTAGCATCTCGATCGATCGTAACTTGAAAAAAATAGCTATTGTAAATACATGAATGCCGTCGATTAAGTTAGAAACAAAAATGGTATTGGTCTTTGATTACTTGTATTGTAGATATATGTAGCATTGAACTTGCTACATTCCCAGCAGAATGTCGGAATACCGCTGTTTAACCTAAAATTAGAATATGGCAAGCGGGTTCAAAAACGTAAACCAATTAGTTTTCTTCTACATCAAAAAGAACATTCATAATGTTCGGTTTGATAAACAGAATGCAGAAAAAAAGCAATCATCGCCGTTGTCGCCGTTGTGTTAAATTTGTCGGTTTGTTTTTCAGAAAGTCTCTGTATTCACACTTGTTTTAAATAAACATTTTTTTTTAAAATCGTTAATGAATTTGTATTTATTACGATTTTATCTCGTCTTGTAATCGATTTTTCTTTAACATGACTGTAGTTGCTTCGTAACATAGTAAGTTTATAGTAGATTTTAAACTTCGTAGAAAATCTTTAAACTCTAAAATTCCAAGTTTTTGTATGTTTTACATTTATTTTCTAGTAACTCGACCTTTTTTCATTCTTAACATTAATTTATGGATACATTAGTATTTGAGTTTCAAAAATCGTATAGTTCGTGGTAGTCATTTGATCGCCTTTTCAAGATGTATTTGGTCAGTTTAAATTCGTTATGGGACCTTTGTCAAAAATGCTTTTTCTTCATTGGTGAGAAAATTACGTCATGCTTTCGTTATTTTAAAATCTTATACGTAATAGTTTTGCTACAATGGGGGTTGAGAAAATTTTGTAAGTATCGGTGTAAAAATTAACTTAAAAACGAAAAAAGGTGCAAGTTGCGGCTTCACGTTTTAAACTGGTATAACATGAAATTCTAAGAGAGTCAGTGCACTTCATCTCGTAATGTACGATTTTGTTAAATTCATGTTTTAAGCAATATTTTTTTGTGTCGATCTGGTGGGTTTCTCGTACAATTGTATAACCCCAATTTCGCAATCTTGCAGTTTAAAAAAAATTAAACGTTTTAACCACCGGTTACTACCACTACCACTTGAAAGTGTCTGCAACTGCAACCTGTCACCTGTACTGCCCGCTATATTGACGTTGGCTTCGAGGTCTATCACCAAGAGCCGAATTAAGTCAAGGTATTTATCGTTTATTGTTAATTGTGAGTGTGACCAAAGGGCTATATAATTTTTGTAAAAACATAACTTTTTCAATTTCCAACAGTTTTCATAAGAGTATATAAACCTCAGCCTCAACAAAATCTGTTAGAAAATAAACTAAGCAAGTGGAGTAAAATATTTGTTTAACTAGATGAATATTCAATGGTCTTACGCCTTTTTTAAACACGTTTATTATCGTATCCGTAACAAAAATTTAAACGCTTCGTGAAGTTGTACATAACTACCTACGTCTAAAACGTTGAAGTCATAGAAATAAATAAATCAAATTTAGAGTAATCTCAATTGCAAACAAACGATATACAATTGAGCCAAGAGAAATCTGGTTCTAAAGTCTACAAATTTTAAAGATAATTCTAACACCTCCTTAAATGCTTCATTAAGAAAGCAACCGAAAACCAAACTCAAAAAGCAATAAAATCATAGTTAGTCATTTTAAAGAGACAGATTCGAGTCTTTGTTCTCAAACGACTATGTATGTCACAATCCGCATTTACATTAAAGAAAAATTTATACAATTTTGCTTTTTAAAAAAATACAATCCATGAAGTCCACAGACATGTATTTTGTAAATACCAAGTTAGGTTATTTAAACCCCAGACCTAGGCTATTTTTGAGCGTCTAGAGCAAAGTGAAGTCGGAAGTACATTGTAATTAACCACAGATATTCTCTCTGCAGCCCTGTTCGCAGTTATTAACTACTTATGCACCAAGGGCGTTATTACGATGATTACGACCAAAGGGTAACGTGATGCAGCCCGAGGGATGTATGTTGCTCGATGAGCGTAATCATCCAGTAACGCCAGTAGTGCATACATACAGATTTTAGTTTTCATTTTATATAAAATAAAAACCAAAAATGAACAATTACCGTAAAACGGAGTGACTTCGGACAGTTTTTGCAACCTTTTTAATCACACACTAAACACCAAATCCTAATTTACGCAATTTTTGACCAAGGGGTATCTAGAATCTTGTAACATTTTTGTCGCCTTAAATGTTTGATATTTGCTTTTAGTTATTTCTTCGTCCAAATGAGATGAACCGAATGAAAAACAATTTTATTAAACACCTTGAGATTATTCTTGACGACTGTAAAATGAGCTAATGGCAAGGAGTCTGTATCGGAACCAGCTGATGGAACGTTTTGGCGTTTTCTAGATTTTTGTACACCAGACATGGACGGCATATTCTCTAGTAGTTTGATTTTGTCTTTAATCGTCGATCGAACATTCATATATGCAGAGATGAATGGCTTTCCTGGTTAAACATTAATTCGTTTGCACCTGTTTGGTCTTGTTTGTACTTCAGAGTTTCTGTTTTCTTTGAAAAACTATTGTACCTCTTTTTGGATTATGTTAAGTCAAAAGCCTTTAAGACAGACGTTTTAAAACTTACTCTGGATTCGGAGGGCCAAATACCCGAGGTGCAAAACCCGGACAAGAGTTTTTTTTTAATTTGTTTTAACTGCCTCTTAAAATTTCCTGAGAAGTTTTAAACAGCCTTTCTTCTGAAATAGACATTTACGTTTGGTCTTCCATTCAGTCAAAATTTTCTTACGTGCTTTTTTAAAACGTGCAAAAAACAACATCTAAGGGCTGGCAGAAAAGTGTAGAATTCGGTGAAAGTAAAATAAACTTTATATTCTAACGTTCACGTTCCTCAATTACTTCGACCGTTAAGTGACTGGATAAGTTGTCACCAATTAAAATTTTTGGTTGGTCCCTTTTTCTAAAATAAGGTAAGACTATCTAACAAAACCATTCCAAAAAAGTTCTTGAATCAAACCATCCTAAACTGTTCACACTGTAACCACATCCATTCGGCCCATGCTTAATAACAGTGTTTAACGCAACGAAAGGTGGAAGACATTCGTCACTTGCCGAAGCTGACATCATTACACTTACGCTAGATTTCAAAGAATCCATTATTCTATCGCAATGTTTCGATCCTCTTTTACAGATCGGGTCATCACTGAAATTACTCTCGTCATAGTTAACTATAAGCATTAATTAACATTCTACAGGAATGTTCAGAGCTCTGCCATTATCACTTTAAAATTGTACGGAGAAAAAGGAAATCCTTATTCTGCTGCCAATTCAACGGCTACAAGCAACCTTCCTGCTTCTGAGAATAATAATGTCTAGCCTCCGAATGTTTTGACTTAATTCTGTCGCTAATAATGGACTTCGCAACACCATGAAATTCGGCAGCTTGCCGTATGCTCCTACGAG
The DNA here is from genome assembly GCA_035610365.1 of Aquatica leii. Lineage (NCBI taxonomy): Eukaryota > Metazoa > Arthropoda > Insecta > Coleoptera > Lampyridae > Aquatica > Aquatica leii. Next base: position 61,949,215 of record CM069436.1, read on the forward strand.
TTTTCACGTCACGAATGGCATCTTCCAATAACATGAAAAAACGGAATTCTCGTTATCACTCGGTATAAGAAATGCCTTTAAAGATAAATAATCGATAAAAAATTCTTAGTAGTAAGAACAAAAATTGTACAAAAACATGCAGCTGAGATAGTCTCAACGTACTTTTTTTATTATTATTTAATTAAGAATCCCTTCAAAACAAAAATCACCAAAAACAGAAAACTGATCGCGACAAACGACCGCAATGCCCCATTATTTGTAAAAAACTAACCTGCAAACGTTTGATAAAGTCATATATGCGTGCCGCTGTAAACATATATGCAAAAAACAACTGCTTGTTGTTCGAAGTCATACGGCATTTTAGTTTCTATTACAAATCTATCTATTAGTATAGAACAATAAATAGTTTGACGTTTAATTACTTACCTGTCAAATTAATTTTACAGTCACAATGAATGTGGAAGAATTGTTCAAATATGATGAAGAAAACACAAAAAGAAATAGAAGATTTGTTATCATCTAAATCTACACAAAAATATGAAAAGAAATGTCATTTTTGAGTAGGTACACAATATTCTTATTTGATTTCTAACGCTATCGCAGTGTCCATCAATCTCTATCACACGCATTTGTATTTCTACAAAAATATAAAACCCAGAACGTAAAAAACCTTTTTGAAAAAAAAAGAAATACATTTTACGCGTTAGACAGTCAACTTCTATATGTATGTAGTTGTACTTTGCAACCGCATAACCGTTTCATGTGTTCTCTATAAAATAGCTATTATTTCTATGTCGGCTCTTATTGTTCCAATCTTCATAATGTATTTTTTTACATCATTAATTATTAATAAGTAAAAAAAAATTTCATTCCATATAAGTAATTTCCCGTATGTTTTGTGTCAAAAGAAGACCCTTTACATGAAATAAACAGTTAATTACAGGGTAGTTGAAGCGACAAATAAACTATTTAATTTGTAAAAACCTACCCCTCAAAAAGTAGATATTCCCTTGTATGTAATAACAGTTAAACTTAGTTACAAAACTTGAGGGTGCAATTATTCAAATAGGAACTTTTAAATCACATAATATAAAGTGAGATTCAACAGAATTTTAAAGTTTTTCTTTTAAGTCATATTTTACTGCACGGATTTGCCATCAAAGTGCTTGGCGTCCCCGTAGTTTTTAGCAGGAAACGCTTTGAACGAGTTTTATGATTCCCGCGACGGTTTACCTGGATGCCTACGGTTAAGACATTACTAAAATAAGTTATAAGTTTGTTTTTACTTTTGTTAATTCTCCAACAGCGTTTGGCAAAAAAAATATTTTAAACATTAGCAGAAAAACAGATGTAAAAAAGAAGTAGACATTAAGACAAAGGAAAGCAAGGTTTTCGTAAATGTTATTAAAATTCGAAAAGCGTTTGTGCGCGTGTAAAATATTGTCAATGTAGTTGAAGTAGCAATAACAATATTCTTATAGTGCCGGTATACCAATAATAGCCACTTCAGGGAACGAGATTCTCTCTAACTAAACCACTACATGCCTTTATTCTACCTACAGCTCCCATTTATAGAGATATATAACCCCAAGGAGTCATTGAATATTCCGTTTTGCAATTTCTATCACTTTAAATATTTTTAAACTACTACTTTTTAATGTATTTATTGTGGGGGAATATATATTTCAAAATATCTGCTTAGTTTATATATTTATAAAAATCCTTAATATGTAATTTGGTTTATGTAGAGTAAACAAGTTTTATTGATTGACGGTTTCTACTTTAGAATTATCTTGCAAATGTATGTAAACGTTATGCCGTAACCACATCGAGTTGACAAAACAAAAGTAAAACAAAGACTCGGCGTTTCGAGACAAACTAATGACAATTTCAAAAAATTTATGAGCCTGCGCCCAAATAAAACTGAACTAGGTGCATTTATCATATTGAAACGTTTGAGAAGTTATTCTAAACTTTGAGAGCCTTCTCAACGCTTTTGTACATTTCCAGAACGTATACCGAAAGATATGGAACATTCGAGAACGATTTCCAAAATGTATAAATGCGGCACAAACAAATCAGAGACCAGTTATTCTCGTAACGTGAAGACGGCAGTGTTAAGAAGATTATTTAAGTTTAAATAAATAAGTAATTATCCGCGGACTTTATCTTCGTGTAAGTGATAGTGCGATATAAATTAGTGTAAGTGTTTTTATTAAATATCTTTAGATTTAATTAAATTCGGTTAGTTATAAACGTGTATATATTTGTAGTATAAATAAATTAGTTAGTTTATAATAAACGTGACAATACCAGGCGTAGAGTATCAACAATGCCATGTTTATTAAGAAAAATTAAAAAAGAAAAGGCAGAAGAGACGGATGGGACGCAAAGACAACAATGGAAATATATAGGAGAGAGAACAAAAGGAAGAATAGGGAAAATTTTAAATAAGATATGGTCAGGTGATGGGTTTCCGGATGATTGGAAAGAAGGAATAATATGCTCAGTTTACAAAGAAGGAGACAGAAGAGAGGTGAAAAACTATAGAGGTATAAGTGTGGCAAATGTGGGATATAAAATTTATATGACAATTTTGCAAAAAAGATTGGAAAGAGATGTGGACGAAAAAAAGATCTTACCAGACTGGCAGACAGGATTTAGAAGAGGGATAAGGGCATTAGATAATGTATACATATTAAAACAGATAGTAAACAAAGAATTAGAAGTGAAAAGAGGGAAAGTTTTTGCGTTATTTCTGGATATAAAAGCAGCGTTTGATAATGTAAATAGATGTAAATTATGGAATATATTAAAAAAGAAACAGATAGAGGAAGAACTAGTAAGGAATATAGAGGAAATATATAATGAGACAAAGTGCAAAGTAAGAATAAATGGAAAGTTAAGTAAAGTGAAGTGAAGCTTAGTCCTAGTTTATTTGCTGTATATTTAGACGATTTAGAGAAAGAGTTGATGGGGCAACAAAATGGAGGAATAGTATTGGAGGGGTTAAAAGTGTGGGTTTTGGCGTATGGGGATGACAGTGATTATAGTGGAAAAAAAGATAAACGAAGGAGATGATAAAGACAGTAAAAAAGTATCCGGAAAAAAAGTGTTTAAGTGTAAATGTGGAAAAAACAAAGATGGTGTGGAAGTGGGGAGACGAGGTAATAGAAAGTATAAATGAAGTGACGTATTTGGGTTATCGAATCAGATACGACAATAAAGATGAGGCTCATATAAAGTGGTTGGCAAAGAAATGTAATAGAATAGTAGATCAGGTGTGGGGTATAGGAGGGACGGGATTTGGGAAGCAAATAGAAACAAGAAGATGGTTGTTTAACAAATTAATAAATGATCTACGGGGCGGAAATATGGGGGTGGAAGGAATGGGAGGAATTGGAAAAAGTACAAGAAAAATACTGAAAATGGACGTTAGGATTAGAAAGGAAAACGCCAGGGTACATAGTAGAAAAGGAAATAAAGTTAGAAAAGATAAGAGTACAGGCGGGGAAGAGAGCAATGTATTACAAAAAACAAATGAAAGAAAGAGAAGAATGTAAATTGCTTCAAATGTGCTGGAGAGAGGTAAATAATGGAAAAATTAAATATGGACAAGATGAAAGAAAAAGGTACTATGAAAGAGTTGGATACGCGAGAGAAGAGGTAGAGAAAATAAGGGACCGGGAAGGGAAATAAAAGATGAGATAATAAGAACAGATAAGGATATACAGAAACAAAAGCAAGAATACTAGAGGGAAAATATAATAAAAGATACTGGGAGAAGGAGGAGGAGTAGGATGGATGGAAGAAGTTAGAAAAAGGAGGAAAAGACTACATGTAGTGTATATGTATATAGAGAATTGATTAGCGGTGGAGGCTTTAAGATTATTATTTTTTTAATTATTATTAATTATTTATTTTTTACTTTTTACTTAAAAAATTCTTTTTTACGACAAATGAAGATTATTCTATACTAGAAGAAAATTTAAGAAAACCCAAAAGAAAACATGACGGTTGATAGTATACAGAAAAAACTTATCAAAAAGCCGATGCTTGGAATGAACTAGCAACTGCGTTAGAAACTAGAAAAAAAAGAAGAGAATACAAAAAATAAGTTGCTATTAAATAAAAATAAAATAACCAAGAAAACGCCTTTATGATTTCGTAGCTCCGTTTTGAGTTTTCTTAAAAACAAAAAACAATCCAAGTGAAAGTCTATGAACCAGATAACCATATGCTGAAGTAAGTTTATGTTTATGAAGTGCAACAAAGAACGATTTCAAACTCTTTTCTCCACTTACATTTTAGTAGTTGTTGTTCCAATGCTGGATATTAATTTTTTTAGGATTATAACTGTTTGCAAACGATAAGCAATGGTGAATGCGTAGAGCGGTATTCTTACACAAGTATGAATTACACGGTTCACCAAATGTAAAATATGTATCGGTAACAGTAGCACTTATAACAAATAACAAATTTTATTAGATAATCTAATAATCGCATATAAACGTACTTGAAACAAAAATGCACCAGCTAGCTCAATTAAATTTATTTAAATCCAAACACAAAAATATAACATACAGAGCAATAAAACTATATTACAAATTATATTAAGATCATGGGAATTCTATTGTTACTGTCAAATTTCATAATTTCAATTTGAAAATTCGCAAAAGTTAAATTTAGGAGTTAGGACGCCACAATATTTTTTTATAAATACATTGGAAATAAATATTGAAATCCGACAAGATAAATAACCCATGAACATAATAAAATCTAATTTTACCTTAACAAAATATAAAAACAAAGTTCAGAATTACTTGCGTTAAGCTTAAGTTTCGCAATGCGGTCTATGACGTGTTCAAGATCTGATTCATGCGATGATGCAATAATGCGTACTCTTCGAAATGCGTATTAAACTTCCAAATTTTCTATATTTTATCCTGATTGATCTAATATTCGTATAGATCCATTAACCAGAATATTGTAACACAAACGTAACATATCATAATCATCAATTTGCCAAAATCCAAATTAAATTACTTCGGACGTAATTATCGAATTCAAACCGTAAAAAACGTAAATCCTTTGGAAATTCTTCGAAAAAGCGAGGTTGCATAAATCATATCGCAGTATCACATTTCAAAAACCAAAATCGTAAAAAACATAAAAGACGTGCGTATCCAAACTACATTTTTGTAACCATAAACGAAATCACATGTACACAAATCAATAAGCGTCGTATAAATCAGAGAACGTAGTCGTACCAAAAACTTCGTATGTAGAAAAAAAGGAATACGTCAGACGTCAAATTTGAGTATACACTATAACGGTACATCTTATTTCGACGCGGCCACTTCGACGCTCCCACTTCGACACCGCCGTTTCGACGCGAGATCGTTTCGACGCGAGATCGTTTCGACGCGATCTCATCTCGACGCGACCTCATCTCGACGCGACCTCATCTCGACGCGAACTCATCTCGACGAGAACCCATCCTTTAAATCATGAATTTTGTATTTTTGATTCATTAAATGTTATGGTAATTTCTTTAATGTAATGTAAGTATCGGCTTGTATCTAAGGGTACTTATTTTGTTTAGTTATAAAAAATGCAATATAGGTTACTAAATAGGTCAAAGACAATTAGGAAAATATTGCTACATAATATAAAGACGTGATTTGATACTATGGCAATAGAAAAGAGTCTTTAATATGTAATAAAATTCACAGTGTCAGTGATCTTTAAACACATATATTAAAACAATAGCTTTGCTAATGTTTGTTGCAGCGGTCATGTGTGCAGTGAATAATTTAAAAAAGTAACTTTGTAAGTTGTTTATTGACAAGTTCTACAACTGTGGTAAAGACGGTATCTAAACGTAGAAAATGTTACAATACTTGGAATTTCATTTATCCCCTAAAAATAGAAATTTTGCATACCTAACAATAATTATGAGAATGTTTTTAAAGGTTTGCTGTTGGGGTTTACCTGTACAACGGCTTAGTTTAACAATACTCAATACTATCTAAGTTTAAGTATTTATTCTTTGCTTATTGTCCGGTTGATTCACGCTGTGAAAGAGGATTATAAAACAATAAATTATGACGGAAGAAAATGAAATGGGTAATGGGACTGGTGGTTCGCGTAGCTTATTAGTCTTTACATTACATTCACAATGATACGTTCAATTCGTAATAAAGAAAAATATGAGCATAATGGATACTTGTATTGCTTAGATAAGTTAATTAGTAATGGATCTAAAAAATCGTGGCGATGTGATGTTGAAATAAAAAAAAATAAGCGATGTAAAGGTCGTATTTATACAGACACTCTAAGTGGTGAATTTATTCGGGTTGTTAGTGAACACTGCCATGGAAGTGACGCTGCGCGAGTCGAAGTGGTCCGCACAATTAACGTAATTAAACGTAGAGCCATTGAGAGTCTAGAAATCCCAAGCCAAATTCGTACAAATGCCACTCAAACAATGACGATTGGTGCTATGGGTTGTTTTCCAAATCAAAATGCTGTTCGACAAATAATTTAGCGTTCAAGACGAGCAATTGATGTAGCTCCAGCACAACCTCCTGATCGTGCCTCTATTGAAATTCCAGACAATTACAGAAATTATGAAGAAGAAAATTTTTTGTTGGCCGATTCTGGAATTGGTGACGAGAAGAGAATTCTCATTTTTGGCAAGACTAATATTCAAACTTGGATCTTGCACGTAAAGAAAATTTACGTTGATGGAACCTTTAAACTCGCTCCAAATTTATTTCAACAAGTAAGTAAGAATCCCTAATTGTCCAGAACTGCTATTTTGATACAGGATGTCAGGCCATATTTTCAGAATGCTTTTACTTTGTAGTTTATACGATTTTGGGAAAAATGGTCAGTTAGTTGTACTTAAAACTATAAGAAAGCGATTCCGTAGGTACTCATTTTTGAACTTGAAATTTAATATTATTTCTGATAATAAGGTTTTTGTGGGTATTGAGTATAATAAATTCAAAATTTTCATTTGATTAATTTGCAGAATTATTTTAACTTTGATTTGAGTTTTGTAATTTAATTGTTTTTTCAGATCTTCGTCATTATGGCAGAACGCAGTGGTTTCGTTTCACCGATTTTGTATGTACTACTGCCAAACAAAGAAGAGGATACTTACACCCGCATGATCCGTTTAATTTGTGGTATTTGGCCTACTTTCCAGCCATCTCATATATCTCTCGATTTCGAACTTGCTGTGATTAATGGTTTTAGATCAACGTTTCCTCTTGCGGAGTTGAATGGATGTTTATTTCATTTAGTAAAAAATTTAAAAAGAAAATTGACAAAAGAAGGACTAATAGGACAATACAATGCTTTGGCGTTTGTCCCAATTAATGGAATAGAAAATGGGTTAGAAGTGTTGAATAATGCATTGCCAGATGAATTAGGGCCAATTTTGGACTATTTTGAGGACACGTACGTTGGTAGAATGCAGCGCAATAATCGTCGACGGCGTCCTTTATTCGATCCCGAAATTTGGTCTTGTTATACGCGTACGTTAAACAATGAAGCGCGCACAAACAATTATGCTGAAGCGGCTCATAGACGTTTGCAGGCCGAATTTGGAGTAGATCACCCAAATTTATGGAAATTTATTGATGGGATTCGGGCTGTTCAAAAATCTATTGACCAACTATATGAGCGTTTTGTTCGCGGCGATAACGCACCAAGGAAACGTTGTAGGTACCAACAGGCAGATACACGTATTTTGGCGTTAGTTCAGGATTTTGAAAATCGTGAAATGTTAGAATACCTTAGAGGCATCGCACACAATTTTCGCATAGATTAAAATGCATATTATTACTTATTTTTTATTATATCTATAATTATTTTTTAATAAATATTTGAATCTGGTTTTATTTCTATATTGATGATATGTGTCGAAATACCTTACTTTTAGTTTGAAGTAAAGGCGGTATTGCGGTGTGTTCTAGCGTTGGGATGAGCTCGCGTCGAGATGAGCTCGCGTCGAAATGAACTCGCGTCGAGATGATCTCGCGTCGAGATGATCTCGCGTCGAAATGATCTCGCGTCGAAACGACGGTGTCGAAATGAACGCGTCGAAACGAGCTGCTTCGACACTATAAACTGCATCTACGACGTTATTGACATCTACTGTGTAAAAACCATACAAATCATACTTCGAGTTGCGTTGTTTTGAGCGGACCATGAAAGCGTCTTGGTGAAATATAGCGATCATTTGTTTACGTATTGTTTGCTAGTAGCCAGCAAAAATTCTAGAAATGAAACTTACCTATGTTTTTATGCAAACTATTTTAAATATTTTTTCTAAGTTTTGGACAACCTCGTAGTCATCGTATGTGAAGAAAAAGTCCTACGTTAGGTGTTAATGTAAAGAAAGGATTTGAAACCAAAAACGTAGTTTACAATAGCCGATAAAAAATATCCCAAATCGCCGCTGTAAAAGAAATCTGCACTACTCAGAATGACTTTATTCAAAGTTTACCGTTGCCGCATCTACCCATACAAGAAATGTTTTACCTTGGACAGTTATAGGTTAACTGTTTTTGGATAAAAAAAAGTGTAACGTTAAACGCCTCCTCGCAGTGCACTCCGGATACCCTCTGTTTAGGCAGACGTGAACTAAATGACTAACGAGCCTTCGACCATGTTGTGTTGTTTCCTTTAAAACAAACATGTTTCCACCCAATTCCGGCGTAAACTTCGGCTGTGACATACCGTATCCCAACGTGGTAGGAGTCGTGACAAAACTAATCTTTTGATGAGCTCCCTTCTACTGCGCTGGAACGTCCGCGGGTTGAGAACTTAGTTGTATACGATCTAAATGGACGAGAACGGTTTGCTAAGTAGCTGTTGCCCTTAGAACAATACAAACTCGACCCAATTCCTTGTTTCCGTTTTTGGCAAAAACTGGAGACATGGTTCTCAGTCATTGTTTCTCTTTGGATTTACCATGCCGGTAAATCTGAATGTAGTTCCGACTCCGAAGTCCGGTTCGAACTTCAGACAGACATACATAGAACCTTATACTCTGCTATCAATCGTTTGTTAATGGATTAGACTGGAACTAGAGGGCGAAGGTTGTACAAACTACGAACGTTGCGAAGTAGCAGATGAATCCATTTTGTAAGACAAAGGAGACTGCGACAGTGACATGTCAAACGTGGTCCGGCAGCAACATGAGTATCTGAGAGAGATAGAAAGTCGCAGTGGAAACATCCGCTAGACAAAAGTTTTATGTATATCAAGAAATAGGCAAATTAAGCTTGTTCAATGTTTCTACATTACTTGTGAAACTTTTTATAAAAGTCCAACTACGTTCAATTTTTTGACCAAATTTAAGTACACGTTGCACTGCATCGATGTTGCAAAGACTTGAATATGTCGAATATTCCGGATTAGGATTACATCTTAATATTCAAATCTTCTGGAACGATTGATTCGAAGAAACAGATTTGACATAAATTCAATAAATATACGAATATTTGAATGTATTAAACAATGTTGCTTGATGCGAAGTAATAACATTCTGTTGAACTTTCATTGTTTATTATTTTGAAATGAATATACACAACGTTTCGATTGCTGTGGTATCTGCAATCGTCATCAGGTGAATACTAACAAACTTAGAAACTACTGGAGCTTATATACTAAAAACATGTTCGATGAAGCGTTCAAGCGTACAAAATCAATTTAGCGTAACAGATTAATTAATTAACAAAATTACTTAGTAAAGTTTAAGTTGTTTTAGAGGTTCGATAAGTGGTTTCCATATGTTGCTTATCTCGACACTTGGCTGGCTGAAAATTTCTTTGTTGTTGTTGATGAATGCCGCTTCTTTAAATTTCCGTTTGTACCAATGTTCCTCTCTGTGTATGATTTTTGCTTCCGACCATTTCATTCGATGTTGGTTATCCCACGAATGTTGCGCGATGCCGGACTTAGAAGTCTCTCCTCTCTGTGTGTGCGTCTGATGTTCTTTCAGTCTGATGTCAAGTGGTCTTTTGGTTTCCCCCACGTATGATTTGCCACATTCACATGGAACTTGGTAAATACAGTTTTGGGAATCTCGACTTGTTTGTGGCTTTGTATTGGAAATTATACTCCTAATGGTGGTCGATGATTTGAACACTGTATTTATGTTGTAACCTTCCGCTATACGTTTTATTGATTCTGATAAACCTTTGACATATGGGATGCTCAGCAGTGAATTGGGCAGTTCTTCTGTTTTAGGTTGTCCCATGGTGTTCAATTGCTTTTTCCGTAAAAGTTCTCTTACAATCTTTTCTGGATAACCATTCTGCCTTAGATCGTTTCTAATGCTTTGATTTCTTCTCGTAGCCCTTTCTCTGTGTTGCACAACCTGTACGCTCTGTCGATTAGAGATTTTACTACTCCCTCTTTGTAGATGTGGAATGGTTGGATTCAAAGTTGAGATATCGACCGGTGTGTGTCGGTTTCCTGTAGACAGTCGTTTCCATAATTTTCTTGTTCTTTGTTACTTGAACGTCTAAAAAGGAAGTGAGTTCTCCTTTCCTTTTCCATAGTGAATTTGATGGATGGTTTGATGTTGTTCAAATGTTGTAGAAAAAGGTCTAGTTGCCGATTACTGTGATTCCAAATTATGAAGGTATCGTCAACATATCTAAGCCATGTTTTGGGTTTGAATTTTGATTTCTCTATGGCCTGGGATTCAGACCAGGTCATGAATATGTTGGCGACTACTGGTGATAGAGATGAACCCATTGGCAGTCCTTCGTCTTGAGTAAAGAATCTGTCTTTCTCCTGAAAGTACGAGTTCTTGAGGCAACATTCTAGGAGCTTCATTATTCCTTCTACCGGCAGCGTGGTTCTTTCGTGGAGCTTTTCATCTTCTCGGAGCTTCGTTTGGATGATTTTCAATGCTTCTTCAACTGGCACATTAGTATAAAGACTTTCTACGTCGAAGCTGACTAATTGATCCCGTGGTTGTAGCTGTATTGTTTTCAGAATCTCAACGAAATGTTTGGAGTCTTTGACAAAAGATGAGCTGTTCTTCTGTAGTGGTTGCACAATTGGTAGTAGAAATCTGGATAGCTGGTATGTGGGTCCATTACGAGAGCTGGTTATCGGTCGAAGCGGCATGTTGTTTTTATGTATCTTCGGTAGTCCATATAGATGCGGTGGTTTGCTGTAGTGTGGTGTTAGCATCGTTCTCATCCTTGGTGTTAGATGTCTTTCGTAGAGTTTTAGGACTTGATAGATCTTCCTCTCCAAGCTTGCTGTCGGATCTTTCTTCAGTCTGCGGTAATTCCCTTGATTTAAGACGTCGACAAAGGGGCCGCAACTGTCATCATGGATGCCTCCACCTACGACCAAAAAATTGAAGACGTCTTAAATCAAGGGAATTACCGCAGACTGAAGAAAGATCCGACAGCAAGCTTGGAGAGGAAGATCTATCAAGTCCTAAAACTCTACGAAAGACATCTAACACCAAGGATGAGAACGATGCTAACACCACACTACAGCAAACCACCGCATCTATATGGACTACCAAAGATACATAAAAACAACATGCCGCTTCGACCGATAACTAGCTCTCGTAATGGACCCACATACCAGCTATCCAGATTTCTACTACCAATTGTGCAACCACTATAGAAGAACAGCTCATCTTTTGTCAAAGACTCCAAACATTTCGTTGAGATTCTGAAAACAATACAGCTACAACCACGGGATCAATTAGTCAGCTTCGACGTAGAAAGTCTTTATACTAATGTGCCAGTTGAAGAAGCATTGAAAATCATCCAAACGAAGCTCCGAGAAGATGAAAAACTCCACGAAAGAACCACGCTGCCGGTAGAAGGAATAATGAAGCTCCTAGAATGTTGCCTCAAGAACTCGTACTTTCAGGAGAAAGACAGATTCTTTACTCAAGACGAAGGACTGCCAATGGGTTCATCTCTATCACCAGTAGTCGCCAACATATACATGAACTGGTTTGAATCCCAGGCCATAGAGAAATCAAAATTCAAACCCAAAACATGGCTTAGATATGTTGACGATACCTTCATAATTTGGAATCACAGTAATCGGCAACTAGACCTTTTTCTACAACATTTGAACAACATCAAACCATCCATCAAATTCACTATGGAAAAGGAAAAGGAGAACTCGCTTCCTTTTTTAGACGTTCAAGTAACAAAGAACAAGAAAATTATGGAAACGACTGTCTACAGGAAACCGACACACACCGGTCGATATCTCAACTTTTAATCCAACCATTCCACATCTACAAAGAGGGGAGTAGTAAAATCTCTAATCGACAGAGCGTACAAGTTGTGCAACACAGAGAAAGGGCTACGAGAAGAAATCAAAAACATTAGAAACGATCTAAGGCAGAATGGTTATCCAGAAAAGATTGTAGGAGAACTTTTACGGAAAAAGCAATTGAACACCATGGGACAACCTAAAACAGAAGAACTGCCCAATTCACTGCTGAGCATCCCATATGTCAAAGGTTTATCAGAATCAATAAAACGTATAGGGAAAAGTTACAACATAAATACAGTGTTCAAATCATCGACCACCATTAGGAGTATAATTTCCAATACAAAGCCACAAACAAGTCGAGATTCCCAAAACTGTATTTAACCAAGTTCCATGTGAATGTGGCAAATCATACGTGGGGGAAACCAAAAGACCACTTGACATCAGACTGAAAGAACATCAGACGCACACACAGAGAGGAGAGACTTCTAAGTCCGGCATCGCGCAACATTCGTGGGATAACCAACATCGAATGAAATGGTCGGAAGCAAAAATCATACACAGAGAGGAACATTGGTACAAACGGAAATTTAAAGAAGCGGCATTCATCAACAACAACAAAGAAATTTTCAGCCAGCCAAGTGTCGAGATAAGCAACATATGGAAACCACTTATCGAACCTCTAAAACAACTTAAACTTTACTAAGTAATTTTGTTAATTAATTAATCTGTTACGCTAAATTGATTTTGTACGCTTGAACGCTTCATCGAACATGTTTTTAGTATATAAGCTCCAGTAGTTTCTAAGTTTGTTAGTATTCACCTGATGACAATTGCACATACCACAGCAATCGAAACGTTGTGTATATTCATTTCAAAATAATAAACAATGTAATTTCAACAGAATGTTATTACTTCGCAAATATACGAATACTCTCACTAATTCCTTGATTAAGATTTCCAATCTTGCCTCAAAATTTTTCGTTGTAATTAGACGACTCAAGTTAGTTTCACAAAAATACAATCGTTCCTTGTTTGTGCAATTAAATCCTACGCTATACAGATATTCCAATTAGTGATCTCCTTTGGTCCTAACTAATTAAAACTTGTTGATGATTCATTTTGAAACAACAACCTTCATCACTACTTAAGTTTGAACTTGAAATTATCTTTAAACTAAGTTGCAACTCCCGCAGACAGAAACTTTGCTTCCATATTTAAAATGACGGTAGAAGCCAGATCTCGCTGAAAGTTAGGTACATGATAATCATTTTTTTATAAAACTTTTTCCAGATTAATTTTAAAATAGAAAAGCTTCTTCTTAATTGAATAAATATCAAAAGTAGGTTTATTTGTTTCTTTGACGCACAGTCAAAAAGCCAATATTATTACAGCGCTCCGAAGCCCAGGCAGGGCAGTAGAGAACGAACCGAGCATTGTGAGTACACTCACGCGTTTTGACAGTCTTGGTACGCCTTGGCGAGAGTACACAACCGGCATTTATACATTTCACTAGGCAGAACATGACGAGAAAAACCCAGTGTCGCCAGCACACTCTCGCGTCAGGGTAGTCTCGACTTGCCTCGGCGAGAGTGTACAACCGACATTTATACATCTCACTGGGCAAGGCATTACGAGATGAGCCGAGCGCTGTTAGTACACTCTCGTGTTTAGTCGATACCCTTTGACGAGAGTATACAGCATTCATTACCTACAATTTTTTTTAGATTAATCCCAGACACAAATATATTTCAAGAATATTAACTATCAGCGAAGCTTTGTACTATAGAATTGTTTCTAATGTCCCATTATTTTTGTTTAAGTATAGGGTAAAAAAATGTAATAACGTTTATAGATACTTTAAAAAATCTACACCAATTAGAAATATTATCAAATTGACACTGAATTAAAACCGATTACTGCAAAAATACTAGGTAGAATCAATACGACTAAACAAACATTAAAGTAATTACCGTAATATGGAACTTCGGATTTGCTCACACGGAACCTTAATAAAACGTTCATCGTGCTACCATCTTTATTAGAGTTTATTACTTTCTAACTCTATCTAAACTGTTACAGCCAATTAATTTACGTCTTTCAGATTTAAACCAGGTTATCAACGTTAGTTTTAACTTATATGCATATCAAACTTTTTCCTTGTGCAGAACACTATTTTAATTATTTAATTTCTACAGCTTCGGTGAAATTTTATACACTAGCGTTATAAATTATAAAATTATTGAACGCTATAAACTAAAAAATGAAAACTTCCTTCATCGTTTTTAAATTAAGGTAAAAACGTCAAGTACAAAAAGGAAATATAAATCAAAAACTGTCCACACACGATGTTCACCTTTAACCTAATAATATCCTCAAATTTTGTTAAAGGTTGATAGTTTATATTCTAATATCAAAATTTTGTCCCGTACTAAGCGTTGATGGGCACAAGGGTCAGACAGTGCTTTTGGTTGTTTGCCAAATACCACCCGCCGTACTATATTTCACAGAAAGCATCCCTTATATTAGTGCCGCCGCGTTGTTCAATTTCAAAGACAGCGTACATCAAAGGTATGTCCACATCTCTTAGAAAATATACGTCATATTGCTACTTAAGCTCCCTTTAATACAATATTATTTCATAAATCAAGTTGACCTAAATTTTGCTAGCAAACAAAAATATGTTTCAATTGTTAAAGAAAAACGAGAAAAACTAATTTTAATTAAAATCAGCAACTGTTAGGCATTGGATGGTATAAAAGCGAATCTTATTTTATTGATCGTTGAATTAACAGAGTCCATTTTAGTTGATTTATGAAATAATTCGTCGTAGAAACTTCATGGCCAAATAAGTTTGCCAAAAATTAATATCCGGAGTTGAGAGCGTAAGTAAATTCTATGTTACTATGTAGGTCAGTTATAGACGAGCAAAAAGCCCAGAAAAATCCTCGTTCCTATTTTTCATTTTTATACGGAAAAATTACATTTACGAAATTGAAATATCAAGCAAGCCCGTATCTTTTAATTTCGTATTTTTCAAAAAAAATATTCTATAGGTTGCTACGAAAAAAAAACCTACTAAAGCTATCGATCCACTACCTTTAAAAGATTTTAACACAAACCGCTGAGACCAAAATTGAACCTCAATTAACGCAAAAAGATTATAAATCACGGTCAGTAATTTAGAATAATATAACCTCCCACTAATTTGCAGTAATGCATGCACAGTTTGTAGATAGGGCAATTTATAGCCACACGGAGCGACCAATCGATGTGCTGAACGAGCGTTACTATTACCGATAAGTTCGAGCGGGTAAATTTGCAGAAGCCTCTGGTGATGTACCGGTGATGGAGAATCTCCCTAAATGCAAATAGCTCAAGTTAATCGCTAGCCCAACAAACTTTCATAAATTATTTAAATCTCTTCAATTGATTTTTTTCATACAAATGACGTTTTTTCGTGTTACTGGTTTATGGCCTTTCTATAACCGCTCATAATTTTAATAAAGAGAAAATCTACAATTGATAACCTAAAAATATATTACCTATATAAAATATATAAAAAATACAGTTAAATTAAGAGTTAAGTTTTCCATGCCATTACTTATATGTGATATCTTAATTGTGCCAAGTGGTTTTTAAATATTGACAAAAAACGAGCGCATTTGTGTGTATGATTACTATCTCTTTAGTACATATATTGGGTCCAAACATTATTTCGAGTGTTCTTTAGTAAGGTAATCCCCCATTTCTTTTTGTATGCATTTGAAAAATGATTGTATACTCAACTCATAATTAAAGGAGACAAAGTTTTTGTTTAAGAATAAAGCTTTAGTGGTGTAAAACAGGTTTGTTAATAGAGACCGAAATCATAACAGCAACTGGACTTTCCTGTCCTGCAGATGTGTACTTCTATTTGCAAACATTCAAATTAAATATGTAAATTTACTGTTTATAATAAATTAAATGTGGCGCATCATATTAATATCATTTTTAAAATCGAAGTAACTTTCTAACAACAATATGGCCAGCAAGCAAAAAGTCTTAATTTTAAAGTAAAACTCAGTCTTTTGATATAAATTAATAAACCCATAGGAATGGTCTTTTGAATTATAAAATCTAGAGACGTCTCGAGCGGTAATTACGACCGCTTTAATAATACATTATTTATCAGAAAAACTATTTTAACTTGAACTTTGTTTTTGCGTATAGGAATAATTCTGTCATTATTATAAGAAACTCAATAAACTACAATTGCCAAGTTTTTTAAAGCAATTACATATTAAAAAAATGCATAACATGTTGTTATTTCTTTTTCACTGTGTGTCTGTCATAACAATATATTATTTATGTATTTTCTAAATCAATTTCTACAATGTTCAAAGTTTTATTTTAAAAAGTGTTTGTGTTAAAATAGATTTTCTAATATTTTAATTCAAACCTGATAAAGTGCGAAATTTACCTGGTACCGTCAGTTTTTTTTTAGTAGATTTTACTGCATACCGTTTGAAAGCTCTAACAATTTACTTTCATGCAGTGACTTCAGTTTTTTATTGCAATAAATGATTACAACGAAAAAATCATTTTTATATGTATGTTAATTTTTTGTATTAGAGCTACTAGTTGTTTATGAAGAAATATAAAAATTAAAGTTAACTAACGATAACTGTAAATAGCTATAAAGGTGGTAAACGTTGTAAGTCGATTTTACACCTGCGTAATTCAAACTTGCGTTGTATAAAACTGGGGAATGAAACCACAACGTAAAGGACATTGAGGTTAAAGCAATGACTAACGATGTTAAACAGCTATTCGAAGATGACTAGGTTTCAATCTTAAGAACTTGTTTGTTATGTTAAAAATCTTTCGATATAGGTCGCGTATTGTATGCATTTTGTCCCGGAACGCTCTCTTGCTACATTCGGAGTGTTGGCTGTCATTTTTTATTTTTTCTTGACATATCAATCTGCATTGAGAAAAAAAGGCCATTTTCGGTTAATGTAATAAGGATTGTACATAAAACTCTAACGTGTGCGTCCAGTGAGAATCTAGGGTCAAGTCGTTGACGTAATATGTGTGATGGTTTACTAAAATTTGGAGGCACACCTGCGATAGAAATATGAAAATCACTCGGAAGTTTGGCGCATTCGGTTACGACAATTCATTTTTGACTTACAAGCCACTTATTTGTGGTATCTTATATCTAATTACTTTCTTTTCTTTACACTTTCTGTTAGCAACCTTAGGAGACTTTTCAGGTCCGCCGATAGCTATCAGCATGACTACACAATCGTGAGTACAATTTCTTTAGTTTCTATTAATTCGTGTATTTGTCGAACCTAAAGTACGTGCGGCGTGGGTATAGATGTTATCACGACTAACAAACGCAAATTTTGGACAGTTACGAAAGTGCGATTTGTTTTTAGTGGCGGGTTCACTAGTTTCGCATCGAATCAAAGTTTAATTCTTTAATCCTCTAAAAGTTGCATCAGCGTTACTGATTGTGATATTTATCGACAAACTCTTAATTGTTACTATATATATGTTAGTCTCCATGCTATGAAACTAACAACTAACTGAGTTTAGCTCTGTGATTTCTAATTTTCATGTACATTTCCGGCAGGTTATACTTCCTTCTGATTTGCTCTCTTAATATGTTTTTTATGATGTTTCTTATTACTATCATTTTCGTCGTTTTTAATATCCTTCATCTTCGATGTAGATGTCAGTACAGAATTATAATTGCTTTGTATTTTGTTTATACACAGTGATGGATTGTAATTGATTTTAAGTACCGCTTATTGATTAAATATGTTCTCATCTAACTCGATATAAATAACTGGAATAACGTGCAATGCAAAACTACTGAAGCAAATACATTTGTATGCAAACCACAGTTGTGTGGTATTTCCTCCTCTTTCCGTCTTACTAATAGTCCAAAAAAAACTAAAACAAAAAATGAAACCCGTTTGATTTAAAAGTGATTTTGATTAAAGTCTTATGGTGAAATTTAAACTGTTCAACGACAACTAGTTACTTAAACCGTAACTACCTTTCCATGAAGTCCTAAACTGATCAATTTGCAATAGTGATTCTTTGTGCACAAAAATACGTGACGCTGACACAAACAAAATGTTTCTCAAAAGTTTTTTGTGTGTTTGAGTTATGTGCGTTGCATTTAATATAGAGTTTCAAAGAAAACTAAATTAATTAAATTCTCGAGTAAATTTTGTCTCAATCTATTTGTGTTTTTGTATTGTGTAAATTATTACAATTAATCGTATATTGTATAATGAGTAAGAAATGGTTGTCATTGCCAACGAGTATGAAAACTTGCAACCGAGCCGAAGGCGAGGTTGGCAATTTGTACAAGTTGACAATACACATTCCTTACGAATTATACACTATTCTTTTTCTACGACTCTATATTTAATTAATAATCAAAGTTAAACAGACTTTTACGAAAAAAATAACGCAGAAAATAAATAAACTAATTTAAAAATTTCTATTAGTAATACCTAAAATGACAATTAAAAAATTATGTCAAAACTTGTATTTATTTTATGTCAACTTGACAGCGTTTATACTATTAGTTATCTATAGAAAACTATAAATTAGTACGGAGGGTAGAAAAGTTGTCATTGGATTTAATGTCAGCGAAAGTCAATGATCTATCGACAAGTGACGCTGTCAAAATCCCAACTATAAAATAAGTTGGGAACAATGTCAGTATAATTCGTTCTTTAGGAGCTTGTCAGCGCTAGGATACACCGATGTGCTTCCACAACCATACTGACAGACAACCGTACTCTTTTATGTCGTGTAGACATTACCAACATATTTCTACCCTCCATACTAATTTATAGTTTTCTATATTATCATACGTAGTATTTTTATCACAGGATGGCGTTCCAAAAACATTTTAAATTAAATAATAGTTATCTGTTACTATTATTTAATTTTTGTTTTTTACTCATCTCTAGTTAAAGAAATGGTGAGTATAATTTACTTGCTTTAAATACATGCAATTTTAGTTCACTTCAAATCATTTAGTATTTGAATTTTTTAATACATTAATTTCAAGCAAAACCTAATATGAATGAGTTGGATTAGTTTAAAAAGTACTAATGATTCAATGACAAGATTTTGCTTTTGCAGCCAGTAAATAAAAGAAATCTATTCATGTTGAAGCCTGAATCGTTAACAATGTCGTCAAGTTCTGACAAATGTTGATATGTGATAGTTTTTCCTAGAAGCATCAACCAAATAACATGTGGATGTGACTTACACTGCAAATAAGGTAAATTTCTAAATGTTTAAAAATAATTTGTAATTAATAGGTGTTATTCTTAAGAATCAAGCTTTCCGAACTAAGAAGGCAATAAGCACATCGTAGTTAAAACATTGTAGGTAAAAGGAAACAAGTGATTCAGTGCTTTTACTTATAATTACATCTAAATATATAACTTTTTCAACGTATAAACCAGTGGTTTGCATTAGTCTTGTAACAATTGATTGTAGTTATGTTTATCTTGTGTTATTTATTATAACGTAAGTCCAAAGTGTTTGTGATTGAATATTTAACAAGGTAGCGACAATGTGCGAATAGATTCTTTTTATAAGATTATAATATAATATCTAGTGAAAGTATACATAAATACTTATTAAAACTGCATTATTATAAGGATAAATTATAAACAAATATCAGGCATGTGCGAAAGAAACATTTTGGTATCTTGCAACTATCGATGAACGCCAAAAGATAATTGGTTACTTCTGAATTGTCATGCAGTTCAAAAAACTGATGGATTTTCTAATAAATTCTAACTCTTGAAGTTAATTTGAGCATGTTATTATAAATTGAGTAATGTTATTTCAACGATTAGATTACTTAATTTGTTTATAACACTGCAAAACCAAAAGTCCGATTAATTACTGTTAACATTTCCTTCCCATCAAAAGAGAAAACAAGAAAACAAGTGGTTAGGTTGCAAATTAGTATTTACTTATTCTAATTACCTTGAGTTTTTAAAATATATTTACATTTCATTACAAAAAAGTCACCACTAAATGTTAACGTTTAAGAATATAACCTAAAGTATGTAATTTATAAATCATTCTTTTTACGCTATAAAAGTAATGCAATACCTTCTACATGACCCTCATTGATTTCGTTTTACAATTTTATAATTTGTGATGCACGGAATATTTCATGTACTAATATATACACAATTATTATGTATTCTAAGTAAACCCAACGCTCATTCTAATGAATGTGTTAATGCCCGGTTGCATAAAGCATAGTTAATTATTTTTTTGTCAAATATTTTGAATAACAGTTATTACTTTGACAATGTCTTCAGCCATCCAGTAGATTTTGTATTTGACGACCAATGACGACAATTTAACAACATGATCACGTAGTTAACCACGTCGTTAACAACGCTTTATGCAATCAAATACAACAAACCTATTACTCCTTTGTTAAAATAAGATATTATTTGAACAAACGTTGCTCAGTGTATTAAACTGCATAAAAATTTAAACAACGTCACTTCTAAGAATAACGTAACTGTGCCATTTTATATATGTTAGAGTAAATTATTGATATGATCACGTAGCAAATTTATTTCCCCAATCAAAAAGTTCAAATTTATAAAAATCCACTGTTTCCAAAAATTCTTACGCGATGCTCTATTCGTTAAAAAAATGATTTTGTAAACCTAATAAACTACCAAAGCTTTATTTAATAAAATCTATTAGTGTCCAATCTTAAACGTCTGCGACAAATTATTTTACGTACGTTAGTATCTACGCTCAAATCATCAGAATGACAAAACATAAAAACCATATCCACATTTAATTTCTAAATTTATATTCATAATCATAGATGAAAATTGTAGTTGTAATTAGTAGACAAACTACTTTTTACAAGTATGTTGTATTTGTCGTGTACAGAAAGCCACACACTATACCCAGAAGCCACATAATACATACTTCATGTGTGACGTCGTAATTACTCCGTTACTAAAAAAACACATTTTTCATTTCAAAAATTCATCTTAATTCTAACGCTAGAAAGTTTTGCATTCCCGTTTATTTACGCCGTACTTAATTCGACATCAGTTTACTTCAGAATATAATACGTAGTCGATTTACGGTTTTAATAAATCATTTTGTGTTCTATTAATCCATTTTTGCAGCTTGTATTTTCTCCACAAAAATGTATCTGTATTATTTTAGGTGTTATTATTGTACATAAAAATTTTGCATTAAATTGTATAGTACTACGCACTAAATGTTATTAAAAAATAATTTAACCTTTAACAATCATACTCGCAGTACAACTTTTCACTTATAGTAAACCAGTGGTATTCATTTTTTTCTAAATAATCAAGGATTTTTAATGTAATTCAGTTTGAAAGTGTAATTCCCTACGTTAACTTAACTGTTACAGTTTCAGCAAACGCATTAATTTGCTTCTTGTACTTTGCTCGTAACATTATGTTGCTAATTTGTATATCATTTCTATTACAAACGCCATCAACATTTTCAGCTACCAGTTTAAAACAAAACTGTTTAACATTTAGCAGTGAATTAGTATTACTAAAGATAGTATACATATAGTACTTAATAATGTACCTACACTTTGATTAGCATGGTAATAGTGCAAATGACAGCAATAAAAACAATAAGACACTAAGTTTTAACGACTAAATACAAAAGTAGAGAATCGAGTGTCAGAAATTAATTATAATAGAAGAATTATTAAGACGTAATTAAAGCGACAGACACATCTGTAGAATGAATACAGACATAACACTAAAAATTAAAAACGTAAAAGTAAAACAAAATATAAAATGCATTCGTTTAGATATATAATGCAGAAAAAAAACTACCTTGGCGCCCAACGTGGGACCACAGTCTATTTTTTTTTATTAAAAACGTTGAATTGTGTCAAGTAAAATAAATGTTTATAAGTTACAAGATAATGGTAGTAAAAATAAAGTATTTGAATTAAAGTAAATAAAAATCAGTAAATTTCAAGAACCGTTAAATCAATTTCGTCGACACACGTGGCACCGGAAAATTTCAGCCGACGCCTTAACAGTAAACAAGATACATACCAAAAATTTTAATATTTGCTTGTGTTTAACTTTTATTCTATAATATATACAATACATAAGATACTTTTATTACAGGAATTGATGTAATCGTCTGCAAATACTAATAGAAATAATCCCATTTGCCAATATGTTATTGTGTACAGTTCCTAAACATCCGAATACGCGAAAAACTGGTAACGTATTATGTAAAGCGTATACGAACACAAAAACTAAGTGATGAAAATTAGTCGAGAAATCAAGCGAGCCTACTGCACCGATCAAATCCGTGTAAACCTAAATAGATAATGAAAAACGGAATCATCTTCCCCAAGTATGTGTTGTTTTAGATGCGGCACTCCTGGGTATATACGCTCACAATGCCCCAAATGCAATTCCGTCGTAGTCTTCGTGATATGCTTGTATTAGGCTACATATACAATTTTATAGTATCATCAAAATTGTTCAAAGAACAGTTGAGTAACTTAAAAACAGTTTTCATTAAGATCAAACAATTCAATTTTAAATTAAATAAGCATTGGCTTCAGACCAAAGCAAGTGCTTCAGCCATGTTATCTCTGAAGACAGAATCCAAGTAAACCCCGAAGAAAGCTGTAGTAATCGACTCAATGCTTTGCAAACATAGATTGACCGTTAATTGAGGTAACGAAAAAACAACCAACAAAGTTAAATAATGCCTATGCTGATATCAAACGTGACGCGACTGCTGTTTTTATTGGTTACCTGTCTACACAAAATGGCTCAACAATAAACTTCTAAGTTCAATCGTAAATGTGAGAATCCCTGTGCTATAATTCGTCAAGTATCCCCAGGGTCGTATCAGATATCGTCTCCTAGTGCACCAATGTGCTCATTATGTCCCAACTATTCTTACTTACAAGGAAAGCGTTAGACGACAGCTCCAAAAAGCGTGCAATGTGCAATGACTTCTGAACAATCCGTCCACCAACTTACTATGTGTAAAAGATGTGTTGATAGCTATAAAAGCGGAGAACGCAATTAGCAAAAAAAATGATTCTAGAAGAAACAGAAAACCAGAAATTCTAGTATGTAATAAGAAAATTTTTTTAAACTAATTTTAATAACTACCAATGCTCTAAGACAACAGAAACGACTTATGATGGTATAAAATTTAGTGCAAGTGCTTTGGGTAGTTGGATCTGCTGTTTTACAAAATTTGACTAACCTAAATAAAGCTGAATCCGAAAAATTGTGTAATTCATCATCTGATACAACCTCCGATTCATCGTCAGATTCGAGTCAAAATCCCAACTATGAAATAGGTTAAGGTTTATGTCTTGTAGACATTACCAACGTATTTGAAATGTTTTTGGAACGTCATCATGTGTTAAAAATACCACGTCTGATATATAGAAAACTATAAATTAGTATGGTAAATTTGTCATTGGATTTAAAGAGTACGGTTGTCTGTCAATATGGTTGTGGAAACACATCGGTGTATCCTAGCGCTGGCGAGTTCATAAAGAACGAAACAGCTGTCTGCTAGTTCTGATGTT
Source organism: Aquatica leii (assembly GCA_035610365.1). Classification (NCBI taxonomy): domain Eukaryota; kingdom Metazoa; phylum Arthropoda; class Insecta; order Coleoptera; family Lampyridae; genus Aquatica; species Aquatica leii. The sequence goes on from CM069436.1 coordinate 61,973,141, forward strand.
GTTTTCCAGAATTGTACCGTCAATGTCCTAACCTACTTGTCAATAGATCATTGACTTTCGCTGTCATTAATGTGGTCATTAAATCCAATGACAACTTTTCTACCTTCCGTACTAATTTATAGTTTTTTATACATCATACGTGGTATTTTTACCTCAGGTTGGCGTTACAAAAACGTTTCAAATATTTTATTTATATGTTATAAATTAATTTGGACATTACTTTCTTTTCTTATTTATTTAAAGAACAAACTATAACAAAATCGTTTCTCTAGATTGATTGTAGTTCAAGAATAATCTAAAATTGCATACATGCACATGCATTATAAGCGCAACAATCTAAGAAATTACACAAATCATATCCTAAAACACACAGAACTAATTGAAGTGTTGAATTTACTCGGCAACATCAAAGGTAATTTAGCAACATGCCAATAAATTACTAACGTTTAGATTTCCGTCCATTTAATAGAGGAATTTAATTAATAAATGGGTTTAAGTATTTTTCTTATTACACATTACTATTTCAAGCTCGAACATGTTCAAGTATTTAACAATTTTCCGAAAGTATAAATTACAACCTGTATGTTTGTGTGCTTGTGTAGTTAATGCACTTTACGTGAACGTTGAGATTAAATTCTAACGTCACAAATTATTTATTACACATTTACCAAATGTGCACTGTTGCACTTACTCTTCTAAATGCACTTTTACTAAATTCAACAAAATAGAATGAGAGAGAACACAGACCGTCTTCGGGCAGTTATTTTACAACAAATAATAGTTTAAGATGTTTAATTCTAGTTAATAATGCAAGTTTAACTAAGAACGAACGATTTAGATTAAGAAGTTGCAATGAGTTTGTTTTTGCTTAAATGCAGTACGCTTTACTGATTCTTGTAATTTAACTTGAGTACATACACATTGAATTAGCTGTCTGGAAGTTTAAAGTAAGCACAAAGGTAAACCGTAAGGGTTATTTACAACTTACTTAAATGAAAAAGTACTAAAATGTTGTTAGAACGCCATTTAATCGTACGACGACGCAATTATTTTAAGTTAGATTAATCGCTTACGTAATGACGCCACTTCGTTTATCTAACAAAGGTTCCTACCATTTCGGTTATTTATGCGGAAAAGGAAAAACATTATTTCCACGTATTTATTATTCTAAAAGATCGTTTCCAGACAACATGAGCATATAATAAAGAATTATAGAATATCACAGGCGCTAATCGAGATGATCTCGTTTTTTAAAACATAAGCCAATATTTTAAGTTGAATATTTTAGTATCTTAATAAACACAAAATAATAAGAAAGGCTTTATCAATACATACACCAAAGATAAACGCATTACGTTTTAATAGTTTTATTTTTTCAGTAAACGCTTAGATTTTTCAAAGTATTTATTAAAATAATAGCTACAAACGAAGTCAGAAATTTCATTACTAAGAAATAATTTAAACCCTACTAATGTGGAAAAATGCTGGCAATACAAACATTTTTCTTTTAACTTAACATTTGTTTCGTAGTTTATTTATGATTCTTTTATTAATCATTTGTTTGGCAAATTTACGATATCTGATAATCCCTTTTTGTACATACAAATTTTTTTTTTATTTTGAGGTTAACTTTAAATATTTTGAGCAAGGAGGTTTACCACTACATTCCCTATAATATACTGGATAACTAATTAATAAATTAAAAGTGAAACCAAAATCGGCCATTTGCAAAGCACGTAAAACATTACCTGAATGGTTAACGACATTACAACGACATACTGTAATGGTTACCATCTTGTGGATATCTCATGAACTACTATTAAAGAAAACTAAACTAAACTAATTAATACTTAATTATAATAGTTTATAAAATACACACAAGATGGTACTTATCATTATATGTCGCTAATACAATGTTCAAACTGACCATTAATAACATTTTGCCTATTTAACGGTTTTGGTTTCATTTTTATATGCAGCTGTTATTTGAGATAGCAATCCAGTATATTAGTAGTGGGGATAAACATATTTGATTTTTAGTGCATTTATGAATAATAAAACAGAAAAAGGATAATATACTCTTTACTAAAAAGTGTACGAAAAATGAACTCATAATTTTATTTTAAAAAAAAATAATTGCCAAACCCTAAAAAGTCAGTGCGTTTAGTATGCATTAAGTTGATGTTTTAAACTCAAAAAATTTTAATTTTGAACCTAGGAATCAATCTCTAAATGTTATTAATAATAATCGAGATAATAATTCAGACCTCGACCCATTAATGCTTAAAAATTAGGTTTATGAAGTCCTTAGAATTACACTTGTAACGTGCATAGAACGTAGTATTTTTAATAAATGTCAAAAGACCAAATACATTGAGAACGTTGGCGCAAAAAGAGAATAAATCAGAATATGTAAATTCTTTAGATAAACCAAATAAAACATTTTTGTTCAATATAATAACATAAACAAAAAATCTATTTAAAAATTACTTAGAAATAAGTCAATAAAATAGAAAGATACATTTTGATGCAAAAATTGACGCAAAACTCAAAAATAATGTAAACCTGTGATCTTTAAAATCTCTTCTTATTCGTCACTCGCATCTTTCACTTTAAATTCAGCTGGCATCGTTGGAGTGACGTAGTAACTTTCTTTTCGTCCGGATTCACGCTTTTGCAAAGTGAACACATGTAACTCAACGGTCAGCAAAAATTCAAATGTGAAATTAACCGATGCTTATGAAAAGAGTGGTTGAGGTATGATGCACCTAGGTGAAAATTATTTTAAGTTACCAAGGTCAGTTTTCAATGATATCCTACTAGAGATCTTTATCTTACGAGGCAACGGTCTCATGAATTGCGGGTAAGTAACTACAATTAATCGGATAATTAAACTTGATGTGGTTTACTATGAAATTCAATCGTAGCTAATGGTGATCGTAGTTTGAAGTATTATACTACTGAGTTCCTTTTGCAATGCCAACGGGAACGCTGTGTAAACGTCGTGGGTTATTAATCAGTACTGACGATAAGGGTAAAAACCTTTCAGTAGCGCCACAGAGAAAACGTTACGTTTGCCAGAAATTGCGGGAAAAACATACTACTGACCCCTAGCGCCAAAAAGTTTCTCTATGCTTCCTGTCGGTGAAATTTTAACTGAAAGCGCATCAGAGAAACTGTTGCGCTCAATCAGTTACATACAGGTACGGTAACGGTAAAAACAAACTAACAAGAATTCTAGCGGAAACAAAAAGAAAATTAAAAAAATCTAATTCGGTATCAAAAAATCAAATGGCAGGAAAAAAAAACAGCTGAGCAATCTCACGATTAAAGTCGACGGAGTTCCGGATCTAGAAGAGAAAGTTGTAGTATTGACTATAAAATTTAAAGTTAAACTTATGATGCCGACGTCGCCTTTATATATTACAGGAAATTTGTGACCTCTGACCTAAAACTTGATCACAGGTAAAACTTCAGTGTTAAATGTACTCTTTTAGCTTGTAATACGTAACTTGCAAAAAATTCCTGTGTATTATTATTAAATTAAATAATTGTTTTAAAAAATGGTCACAGGAATTTTTTGTACTCTTACAAAGTAATGTATAACATTAATTTACTTGACCTTAGAAACACGTTTGTGTTGAAATTATTGTATTTGTATCACCTGTCCGATTACATTTTGCTTCAGCTTTTAGGTGTACACAAGCCTTTCTAGATCTAGCAAGGACGTGGACGGATTGTAAGTACCGGTATTTATTGTTACTTAATTCCGTTATTTTCGGTTTGTTTAAGACGACTTTGTACCAGGTGTTATCGCAAATAACTAATTTATTGTGTATTATTATTAAACAAGCATTTTTTGGCGATACGATTGACTATGCGTCGCACTTAAAAACATTACGCTTTCCTATAACGCTTGATATTATATTGTCTGTTCTAACGTAACGACATTCTCAGACTAGTAGTTGCTAAATGTTACATCTTGGTGAAGTGAGTTGCCTATACTGCCCATTTAGTTACGAGCTAAAAATCACTTTCTCGCCCTTATGCGACAAGACTGTTCTATTAGCAAATAATAGGATATGGAGCCTTTATCAATATAACTTGTATCTAGACCCACGCCTTCTTTTCGACGAAGTGAGCTAGCCCAAGTAAAATCCACACTAGTTATAGAAGCTTGTAATAAGTTATTCGGAATTAATGTACCTTTCTTCTGTGGTTAATAAAAAAACTTCTAGTAGTTGACTAGTATTCATAAGAACATCATAAAAAAGCATTACTGCTTTTTTAGAGTACCTAACAAAAAATTCGATAGGAACTGATAGGCAACTATTATCAGAGAATAAATACCACCTCTTTATGTTATTAGCCAAAGTGTTGGTTATCTAATGCTGCAGGAAGCTTATGACTTCATTAACTTGCTTTTTCGCTGTATTTTTTGTATAAATATAAAAATGGAAAAGTTTATTTTTCGTTGAATGTACGCAAACGGTCTTAAGTCTGTACATGATACTTTTGACAAGAATGCTGAAAATCGATGCAAATACTTTAACTTCTCCATTTTCTTATGCTTCCTTTAAATGCTTTTTTAGATCTTTAAAATTAAACTGGAGAAACTTAAGGTCTTCCTGACGAGATCGAGACTTGCGTCTAGTTGACACAATCACTAAATATATACGAGTCTTGCCTTTCTTTCTGACCTATTTCATTAAATGAAATAACTATATTCTTGTAGTCTACTGTTGTTATCCCTAAAAAAGAGTTTTTCTAGATCTTATACTAATATTCCTCACCTCTTCTCTTCTTTCTTCCGCTGCTTCCATTTCTAACTTTTAGCTAAGTTCACCTTATGTTAATTTCACGAAAAGATTCTTTATATTCTTGCCCCCCGCATTATACAAATGCTAATGAAAAAACAAAATAAACCGTAAAACGACCTACTGTAACGTTTACATTTTTTACGTTTGAATACGTCTGATTTTCGTTAACATTTTTGTATTCACTGTTGATATAAATCCTATTGCGCAAGCATTTCACGCACGCACATGCGTTATGAGCCTTCTTCTTAAGTACGAAGTTATCCTCCATCTTACGTTTCGCAATGAAGTAAAACGGGCATTTTTTTGCGTGCTGCAAAAAGTGGAATTACCACATTTAATTTGTGTTTGTGAATTTTTGCCCCAATGGTGAAAATTATTTAAGCTGGCGTTCGTTGTAGCCCGCATTTGTTAGTAGCACCGCATTCGTTAGTAGCATTTGCATTTTGTTGTATTTACGAAAAATAGAATAAAAAACCCGTAAATTAGAAGGGGTAAGTCATTTTTGTTTTGATTCGAATGGTATAATTCATCGCAATTTACGTTCTAGTTTTTTTTCTTTGTTCCGGATTTTTGGTTTCGTTCTTATACGATGTTTTTGAGTATGAAAGTCTTATGAATACGATTTCGATCTTTATACGTCTGCGATTATGGAAATTACGATCTACGATTATCAATTTTATTGATGTCAAAGGCAAGATATCAATCAAATCTTCGTGAAAGAGAAAATATACGATTTACGGAAATTGCATTATATTGCATCATTCAATGAGTCATGACCACACCTTAATAGAAGCTGCGCGATTCGCAAGTGGTAAAATTAAACCTTCAAAAACACGTATGTACATAATCTGTAATTATTAGTTTTAAGTTTTGTTTTGGTTTCAATATTTAACCATTCATATATAAAAAATATTGTGGCGTCCAACTTATAAAATTTTTGTTTATCAAATTGAAAATTATTAATCTTAAGTAACGTAAGAATTCCCACGACTCTAATTAATTAAATATAAAAATGCTCATTGCTCTTATGTAGTTTGTGTTTAATGTGTTTTAAATAAATATTTTTGTGAGCTGGCTGGTGCATTCATTTATTTGTATGTTACATATTTGGCACCGATTATTTGTGTAATGTTACATATTTTGGCGACCCATCGTGTGAGGCTAGAGAAAATTCTAACGTTACTGAAATTTTGATTTGATTTGTTTGTATTTTTGTGTTTTATGTATTATGATTTGTTTATATTTTGTGTATTATAACTATGTTAATGTGTTATGTAAGGTTTATCACTTGTTCGATGAAGGTAAAATACGATTTAACTTAAGTTACGAAACGATTCGAATTAATACGTTTGATATGATTGATCTTGACTTTGCTTCTGATTTTGTTTTCTACATTGTTGTACGATTGGGTTTGTGATTTTGAATTGTTTTCTGTGTACGAGTTCAACATTTTGTTTTGATATTTTGAATTTTTGAAAATGGAACCAAATCATTTGAAGAGTAATGAAATTGTTTTTGAACTTTTGTGTCGTGGTTTACAACCACAGGATAATCAAATGTTACGTAGAGCTCAATTGCGTGGACAATTACGTAAGGAACGTAATGAACCTTCTGTTTCGTTTATTCAACCTTATGATGATTACGAAAAGAATGTTTCTCAAATAGAAGAATCTTTAACTGATCTTTGGGACTTACTGAATTCTGAAAATGTTACTTCTTTGGTTTGTACTCGTGTTAATACTCGTCTTTTGCATTTAGAAAATAGAATTAATCTATTAAAACCTTCTGGTAAAGAACAAATTTCGAAGAAAAATGATTTTAATACGCAGTTGTTAACTTTGCAAGGTCTTCTTATTGAACATTCCGAATCACAAATTGAAAATGATTTAAGTAAACTTAATATGTCTGCTATGCCTTCGAATAATTCTTATGTACAACAATCTACAGTTAGGTCAGTACCAGTTTATAAATGGGGTATAAAATTTTCGGGAAATAAAGGAAAAGAGAGTGTTATGTCATTTTTAGAAAAAATTGAAGATTATTGTGAATCTCGACATGTTACTGAACAAGAATTATTCATTTCTGCTAACGATTTATTTTCTGATAATGGTTTGTTATGGTACCGTAGTATTAAACATGAAGTTAGCAATTGGTCTGATTTAGTCAAGTGTTTGAAAAGAGATTTCCTTCCGTCTAATTATGAGTACGATTTATTAAATGAAATTCGAAATAGAACACAAGGTCCGCATGAAGATGTTTTCTTTTACATTATGTCAGTTGAAGCCTTGTATCGTCGTTTAGAAACTCAGCCTTCTGAATCCGAAATTATTGATCAAATTTTAAGAAATTTGAACCCTTATTTTTCCGAACGTGTTAGTTTACATGATGTCGACACTTTGGATCGTTTGAAAGAATTATGTCGTAAGGTTCAAGATGTCAAGTCACGTATTGATAAATACCATCCGCCTCCACAGAAACGTTCAATTTTGTTAGAACCAGATTTAGCTTATGTTGGTTTACGTAATTCGTTTGATATTGTGTCATCTGTGAATAATTCTGATTTGAATGTTAAGAAATGCTTTAACTGTGGTTATCAAGGTCATATGCATAGACAATGCCAAAAACCGGCATCAATATTTTGTTTTGGATGTGGTAAGAAGGATTATTATCGAACTACTTGTCCTACTTGCAACCCAAAAAACGAGTTGAGTGGTATCGTTCCAACTCAAAGTCGATCCGTTTACGTAAATACCAAATCCGGGGCGATACCAAAAAGTTCAACCAATCAAACTTTTTCTCCAAAAAGCAAACACAACCAGCCAAAAGAAAAAAAGACTTTCCGTCAGTAAATAAAACTCGTACGTCTACTGAAGAATGGAATGTTTGGTTAAATAAAGTTAAGTTGTTTATGTCATCTACGTCTGTTTCTCCGCTTTGTACGTCTGTTCCATTTGACAATAGGTTATATCTTACGATACATATAAATGGTAATTCTCTTAAATGTTTGATAGATAGTGGTGCATCTTCCACAATTATTGGTTCGACTGGTCTTGAATTTCTTCGAAAACATAATATCGATTTTGAAATTAAACCTCGTGTAGTAAAAGTAACTACAGCTGATGGTGTTATTCAATCGTGTAATGGTGAAATTTTGCTTCCGCTTACTTTAAATGGAGTAACCCGTTATGTGACATGTTTGTTAGTTCCTTCGATAAAACAACCAATTATTTTAGGAATGGATTTTGGATCTATATTTCAAATTAGTGTAGATTTTAAAGATAAACGATATTGGTCTGCGAATATTTCTTTGTTAAATTCTGTCACGAATCCGACTACGATAATCGATAGACATTTGCTGTCATCTCAGCAAGAAGATATCTTAAGAAATACTATGTCAAAGTTTTCCGATTTAGTATCTGAAAAACTAGGCCGCACCCATGTATTAGAACACAATATTGATACAGGTGATGCTTCCCCTATTAAGCAACGTCAATATCTTTTGTCTCCGGCTATGCAGCAACATCTTCATAAAGAAGTTGACAATATGTTAGATTTAGGTGTTATTCGTCTATCCAATAGTCCATGGAGTAGTCCTGTTCTGCTTGTTAAAAAGAAAACTGGTGATCTCAGGTTATGTTATGATGCGCGAAAATTAAATAGTGTTACAAGAAAAGATGCGTTTCCACTTCCTCGTACCGATGCGATTTTGAACCGATTACGTAATGCACAATTTTTGAGTAGTATTGATCTTAGAAAAGCTTTCTGGCAGATTCCGTTAGAAAAGTCCTCTTGTGCTAAAACTGCTTTTTGTGTTCCCGGCAAAGGTTTATTTGAGTTCGTTGTAATGCCCTTTGGTTTGTCAAATAGTCCGCAAACGATGCAGAAATGCATGGAGCAAATTTTAGGTCCGCTTATGTTAGATGAAAAAGTTTTTGTTTATCTCGATGATATTATTATTGCGTCCGAAACATTCGATGAACATATTTCCGTTTTAAATGAGTTGTGTGATCGTCTACGCAATGCTGGTTTTACAATAAATTTTGATAAGTGTCAATTTTGCCGATCTTCTTTAAAATTTTTAGGATTTGTTATAGATAGTAAAGGTTTACGTACTGATCCAGATAAGGTTTCTGCTATTGTAAATTTTCCGACACCCCGTAATACTACTGAAGTTAAACGTGTTATTGGTTTGATTAGTTATTATAGACGTTTCATTAAAGATTTTGCTCAGTTATCCGCTCCGATCACTTCTTTGATTAAGAATAAAAAGAAAGGTGAATCTATTCAATGGTCGTCAGAGGCAGAGACAGCTTTTCAGGAAATAAAACTTCGTATTACGTCTGCTCCAATTCTTGTTTCGCCGGACTTTAAGTCACCATTTTTCATACAGACTGATGCTAGTGATGTAGCATTAGGTGCTGTTCTGTTTCAAAACATTGATGGTTCCGAACATCCTGTCGCATACGCTAGTCGCACTTTGACTACAGCAGAGCGTAAATATTCTGCTACTGAAAGAGAGTTATTAGGTGTTATTTTTGGTATTGAACACTTTCGTGGTTATGTAGAAGGAATGCCTTTTACTGTTATTACAGATTGCGCTGCATTAAAATGGCTTCATAATATTAAAGAACCTACTGGTCGTTTGGCTAGATGGTGTATGCGTCTCGCTCAATTCGACTTCAAAGTACAACATCGTCCTGGTAAATTAAATGTAATTCCGGATGCGTTATCCCGTTCTGTTTCGATTGTTGATATAGACTCATTTAGTCCTGATGAGTGGTATTTGAATATGATTGATAAAGTTAAGAATTTCCCTGATGAGTACCCTTATTTTAAAGTTGAAGGTGATCATTTGTACAAATTCATACCGTCCGTATATCCTTTAGAGTCTAATATACCTGATTGGAAATTAGTAGTTCCTACTGTGAATAGAGAACAAATTTTGCAACGTTGTCATGATGATTCGACAGCAGCACATTTTGGTGTGAACAAAACTTTGTTGAGAATTTCTGAATTTTATTATTGGCCTAAAATGCGTCATACTATTAGCAAATACGTTAGGAAATGTAAAATTTGTGCTAGTCAAAAGAGTACAAATGTTAGTCCAGGTCTGATGGGTAAGGAAAAAATAATTAGTTTCCCTTTCCAACTAGTTAGCATGGATCTTCTAGGACCATTGCCTAGATCTAAAAAAGGCAATCAGTATCTTTTGTTGTTACAGATTGGTTCACTAAGTATGTTTTAGTTCAACCTTTACGTACGGCTACTACGAAGCCTATGATTAAGTTTTTGAAAGAACAAGTCTTTTCGATATTTGGTGTTCCGCAAATTGTTATGTTCGATAATGGTTCGCAATTCGTTTCGAAAGAATTTCGTACATTTTTGGATTCCCAAAAAGTTCAAAAAGTTTGGATGAATGCGAGATATCATCCACAAGTAAACCCTACGGAAAGAGTAAATCGTGTACTCGTTACTGCTATTTCGTCTTATATAAAAGATTCTCATCGTGAATGGGATAAGCACATATTTGACATTGCTCAAGCTATTCGTCTGGCATGTCATGATGCTACTGGAGTCTCTCCCGCATTTTTAGTTTTCGGACGTCATGTTCCTCCCACTGGTGATTTTTACGCTCCTGTGAACCCCAATGAACCCTTAGAAATCGCTAAAAAGTTGTTTTGGTCCCGTGAATTGGCCCAATTACCTGAATTGTATGATGATGTGAAAGTTCGTCTTCATAAAGCATATGAAAATAATGCTAAACATTATAATCTACGTAAACGTCCGATAAACTTTTCTGTTGGTGATATTGTATGGAAGCGTAATTTTGTGTTGTCCGACGCTTCTCGTGGTTTTTCTAAAAAACTCGCCCCTAAGTACATTCCATGTAGAGTTATTAAGATTCTCTCTCAGTTGGTCTACCAATTGGAAGATATGAACGGTAACAACCTTGGAAACTTCCATGTTAAAGATTTAAAGGAAAATTATTGTGATTTTTCTGAACAATAAATATTTTGTATAGTTATTAGTCCACTGTAAATAAGTTCTTTTTATATTAAGTAAGTTGATTTAACGATTCTTTGTGTTTGTCTATTTGTATTTTTAGGTAGTTGTTTAGTTGTGGGTGTATAACATTATGAGTGGATCCCGTGAAGCTCAGAAGTTCCCTCTCCTTAAATTGCCTATTATCAAATGTGTCAAACTATAGTGATCTTAAGTTAATGTTATTTTTATTTGTACTGTTCTGTTCTAGTGTTAGAAGAAAACGTGTATTGAAGGTTATTTGCTTATCTGAATTATTTTGTTATTCGTTACGCTCCGAAAGTTCCTTTACGATAAATATTTTTGAAAGTTGGTATTCGATCATCTGTTATGTTTTTCTTTTGTTATGGTATCTTTAGGACTCACTTAGTATGTTTTTTACTTTGAAAGGTGCGCACCATAAATTGATGTTTGAGAATGTTTGTTGTATGTATGATTCGAGAGTTTTTTTGTTCCGATTGTTTCGTATGAATCCGATACCTGTGAAGTAGTCTTATTGATACATCCGTTTTCGATTTCAAGTTCTTCTCGGACAATTAATCATTTTTTTGTTTGTTTTTTTATTTTTGACTGAGTAGCGAGTGTAACGTTTACATTTTTTACGTTTGAATACGTCTGATTTTCGTTAACACTTTTGTATTCACTGTTGATATAAATCCTTTTGCGCAAGCATTTCACGCACGCACATGCGTTATGAGCCTTCTTCTTAAGTACGAAGTTATCCTCCATCTTACGTTTCGCAATGAAGTAAAACGGACATTTTTTTGCGTGCTGCAAAAAGTGGAATTACCACTTATTTAATTTGTGTTTGTGAATTTTTGCCCCAATGGTGAAAATTATTTAAGCTGGCGTTCGTTGTAGCCCGCATTTGTTAGTAGCACCGCATTCGTTAGTAGCATTTGCATTTTGTTGTATTTACGAAAAATAGAATAAAAAACCCGTAAATTAGAAGGGGTAAGTCATTTTTGTTTTGATTCGAATGGTATAATTCATCGCAATTTACGTTCTAGTTTTTTTTCTTTGTTCCGGATTTTTGGTTTCGTTCTTATACGATGTTTTTGAGTATGAAAGTCTTATGAATACGATTTCGATCTTTATACGTCTGCGATTATGGAAATTACGATCTACGATTATCAATTTTATTGATGTCAAAGGCAAGATATCAATCAAATCTTCGTGAAAGAGAAAATATACGATTTACGGAAATTGCATTATATTGCATCATTCAATGAGTCATGACCACACCTTAATAGAAGCTGCGCGATTCGCAAGTGGTAAAATTAAACCTTCAAAAACACGTATGTACATAATCTGTAATTATTAGTTTTAAGTTTTGTTTTGGTTTCAATATTTAACCATTCATATATAAAAAATATTGTGGCGTCCAACTTATAAAATTTTTGTTTATCAAATTGAAAATTATTAATCTTAAGTAACGTAAGAATTCCCACGACTCTAATTAATTAAATATAAAAATGCTCATTGCTCTTATGTAGTTTGTGTTTAATGTGTTTTAAATAAATATTTTTGTGAGCTGGCTGGTGCATTCATTTATTTGTATGTTACATATTTGGCACCGATTATTTGTGTAATGTTACACTACTCGTACGAAACCAACTAAAGCACCAAATTACATAATGCTGAGCAGCAACATATTGGCGCAAGAACGTCTTTCTGACGCGTTATAGGATAAGTCAAAAGTAGTTCCAAATACATTGTTGTAATAACAAAAACTTCCACGGCCGGAGTCTATAGTAAAATGAGAATGTCATCTGGGTTTGGAGCGTATCATTGTTGTAACCAAAGTTACAAACCTTTCGACCACTTTCTCAAGGGACTTCATCAGAGCATGAGAGAAAAATCAAAGAACTTAAACAAGCAACCGAAAGCTAACAAAACACTACTACAAAGTAGGTAATCAATTTTTGAAGCAATCCAAATTCTAAACTTCATAAAACTGACTTAAGAAGAAGTAGTCTCCATAAATAAAGGAAAAGTATTGTCGCGCTTGGTTAAGTGCGACTCTGATTGGGTTACAATCGAAAAGGGACGTGTCTTCGATAAAAGAGCAATAACAGAGAACCTAAAAGGAGATGACCACGATTAAAGTTATTAAAGTGTTTGATAATTTCTATGCTCTCTCGGATTTTCCTATTGGAGAAGAACAGAGATTTTGCAATCGCTGAAACGTTATCAAAATCTATCTTGTGACCTGTAGTAAAATAATGTTCAACAACCGCATATTTAGAAATATGCATTTTCCTTATACAAAGATCATGTTCTGAAACGGCCAGTTTTACCAATGTAGATTAAACCACATAATCAAAAAAATTGATATACACGTTGAAATTTAGGTGTAGGAAGTTTGTTCCTGAAAGAAGGAAGTATCTGAGAGATTTTGCTTGTCGAGTTGAATACCAATCTTACAAAGAAGTTTTTATATTTGATCTAATACTTGATGAATATAGGCTAAAAATTTTAATTATTTCAGACTGGATTTGGAAGTACAAATGTCTTTAAGTACTCGAGCACGTGGATATAGACGACGAATAAAAACTGCTTGAATATGTCGCTTCATATCACCATTGTTCAACAAGGCTCTAGTAAGATGATGGCGTTCCGAGTCTTGGTTCTTAGATTGGCAAATAGAAAAGCGCAATGAACCAAAGATTCAATAACAGAACGTTTCTGTGCAGGATGATAATCAGACGAAGCATGAAGGTATCATGTGCATCAACTTCAAGTGTTGGGTGCTTTTTCATTTTCCGTTTATCTTTTTTAATATGGTTCCTTTCTAATATTTGTTATGTTAAAAATCTTTCTTTATAAGTTGCGTACTGTATGAATTTGAATTTGCTACATTCAGTTTGTTGGCGGTCAATGTAAGAAAGATTATACATGAAAATCTATAATGCCCGTTCAGTGAGACCTTCGTTTCTAAATATTCGCCTTCATCTACGCTATTAATGGGTGCATTGCTTTTACTTCATATGTGAGAATTTCTCTGGGATACGAATTAATTTTTATTTTTGTGACAATTTGATTTTCTCGTAATTATAATAGCGACTTGTGCTACCGCCAGATGTTTGCCTCTACAAAATGCTACACGCCAATTAAATAAATTTCGCTGGAATCGATAACTTGCAGCACGTTCTAAAGAGAACGTTGGTTAGTAACACCAATTTCTCAAAGTAATCTTGGGTCAAGTCGTTGACGTAATTCGTGTGATGGGCTACTAAACTTGAAATCACACTTGCGATAGAATAGTGAAAATCACTCGGAAGTTTGAACTTATATGTGACATCATCTTATACGTAAATATTTCTTTCCTTACACTTTTAGATGTTAGTCCAAAATCTACTTTTTCTATAGTGTTCGTTGTAGATTTTTCTCTCATAAAACGAATTTAGTTCTGTTCTATGTTGGTTTTTAACTGCTTATTATTACTTTTATATGACCTATAAATTTAAGTGTAATTGCAAATTTGTCCGTTTTTACCACGTTGCAAAACTGTTTTCATGTAATCATTTATTAAATAGCTGGTTTAAAACGTACCCACTGTGTTTAGTTACTTCTTCGACAACGCCTGTTTGGTCCAAACAGTTTTTTGTTCAAATATTTATGTTTTTAATGTTATTGAACTTTATCGTCCATATCAATACCAGTAGATTATCTGTTCTGAAATGTTCTCTCTAGTTACTGCGGACGATTAACGTTCTGTTATCAGATGGCTCTATGAGAATCACAGATTCTATAAAGTTTTTCCTTTTAGATACTCTTCAAAATACGTTTAAAGTCTACCATCCGTATTACATAAATGACCTTGGTAAAGTTCTTAATTCTATTGCACAGTATATATTTGTTCTTCACTTAGGAGAAGCAAGAAAACCACTTTATGCTATTTTAAGGCTACGTTTCGTGCTGCACGTGAGCACTTCATCAGGCCACTAAAAAAATTTATTTAAATTGTAAGTCTAAGATAATATAAGATTTACACAAACTAATACAATATCTTTTTAGCAACAAGGACTTACACAAATAGACTACAGTGGCACTATCCAACAATTCCTGGACATAGGCACTACGCTAACTTATACACGAACAAAAATCAATAAATAAAACATGAAATTGTCAATCAATAAAATTTAAAATTCTATAGCCCTGGTTATATTTTAAATTTTATTAATTTTTAGCGTAGTGCCTATGTCCAGGAATTGTTGGATAGTGCCACTGTAATCTATTTGTGTAAGTTCGCGTTGCTAAAAAGATATTGTATTAGTTAGTTTGTGTAAATCTTATATTATCTTAGACTTACAATTTGAATAAATTTTTTTTAGTGGCCTGATGAAGTGCTCACGTGCAGCACAAAAAGTAGCCTTAAAAATAGCATAAAGTGGTTTTCTTGCCTCTCCTAAGTGAAGAACAAATATATACTGTGCTATAACTGACCTTGTATAATAGTTTTGAAATTGAATTACCTTTCTTCTCGATGTATGCTGAGTTTAATCAACTTTTTCAATGATATACCATGTGGAAAGTTGTCTTAGTACGTAATAATTCAACAAATAATAAACCATCTATACTATTTTAAGATAATTTATCTTGATAAATTCACTACAACGACTTTTATTAACATGAAATAACCCTACCATAAATATTAACGTAGCCATTATTGTAAACGACAAACTTGCCGTAAAAACAAGCGAAAGAAACTGCCTATTTACAAAATGTTAAAATGTAACAATATTTCAAAAAGTCAATTTTATTTGTCTGATATAAAAATAAATTTAACAATAAAGACCACAAAAAAGTAAATTTATATTAGAAACTGCCAATGACGGCTGATATTCAAATATTGCACGAAAACGTCGAGATATTTACGTTACGGTATTAAAATAAAGTTATTTTTCTGATTTATATAAGTGCGAGGGTGGAGAAAACGCGACACAATGCAAATATTTTCACTTATTTTTTTCTAACAATAAATTTTTTTATCAGTGATGGTTTACACAATAAAAATGAAAGCGAGGGAAATATAAAGTGAAAAAAAAGAACGATATATACTAAAAAAAACACGATCTGTTTTTCTTTTTCATTATATGCATGCTTACGAAAAGCTATGCGAGCGAGGAATAACGATAATGGGAAGGTGTAAGGAAGAGAATGTGCAGATTAGGATAATTCTATAGCGACGAGATACGCTCAAATGCGTCTGCAAAACAATGATAGTAACATCAAGAAGGAAACTTTTACCATTTATTAAAGGAAAGTTTTCGTAAGAATTAGGTCAATATTGAATTTTTCTACCCGGGTGCTTATGTGTGTGTTTTTGTAATGTAATAAATGTTTATAGGTTTTTGCTTAGCAGTGCAATTATCTTTCCTAATAGTGCTCAGAAAAAAACGAATAAGAGAAGTATTTATATCTTCAGTTCATATGTCAGGCGACAACAAGCGATATCCCGCTATTCGGCGAATGCTGTGCTGAATAGCAAAGCTTTTCAAGCAAACGGATGCTTTCAAAGATAAACTTGAAATTCTTATACATGCAATCAAATATACCAGCTTCTGAAATTGAAATATGTGCTTCGAAATAGTATTGTACGTCTAGCGCCTCGAATGCACAAAATACAAAATTTATAATGCATATATTAACAAAAACGAAAAAAATTAACAAATGAGAAAATACCATTAAAAAACGACAAAAATAAGAAGAAAAAGCTTAGAAGGAAGTCTAATTTGTAACACCACTTCACATCGCCCTTTTTCTGAGATAACACTCATGGTATTTAATAAGAGCTTAAACGTTATTTTGTGCTCTAGTATACTCTTGACTAGTTGAAAACAAGCTTAAGCTCAAGAACACAAAGTAATTCTCCAATTTTATTCTAGTTAGAATCGTATATTTTCCTTCACCTTTTCAATCTCTCAATCTTAGGTGTTGTTAATCTTATAAATTTGACGCAAACGTCAATTTCAAATTCTAACATAAATCCTTTCGAGTTTAACCTTAACCTTGTCGCAACCTAACTTTATCATTAATCTTAATCTCATCTAACTTAAGCCATTTTACTACAGTAAATTAAAGTATCAAATTTTATCGAATCCCTATGGATTTTCTTTTTTGAGTTATAAGAAAACGACGACTGCTATAAAAATCTTTAAAAAAAATTATAACGAACTCAAGTAAGATGTATTTTCAGTGCATTAAATAATAAAAAAGGAATTAAGACATCTAGTCATCCCAATGAGGTATAATATAATAAGTATATTATACCTCATCGATTCATACAAAATCGTTTCAAATACATTTATTACGATTGTCGCAAATAACTAAACTAGATTTACTGAAAAAAAAACATTTAACAATAAACGTTCATCTACTCTTATGAAAAATAATAAATTTCATAAAATTCTACTTCAAACAATTGCATATTAACATAAGTGTTTTTGTAAGTAGGTATTCTGTCATATGTTAAATATAGTTAACAAATCTTTCGATTTAGTTGGAAACAGTTTTTGTAGTTGTCAGATTACATTGTTATTTGTTGTTATTCTATAAATATAAATTATTTACAGATAAGATGACAGGAATATTCATTATCTTACAGTTCAATAAAATAACTAAAGAAATACAATCACGCAACATTTAAAAGTAAACAAAACGAAAAAACTTGTCTAAACAAGCTTACGATTAGTTAGTCTCTGTTAACGTTAATAAAACGCATATTACAGGTATTTCCTATATCAAATTTAGCAAAAATCTAATTACACCAAAATTCAGATTTGATTTCACCATAAACCGACAACCTGTTTGAAACAAGATTTTTACAACATCATTCTTATTACACGCTCAGCTCTGGAGTACTACAATAAAAATTCTTTAATGTAGTAAAAATTTCTAATAAAGAACTTTTATAGAATTTTTAATGAAATATTTTTCAATTTTACGAGATACTATACTTCTGCAATTATTCAAATTTAGGGATAAATGCTATTAAAACAAGAACGTAAAAAAAGACGAATGACGTAAAATTTTAATTTAAAGTCATGTCAAGTTGTTAACATTAGATACACTCAAGTCTAATCTAGAAACGGCAATGTTAAAAATTAAAAGTTTCAACAAACGAAAAGAGGAAAGTCTGGTTACGTCGAAAAGCTCGAACCTTTACCCAATTTCTTCGACTCCCTCATTTCCTTCTTTCTGCGTCGAGTTTTGTGAACATTTCGAACGTCTGTCTATATAACTTGAATTTCCCAATAAGTTTGCCAATGTTAAAGTTTTATTTCTCTTGCGACTTAAAAATTTCATTTTGTTGTATGCATATATGTTCTGGTGGTATACAGGTGTTACACATTTTCAAACAAGCTCCTACCTGTTACATTTATTGTAAATAAATTTAATATAAAATTTTAAGAAAATTGATACAAACCAATAATCGACAAAAATCATACTATACGATTTTGTACACTTGGTTCAATAAATAAGAATTTGTTACTATTTTACTTACACCCAATTATTAAAACATTAATTAGAAATAACTAATAAAACACAGTAGAAACTTTAAATCACGTTAAACCGTCAAGAAGAGCATAATTACCGTTTAAATACCGACAGATTTTTTAACTAACATTGAATTATCCATAAATTAACTAAATTACAATATTTGAAAAATAAAGTAGTGAACGTTTCGTGTGGTTTTACGAAACTCTGCCGAAGTATTTTAAATACAAGAATCAAAAATACACATAAATTATTCAAAACAAATAATTCGAAACGCATAAAAACCGATTATAAAACCCTAACCGATAATAATTATTTTCGAATACAAAATTATTTAGAAATACTTACAATTCAGGGGCGTAGGAAGAAGGTAAAAACTAGCACTACCAACGACGGATTCTCTAAGTAAACTTATAAGCTTCTTCTTAAAAAAAATAAATAATTAATATGGAATAATGTAAGAAAAAATTAAAATTGTTCTTAAATTAAAGCATGATACTGTCGACTGTTAATTTAAAAACTTTGAAATGTTTTTGAACAGCTAGTAGAAATTGACACAAGTAACATTCTTGTTAGTATTAAGGCATCGGCACAAAATAGTGTATAATAATTGTAATATTGTTACGGATGTCTTTCAGACAATAAACAACAACTAAGCCTAGTAACAAGAATCGCAAATAAAATTGTGATAAAAAATGAACCCCAGATTCTTCACTCACCAACTTACAAACAAACCGTACCGGTAAGAACAAACCGGCACGCAATGAAATCTCCGCAGTGGTAGTAGAAAATCTACAATTACAGTAAAGTAATAAACGACGTTCGTTATCAAAATACAATAGAATGAAATTCTATCACAAATGCTATAAAGTAGATGTTGATAAGGTCACACGAAAGTGAGAATAAATGTTTCTTGATTCAATATGCGCACGTTTTTGCCTAATCACTTTAGAAATTCCCAGCACTTCGTCTCAAAGATCTTTTTACAAAATACAAAAATATCAATACAAACTACATTGGACATCATCAAGACTAAATTACAAAAAGTCAATTTAGGGAGATGCTAAAAAGGCTAATTGAGCTATATTTAAAGTTAATGTTCTTTTCATTTAACCACGTTATAACGAACAAACTGAGAGAGCGACTAGTCACCAGTTTTTCCGGTCATCGCCCACCTATGGAGGACTTTTAAGAAACGGCATTGAAAACTGCATGGATATCAATTTTAACATCCCTTTCTTAAACTTACTGGTCAAACAAAATATAAACAACACCCTGAAACACCAAATATACAAAAAACCAACTGTTATGTTAAAAAATGTTCTTATCCGATTTCTGTTAAAACTTGAATTAAAAATTAAACGATGGCCATGAGGAGTTTTTCTGAGGTATGATAAGCCTATTATACGTTTGGCGGTTAAATTTAATTTTCTTTCTTTGGTTGTAGCATTAATTTTACCACGCAGATTGTCGTACTTATCTTACCTCTCACTTTCAATACGTGTATTGAACACATTACTAACAAGTGTGGTGGTTATTACTCGCTTTCGATGTTATGTTCGTGTTAAGTTGTATTCCAATGCTTTCTACACCACTGAAAAAACACCTAAGAAAATATTAATTGAATCAGGAAAGGTGATAAATCTTTCTAGTAGGAAAGGGCGATAGAAAACACTACTTAATGTGTTTTTTGAGGCGACGTTTCGTGGACTAATGTGTCTA
Source organism: Aquatica leii (assembly GCA_035610365.1). Classification (NCBI taxonomy): domain Eukaryota; kingdom Metazoa; phylum Arthropoda; class Insecta; order Coleoptera; family Lampyridae; genus Aquatica; species Aquatica leii. The sequence goes on from CM069436.1 coordinate 61,993,228, forward strand.
CTTCCTTAAGTTATTTCATTTAATAAAAACACAACATCATTGTACAAAACGTAATTACAACAGGTAATTAGAGCTAGCATATAACTAATAATAAAATTATAAACATTTTTTTAGTATTTTAGAGTAGCTAATATACTAGTCGGATGTAAAAAACAAAACATACTTACAAAAAACTAAAAACAAGTTACGATGATACGCCAAAACACAGTCAACAGATAAAACCGTAAATAAATAACAAAAAAAAATAAAATACTCAAAACAAACAATAGTTACAAGCAAACATCACAAAGACCAAAAACCAACTATTAAAAAATGTTAGCAGTTAAAAGATAACGATACCGAAACGAGGTGAAAAATCGAGGTCCTGACATTTTTGTGATAAGGTTATTATATACAATACTAAGATTGTTAGTATCTGTTCTAAAATTCACATTGTTGTCATGCCTAGTGATAAAAATCATGTCAAAATATAATCTTTTATTATATTTAGGTTCTACTTCTAAGATCGTGGGGTTACCAAAATCGAAATTATGGCCAGTATTAATATGATGCAAAACGAGAACTGATTCTGTTTTCCGATTAATAGTTTTTGTTTAGTTTGTCCTATAAAACATTTATTACATCCCATGCACTCGATTCTGTATATACCTAACATTGTATTTGTCGTATAATTTTGTTTTATCTTTGGTTTTGGAATAGATGGTGTCGTAAATAGTGTTGTTATTATAGGTTGTTGTAGTTGGTGTTTTTTAAAATCGAAATAAGATTTTTAGTTAACCGGGGAATGTTTATGATTTTAGTATACTCAAAATTAGAAGTCAAGTTAGTTTGGGTCGATGCTGATGGCATGTTATTGTTCATACAAAATAACATTGTGTTTATTAGATTTTTAAGATAATTGTTATTTATTAGAATGTTTTTTAAAGGTTCAAATTTTTTATATGAAATTGTGAACTACTTCAACTAATGATTTTGTTTTTCATAGATTTCTTTATATTAATTTTTTGATGGTGTGCATGCTTTGAAAAATAATTAATAGTACGGTTGGATGTTATAGGTTTAGTGTACCAATCCGATAATATAGAATTGCTACGTTTAATTAACCTAATATCTAAAAACGGTAAGGAACAGTCAACCTCATGAGTAAAACTTAGATGTGGATCATAACTATTGAATATGTTTAAAGTGTTGAGAATTTCGTTCTCAAGTATGCAAGTGATGACATCGTCCACCCAACAAAACAACAATGTGGGTTGAAAAGTGGTTTGTCAAGTAAAAACTGCAATAAGCGATGCATGACTAAACTAGCTAAAGCTGGAGATGCCGGGTTACCAAAGACAGAGAAAAAACTGGTATCAAAAAGAAATTTAATGTCAGTAAACTAAAAATACTCAAGTAAAATATAACTTTTAAGTTATTTCTAGTATTTATGGATTAATTTTAAAACAATGCTTTTTTGTGATGTTGATAAATAGAGATATAACATTAAATTAAACTGTAATTATTAGTTAGTATTACAATATTTTTAATTTTTTCAACTAGATACATTATGATTAAACATATAAAAAATTTTATTAATCATGTTTGAATAAATAAATAAATTTAGACAGGCGGTAACTAGTTGCACCTATGCACAAAACAATGGGTTTGACAGGATTGTCGTCTTTGTGCGTTTGTGCCTCAAAAAACACATTAAGTAGTGTGTTATATGGCTCGCTCCGACTAGAAGGATTTACTACCAGTCCTAATTCGCAACTTAAGAGCTTTATTCAGAAACACGATTACGTTTAAAATATTTATTTGTGATATCCGTCCGTTACGTTCTGTTTTAACTTTTAGAGATGTATGATTACGTCTAATCTAGATATAGTGAGCACGAGTTATCACAAATATCATATATTGATGTATCACTATTCATACGTATTTAATTTCTCGCCTTATTTTAATGTGCTTTGTTATGTTAAAAGTATTCTGATATAGGTTGCGTACTGTATGAATTTCGTGCCGGAACGCCGGCATTGCTACATTTAAAATGCTGGCTGTCATTTTTTTTGGTTTTTTTGCCGTATAGAATTAATCGGAATTAATAAAGAAAAAACGACATTTCCGGTGAATTCAAGTAGCATTGTACATGAAAACGTGCTCGTTCAATAAGACCTTCATTTCTAAATATTCGCCTTCTTCTACGTTATTAATGGGTGCATTGGCTTTACTTCATATGCGGGAGTTTCTATGAGGTAAGAATTAATTTCTATTTTTATGACATAACTTGATTTTCCCGTAATTATAATAGCAACTTAGGCTACCACCACGTGTTTGCCCTTTTGGAATAGCACATCCTAAATAGCCATAAACTTTGGCTATTGATCGGCTAGACATTGAGTCAATGTTGAAATCTTGGCAAAACTATATTGCATTAAGTCATTATGGGGCCTATGTAGGTTTTCCATTCAACATTGGTCCGATTATAATTTATTATGTTGGCTCTCTATTAGTAATAACTAGAAGACCAATAACGCACTTTGATATTTTGCAGCCATTAAAATAAGTTACAGATACAATACTAAATATATATATTTATTATTATAAGCAATGTTGGGCAAATTAATTTTTACTTATATTTATGAATATTGAGCCAATATTGTATTTCAATATAAGCACAATATCGCAAAATGTTGCAAACTCATGATCGGATAAATTTTGAGCAAGTTTTAGCCAATAACGGCCCAATATTTTATTGTTACTTGGAATGCCAATTAAATACATTTCGCTAGAATCGATACTTTTGAGCACGTATTAGCAGGTAATCTGAGGTCAAGTCGTTGACGACTTCGTGTGATGTTCTACTAAACTGAAAGTCATACCTGCGATAAGAACAGTAAACATCACTAGAAAGCTTGACGCATTCGGTTACAACGATTTATTGTTTGACTTACAAGCAACGTATTTGTGATATCATATGAGCATGACTGGATAATCGTGAGTACAATTTCTTCATTTTTGTTACTTGTTAAAATTTACGGCAAGTTCGTTTGTAACTTTTTCCGTGCCAAGTTTATGAATCTTGCTGCAAGTGTACAACATTATTGATAATATTAGCAACTTCAACGACACGCTTGTAAAATTGACAGTAGCGTGCTGCAAGCTTGCAGCAAACTTCGTTTTGCAAATTTATAGTATGCCGGCGTAAACGCACAAATACCGATTACCGGCGCATGTCTCGCCATTATTAAGTTTTGTTTATATATTGTGTTTGTATTACCACGTTATTATTTAATTATGTGACTAGTCATCGTGTACTTTTTATGTAAGTATTGCATTTAGTGAACTTGTTTGTTTTCGCTTGTTTAAACAAAGAACAATCAATACCTAACGAAGTTGTAACTAGTTTGTAGAAACAAGTCTTTATTTAATTAGAATACCAATGCAAAATAATTTTCTGTTTTTCCTTGCACCTTTCTTCAAAGTATTTATATTTCGGTAAGTTTGAAGTTATGTAAAGACAAGCAAAGTTAACAGATCTGTAAACGAAAGCCTTGGAAATGCAAATTTCAATAGCATTTCTACAAATTTTAACCGTGCCATAACAAGGTGTAATAATATTGCCGCACGTTTTAATGCTTGCTCTGACAAAATACAGTAATTTTTCTGCAAGTTTTAAACCTTTCTCTGACAAGGTACGACAACATTGGTGCAAGTTTCACCATATAAGGTTGTTATCGTTTCCTTAATCAACTTGTAACTTGCAGTTTTACAGTAGTCACGATAAGTTTGCTGCAACATTGATACAAGCTTACATTGCTATATGAGTTGTATGTAATTGTATCTCGCTTCTTTTTTCTCTATTAAATGTTAAATATTAAAATAATAATTTTTAATATATAATTATTTTAATAAAATATTAAATGTTAAAATAATTATATTCGGTGTTATAACCTGTTTTTTGGCATTTGTTCTCTTTCAGCGTTCGACAGATTTCAATGTTATCTGCCAGTAAAAGTTCCCGACCGGTTTGGCGCCTTTTTAATTATTTTATAATTAGCACATCGAGACCTTTAATCCTCTCGCCAAATTGTATTAAGCTAGCCGCCTGCCTTTTAGTTACAAGTAAAAAATCTACAATTACATTTTTCATTCAATACACTTGGTAATTAATTTGATAAATTTTCGTATGATATACTCTTTTGTATCGTAGTATAATTTGTCGTCTAGACCTGATTGGCGTGTATAAAACGGTATTAAAGTATTTTCTTTTTTCTTGTTATTATGCTGACTTTGATTTATACTTATATACAGTTGTAGACCTTTTTATGCTGCGGATTAGGATCGGTATCTTGTTTATTCGGCAAGATTTTTCTATTTTTATTTAACGGATATGTCGCCCTTATAAACCTACTATTTTACTTATATTTACCTATGCCTAACTCTACTACACTACTACATGGTACGGTCCACAAAAACAGAAAACCCGAAATAATTGCTACCTGGATAGGCAGAAAGCGGATACGAAGAGAGCGCAACACCAAATAAGCTGTTCAGAACATTTTTTAGACACCAGACACATTATAAAATTTGAGTAGATAATTTTATCTAACTCTCGTAACTTTTGGCCCAGGGCATATAGAATACCCATGGAAATCAGAAAAACATAAACTTCAATAGCGACAATGGCATCGACCTAACACCAATATGAAGTTGGTAAACCGAAACCATCACGAATAGATCAATATAAAGACTTACCAGAATGTCCTCAGTTTCAGTTTTCTGAAAAAGATAGCAACATGACTGTCGAAATATCAAATTTAGCTAGTTTGCCAGAGATTGTATATTTTGTAAATTTACAATACTGAAAAAACAACACCAATTACAATATTTTGTAGAATTCAATATATGAACCTTCTTGCAACAATGAAAGAAGAAACTACGGAAAACTGACCCGTATTCAAGACTCAACAACTTTAGAAAGCATTACCTTCCTAAAAAAATATTTTATTTGATGAATAATTTGCAGTAGCAATTAGAAAATGATATTTGCCTATATTTGAAAAAAAGCAGAAATCAGGTAGCCTACGCTCTCGCAAGCAAAGTAGTACACAATTTATATAAAAACAAGACATTTGTAATGCTTTTTTTCTGATATCTATGGTAGCTTGTTATGTTAAAATAGTCTAGTTAGTTTTATAAGTCTGTGGTTTAAAGCAGTGTAAGTGTTGTGAAAAAGTGTTAGAAACCGAGAAGCTAGACAACAAAAATAAGAAAAAGTATTGCGGCAATACCCTTCGGTGTCAAATTTTAAATTAAACTTAATAGAGTTTAGTGCATACCAATAAATAAATAATTAGTGCCGGCAAACATACTATAAGTGAACGTTACCAAAGCTTTGGTTTTAATAAACTTATTCGAAATAAATTAAGCTATCCAATCCGCGTAATTGGATCTACATATAATCAACGGTACGCGTGACGCTAAACTTATTGTTAGTTTACCTCAGTGCATGATAGGAATTTAAGTTTGTAATTAATCATGTGGAATTGACTTGAGTACAATATTGTAACAAATTTTATTATCAAAACTAATTTATTTCAACTACTAAAAATATTTTCTACTTATACTAAAAAGATGTACACTTTTTAAAATAACCGAACTAATCAATTCTAAGGATATTTAATAAAAACACTTACAGTATAATTTATATATAGCGCTATCACTGACACGAAGATAAGATAAAGTCACACACTTGTATAACACTTGTTTACCTTAAAGTCACGTACTTTGTAGATTTATTTATAACACGCGTTAACGACTTATTTGTTTAGACCAGAATAATCTTCTTAACACTGCAGTCTTTGCATTACGGAAATAATAGACCTACGATTTGTTTCTTCGGTATATATACACATTTTGAAAATCATTCTCGAGTGTTCCATATTTTTCGATATACGTTCTAGAAGATGGATAACAACTTCGAGAAGGCTCTTGAATTTGCGAATAACTTCTCGAACGTTTCAATATATACATTTTTCATTGTAATTTCTATTATTATTAATAAGAGGAATGCCTACAAACCCCTAGAGAGAAAAGAACTTTTATCTCATGTAAAGCCGCGGATTAGATTATATTCTAAAAAATTAAAATGTAGCACGCAAGTAGCGCGAGACTCACATGTCTTTCACTACAAAACGAAAAAAAATGCCAGTTTTTGAATTTACCCAAGCAAAGAAATACAAATTAGTAATATCAATCGGGCAAAAATAGATTACAATCTTGAATTTAAAAAACGCCATGTAAAAGTAGATTCAGTTACTAATTTATTATTGTAAAACAAATAAATTAAAACCAATTGCGTGCTGTAACCAATATTGATTTACAAAATAATATAATCAAATCATCAAAGTAAATACATAATGTTAAACAAGTTAAAAAGTTAAATTTGTATCGAAATACATTAATTTAGAAAACCCAAAAATACATGACAAAAATGAGGGAAAGTATATAATGAAAATATTGCACAAAAACTTATTTGGATAAAGTATTAAATTAATAGAAAAAAGTTTTTCGCCAAGATTTTTCTGTACGATATGAAAACGAATATACACATTCAGAATGTCTCAATACTTTGAACAGCCTATCGCGTCTTCATTTATATGCATTTCCAATTTTCCTTTGTCGTTGAACGGTGAACTTATTTCAACATTTCTGTCGGGATTTAACCCCTGTTGCGTCAGTTGAACGGGTCCCTTTTTTATCTATTGTGTAACCGAAACTCGAAAAACGTCAAATGCATTCCTATATATGCACATTAGATTTTCTTTTGTTATGGAAAACCGATCGGCTACAATTTTAAATAGTTAAAATAAAAAGACGAGTCAATGATATTTGGATAAAAGGAAATTGTGGTAAAAACATTGTTTAAAACGTAGAACACGAACAGGTTTTATCTGGACAAAAACAACATTATAGGGGTTTGTCTGGGCGTATGAAAGGTCCAGAATTCGAACGAGTTCAGGGCCTCTTTAAGAGTCTCGACAGGCCTTTCGGTCTTCAAGGGGCGGCTTGAGATATGCTGAGTGAGCGCACACCATACCGCCCTAAATTGCAGCGCTTCTCTACAACCCCAGGCCTTACAAAACCTACTTAACGACACAAGTATCTTCTATTAAACACTTCAAATTTATTTCTTAATAGAATTTGGAACAATTCTCAACTAACTTAAAATAATTATTCATTTCGATCAAGACAATCACAAACAATGGAATGCTTTTTACTATTGATTAACGATGAATCCGCGCGCAAAGGTTACATTAGCAATGCTTTTGTTTGATTTTCTTAACCCTCAAGCACTGCTCAACTACGCAATAAATAAAATTAAATAAATACAAACCGTAAAAATTAAATTCGTACCGAGTTTGATCAAAATTTTCAATTTAACGTGACAAATTCAATTTTCATTGCAAATCAAGTAATTCGTTGGCGCTACGAGTCTTGCGTATATCAATATGAAGAAATTTTATAACCCCCAGGGATTTTTAAACCGAGCATTAATAAAACTTATTTTTACAAATTTGGTTTCGATATAGTATTACCAAAAAATATCTGACTGATTTGGTACTTCTTAATCTTGTACAGTATAAGAGTATTGTTTGACAAACAGCAATATTAGTCTTGTTACGTATATATAGGGTAAACTCGATAATGTGTACATTCGAATACGCAATTATGTCGATTTTGTCAATGTTCTAGTTTTTTCTTTCAATTTTCTGGCAACGGAGGTCAAGAGCTGGAATATTTGGTTCTGTACAATGTATACAGTGACGTTCTAACCCTGACATTGAGTGTTTAGATTTGAAATTACAAAATTAATTATAAGACATGTACAAATGTTATTATCTAAAACGTCTACTAGTAAACGTGAATAGTTTTTACTACATACAAATCCAAAAATGAACTAAAAACACAAGTATAAGAGACTAAAGTAGAAAAAAATCAAACATTAAAGTTAATAACAAATAACTCATAATTTTGTTATTAATTAATTAAAGCGAATAAAAAAATTACTAATATTTTAGACATGTTTATACAAGTTAGGCCCATTTTAATAAAAAAAATACGTTCATAAATATAAACAATTTCAGACCAAAAAGTAAATAAATGTAATGAAATCGAACTTAACCTTAGTATACTAACCGGGGTTACGAGTAACCACATGCACTACCTTATATTAGAAAAAACCTGAATCCACGTTAAAACTTTTTCTCAATCTATTCATGGTATTACAGTATGATTTACTACTATTTTTAACCAAAACCATGTTAGAAAACCACAAACTTACAACTGTTGAAAAAAAAAGAAAAACCCGACAATGCCAGTGTTCCCATCCTAATTTGATTTTGATTACAAGAAAACCAGTTTCTTTTATCCCAAAAAGCTTCTACCGCCACAACTAATAAAATCATTTCTCTATTTCGACATGAGAATTAGCGATTCTCACACTAAAATCCGTGTAAGAATAAGCAAATTCTTACACGATTTTTGGTAATGTTAGTTTTTTCAAAGTTGGTATCTCTGCATCGTAAGTTGACGTTACACGAAAAAGAAATCAAAATTATTGGAGTTTAACAATTAAAATTCAAATTTTGATGCCAAGATAAAATAAAGACGTTTTATTAATTCAGTTATTTACTTATAAAGGTGAAAAGAGATAATTTTGTATGAGATTTTAGGTTAACACATAAATTTCAATATGTCAAAATGTAAATGTTGCCAATTCAATAAAATATAAAAGTTTACCAATGTTGTTTTAAAATTAAAATTATACGAAAAATTTCAAATATTGTATTAAAATAGAGAAAATAGTATAAAGCACACGTCATAGAATACGTTTCAATCACTCGACCGCTTCATAAACTCGCCGCTGCGCGGCTCGTGTATGAAATCCGGTCTCGTGCTTGAAGCGCGTTCATTCTGTAACTTGTGTTTTAATATACTATTCTAACATCAATCTAATTAAATATATTCATTTTAACTGAGCATGTTCAGTTAAATTAAATAACAAAACTTACTCTAAGTATCGCATGATTCCTAATATAATAAATTTCGTTATATTCTTATGCACTTTTAATTAGGTTTTTGCGTTTAACCAAAGCAATGGTTTAACTGACTTCTATACCTTACCGAATGCTTGTCTGCCGGGAAGTTTCTATGCCCTCTTACTAAACAGTGTTGTTAACTATTTTATTGAGAGAGAATATTCTATTACTAACCAAGCCAAATCATACATTAACAAAATAATCATACTGTCTGAAAATCAGTCAAATTCAAGCATAATAAAAAGAAATTAGTCTTAGCTGAATTTAGTTTTTCTTACAATTACAACAAACACAACAAAATTCATAAGAACTGATCTGTCGGAGATAAAAGCATCTTAAGTGGACGTTTTTAAGGGCGCATAGACATAATCAAACATAAACGAAATAATTTCCTGAAAGTAAGTATTTGTTTATACTATGAACGTCTTCCGGGTTTTGACGATGTCAATGTTGTAAAAGTTCCCAACGTTTCGCCCACTTTTGTAAAAGGTTTCACCAGGGCGTGAAAGAAATCGAAGAACTCAAAAAAGCTACCGAAATCTAACTAAGTATTTCTAAAAAGTTAGGTAATCGACTTGCGAATCAACCCATTCTATGCTCCTAAAAGGTAAGAAAGAAATCGATGAAGCAAACAACAGTTTAACAAAGAACCGCTACATAGTAAATCACTTAAGAAGAAGTAGTCTTCGTATATAGAAAAATATACGGTTGATTGGGTACGCCTCGGATTTAGTTACGGTCGAAAAATGTATGGTTTTACGTTGCTTAAATATCCGCGTGCTGTGTTTAAGTGGAGTTCGCATTTCCTTTGTATTAATAAAATTCAGATTGCAAAATGATTTATGTTTCCGTAAATTCTTATTAAGTTTCTGAAGATAATAAAAATTCAATATTATGTTAGTTTGCAATTGTGCCGCTGTCTCAAGCACATGTGTTATTACACTTTGTTTTAATTTCTTTCTTCGTCTGATTTATTGGTTTTCTCGTTGGTCTTCTTAAAAAAAATTAACGTCACGATTTTCAATTGTAGTAGAAAAATCCGAGATTATAAAAAGACATGTTTTTGGTTTTTAAGTTAAGTTGCAAAGGTTTTGCTCATATCTGACGACTTGAGAATTTAGTTCCTGAGTGGGTTTCAGCCTGTAATTTTTCGATATTAGTGTCCGAAGGATTATTAATGAGTGCAGTAAAAATTAAGTTTAGAAAAGCTTCCTAGTTCGTATTTATTACGTTCTCGACAGATCGCTGGTACCCAGGTTAATTATCGTCTCGAAGAATTTAATGTGCCGAGTTTGTGCCACATTAATCCATTTCGCCTTGTAGCGGTTAACCATCTTCTAACGAACTATTTCAAACCCATAAACACTCGACTTTTGGCAATATCACATGGTAGCCTTGTCATCAAACAAAAAGCCCACTACCTGTAACTTCGTAAACAAATTAAGGTATTTATGATGACAGTTTAAACAAAATCAATTTGTGATTTTACTTTTTACGAACTTACGTGATTTAAAGGTTTTGATTTTAAACAAAATAAGGTTTATTGTTTGTTTATTGTAAGTAAACTTTAGCTTTTGCGACATTTACTTTGTTTTTGTCTTTTGTTTGTTTTTCAAGACACTATGTAACTATTGTCAATTTTGTTTCTATCGACATTAAACCCAACAAATTAATACTATCAGAACTTTAGAATTAAGATTTACGGAATTTTTATTTTGTTTTAATGCGAACAAGGCTTTGCGAATTCTAATTTAATTGAATGCAGTTTTTCGCGATTTGTGTTACTGAGTTAATTCATTTACTATTTTCATTTTTTTTTCGTGATTACTCGACTCAATTCAAATGAATTTCATACTACTTTTTTTAATTTCTGTGTATTTTTTTAATGTTTAATCAACGTTAAATTATTATTGTAACAAAGTTTTTATTTTGCTAACCTTCACGTTTGTAAATTTTAAAAATTTCAGATTTTAGTCAAACTCTGATAATGTAAGTCCCGTTTAGAGTGTATTCAACAAGAACGGGTTTTTTAGTTGGCAAGATCCAAAAACCCTTTTGATTTATAAACTTTCTTGACGCTCTTTGATTTTGACGTTGGCTTTTGTGTTTTTCTGAGATTTCCAAATCAATCTGAGATTTCAGAATTTAACTCATAACATCTTCACTGAGCACCGGCAATTTACCTCATTTATGTTACTATCATATAATCAGTTTTCGTTTTAACAACTTTTGCATGTAACAACATCAACACTCACAAGAAGATACTGGGTTTCAAACTTTATATTTCCCAAACGTTGAATAACATAGTAGGAATTAAGAATGTCGTAAAAAGTTTTCCCTGTAAATTGGCAAAGAATCTTGGACAAAAACTTGGATAGTTTGTAAGTAAGAGATTGAATAGTACTAACGACTGATCGAAGTGGTATACCTTGTTTGTGAATTTTGGTAATCCGTATAGACAAGGTAGTTTCAAATCTGAGAGAGTAAATCAACGTTTGGTTTCAGGAAGTAGATAAAAAAATCTGATAATTTGGCTGACCTCCCGTTCGAATTAAAAAAGGGTTCGTTTCTTCTGACAGACTAGCATGAATTTTCTCAGCGTAATCAGTTTGGTTCAAATGACAGTAGCGTTATTGCGCTTGTCGGTTGGCAGAACGACAATATCAAGGTTTCCATAAAGACTTTTTAAGACTAACTTTTCCGACTGACAAATTTTGGATTTAAGAACATCAGACAATCCAAGAATTTTGTCAGTGTGAATACAAATGACATCTAAGATGTGACGAGGAAGATGATGACATATACAATACCTAATAGTACATAAAATATCTTTTATAAGAATACGTTTTGAAGAACAGCAATAGTTAGTTAGATTTTAGTTGCTTGTTTGAGTTCTTTGATTCAAAAGTGGCAACTTCGGTTACAACATTGACACGGTTCAAACTCGGAAGACGTTCTTATTTTAAGTAATTACGGTATTTCATTTTAGTTTCTGATGTGCAAAATCAACGGTTTATAGTTGATTGTCAGCATTCCGCACAATAGAAAGGATAGGTTCAGTATAGTGAACGGTATCCACGTAAAACTTAAAAAAATTAGGTTTAGAAAAAATTCTCTAGATGTGAGTTCTGATTTTTCTACGGCGGAGCTGTTAGTTATGTACCCGATATTATTGGCGTTATAAATTTGAATGTCAACAAAAAGAAATTTTTTATAATGAAGCAACGCAGTAGTTATTTCCCATGTAGTACACGCCTTTGTTCAAAATTATAATTTAAAATATTTATACTGTTTTTGTTGTTAGTATTAGTTAAGTATAAATCAAAAAGCGGTTATGTACATACTAGTTTTTCGTGGGAGAAAATCTAAGCCGGTTGCTTGGCAGCATGATGTTCTCGTTTTTTGTAACTGCAAGCTAAGTGATCGGTTAAATGCCAAAATTGCGTAGTTAAATGCATTTACTTAAGTACTACGTGCCCTAAATTTAAATCGCGCTACCTTGTATATTGTCGTTACTTGAAGTTAGTCATTCACTTCTCGAAGCCATCTAACGAAAATCGTGCTATCATTTCCATCCACGTTGTAGTGCACATAATTTGCCTGGTTGAATTTAAATAAAATTTTCTTAGAAAACCACTTGTTGGGGTTTGAAAACAGCCTTAATTTATTCATAATTTATTCAACGCAAGGTAAAGTTTTTCTATTCTTTTTCAGATTAACTGTAATTTCCATGTCGATTTCTTACCACTACGTGTTACCTCAAATGTGGTTCACGATCCTTTACATTTAAAGGTTCAAATTTTCAAGCATCCCTTTGTGGAGTTAGGAATATTCGGATCAATTGTGGAAACATTTCTAAAATCAAAGCATCAAACAAATAATTATCTCCTATACGATTGATTCCTGTACTACGAGGCAAAGACCTTTAATGCCACGTTTAAGAAAAACACGCGTAAACAGAATACGATGTAATTTGCCCTTTTTCTTTTTATAAATGTTAACTTGTACTTTGTTGTGACTAGATTGACACAATTTTTGAGTTAGTTTAATTACAGGTGAGCCATTAAGAAAACGGTTTCTTAAGGTTAACACCGGATTTGGGTAAGTCAAACTTGATTATTATTCGATGTCACTACGGTGTTTCTCACCCATTGGTTGCTTTTAGCTTCGGTATTATAATAATATATAGTAGTAGTATGTGTTACTTCAATTTAATTCCTTGTCATTCACAATTATTGTACAAATGTATTGTTGCCGATGCTTCCGACCATCTTATAACCGACGACTTCTTGTGTAGCTACCAAATTTGAAACGTAATTGTTAAAGTAAATCGAATTTGATGTTAACTCTATTTAGTTTATTTCTTCTTCCCTCAAACTTTACGGGCCCATAAAATTTTAGTGCAAGCTTCCAACCTTCTGTAGTGATCAAACAGAAGCTGTTTTTGCAAAAGATATGTGGCGCCTTAAAAAAAAATCTTGCTACTTAGTCTGACCGAATAGAAATTGTCTCAATTTTATTACGAGCTGGCCGTGCAATAATGGTAAACTTCTAAATGCTTGTGACAAGAGAGTCGAATATTTACAGCTTGTCAGATAGGTAAGCAGCGCTAGAAGCTCTCTGATATTTCATAATTTTATCGACACTACTATTATTATATTATATTATTATAATTGAAGTTTGTTCTTGTCAATAGATTTACATGTTATTTAACATCTACCTTTTGTAGCCAATTGCAATTTTCTACTAATTACATGTGATAATGTTGTCAGAAGAATTGTGCACATAGGTAGATTTTGTTTAAACTAGTATAAAAATACCTTATTTTAGTCCAGAACATATAAAAGAAGACCAAGAAAGTTAATGAATAAAGCGGGAGCATAACGAAACACTGGATTAACCGATCAGGCCACAACTATAGCAAAACTCTTGTAAGCAAACATTTCCCAAACTGTACAAAAACCAGAAGGTAACTTCAAGTGAGTTTCTAACAAGATATAAGACAGCCAAGTAACATTTCCAGAAAATCAATAAATTTAATAGAGGCCTAACATGCAATAATAACCTAAAATTGCAATGCTATCTAACGGGTAATTTATTTTGGAGATCAAAATTTCACCATAAAACATAATCAGAATATACCAAGGTTGAAAAAAGCGTATAATGATAACCTAAGCAACGGATTAAATCGTGAGACGCGAAGCGTTGAGAGATGTAAGTCGCGCAGCAGGAGTGGTCTATATACAATGTTTCCACTACTAGAAAAAAACCTTTTCGTCTATTACTAAATCAGATTTAAAATTTATTCAAGTGAGTGATTGTGACAATTGTCATTAATTTAATTGAATTAACTTTGACGTAATTCGTAATTGTGAGTTATAATTAATGATGTACCGAATATTCGGTTAACTATTCAGCGAACGGAATATTCGGCCACTTTACCGAATATTCGGTATTCGATTACCGAACAAAATCGTTATTCGGTACATCTCTACAATAACTCCACTCCACTCCACTAGTTGCGCCGGTAATACGACACTACCGGGAGAATGTTTACAAATGTTGCATAGATTAAGATTTTCTATGTGTGACTATTTTTAATTTATTTTTTTCGATAGCAAATTAATTAAAAATATGCATAAAATAAATGCCTTACGCCAAGGACCAAATTTTTTATAAAAAAAGTGTAATAGATTCTGAATGTTTCGTAACAAAGGAATAGATTTTCTGTAATTGTAATAGATGTTACGATTGTACATTGCAATTGCAATAGCAGAATGGTGACCGGTGTAACGCTTTTATGCTTTATATTTTTTTATATCAGGTGGGGGCCCTTCGATCTATATTCGCTTTAAGTTTGACGTGGTATTTATATTTATGGGACACGAAGCGTATAGAAAAAGTAACTAAACATTTAGTTTCGAATGTAATTCATTATTCGGCCAAATATTCGGTTAGGCCGAATAATCAGGGCCGAATATTCGGTATTCGGTTACCGAACAAAATCGTTATTCGGTACATCTCTAGTTATAATACAGAAATAAATAGATAGCGTAAGTTTTTTTGCTAAACTTACTAAAATTGATTAAACACATTATTACTTTAAGCATTGATTATATCTAATATATATTTAATTCATTTAAAATTCACGTTTGGTTAAGCGCGAACTTCAAATAACTAAAAATTTTGAAATGAAATTAATTTGTTTAATAAACAATTTAAATTCTTAAAACAGCATTATATAAAATCTCTTGCCATTGGTAAACAGTGATTAATAATGAAATATATACCTATTTATCTGCGCTTAAAAAGTGTAACTTCACAAACTACTATTATACGTAATAATAAAAGCCAATACAACTAGTAGTAGAAAAAAATGGTTTTAGAGTAGGTATCGTACAGCTCGTAACCACTGTCTCTGTTAAAGTTATTGGGAAATTTAATAATCTCAATCGCTTCTCCGATCTTTCTTAAATTCCAGTTCTTGGTCTTAGCAAGCGTTTTAGTTTTTTCAGTTTATGTTATCCAGTATCTTGTTCATGTTCGACAATAGACTTAGTAAGCCGAAGTAAACGAAGACGTATTTGCTTTTTTTTCAGTATAATATCAATAGTTTTTTTCACATTGATCCAAAAATTTGGTTTATTTTCTAAATGAAACAGCTTCTTTGAAATAATTTCAAACATACATAAGCAGGCAGAATTAAAACGAACATTAGTAAAAACGCATTAAAAAGTAAATTCAAAAGTACAGAAAAAAAAACTAAAAATCTACTACACAAAAAAGACGACAATGCAAGTGCCTTCAGATACTAAAAAGCGTTTGATTAATTGGTAAATAAAAAAATCGCACTAATGAATTAGTTTTTATCAAAAGCACAAACATTACCCTGTGTTTTTTCGTTTTAATTAACCATTAATCATTACTCTGATGTATGTAAAGAATACATATATGAAAACAGTAAATCGTTCAGATTCATGTAAATGTATAATTGCAACAGTTGACATTGGCATTGCTAATAAATTATTGTAATTGGTCATCGTGACGACGGTAAAAATGCGTCCAAAATTAAAAATCAATTTTTTCTCGATTATAAACAGCAATAGAACCATTTAAGTTTCGTTATAAGCATCCAGATAAAATATTTTCCTTATCACTTCACGAACTAAAATAATCGTCCAGCGTCTCATTATACCAACAATTTGCAATAAATAACAAAAACAATTTAAGCACATAAGACTATTTAGAAAAAGCGTCTTTCAGTTTCTGAAATTGATCGAAACCGAGTATATAACGATTAAAATTAGTTTAATTAACAATTATTAGACTTCTTCGGTATGCGGTTAAGTGCCTCTTATTAAAAATAAAAACGTCAGTTCCACTATTACATCCTAGCGTTCTCAAATAAAATTTGTATTTAAAAAGTAATTTCGCTAAAGAAACAAGCTTAATCTTGAACGCCACATTATATGAACGGTTGAATTATCTTTAGATAATTTTAAATTAAGTACACGTAACCGGTTATTGTAGCTATTGTTGAAAATTAGAGCGTAATATGTAGTGTATAATTAAACTCAAGCCACTCATTACATCAGCAATATCTAAACTACATCAAACTTTTTCCTTTTTAATCTAAAAAAAGAAAATTAAAGAAAAAAATACACAAGACACTGTTAGAATAAACTCATTAATTATTAAATAAAAGATTTACCCTACTTTGAAAGTTGTTTATTTGAACTTAATCACAAACTCTTTCGCTCTCTCATTTACAAATAATCAAAGAGTGTTGTGAAAATTAATTGGGAGGTAAATTTACAGAGCAAATTAAAAAAAAAACTGATTATAACTTTGATAAACTTTCATTAGGTTGGTGTGCAATATTTGACACGCTTCTAATTAATTTCAAATATTAGTAAAACTAATTTTAACAAAGGGTTGTGCCATTATTCCCTCCAGTAAGACAATTACACGATCAGTAAGTTTTGTCTGTGTAGCATTAACTAATAGTTTTATTATAATCATTATGTATTATCAATTTCATTATTTTAATGAGGTCTAAATTTTAGTATAATTATTACGCATAAAAGCTATTGAGTGTTGCATTTAAGAATTCTTTTACAGACAAATTCACAAAAACGACAGAATTTCCGCGTTTAATTAACACTTGCTAAAGATGTTTTTGATACCCACATCAAAGTTTACGCCATCATAATTAAGCACACCCGCACAAGTTTGGTCTGAAAAACTATTTTACCTACAGTTTAGGCATAGATTTGTATTTTGATGTTATATGTAAGTGAAATATCTATCTATAAACGTTCTCGGTAAACCTGGTACCTTCATTTATACATCGCTTTCCACGTTTATTGAAACTGATACAGTAATTCAACAACTAGATGTAATTTATTTATATCAAAAAACATTTATTTACTAAAACTGAAACACAACGATTTCAAATATGTAAATAATTTATAACATAATAACTCACTAATTAAAATGTCGGTTTATGTAATTAACATTTCGCGAGAAAGGTAATCTTGTTTATTTCTACAGCACGCACGTAATCTTTAGACTGATCGTCCTTTACTCGTGCGTGTTTATATATTCAATCTTATCACCTACAAAATTCAGGAAATTTCAATACCGCGTCGAACAGTCCAGAACAAGGATAGTTAATATACAAGATTGCCCGATTCCTATTCTTAAAGTCAGTGTTGCCATACGTCGGAACTTAAAATCTCGTATTTAAGCATCCCAAATTACCGTACTTGTCAAAAATTACCGTACGTTCACTAAAATGTAATTATGACACACAGAAGAAGCAGAATGTATTCTTTGTACTGTTATTATCGTTATTCTTGTTATCAATTTCTTAATAAAACGCACATAATAATAACATAAATATGTGTAAATAATCAGTTAACAAATAATAATAAGTAATAAATACATAACAATAAACACAAACTCGTAGAGGTGTTTCCTTATGTCGTGAACTGTTACCGTTACCTTGAATCAAAATTTGGAATAAAGAAACTAAAAATTTGATAAGTCTAAGTGAATCTTAAAAGCGTTGGTTTATTTAAAAGACAACCACGTCAACAAAAAATTGTGATAATATAATAATAATAATAATAATCACATATTTATATATTAAATATAAAGAAACTTAGAAGAATACGTAAAGACTTCTTAATAATAAATATAACGACAAAAGCAAAAATAGGTTAGGAAAAATGTACGGGCGAATGTTTGTAAGACGGACAATAGCACCATTTTGACATAAACCGATTACATTGCCACATATCACGTGATTCTAAAACATTTCTAGTCGTTGTGATCAGTCTCTAACGTTTTTATTTAATTTAAGAAATGCAATTTCAACATGTACTAATTGTCATGAATTGCCCCCAAAGTCTTAAAATCTCTCAAAAATAGTTTGACGTTTATGTTGACAAGTACGCAAAAACTGTCAAATCCGATTTACAATAGCGAAAAATTAGAATGTATTACAGTTAAGAACAATAAATAAAATTATAAAATTTTAGTGTGTAATATTTTTAATTTATATTTTGTAAACCCTACATTGAAAAACATTTATTTACCTGTCCATAGCACATTTTATTCATCAAATTAATAGCAATTTTTCTAGTACCGAATACATTTCTATCGTCCAATTTAAAAATTAATGCGTCAAATAGCAAACGAGATTGCTTTTTGTGGACGTTTTCTTCCGTTTAAATAAAAAATAATTTAAATACTAAAGATAAAATTAATATTTTAGACAAATCCGGTGTTTATAAATTAAAATGTGGTGATTGCAACGCATTTTATATAGGACAAACAGGTCGAAAGTTCTTGTATTAAAAATAATAACATTTCATTTAAATCATCATTTGCTAATCATACACTAAATTCTCAGCATTCATTCAATTCTAAAAAAAAGATTTTGAAATTTTACATATTTGTAATAAAGGTTTAAGACTTAATTTTTTAGAAATAAAAGAAATTATTAAAAATTAAAATTCCAATCGTGAATCATCCCTTAACGAAGTTGTTAACTTTAATAATAATTTACTTTTTTTAAATTAGTTTTTGTTTGATTATTTCCATTATTATATTATTTTGTTGTATCCTAGGATTTTCTATTATTAAGATAATTTTATGTTGTTCAAATTTTGAAATTTGTCAAACTTCAAATATTTAACCATTTTTAATTTGATTAATATATGTTGGTAAGTTTATTCATTTTTATAACTTTTTGATTTTTTAATTTATTTTTCAGATTTCTATAATTGTTATTTTTTAAAGTTTATGTAATATTTGAAGTTTGATTTTTCAATTCTAATGTAAGTTTATATTTAATTAAGATTCGATTTTATAATTTTTAAGTTATAGTATACGCCTGAAGATGACAATTTGTCGAAACATGTAGCGTTTATTAAAATAAAAATTAAAATTAAGTAATGGGAAGGATTTGAGAATCTATAAAAAATAAAAATAAAATAATATAATATAATAAACCCATTTTGAGTTACTAAAGAATAAATGGAAAAAATAAACTTTAATAATTAGATTAATTTAAACTTAATGACGTTTAAACTAATTAATAAACAAAGTATTTCGATTATTTGGCAGTGTTGCCACTGTTAAATCAAAATTGTCAAATTTAGACAAATACAATATTAGAAATCTTTTAACGTGCATTGTAATATGTAATGTAATAGAAGTATCAAGAACGAGGTCTGCGCGTAACGTCAGCGAGTCACATGATCTCGGCAGAATAAATCGGGCAATCGAGCAATCCTCTACATTAACACTATTCTTGGGTCCAGGAGGTTTCTAGAATATTGCTCTTACAGTAATATCAGACAAGATCTTTATTACCTTTATGCCCTATTCGATTTTTTGTACATTTTGTATCCTTTTATATGTTGTAGAAAATTATTTATGCACCGTAAGATGAAACTAATAGAAAGTTTCGTAATCACTTTTTCGCGTTCAATTGAACAAAAATGAATAACAAATAGTGTCTTAAAACCTTATTCTTGAATTACACAAGACAAACATGTTATCACTTATGTAAAAATTACAACCATAAAATAAAATTAAAAAATATGAAAACTTTTAATTAATATTAGAAAGATGTTTTTAATAAAACGTAATAATGATATTTTTAAAACTCATATATAAGGCGAGTTTTGGCGTTGTCCAATACAATGACAACGAAACATTTAAAACTACTTTTATGTTTGAGAAAATTTCACACCATGATTTTTCAATCCAATCAGATATTCTTATTCTGGCAAAAAAAAGATTTAGGAACAAATTGCCTGTGGATCGTTTAGAAACGTCAGTGCAAAAAGCTATCATGTCAAAGATTTTTGAATTAACTAATGCGTTATAGTTTTTTGATGGAGATACCTCTACCACTTTCTTCGTCTCGTTGCGAGTCAATCAATATTGATAATAAAGAACAACGGTAAAAAAATTTAGATTTCCTTTAAAAAGAAACTAAAAAAACAGATATATGTATTTAGCACAGTAGAGTTCGTTCCGTACTATAATTAATATAACTTGCAAAAAATAAACACTAATTAATAATTATCCAAAAATAATATATTTCGTTGTGACGACTATACGACTGAAGTTTATCTCCAAAAAATTCAAATATTGGAATCCAAGAATTATAAAGTTTCATCCACTACTAACTCCTTAAAAAATGTTGTCAATTTATCCAGTTTGACTCTCACTTCAAAACATTCGTTTTCACACACACACACACACACAGTTAGCAAATCCAAAATTTCTAAGTCAGAATAGTTAGCCCTGAAACGTCTTTGTAGAAACCCCGATATCATTGTTCTTGTAGCCGACAAAAGCAACACAACTGTCGTTTTAAACCAAATTAATTATTCTGCTAAAATTCATTCTATTCTGTCAAAGGAAACGTACGCTCATCTAACTCGTAAACCCACTTCAAAAATTGAACGTGAGGTCAGCCAAATCATAAAATCTTCCAATCTACATCCAGAAACTAAACGTCGACTTACCCTTTCAGATTCAAACCTCGTTCAACATTCTTTGCAAATTTACAGGTAAAACCTCTTCTTACATTTTCAACTCTCAGTATTTTATTCAACGTTTAAAAACTATAAAACTTAAACCCCAAGATCTCCTCGTGAGTTTTGAGTTTTTATCAAAGCTCGTATTAAAGATTCACTTATTATCATTGAACAGATTTTGTGTTCCCATGACAAACACTTGAGTTTGGTTCCTGATATTGATTTGTGTTTCTCATCCACTTATTTCTAATTTGATAACAAGTTTTACAAACAGGTTTCTAATGCTGGAATTGGTTCTCCTCTATCGCCTGTGGAATATTAAAACCTCAAGTCTGATTTAGGTATACTATCAAATACATAAGGACATTTCTACTTCCAAATCCAACCTAAAATTGTCATTTTTCCTCTACGTTCATAAAGCAACAGATTAAATAAGAAAACTTCTTCGTATTGTGGTATTAAACCGATATTCAACTCGACAGGAAAAAACTTTCAGATTCTTCCTTTCCCCAAAGACAAATTTCCTACACTTTCATTTCAAGGTGTATACCAAATTCCTTTATCAAAGGCAAAATAACATTAACCGTCGCACATAAGCTTTATATACCACGCATATTTTCGTTTTGAATCAGATTAAGGAGTAGTGAAAATCACTACTGATGCCAAAGAATTTTCGGCTTAGTAAGTTTTGTACTCATATTTTACCTTTTTTCGCGATTCATTATCATCGTCGATTGTTGACTTATTTCGCGACTGCATGGTAGACGAGGTAGTTTGATCGAGTAATATTTATATTTAAATTAAAATCATTCACTTATAACATTTGTTAGCAATTGAATATAATTAGTTGTATAGTGGGTTACCTTAACGAAATGGTCTACATTGATATTATACCTGTGATTTTACTATATTAGCTAAGATAAAAAAGAGTAGTGGAAGTCACTACTGATGCTAAAGAATTGTCGGTAAGTTTAGTACTCATATTTTACTTTTTTTTGCAATTCATTATCGTTGTTGATTGTTGACTTATTTCGAGACTACATAGTAGTTGGATCGAGTAATATTTATATTTGAATTAAAATCATTCACTTAAGTTTAACATTTGTTAGCAATTGAATATAATTAAATGTATGGTAGGTTGCCTGAACGAAAGAGAAAGATATGATAGCTATGATATTATTTTATTAGTCGACAAATCTCTAATTGCTACTAGTCAATTTCTCTCTGTTGATTTTAACGAATATCTTCTCAACTTGAAATAAATATATTATTATTAGAAGTTGCGTTTTGTCAATTTGTTGTTTTTAGTGATCGACAGAGTATGTATCGGGTGATATTTACTTGTTTTGGTGCCTTTTTAATTGAGCACACCGAAACTTACGATCCGCTTGCCTATACATGTGAGTTAGTCGCTTGCAATTAAATTGCGACAACATTCTCGTAGTAGATCTTTATTCTAAATTAATTTAACAGGTGGATGTAATCTAAACTCACCCATTTCATATTCATACTCACAGAATCGCCTTAAAGAAATGTATGTCTGTGATAAACAACAGTCGTGATATTTTATCATTAATAATGCTGTTACACTAAAAAAACACCAATGAAAGCTGTTATTTAATATGCAAATCAATAGTAGTAATTGCAAAAATCACAATAAAAAACTATATTCCAAAAAAAGATTATTTAAAAAATATTGATATTTGCAAAACAAATACTAAAGATATAAAAATTAGTGTATCTACGCATCAAGACGTAGAGACACAGCTAATTAAAAAAATATTTAAAAATATTGTTTTCAATTAACATACAACATAAATGCATGCGCAGTCTTTTTTACATCCTAATGAATTAACTATCTGATGAAAACAGCACACTTATTATTTTATAGAATGATCTTTAAAAATCCTGCTACGTATAAAAAATCCTTAAAGCAACTCCTATTTATGGAAAGTCGAGACCAGAAACATATTTTTTAATGTTTAATAACTTTGTAAAATATATAGTTTTTCCCAATTAGAAATGGGTTTTAATTACGCTCTGGAAATGAAATCAAAAATAATTTTATTGCTTTACGCCAGTAAGAAGATAATTGATAACCATGTTTAACAAACCACTGTATTATTGACAAAAAAAGTTTAAGTTGAAAGAAACACTGTCAATTCTATACAAAGCAGTGTGCTTCAAATACTAATTTGTGATTGCTCAACACAAACTTAAAAGTTATTCAGTACTGAAGAACCTAAAACGCTTTCTATTTTAAAGTTGATAGTTATATAAAAGTGGTGTAGCATGCGCCATCTTGTGGTAAAATTATCCCACGAAGTGAGTAATTAAATTTACAAACAAGTAATAAAAACGCGCTTTCTTGTGGTAAATTAGTTTCAAACTGCGTTTTTAAGCTATATCGATTATGTTTATTAAACTACTACCATAGAAAAAGTTGATAATTAAATACTAAAAATCAAATCTAAAAAAATTGTTAATCAGTGTTTATCAAATAAATAAACACGTATCTATTATTTTTTCGTTGCATTTCAATATGTTACAATATGCAGGTAAAAGCTAATTACGCAATATATGTATGTATATGTGTATAGTATATAAATTCAATTGTATGTAAACAATATAAGGTTCAGATTTAGAAAATAACAATAAAATTTTCCATGCTGTTATAACAACTTTTTAGTTACAAAAGCCCGATGAAAAGTTCAAGTAAAACAATGTAAAGCTTAATTTTTAAAAAAGTTCAAGTTTCAACATAAATAACTTTAAGTCATAAAGTACAAGTAAAAAGTCCGAAATTCTTAAACTAACAAAGTGTATTCAAAACAAATTTAAAGTTTGAATACATTTCAAGTTTCCATAAAGTCGTCCTATAAATAGAACCACCCTCACAGTATAAGTATTGCCGTCTGTAAATTGTCTGGCGGCAGTCAGAATATTGTAGTCCAACTTACCACGCCACTACAATAAACAAAACACTACATTCACTAGACTATAATAAATCTTATTAATGTTCTCCGTTGCAAAAAAATCAAACTGCTCTGTTTGTTGTATAACTTCAAATGGCAAAAGTTTGAACTGACCGCTAGAATTCTAATGCAATGTATTTTACAATTTTAGTATTCGTCCCATATACCATAGTAGCCTAATATTCTTACATTCAATTGTCTAAAAAGATACGTACACAATTTTTACACAGCCTTCTTATATCTAAGCGATTTAAACGTAATTAAATCCAACCACGATTTCCTTGAAATGTTGATTGAATTTCCGCACTTCAAACATGGCAACAATCCAATTAATTCAATAATTATTTACAACCACGTTGTATAGAACAAAATAACCGCTGTATTTCCGGAAGAGCTTAGTATGTTTGAAGTTCGAAACCGCAGTGTAGCTGAATCTTCAACAACCAAGTCCAAACGCAACTCAAACTTAAATCCGGTTGCACAACTGTGTACAATCGTTCATAGCAAAATTTTGTAAATATGAAACTTTACAGAAAGAGCATTGACGATATTGATTTTACCAATATTGCTTCCTTCCTAACCGGATATAGAGTTTCAATCACTTTTATCTAACTTCAATTTCGTTCGTTTATAATTGCATCTATAAAACAATGCAATAGAACAACATAATTCCGTACTTAGTTTAAAAAAACCAGTCGAGCAAATAATACAGCAGCTTTCTGTCTTAAAGTCTAAAATAGGTTAAACGTGGCATCCCACAAAAAGTAAAAAAAAACATAGAACAGGAAAAACGGGCAACCCTTCGCAGCAAACTGAACGTAGCAATTTTTACTGGTACGTGCCTTACATGTTGAGGTTAACTTCTTGGGAATCGAAATGTCGACAACGCTAAGAAAAAGGCAATCTAAATTTTCAACGTATGTAACAATAATTACAAACCAACTACAAAATTATGTGAGTATTTGAAAAATAAGAAAATAACACGAGTCAATCATAAAAAGTAAATATTACAAAATTACAAATGCATTCACATCAAAATGGAAATCGACAATCTACTTTCACGTAGTTTAAATGCGTTTACCGCTTGAACTTACATCATATTCCATGTCGACAGGTCGGATGTCACGACCGATAAGTGCAAAAATCGATTGCAAATAAAATATCCTAAAATATTGAAAATTGAGCATTTGCAAGTTACGAGTGTGCAGAATTGGACATTTTAATTTAAAAATATAGAAACTCCATTTAGAACAAATTTCAATGTATGTTGTACTAACGTCATATCAACTTACAAAGTAATTAAAAATCTTGCTTTAATAATCCAGGTATGACAGTTTTGAATTATATAACTTATTCCAATTAATAAAAAAAATCTAAATTAAAAAAATACTGTAATATGTAATTTAATTTTTGACTAATCGTAATTAATTAGTATATAATTCACCTGCCATTTAAAACGCAAATGTTAGAACTAAACAATTTGCAATGAATTCTAAATTCTAAAATGATTTAAAAAAAATTACAAAATTACGTTTTCAGAAAAAAATGTTCCGTATCTCCGTAGTCCACTTGGAACAAATAAATAAAAGTATTGAATAATTAATCATGAAGAATTGCCGTCATCATGAAAAAAAATCTACTTCCTGAAAAATTCTACTAAATTGGTAACACTGCAGAACCCCACGCCCGATCAGTTCGATTAATGTTCTTAAACACTGCAATAAACTCCATAACTTTGATATGATCATAAAAGGAAACACTATTCAAAAGCTTAATGTTTTAAATAAAATTTGATGATTCTAGCGTGTTCCTTACTGCTGAGTTAGAAGGTTCTACACTTTTACCAGTTTTTCCTATACATATACGACCACAAGAGTTGGAATTCTAAAGAGTAGAAAACTGAATGACAATGTTGTGTTGTGACAAGATCTTTATAATACGATCTGTAGTACGTTTAACATAGTGTTTTTTTATGTGTTATAAGATTTCACAAAACGGATATTAGTCTAAACCAGTGGGTCTCAAACTTTTTTGTTTGGTGGCACGATGAAGTTATTAAACAAATTTCATGACACCCCTGCTGTTGTTTTTTGCAGTTATTTAAGATATAGGAAATAAAGTGAATCTGGGTGACAAATCGGCATTTTCACTGTACATTTAACGAATTTTAAAACTAGAAACTATTCCATCATATGGCTTTCCAGTTAAATCTAAACGGGTATCTCAGTTTATTCAATTGCACGCAAATCGCTTAGTTTTTGTTTAGCTTTTTTTTTATTTTCTGTGGTCGTGGTGGGCGAGTTATCCGAAATTTTGGGATAACTGGACCTTTCCGTTGTATTTTTTAACCTAAAAGCATTACACTACGCAACAATTTGATAATGGATGAGATTAACGCTAGTTTTATGTAACAGAGTGCGCTGATTCCGAATTCGCAATTAAAAGTACATCTATATTTAACGTTATAGCTGAAAGTCGTATGAAAGCTTATATAGTTGCATCACTGAACCTTATTATTTAGTATGATGTACGAATGTGTATGTGTATTCTCAAGGTTACTGTGCTTTATGCGTCTGTAGAAAGATAAGTGCGCAGTAGTAAAAACAAACAGGCGTTTTTGGAAAACTTCTAACTTATGCGCGAGCTACAGCATGCGGACATGGTTAAACGTGTTTTATCAAATTAGTTCCAGTGCAATTTCTCTTGTTGGTCATTTAGTCTGATTTCGAAGAAACTAAAAGAATAGTTACTAGTGTGGTACTGTGTTTTATTCATCAACAATCGAAGTAACACGCATTTAAAAATGCTTCGGTGATTTAGTCAACAGAAGATGATTAGGCGGAGTTGTGTGAACAATCCGGACTGCTCTTGCTACATTTGTGGCAAGTATACGAAGTCCAACCAGCGCAAGAATATGACCAAAAAACTATGTATAGCTTACAAACATTACGGATGTGAAATCGGAGATCAAACAAAATCCTGGGCTCATCATTTATGTTGCATTGTTTGTTACTGCGGCTTAACGCACTGGTTAAAGAGTGAGCAAAATCAAATGCTTTTTGCTATTCCCATGCTTTGGCGAGAGCAGAAAGATCACCACTGTAGTGGATGATACAGATCACCCAATACCAATTTCTTCTTCATATGTACATTACTTTCCCAAAAATTTCTCAGAATAAAAAGTCAACATAGTTTATAGCATTATGCTTGACAACTTTCACACGTACATAACTTTTTCCTTGACGTGTGCTAGATCAAATCTGATTGCAGTTCTGTATTCAGCAGATATGAATTACTATAAAGAACGTATTTTCCACCCAATAACTGAGTTATCCGCTATACTTTAAGCTACAAACCTAGAGGTTGTCATTTTAATACATAAATGCAAATGATATAGGGAGTGTATAAAACCATGTCAAAAGTAATACAGAAATGTGTTCATATTTTCTAATTGAGATAAAAGATATACCTACTTTTGGAACACAGTACGACCCTTCCTGATTGAGCACCTGAGGTTTGACAAAAGTATTTAAGATTTCAGACTCATTGTAATGCCAAACATCGGTTTGTTTAGTCCAGTGAAAAACAAATGATCCACTTTTCTTTATACATATGACTGATTTAAGCCTTACTTCCTTCAGTGACAAAAAATTATCTGATTTGAACTGACCGGCGCAGTTTAAAATAAGAAAGTCCCTTTCACGGCTGCATCTGTTTCAGGAGTTTCGTGTTCTGACTGTACAATGTTTATTTTGTCTTCATACTTTAATTATTACTAATATCCGGTAACCTTGAATCAAGTTTCTTGACATTTCCAAGCTTTGCTTTTAATTTATTTCTATTACTTTTTCTGTTTTCTGCGCCCCCTTCAACCGCTTTTCTTAAATGGTTTTTTTATCTCAAAATATTTAGTTAAGTTATCAAATAATTGTTAAAGAAATATTGCCCTACTGAATTCTTATCAATTGAAAATATTTTAAAATTACTGCAAGATCGAGTCTTGTTTTTAACTGACATCGAGGTCAAACAACGACCAGAAAATTGTTCCATTCTAAAAAATCGCTTCGCTAAGAAAGCTTCAAAACCGTTAAGAAATCCTTCCTTAGCTATTACCGAAACCAAACAAAAACGTTGCTAGTTATGCAAGAAAAATCGTTTTATTTCTAATTGCTTTCAATTATTTTCTGTATCACCTGAACAAAGGTCTCAAGGAGTCCAGAAGCTCAACGTTTGCATCAATCGCTTGCGCCAACCTTCATCGTACACTTGCCTTTCAAGATATACTTGCGCAACTTGCAAGTCATCATTGTCTGCATTTTTCTAGAGAAACGGCAAACTTACCTCAAGAACGAGGTACTTCTTCGGCGACACGTCTTACTCTAAGCAATCCGTTATCCCTAGCATGTAGCAGATATTCTAACAAAAAATTAGTGTTATTATCTACAACTGAAATATTGATTCAAGACCAACAAAGACGTTTTCATAAAATCCGTTGTCTGCTTGATTCAGGATCAATGAACAACCTCATTACAGCTGATTTGGCATATAAGCTTCAGTTGCCAGAACAGGCTACCGCTTTGTCTCTGATTCGGGTTAGTAGCACAAGCACGAGCATTACCAAATTTGTGAAGGCGATTATACGCTCGAAAGTCACTAATTTTCAAAAATCACTGTCCTGGTTAGTTACTGACCAAATAACATCCCAAGTTCCAAATGTATCTTTCAGTTTAAACTTTGACATACCTCACAACATCAAACTCTCAAATACACAGTTCAATGTTTTTTCTGACATTGACCTCCTTATTGGAGCATCGGTGTTCTACGAAGTGCTATGTGTCGTGCTATTGGATCTATAAAAAAACAAATTAAGTTACTTGGTTAATGGTCGGGTTCCATTGCCCTTCCATAAAAATAATCTATCGATAACAAATTTGCAGTGTCTCCTCATCCTCACAGGATTTTCACTTCCAAAAGTTTTAGGAGATTGATAACGTATTGCCATCCTTGATAAAATCGTTGTCCTCAATAGAGAAATGATTCTGCGAAGTTAATTATGACCTAACGACCTATCGCTCGACAGACGGAAAATACTTCGTATCGATTCCCTTCAACGATCGCATTGACAAACTTGGATCTTTGTATGAAATAGCTCTGAATCGCTTTTACTTGCTCGGAATGAAATTGAATAAGAATACCAAATTTACACAGTTATATTGCCAATTCCTGCAGGAGTACCTTGACCTAGGTCATTTAACCGAGTTGCTACTGCAAAACAACCAAGATCTCAATTTTCTATCACATCATGGCGTAGTGAAGTACCACAAAGTTGCGCGTCGTATTCGACGGTTGCGCAAGAACCGATTCCGGACTTTCTTTAAACGATTGCCAGATTTCTGATACAGTTATACGAGACCTCTCTTCTATATTGTTGCATTTCCGGCTATACCACGTCGCAATTGCGGTTAATTGCAAAAAAAAATGTATAGGCAAATTTGGTTAATGCCTGAGCAGAAAAGACTTCATACTATTTTGTGGCGTAGTAACCCCTCTGATGACATAAAAGTGTTTTCCTTTGAGAAAGCTTCTTTCTAATGATCCTACCGTACTTCAAAAACTCTTTTAGCCAAACGTTGCCATAAGCTTCAAAGAAACTGAATTGAAAGCTTTGGGCATCAATGGTATCCCTAATTTGATGAATTTCGGTACAAAATTTCTTTCTTCACTTCTTCTAGTAGCGTCACAAAACGCGAACTATTGCTGACTATCTCGAAATTGTTCGACCCATTAGGGGATCACAACCGCCAAACTCATCATGCAGAAAGTGTGGAACCTGCAATTAAACTGGAATGTCTATTCTTATGTTTTTGCAAGTTGAGTGGATAAATTTTACTCGGGGTTTGTCAAATACCACTATTAAAATCCCACGATACTTGTTATCCACTGAAGCTCTTTTCCTTAAATTACATAATTTTGCGACGCTAGCACTCAAGCTTATGAGGCTTGCATCTGCGTACGATATCCAAATATTGTAAAAGTGCGACTTCTTTGTTCAAAAAGTCGCGTAGCTCCTCTCAAATCAGTTACACTATAACGTTGAGTTGAATACAAGCAGCTCCAAATCAATTCAAAACCTTTGTAGCTAACCGCATTGCCTTAATTCAAGAATTAACACATGGTGCTAATTGGTTTCATTGCAAAAATGCCGAGAATCCAGCAGAATTAATATATAGAAGTTGCTCCATTGATCATATACTTAACGAAAAGCTCTGGTTTGAGAGCCTTTGGTTTCTGAGTTAATTTTCCCTTAAATTAGAATCGCCCGTCTCTTCAGATCTTGCACTACCTGAGCTAAAATGCTCCAATGTTGCTCTCATCGCTGGCAGCAGTAATTACTTCGCAAGTGAAACATTTTGCAAGTGAAGTATGTGAAGCGTATCATTATAATTGTTTCGGTCTTCTCCTGAATCCAAACGCCTCGGTAATGTTTCTGTTGGCAAACTTGATGACTCATTGCCAAAGCTAGCTAGACTTTGTCAACACGCTTGCTTCGTAAGTGGGATTAAGACACTAAAAGACTCAAAAAACCTTAAAAATTTACAACTGCGGTCTCTGAGCGTCTTCATCGACAAGTGCGAAATGCTTCGAGTTGGAGGTAGAATTCGCCACTCCAATCTTTCATTTCATAAAGTCCATCTCCTATTACTACCTAAAGGTCGCGTATTCACTAAACTCATATTAACATACTATAATCTGAAATATTTGCCTGGTTATCTTATTGGCTTAGGTTTTTTGCTACTGTAATTTATTAAATGCCAGTTTTCGTAAAAATTGTTTAGGAAATTTGCTTGCTGTCTGGCCAGTTTACTATTTGATTACATATACCAATTTTTTTAAATATATTTACAACAAAAAAAAACTAAAATACCTCAATTTAATTTTTTTATTTGAGTAAGAAACTAGAAAACCGATCCTTGACTCTCCCATATTCCGACTACAAAAGAAAAAGCGACCCAGTAGAGTAGATTATGTGTAACCATAAGAAAAGCTTTCCTCAGCAAAAAGAGAATGTTAAAAAAATGTAAAACAACTTCTTGATATAAACCCCCAACGAAATCCCATTAGAAAAAATATTTCCGACGAAGGTTAATTCAAAGCGTTTTTTAAATGTCATCTTATAATTACTTCAAGAACATCTAAAACGGTAACTAAAGCAAGTGCCAATGTAAGCAAAAATGATTTGACAAAAAAAGGTTCACAAATATTGAAAATTGAAGGAAAGAAAAATATTTGAAGCTACTAAAAGATTCCTCCCGAGTGTTGAATGGAGATGAAAAACGATGCTATGCCCCAAAAGAAATAAAGTTCTTGCACATACAAAAACTAGAAATGTGTATGAAGTAATGCAGTTTCTCCAACACATGTACGACCACAAAAATTGGGCCAATTTTAAACAGTAGAAAATTGAATGACAATGTTGTGTTTTAACCAAAAATGTGTATGAAGATGAAATAACTTTAAATTCTTTATAACCGGTTCCTAAAATCAACATTACCTCATCAGTAAGAATCAAACCGAGTACATCCAATACCCCAAGTATAGAAGATTCTAAAGAAAAAAATGTAATAAAAGCGCAAATGCGAAACCGTTTAAAAATGCATTTATAGAGAACCCTGTGTAGCTTTTTAACAAAATCCACAGAATTGATTATATACTAATGACATGTTCTCTGTTAAATCTTTAACAAGTTAGAAGAGTGATCTTTCCATAAAAGAAAAAATATCTTTTTAAATTACTTTATACAAATCATTATTGTCCGCTTTAAAAAGAACATAGAATTTATCTTACTTTTTTTAGTAGCTAAAATTTTGACTTAGTAACATTGTTTTGAAGAGATTCTTGAATTACGAAAATTATTTGTAGTTTCAAAACAAATTTCTTCTCTGAAGCTGTTTTGCAGCAAAAGAGCTGTTTGGACAAAAGAACTGTTTCTGCGAAAGATAATGAGTATATATAAATTAACAATACTACTGGATTCTGCTTCTGTATCGACGACGCGTTTAGAAGGTATCAGTTCGTTAATTTTTTTAAGATGATCACTGTAATTGGAATTTTATTGGCCGAGTTTCTTTTAAACAAGCGCAAAGAATTAGTGAGTTAGTGCAAGAAGAAAGATGTCACTTTCCTAGAGCTGTAGCGCGCTTGTTCTATATTATTTTTTCTCCTCGAGACTGATAATAACTACCAAAGTCCTAAACAAACCAACATGAAAATATTTAGAAAAAAAGCAAGATAATTGTGGTTTTTAGAAAACAAAAAGTTCATCAAAGGTATTTCGAATTTAAAAACTTGGTTTTTTATTACCGACTTTAATACATGGTGTGTATACATTGACAAAAAAGCTACACTCGACGATATTCTTCGTTAAATTCTCAATTCAAAATCCTAAAGTTAAATTGTTGTATTATGCTTCGTATGTCTTCAGATACCACTTAAAAAATATACATTTGGCAACACTGTAAACTAGCATACGACAGTAATACCTGCCGTTGCTATTCTCTTGATTTCAGTCTCCAAAAACGTTTTACTCGTCATTTATAGCACATTTTAAATTCTACACATTACGTAAGATATGATTTGCTCTTCAATTTATTTGTCAAAATAATACAATTAATAATGCTAATTTAGAATGTATTTTCCAACGGTTTTTTTTTTGATATTATCTGATAGCCAATGACACTAACTCCTTCAAAATTGTTCGAATTGAATTCCACCTGTTTCTACAACCTTCCAGGTATCGCCTGCATTGCTCGTTCGAGTCTTTCTGATGTTATTTCTAATACCGCTGCGTTAATTCTTTCTGTAACTTGGTCAGCGTTTTGAAGAAACATTGCATATACTACCTCTTTAATGAAACCCAAAGAAAAAATTCTATAGGATTGACATTCGGAGATCTCGGAGGCCATAAGATGGGACCACCACGACCAATCCACCTATTCGGGAAGTGTTCATCCAACCACTCTCGGCATCTCGTCAACAACTTCTTCCAATATCTTAAGCTATCTATTAAAATGAAACCTTAATGGAAAACTTTCGACCATATTCTATAAATTCATCTGCCTAATGGTGAAGATTATGACTATTAAATACACGATTCATCGCTCCAAAAAAATACACCGGAGAAAGTCGTCATCTTCTTGAATCGAATTTAAGATTATGTTACAAACATTTATTCGTAATATGTTGTCGTTGTCATAAAGAGGCTGAACTTTAGAAACGTGATATGGATGAAGCAGGTGTTCTTCTAGAACCAAGCGAATGCTCTTGTTACTGGGAATATTTAATGTTGAAGCTAACTGTCGGGTACTAAGTGAAGGATCTTCGTGTACAGAGCCTAGAACTTGTTTGTACACGCCTTTGCCTTGGTCGACCAGAATTAGCGTTTCTCGTTATAAACAAACTAGTTTCTCGAATTTAAAATGTTTTTAGAATGCCATCTTGTGGTAAAAATACCACGTATGATAATATAGAAAACTATAAATTAGTACGGAGACTAGAAAAGTTGTCATTGGATTTAATCACAGCGAAAATCAATAATCTATTGACAAGTGACGATGTCAAAATCCCAACTATAAAATAGGTTAGGAACAATGTCAGTATAATTGTGTATAGTATCCTAGCGCTGACGAGTTCCTAAAGAACGAAACAGCTGTCCGCTAGTCCTGATGTTGTTTTTCACAATTATACTGACATTGTTCCTAACCTATTTTATAGTTGGAATTTTCACAGCGTCACTTGTCAATAGATCATTGACTTTAGCTGTCATTAAATCCAATGACAACTTTTCTAGCCTCCGTACTAATTTATAGTTTTCTATAGTTTCTCGAAGTCGTTGATCCAGTCTTCAAAATGTAAGTCCTCTAGGTTGTCTTCTGTTTGGATAACGTATGCCATACTCGTTTGCGACTGCGTTAGCATTTCGATTGCAGAAACCGTACATCAGGTACATATCGGCATATTCATTGAATGTAAAAACCATTATGAGTAAACAAAACAATCGCAAAGAACGCAAATAAGACATAACCACAAAAACTAATGAAAAGTACACAAGAATAACTTATACAAATATAAAAAGTCAAATTGGATACATAAATGTCAAAATTTGACAGATGATGCTTATGATTGAAATCTGTTGAAAGCGCATTAGAATGAAAAGTTGGTTTTACAACATTGCCAAATGTGTTTTTTATAAAAATACATTAATAAAAAAATGTTAAAACCAAACTTCGAAGTCAAAAAACAAATCGTTATCCAAACAAAAGTATCAAAATTCCTTTGTTATTCTTAATGGCAGGTTCTACTAACAGATATCGAAATTAACACTTATTTAACTTTAACTTCGACAACCTCGTGAAGACGGATTTTAAGAATTTGGAATTTGAATGATCGTTTAGTCCGGATTGAAGTCGTGCCGTGTGTTGATAAAACGGTATTAATTTTGTTATCACTAATCAAACCCGAAAATTTAAGTGAATATCGCAAGGTGTCCTCGTCCTGTTAACCTTCTTCCCATTATCCATTATAGACGATTCGGGATCAGCTTCACGGTCGTGTTTTTTTTTGACAATTTATTGAATAATCAATTTTTTCAATTATCATCGTTTTTAATAAGAACTCGTCCTGAGGTCGCATCGGCGTTAACACGTTACGTAACAACCTCAAAAATCGTAAAAGTTTTTAAATTAAAGCTAGAGTATAGTTTATTAATATTATTTAAACATGCATGTTAAATATGAGAATTATTTCAAACAATAATCTTACCTTAATATGGTACCCTGCAACTGGAAGAATTAATCCGAAGCGCCATCTAACGTTTAATAACGCTATCACATAGCGGGAAATTTGATTTGAGCATAAAACATTGCAGTTTTTAAGAAATAAACGATAAATGTGTATATATCTTTGCGCTTTATTTGCAGGATTGTTGTAGTCTGAATAACCACACACATTACATGTACAATTCAACTGGATAGATTCTTTTTCGCTTAGAACATCTAAATATGACAATATGTCATAACCTCACCCACTTTTACTTACTTACTTTTAAGAGCAAGTGTCCGGTATTGTCAATATAAAATATTTGGTAATAACCTGCAAACCAATTTATATTACTTTACTGTATCACGAGATAAGTTCAGTAACTGTTAGTTTCCTATAGTGATTGTGCAATATGTATTGTCGTTTAAATGTCCATACATTACAGCTACATATTATATCATGTTTCCTTGTAACAAAGTTTGCAATTAAGGTCTCCATTGTAAATTTGAGAATTCTCACACCGAGTTTAGTCGTGATCTGCATAATTTCAATGAAACTAAAATCATTTCGTGTATTTCGCAATAATAGAATAAAAAAAGTACGTTGTAGTAATAAAAAATAAACTTACGACTCTTACAAGACCAATGTTTAGTTTTTAATATCATTTAACAATTACCTAACACTAATAAAAATTATATATTTTTTTAGCTAATTTATAACGTAACAATATTTCAAAAGAAAAGTCGTAAAGTTATTTGTAGCAGTAATTTAAATAAATTAGTCGCCAGCTATGGTATATTTTGCATAATGATATGAGAACTCAGATACTGCTTATTCAACGATCAGATCACGTAGTCTGTATTATGCTCCAAAATGGTCTAAGTTGATATAATATAATTCAAGTTTAGTTAGTTGTCAAGTTAAGAGGTAATGTCAGCTTTCAAATAGCAACTTTTTATAAAACTTGAAAACCTAAAGGTATTACCAAATAGAATAAGCTATTAACTAAAACATTAATTATTACAAAAACGACCAAAAATATTATTGTTATAAATACATTACTTTTTTTAATAATCTGAAGTTGAATAGTATAGCGTCAATCTTATCACTAATTCATAGTTTATAACTAATAATGAATCGTTTCGTTAGACACATACATACTCATGCAAATCGTATGAAGATAATAAATACTTACTGCTCATATTCAGAACTAAAAATTAATCAACTTGCTTCTAGAACTCTTATTACATATTACATCAACATATATTATATAGCAATTTAATTTAAAACAAAATAATTAAACCCGTAGTGAAGTTCAGGAATATGCCCATGAGCATATATCAGAAACGCACTAATATAAAAAGCGTGGAGAAAGTATAAGATGCGTCAATATGAGATCTAAAAACGAAAGAAAACATTAGAAATTGAACAAAACTGACTTCATATATGTGCATTATCTAAAAATAAACGCAACGAAAAAAGAGATATCGTGTACAAAAGATCCATACACAAATATAGCTGGCATACTCAAACAGAATAGAGAAGGAAAAAAAATGATCAGCGTCGCAAAGAACGAGCATCTTCAAGTCGAAATCAACAAAATACCCAACACGCAAAAAATACTACCTTGTAATAGTATTTTTTGCTCGTTACCACTCATGATAGAGCCAAAAGAACTACTGCCAACTTATGTAGATAAATTGAACATAAAACCCATTAATAAAGATGAAGAACCGATAAAAAAAATTAAAACAAAAACCAATACGACGTCGGAATGAGTTAGAAAAAGTATAATCATTGCCAATAAAGCAGTTGACAAAAAGTAAATAAATAAATACTCCAATAAACTTAATACGTTTACGCCGTAAACATAAACCATAACAAAAACAAAACGAAAAACTAATCTAAAATACCTAAATAACAAAACATCAAAAGAAAATCTAAGATAGAAAGAAAGAAAAAAAAATAAAAAAATATGGAAAATCCATTTCAAAAAAATTTCAAAAATGAAACTGAGCGCACGACTTCGCGCATCAACAAACATCAAATAACTAAAAACAGAGCTAATCAGCTGTTAACAAGGAAATAATAAAACCGCCAATTAAATCAGAAGATCTAAAGTAAAAAATCAAACCGATAAAGCATCAATAATAATTAGATGTCTAAATGACTTATACGAAAAAACCTTTTCCTAAAACCATAAGCAAAAACCTAAATGTATAAATAATGCATTAGACGTATGATCACTTACGTCTGGAAAAATAAAACAGATACCAGTAGAATCAAAAGCATAACCCAAACACCAAAGATTTCAATACTGCAAAAAAAACATAAAATTCCACAAAATACTCAACAAAGAAATAAAAGAAATATGCTACACGTAGGACATACTGAGATCGACAAAACAGAAAAGACGAACATGATAACAACATATAAACAAATTGAAAAAGCCAGAATTGGAAAAATAGGAGAAAATAGAAAACCACGCTTTATAAGACCTCTACTTTTAAAGACTTCAATTTTCTTGTTGTTTTGCAGATTCAGTAGTCCCTGACTTTATTTAAAGTTAAGCGTACTCTTGAATGTGTTTTGTTTTGTCAAGATCAGCTCTTTTGCTCTTTTATTTATCGATTCAAATTTCTCCTGTTTTCTTCTATTCACGCTTGGTGGCATTGTTTTCGTAATTTTCTTTCTGCAAACCGTGCTAGAATATAGATGCTTTCTTGTTAAATTTAGAACTGCCATCACTCAAAATATTGCTTTACGGTGTTAGGTTTTAGCGAGCAATAGGGCTTAATGATTTTATATTATTTACATTATCTCGCATCAAAACAAACCTAAACGTAGAGTAAAGTGGGACAAGTTACATAGTAATGGTATACTCAGGACAAATCAAATTTACCGCCTAAATAAATGAAAGTTTCGACCATTCTTTCCGGTTTTTATGCAGTATGCAACAAGTATAAATAGTTGGTGAAAGTGCTTTGATGTGTTGGTACATTTATATACTTGTTCAAATTATCACATTAAAGTAAGAATTCTTATATTTCATTGACAAGCACGTAAAATGCAAAAACAAAAAATTCTATAATTCTAACATTTGCCTTATGAATGTAAGGTGTTTTTGCTATAATATAACCTCAATATTTGGCGTGTTGTCGCATCTGTAAAATATTTATATCATAGCTCATCAGCACGCATCTCATGCTCGAAACTATAAGCGCAAAACCGATCGTGCTAAAGTAATAATTCATAATTAAAGAAAGCTGTCTTTGAGGTCTGAACCACACACCGATTCAGAAAATTTTCTAATTGCCATGATGTAATCATTCAACAAAATAAAGCTAAAAATGTAACAGAATCTGCTCAACCGCTGTCCCGATCTGCCATAATGTGCACTCTTATACCAGAAAATTAGTAGCAAACAAATGTTAGTATACAGTTTCCCGGTTTGGTAATTTCTGTAGACTTGTCTTTTTAAAAATCGTCAAATGAAAAAAATTATCTCAAGCAATCTACTTATGATATCGTTATACATGGTGTCAATACTAAGTTATAACACCCAAAAATGGCAGTTAGAACTTATTGAAACAAACTACTTTTCTTAGTTCAAATTTTTGATTTCGAGCGTCAATCTATAGTTACTGATGAATAAATTTTAACGAACCGCAACAATCATGTAAAACAAAGTAGGCTTGCTGGCAGGCTGGCCACGCAACAGAACCTCTTCTCCCAATTCACATATTCCAATTTAGTAGTGCTATGACATTTCGGGTGGTATAAGCCGGTGCTACATCATATTAAAACCAAAGTCTTCCTCTGATGTTTAGTGGTAAGTCATCAAGAAACTCTGACAAAACGTGATGTAAGAAATTAAAATAATTTTCACGATTCACTCGGTTTGGGAGAATGTAGGGTTTAATAACGTACTCCCCTACGATTCCAGTCTATACATTTAAAGAAAAACGTCGTTGATGCGCACGAATAAATGTTGTGTGGAGATTTTCATCACACCACAAGTGATTATTGCGAGAGTGCAATACACCGTCTCTTGTGAAACAAGCTTTCTCTATAAATAAAAACGCCTCTCAGGATTGCAACGTTCAAGAAATTAACGACAAAGCAGTGATCTTTTCTTCGCGCTTTCAACTTTCTCTATATATTGCTTCTCTAATCCATGCTTTTCCGGTCATTTTCACGATTTCATCTTGCCTTTGGGCGCTCTACGCTTCTTCTTCCTACTCTAGATCGTCAGTTCGTCACTTTTCTGCTTCACCTTTAATCTTGACGTCTAGCAAGCTGTCCTGCCCAACTCCATTTCAATTTACAGATTCGTGTTAGTTCTTCAGGAGTATGTGCCATTATGACATCATTCGCAAATAGAAAATGAGAGAGGCGTTTACCGTTTATGTTAATTCCTTTCTTATTCCAATCCAGTTGTTTGAAAGCGTCTTATAATACATTTGTAAATTATTGTCTAAATGTGTCTTATTCCGCGCTCGATGGTAATAGATTTAGTTCTAATTATCATAGTTGCATTTTCGTATATTGCTTTCACTAACTGAATATACCTATAGTCCATTCTGCAGCGTTGGAGAGCGTCAATTATAGCCCATGTTTTTACTGCCTGCTCTACCGGGTTGGAATTCGTCTAGTTGTGATTTACATCTAATCTATTTGATATTAGTCTTGTGCTCACCGATGGCTCATCTTCAATAATATTAAGCACAGCTTCTTCGTATGAAGGGGTTCGATGGAATCTATTGAAATTCCCACCAATTGTTGGGTGAAAACTTCCAGTCTCCGTCTACAGATTCAGCTAAAAGTGCGACAACTTGGCTGCTGGTGATTTCGATATCTATTCAAATAAATTCTACGAGCTTCTGTGCATTACTCCTTGCCCCTCTAAAAACCAGTTCAACGTTTTGATAATTATTAATTTTTATACTCAAATTATGCAAAATACACACACAAGTAATAAACTTAACAAAAACTTTTCAAGATGCAGCAGTAAATAATTTTTTTCTTTAAATAAACATACTTCTAAAGAACGAGATCAAAAAGTATTTAAATTTGAACGTACAAACTAGAAAACATCTGCCTGTTTGAAATACGCGTTTGTTATTTGACTTTTGTTTTATTGTTTAATGACCGGAAGCCTACTTTCTTTTAAACGATTGTTACGGTTGGTTAAAATTTGTCTTGTAATTTAATTTGAATAAAAACTGTTTTTGGACATATCAAAAAAAAAATATTTCAGACAAATGAGTTCTAACTGCCATTTTCGGTTGTTACAACTTAGTATTAACACCCTGCATATCTATTTTTATTAGCCATTTAGAGAATGGTTTGGATATACCATTAGCTAATCGCATGTCTGGAAAACCGTAAGTAATTTTCTCTTTATTATCTATTAATTTGTGTTGGTGTCAAACGTCAATACGAACGACTTGTATGCAGGTTTGTTTGTATAATTACTTGTTAAATTTATCACAGGTGTGTATTTGATTGCGCAATCACTGGATTCGCATAGATGCAATTTCTTATTCTTCATTTACTTATTAAATTATATCCTCGTATTGTGATACTATTAAAGTATATACCTATGTGTATAAGATGTTGCCTACTCATAAGGATCTGCTGATACCTCGTAATTAGTATTGCCAATTTTATTCTATTTTATTGTAGATAATTTGTTATCCTATACTTCTTTGTTACTATTCGTTGTTACATTTGTGTTATCCGATTTGGTTTACTCCCAGTGTTTGACAGATCCTAACGGGATCTGTATTGGGTATTTTCCCGTTTAGACGGTCTTTTAACTATTTTATAATTAGCACATCGCGTACTACCTACGACTGACTCTCCGAAGTGTTGAGCTGCAGTCTGCACTAAGTTACGAGTAAATTTACGTAATATGTTTCATCAGTAATTGGGAAATTGTGTATACGAATTCTAATCTCAAAAATTGTATTGTAGTTATATAATTCACGTAACATTTACCAGTTCTTCAGACTCATTAATAGTTCTAATGGGTGTCTGCTGAAAACGCTCAAAGCAATAACAGCCTCTATTGTATCTCGCAAAATCAAATGCTTCGAAGTATTTACTTCACGTTTAGAGGCAACTGTTTACCTGGCACCAAATTCTCGATTTTAACTGAAGAATAATAAATAATGCAGAAAATTTGTTGACTGTTAGATGTGTGCCAAATGTAACCATCTACGTTCAACAATGTTTTCTGGTGGCCATAACGGCCTTGCTTGACGAATGTCTTATATAAACGTGTGTAATTCTGATACAGTTTTCTAAATGTTTCTGTTGCACCGTGTATCATTCCAAGTTCCATAAAACCTAAATTTGTCATTTACACAATAATTAAAATTAAAAATCGGTCCACATATTCCAGTATTTCAGCAACTCCTTAACTGCACTGAACAACAAAGTACAGAAACTACAGCGATAAAGTTGCAAAATAACTAATAACGCTGCCAGTACGAGTAGTACTATAAAACGAATCTAAGAATAGCAATCTAAGCGTTAATTATGCGTAATCAGATAAGAACGGAAAGACATTAATCATGTACAAAAAGTATACAGTAGAATAAGAAACTTACAAGTAATAATCAATTCAAAACGTTTCCTTCATATATTTAAACACAATTCATAACTGAAAATAAACGTTTTGTCCAAACAGTAAATTTATTAATCGTGCAAAAAGTTAAATT
This sequence comes from Aquatica leii, assembly GCA_035610365.1. Lineage (NCBI taxonomy): Eukaryota > Metazoa > Arthropoda > Insecta > Coleoptera > Lampyridae > Aquatica > Aquatica leii. Next base: position 62,034,894 of record CM069436.1, read on the forward strand.
TATGCAAACACTATAAAATAAAATCACAACCCATAAAACGAAAGATATTCGTATTGAACACATTTACGCAGAGCAAAAATAATAAATTTAAACGACATAGAAAATACTATAAGGTCGTATATGTTTACAAAGTATCCTAACGTTTGCCAAAATTATAATGAAATCTGTACATAACAATACGTTCAAATACAAATGGAAATTAGCGGAAATATCGTATCTACAACCGGATGTTTACATTTTTCTTTTCATTAAAGTAAATGCGCTAGCTGGTGACAAATGACTTTCCCGCTTTATATTTTTGATAAAATACTAAATTTCATAAATCATTAAGAACGTATGCGTCACAATCTAAGTTATAATTGCTTTTAAAACATGAAACATAAATTATGACTTAATAAAAAAAAAAGTTATTGCAGTAATTAAAACACACGCAATTAGGACAAATAATAAAATTTATTTTGTAATAATTTAAGTTTTTCGAGAAAAAGAATTTTTAACGTAATAAATTTTACAAAAACAATTGTAGATTGTTGCAAAGAATGTATGGAATAGAGAATTAACGAAAAAACGACTACAAAGCATACCGTAAATGCAGACTGTATTAATCAAGTTAATTAGACAGAACATAATCATGTAACTAACTACAAAACAAATAAAGTGCAATTAATAACTTTGTGTATTTGAGAACTATTTGCAATAAAATGAACACGACATGGTACGAAGAACGTCTAGTACAAGACTAATAATTATCATAGTCGATAGCATGTTAATTAGAGGAACTAAACCCATCATCTTCTATTACATACACACATACATATTTAATTTTGCCGTTTTACATCTAACTTCGCTTTAAATCCGTGGTAATGTTAGTAAATAAATTCATCCTGAAAACAATAATTTTTTGTATACAAATTTTTATAGTCCATATCACGTCATTTATACACGATTACAGAAACAAAAAACAAAAAGATGCTAACTTGGTACGTCTGCTACAACATCAGCACGGTTTTTATTTCAAGTACGTTATACTCTAATGAATCTGTTTTATTGGCATTCGACATGTTAAGACAGGATATTGAAAATATCTATGTATGAGTTTTAATCGACGAAACCCCATGGATAAAAGAAGACGTCATGTTGTTAACATTAAACTATACAAACAAACAGAAAAGAAACTTCCACAGACATTGTATCTGAGAAGTTTAAAAAAAACTTGTCATCAGTATGACTAAATGTGACTTTAGCAATAATGGTTTTTATTAAATATTCTTACTAAATTTGAAAAAAACACCATGCTTATTTTGTCTGATTGACAACTACGTAGGTATGTGTACATCCAAATGCCGAAATAATTCCGTGTTAAAGATGGAATCTCTTGAAAGCTAAACGAAAAAAGTTGAATATTTCGAGAAAATTCATGATTAAGAGCAAAGTTTGGAAACAGAAGAGATATTATAATGTCAGCGGACCTCAATAGCCATACAAGTAGAAAGATTGATGACAAAGTGGTAGAACCTTTTGATTAAGGAAGTGTGAAGGTGAAATAACGACAGACAGTTAAACATCTTTATGCACAAAACGGATTAAAAATAACGAGCTAAGTAGTAGTGACTGCTTTTTGCTAAAATGTATCTGCAACTATTACGGTGGTGGATGTAAGATGTCAGACCGGCGCAAGGGTTAATCCGGAATTTCCTGTAATTCAGCTTGACATATTTTGTGTCTAAATGTATGGTTGATTATTAACTTTTTCTGGTTGTTCAACAGGTGGTTTCATGCCTCTATAATACTTTGATGTTCAAAGTCTTCTCATCATATCTTTTATGCCCGAGATTCAGTGGCGACTCGTAAGTCGAGCTTAGGGTAGGCTAAATTTTTTTAAATGCTTGTAGATAATGTGAACTGTTGTTTCAAATATCATTAAAGTGTTATGTAGGTAACTACCAAAATGCTTTAGAGTTGACAAATAAATTCTGTTGAGCAATGTACATAACGTGCAAAAATTTGTTTTTTTAATTTTTTCATTTAAATGCTTCAAGTTTGTACCTACATCCTAACCTCGTTAGTTTTATCGGCTCCGTCAGAATAAAACAATAAACATGAGAAACAAAACAAAGCACTTATCGTATCACATCCACATGCTGACTTATTCTTATTATAAACTGCACTACAAAAATGCCGTGTAAAAAATTACATTTTGCAGTTTTATCTGCTTGATTTAATTACAAATTTAGACTTGGACTTCCGAGAGATTTTATTTCAACCTTTTCTTGGTTTAATCTGTAGTGATTTATCAGGAGAATACTAAACTAAACAAAAACTTTAGTCGTGTCAATTTTCACAGGTTTTAAGACTGTTTTGTTGTAATTAAAGAATCATCATAATTATGTGTGTTTACTTTTACATTTAATCTAAAAAACCGTTTTTAGAAAGGTTTCTGATTTAGAATTTAATATTTGTGTTTTATAGATTAAATTTCTTACTTTAAAACTATTTTTAAGTTACATTTGAGTATTGTTAATAGTCAATACAAAATGATAAACGCATACACTTTTTAACTGTTTGTTTAAGAAATTTTTTGACGTATAATAGTAAATTGTACTAAATAATTTAAAGTTACCATGATTGAATTTACCTTATAATAATTTAAAACATTGTCCGAGTTTGCAGTTTATACATTTGAAATTTAAAACCTATTTGTCTTAGTCTAAATGTTTCTGTCAGCCAACCCGTCTGTAATTGAGTAGTTACTATACTCCCAAAATATTACCGTTTTTTTCTAAAATTTAAGTAATTTAAGTAAGTTGATTTAATTTTAATTTTAATCTAATTTGATTTTCCATCGATTACTACAAGAAAGTTGTACATTCCTTTTGGTTGTTCCCAATGCTTTAAAAGGGTTATTATAAAAACTTTTATCTTTTTTTATCACCATCGATGTATAGATATATGTTTTGAACAGGTTTTGCGGGTAGAGAAAAACAGAGTTGACTAGATGATTATCAATCTTCCGAATATTTACATTTGAATCAACATTGTTTAAGTTTCGTGTTATAAAAATTGACCTAGCTGATGTTGATAGTTGCTGCAGTTCTTAATATTGTATGTCCTAATACTTCAATTTTTTATGTTTTGACTAAAATGCAAGAGTTCACTGGTGCCAAAATAAATCGTATAGAGATATAAAATCAAATCTTCTATGTCACTCCTTGGTGTAGCAACAAACTCATGAATCGTTTGTTGATTATGTTTATGTACATATTGCAAAAATTTGCTGAACTACAGAAAAATTTTTGTTAAGTTCAAGATCAACTCAGTTTTACCTTCTCAACAACTAACATTTTTGTTCGTCCGTAAATTTTTAATACCAAGCCTTTGCAGCTGCTATTCTTAAACATCGATTAAGTCTTTAAATTATAAACAGATAAATATTTTGCCCTAATGGAATTCTACGCAGGAAATCAGAAACAAGTTTCTGTTCTAGTGGTTTTAACAATTTCATCTGCTGTTTTCTTCTAAGTTCAAAGCCTTCAAAAAACACAAGATACAGATAATTTATCAGTCAATTGTCGTTATCACACAAGCTGAATTTTCGTTACAAGTAGCAGTGGACATCTTCAGAGCCTGGAATAAACTGGTTAATTGCGCCGTAAAGTCCCGCTTTTATAGACCGGCCTCCGATCAATACAACTAGTTTCCAACTCTCTGGTAAAGGAAAACTAGAATCTCGGTTAATATTAAAATGATTTTTAATTATTTCAATGGACTTAAACGATTGTTTAAGAGGACTACATCTTTAATGCTCCTTAACACGAATTCCCAAGCTTCTACCCGTTTCTTCTAAAAGCAAAGAATGCTACAAACGCCGTCATATTAAAAAGGAATAATGTGCACACCGGAATTAAAAGTTGACACAATTTAGGAAGAGTAGAAAACCGAGTAATAATGTTGTATTAGACAACATTTTTCCTATAAGGTCCGTGGTACATAGGGTAGATAAGCGATAGATACCGGTTGAGACCTAGATTCCGCTTGGTTTCGCAGACGTCAATTTTGTAATAGATTGTTTAACTCTTTTTTTATTGTAACTGCTTGCCACTAACACTTTGGTTAGATAATTCAACTCTATTTGAAGATTTTGAGGTTGCCTTAAGAAAACACCAAAGAATTCACTACTGATAATTTCTGAAAAAGGTGATGGTGAAACAATCCATTTAAATATCTATCTTTATGAGTAGGTTTTCGATAAACTAATTGTAATAATGAACCATATTCATTTCGAGTAATTAAAACGTCAAAAAATGGTAAAGAAGAGCTTCTTTCTAATTCCACAGTAAAACGAATATTTTGATGAATTAACAATCGGTGAAAGTGGAGAAACTGTGGCCGTTCGTTGTAAGTTGTTTGCTTTTCTCCTCTACCTGATTTCTTCGGCAGTAGGTTCGTATGTACCCTTGGTGTCTCCGAGCCAAAAATTTTACAAGTACTCGAAGAGTGGCGTCCGATTATATATTATATCATCCTCAACCACGCCTACTAGATAACTAGTTGTTACCAGGACCCGCTGACAAAAAAATGTGGTGCGTATGTGGTGTGTATGACAGAGCTATAAAAACTATCATAGATAAAAGTTTAAAGCTTTATATAATGTAAAAGAACTGAAAATGAACGTTTCGTTTTATTTTTAAAAAGTAAAAGACTTGAAAAAAATACAATTGGAGTCACTTAAATACTAAAAAACTGTTGATCTAATGCGCTTTTGCTGTTTCGATTTGTGACATTTAAGTGATATTGTTTCAATATTCCTAAAAAAAAGAAAAGAAACTAGCCTAAAAGGCTGTGAAGCAAAAAAGCACCCATGGCTCTCAGACAACAATAAAAAGGCACGGTAGGAGTGGGCTCTAAAATACTAAAGATTCACCGAACAAGATTGGTAAAACATAGTGTACTCAAACAAATAAAACTTTGAGGTAAGTTCGTCAATTTAAACATTTATGAACTTTTAACAATTTCATTAAAAAATAAATTTTATTAACAAAAAAATTATGAGCGAATTTTACAATATTTATAATAATAAAATGTGGTCACTTGTATGTAATAAAAATCAGACTCATCTAGTTGAAAAACTTGATTGCCATGATCGCAAATATTTAAAAACATTACTTTTACTTTATTGTTTTCTTCTATATTTGACTGAGAAACAGCGACGTATCTGTACTCTTTGAGTGGTCTTCTTTCTTGATTTGTTTTTATTGTGTTCTTCAATTTAAACTAGTACGTAAGATCGGGCTTGTATTTGTGAAGCTTCATAAGGTATGCTTGTACTTGGTTTTGAAGGGGATTGCGTTTCAGCTTCATCAGCGTTTTCATCTGAGTCACTGTAAACATTAGTATAGCTTAATTTTCCAGGCATCTTCTGATTGTTTTCAAACTGACCAATTTCAAATTTGTCCATTGTGATGTCTTCAATATCTCCAATATGAAAATGTGTGCAACAAACGATTACATTTAAAACTAGAAAGTTGTTGTAGCCATAGTTTGTTGCACTAGGTAGAATATACTATCTGATGCACCTTCATAATTAACGAAAATGTCATGTTTTTTTTTCATGACCTCAGATTAATAGTTGATCTGCTCGCTTTTCAGTTTCTTAAAATCAGAGACACCCGTGCCTTGGGCTACAACACGATCTGCAGTTTTTTTGCAGATGCCTCCGATGACATCTGGTGCCCCTTTCCCGTGACCTGCTTTTTGGTAGTTCCATGTTACATTCTAAATTTTATGAAATTCTTCTTTAAAATTATTAAAAATAAACGAATACATGGTCTTATTCCTGTCTTGTGTAGACGAAGAGTCACTAAAAAATGCACTGTTGTCACGGCACTCATCTGATTCAGTACTTGCGTTAAAACTGACAAAGGTGGGCCCATATAGCTGGTGAATTACGTTGTAATGATTCAGAGAATGTACAAAAACATGAAGTCTTCAACGTCCCTTCTGTTCTGAAAAAAACAACAACGGTGTGCAACGTTATTTGCCGCCTTGGCCCTCTGAAGTGATAAGACTGCAGTTCAAATTATAATTCTCGCTGAAGTCACAATGCACCAATATGTGAAATTCACTCAAATTTTCTTTCAGCTTTGCAATTGTGTTGTACTGATGAGTTATTCATCCATCATGACCCAAAGTCTCTGAACTTCTTTTCAAAAATTTTCACCAAGGTCAAATAGTGATGCACGCAATCCTTGTTTTGAATTTTTTTGTGACTTTAGCTGTTTTTTTGTAATAATACGATTCTTCTTTACTACCTCATTGAAAATATGTAACATCTCTATTGTCGAAATGATTGAAATTGACATTCGAGTCTTTACAATCCTTAAAAAGGCACGCTTCATTATTTAAATCGCAGCATATATCTTTTATGAAATCAGAAGGTGTCTTTCTGTCAATAATGCAGTTTTCATGAAGACAGAAAACTATCAACTTTATGTTTGCATGTGTTATCCACTTACACGTTTTTCTATCTATCTATTAGTCTCATAGTCTTAACGCAAAAAGAACGGTGTTTACAAAAGAAAGTGTAGCTAACAAAAAATCTGAGTGCAGCGTCTTTATTGTCTTTGTTAAAAAACGTTTCTGTTTCGTAACTTTACTATTGGTCACATGTACGTAGTATTTTATCAATTCAACCTTGAATTTAAAAAAATTCATAGTATATTCAAGTCCACGTTTGTTACTGTTGTGTTGTAATTGTTATTATGTTTAATTAATTTATTTTCAATGTTATTTTATTTGTATGGTTGTCCTTATAGTGTAGTCCGAGACACATCACTTTTCTTAGTCTATAAATGTAAGTGTAATTCATAAAACAGAAGCCTGAAGAAGTCCGCGTTTAGCTGCACGAAACGTCGTCTCCTATAAACTCTTAACGTGTTTAGATGCCCTTCCTCATAGAAGACCCTTAAAGCCATTGTGTTAAGTGTAATTAAGAAGAAATATAATATACAACTCAACGTTTATCACCTTTATAGCTATTCACAGTTAAAGAAATACGATGCTGTGTCTATAAAATGCAAAATAAAAAAGGTGGAATCCTAGGTGCAGCCCCTTTCACGTAATGATTTCTAGGTTCATTTAAGTTAAACCAACTAAAAAAATAAATAAAAAAAACTAAAATACAAAACACAATATAATGAAATATCCCAATATTTATAGTTTTTAAAACCATTTGAGCAGATGAAGATGATGTATCAGTCAACTTATCCAAATATAGATCACTTAAGTACAGAAATTGTTAAAAATCGTAACTCTGAGCTACTGTCTAATTACTAGGTAATCTCCCACGTGAGATTCGTGCTCTAGGTTAAAATGGGTTCAACTTTGTTGAACCGCACTATGTTTTTTATATGCCTGTCTTATAAAATTCATTTCATCACTATTCATGTTTATACAAAAACTTTAAAAAAAACTAAACAAAAAAAATTTAAAACGACTTTCACATTTAGATACTTAGAAAGCACAAACTTTTAATTCTTTAACCTTGATCGCTCTTAAAGAATAACACGCTTAAGTATCTTATAGCAAATGGTGTTTATTTAAATCTATAGTTGCAGTGTTATATAAACTGATTATTTTATTAGTTAGTTGTAATTTTCTCAGTTTATTGTGTTGCGTTTTAGTTTTAGTAACATTAGTTACATTTATAATTGCAACTTATTTTTTCATTTTTAGCTTAGGCGAGGCAAGACAAACCACTTTATACTATTTATAAGGCCACGTTTCGTGCTGTAAGTGAACATTTTATCAGGCCAAGAAATAGGTTACAGCGGCACAATCCATCAGAACACAAACATTATTAAACTATTTAATATATAAAAACACAAAAAACAAATGATACATGAAAATGTCAATACTTAAAAACTTAAACTTAAATATAAGAAGAGTTTTGTCCCTGCTAAGCGAAGAATAAAAAAATAGTTGCGATAGATATAGAGGAGGACTAAGAACCTTACCAATTACATTTATAATGTAGTTATTAAATATAATTTATATAATGTAAATAAATAGTTCAAATAAATTAATGTTTAAGTTCGCAACAATATAGTACTGAAACAATTATTCAAACATTTCCTTAAACAATTATTTTAACTAATGAAATGTATTATACAAATAAGACCACCACAAACAAAACACAACGTAGAAAGATTTAAAAAACTACACTTATTTTTCACAAATGACGTTTGAAATCTCACTCTAAATCTACATAAATTCATGCCCGATTGGTTAGAAACAAGTTAATCACTCCCAATAAGCATTCATCAAGCTCTACTACTATAAATAAATAATCTTTTCTTGGAAACTAACCACGGAAAATCATTTTTCCAATATTAATACCTTCGTGTACAAATACTACGCTGTTTGAACATTTTCAACTACTTAGAGTGTCGTAATATTTACTAAAAACAAGTTTTTCTAATAAAGTGATTAGTAGAGCGATATGTAAAATACCTAATAATTGAATATAATTAAAACAGTAATTTTATAAAACATCGATACAGATACGTACATACTTCTCTTTAAAAAAACCGCCATAGCTTGTCGATACCATTAACTAATTTTGTATCAAATTGCAATTTAATGACAAACAAGCCACTGAAAGAATTACACGAAAAAAGAGATTAACTTTTTACCACATGGGGTTCCACAAGAAACCTTTCCGAGACCTACATTTAAACATTACTTGAGCAAATGATAAATCGGATGCATTTATTCTAATCTTATTTTTGTTTGCAGTGAAAAACACTTACTCAGTTGGTAACCCAGACAGAATACAGCCGGCGTTGCCATTTCAATTCCAAACGATCCAGCCATTTTGTATTCTGCAACAAAAAAATTAACGTTAATTGTGAAAAATTTATAAAAATTAACGTGTATGTAATGCGTCTGAGAAAAGGAAACGCAAAAGCTAACTTGCAAACAATGCGGTTTGCGGTTTTCAGGGATTACCACAAAGTCCGACCCTTCTGAAAGGAACTGTAACACCTTGAGACTACGCTTCTGTGCTTTTATTACAAACCTCAACCGAGAAATTATTACTATTATTATTGGAAGGGACTGTTCAATATTAACAACGCGTAGTTTGCTAATGCCCTGATACACCCTAAAAATATCGAAAACACAAAATTAAAAAAAAATGATGTTTTTCATAGTGTAAACAGAATTCTCTTTTGAAAATTTATTTGTTGTTTCATGAATGAATCATGTAATTTTAGTTATTTTGTAGAAGAAAATAAAGCTTGTTCCATTTTTGTAGCTTTTAGAATATTAAATGCATTCATGAGCAACACAAAGAGCTCTATTTTGCCGACATACGCAATATGCCCTAGTAGTTTATTTTCAAGAGAAAATATTGACATTATAACCTTGACTTCCATTAAAACAAATAGGCTTTAAAATATATATTCTGTTGCCTCGACAGTGTTTTGTCATTATTTATTCAGGACAATATTTTTAAATTAAACTTTCTTTGTTAGAATCATTTAAGGTGTAACATATATTTAAAAAAATCGAATTAGTGTGGTTCGTCCTTTTTTACTAATCTAAAGACTACTATAAATTTTGAATTGGTTTTTACTGTGTCTTTCATGTGATTCAACGCGCTTTATCTTTTAAAGGATCTATGGATACGACGACAATGAACAAATGTAACTTTAGAATTTTTTTCGATTGAACGCCTAATTAATCTTTCCTTTTGCAGGTTAAGCCTTTTTCTGTGTTAAGCTCATTTTTAAAGCCGTTTTCATTGTGCCATTCGATGAAAACTTTTAATAATTACCCTAATAGAATTTCAACAGATATACCCTTCGGTTACACAGAATAAAAACTATTATTGGTTATAAATCAAACAAAATGCAAACGATTTATTATACAAGATTCGGTGCAATAAATCACAAATAGTAGCATTAACTGGCACAAACAAATATCACCGCTCATAAAATAATTCTTTTCTACTTATCCTGTTGACTAGAGAGTCTGTTTAGTTAAATAAATTTATAGACAATTCGTTAACTCAATTGATTGAATGAGATCATTTTTACTCTCTCACATAACTAAAAACTTTCAATAGAATTTGTATGAAAGTATTTTTTTGGTTAAGGTTTCAGGAATAAAAACTTTGGCATTGTTATGTTAAACTTGAATGTGAATTTTACAACTATCTAATGTCCGTCTCTTCTCTGTCAACTTAATTGACTCATATCTTTTTGATCTTGTTATGTTTATTTCCTCAATTCTTTTCTTGAACGTTACTCATAATTTTCTCAATTCACACACAAATTCATTAGAAAGACATCTTCACTACTAGAACGATTTTGGAAATTACTACTATCTACTTTTCTAGGACTAATACTACATTTGCTATTTATGGTATGTTTGTAATTTTACGTATAAAATCGTCTGTATTTTCATTTCAGGTTTTATTTATTTTATTAGCAACTTTTATCACATTCGCAGTTTAAGGCAATCATCTAGTATTTCGTTTCGTAGACTAAGACATTGTTTCGAAAATCGTTGTTTATTTTAAATCTATTAATAGATATTTATGTGACTCATCTTTTGCTGACTTCATAGGATCTGGTGTAAAATTTAAAAAAAAATTACTCGCCTCCACGTGTTTCGTTTTCTTGTGTGCGTTTGACGTCATTTGATTAGTAAGAGAAAATTAAAAAATTTGGTGTTTAAGTGGAAAAAAATCAGTTACCAAGCAGCAGCCTTTTGGTTTCTCTAAACCCTGGGCTCTATGAGATAAAGTGATATAGTTTACCACCTATATCGCTGGGATACAAAATCATGTAATGTTCGTGAGAAGTTAAGGTAGAAACGTTTCTTCCCCATCGTAGGTGTACGGATCGTATTCTCCACGTTCAGTCGTTTTCATTAATATACGGTAAACAAGTAACTAGATATTTAAATATTTTATCTTTGTGACTGCGTGTTTTGTGTAACGAAAAAAAAATTATCAAGTGTTAATTTAAAGATAGATCTCTTCTAGACTCAAACAGACAGATTTTGTATTAATTTATTCGTTTATTTAAATTTGATAATAAATGTAAATGTTTTAAATAATGTCAAGAGCCTTTTTCTATTACACCTGCTCGAATAACTTTGTTTTCCTTTATCTCCTTTCACATGTTTCTATTCTCTAGGTCTTCTTCTTGATTTAACTCCAGTTAAGCTTTTGTCTCTATGTCTCTGTGCTTGTCCTAATCACCTTATTTTTTAGATTTTTATTATTTCGACGATGTTTTTGTACCTTTGCAAAATTTCCTCATTTGCAAACGTTCTCCATATGTTAGAGCACGACAAGTAGGAGGTATTTAGAGAAAGCTTGCATGATTTAGTGTTCCATATATCCTACATAAACTGCAAATACATACATACATAAAGTTTTCTTCCATCTTAGTTGCTTTTGCTTCTCTTTTTTGTTCAGCGTCCAGATTTCAAAGACGTACGTAATTTCAGATCTAATCACTGCCCTGTATGTTCTCGGTTTAATTGCTGTTTGTTGCGTGTTCTTTTTTTGCACAAATGGCAACACCATAGGCATAAACAACACACTGGCAATTTAAATTATAGATGGTTTTTGTTATTTTCAATCCACTCTTTCATATAAAAAATATATGTCCTTTTTTGTATATGTGGCTTGTTAGTGCTTTTATCCAAGATTGTGACTTTTGCCATATTAATTTCCCACAGATTTTTAGGTAAATCTCCATATTTAATTATTTCTAATGATATTGCATTGCTAAGTAACGTGAAACTTTTTATTCATTTTCGGTTTATTTAGTTTGCCGAGGACGGATTAGCTCTAATACAGTAATATTGTTTACTAAAACAAAATACTTTTGTTCAATATGGTTTTTATTAAATAATTTTGTACGTCGTTTCAACATGACCCAAATAACAAAATTCTGGTAAAAAGATATCTTTTTAATACCATATCTCGGGTATCAATTAGACATCATTTTGCCAACTTTTTTCATACAAAATTTGTGTCGAAAATTCCGCATGAAATCGGTATCTATAAACTGTCACTATCATTTTTGAGGCATCAAAATGATACCATCTATAAGAAAGCTGAATGTCACTGTGATACCAAGATCATATCACATAACATGATTATTCTATCATTTTATTATCAAATTTTTATTAATTAAATTATATGTTCCGATGCTGATTAATGCAAATATGCACAGTATAAATAATGATTATATTTTTTACCTTGATTATGTTTAGTGAAGATCTAAACTTATAAAAAAAACACTGTAATTACAAGTTACATATTGGAATACAATATTTTAAACTTTTATATAGTAGTAGACTTCGTTTTAACAAGCATTTAAAGTAATAAAAAAACTGAGATTATACCACGTTATACTTCATCCGACAAAAACGGGCATTCTTCGTAAGGCTTCGGTGCGTAGGAGGATCCGGCAAATTGTGCTGATTAGTTTATAATACCGCCAAAATAAAATGAAATTATATCTTACTAATTATTTTATGTACACCATTTACCGTAAAAAAATTATTAATATGTTCTATGGTGAAACTGTTATGTCTAAAATTATATCTATTTACCTTTAATAATTATTATTATTCCACGACGTAGAATTATTATTTATTTTATTATGTCTAAAATAATTTATCTTTTTTTACAAATTTTCTTTTACATAAAATACACAATAGATTAAATGTACAAATATTCGATTCCTGTCCTAGTAGTAAATAAATTGCCATCTTTAGATTAATAATTGCCGAGAAAAATATTATGCAACGTTTGCAAAATGACCAATAAGAAAAAGTGTGTATAACGCTTTCATGAATTTTGTATGAACTAAATTGATGTTTTGAGCGTTTAAATTTTTTCGTTGATTTTATAACAGAATAGTGCATTGACAACGATAGCAGCGTATACAAACCACCAAGCTATCTATTAGCTTTGAAAATCGTACCAATAACTTTGTATCAAAATATTTACATTAAAGTGACACTCGGATGTCAATAAATTGATACCAATGCTGACTGGGGTGTTTCAAACGTTTCTATGTGGCCAGCGCTTTTAGTAGTTCTTCAAAAGAATATATCCATCAGTTCGTCCTTTCTTTGATTTCCTTAAATCCAATTCGTTATTTCTTTAGTAAAACTTTGTGGTTTCCTTGTTTTTCAGTTTGTTTCCTATTATTTGTACTTTGATTTAATTTTTTTTTCTGTAAACATTTTGTTGCTTTTTTTTTATATATGCTTTCTTCAGATTTTTTGTTTATCATAATTTCTCTTCTTTTTTTCTTCTAGTTGTTTCTACTTCCCTTCTGTACTTTCCAGTTCAATTATTGTATTTAACTGTCGCTGGATTCTTTCTTTTATCATAATTTTGCAGTTTTCAATATGATACTTTTCTTGCTTTATTTTGCTGTTTTTTTAGATCTTAGATTAATGTAACTCTCACAAGAAAGTGGTCTCAACCTACATCATCGCCTCAGTAACTCCTTGCATTTGTAATCTATTTCGCATGTTGTGTTTCAACTAAACCTGTGATCTACTTGATTGCCGGTTTGTCCATTCCTTTATGTACAAACTTTATAGTGCTTATAACCATGTTTTGTCTGTGACAGAATCATTTTCATTTTTGTACTGTATTGTTTATTAAAACGCCTTATTGCCGGTATATAAAATGGTTCTTTCCCTATCTTTGCTATAACAAGTAAGCAAAATACGATAGCGAAGTCTATACTAAGATAAGAACGTCTTCCGAATTTGGATTGCTTGCTTTTTCAAGTTTATCGTTTTCTTTCTTAGTTTTTTATAGTTTAGAAACTGGCTTGGTTCACAAATTGATTGCTTAACTTTTGAGAAGTTCTTAGTTACATTTCGGTTGCTTGTTTGAGTTCACCGATTTCTGTAACGCCCTGATGAAGCCCCTTACCAAAGTGGGCAAAACGTTTGCCACTTCGGTTACAACAATGTCACGGCCCAAACCCGGAATACGTTCTCATCTTAGTATAAGCAAAATAAGCATCGTGTAAACTGCTATTGCAATTTCTGTTTTTTTAAGCCGAAATGCAAACGGCAAATATAATTGTTTTGACAGAGTTATGTCGTGTATTAAATCAATGACCTCGTTTTGAGAATGTTAAAGAGATCTTTTTTTATGGTTGAAAGGTGCTTTGTTGTATTTCTATTCCGTTGTTTTAACGCCTCTTCTTAATATAGGCCTTTAGTACTACAAGACCCTATTGCTATGGCTTTCATTTATGTTATCCATTTTTTTTCTTAGCATAAACTTAAATTCTTTTAATCGAACTGCACACGTCTACCCTAATGGTATAATTTTTTTTACATAAAATTGACATTACAATATATTATACTAAAGCGTTCCCGAAGTATTTGGAAACTTCGAGAACATTGTCACACAAGATAGAATGCTCTGGACCAGATAAAATAGAGATGTGGAAGGTATCCAAAAGGATTTAAAATTTAATCTAGTCAGCAGTCTGAAATCGTAAGAATTCTCGGTCTAAATAAATGAGTACGCGCGTGCCAGTGAAAATAAATACCAGTTCAATTAGTTCAAATAAATTTTAAAATTAGTTACAATACTTTAAGTTCATGTTCAGCAAGTACTTCATTCACTGAATATATTAGTATTTCTTCATAAAGAAATTTTTTTAACAATTATTCTACTACGATATTTAATTTAAAGCAAGATATAAAATCGAAAGCTATTAAAAATATAACAATAATTCACACATAAATTTTCCAAAATCGTAATTATTTGTCAAATTTGTGCCAACTATAATTATACCGATATTTCAATTTGAGATATAAATTTGTTTTAGTTCATTGCTTGCTTCGCTTCCTTCATCTTCGATAATGAAAAATGTCGAAATAAATCACAAACGAATGGAGTTTTAGAAAGTATTAACGTTTTAAGATTTTATTTTTCAATTTAAAACTTATACCTACCTTTTCTTGTTGTTGCTAAATTTCAATTATTATAATAAAACCGTTGTATGTTAAAATGGTACGTTGCGATGTTTGATCGGCGTGAGAAACACACAACTGCATTAATTTCATTTCAATATTGGTTTTAAGCTGATCGTGGCACTAACGATTAACGAAAATCAGCATAAACAGTGTGGTTTACGTAAATCATCGGTTTTGTAACGTTTTTCGTTTTTATATGGGCTATTAAAAGTTTACGCTAGTTCAACATATCATTATGTGTTACACGTATATACTTCGATGAGTCCGAGAAGTTATTCAACCAGATTTATTGTAATGCAATCGCTGGACTGGAAATTATTGGTGAAGCTGAAAATTTGATACCTTCTTTTAGCATAACTAAAAGACATTAAATCAATTAAATAAATATTGCCATTTCAAAGTCTTTCTTTATTTAAAATAAACTGGCTTAAGAAATGACCACAATAAACCTATTCCCAAGAAATTAAATAAAATTTAAAAAACAATTATATATTTGCCAATTTAAATATTAAAATTCTTTTGCTTAAATGTGAAATCAATATTAAGACAAAAAGAATAATTATACAATCTTTGCCTATTAAAAAAATTAAAACATGTCTTTACAACTCCTTTTTAGACAGTCAGCAAGAGAAATATTCCAGTATTAAAAATAGTAATTTACTTAACAAGCGTCGAAACTAAAGCATAGCATACGAACGTTCAAGGCTTGCGCGCACTAGTCACCAATGGAATACGCCACAGCAGCCTGCGCTCACTACATGGAAATTTTCCAAGTACTTAGTGATTATTGGGCGCTGTTCCACTTAAAATACATTAAAAAATTAAACTGCCGGACGCAGTAGCGTGTTCCATTGCCGGCTAGTGCGCGCAAGCCTTAATGTGAATGAGTTAACTGCTGAACTGGTTAAAATTATGAAGATAACAAAAAGTCAAAAAGTAAGAATATTGTGAGGTGATTTAAATATTTGACCAGAAGAAAAAGTCTTAATAGACCCCAATACAAACTAAAAAAACATTGGTTTCCTGGCTGCATTTTGACCAAATCAATTACAAGAATAAAATTGCTGTTAGAGTGAACAAACTCCATAAATCTGACCATTGTGAACGACGACAAAAACGATACTACCTAACTCAGACACTGCTAAAGAACAGACTAACAAAGAGAGACCCCATGCAATGTATAAATAGTCGGTGCTAAATAGTAAAAAACGCCCTTGCATCAGTCTACAATGTGAAATAACATACCAAATGCCACATTAGACGACAGAACAAAACAAAAAAGATTATTCCAAAACGCAAAAACAGAATAAAAAAATTAACATTTAAAGAAGAACATAAACGGTCTAAAAAACGTAAAAAAACCCATCAACAACATGCAAATAGAACAAAATAAAAGACAAATTCAGATTTTTTCAGACGGGTATAAAATTAAAACCAAGCTGAAGTTAACATACTGCAAAAAAATGCAATAACAAAAACTAAAATATTTGAGAAACTTGGCACAGAGAAAAAAAGAAAATTCGAACGGGAAGAACCTCACACTCAGACGACTCATCGCGTGAGATGACAATGTTAAAACCGAAGCTCCAAACATTTCGTTCACTTTCTTAAAACTGTTTGCTTACATCAAAAGTGATGACTGTCAATCTGGGTAAAACCACTTTTTCCGGTACCTGTGGTACATACGGTAATCATCTAATCTGACATCACAATCCACGATGTAGTGAAAATGATGTAAAAACTTCAATTAATTACTACAATTATAATCGCATTGGAAGGCCCACTCACTAAAATAAAATTTTAATTTTTAGTTTCTATTTTCTAAAACGCTTTTAAACTTTCGAGATTTCAGGTTATACTAGAACACTAAATTGCACTAGTAACAAAAAGTATATCATGTTAGTGAATGCAGTGTGTAAGTCGACGCATGGTTTTCGAAAGATATGATTTGGTTTTACTCACGTTCCGAATAAGTTAACGGCTTAACATTGTGTACATAACAAAATGTGAATAAAGTTGTTGCAAAAAAAAACAACTGTAAAAAGTTTGAGATAGACAAGGAATAGAGAAAACACAGGATGATTTTCTTCGACAATTATTTCACCACTGTGGCTATATTAAAAATAACTGAGAATACCCTTGCCTGTGGTATAATTCAATCAAATAAAAGACTTCTAAATAATTTGCTTTAAAGAGCTACAAAAATCTGACTCCTGGTGAATAGGACTACAGATAATATAGAAATATTTATTTGTAAATGAATGAACACCAAAATTGCCCATCTTGCAAGCAACTTTCATGAATATGAGAAAACTACTATACAACGACTGATTAAAATATAGAATAAAAATTCACATCAAAGTCATTCTTGTTTTAAAGGAAATAAAGTTATTTTATATTGTGTGTTTAATTAATTTCTATTAATGCGAACACGGTCGTGCATTAGATAATTAAAATTTTCTTGTGTTTTGATGTTATTTCTTTAAATTTTTTTTTCTAATGCACTTTTTAAATTAACTTTAATTTTGTTTAATTTACATTTTTTTATTTGTTTTTTTAACTTGCATTTTTAAAATTATTTTTCTTGTTTTGAGTATTCTTTGATCAAATCAATGTTAAATAGTTAAATGTAAACAAGCTTTTAATTCCGTCGGCCTTCACGTTATGTGAATTTTTGTTTATTTCAGATTTTAGTGAGATATATACTATATTAAGGTAAGTCCTTTAGAGTGTATCCTTCAGAAGCGGGCTTGTGTTCGGCAAAGGCCAGAAGTCCATTGAGCTTTACTCCTTCCTGTCTCCCTTTGATTTTAACTTTTGATTTTGTTTTCTTATGAGTTTTCCAAACGGTCACGCAATTTTAAATATAACCCACCCCGTCTTCACTGAGCACTGGAAAAACTTCGTTTATGTTACTTTATTTCAGGCAAGTGTCATTGTTCCAGCGTTTGCACGTAACACTTCTTCAATGCCTATATCATATATCGCACTATCATGGAGAAGATATCCGCATTGGAATTTCGTAGAAGTGTTGCTTATAAATCAGAAAAAACGTAAAAATATTCCAAAAAGACGTTCAACCGAACCAATGCAGGCAGAAAAATCTTAGGCACGAAGTACACCATTCTCAATGCCTAAAAATGTTCAAATGTCTAACTGGAGATCGCACTAGATGGGAGTATGTAAATAAAAGAAGATGATAAAAGGTACAAAATTCCGACCTCATTCGTCTTGCAAAGTATATGTGTGTGGAATGAAACAAAAATTGTTTTGCAAATTACCGTAATGTTGCAGTTAATTCTAAGTAATTTATATTGTTTTATTGGTTGTAGTACGCTGCTGTATGCAATAACAAAAAGTAAATTGTGAACAATATTTGTTTATTGATATAAGGGCTCTAAGATTCGCAGCCTGGTGGTATTTTGGAGTACTTAAGCAACAAATGGGTTAATGCTCCGTGCTTTTTCGCGGTTCAATTGACCGACAACTTCCTTCATAATTTTTTTTTTTCATAATAAATTGCAGTTCCTCATCGAGTAATAATCGGTGTAAGCGGAAGCAGTATATTTTCGCCAACTTCTCTAAACGGTTAGAGACGACTGGGCGCTTTCAAAAATACTGTTTAACATTTCATATCAAGTTGTTTACCATAGTATAAGTAAACCAGAATGCTTTTGCAACTCGCTGTAAACCATGTGCTAAGCACGGATGTATAATTTTTGAAAATAACACTTTTATACCTTGTATTGTTTTACACATATACGGCGCAGCGTCAGTAGACACTAGTAAAACATTTTCGTATATGATACCTTCCGGAGGCAAAATAAACGAACTGGCATTGAAAAAGAAATCAATTGTGCTATGGTTCACTGTCAAATTTATTTTTTTTTCTTCATTAACCCCTAAAATTCGAAAAACGATTTTGCTACATATTTTTGTTCTTCGTCAGTAGTTTCATCCAGAAACATTCAAATTTTATGGTTTGCTACTTTCTGTCTTACTTTCTCCAAGTTTCTGCTAAATATTTCTAAAACGTAATTTTTTCTTATTGTAGACTGTTCAAATAGTAACGCTTATTTATATATCAGTCCATTTGATGCAGAAATAAATTTCTTTTAAATTGATATACCATATTCCTATACCTGAAATCAATTATTACAGAGTTACTTACATTTTTCTATTCAAATTTATAATTACATAGATACTTTACAAATTTTAATTCAATTGTTTCTTATGCTTTCTTATGTTTTTATTTTTATTTGACAGTTGTCAGCTTGAAAGTTACATTTACGTTTGTTATTAGTGTTATCTGTTTGAATTTTTATTTTTGCGCTTGATATTTGTTTTTAATTGGGCAATATGGAATACACAAATGCTGATATTCTAAATTTGTTTTGCATTCATGTCAAGTCTGCTCGTATTACTCTTCAGACCTGTATAAACTTTAACGAAAGATATTCGCATTTGCCTGCAATAACAGAACAAAAATTCAGGAGGATTGAAAAGAGTTTTCTAAATTTTGGAAAAGTAAATGCGTCACGAAATTTTCCAAAGTCAATTGTCTCCAATGAAACTGCAGTAACCAATGTATTGGGATACTTTAATGTTTTCCCTGAAAGTTCTGTTCATTCGGCGGAAAGAGATCTTGGATACTCCAGAAATTCGATAGATAGAATTTTAAATAATCATAAAATGCACGATTTTAAATTTTCGGCTGGTCAAGAATTACATCCACAAGATCAAATTCAACGGGTGCAGTAATGGGAAATGATGCTTGTGAAGATTCAAGCAGATCCAAATTTTCTTCAGAAAATTATTTGATCAGATGAATCAAAATCTTCTAAAGAGGGTATTATTAATCGGCATAATTTACACATTTGGTCGCATGAAAATCCATTTGCAATCAGACCAAACAATTATCAGCAAAAGTTTAGCTACAACGTGTTTGCAATGTTAATGAACCAACGCGTGTATTATTTTATTTATGACGAGAATTTAAAGTATTTAAAAAAAACAGGTACAAATTTTTTTGCAAACTTTACCACAAGCCGAGTTAGAAGGATGCTGACATCAATTAGATGGTGTTCCAGCTCATTATACCGCTGCAGTCGGTTATCAATTGGAACAAGCGTTCGAAGACCGATGGATTAGACGTCTGGGTCCTTGGTTGTGACCAGCAAGATCGCCAGATCTAACGCCATTGGATTTTTATTTGAGGGGCACTATTAAATCAAAAGTGTACGGAACTCTTGTTAATACCAGAGAAGTAGTACGGGGTCGCGTTATCGCAGCATTGAACAACTTAGATCATTTAAAGATCAGTAGAGCAACGATTCAGGGTGTTGAAACACGTCTTATGAAATGTATGGAAGTGAATGGTACCCATTTTGAAAATTTAATATAACTAATGGGTTTAAATTAGTCAAGAGGCGACATCAAATACAAATTCGTGTAGCAGTCTAGTGATTCCATGACCCGGGCAGCGTAGAACATATCGCATACGTTTAACTTAATATTAATTTTGTTGTAATTGTAATTATAAATTTGAATAGAAAAATGAAAATAACTCTGTAATCATTGATTTTAGGTATAGAAACATGGTATATCAATTTAAAGGAAATTTATTTATGCATCGAACGGACTAATAATTAAATAGACATTCCATTTGAAAAAAGAGACTTCTTGATATACTTCTATCCGACGATCACCGTGAGACACCCTGTATGCATTTATAAGAAAAAATGTCTAAAACATCTGAAGCCCTATGCTGGCACAATACTTTCATTAATACAAGCAAAATAATACAATAGGAAAAACCATAAGGAAGAAGTAAATCCAAAACCTAAAAGTAGGTATATCAAAATATAAAGTTTTTCGGTACAGTTGACACTCATACTAAATTTTAGCAAACAAAAAACTTTCATTAACATATGTAAATAGAAATAAAATTACCAACAAATCAAATATTTAACAATTAAATTTCGTTTTTCACTACCAGTATTCTTATGACATTTGAAAGAAAAGTTAGTTGGTTTATAAGAGCAAAGAGCAATGCAAGAAAGTTGAACAAATTATGCATACATCTGTTAAAAATGATTACTTCTTTCGGAGTAGTTATATTTGTCTTAAATATTCTGCCATTAAAATTGTTAAAGTAAATAAGTCAAAACAAATTTAAATTTTTGATGGCCTCTATTTGTAGAACGTAAAGTTTTTGCTATACACTTTCGTTATTCCATTAGAAAAGGTAATTATGAGCTTTTTATTTTTAAATTTAGATATTGTTTAAAACGTAGTTTCGGTTTGTAAACATATAACAGTTTCAATCTTGTAGCTGCACAACAGCATCATAAAAAATGTGAAATTTATGTAGAATCATTAAATAGAGGAAAATTTGTGGTTACTCTTTTCGCTCATTAAATTTTGGTTGGCAAACCATCACAAAGGCATGGTGCTGTGTTTATGTGCTCCAGTATTTGCTGTTAACGTCTAAATTTATTATTCAACTGCTTTGTTATGTTAAATTCATGCTTAAAACCTTTGTACCTTACCACAAACAGCTATTGTTCATATTTAACATTTTATTAAGCGTAATTATCAAACTACTTTTATTGCTGATGTTATAGTTGATTTTAAATATGTGCAGCTCGAAAGCGTGTACAACAAGAAAGGCAAACTAGCTATCAATATCGATTACACCTAATACACTGATACATAAATATTAAATGATGGATGGCGGAAAGCAATATAAAGGGTGAAGATAATTAGGTTACCTTGTGATGACTGTTGTTTTACACACGTTATTCGATAATTATGTAATTTTTTATACTTTCCGTAGAAATAACCGAATGCTCTTCATACACTTCATCAATATTATATATTAATGTTTCAAATTTTAAACAAATAAAGTATATTAAGGTATATAGACGTCAAAAAATCTTTATGCTTCAAAGTTGGTAAAATTAATTGAGATAATCGTTTACTTTAAGTTGAAAATCCTTGCTACTTTAATTTAATCTGGAATTACTGATTGTTTTTAATACAAGCAAAAGATAAATGATGAATGATTCGGAGCACCGGCAGATCGAGACTAATGGTTCAATAAAGTGACCAACGCGTTCGCTTGAATTGACTCCTTTAGAATTTTTCTGTGCCCTTTAAAATCACTGAGTTATAATAAATGTAAAAGATCGTCAACTTCTACTAAAAAGTCAGATCACAATGCTTGTGAAATATTACAAGTAGATGCATTATCAAAAACTTCGACGGTTACGAATCACTTTTATATCCTGTTGTCGAATATAATTAAGCATCTATCGAGTTTTTAGTTGAACGATTTGCACACAGAAGTAAAAAGCTACTTTAAGCATTTTGAAAATTAATACAATTCGAATTTCTAATATAAAAGTAAATAGCATCAAAGGACTCTACAAACAAATTCTCTTTACAATTGCATCCTATAAACATCCTTTTCAAGTATCCAATAATGCGTTTTTATCACACTTGAATAGGAAGAAAAGTCGCAAAAAGTCAATAGTTACACAATAAACATCTTTAACAGCTTCAAATCAAAACCATATCTAGAATTTAATGTTAAAATTTCATTCAAGCTTAAGTTAAATTTCAGTTGTGGAAAATTGACTTGTCTCGGTATGACATTCGCATTGATATTGCTTAGTTAACTTTTTACTTCGATAATTTTAACTTACATAAAGATATAAAGACTACAAAATAAAACTATAAACTACACTGTAGTATTTCCAATGTAAATGGAGCGCACAAATAATGTATAAGGTATAGTAATTGAACATTACGGAAGATCTTTTCTTATATAAAAAAAATCGTTTTTTCCGTCAATAAGTCAAGTAGCTTTTCGGTGCCAATCCTATAAATACACTTAAGACATCGACATTTAAGTTTTTTTTTAAAAACTCAATAATAGACATTGACAGAAAACGATGTTCAAATTAAAATCTTAAGCACTTCATACTGAAATCCTTTTATATTTTTATATCCCTGACGAAGATATTGACTAAATTTTAACATCTTGAGGTTTGCTGACGCGTTTTAATATTTTATTTGACTGCTCCAATATGCGAACCCTTACATGTTTAGATGAAACGTTATTAGAACAATTTTTATTTTAATATTCTTTATTGTAAGTATGAGCAAATTTTATTTAAAATCTTGTATATGTTTTAATATTAAATGCGTCGTTTATTATTAAAAACATTGAACAGATGGTGTTTGAAAATTCACGTTTACACTAAATAGAAAATGAAATGTATTATTGATAACTGAATTTCAAACTGAAAATATGTGTATTTCGTTTCGCAAAAGGAGGGTGCCCAAAGTTAAATTTTCTTTGGATTCCAAAATTCATAGCACGCTGTGCTGACGTCACACCCACCCCACAGCATTATGTTTAATTTATCGCATGTTTGTACGTCTGCCAGGCTTGCGAATGTCTCAGATTACAACGCTTCTGGCACTAACCCCAAATATTTTTGTTGTTTATTTAATTTTTCTATTGTAGACGCCACTTGATTAATTCGTTAATTTTTTCTCCTCCACTTCAGAAAGAAGCAATTTATCTTCAAAATGTGTTGCAGCACTGTGAATTTTGTTCTTACAGGTGTTAAAGTAAGGTATATGGTCGTAGAGTTAAAACCCTATAAAGCTTGCAAATTACAATATAGGACCAATTAATAATGGAGGGTATAAAATTATATTACAGTTGGTTTAGAGCCGTCCTAGAAAATTTAGTACGATTACAGTCGCTTTATGTAAAATTTAATAAAAACTTTACATTAGCTATTAAGTAATTAACGTCTAAATAAGTACCAATTATATTACTACGTTTTCACAAAACCACAATAATTTAACTTTAAAGTTATGATTGTAATAAAAATTATTTTATAAACAATTACTTGTATACAGAAACACCTGATCCTAATTAGTGTAAATAGTCTAACCCTTAATAACAATATTTTCGACATGACAGCCTAATTGTTCTAATCACATATGTTTAAACAAATAACCTTGTATCTGTTGTGAGTAAAAAATTAAATTATGGATACCAAAACGTTTTTTAAATAGAAAACCGTTCTAACGTAAGAACTCAAATTGAGAAACACAAAATAACGTCGACACCGGTAAAGCAATACCAATACGTCTGGGACTAAGAAGATTGCTACTTTGCCATTCATAAAACTACTAGGTAACAAGAAAAAAAACTGTTAGTGATTATACATGTTGGTCACTTTTACCAGTTTCTGTATAATTAAAAGTTTCTCCTGAACACAGACGACGCGACGTCGCAATAAAAAAGTTCTTACAGTTCAAAGTTCCTAAAGGTCAAGTAACAAAAGATCCTAAAAGCTTAAAACAAAAGCAACTTTGACATTAAACAATCAGAATAGTAATAAACATCATATCGCAATCCCATCGACATCATATCGATATCACATCGACATCATATCGACATCACATCGACATCATATCGACATAGAAATATCAATTCATCATTAATAAGAGTACAATCAAAAAAACAATCCCGACCCAAAAAATACTTGTTGCATGTGTTCTTCAAATTTAAAATGATGATCTTTGTATTGTTTAATATTTTATACGCATCTACGGCAAAAATACCAAATACCATATCGAAAATAAAAAGTTCTTAAGTCAACATAACCACACATAAAAATCGCCAAATGCAGTTTTTTTTAAAAATTGCTGCAAATTTGTACCATTCAGAACGCGACGGAAGCGGTAAGTAGATTGTCAACAGTATCAAATACTGTCAACTGTTAGGTATGAAAAAACTGTGAATGTGAAATAGAAGTTAGAACTAGACTAGAAGTGATTAATAAAGAGGCGGATTGCTTCTGGGTTTTGACGAAATTAAATTATTAAAAGAGGTTATTCAGTTTGAAGGAAAATAACGCCTTTAAATAAGTCTGCAATCGCTAATCAGCATTCATCACAATGATTACTCAGTTTCTTAAGTTAAACTAGCACACCTGAGCATCATGTTCTTAATAAGACTACACCAAATGAGACTATTGATTGGTCGCACAATGCCATCAGATTGTTGATTGTAACACAGAGAAAAAATTAAGTCTTGAAAATATAACAAAAAAGTAAGTGTGGAACCTAATAATCTTACTAGATTTTATGTTAAAACTCCTTTTTGAACGTCCTCGATATATATTCCGTATTCAGTTCAGTTGGCAACTCTGCATTTAGTGTTATAACTGTCGTTTCCTGCCGGATTGCCATTTCCATCTTGTTAACTGCAAAGTGTAACTTGAATGCCTTATTGAAGCTTTTTCAATCTTCAGGCATCTAATCATTTCATAGATTTATGCTTTATACTGATAAGAAAAATTGCTGGAGTATAATACACTTTTATATTTTGCGGTTAGATTAATTTTCTTTTGTCATTTTTAGCATTTATGAAAGTACGTACTAAATTACGTGTTCAACACCTGTATTAGTTCCGTGTTTGCTGTTTCTTTTGGAGTATCGTTATCGTGAATATAAATTTATGCTTTATACTGATAAGAAAAATTGCTGGAGTATAATACACTTTTATATTTTGCGGTTAGATTAATTTTCTTTTGTCATTTTTAGCATTTATGAAAGTACGTACTAAATTACGTGTTCAACACCTGTATTAGTTCCGTGTTTGCTGTTTCTTTTGGAGTATCGTTATCGTGAATATAAACTGGTAGAATTGTCGAGTAGTGATTGTCTTCGACACCCAATAGGTCTAGCTTAGTATTCTAATAGGGAAGACAATAGAACCTCGCTGATAACATTCTATTGATGCACATGCACTTAATTTAAAATTAACTACTAATCTGAAAAATTAGAAGTCTAGCGCACGTCGTGTTTCAAGATTGGTTGTAACCGAATTAGTCCTATTTGTGATGCCACTGCAATATACTTGTTTATTTATTTTCGCTTTTTAGGGATGCTTGTACTTTTACTGGCGCTAGCAAGAAATGGTAACCGTAAGTAATATTTTCAGTTTGTTCCAGACTCTGAAGATGTCCACTGCGACGTGTGACAAAAGCTCAGCTTGTGCGATAACGACAACACGGGAATTATCCAAAATCAAAAATGGTATTACGAATGCAACTCGTGGAAATCTAAATGCTACTATAAAATTTTGCTTACTACCAACTTTTGCTGTCGATCGTATGTGTTGCGACTGTTTGTTATCACAATAAGTCTTTATAATAATAAAAGTTCAGATTATTCAAGCTCGGGGTTTGATTTGCTGTACATCATTCTTATTCAATTGATACCAAATATATATCAAAAATATTGTTAGTCAATTTTAAAATCATCAATTTTTCTACTTTTTGGATTTACTTTATAGTACAGTGTGTTAATAAACTATAAATAATGTTTAAATAGATTAAATAAATTTATTTCATGTTCTAGTTTATACGTGTTCTACTAGCATTCCTTCAGTGGTGTAGGAGTGTTGAACGGAAACTTGAAGTTATTTTTTTTTCATCGATTCTAATGAGCACATTGAGGATAGGCACATTTCTAGTAGTTACTTTACCCACGCCACCCTCCGATACCAGAACTGCCGTTGTCTTTTCTTTATTGTGGGCGAAGTTTGCAGGTAATTGAAGCACTTCAGTCAAGTGCACGTTACCATGTATAATTTAAGACTGAAATTTGAATAAAAATTAAAAAAATTAAAAAGTCTATAAAAAAGTAAAAACCGTCACACTGGAAATTTTTCGATGTAATGCATGGCATTTAATTCCATGACCCACAAATTAATCCTGTACTTACAGTTCTTAGCAGCAGTGGTGTAAAAACGAAGACTGACAATAACGTAAAGAACCAAGAGATTATAAAGGTTGAGAACCAAGAAAATATGTTTCAAAGTGGAACACGAAGATTATCAAAATCAATTTCTTCATACGAGATAGAGGAAAATAAAACAAAGCGTCATAAGAAACGAATGGAACAAAAAGGAAGAATGTTCCTGTTTCAAGAAAATGTTAGAAAAGGTGATTCATAAGATAACGTCCCGTTGTACCAAAAATAATGTCAGTGCAATGTGCTTTTTTCGAGCATCATTTTTAATAGTGTACTAAGTTTACATTTTTTTAATTTGTTTGTTTATCTCAGTAAAACTAAGAGAGTGATTATTTATGATTTCCTCACTATCAATAGAATGTTATCAACTTCAAGAGAAATATAAAAACAATTATGGGTCATTTTATAAAATGTTCCGATGCGGCCTACTGTTTGCTCCTCTAGCGGTCTACCGTATACCCATGTCAGCCAGCTGGTTTACAAAGACAAATTGATCACTATATCCTGATCTCGCTTATTTTTTGTTCTTACCGTCTTTCTTTTTTGGTTGCAAAGCAGAAGTCTTCAACTATCCATTCCTTAACGATTATCATTTTGTTCTGCTTCATTACAAATGTTTTCTTGTAGTTCTTGGCAAGCAATTAAACTGGGGTACAAACTGATTAAAGTGTTGGCTACTCTTCGTACGGTACGTAAAACTGTGGGTTTGCCTAAATTAAATTAGCCACAAACAGACCTAGACAAACTTCTTCTATTAGAAAGTAATTTACTCGCCTAAAACAATCCGGCATGCAAATATATCAAAGCCGCATCAATAACTGTGCTTTAGCACTTTCCACTGTCAATAATGTTAGATAAAATTTGTTATTTTAATAACGTTACACAAAGATCAAATATTGTTCTGTACATACGAAAATTCAATCAGAATTATACGCCAGAGTAAACGTTCACCAGCAATTCAATATAATTATGAATTCATAGCTAGATGAACTACAGATAGTCTTCACTCAAACTTGCAAATGAAGCAAGTAATCTTCGTCAGAAAAAAATGCTTCTGCTTTATTTTTTACCACCGCTTCACCCAACCTTCGAGGTCACGCCGTACCGATACTTATAATAAAACCAAATAAACCAGCGACAACTGATATCAAAATCAAGTTTACCGCGTTTGGTCGTTTTGTGTATATACATATTATATCTTAAATTTTGTGTAGATGTCAGAAATAATGCAAGCAACTTAATATAGTTATTTATGTATCAAGGGAGTTATGAGGATGCTAATTGATTATCATGATTATATCAACTGACAAGTTTGTAAATATAAATTTGTCAAATTTATTAATTTGTAAAAATGAATGAAAACCTAGAGAGAAGTGAGATTTCAGGCGGTTACTTACAAAAAACTGATATAGCTCGTGCCGCACTACTACTCACACCACTACTATCGACAAATTCGGAACCAAAGTATAAAAAAGAATATGACAAATTCCTGCAGTGGCTGAAAGTCAACCGTATTGAAAACAAAAATAATAAATTATAGTGTTGTCTTGCCTTCAAGACATGGTATATATTTATTCTTCCACGTTCTAGTATAAGTAATATTGATTTATTTTTCTTACAGTCTAAATCGTACTGTCCTAACTCACTGTAGACCAAGCGGTCAATGTTAAAATCAATTATGACAATTTATAATAATACAAATGAGAGTAAATTTTATAAACTGGAAGCGTTTCACAAGCGACAACTTAAAGACTATGAACCAAAAAAGTCTAAAACATTCAGTCGGGTTGACGTCAAATATTTAATTAATGCTTCTGATAAAGAACATGTATTACATAAGGCAATGCATTAAACTATAACGATTGCACATTTATTGCTCTATTGTACAAATGGTTCTGATTATGGGCTATTTTGGAGACTGTAGAGGTCAAGAACTTTTGAATATACAGATTAAGGATATTGGAGATAAGGGCTTGGTTATTGTGGTTGACATTCTGGAAAGTAAAACAGATATCCGTAAAAAATTACAATTGTGGAAGAAAACGAGTTCTCTACATTGTGTCCAGTGAGCAAGTATACATATGTCTTTTCGTCCGTCAGGTCCAGAAAGATTCTTTTTAACTTATCGCGAAAAGCGTTGCACAGTTCAGCTTGTTGGGAAAAATACATTTTAAAAAATGCCAAGCAAAATTGCTAGTTTTTTGGGTTTACCAGAACCAAAAGCTTTCACTGGAAACTGTCTGCGGAGGACAGTTCAACGAAATTCTTCCAATTCAAGAAATAATTTTAGTGGAAAATTCGAAGATTGTCGGTTTATTTTTATAAATCCATTCGAGGGAGCTAAGGATTCATAACTGCTTAGTATAACTTCCTTACGGAGTTATAAACATGTTTATAGTTGCGGTAACTAAAAGTTTATTTGTTTACAATGTATTAGTATAAAATAAAAACATTTGCATGCTTTTGTAATCTTCAAAAGTTTAAATACATCCCAATACTGTTTAGACGCAGTAGTTCTGATTAGAAGACAGCCTAAATGCATTAGTACTACTAAAGATAGCAAATAGCTGAAGAATGAGTGTCTCTGGAATTCTAGAAGATGGAAAAGTCTGAAATTACAAAAAGTGGACGTTTATAGTTAGTAAAATTCCTAACATAAAACCTTAAGTTGTTGATTTTAATAGATTCGTTCCCTATACTAATAACAAAATTTCTTAAGAAGACGTTCGTACTGCCAGAAAGTAACGTCCAATCATTTTGTACCATAACAAAGGTTAGGCTGTATCCACGAAACTTGTAAGATTTTTGATTGAGAAAACAAGAGACAGATTTATTTGTCATATATAGCAATTAACTAACCAACCCAAATTATATAACCATGAGAATACACAAGAATGAAAGCTCAAACTTCGGATAACTATGATGATAAAACTTGCAGAAAGTAGTACAATCATCCAAACAACGACGATCTTTTACCGACAGATTAACGTATTTGAAGCATTTTAATTTTTAATTTAGAAAATGTTAAAAAAATTATTTGCTGTAAATCAACCAGTAAATGGTAAACATTAATTATTATTAATCAAAAATTACTGTTTTAAAAAAATTCGCCAAACAAACTATATAAAAAGCTTTAAAAACTAACGTTGTTATGTTAAAAATGCGTTAGTATAATGTTTGTACTCTGTATAAAATTTATTCTCGATACGCCCACTTTTCGTTGTTGAGTAGGGATACAATCTCAAATGTTAAAACGCGATTTCATTTCTTGTTGAAGAACGCAGACATCATCTAGCTTTGTGTACGCCCAACAAGACTTTCATTGTTAAGTGTTTCAAGCACACCTATGTAAATATAAATTAGAATATTTCTGTAATCTGAGTGAAAGTCTTTATATGGGGTAAGCATCTCTTGTGTTTGTGGTTTAATTTAATTATTCCACGTCTACTTTGTCTGCGGAGATACCAGATGCTGTACTTGAGAAAAAATTCCATAACGTCGTCACGTCAACATACTTAATACTATCTAAATTACCTTTGTTGTCGCATTGGAGGAAACTATTACCAAAAGGTATTTGAGAGAAACGCTGCGCATTGGTTTGAAGTCAGTGCTCGTATGATTAAAAAGAATTTACTTGTGATAATACTGCATGGACGACTTTGTTAGATTTCAATTAAGTTTTAAGGAACGCTGCAAAGAGGCCACTAGCTAATCGCCGGCTTTGGGAAAAACTAATTGTAAGTATTGTATTTTCTATTTTAATTCTTAGTTCGATTGTACCAACGACTGAACGTACATAACACGTTGTTAACATAATTAATTATAAAATCGTTTTGTTGTGCGTCACTTATTATTATACGGTGCGCTTTGGTTCTCTAAATCTTCGAGTTTTTTATTTTTGTATTTTAATTTACAAATGTAAGTTTACTTCGCTTCTGAATATCAAAGACCGACTAGGTCACTTGGTTGTACGACGTGTTGCCCGGTCGAAGCCGTAGTTTATATTTTGTCTGATAATGACCTACGTGTTGGCGTTTCATCATAAAATTTATATAAATATATTTATGTACTTTCCTTAATGTAAACTGTGGTCTGTGATAAAATAAATATACTCTGTGTTACCACTTCTGTCTTGTCATTTGTTCTCTTTCAGCTGCGGGTAGATATAAATGGTGTCTCCTATCCTAGTCTTTCATAGTTTTGACGCCTGTTTAAATTTATGTTATAATGTAACACCACGAAGCTTACGACTTTATCGCCAGAACAACTGAACTAGTCGCTCTTTTAAGTTAATTTTCTAAATAAAATTGTGTAATTTCAAAAACTAAAACAAGATTTCATAGTAAATAAATTATAAAAATTGACATTAGCAATAAAAGATTATTCAAAGACTAATTACGCATAAATATGTATATTTTTAATTTGACAAAAAATATTTAAATGTGTCCTAATCTATCCAAAATAAAAGAAATAATGTGTCACGTAAATTGATACAGTATCGTTCATATAACTCGTTTTTATGTTAACAAAAAACTGAATATCAGTGTAATCATTAGCACCCCTAGCAACTAATCGTGCGACAAGTTTGCGTGTTAATAAAAATTAAAATACTCATTAAAGTTTTGCCATGATGAAGTGTAATATTGTGAAAGAAAAATTATCATATCCTAAAATATTTGTCAAAAATACTTTGTTTAAAAACCATTATCTACCAAATAAAAGCCAAAATTACTTTACTAATATTAACATTTATGATAAAATGCTACCGTTAAAAAATTGTTAATTTAAAGTAAGCTATTTTTTGCGATCGTTAAAGAAACAGTAAAAAGTAATGTAGACGCACACCAAAATATTAAAAAAAAAGTTTGTATATTACACCTATTATTGAGATTTTGTAAATAACGTTAATAACGTAAATAATCAATGTTTAACTATTATAACAAGAATAATTCAATATCCTATGTATGTTTCTTTGATAAGTTGGGCATCTGATAAGTAAGCACAAATACAAGACCATTTAACAAATACCAACTATATGTATTCACAATCCGCGTAATTCAAATTTCGTTTTGAATAAACCACGGATTGAATCCACAACGTGTACATTAAATAAGTAAACAATGTTAGTACAATTACAAAATTGCTATCAGAGTGAACCAGTAGACGGTAGTTTCGCCCTTTTGAAACCAGTCAGCACTTATACTAACAGATTTTTTTACTTCCAGCGACGTATTTCCAGTGGTAATGAGCCCCTTATCTTATCCAGTAACCATACCGACAAAAAAAAGAAACAGATATAGAGAACGACCAAGAAAACAGCATGCAATCAGCTCGACACAAATAGTTCAAAGCTTGCTACTAGAGCTCGCTAGACTCGGTTCCTAAACAAAGCTGTAACGCTGTAAAATATCAATTGCGGGCACTCATCATGAGTTACATGAGTCACTAATGTAATGTAAATAACTATTACCTTATTCATAATTAACATTGTCTACCTAAGATTTTAACTGCTAATGTAGCATTAAGATAGAAATTTTCACAGTCATGAAACAAGATACCTATTTTCTAATTTTCACAAATAAAAAACCGTAAAATACTTATGTGGTGCTTAACTTGACACGTTTATGAAAACAGTTTGAAAGTAAAAAAAAAATAAAATCGTTGAAAAATCTGTCTCCATTGAAAATATATCAAACCTGTACAAATGAGACACAAATGATTTTTAAAATTTGAAAGGTTTTCATATCTATAAAAATTCAATAAAACATATAGTATATTTTCTGGCAAAACATTCAAACACATAAGAATGTTAGTACTTCGAACAACACCTTCATATATTCGCATTAGATATTTGTGGTCATGAATAGGTTGCCGTTCCATTTGGCAACGTGTAACATTAAAATGGGTGTTAAATCGTTACTCTAAAGCGACGTATATCAAAAGACAAGTGAAAGAAATGACACGTCATATATATGAAATTGTCCTTTTGCGCCTCGTAGACTACTTAGGAAGGCGATTGGCTACAAAGGAGCCAAATATCAGAATTTCATGTATAAGCACGAAGTTATTTCAGATTTATGATAACTACTCCGTCACAAATTTAATACTGAAAAAGGTTTGAAATATGAATCAATATAAGAGACACTGTCATTTTTTACGATTTCATATACGGATCAAGTTATAATGGAGAATAAAATGTACACCATCAATCTTAATTTGGCTTAATTACGACATATATATTTTTTTAAACAAATTTCATTTAACTTTTATAACGGCAAAAAATTACGAGAAAATTCGTTTCACTGTATAAAGTTTTTGTTTCCTTCCGCTGAAAGAAAAACGTTGACAAATTCATGACTGATCCGCGATGGCGTTTTTCTCCGACGTATAAAAGAAAAGCAAATATTCTTTATCTAAGGAAGGTTTTAAAATAAATGTAAAAGCGTCATCAATTTAAATTTGAAAAATTGTTTAAAATTGCAACAAGTGTTTGCGTGTCAGTTAAACAAAGACAATAGTAGCTTCAATAAAAACTGTACATAACCAATAATGTTTAAATATTTACTATCTAATTAGAAAGTTTTGTTATTTCATGAAATTTTAATGAACAAAGTTTAAAAATTAATAAACGTAATGGCGTGATTCTTGTCCATCAATGAAGATTAAAAGCATATTTTAACTTCGTCAGAACTTAAAATATGCGTATCTGATAACCGCCTAAACTACCAAACTTAAATTACATTTATCTTGTAACAATTAATCAGAAACATTGTAAATAAAAGACATTTATGCAAAATTAGAAACATTCTAAAACGTTATTTGCGTTTAAGGAAATAACACGAATAGTTTTCAAAATACTAATAATTTCCTAGAGATAAATCATGACAATCATGTTTGAGAATGTCCATTATTAAATTCTTTGTCTATTCGTTTTAACTGCTAAAATCGGGTTAATACAGTTTGTCAAATAAATAAGGAAAATTCTTCAACATAAAACAAAATATTTGATTCACCTAAATTTATTTGATCGCAATCGCCCATTTGATGTGATACATGTACATAGATAGATCATGCTGTAGTCGAAATACTCTGTGTAGGTAGTTTCCGGCTGACCTTCTGATCATTTAATCGATTTTTTATGGCATGAATGAACTTCTTAGCGCGATAATATGAGTTTTGGAAACATAGTGTCGTACATATACAAACACATATAACGGATAGTTGCTTAATCCGTTGCCTTTTTTCACTTTTTGGTAAAAGATATATGCATAAAAATCGATTTGACAGAATACATTACCGAAGAGAGTCGTAAAATAGGTCCAGATCCTGAACGATTTCTCTTAATCTTAATTACGATTCTGAAGCACCGTTATCTTCATTTTGTTGAAGATTGACCAGAGCGAAGCTAGTCTTCAACATCTTTTTAGGTTTAAATACTAGCATTCGTATACTCGTGTTTACTTTATAAGCAGAAAAAATTTCTTTGACAAGACATAAAAAACAAACTTTTTTTATTATTAAGATCAATTAACGTAACCAATAGCTTTATGTAGTCAAAAAATTAAAAAAAAATTCCTTAAGAAATAGCCACAGCGCTACCAACATCTCAACTTTTGCTTGTTTAATTGTATTTATGCCAAAAAAATGCAAAAAAGCAATTAAAAAAATGATCCTGTTAGTGAAAAACGATGAGTAGATCGAGCATGACCAGAAGTTCTCACTGCCAAGTCCAATGTTAAAAAAAACCTGTCCACAGATATATAAAAAAAACTTTTAAAGAAAAACAATACGGCAAGAACGCAATTACAAAAATGAAATTAACGATAATGAAAAAATGCTGATAACAACAAAAGCCCATAACAAACATTGCATTACCAAAACCCTACACAGTTAAGTGGCAATACAAATATACTTTTGGTAACACAACAAATACAAAATTAACTATATTGTCACAACAGGAAAATCACAGATACAAATTAAAAAATAAATCATATTATGTAAGTGAAAGTGACAATGAAGCACACGAAACTAGAAAAGTTTATATTAATGGAAGAAAAAATAACTAGCCGTGGTTAACAGATTATGAGAAAGCATTAGCAAAACAAAATAAGAAAAGTTATTTTAATTACGAAAAGAAACGAACTACAGAAGAGTATAAGAACTATAAGACAGAAAGTTAGAAACAGAATGAATAATGCAATAAACACATTAAAGAAACATAATTAAAAAAATTCTCCTAAAATAAAAAAAACGACTTTTACGGATGACAAAAACACGAAACGAAAAGAGCACAATACAAGAAGTCGTATACAAAGCAAATACAAAACAAAAAACAGAAAACCCGACCGGCCTGACAATATTTCAAATTAAATTCTCGTATATAAAAATCCCACATTAGAAAAAAACATTGTTCTAAAAGATTATCTGAAACCAAAAATCGCAGAAAAATAAAGCTTACAAAACCGATTTTCAAAAAGAGAAACAAAGAAAACCCGCAAAACTGTAGATTCATAACTCTCTTAAATACTACAAACATATTGTTATCAACAAATAAAACGAAAATAAATAAAGTTAACAATCGATACAATGGAAGGGGGGGGGGGCAATTTTTGTGTGATTTTATCTAGAAACACACTTAAAATTTTTAAATTGGTCAAAATAAAGTGCTTTGGCCGTGAGTCAGGATCCGCGCCTGATGACAGGAACCCGACTAAGAGACAGTATAAGCCAAATCTTATGCAATTTATTAATAAACAAAAGGATAGTTGTAAATATGTTTCTAACAAAATTATAGTGTTAGTGAATAAAGACACAAAATAGCACAAAAAAACAATAAAAATACTGTGCCACGTTGATAAAGCAATGTGATGGTAAAAGATGAGTTACAATGACAAATCTACAGGTTAATGTAATCGCGAAGACTTCCACGGCCGGAATCTATACTAAGATAAGAATGTCTTCACAAGTGAATAACCTAACTTTTAAAAAGTTCTTAGTTAGATTTCGGTTGCTTGTTTGAGTTTTGCGATTTATCTCACGCCCTCAAGAAGCCCCTTACGAAAGTGGGCGAAACGTTGGCAACTTCGGTTACAACAACAATGACACGGTCCAAACATTTTTATCTTAATGTACAGGTTTCAAAAATCATAACATAATAATTTTGACATTATCAGAAAAGCCTGAAATTCAACAAAATATAAAATCTAATTACAGTAAAATCCGCTTAATGTGATCCCTTTAGGTCAAATACATTTTGATAGCATTAACCGACTGATAATAAAGAAATTTTGAAAAACAAATATCAAAATTCTCTTCATCTTTATTATTATAGATAAATTCTGAAATTTTAGAACGCATCTTGTGCCGATTATATACCATAAATGTTCTTATCGCAAAATTGAATAAGGAAAATAATGTTCGGTGAAAGAAAGACCAGTTTGATGTTTTTCAATGCTAAATTTACAGAATGCGCGGTGCGTTAATTTTTGCCAACCAAGCATTTTTACTGGCCTTGTATTGCACCGGTAAAGTCTTCGCGCCTTTAAAGCATCGTAGATTTTTACTTTCTCCTATCACCAACAATTTTTCTCTTTTTCCTGCAACATTTACGATGCAAACAACCGTTAGTCTTCCTTTTCAATTTTTTGAGCTAACATTTCCGCTTTTTGACTGAGAATAGTTATATTTACTCTCGCATCTTTGTCTTAAATTTTGATAAACCGACCTTAAAGAGCAGCTTGTGATTCTCTTAACGTTAGACGTATCTTTGTTTAACATTAGCATTGTTAGTAAGGTCTTGTTTGATTTTATATTTTCATTCATTTCATTTATCGCCATTTCAAAATTTTGCATAACTCATTTTTTAAGTGTCGCTAGTAATAATGTTTCACATTTTCGTACTTTGACAAAATTCATACTACTGCACTGGAAGCAGTGCGCCACTGGCGATAAGATATCAGTATTTCCTGTCGGACATTCGCCGGAATTTCTCGGTGACGGCTGTGAGTAGTTTGGTGAGTAGAAACCTTGTCTGTTCAATCGTAAGTAATTTCTTTATATTTAATTTCACGTCGGCGATATTATTACACTTTTACCAATTTAAATCAAATAAAGATGCTTTAATTGTCTGTCTTAGGCCCGGTTTCACCATTAGGAATTTAACTCGAGATTAACTAATCTACGATTAAATTTAAAATCCTGTCATATCATTGGTTAGTGGTTTTAAGCTAACCAATGATATGACAGGATTTTAAATTTAATCGTAGATTAGTTAATCTCGAGTTAAATTCTTAATGGTGAAACCGGGCCTTAGAGGATATAAAATCTTAAGCGTCGTAGTTGTCTTAAAGGTGTTAAATCGTTTTTTTTTTCTACCCAATTATTCACAGGTAATGCTTACCGGGC
The DNA here is from genome assembly GCA_035610365.1 of Aquatica leii. Taxonomy (NCBI): domain Eukaryota; kingdom Metazoa; phylum Arthropoda; class Insecta; order Coleoptera; family Lampyridae; genus Aquatica; species Aquatica leii. The sequence goes on from CM069436.1 coordinate 62,072,190, forward strand.
GCCATCTTGCTAATTTAAAATTCTTTACAACAAATATGGCGGAGACTCGTAGTCCTTTCAACACACCCAACTACTAAGAGTAAAATTTTTATTTCTCTTGGTGCCCCATACCAATTCAATCCAGTATAATTACTGTAAGATTCAAGACTTCAGGTGATCCCTCGCGTTAGACGTCGAGCTGTGGCTACCTGTCGAGTGTCATTGTCCATGTGGTTTACTTGCCTAACGCTTCAGCGTCTTTAACCTAATTATCCGTTTGTAACTGTGTTACGTTTTTATCTACATTTCTATTATCTACTAAGCTTTAAGCGTTCCTAATTACATTATGCTCTATCGCTTGTATTCAGCCCTCAGCTACTTTTAGTTTATTTTAAAATCATTACTAAAACTTAACTTTCAGCTCATTAAATTTGTGTGATATTTAAAGCAGCGATGCCTAAGATTAAATCGTCGAATGCAAGTGTAGAGGGTAATATTACTGTAGTAACTACCTTCCCAGCTACTATGCTTAGGAACTAGATAAGTCTTTGGTTTTATAATAAGTTTATGATCACGTCTCGCAAGTCAAAAACTAAAATTTTTTTCGCAACTGTATGTGAATGTTAATGTATGATCAAATTTTGACTTTATGTAATATTTTAGCTTATTACTTGTATGTCTCTTTCGTGAAGCAGAATCGTTATTTTGTTTTCGATTGGAAAATATATTAATCCATTTGTTACGTTGACTCGTTGATAATTGTTTGCTTTTCTTCTAATTTCTTGGACAGTGGGTTCGTATGTACGCTTGGCGTCTCCGAGTCAAAGATTCTACCGTTACAACGGAATGGCGCCCATTTTTTCCGTTTATAGTATTTTCAACGACGTCCACTCACCGACATCTCAGCTAACCGTGGTTGTTACCATCAAGGTCTGCTGGAAGAAAAGGTAGTAACATATTTAGAAAAACAAATATTAAGGAACAAATTTACCCATACAAAAAGATTATTGTATTGATAATTCGTTAAAAATAATAAGCGACTTTTTGATAACACTATCAGGTGTTTTTTGTATATAAACCAATTAAAACAGCTGCTTCTCAGCCAAAATAATTACAATAACAGACTGATGACATTAAGCGTGATCACATTAAGCGGATCTTACTGTACTTAGAAACTAAAATATCAATATGCAAAAACCCAAGCAAACGAAATTGCAAAAATTTGTCTGAGAAATTTTATATTCAAGAATAAGTATACATTCAAACAAATACCTAGATTAGGCTTTTAAAAGTTAAATCTGTTATCTTAAAAGCCCATCAGATAAAAAATTATGTGAACGTAATTTAAAAAGAACAAAATGACCAACTCAATGTCAATAAAAAGTACAAAAATGCTCAGGAATGTTGTCAATTGATATATTGTTCATTTCTTTATAATAATTATATCATTAAAAACTTACTGTTTTTAAATATGATTGTGTATTCATTTTCAAGATAGAGCGCGCGTAAACAAATATATGCCACACAGACCTGTACTTAGTATTTTTTGTTGATAGTGATGCATTTCTTACATTTTTGTAGTGTAATTTACGTAAAAAAACTAAACATATTATCACACAAAAAACTTTTTATCCGAATCCGGGCCTAAAAAATTTACACCACTTGCATCAAGGAGCGGTAGAATACAATAGCATTTGCAACAACACGTGATGATCATGCATTGATCACGTAATTCAGTTTGTTGACGTGCGCTCATCTTGAAAATGAATACACTTTAGGTGCGTGACTCTGTCTATATATTGAAGAGGTTTGGTTACTACCTCCAAAAAGTTAATGTAATGATTTGCTTCTGCAGTGCGGTTTTGATCATAGCAGCAAACTAGTTTAAATTTAAAGCTGAAAGCTATACGTTAGTCAGTATTACTCTAAAAAGCATTAAAAGAAAACATTCGAGAGCTGGAGCCTACGCCATTTTGTAGCGCACAAATAGTAAAATAAAACAAAGCATTAATTATACCTTGCATGTATGTATTTTTTTACAAGCTTTCGCTTTGAAAGATTTGTAATCTAATGAGTAGTATTTGTTCCACGACACCGGCTAACACTAAAATGACTACATAACTAAGTCCACCTGTTTACGTCAGTATTTGTAGATAATAACAGTATAATTATATCAATAGCTTTAAATAATATAATATATTTCAGATGCTCTTTCTTAAATTCTCGTTTCTTGCCTTCATTTCCAGTTTCGAAGTAAATTAAACTGTTGCCCTTAATTAATTCCAATATTGACAACCGATATTCAGCTTTAATTTTCCCTAACGATTCTGTTACCGATATCGTTATATTTCTTATGTTGTAACAGACATAAAAATCCTGAAACTCGAGATGCCTCTGTTAATTATCGCCTGTTTAATTACACTGTTGAAATAAAATTCTATAAATAAAAATAAGTTAAAGAATAGAATGCGGTCGATTGCACATTTTGTGCAAAAGAAAAAAAATCAGTTAAGGGAGAATTCTGTGACGTTTCTATTTTATAAAACAATGACAAGAAAAACTATCCAAATTAGTAGGGCTTGTATTAAAAATTGTTAACTAAACAGTAATTGACAATCACCAATCGTTTATTTATAATTTAATGCAAATAATACGATTCGCGTTATTAAATATTCAACAAAAATCATTATCAAAGTATTGAAACGTCTCGAAGCCTCAAGATTATTGAAAGCAACTACCGAAAAACACAGAATGTTCTATTCCCAGATGAGATGAGAGTATCAGAGGTAATCGTTGAAAGTTGCAAGTCAGTCAGTCTTAAATGTTAAATAGAATTTGGCGATCTAAATAAATAAGTTGCAAATGTATATAAACAGTGTAGATAAATAAAAGTGAATCTAATCCGCAAACAGAGTTTATAAATCTCCAGTGACAGTCATATATAAATTACTTGTAAGTTGTTTTTCTTAAATATCGTTATGTATACATTTTAATAACATTTTTTTTAAATTGTTACAGTGTTATAACTTCAGCTTATATTTTTATAAGATGAGGTAAATTCTAAGATGCAAATATGAAAGTCTAATAGGCGAGGCATTTCTTAGAAATGTATATTAGAAAAGTTTCAAAACAATTTATCATCCAGAAATTGTTTGTGTTTTGAGCATACCACGCTTGAAGATTTAACTAAAATAAATAATTATAAAGAATAAAATTAAGAAAAAGTTTACTATGTGGTTTTTACATTAATAAATAATAAACATAAATACATCACATCAATCATTCTGATTAAGTCATTAAGTAAATTTAAATTATTAAGCATATAGCAACAAGTATTACGTTAAATCATTTAGATTACCATAAATAGAAATAATGCATAATTGATCCAAGGACAGTTCTTTATGATTTAAAAAAATGTAATAGAATATAAAAGTTTTTTTTGTGCCTGTATGATATAAATGTTAGATTATTGATTGATGTGCAAAAATCATGTTACTTATTTATTATGAAAGATGTTTAAAAAATACCATTAGATATTTTACCCATGTTTAAATCTCTTCAATACAAATGAAAAAAGTCAGGATAACCATGAGTCTAAATATCAACCATGTTTGAGATACAGCCGAAACATTTATGCACAATATTAATGAAGATTCGTATTTATCACTTCTGCATAGATAGAAATAAAACACTTTTTTATAATCTCACTTTGTAGCTGCATTTTCAAATTTTTACTTGATGTTCCAAAATATATATACTAACGCAGATGGTCATACCATATTTAATAACTACAATATTTTACAGTGCCTAAATAATCCTGTATATCATCTGGTATTTTGGCAATGAGTACTGATAAGAGCCGAAAATAAAAAACTTGCAACCTTCGTTTGATTTTCGTACTATTCTTTCGTGAAGGACCAGATATTTTGATTTTTTATACTTATTGACATTTAGTTCATATTCTATAGTAGCATTTTAGCACAATTTAACATTGTAGTTACGAAGTTATTTGACGTTTTTCAATTTCTTACTTTTAATTTCACTAAGTATAAGTGTACTTGAGTTCATTTAGGTCTATTAATGTGGTCATAAATTCAGATTGCTATATAATTTAGTTCCGTCGGTCATTAGTATTTTGTTTCAGTCGTAAAAATTTAGATTGTAATTCAACATTGCTTAATTCCAGGTAAGTTCTATTTATGTTAGATTATGCGTTTCTTGCTGACATCGAGTGATAAATGTATTGTGCGTAATACTTTTTAATTATATCGTTGTTCAATATATTTGTTTCTTGAGTCCTTCTTCAAAGATTACACGTTATAGTTCTTAAATTCAGTAGAAGGAACCGTGTTTTGAAACACACGTTAAATAGAGTCGGAAACAAAATATAGCAATAACGCGCGCTCCCGTTTAATTACGTGTAGAAATTTAGTTTTGTTTAGTACATAATTAGACATCGCTATTCTTCAACCGTCGTACCAGCTTGTCCGACCTGCCAAATTGCTCAGAATGACCATTCACCACGTTGTTCGGATTTGTTTTCTGATAACACCAGGTATTTATAAACTTCAGCTAATAATTGCAAAAAAACTTCGACTAAAAACATTAATTTTTAAGTTAACGGCTATTACGATTTTATGTATCGACAATTCCGTTTTGTGCGTTGCATAAATGTACATATTGTGATTTACGATTAAAGACAAGTAACCAATATTTAAAGCAAAAAGTGTAAATTTAGAGTTGTAATCGGATGTACCCTCGGGTAAATTAATGTAATTGATAAGTCGATTTTGTTATTGTTTATTTTAAATTAACATATAAGATAATTTATTTAATTTTGCGGCTTTTTCAATTTTTTTCTTAAATTTGAATATTAGCAAATCAATTTCAGTTACGTATTATTAAATTTGCGCTAAACTAAATTTTGTATTTAATGTTTAGTTACGAATTATTTTTGTTTCAAAAATGCTGTTTGTGCATTTCTTTTTTTATTTTTATGCAATAAATGTTAAATTGTACAATTGTTACAAAGCTTTTGAATAATTCACCTGTATGCAAGAGAATTTTGTTTTTATTGCAGAAATTAATGATTAGATCACTGAAAGGCACGTTCTAAAAGTGTGTACACCCGACAGCAGACTTTTGGTTGGTAAGGTCCAGAGGCCTATTTAAGCCATAAAGCTTCTTGACGCCATTTTATATTTTGACCTTTGATTTTCTGTTTTGATATCTCCAAAGTCACAATTTTTTTTAACTTACCCAACCCTTCTCCATTAAGTCCCGAGCAATAACATCGTATATGTTACATTATTTTAGGCATTTCTTAAACATCTTGTTTGTTAGTAAAGTTTCACGAAGGTAGACCAAAAACTGGTACTTGTTTTCAAGGTATAATAAGCACTCTTGGTGCACGTTTAATAATTTAACTGTTCTAACTGACAAGGAATTTTTTATGGTGTAATAAACACACCTTGTGTGCGTTTACTAACTCTGGTACCATTTATTGAAAACATTCATTTTTAAGTCGGTTGTTATAGTAGGGTAAGAATTTTGATGTAAGGGAATTCGAAGCGGCGCAACGCTTGTGAATACTCACAGGGTAATTAAAGCCCCAAATTTCGATAACTCACTCCTACACTTGATGTCAAGGATACGGGTAAATTTTGATCTCTAATCTAATGTTTGAAACGTTTTTAGAATGCCATCTTGTGGTAAAAATACCACATAGGATAATATAGAAAACTATAAATTAGTACGTAGGGTAGAAAAGTTGTCATTGGATTTAATGACAGCGAAAGTCAATGATCTATTGACAAGTGACGCTGTCAAAATCCCAACTATAAAATAGGTTAGGAACAATGTCAGTACAATTGTGAAAAACAACATCAGAACTAGCGGACAGCTGTTTCGTTCTTTAGGAACTCGTCAGCGCTAGGATACACCGATGTGTTTCCACAACCATACCGACAGACAACCGTACTCTTTTATGTCGTATAGACATTACTAACATATTTAAAACGTTTTTAGAATGCCATCTTGTGGTAAAAATACCACATAGGATAATATAGAAAACTATAAATTAGTACGGAGGGTAGAAAAGTTGTCATTGGATTTAATGACAACGAAAGTCAATGATCTATTGACAAGTGACGCTGTCAAAATCCCAACTATAAAATAGCCAACTTTTCTACCCTCCGTACTAATTTATAGTTTTCTATATTATCCTATGTGGTATTTTTACCACAAGATGGCATTCTAAAAACGTTTTAAATATGTTAGTAATGTCTACACGACATAAAAGAGTACGGTTGTCTGTCGCTATGGTTGTGGAAACACATCGGTGTATCCTAGCGCTGATGAGTTCCTAAAGAACGAAACAGCTGTCCGCTAGTTCTGATGTTGTTTTTCATAATTGTACTGACATTGTTCCTAACCTATTTTATAGTTGGGATTTTGACAGCGTCACTTGTCAATAGATCATTGACTTTCGCTGTCATTAAATCCAATGACAACTTTTCTACCCTCCGTACTAATTTATAGTTTTCTAATCTAATGCTTTCAGATCTAAGATATCTTTCTTTGTTTGTTTGTAATCAAAACTGTACATGTGATACTTTCTCTCTTTTTCTTCTCTACGAGCAATTGTGCAGATACTATGTTGAAATAAAAGAAACTTTCTGTCTGTGATAGCTAGATTGTTTTATTGCTTTACGTACATTTGAGGATTGCCGGTATAGGATATTTCATTTTTTCTAGCCCATACGTTCTTTACCTTATAGGATTACTTGCCTCACGTAAGAAAAGGTGGCGCTAGGGTACGGCTTACCCGAAAAATTCTAGATACTAATAATCCGACTCACGACCACTTGCAACGAAAGCTAGTCAAAAGGTGAGGCGAATATCTATCCATTTTTTTCTTCCACCTTTCTACTTTGCGCGTGACAAGTTTCAATTTAAACTGACACATTTGTCGTATCTGGTAACATTCTTTATTGTTTTGAAAATGTTTTCCTCCACAAAATTGTTTCAATTTGCTGAAAAGATAATAGTTACTAAAAGAAAGGTTCAAACTATATGATCAATGGTTTTCCAACAAAACTTTTCAATTGCTTGTTTTGTTTTACACAACATGAAGCGCGTTCCTTTTTTAAGTTCAATTGGCCTCAAATGTTTATAATACGGATAACAAATTGCAGCCTTTACATGCGGAAATGAGTATTAATTTCCAAATGAAAATTTGGTTTTCCAAGAGATGGCATTATTACAAATAGAGTATGCCTACCCGACTGTTTGTATGGATCCATAAATACTTGAAAATACGGCGTTCATATTTACGTGTACAAATTAAAAAAAACGTGTAGAATATCTGTAAGTATTTATAATAATCCTTTTGATTTGTAGTTATTAGTTTTAATTTAATCTTCTTAAACATTTTCTCAGAACCGGTTGATTTGTAATTGTTTTGTGTATTCGATGGTAAAGTACTTTGGCTGCTAAAAATTATATGAAAATAACACCATTACAATCTATGAGAGTAACTGTCGTAAGACCGAATCCTAGCAACGTCTAAAATTTATAACATCTTATTAAGCTCTCCCTCGCAGGTAGGCAACCTTGCAACGCGTAACTATGATATAACATCTCTCTCACGTTCTCGCCGTTCGGATTCGATATTAAACTGTGGGTTCCATGAATTTGTCAAAATACACACAAGAAGAACAAAAAACGGCAAAACCGGAAAACTACTGCATATGTAGTTCGTAATATAATCCTGTTAAAATCGTTTTCGGTTGTCGAACATTTCTATAGTTAGTGGTTTTCTTACTACACCAAAAAAATGTGTTTGTTGATTGAACAAACACACACACCGTAAAAATGTTGTAAGCACAAATAATCAACAAAATTATTTTAGTAGGAATAACAATCATCTAAATAGCCACATTTTAAATTTACGTTTATGGTTAAAATGCGTGTGTTGTTCATTAGTAATCTACGTTTGCTTTAAACAATTAATAATAAAATCTGTGTGTGTGTGTGTGCGTTGTTTAATTACACATGCAAATCTTTGAAATTTCTGCTTTTAGTTATTATTTATACATTACGTTACGTATTTACGATATCACAAATTACGATATCACAAATTACGATAATTTCCATTAATGAGCTTAGAGATAAAGAGATCAACCAAACAGTTGCGAGTCATTGAATCAAGGTTATGTGTTTGGAGTCAATAGAGAAAGCCAAGCAAAATCTTTTTATGCAAACTGCAGCCTTATTTGTAATAAGTATCTTTCTAGAACATCTTTTTTTGCAACTTACTTGTATTTGTAATTCAAACCTTATTATTTTGTGTTTTAACTTTAGGTGGTTACCAAATCGACTAGATCTATCCGACGAGAAACATCGCAGTAAGTATCTTGTTTAATTTGATTGTGTTTTCTTGGTTTGGTGGTTGTGTAATAATATGCTATGTCACAAATACATCAATTTTTTTGTGTTTTGTGTAATCAATCATCGACAAAAAAATTTGAACAACATTGATATTGTCGCTAGTAATACCATATGTTAATGGTATTAACTGTTTGTCTGTGCAACTAAACTTTTTTTTAGAACGTAAGCAATTTTTGCAACAATCAGAAGAAAAAACTAATACATTTTTTTCAGATTTAGTAAATACAAAAAATTTTGATTAAAGACAGAAATAGCCCATTGTTAAGATTTAAAAATACGTATTAATAAATTTCTTTAGTATTTAATATTAGATACTTCAAACATTAGTGAAAGAGATTGTAAAGCACAGTTGTCCAAATTCCCATGTTGAACATTGAAGTAATTTTTAACATTTTCGTTGTTAAGAGCACTCAACAATAATATGAAATTGTGTGACACAACATAGTGTAAAAAATTGTAAGTGGACATTGAATGCTGACAATGAAATCGTTAGCATTTTACAAAAAAAATTAAAATAAACAACACACGGGTGTAAAAATAAATTTTATTGTTTTCTATGAAATGAATTACCAAAAAATTGCACTACAAGTAGTCTGGAACTAATAGAATTAAACGTTTGTCGTTGAAAACCGCCAACAACATAAAATAGAAAACAATTGAATATAAATAGACAACATTCCTTTGCAATTTAAATAAAAACAAATAAATTTTATTATAAATTATTTATATATAGTAAAGGTGATATTCGTTATTATTAAGTTACTGTTAAAATGTGTTTTGGCTTAAATGTTTTAATTGTCGCACCACTTACCAAGTAAATAATAATGTTAAAGTAATCCAAGTAAGTAAAATGAGTTTACAATTTCAAAAACGAATCATGGCATCGAAACGAACCGCAATTAATAAAAACGTAAAGGGTAAAAAAAACAAACCAAACCTTTTCCAAATAATTGACCTAAAAAAGTTTGTTAATTAAATAACCAGAATGTTCAATAAAAATAATTTAATAATCGTTTATACCTGTCGTCGTTGAGTGAATGACATACGAATTAAACGTAAATAAATTATCTCAAATTGATATTCAACATGAAAAATTAATTAATCGGTAAATCTATCAGAAGCGACATCATACAATCACATCACGTTTGTCATTTGTTTATTTAACAATAACATCACCATTGCAAATGTAACCGAAATAAGACGTGATTCAATTAAAGTTTGCCCTTTTTATGTAAACCCCAAAAAAGCGTTTTTTGCTAAGAATCAATGACAAAGCTTTGTTGCAATAAAAATCTGTTCGTTTATTTTTGAGATTCTTGGCACGAATAGGGTTGGTATTAAATAATTTTTGAAGGATTTAAGCAGGTTTACGTCTATATCTGAGTGCTACATAATTCAGTGTAAAAGACTAAATAATCATTTGTTTTTTTTCTTTGTTTCTTAATATTGATACAGCAGTTGTTCAAAAAACATTTCGTTGAACGAAATTATAAAACATAGCCAATATTAAGTTATTAACTCATAAAATATTTTAACGGTCGAATTTTGTTTTATATTTTCTAAACAAATTGCAAATTTTTGTTAGTTTATTTAATAAGACATTTACAGTACATAATTTTTATATCGTTTCCATTAGATGGAATTGCCAACATTTTATGTAACTTTTCGTTACAATTTGTTGTGGAAGTAATAATAGATACGTATCGAAATGGTTTTAGTTATTTTTAATCTATTCGCGACCTTTAATCTTATATTTGGCTGCACGATAGAAAATTATACAAACAAAACAATTTGTCTGAACAAAACCGATATCACATTAATTAAAGTTCACAGAAATTAAACATTTCGCTATTCTATTGTAACGCATTCTATTTACCTTTATCATTCAATAGCTTTGTCAATAATATTAAATTATTTAGCACGATCATTAAAAACCACGAATGTATAAATTGATAAATTGTTCTAATTTCATCTGTTGTTTAATCACGTAATGTTACTCGCATTATTTATTGCCCTTTGCATTTGACACTTATTCAAATACGTATATTTTTTATGTACATATAATAAATAATGTATATTATATAATAAAATGCAAATTTTGTATTGCTAACTAATTTTTGTAATTTTCTAAAGTCAATGATAAGGTTTAAACATCGTAATCATAACCAATGCTATACTTCAATTGGCGAACAGATGGAAATAAGTCACTCCTACTAAAAAAAGGAACTGAATTATGTTAAGTCAGATTTACATATACAAAAAATATGAATATACAACGTTGACTCAATATACATATGTCTATTGTTGGTTGCCTGTACGGTAGTCAGAATGTTCTTTATTAGTTTATGTATATAGGGTGTGTATTAATGGACAAAAAATCTACACGCGGCGATATTCTTCGTTCAATGTTAAATTGTTGCATTATGCTTCGTATGTCTTCAGGAACCACTTAAAAAAACATGCCTTTGGCAATACTGTAAACTAGCACACGACTGTCGTTGCTATTTTCTTTATTTTAATCTCCTAGTAGCGTTGTGCAAGATATGAATTGCTTTTCAATTTGTTTATTATACGAATAATGCCTAGGTACAAACAATTTATAATGTATTTTGCAACAGGATTTCTATTTTCATTTTATCTGATAGTAAGTCAATGATACTAACCCCTACAAAATTGTTCGAATTGAAATCCATCTGTTTCTACGCATAGTTGCAACTTCGAGGTATTGTCTAGATTAATCGTTCGAGTCTTTCTGGTGTAATTTCTAATATCGCTACGTTAATTCTTTCTTTAACTTGGTCAGACTCTTGAAGAAACGTTGCATACACTCTCTCTTTAATGAAACGCCAAACAAAAAAGTCTAGATGATTGATATCGGGAGATTACGTAGGCCATATAATGGGACCACCCCACCTAAATCCATCTATTCGGGAAGTGTTCATCCAACCACTTTCTTACATTACGAGCAAAGCAAGCAGGAGCTTCATCGTAGATGTTATTCATGTTATGGTATATGTTTAAAAACATCTCGTCAATAACTTGTTCCATTACATTAAGATTCCCATTGGCATTAAGACCGATTTGGTAGATAAATTCCTGTTATTTATTATGCACAGCCAAACGTTAATGGAAAACCTTCTTTAGTGATCATATTCTATAAAAATGGCGAAGATTGTGACTATTAAAAACCATCTCTGGTAAACATAGATTCATCGCTCCAGATAATACGCCGGAGAAAGTCGCATCTTCTTGAATCCAATTTAAGTTTGTAATATGTTGTCGTTATCATAGAAAAGCTGAACGTGATATCGATAAAGCAGGTCTTCTTGTAGAACGAAGTGAACGATCTTCTTATTGAAGATATTTAATGTTAAAGCTAACTGTCGGGTACTAAGCAAAAGATTATCGTGCACAGTGTCTAGAATTTGTTCTTTTAGTTGTATTGCACACCTTTGTCTTGGTCAACCAGCATTAGCGTTTTTTGTTATAAACGAAGCAGTTTTTCAAAGTCATTAATCCAGTCTTCGAAATGTATTTCCTCTAGGTTGTCTTCGGTTTGGAAAAAGTATGCCATACTCGTTTACGACCACGTTAGCATTTCTATTACAGAAATCGTACATCAGATAAAAAAAGGCATATTCATTTAATGTAAAAGACATTATGAGGGAGCAAAACAATAGTAAAGAACGCAAAAAACACAGAACCACAAGAACTAATCAAAAACACACAAAAAACCTAAAAAAAAACAAAGGTTATACAAAAATGAAACAAGAAAGTCGAATTGGATACATAAATGTCGAAATTTGACAGATGATACTTATGAAGGGTTTGGTGCAAAAAGGGTACAAGCGATTTTTTTACATTTTTGATTAAAACGCATATATGTCAAGTTAAACCTACCCTCTGTTAGTACAAACAAGATACAAGTCCATTTTGATCTTAGCAATGACATCTTTAGAGAAGTAGCATAACACACTAAACTAAAACCTCACAATGGTTTATGCAAAAACGATATAAAGGCACTAACTCAAATTGTCAACTTATACACTTATACCCTTTTTGCACCAAACCCTTCGATTGTAATCTGTTGAAATAGCATTAGAATGTATTTTTTTTAATTTATTAACTACCATAAATATGTTAGCTAATTTTGCCTTTGCATTTTTTTTTACTTTGCATATTCTTTTCTTTATTTTGTATTAGTATCATATCATTTTTCATTAAAAATCACTTTTAACTAAATTTTGTATTTATGGTATAATTACAAGTTCTGCTTCTGTGTATAAAGAAAACAATTACACAATTAAATTTTGGTTCATAAAAGAAAACTTTTTGATGTTTTCATCGATTTTCTACCAATACTGTTAATCACATAAAACAACAACAACGTAAAATATTTTCAAAACTAATTATAATCAATCCAATTGAAATTTTGACGCGTTGAGGTTATATTGCATTCCCATTTCTTAAAAATCCTACTACCGTTGATATATACAAAAATAAAACAGTTGTTAGGTAGATAAAATTGTAAATTTATAATTAAATGCAAAATTTAATAATATACGATCGACGGAAAAAAATAAAAACCTAATTGTTTGATAATATGCGATTAATAATCTCGAGAATATTAACGCTCTCGCTCGCGTGTAAAAATATCTCGATTATTAATCGCCCTCATTACCTTAGTTAAATGACTTTTCTTTGAACTTTGTTGTTTTTTCTTTCACTATTTATTCTTTCCTTTAATGTAAGTTTCCCTAAACAGTGGTACTACAAGAACTAGTAAATTTTGCTACGGCGTTAGAAGCAGCTAGTCAATTTGATATTATTTTCAACTGTGGTTTCAACTATCACACTTCTACCACGTATATTTGAACATCGGTTTTCTAATTCCTTCAAATGAAATAGTTGTTGACGTTTTGACAATTATTATATCAAATGATTTTCAGTCAGTTTAGCAGATGAAAACCAAAAGTCACCATTAACTATTTTAGCTGACGTGTGCCAAGTTTCTGTTAGTCGTATAGTGTTTCGGTTCTCCTTTTTTCGTCATTTTTTCTTTTGCTTCATTTATTTCAACTCAGATCATAATGTTTGACTGAACATCCGATAATGTCTTACACTCGCAGCTAACATCTTCAAGGTTTCTTTTAATTTTGTTAACTAAAAGCATTCGTTATTCGTACGATGAGAAAATTCATTTATCAATTGTCATTTTATGACCTGGTACTAAAACTTTTTCCCATTTGGTGTGCAGCATATCAATAAAACATTGTATCGGTTGCCAATGAGTGTTGTAATTATTTTCCATAAAAAAATATTTTTTTTTAAATAAATTACTTTAAAAAATTCTGATTTTGTTATTTTTCAATCTTTTGGATGTTCTTATTGCAACATATAAGAAAGTGCCCAACGTTATCTATTGAGAAAAAAGCAACCATATATCAAACACGTTTAAATTATTTACGTTTGTACTTTCCATCACAATAAATCTCAATTCCAGTTTGCATTCCTCAATGCTTCATCTGTATTATTTTTGTTGTCGTTATCAGAATTGCAATTAAGTTTAGCATATTTAGTAAAAATGTGTCGTGCTGATGATTTTTCGCAGTTCTAATATTAGTTTTTCATAGTTCTATAATAAGCCTCCCAACTTGGTTATACCACTAGGTTTTAGTACGATTAACAAAATGTAATAGTGTTAAAAAAAATTAGAACGTTTCGTAAATATGTGTTTCTAAACCATAGAGCTCTTGTAGAACTGTTAAAAACTACTAATAAATTTGCGAAACATTTCAGTACGACCAATAATTTTCAATAAATGTTGAACTGAGCTGGAATATTAGAAATTGATCAAAACCTGTTAATTAGTAATATATCAATCTGAAATTAGACATCTTCAACAAAACTATTCAGAACTCTGGTCAAAAATGATAATAGCATAACATTTTCTCAATTTTGATTTTTTTAAAAGATGCAAAGTTAATTATTGCCATCACGACGTGAATGCGAATTTGAACACATAATAAGCTTAACCACAAAGTTTAATTACTATTTGCTTGTAACATATGTGTTATCTTTCAGTGCAAATATTTTGATTCGGTTAGTTCTGTTTTAATTATTTGTTCTGTCGATTAGTAGGTATACATATAGTGTCTTTTCCGTTATTTATTAGCATTTCATTTTTGACTGTGTTGGGGAACCCCTTTACTGATCCTTAGTCTTTTGTAAGTAATTTTCTATTATTATCAGCAGTTTAAAAAAAGTTATAGTTTATAAATTTTTGAAAAATATGAAAAATCAAGTATTATTACAATTATTATCTGATATTTCTAATCGTGTCACCGAATTGTATTAGTTTTTTTAGTCATGCTGTTTTTCTTTAATAAATTCAGTGACCTAATGAACCACGAAACGTCACCTTAAAAACACACTAAATAGTGTTTTTTGTCTCTCGTACGTTAGAAAGATTTGCTAACTTAACGAAAAGCTGTTAGTTTTGTTTCAAATATATACAAGAATAGATGTAGAAATCAAAGAATAAACTAATAATGATTGTTTAACTCAATTCAATTAAATTTATGCTTGAAAGTTAAATAGTTTGAAAAAATATCATAAAAAACAGATAAAAAGTAAACGAGATATTTAAATAAGTGAGAACATAAAAGTGAAGACAAAAATACAATAAATTAATATCGAATATTTAATGATGTTCTAAATTTAATGTAATATTCATCACACTTTCAACTTTTAAACTAAAAAATTTGTATCTAAATTAAATTTCAAAAATAAATCATAAATCTTAAACGAGTTTCTGTAGCAATTTTCATAAAATATTTAGAATTACTTTTATTCGAAATAAACTTTTTATGCATACATTAAAATAATGATAATACAAATGGTAAGAGTTTTTCAGTACCAATTATCTTACTTTAAATGTCTGAAATATTTTGACAGCAAAGAAAAATATTATAAACGCATCTTGAGTGACATCTTGTGCATGGTGCATACAATGAAGTTACTTTACAGTTCCTTTGAACTCTTTATATACTGAACAACTGTATTCTTTCGTGACATATCGTTTTGAAGTTAAAGTTTTGTTAAAACTTAAAAGCCATACAAATTGGAAATAAAAATCAAAAACTATTCGTCATGTAAATATTTGTCTTGGTGATAGAAAATTTATAAAATATTTGTTGCTTCACAATGTTGATAACCGTTGCCAATATTGTGTGGTTAGGTCATAAGGATTGATAATGTAATAGGTACCAAAAGAACTATAAATATTTTTTTTTGTTTTTAATTATTTTCAAGTTGAAAATCCACTAAAATAATTTTTTTCCCAAAGCACATTTCCGCGAAATGAAAAAATAAATGTAAAACGACAAAATCCGGCTGGTAATTTACAAGAATTACGTAAATACAATTTAAGAAGCATTATTATATATTCGCGTGTAACGCAAACGAGAAAATAAGATTTTCTTTTCTTAATGTCTTGACATACCAACTTCGCTAACGATACGTATACAGTCATTATTTTGATGTAATTATGGCGTGTGTTATTGCCCATTTATATGCTAATCAACATAAGGGAACGGAGGTTATGGTGTAATTTCGAAAAAATACTTGCAACGCAATGGTACTTTTTCTTTAACAATTCTAAATTCTGATAAAACCAAGATAAATAGCGCAATTGTTAGTTGTAAGCGAGGGTTTTAAAAACTGTCATTCTTGCAAATAACACACTTACGGCTTCCTTTACAAATTATTTCTCATTTCTTCGAATTTTCAGTGCTCACGAAATGAATTTTTAATGGTTACTTAAATATTTATGCCGATGTAAATAAAAAAATTATAAGAATCTAAAAACGCTAGCGCTAATCCATAATACTTCAAGATTACTTTATATACAAATAAAAATTTTAAACTAAAGTTAATTTAATCATTTACTATATAAATACATACGAAATGTGATAATTTAATTTGGTAAATATTGGTTTTAAATTCGGTTGATATAAAACTATCAACAGATAAAAAAGGATCTTAGTGAGCATTATAGCGTAAGTACATATCTAATTATAAAAAATGGTGTTTTAAAGAAAATATTTCTTAACTATGTTACGAGAATTTACCGGTAACGTGAATACAGGCGACTAGCTCAGTATAATTCGGCAAGAGGGTCGCAAGTATCGGTGTGGTAATCATATAGTAATTTCAAAAGATGCCAAAACGAGTAAATTTCATCAAGTACAGATCTCGTTTAACTCTGTCGAACACTGAAAGAAACAATTTGCAAAGCACAGGTACTAACAAGAATATATTTATTTCCAACAAGAGAATAGGAGTAAAAAAAGAACAATAATAATTAAATAAAGATTAGAGATTTGTCGACAAATATCACAGTTTATAATATTGATCCAGACAAATCAGGCAACACTCAGATTTCGTTTAACATTCAATCGCAAAACGAGTTGATGAAGGACAATATTATAATAAATCGCAAAAAGAAAAAAAACTGTGAGTAATAAAACTTACCCCAAACAACAGTTCCTTGTCACAAGTAGCAATGTTCTCTACGTCTTTTACAATTAAGAACAAACGTATGCGTCGTGTGTAAGCTTACGCACGACAGTTATGTTATGTGCCTAACTTTGGATTTGACTGCGTTCAAATGTGTTACATTAAGTTAAAGATGATATAAAAATTGCAATTTCAAGTAAAATGAACCAGTATGATCTATACTATGATTGAATCAAATAAGTAAAACGCTTAAGACTGACTGTTAGTTATAAATAAAGGGCGGAATATATGCAACAAAGCATTACCAAAATATGCGCATTACTTTTGCTAAAAATATGCAGCTATTTTTTCTAAATTTTCCTAAATATGCAAATGCATATTTATTAAAAATACTCATAAATAAAACAAAATCTTAAATAGACACATTTATGTTTAATACATATGCTATCTTTTTAGCTTCAACTTATGACACTGTTTTTAAATGTTGGTCGACTTGAAACTTCTTCTAACAGAAAATCTGTAGAAAAAAAATGTTCATGCACCAAAGAGAAATCAATTTTCATAGGAACAAAAGCTACAATTTGACGAATTTACTAAACTAAACAGGAATTTTTAAAGTCCACACAGTCAAATATTAGATTTTTAAAAAACGTGAAAAAATGTGACAGATTGAACTTTATTTCTGAAATTGCTCTGATGCGAAGAAGCATATTATAGGAAATTCTGATACCTACGTAAATTTTAAGATAATGACATGTCAAAATATTTTAGAACAGGCCTTGCAAAATAGTTTCTCTCCACTTAACTTTAACTCGGGAAAACACTTCATCGAATCACTTTTTTGAATGGTAGACATATTTTAATTTAAAATATACAAAACACTTTAAAATCACTATCACGATATTACGTTTACTTTAAACAAATGTTTTCGGAAAACGGTAAAAATTATATTAGCCTCTTTAAAGCAGGTACGTACCTACCTTATTTTTAGAAATTGTTTCTACGTAAATATTATTTAACAATACGTATTTTGAATACTAAGCTAATAATATTTTTCTTGAAAAACCCCTCAATTCAGAAACAAATTCAATGACATTGTAATGCAATCTTTTGTCGCATTGTTATTCAGGTAGAAACAGGAAAGTCCAGAGTTCATTCATACCGTTTCAACTTATAAAATTCGACCTAATTTATTGTAAAACAGTGAAATTTTAAAATTTCATATTAATTTATTTTTAGAATATGCAAAATAAATCGTGTTTAGCTTAAATATGCAATGTTGTTTGAAATAAGCAAAAATATGCAATATATGCATCTATATGCACTTTGCATATATTCCGCTCTCTAGTTATAAACTTAAATACAATTAAGAAAAATTATCCCATAATATAAGTAGTACGCATAAGGCTGACTGTTAATTACAAAATTAAGTATTATTAAGAAATTATACAATACTATAAAATTTTAGGGCGCGCGAGTCATCTTTCGATACCTCTGGTTTCATAAATAAGATGGACTCCACAGGTGTTGTTCCATATCCCTAAGATAGCTGTGTGCAAAAGCTGTGTGGTAGTCCCACGAGACTCGCTAAAAAAGTTAGACGTAATTACAGTAACATGACCACGCCATTTTAGAATTGCTTTTATACCTGAGAACGTCGCCTACTCAACAAAATCGTTTAATCCGAATAATCCACTGACCAAGTCTCACTCAACACATCCCCTAAAAGCATAATAGATATAATAACTAACAACGAAAATTCAGCAGATAGAAAAACTACTTAGATGTAGCGAAATAACGCCCTGATACAACGACCGACGTTCGCAGCGGTTTCGAATAAGTAAGAGAATAAAAAATTGACGTTCCTTTTTGGTTCGCGCTTCTCCCCACCCGTAAAAGTCGTGAACGATACGCCTTTAAAAGAATAATATTTTTGACAAATACATAAATAACGACATCTAACAACTGTTTGAGACAGGTACTCAACAGTATAATAATGAATTCAGAACATACATTCAAACGTTGTTCATTCAGTGCTCCAGCTTTTGACATGTATGGTTTCTTTGGGATTCTATTACAAAAAATTTTCCGACTTTGCAACTCGACAATGATACCGAAACTCAAATTATCAACAAAAAAAAAGATGAGCTTAACAAATTCAAAATCATATTTCATTATTTGATTAATCTTAATTAAAATTAACTCTGTTTGCGTTCTATTCTAGCATAAAATCTAGCGTTAATTAATTTCTTACTAATACATTTTACTAATCCACGATCACTCTTCGTAATCACAGAATTAGACGTGGTCTGATATTGTTTTAGTAGCTCGTAACATTTAATGTAATAAACTCGAAACCGGTAAGTACGAGGGCGGGATGATAATTAGAAAGCTTCTACGTAGACGGCGCTGCTAGACAAATACTTTAATTATACTTTTCAAGTTTCATCGTTTAGTAGTCAGAAACCTGGCTGTGAGCAGCTATTCAAATCAAACGTGTTTTAAATTTGTATTAATGCGAAATGCGAAACGCGCCGTCATTAAATTTCTTTTCATAAAACATTTAAAGAACGAAGTAAAAACCAGCCAAGATGCCCTAAAAATGTCACTACTCCATTAATACTCACAAAAACATAGAATATAGTATAACCATCTTTTCTTCCAGCAAACCTTGATCGTATCAACCGCGTCACAACGGCTAACTGAGAGGTTGATTAGTAGAATAATTGAAAAAACTATAATAAAAAATGAAAAAATGAACGCCACTTTGCATTCTAAAACGGGACCACTGATAATAGACTAACGTCATGCAAATGTCAAATGTGTTGTAGTTGTGTTTTTCAACGTTTATAGTAATTTTTTGTTTATATGATTTTTTAGTTTATAATTAAAGACATTTACGACATAATGGTTTTGTGTGCTTTATGTAGTTGTAATATTAGAAAAAGTTGTAAATAAGAACGTATTATTAGGAATTATTTCACAGGTATATACACAATATAAGCAAATCAGTATTTATATTTTGATATCGCGATTAACTTTTTCTTAGTTGGTTATTAATAATCTTTTATAATTAAACTTAAATTTGAAATTCCAGTTTCTTAATTTACTTTATTTGATTTGTTTGATATTCTTTATTTTATATGTTTTTATGTATCATGGAACCCAAAATTGCAAGGAATTTCATACAAAATCTTACCAAACAAAGTCTAAAAAATTTCTTCTTTAGTTTAGACTAATAATGTTGCGTAGATCCACAAATCTTTAGCTAAATATGTAGTTTTCTTTGCAAATTACAGTATTTGAATAGCATAGTTATGATTATGAGTGTGTAACATTGTAATTATGGCAGTTACAACTTTTTTCTAGACTTAAATTTAAGTAATTTCGTAAATTATTTTAGTTTTGTAAATTAGTATACGACTTGTTAATCCGGAAAATTTACTATGTACCATTAATGTTAATACTTCAATTGTTAAATAATCCTGGCCTGGAAAAATTTCCATTTTGACAATAGAGTAAACTACGCCTAGTAGTCCCAATGTAAACAAATAGATGCTTTATGTTATCTCCTTATATAATAACTCAATGATACATACAAAGACGCTGTTCAAGAAATTAGGAGAAAAGCAAAGAATATTAACGAGCGAACGTAACAAATTCATTAACATATTTTCCACTTCAGATTTCGACTGGCGAGACGTGATCATTAAAAGAATTTTAAATTGACAAAGGCAAGATGGCGTCCGGCAGCCATTACCTGTGAACAATTGAGTAAAAAAAATCAACTTAGCTGCAGTAGTAGAGAATCATTCATTTAATTCAAATCGCTAAAAGCGTAATAATAACGACGGTGTGAAATTACATGAAAAGAAATTACTTGCGATTGAACGGACAAGGTTTCTACTAACCAATCTACTCACAGCAAACGTCACCCAAAAAATGAATTCCAGCAAGTGTCGAACACGAAATACTGATATCGTATCGTCAGTGATGCGCTGTCTCCAGTGCACAATGGTGATAAGAGAGAAAAGGCTTAAATTAAGTGAAACAGCCAATGCCGTGAGCATTTCAAAAAAGCGTGCGTGCAATATCGTCACCCAAGAATTAGGGATAAAAAGCTGTCGGCGAGGTGGGTGCCGCGTTTACGCAAAATAGATCAGAAACGTGTGAGAGTGCAACTGTCACAAGAATGTCTAAACCGTTTTAAGAAAAATCAGTCTGATTTTATCTGAATATTTATTACTACCAACAAAACATGGGTTCAACACTATACCTCAGATAGAGAACTTTAGTCTAAGCAATGAACATAAAAACGTGTATTAGGCGTTTAAAAGGTAATATGTAAATTAAAAAATTTTGTACACGTAGCAGGTATCACTATAACCTCGTATGCATATTGACCAAATACCATCGTCAGTGCGTAGAATTTTAAAAATTTCTCGTAAAAACGTTCTTTCATTACAATTAGCCATGTATTTATTTAAAGATTCCAGACTAAATAAAAATAAAATTGCTAGTGTAATTTTAACCAGCCTGAAAAACGTGAACAAAATAACGATAAGATATAGCCAAATTTCAGAGGAATGGATTAGTAAATTGTTATTAACAAAAAATTCAAAAAAAAACAAATTAAAAAAAATTCTATTCGAAAAAAAATTATAACGCGTGCATGCAGGCATCTGTTGACTAAGAGAAACAGTTTCCAGTATAAAGAAGTAAATACTTTTTAACGTTTAGCCACGATTATACAATATACACAAAGGTACAGTATTTAAAAACAAAAACTAAGACGTATGACAGTTACTAATAATTTATGTCATTAGCGTCAAACGTGAAACATAGCATAACAAAGATTAATAAAGCGCGTGGCCGTAAACATCGAGTAAGAATTCCTAGAATAAGCGGCTAAACGAAGCTCCTCCAGAATGATTAACGAGATTTTACTAATTACGAATTAACTTTATGTTATGAAATAAATATTCAAAAGGTTTGAATACTTAAGTACAGTATAGTACTAACACAAATTGTAAAATTAAAATAATTAATAAAAACAAATGTCGGTAAAATTAATAATGAGCTTTATTTCTGCGGCTGTATCCGTATTACAGTGCACGTCGCTTATTGGAATCACAGATGATGTTATCAGTCGGGTAATGTTATCACTTTATTAAAGAACGGGCCGGATGTATGCATTATATGAACATCGTTTATAGTAATCATAATTTCGGTGGATACAAAATCTATTAAAACGAATAACCTTTTTATTAGCATGTGCCGAGTAGTGATGGGAGTTTTAGTTTTTTTTTATGAACTAGTTCAACAAGTCTCGTTCAAAAAACTGAACTAGTTATGTAGGACATTTAAGACAACGCATCGCGAAATGCATAAAACAAAGTTTGTGGTGCAGATTTGCATTTAAATCTGGTATTTTGTTCCGTATTTCAATTAGGGGACTAACGCGCGATGCATGGGTAGACTGAAACCTCATAAATTAAAAACTCAAACGCCGTTTCAACTTCACAATTTTATTGAAAATTGGTGTAATCAAAATTAGCAAGTCTAGTTAATAAGTTTCAATTGAACGGAAAACCGATTTTCTAATCCCTTTGTAGACACCTTTCAAACAATATTAATTAGCAACTGCAAAACATGATAAAAATAGTATCGATTACGCAAGGTAGAAACAAACTTAGATTGAAGACAATAATCATCGTAATCAAAGTAATGAATATAAAAAAAACGTAATAATAATCGAGAAAAATACTGTAGGAAAAGACCTGGTAGCCAATGCAGTCTAGAAGAGAAAAGTATTGACGTTATCAAAATTATGTGAACACTAATACAAGATTTGCAAAGAACAAATGTATTAAAGTACTAGTTCACTTTATAATAGAGAGCTACTACCTTTAATTCACTGAAAAAACCAATACAATTGAACTAATTCGTTCAGGAACTACACATCAGTAGTGCCGAGCGTGAACCCACTCAATAACTTATGTTGGTTGATTGAATCATAAAGTATAGAAACGTGATCTTAGCCTAAAAAACATTAAATAACATTTTACAACAATACAAGTTTGCCAAAAAGAAGTCAGCCGAATGCTGCTACGCAATTAAAAATTAGAATAATTAGATACCGTTTTGCAAGTTTAGCTTTATTTTTGCAGTGTATTTATTTATTTATTCAAGTACGTATTTTGTATAACATACGTAACATCACCTTATTTAGGCATCTGTAAATTTGAGTTACTTTGTATTTTTAATGTACTTAGAAAGAATGTGCACTTCTTAGAATAACCACTTAATTTAACTATGTCATATGTGATAGCATTATTTTGTATTCTATATAATAATTATTTTGTATTTATTTTCATTTTTTGTGTCCTTTCCAACCAATAAACATTTTTTTCTAATATCAGATTTTGTTATCATTCGGTTATTGTTATTAAAAACCCAATGTCATTCTATTAAGCGGCTTTCACTGTATCCAAAGCACTATGGTTGAGAATCTTGGACGTAGTAAGACATACAGTACAGGTAAGTAAAAAAGAAGTTTTGTAATTGGATGAATATTTAAACTTGGTTTAAAACGAAACACACATTTGTGTAACAATTTTTAACAAGCATTTATGCAAAAATGCAACTTCTTTTCTCCGACGTTTTGTATGCATAGAATCACCACTAAATAAAATAAGAACTTATAATTTAATGTTTCATTTAGAACCCGCTGTAATCGGTAATCGTAAAATTGCAAATAGCTATCCCAAAAACGTGCAATGTGCTTCCACTCTCGATCTGTAGAAATCGAGACAATTAAAAATATATTTCTCTTAAAATGCGCTTCCAATAAGTGCACGTTCACTTTAAAGATTGTACGTGTTTTGCCATTGTGTATACAAAAATATCCTTGATGAAATAAGTTTTTTCTCACCTTTTCCTAGTGATGCTAACAATGTTTTAAAACAAATTGTTTCTTTCACTAGTTCTAAACAAAGTAAAGTCAAGTTGCGGTTGCATTCGGTAGAAATACACTTGTTTGTACTTACTATAAATATTATAAATATGTTAAAGTCCTTTGTAATATATGTTTTTAATTCTTTTTGCTAGTAGCAAATTGTCTCCCGTAAAGTAGGTAAAAAAATTTTAAAACATTTATTCCATCTTACATCTAATTTCTGCAAAATGACTTCTTCAAAACGGAAAAGGTTTTATTGTATTTTTAGTTCGTTGAGCAACTGTTTGAATTGTTATATATAAGAACTATAGACACATTTTAAGTAAATTTTAGTGAAAATTTATTTAACATAACTTACACTTATCGCAGTCGTTGTCTCTTAACAGCAATTAATTCGTCGCTTTTAAGACGAGTGGTTAACAGTAGTTAGCGACACTCGTTAATTGTTAGAGCCCAGTTTATCGACGTCGTAAATATTAGCTGTGCTTCGGTTAAAAGCTAGAAGCAGCGATTTGAATTTGTCGCGCTGAACTGCTGCTATTTCATTCACCGAATTACAGATTATTATTATTATAGCTCTAGCAAGAAGATTATTGTGCGCGATACGTGAGGGCTATAACAATATTCTCAGCCGTAGTTTATATACAATTTTCTTAACTACTAGTCATATTAAAAATATTTTAATGTTAATTGTTAATAAATGCAATTTTTAATTTAAAATATTAATTCCAAATTAGAAATCAAGTTACAGTGTTTTATTTATTAGTTATGACAGTTATCAACAATTTAATATTAATTACATCTAAATATATTTAA
Organism: Aquatica leii; assembly: GCA_035610365.1. Classification (NCBI taxonomy): domain Eukaryota; kingdom Metazoa; phylum Arthropoda; class Insecta; order Coleoptera; family Lampyridae; genus Aquatica; species Aquatica leii. The sequence continues at coordinate 62,096,914 of CM069436.1, forward strand.
TTCAATAATATGCACAATTTAGTTAGGTCCAAACTTCAAATTAAATCAAATTAATTGTTAACGATTTTTTTACTTAGCGTTAAATAAAATCTCTATTTTTTTACTTAGCGTTAAATAAAATCTCTAAGTCCTCGTAGATCGTTTTGTATTTTTTTTTACTGTCATAGAATTATCAAAAAATGTAATTGTTATTCTCCTGCGGTTGAAAAATTGATATTTCACAACGTACTATCATACGTAATAATAAAATCCCATAATACTACTAGAAATGGAAAAAACTGATAGTTTTGAATGTCAATAGTACTCAATATTTCTACTACAAATTTGATAATTGGTGTTATTTTGTTATTGATGTTGATTGACAAATTAGTGACTTAGTGCTGTATAATTTTTGTTCTAATAAAACGTAGTTAACTTAAAAGTTAAAACTGCGTTATATAATTATTCAATTTACTACTCAATTCAATAGAACATGAACTCAAGCCAAAACAAATAAAATGAGTTGGAATAGAATGTCAGCATTATTACGTATTATATTTTTATCGTGCGAATATGCTAAAACTCAATTAAATTTTTTGTTGCTTTCGTTAAAGTCATAAAACAAACGTTTTTTTTTTAAATTTAGGATACAAATAATGAAGTAGTTTATATTAAGTCTATATTACTTTATCACATTTACATCAAACTGTCGTTATCGTCGAAACTGTTTTCGGCTAACGGCAGCTTTTGTAAGGATATTTATTCTATAAATTACAAATGAGGGTTTACAAAATCCAAGCTTTTGTTTGTCTTATATTAATGTTTACTTTATGACCATAACATAACAAGCCCTATTGCACTAAATCTCAACAAGGAAGATTTTTAAATGCAAACTGTTTAAGCGGACAAAAGATTTCAATATGATAAGAAATTCGATGGAAATTTAATGCTATATGTTAACCAGGCTCCTGTAACTAATAGCTTTTACGATCCTCCCTTCGCCAGTCACCGAAGATTCTGAGGTGAACTGTCACTAGTATTTAACCCTATAATTTTATTGAAATGACTATTTTATTATAGTACGGCTTCCACGACCTCAATTTGTTAATCGATTGCTTTTGTTCAAAGACATCTATTATATTTATCTTTATTTTTTTACTTTTATTTAGTTTAATACCTAAATCTATACATAACACACCTTGCACTAAATTTCACCGTTTTAGTTGACATAAAACCTACGAAAAACGAGAACGAATTTAATATATCAAGAAAGAGCGAGCTAATTAACACAGCATTTTACAAAAAAATTATAAACAGAAGCTCTCAAACTATACGGTGTAGGATATTTAAACGTAAGGACATTTAAACGTAAGACGTTTGGACGCAACGTTTGAACGCAGGGAGGTTTGAACGCAAGATGTATTTTTATTTCTCTATACGAAGTAAGATAACAAGAAACATCTTTGTCTTGTATCTTTGTCGGTTTTAAAGTATAAAGTACGAATTTCTTTATATACGATTCTTATATTTAGATGTGTAGGGTAATCGATCTTGTTGAAATATTGTATGCACTGTTACCGTTTAAAATTTACCAAAAATTATTATCTTTAATTGTACCAAACGACTTACGAAGTAAACTTTAAAAAAACTGGTGTAGCCACCACACGACTTTCCTGTAAGAATTTCTACATATTTTTTATTTTCGAATTGGAGAAAAACATCCAAGTCAAAAAAATATAGAGAATTCAGAAATAATAGTGAAAGTACTAAATATTACACATTAGACAATTTTTATTTAAATTTTTTTTCATTCTACCGACTTTGAAGTGATATCTACACGTTTGTATTGACTTCTTAGCATGCTAAAAAAATTTTGCAAGATATAACCGAAATATGGCAAATTAAAGTTATGTTGTCATATCGAATAATCCCTATATTTGTGCGCCTCCATATTGCTATCCTCTTTAGTAAATCAGTAAAAATTGTTATTTTTAACGTTATTTTTTAATTTAAAGATTTTTTTTTTAAATTTATGAAACTATCTTTTGATGATAATCTAGATTATTCAATACTAAATTGTTTTGTAATATTGTTTGTTTAATTACTCTTAATACAGAAAAAAATAATAGATTAATAGTTTAGGTATATTTATATATTTGTATATTTATTTGTAAAAAAATATTATTTGTTTCAAAAATAACTATTCACATTTTGACGATTGTACAACAAGAAATTAGTCGTGTTGATTCGATTTGATTGAATAGTTAACCTAATTCTTTTTTTATTGGTTAAACATTAGCTAAAGAATGTTTATTTAGAATATAATGATAGTAAACAAAAACGCAAAACGGCGAAAACCTGAAAGTACCTTTTACTCATTTAAAAATAGCAATTTATCTACGACAGAGAAATGCTAATAATGTTTGTCTTGTACATAAAAAGGTAAAAACAAGCTCATGTTTTTAAATATAACTTTTAAAAATGATTATTAATGTAATTATTTTATTTAACTTGTTTTTTTATTTTTAAATAAAACGTTTTTTTGCAAATATAGCAATATCGACGACCATCCTACACATCTAAATACAGGAAACGTATAAACAGAAATTTGTACGTAATACTAATGCTAACAAAGATACAAAACAAAGTTGTTTCTTGCATATTGAATACCTTGTTTTCTTACTTCGTATAAAGAAATAAAAATGCATCTTTCGTTCAAACGTCCGTGCGTTCAAACTTCTCCACGTTGAAACGTCTCTCCGTGCAAACGTCTCGCGTTCAATTGTCATTGCGTTCAAACAATCGCGTTCAATCGGTTGCGTTCAATCGGTCGTGTTGAATCGGTCGCGTTCAATCAATCAATATACAGTTAAAGATTTAAAAGGTTTCTAGTAAATGTGCTTCTATTCGACAGTGATCACTAGGTAAAACAAATTCCAAGAAGCGCAAATTACAAACGATTGAATAAAAAACGTGTCCGATACAAAGTAGAGTAACCGGGAGTAACGAAGATGTATTGTTAAAGGCTATACCGCAGGTTATTTAAGAGTCGTGCATTGAAAGAAAAAAATATTTCGCCCACTTCACCTATTGGAACGACGATTATTTTATTATATTTTTTTGTCGCATTTACCACCACGGTAAATACGGCAAAATAATCGTCGACCCGAACTCCCCCATTGTTGAAATCAACAGAAACTATTGTTCCAAGTTTCATAAACCTATATGTGTTTTTCCGATACTCAAGCTACAATTAAAAATAAGTTTTTTTAAGAGTTAGTCACGTGGTTGAGTAACACAATACATGATATATACCAGACTGAAAATTAATTAAAAAACTGACACTCCCAAAATTACTGCCATAAATTTTGCATTATTGCAGATATATTCCATATATTTCACCAAGATTATACACATTGCATAGATATTGGAATTGTTTATATAATCATGTCAAAACCCATACATTTAACCTTGGAAGCATTTTTAATAGATAAATAAAAAGATGAATAGTACTAAAAAATATGCAAAATGACAGAGATTCTCGAAATGCAAGGAATACCATCAAAAATGAAAAAATATATTTTAATTCATAATGCTGTGACAGTATATAGAGATCGTAATGAGTTAGAATAAACAAATATTTTTAACTTCCTCAAATGCTACAGATTTAATTACTCGTTTATATCCAATTACTATAGCTGTTGATAGAATGCACAAAAATTTCACGACTATATCGGTTTGTGTAAAGATGTGACATAAATTACAGATTTGTCTGAGCAGCCACATTTTATAAAAACGAATTCTTTTTAAAGAACGAATATGGCACTTAAACCGATTCATTTCCTTGCTAATATTTTAGACTACAGATTCTTGGGAGTACATTTAACGACTGCCCAAAAAAAATAAGCTTTCGATCCCCAAAATGACAAAACGGGCGTCCAGTAGTTCACTCATGTGGCATTAGCACAATTGCATTGACATTACGTTAACCCCAATGTCCTTTACGTTGTGGTTTTATCCCGCAGTTTAGTCAAAACTATTTCGAAATACGCGGGTGTAAAATCGACTTACAACGTTTACCACCGTTATAGCTATTTACAGTTATCGTTCATACATAGTACCTTATACTATGAGATGGCTTTGCTATTAATCGTTTACTAAAGATTAATATACTTCCTTTGTTCCTTCTGATATGCCTCTTAGCGCTAAATCCAAATCATTTCCAAAAAGACAAAACATCAAAGAATGAAAGAAATTTTTCATCTATTGGTTTGATCTAGTCTGAAGTTAAAAATGCCAGTAAACTAATTTTTATGTTCAAATACATAGAACAAAAGATTGACGAGAAGAAACCCCAGCTTGAATGGACCTAAGAAGCAGAATCTTCAACTGAATGTCATGCTGTTGCAATAAATTATTCCTCAGATAAAGAGATTCCTTTATTCAGGTACTAAATTTATATGTTTGAGCATTTGAGATTTCAAGTAATATCAGAAGTCGGTTTTCATAATGTGTTTAACTTTGTTTTTCTATTGAAAATCGCTATTTATCATAATATTTTCTAACGCTGAGACAAACTTTTCGCAAAATATTGCAGCTTGCATCTTTAGAACGCTAATTAATATTCTATTGCTAAATTGTTCTTACGTAGTGTTCAAAGTTCCTCGCCAAGATATCAAATTTTCCTTTATATATTTGCAATCTCTTGGCAATATATTTGATTAACTCTTAAGTGTGAATGATTCGCAATAACTGACAAGAATTGCCCATCTTTAGTAATCGGTGTTCTGATAGAAGTAGTCGTCTCTGTTCTTCTTTTGATATAAATAAATATTTTATAGCTTCTCTAGTTTTTGCTTTTGAATCTCTATTTAACTTTGAATAGTGAACTGGATGTAGTATGTCTGTATTTCGCAGTTGTCGTGTTCTGTATCTATCGCCATCGTGGCGTTACCTTTATCGACTCGTAGAACAATTACGTTTCTGTTCATGGTTTTCCTTGTAATAAGACACGTGTTTCTTACCTAATTTATTCCGCTTTCTTTGCGAATAAGTCTCATTCTATTTGTGTAACTAGTTCCTCCGTTAATATTAAAGTTAATGCAGCAAAAAAATTTAATCGTTTTCCGAATACTGTCATATGTTCTTTTGTCACTTGTTAATTCGATAAGTTGATAACGGTTTACTTTATTTTGTTACAATCAAATGAATGATCCCTTCTTATAGGAGGATCTCGAAGTTCATTACCAGGAGGTTTACGTTCTGTTCAGTTCCTCTTGTATTTTTAAAGTACACATATTTGTCTTTCTGTAGAAATACTGTTTTTTGTTCATAACTACATTTCTTCAAATACAAAATGCTAGTAGTACGTATTGCAAACTCGTTCTTCAGTTAGTGCTTTTTTCGTATGATGTACTGTCTTCTTAGTAACGGTAGTTTTCAGATGCCAATAAAGGAAGTAATTGACCCCTTTTTAACGTGGTTTATCCAATTTTTGGTTTTCAAATAGGTATTCTCGTCATAAAAGCATTCAATAATAAAATGTCGATTTCCCCGGTTGATTAAAACCGTTTTTCTATAAACATAGACTGCGTATTGGTTTTCCTCTAAACCTTTTCAGTTTTATCGATTAACAATGTTAGTCATCCAAAATTTTACACCAAACTAACAAGCTCTTACTAGAAGCATTGATAGACACGTATTCTACACCATATAAAAAAAACTTATTTACTACACGTCAAGAAAATTTTACTTAACACCTTTGAATTATGAAATAGCAATAAATAAAAACATTACTATAAGTGCATGCTTTGTTTGTGCATCCAAAACCTTGACCTATCAATTGAAAATGACGTGCAACTACATGTGTGCTTATTATTAAGAATTATATTTTTTATCTCTCTTTTTATATTAAATATGAAATTTTGGGCTTTTGGGCTACAATATCATATAAAGAATTTATTCCAGAATTCAAATAAACAATCAGAAATCACAGATAATGCATCAGTTACCAGTGGGAACTGTAATCTAACACTTTATTTAAGGTTACAGAACGTGTGAAAATGTGTTAAATAGCAAATAAAACAGCATTGACGAGTTAGCAGGTTTGAACCTGACCTATATAAAAATTGTAACTTATTATTCTTTTTTAGTTGAGTCATATCCAACAAGATAGCTATTTTTTCACATAATTAGAAATTATTTAATTATCTACTGTTTAAATATTTAAAATTGTTTATTATCCAGCCCAAATTTTCAACTAGGATTAGTGCGTTACATTTAATTATATGTATAAGTTTGAAAATAAAACTAAAAAGAACCAAAAGGTAAATCACGGTTTCGGTCTGGTTCCTGATAATCTTAAATATTGCACACACATTACATAATATTTCAGAATACTGCATGCACAATGCATATATTGCATTATTGCAGTGACCATTACCAAATATTTCACAAGTCTCGTCTAACTCTTAATAGCTATTTTTCTTATCTGTGTAAGATACTATTCAATTATTTAACAATGGTAATCATCGCAAAAAGAATACCATAACACAATTAAAAAGTCGTAGTTGTGATAACACTTTATTCCTTACAGTAAGAAATTTTGTAATCTTTATCCTCGCCTTCATTTAACAAGCAGAGTGCACTTAATATATTTTCTGTATAAATAAACAGAAAATGTTTTTCTTCATCTATAAAAAGTAACTAATCAAAAATTTTACCTTTGAATATTAAATCTTTTAATTGTTTTATTATGAAAATGCAAAAAAGTCAAGTGGTATAAGATGTACCTTTTACATAAAAACCACAAAGATTTTGCGTTTTAAAGCGTTTTACCCTTAAATTAGACTTTGAAATTGCCGATTTTAAATGTTTCTAAACGTTTAAATTAAAATTATTTTACTCTAAGGAAACCAGGTTATAAAAGATTACATTTTCGGCAATTCAACACGTTCAAGATCATCAACGTTTTTTAATCGAATATTTCGTCACAATTTTATTTGTTTTCCATCACGTGTACAGAAAAAAATGACAATATCAAAACGAAACATTGAACGCAATATCATTTAAGTCTTGGAAGCAATCCAAATTGAAGAATACTCGACTTTTAACACTTAATTTAAAAAAAAATGCTTACACAAAGGGGTTATTTGATAGATATATAAAATTGCTTTGTTCCCGAGATCGTTATACGGCAACGTATTACAGACAACTGTTACAATCGACAGAGAACTTTTAACAAGAATAGAAAAAAGAGGAACGGTTTATTCGCAGACAATAATAAAGAGCGTTATTGTTAAAAGAACAACACCGGAAAGGGTAAAAAGTAAAATAATCTGCGTGCAGAGAAAACAAGTTAACTAATTGCAGACACCAAAAACAAATTATGATATAAAACTATTCTTTAGCTTTTGCTGACCCCATTAGCGTTAGCTCTTATAGTACCACTAAAAGCATAATTAAAACATGAAATGTATGTTTAACTGCTAAAACAAAAGATGTATTTAGTTGCAAGAGTCTATGCTTCTCTCCATTAGGTTTTCAAAATACTAAAAGGTCCCGGTATTAAATCAGACTTAACTTTATTATTACGTCGAAAAGTTTTAAAAGTGCACACACAAATTTATGTATCGCATTTTTCAAGTCTTAGTAAAACTTACAATGTTCAAATTTTTATCGCTACAAGTTGCAATTGTACCAATTGGAAAGTTATTTAGAAACTTTAATCGATACGTCAAAATCTTATTTATGCTTTAAATGCCATTAACGAAATTGGTAACTTTAAAGCTTTTGTTTGCTTTTACAGTCTTTTAGCTGCGAATAAGTCGAGAAGTTCTTGATGAGATATTCAAACACAATTAAAATGATAACTTACTCAGTCATATAAATTTCAAATTCGTTTACAGTGTAAAAGCTTTGAGAATAAATTGGATTTTGCGATCAAATGTTTATAAAAGGGAGATTTGGACTTTTTGTTGTTTTTAGTGATTTCAAACCATAGGAAATAAATTGTTTTTCTTCAGTAACTAAATTTACTTGTTGATCTAATAAATTCATATTGCTGATAATTACACTAAAAAGTTTTAATTACAAAAAATCAATAACATGGTGTGCCTCAGTTAAAATTATAATAATCGCACTCGTCAAAGATTTAGAACTAGAACAAAAGCCTATTCAATCCATAAATTCGGCATTGTTTTGCGATGTTCCAAAATTCTTTAAATACATGTGTAGTTCTGTGTAAAGTGGAATAGTTTCCTTCAAGTCATGTTCATCCATAACGCCAAAGTGCGTTAGATATTTTTTCACAAAAAAAAGGTTTTCAGGTATCACGGTTATTGTTACTTTACCTTAGTTTTAATTAATTCGAATTTTAGTACATTACAAAAAAAATAAATTCAAAATAAATCATACACGCACTTAGATTTACATATACATGGTGTATCTGATTAACGGGTTGCTATTTTAGCAGGTGAAATTAGAGCATAAATACAGGCAAAAATGTCAAAACAAAAATTCAAATAAAACATTGGAAAAAATTTATTTTTTAGCAAAATAAATATTAAATAACTGTAATTAAGTCTGCATTAATTAAGTCTCCTAACGTTGTTGACATCACGAACAAAAATAAACTTTACTAAGAAATACAAATTTTTACTCAGCGATTTGCTGACAGCAAAAATAAAAGTAAATACAAAATAATATTATCGGAAAAAGCGTAGTTAAATTACTGTGGTTGAATCAAGTTGCTATTCTGCACATTCTTTTTAAGTACACTAGATAATACCTAAACGAGAACGTATTTACAGATGTTTAAATGTAGGTAATGTTACGTAATTCAGTCATATTTCAATTAATGAAAAACACGACAAAAATAAAATAATACAAAACAAGTATTTCTTTAACTTTCTGCTACTAAACAGTTCAAATTTAACTATTTCTTAAAACACCCGCCCAAACATTAAAAGAAAACCGTCACTGAAAGTGCTTTTATTAAATTTAATGAAGATTTTCTTCATTCCAAACATGCATGTTGTGAAAATTCAGCACTCCATTTTGTGTAAAACAACACTAAAGCTTCTTGTTAGTGTAACTACTCACAAAACACGTCGCGATTCAAAATCAACGTCAGATAACTGTTGGAGTCGTTGAACATGGTAAAGGTACAATGAATAATTTCTTAAAACACGATGTACCGTACTATAGGACACGTTAACTTCGCTACCTATTTCTCAAGTGCTACTTCGTGGCCTTAGTTTTGATTTTAATGAAAAGATTTATTCTTCTTCCGCTGCTAATACAGCAGATGGTCTTTGTAGGTAGGAAAAAACACCTCCAGCTTCTCTAAGACTTTACACACACGACAAAATAAAGTGTATCGAAAGCAATTGTCAATTAATTTTGCATTTATTTATCTGAAATCTTGTTTTGGTTACAACCGAAAATAAACGTGATCGTGTACCCAAAGTACATTTTGTTTAGCTAAGTCAGTAATAATCCTAAGAAATAAAAATTAGCATCTGCTCTATTTATTTTATTAACAATTTATTTTGTAGATAATGATTTTACAGATTTTACACCATTTACCCAGCATTTATCGCATAGTTACAATCAACAGTGAATTTCCATTTGTTTAGATAGTCAGGTACGGCCTGAAAAATTTAATTGGATATATCTTAACACTGGGCCACTTTAGACCAAATCTTTAAAGGAAAAATTTTGATTTAACGCCACAAAAATACTACTCGTTGAGTTTGTAGTCGTATTTCAGATACATCCTATATTACTAATTAAATTAAATCATATTTCGATGCATTTACTAAGGGTGGTGTTTTTACTCAACTCAATATTATTCGAAAATCTTTAAATTTAAATGCATTACAATTACTACCACATAATTTATATTATATTAATTTTCGTTACTTTCGAAGCTATCAACTAACAACGACCATACAGGTCTCAAATGATGCTAAGACATTTCTAAGATATTCAATAAAGAAAAGCTTCCGAAGTTAAATTCAAAATCAAAATCAATAGTTCCAATTTTTTCTCAAAATAAGTATTTCTAAAATACATCATTACGCCAGGTCGCACTTGCAAAATTTTACGATCATATTGAGTCTTTTTTAGTGTGCATTTTCTCATTTCTTAAACCTGTAACAACACAAACATTACCTGGTATTGATAAATTTGAAAAATTTAAGCATCACTGAAACACATAGCTAAAATATGTGTTTAACCCAAAAGTCAACACTTATTGCCGCTACAGATACAATTTTACAATGACACATCTACTTACAATACTAAACAGAAACACGATTAACGATGCAGTAAATGGAAGACGCACTAAACTTAAGTGGTTGCAAAAAGCACAAATTAGGTAACGCAAAAGAGTAGTCAAACGTAACAGCCAATGCTACGTTACGTTGTTGCATCAAATAAAATCAGCTAGATTCTATCAAAACTGTCACCTCCATCAGGTATTAAGTAAACTAATATGAAAAAAAATGAGACAACATTTATTCATTTATTTTAAAAACAAAACTCGAACTAGCCCGCTTTATTATGAAATAATCTAGTACTTTTTTTAAATTAGAATTCCGTATATTAAGAAACCAGTAAACATCCATCCAATACCGAGTTATACGACCCAGGTGCTTCAATCATTAGATCGTTCAAATCTTTAAAAACCTATTACAATTAAGAAACTCGTGGATGCTAAAAAATAAACACAGTTTAGATTACAAATAAGAACTCTTATAAGAGATGCTTAAGCAAAAGCAGCCTGTGGAATATTTCCTCCAAATCTAAATGCTGTTTTAGACCATTACTTCGCTATATGCTACCTATTCAAAACGATACCTTCAATTAATTCTACTTCAAGGACTGACTGTATGTTAAAAGCATCAGGTTCCGGCATCTAAACAAGAAAAAAAAAACTCACAAAAATATTAGGCGCAACCAGCCCAAAACGATCCGTGTTAAACTGTAAAGTGCAACCAAGTCACTTCAGGCGCAACGTCAGCGTTGCCCAAAAATTTGATTCATAAGAAGACTTCTAACCCTAACCTAAGTCTAGTAGAAAAACGTAGAATGGCATGCAAAGCGCCGCATTCAGATCAATTTCTTCTTCTGTCACAATAACGTATGTATACACAGAGTTCTGGACAAAGCATATCACCGTTAAAAAGAAAACTGATTGGATCTAGTTCGTGTCTTGTCAGAAATGTAGCAAACTGTACTGAATGTAAGAAAACAAATGCAAGAAAAACATAAAAAAGAAGAGTTAGAATATAGGGCGTTTCACTCTAACTTATAAGAAAAACGCCACTTTATCTATAATTAAATTTTAATTTTTTTATCTAACTGTTATAAATAGTCATATATTCTTTATAATTTTTCATAGATTATTAAGGTATGGTCCTAATTAAAAATAATTCCAGGTATTCTATTGTCCCATTACTAAAATTAGTCTCTTGTCTCTCCTAAACGCATAAAGTAAAAAAATTCCAAAATACCGATTAATTTAATTATACCTAAACATAAAGAATAAAATGAAATGCAAAAACAATGAAGGACAAAAACATGACAAGGACAATTAGCAACCAAAAAGATAATAAAAAAAGCAAGAGAGAAAGCTATGCTGCATTATCAAAAATTTAAATTTTGAAAAAAATTTAATTTCTTTATAATTAGTTAGGAAAAAAGTGGCAAACAATCTAAACAAGCCTTTAAAACAACGAGTAAAAATTAATGCGTGTCTTGTCATATTAAACAAAAAGTTAACGTGCAAACCCCAAACACAGCTTAAAAGAATGCAAATACGACAATCTGCAAAAATTATAGGGAGAGACAAGCAAATCTGAGACGAAAAAAAACATAACTTTTGTAAATACTAAGTAAAAACAAGATAAAAAATATAAAGAAAAGATTCATAATTAAAAATTACCCAGAAGTTCTTGATATCAAGTCCCGTCGCTCGACAAAAAAGTTTTAAAAAGTAAAAATCTGTCATAAAACAGACATAGTAGTGCTTTGTAATGATTTCCTCTCTATAAAAAAACACACACACAAAAACTGAAAAAAACCGCTGATAAACAAATCAAACAAAGGTATAACATTTCTTGTTAGAGGATACTACGTTAATCAGGTTCTATAAGTGTGCCATTTACATAAATAACTTCCTTGCATCAAAAAACGAACATGAATAGAAACTACAATTCGAAAAATTAAAAAGAACACTGTTATCTACGTCAATTTCGATCTAATCTATACCAATTAAGATTCATTAGTGTACGCTACTCAGCGTATACATTCAGACTTAATATCCATAACAATCTAAAGATCTCTTAAACCGCAAAACACAATGCGATAATCAATCGAACAGTTTGTATGTATTAAACTCACCCACAAAATTGTTGAGATTGATAACAAACAACAAGGCAGAAGAAAATGTTATGTTAAAAACCTTGTAATGGTTTCTCGCGCTGTCTGAATTTTGCCCAGTCGCAAACGTCATTATTTCATATTTCCGTGTTATTTGTCGTTATGTCACGTATGTTCTTTAAATAAGTAAATTAATTTATTTTATATGACAAGTTTTTGAAATTTTTACAGTTATTCTTTCTGACTCAGTGGAGCGGCCTGATGAAGTGCTGGTTAATTAGCACGAAACGTCGCAAATAAGCTGAACTCGTTGTTTCCGTGTATCCTCCTAAAAGAAGGGATCATTAATTCGATCAAAATTTGAAGTTTCTGTCAACGTTAAGAAAACAGCACGTGCTAGCGAAATTCTCAGTGATACTCACATTTAAGAACCTTTGAACATCCGCATTATTAATCAATGTAAACCATTTCTATTTTGCGGCAACATTGAATTTTCTTGTATTGTAGCAGCAACTTTAGTTACCCTCACGTGTGGAAATTTCAACAACGATTTTTTACAAAATTATCTAGTAACGAAAACTTGATAAAACGATTTTAAAAATACGTACACGCAACATCAAAGTTTTCATTAAACACACCTAGCCTTCCACAGCTACGTATCGTGACTTCTGTTAACATCTAATAGTCACAGATAATTGGCGAGTGCAGTTTACGTTTTAACGTAACAAAAAAAACAAGGTCGTAAGTAAAACATTGATTAGATACTGTAGTTCCTTTTGCAGACTTTGGGGTTGACTTAGAAAAACAGTCCTGTGCACTAAAGAATTAACCCACAACTTCTGAAAAAAAATGGCAAATAAGATTCTGTTGTCTTGAGATAAAGAGATGGTCTCCCAAAATCATAAAAGTAGCATCAACGTACCTATCTAAATCCAACAATCATGTTTCATGGGTTTATGTGAAAAATATATGATATTCCTTTTCAATCCGAAAGCGTTTATAAAAAAACACGAATACGTAATCGCATTTAACAACCCTCAACAGTCGCAGAACACATGCTAGAAACAAATCATTAAAATTTCTTTTAAAAAACACGGCTTTTGATTAACATCATCAAAAAATGAGGAAATCTATTAAAATATTTAAGAACCGATGTAAACTAAATCCAGATTTTTTCATAGCTAAATATTTAGAAAGCAGTTTATCAGAAAACGATCAGTTTGTTGCTGCTTTTAAAAATGTCGACTGCGACGTGTGACATAACTGATGTGATGCAGTAAACTACGTGATCATGTCGTTTAGTGTCGAGTAGTACAAAGCCAACTGTTTTGTTGACATTTCAAATTATTCATATTTTAAATTTTAAATACGTTTGAGTTTTAAGTTTCTTAGAAACTATAAACTGCATTAGAACATTTATTGTTGTCAGCTGCTACACAAACAATTTTGGGTTTATTAAATTTTTTTTTCTTTCAGGTTTATTTACTTTCTAGCAACAAAAGTTTTGGTACCTAATTCTCTTGCTGTATCATTGTTTGATTTATTGTTATCTTTAACAAATTTCTGCCGATTCAACCGAAATGTATAAACCAGTCGATACTGAAAAGAAAGTGGATGATTAATTAGTTGACGATCTTCGAGTCGAGATCATGCTGTAACAAAAAGGGTGTTAACTCTATGTTAATTGTCGGACGTACATTCCGCTTGGATATTTAAAATTGGTTTACTGAACATTACAAGAAGCTATGCTCTGTTTCGCGATATGTTTGCGGTCTAACTTTATTTCAAGTAAATCCAGTCTTCAATCATTACCGTCGAATTGTGTTATGTGCCGTTAAGTCTTTGTGTTCATAATTCAATCTTCACCATCGAGGTGCATTTTCGTTTCTTGTACCCAGCGGAAGGAACCCGTCAATCTCGTTATCGCCGACTCCCGACTACAACCACGTTGTCGGACTTTAACAATGAATAAGGTATTTATAATTTTTCGTTTCAAGCACATATAAATTTGCTTTTATTCAAGTAAAATGTAATGATTTTAAAAGCTTTGATTTTACCAATTGAAGTTTTAGTGTTGAAAACACTTATAGAGAGCTTGATTCGAAAGCTCATGTAACGAAACGATGAAACAAATCTGGAACTTGCGGTGGTGCCCAATTTCACTTCATTTTTTGTATTTTTCGGATGCAGTGTTTATTGTTATTAAACAAGATATTCCTTATGATTCGTTTTATGTTTTAAAAATATAATAAGTCTTAATTTCACTCAGCAGTGATGAAAAATGATTATAGTAATTGCAGAATTAGATCCGCGCGAGCTTTCGCCTTGTACGCTGCAAAAACGGTACAATATAGATGAAAATTGCGCATAAACAATTTATTGAGCACAAAATTTACTACAAAAAAGTCCGCGGTAGTGTATAACTATATCTAATAGATTAAGAGTTACAGAATTTTAATGTAATTTTTGCGCAACTTTGCACACGTGTATCTTCTAAACTATTGAAGGTAATTGTACCCTTCCGCCGACTTTTTTATAGTAAATTTTGTCTATAAAAATCTTTATGTGCAACTAACCTCGATCTTGTACCGTTTTAGGGTAATAGTTTATTAAATTTTTGAAAGGATCCATATTATTGGTGAATAGATTAAATTGAAGTGAAGGTCGAAAACCAATAATTAACAATTTGTCATTAACATTTAATAAAACTTGCGCAACATGTTTCGGCCGAAAACAATAACAATTACAATTATTGAAGCCATCTTCAGGCGTACATCACAATTAAAGTTGTAACATGTTGAGTTGAAATTAAAATATATAAATATTAGCTATTAATTAAACTATTAACATTATTTAATTTGAAAATTGAATCTTTAAATTATATTGAAAATTTTTTAAAGTTTTAAAAAACATGTGTCCTAAGTGGCCATGTTGATTGCAATATTGGTTTTCGACCTTCACTTCAATTTAATAGTTTATTGGTTATTTTAAGTTATTAAGCAAATCATTTCAATACAAAAATCGTGGCGGTTTCGATGCAGGCACGATTTACAAGAAAGACAACTCTTACGATGGTAGCCACCAAAAGCAACTCGACCGAAACACAGATGTTCTACTAAACCGATAATTTATGTTCAAATTTTAAAATGCATAAACGAAATAATTTAATAAACATGATTTATAAAGTTTTAAAAACTATCAACAATTACTGGTTTAAGTCATAAACGATTTCACTAAAAAGTTATCAACATAGACGAAAGTATGTAAAATAAAATTTGAGTAAATATTGAATGTTGAAATTGTATCAACAGTCAAGCAATTGTAAATATTATTAGCGTTATAAATCAGTTAAGGCTAGAGAGAGGAATCATGTTATAGTAGTAAAGTACATTTTTTAAATGTTTTTTATAGTCAGAGGCGCATAGGTTTAATATTAATAGGAGAAAAAATTATAGAATCGGTAAATTTTTAAATTGTTAAGGGGATTCATTGTTATTGGTCAATTTTTAAATTATTCAAATACAAAAAAATATTTACAACTTATAAAAAGTTAAGATTACAACAAATTTTTTAACTTACATTTTTTGAAAAATGTCAAATATGAAAATTTGTAACTAGATAATTAAATAATCTAAGTTTTACAAAATGTTAAATGTAAATTATTTTTAAAAAGGAAGATGGTACAATTTAGAAAGAAATCTAAGAAAATTTAAGTTTATAATCATAATTGAAATTGGTTTGATCGTTCAACAAAAAAATTGTATTTGATATTTTATTATAAATCAACTCTAGTAATTCAAGTGTTTGTTATTGATGTCATTAAAAGGATGAAACAATTTGTAAGAAAAAATAGTATGACGATTATCCAGAACATCCCATACAGGAAACCCCAGAGTTAGACAACGGGGCCAGACCTGGGCCAGTACTGGGAAACCTAAGTTTGGCGTACCTGTATTGGCCTAGACTTGGCCCAGGACTGGGTAGCTCAGCCTCGGCCATTCCATAAAGACCCAAGCTTGGGCCTAGACTAGTTGACCCACCTTCGGCCATGCAAATTATCAGCCAAGCTTGGCCCAAGCTTGTATAACCCATACGTCTCCATTCCATGAGAATCCAAGTTTGGCCCAAGCCTAGATAACCCAACCTTGGCCATTCCATGGGGACCCAAGCTTGGTTCTACAATGGTTGACCCATCCTCGGCCATGCCAATTCTTACCCAAACTTGGCTCATGCTTGCATAACCCATCCTTGGCTATTCCATGGAAACCCAAGCTTGGGCCAAGGCTGGTTGACCCAGCTTCGGCTATGCAAATTATTAGCCAAGCTTGGCCCAAACTTGTATAACCCATCCTTGGCCATTCCATGAGAATCCAAGTTTGGCTCAAACCTGGATAACCCAGCCTTGGCCATTCCATGGGGACCCAAGCTTGGTCCTACAATGGTTGACCCATCCTCGGCCATGCCAATTTTTACCCAAACTTGGCTCATGCTTGCATAACCCATCCTAGGCTATTCCATGGAAACCCAAGCTTGGGCCAAGACTGGTTGACCCAGCTGCGGCCATGCAAATTATTAGCCAAGCTTGGCCCTAGCTTGTATAACCCATCCTTGGCCATTCCATGAGAATCCAAGTTTGGCCCAAGCCTAGATAACCCAGCCTTCCTATTCCATAGGGACCCAAGCTTAGTTCAAGACTGGTTGACCCAGCTGGATTATCCAAGAAAATTGCAATAATAATTTTTTTCAATGTTAAAAATTTTAAAAAACTGATTAAAAGTTGAGTTATGATAATATCGAAAGTGTAGAATTGAAACTTGAGCCGTTCGGTTACGTATGGCGAGATTCGGGTATTTTCGTTTAGCGCAGCCCCCATCCTTGTTTACATCATCTGTTAGTTAAATGTAAGATTTTTCTCATTGCTAGAATAATAAAGGTGATCAATCAAATCTCCAAGTTTCAGTTATACAGTCATTGAATGTTAGTACTTTTTAACTAGAAGGAAAAAACCTTCAAATATAATTTCTTTTGTTTATTCCGCAATTATCACGAGGCGAGGCTACTAAAAGTAATTATGTCTGATTCTTACCTTAGAGTTTAAAGATGGCGTGCGTTAAATAAACCAAAAAAGTTTTGAATAAAAAAACTAATTTAGATGTTAACCGGCAAAGTTTAAATAATCAAAGTGTAAACATCAGCTGTGTGAGTGACGTTAATGACCCTAGTGATACAGAAAACCAAAAAATATTAAACAAAAGGTGCCAAAATGAGTTGAACTTGAATGTGAACTAGTGATGGAGAATAATAACTGTACTAACTAAATGTTAATATAATTTAAAACGAGATCTAAATAGTAATTAAAAAACTTTATGTAACTTAAATAGTACATACTACAAGTAATAACAATAAAGTGTAAATACGTTCATACAATTATTTATTCCATTGTTTTATTAATGCTTTGTTCTTGGCATTTGATTTTGAGCTAGTTTTAGCAATTAAGCGTGGCCCAGTACTGGCAACTAAGCATGGCCCAGTTCTGGCAATTAAGCATGTACCAGTCTTGGCAACTAAGCATGGCCCAGTCTTGGCAACTTAGCATGGCCCAGAGCTGGCGATCAGGACTGGGCCATGATTATCATTCCAGACTTTTGCCAAGGCTGGGCCAAGCTTGGCTTACAGGCTTAGCCCAGGCTTTTACAAACTTGAGCCCAGCCTGAGCCAAACCTGGGCCCATGGTACTTTCTTCTATGGGATGTTGTGCAAATGTAGATTTTACTGAATTTGGATTAAAAAATAGTTCAAAATACATTAAAAGTATACATTCTTGTTTTCAACACCTTCCGATAATTGCAAGATTTGCGATATTTGTGAATTTTATGCTATTTATCGTTTGAGAATTAATTCTTTTACGAGAATTTATACCCAACTTATGTTATAGTTGTTAACGAGTTTAATAATTAATATGGTTAGCGTTTAAATGGTTATTTTATTTTATTTATTTTTTTACTGTTCTAAAAAATCTTAGTTCAATACGGGCACGAAGGCCTTTTCAATTTCACTTTCTATTTTGTTTTTGTTTTAAAGTTTATTTGCAATTTTATTAATGTTATTGTTATAATAAATGTCGGACGCTTTTAATAAATCGACCTTTCCTGCTCTGTTTTAAATTTAGTATTACAGATTGAGCGACTTATGTACTTTTAGGTAAGTTCCAAAAGTACATCCAACCGACAGCGTGCGTTTTTTTAATGGTTCCAAAGTCCTAATTTCTGTGTGCAAAAAAAACCACCCCTCGCTATTGAGTTAGTCGTGCAAAACATATTTTTTTACGATTTCAAGGCAATTACTTCATTATCATCTTTTGCACGTAACGTTTTTTTGCATTGTTCTTTCAGATATTAAGTGATTCCTTCGTTATCGTACTTGATGTATAATATTTTTTAATGTTCAATTACCACAGCAAAAAAAAACTGTAGCTACAAAAGTTCAAAAAAGCTTAAAATCTTGTAAAACATAAATTATAAAAATCGAACATGAAACAATTTTAATATTTTAAGTAATCCATTTATGCATAAGTATAATATACGTACACGCACTTATTAGTCTTCTCAAATGCATTTCACAGTAGTCATGGAAAAGTACATCATAAGCAAGTTATGCTATTTTAATTCTAATTATAAACATATTCTTACTTTGCAAGTGTAGAATTTAATGTGAAAATCTAACAATTGCAGCAGAATAAATTATTCTTTAATGTCGATTCAATTTATGGACGAGATTATGATCAATGTCATTTTTTAGTTTGTTATAAATGCACAAATAATCCTAAGACGTTAATAAACTCGGCCCAATGCATAAATATTAAACCGTTTTTTTGAAATAATAACATTAATGTTACTCAACTAAATAGAAAGCAATAAAATCTTACTCAGAAGTAATTAAAAATTATACAAATAAGTTTCAGCGTCGTAAATAATCTAATTTATAAAACAATGATTGGGTAACTTAGGCTTGATTGGTTAGGTTGGCATTAAATATACTATAATATATTAATAATATTGAGGGTTTAAAAAATCAATATAGAAATAAGTTAATGACAAATTAAGGTAATAAATACAGCTAAGATTAGTTCCTATAAGAATCAATTTTAAGTCAATCGAGATTAAGTAATTAGTGATTGATACGCTATAGGTGCCATCAAATGTCGTATTAGTAATATTAGCAAATTGACAGTTGTAGGACTAAGTACAGATTAAGGGTAACTATGAATAACGTAGGATTCAGGGGTACATGACTGGCTAATCTGAGGTCGTGTATACTAATTATCTCAGCCTTCTGATCATGCATTCCGCTATTAGGACAC
Organism: Aquatica leii; assembly: GCA_035610365.1. Taxonomy (NCBI): domain Eukaryota; kingdom Metazoa; phylum Arthropoda; class Insecta; order Coleoptera; family Lampyridae; genus Aquatica; species Aquatica leii. The sequence goes on from CM069436.1 coordinate 62,116,640, forward strand.
TACTAAATCATTTAATGTTGATGTTAGTCCCTTGGATCTAAAACATACTTAGTAATGATACCCGGCTACTGAGTTAGGGTTAATATTAGCAATATTTAATTATGCATAGCTTCAAGCATAATAAATTAAATAACACAAACAATCAGATAAAACTTTTCAAAGCCCATGCCACGCATCTTAACATCGTTACTATATAATCTATGCAAGTTTATCCATTAAGCTATATTTAGAATGAAGTAACCTAAAACTATAATGGATGCCATAACTATTTACCTTACAAATTGAAATTCTTAATCAAAACAAAGTTTAATTTTTTCATGATCGATTACACGCAAATTCATAATTTTTTGCAGGCTATTGTTAATAATTCTGACAGAAACAGATGACAGCTAATATAGCACATCGCGTTTTTTGTCTGTTAGAGAATAGACAGACTCCACCTATTTAGCGATTATCGTGTAACGTTACTAAACGCTTTGGTCCAAATTAATCATTCGTCAAAGAGCAACTTACAAGTATATACTTTACATGGTTCGCGTTGCCGTATTAGATTTATAATAGGAATGACATGAATTTATGCCGCAATAGACGGATTTTGATGCGCACGTAACTTTATTGTTAAATGAAGTTATCAACGCAATGAACAAACAAATTACGTAATCTAATCTAATTAAAAATATATATTTGAACTAATTCAGATTTTTACATCAAAACTGGATACAAAAAAAAATAAATTACTATTTTGCGTGTTTCGTTTAACACGTTTAACATCGAACTTTATAAGGAAATATTCAAAGCTGCACGTGAACTTGATTGTTCAAGTAAATAATATTCTCTAAATCTGTTATTCCATAGAAAACTGCTTAATGATTAAATAGCGCAATTATTAATAAATTTAATAGAAGTTATGAATATATAATTATAATTGACCGTTATATGCATCTGGTTGAACAAAAACATTGATATATTGACGCGCGTATGTTTGACTAAACTACATTGTGTAACAATAGCTATCGACAGAAGCATTATTTGTGTTATCTATTTTGGTTTATAATTTATTATGTATAAAATAGGTACGTTTACAGATAATAAACCATCCGTTGTTTTTATTTTTCATGAAATGCGAAAAATGCAGTCGTACGTTCGTTAAAAACCAAGTTTAAACAAGATTGAATTTAATACTTCCCTCAGCTTTTAAGATTCGTTTATAATAACCCATTAAACACTAAATTATTTGACTTGTGCAATTATGATACCTTTTTTTCGTATAACGACAAAGTGGTAAATCAAAGTTTACATAAACGTATTGAATTTATGCGTTTTAAATGTTCAAACAGTATGAATGACGCAGTTTCTAAAAGCTATTTAGATACTAATTGTTTCAAACTTAATTAATTTAATTACGTAGTCGTCACATTTTAGAAGCACTGGATTCCTTTCATCTTAGCGATCAGCTTAACGAACAAGATACATGTACAAAGTACTTTTTAAGCAGACATAACAAATATAGCAAATGCATCTGTTACTTTACAAACACCAACGTAAAATTTAATTTTGATTTTGATGTTTAAGCTTGTACAAAAACACAAACTTTATAGTTAGATAATGATTTCAACGATTTTTCAAAAAAAAATACAGTACCAATGAAGCAATCCACAGAAGGTGTATAAATAAAGACTCCAAGTTTAATGTTTATGGGACAATGAAATGAGTTCTGTGACAGTATTAATTCTTTATTTAGACACACCACCACTGCAATGCGTTTAGTTTGTCCTGTTCTTGGTTTACTACTAGAATCATTAATAACTTGTACAATACATAAATTTCAGTGTTTAAAGAAATAAGTTATTAAGCGTTGCCAGACAAACTTTACACAGAAAAATTACTAAAAGTTAAATGTTATCATCGCACTCAAAACCGGAAAAATGCACTAAAAAATGAGACAAAATGGGCATTTAAATACGCCAAATTTTTACAAAAATTGCAATCGTTTTGAGAAAAAATGCAACAAAAAATTTGTTGTGTGCATTTTACATCACGTATAACACAGAACTAAATTGTTGATTAGATGGACGACTGTTTTATAGTAGATATTATAGACTAGTTAGTGCAAGTATCAGCTCTATTGCGTTCCTGTAGAAACCTTTATAGATAGGCCTGACTTACCACGATGCTTGTTATTAGGTACTTGTATTTTATCTACCTTTATATTTTACTGAGAAAATAAATCACTTATAATTTATTCATTGTTATGAATGATCCCGAGAACCCCTGAGCATCCGTAGAGACCACTTTGGCAACCACTGTCACATAACATACCTTGAGTGTATTTCACTCATTTCTTTCAATTTAAAATGAAGCAGATTGGCAAAACCCCTAAATCGAGAAAATGCAAAAATTGCTAAAATTGGTTTCAAAAGTAATAATAGACAAAGAGTTATACATCATCGAAAAAACAAAATAACCTTAGTAAAAAAAGTGGATTAAAAAAAACTAACACAAACGTAAAAAACAAAAAAAATAACAGAAAATGTCAAAACAAAAAGTTGGTAAACAGAAATTTAAAAATCATGTTTTAAAACAACACAATATTAAAAAACATTTTTTTAGAAGAAATTCGAAACCAAAGAGGAAAAAAAGAGTTGATGTTACAATAAAATACCCCTTCTGTTCTCTATAATTCAACGTTGTCGATTCGCTTTGACCACTTTGTATCAAGTGTGCATGTCATTACAAAATCAAATATTGTGGTGTCAAATACGTTTTTCATTCAATAAACTTGATAATTAAATTACTAAAAAATGTAAAGAAACGTTCGTAATTGCATATTTTTGTTGCATCGTTGTGCAGTGTTTTGCTAATTAGCTGAACTTGATTCGTACTTGTGTGCCGTGTTATGTGCTTTAAATTCAAAATGCGCTACCTTGTATATTTTGAAGTTAGTCACTTCTCAACGCCATCTAACAAGTATTGTGGTTGTCATTTACTTTCAAGTGGTGATACGCAAAACATGCATGCTTAAATTTAAATAAAATTTTCTTAAAACATCCACTCGTTGTGGCCTTTAAAAAACTTTAAGCACTTCATTCAACGCAGGGTAAGCTTTTTCTATTCCATTTCGGATTTAGTGTAATTTTCATGTCGATTTCGTAGCACCCCGTATCACCTTTAATGTGAGCACTATCAGTTACATTTAAGGGTTAAAACCTTCAAGCATCCCTTTGGTAGGTTATGAACACCCGTAACTATTGTGGAATTATTTCAAAAATGAAGCATCAATCAACGAATTAACTCCTCTACGATGTACACACGATGATTCATTCCATTACTACGAAGTATGGATCTTTAACACAACTTTCAAGTATAATTACACACATTACCAGCATACGATGATGTTAAATTTTACTCTGTTGTAACAAATCAAGTTTTCGTGAATCGCTATATTGACACGATTGTTGGTTACTTTAATTACAGGTGAGCCATTAGAAAAACGTTTTCTTAATGTTCAACACCAGATTTAAGTAAGTCAGATTTGATTACTATTCGATGTCACTACGGTGATTTTCATGAATTGTTAGCTAATCACTTCAGTAATATTCACAACGATTTGTTTTCTATTACTGTTACTATAACTTAATTTTATCGCATGCTGATATGTAATCAGTTTATTAACATTATTAATTAATACATTCGGTATATAACTAAAAACTTATTTACAAATAATTAATTAATCCCAGGATTCGGTTGAATATTAAGAAAGATTATGAATAAGCGAATATGGCCCAAGTTTCTAATTCCAAAAAAACTAAGTTAATTTTCCTAAATGAAAGATTAGGTGTAAACGACGTAGCGGAAATTAACCAATTCTCGTTAAAAACGATGCTAAAAATTAATTAACGCATACACTGGATAAATACAGAAATTACAGGTTAGGATTGCTGGAAAATTATTCAGGTATGTTTGTACTGAGTTAATAAAAATCGGTGATTTCGGTAATTAATTAAAGCTTCCAGGTAATGCATGTGTGCTACTATCAGGTTAACTACGCTTTAATTACAAATTTATGGCGGGTTGACCACTGGTATCTATTAACAACGATGCTTTTCATAAATGAAATACGGTTATTAATAATATACGGAATGTTGCGGATTAATTGTAATGTCAAACTAAAGCTTCTGGCAAATTAAGTTGAGGTGAGTGTTCTGAAAATGAATTATTGACTTGAATTATTGATTTTAGAAATCTATGTCCGAAACCAAAGCGTAGCGATACCGAACGTATTACAAGATTCTAAGTCAACCTGGCTTGCGTAATCAATTAATGCGCCAACCTCAACTGTCTTAAAGGTTAAAAACGTGTCTGAAAGTAACGGGAGATTTAGTTCACGTTCAACAAATCCTACGCCAACCTAGCTACTTGTTAATATAATTACGGGATTGAGGTTCGGTGACTGCAAATAACACTAGATAAAGCGGAAGCTTGTGGTCAACACTGAAGGAAGGCGTTTTGACGTGACGGGGTTCTTGTACACAACAGATTTAATGCAAAAATCGTGATAGTAACAGGGTGCAAAAGCCGGTCATTGTTACACGGTATGAGTCGAGAATGTCAGGATACGATAGCAGGTATTTGTTAGTCGGATTTACGGGATCAGGATTGGTTCAAGAAAGAGTTGGCCAAGTACAATGCAAAGTCGCAAAATATTAATCGGGTAAACACAGGCATCAGGTTCTACCAAGAGCAGATCGTGAAAGAAAGAGTTTCTACCAGGAACGGGTCGCGACAGAAAAAGTTTTCAGTTTTGACGGCAGCTTTTATTCTTTGTTTCGTAACTGTTAAATGATTCTTAGCCGAGAGTCCAAAGCTCTACAGTTTCGTTACAGTTGTCATTCACAATTGTACAGATGTATTGTGAGTTGCCGATCCTTCCGGCGTTCTTATAACAGACTTTTACAATTAATTAGACTAAACTACAATCTTGTGTGTGTACCAAGTTTGAGACCTAATTGTCGGTAATTCTACTTCTATTTATACGTTGTTATTCTAAGATTAGTAAATATAATTTGATGTCAATTCTATTTGGTTTATTTCTTCTTTCCTCCGAATTTACAGACCTTAGATATTTATTGCAAGCTTCAAACCTTCTGTGGTGATCGAACAAGAGCTGTTTCAGCAAGACTAGATCGGACGCCTATTAAAAAAATTCTTGTCACTCCGCTCTCTCCAAATAAGAATTGTTTCAATTTTATTGCTAGCTAGCCGTGCTAGGTCCATCAACATCGACAAGCTTTTAATAACCGTTGCGGTCCTTTTTAAGTTGCGGGTTAGAATTGCTATTTTGTTTATCCGGCAAGATATTTCTAATAGCGTTTTAATTGGTATGACAACTTTATAAACTAATTTACTTATATTTATTTTATTTTATTTATTTTTTTTATTTAAAAAACATCAAAAGCAATAAAAATACTGAAGCAAAAGATGAAATACCAAAAATACATGAAAAACAAAAAATAATAAAGAGAAAAGCGGCCAAGACATAAAGTATTAAACAAAACAAAAATTTCCTAGACAATTGAAAGTAAGTACAAACTGTATCTCAGTCAGTATATCAAAAAAGTAGACACAAAAACAGACTAACAATAACAAAAAAATGAGCTTAGTAAATACGGTTTACAAACAAATTAACAAAAACAAAAATTAGAAAAAAAGTTTGTTACCTCACAAACAAACCAGCTTACCGAAATTTAATAAAGCGACAGGCAGCATACAGTACGATGACAACGATTACATGCAAATTTCAGTAAATGCATTCTCTTAAGTCAAGTGATCCTGCTCGATACATTTCAGAAAGAACAAAAACAAAAAACGGAAATTTATATAAACGAATACGCCTAAAATCAAGAAAAAACAAAACAGCAAGGAATCAAAATACAATAAGTTATTACGAGAATTTTCTCTTAACTTGATGACAGACGACTAACTCAGTATGATGAGGTAAGTGGATCGCAAGTTTCGGTGTGCTAAACATAAAACAAGTTAAACAGGCGCCAAAACGGTGAAAGCTAATAATGAAAGATCTATCAAACAACCCGAACAATTATCCAAGACATCTAAATAACTATCTGCATGCTTCAATATACCCTAAAATCGCTAAGAAAAATAAAGTAATAATTAGATATAGGATCGTAATAACAAATTAGTTGCTTGTCGACATATAATAAATCGTCGTAATAAAATGCGACAAGCGCCCAAGTGGTTATCACTATTCCCATCGCAGGTGTGCCTCCAAGGTTATCCAAAATTCACATGAGATATAACAACGATTTGTCCGCAGGTTATGTTTCGGAAGTGGTTTAATTAACCAATAGTCCCCTTTAATACGTGCTTCTAGTTATAGGTTCCAGCGAAAAATAATGGATTGTTCTGAATCACTCCAAATTGGCCAACACATGCCGGTATCCGAAATCGCTACCACAATTACGGAAAAATCAAAATAAATCAGAAAAATATGAATCAATGCTTACCCCAGGAAAGCTTTCACGAAGCAGCGAAAATACTGCACCCATTTATAACACAGATGAGTGTAACAATTTAGAAGTAAAAACTTCGCTGGGAACTTACGTTAGATCATATGCAAAGTATACCACAAGCACCAGAAAAAATAGTTTTTCTCCCTTGGAAAATTCTAGCTGTCATAAAGTAACCACTTGAAGTGGACAAACTTATCCGATACGAAATCACACTAAAACAATTTTAACATAACAAAGTGATTAAGTTATAGTTGGCAGATTACTCAATGCTTATAACAATTATTTTTGATGAGTAAAACTAAATTATGGTACAAACGGCTGTAATAATTATGTTTGCTGTGATTAAACTTTAATCGCAATTATTAGTAATACAGTGCACGCTGCTTATTAATGTTATCAGTCAGTTAATATTTGTGTAATGTCAGTTTAAAAAGAAAGGACCGGGCGTATACTACATAGAAAAAACTTCGTTTATACTAATTATAATTTCGGTTTATGTTAATTTTGTCTGTAAATACGTTATCTTCGAATTACTTTGTATTTTTAGTGTACTTGGAAAAAACGTGCAGTTCTTAGAACACCAACTTAATTTAACTACATTTTATCTGATATCATTATTTTGTATTAATTTTTTGTGACAGCAGATTACTGAGAAGAAATGTGTAGTTCTTAAAATTAAACTATACATCATAACATTATTCATGTTGAAACAAGGCATAAGTTTGATTTTAACAACTCTCTAATTCTAGCTATCAAACCTAATTACAAAAAAAGATTTGATAACTGATATAGTACATCGCAAAGCATAATAACAACATTAACTTTAATAATGACACCCAAAATTTAAACGCAATTAATAAAAATTTAATCACAAAGATAAGGTAATGCAAGGATTTCCCAGTTACGTCTACAAGTGTTTTATCAGTTTTTATCACGTTTCTGTTCGTTAGTGCTACAGCTTTTGTCTTATTCTTATTTTCACGTTAATTAGTTTTTAAGGTTAATTATTGTGGTGACTGTTTTGAAGTATAGTCCTGAACACACCACTTTATAAATCTTAATTGTAAGTATTGTAGTTTGGTATAGCTTAAGAATTAACAAATTAATTACTTGATTGTCCAAGCCATGTAAATAACTGTATTGTTTAATAAATAGAAGTCTGAAGAGGTGCGCACACAGCTGCACGAAACGTAGCTGGTTCTTAGACATTTAAAGTGTTTCTGATGCCCCACCTCATCGAAGAGCTCTAAACGTAATTCAAGTATTTAACATTATTTTTCTTTGTTTTTAATTCACAGTGTCAACAAACTTAGGAGGCTTTTGACTCAAAATTTTGTTTTTTAAATGTTTTATTAGAACGTTTATTTTGACATTTGTTTGTATTAATGCTATAATTTTACCTTCTAAATTAATCAAATACACGCTGGATGTATATACTCCTTGCTAACCAATAAACATCTTTTTTTTTCGAATATCTCTCATACGGTTACTGTCATCAAAAACCACAAGCCCCCAATGTGATTCTATTAAGCGGCGTGCACTGTATTTTAGTATTTCTCAACCGGGATTCAGATATGAAAACGAAAAAATAAGTACTACTAGAAACGAGGATGAAAAGTGAAAAAATAGACGTGAAAGGCCTATTAAAGATATTTGATAAAATAAAGGAAAGAGAAAGACCAATACGAAGTGTTAAAAAACAATTATTAAAATGTAAATGGTGTATTTAATTATTTGTAATAATAATCGAATAACTTGGCTAATCGTATAAATGAGCAAATAAAATTTTTATAATTTCAAAAACACCTTATGAAAATTATTGTTATAAAACCTAATAGAATTACAATGGATTCGACTGGTTTGCATTTAAAGTTAAACTTTTAATGTTTTCCAAAGTGTTTAAATAGGCGAAACATTATAAGTGACATTCGGTCTAATAAAGTTTGAGTATAACTTTGTGGTTTTTGAATAAATAAAATGGTTTATCTAATAAAGAAAATTTTATGTATTTCTACAACGACGAACAAGTACTAAACAATTGAACAAAGCAAACCCAAATTAAATTTTATTGTGTACAAAATAAGCGAAACGTTTATGCTTAAAGCATTTCAAAAAGATAGGTTAATCTGTTTATAGTTTGCATGCGCTAGTTCACAAATTAATGAATTTTAGATACCGCCTATTCCATGCACATTTTACGTCATTCAATGATTAATCAATATTATCATCGGCAATTATTTTTAAATTCCCCACAGAAAAAATATAAATTATCGCACACAGACAAATATACTGATGTGTTAATTCCAGTTATAAATGTTGTCGCAAAAACGTCGAACAAAAAAGTATTAATTTGTTATCCAAATTGCGCAAATTTACAATTGCAAAAAGTGGGAAAATGTAACATTAAGCATTTACAATTGGTTAATGACCACAAATTTTTTATCAAGTTTTATAAACCTACAAGGCAGCAATGACACATAACAAGGTACTGTAATCTATGATCATTAACGCTTTACAAAAAATTTATTTTACTTTGTACGGTAATAACATACGTCATATACTTGCTCGAATCCAGAAATGTACAAAATATTTATCGGTTCTTATTTAAAATAATTTAATGTAAGGTACTTCATTGCACGCGAACGTCATTACGTTTTCGTGTCGCTAAATCGTGCATTGTACAAAATACAGCAAAACAAAAAAAAAGAATAGAAAACAATGCATTTTCCCAATTTCTATGCTAATATAAAACCAATAGAATATTACAAGTAAATTTCCTTTTGATAGTAACACGAGAAAGAAAAGCACAAACACGCTATTCATATATATCTATTCTAATGAGAATGAGTAAACATACACATTTACATCATTTTGTTGGTCGTTTCAAACAACAGTACTACTGAAATCTAATCTACAAATGCATGAAACTAAACCCGGTATAATATATGTAAAGCTCTTGAAATGTGAATACTCGCTAGCATACAAAATGCAACGAGGATAAGAAATTGCATCCCTTATATTAACTTTGTTGATTATAAATATCTGCGAGGTAAATTATTCAGTTCGTTTTATTCTCAAATGAATATTTGGAACAATTCCCAAATTATTTTATATTTACTTAATAAATGCAATTTTTTATTAGTGCAATAGAAAAATATAATCAAAATGTGATTACGCAACCGTAATGCCCAAAAATAGTAAGTCACGGTGAAAGATACACTAATTACTAAGAAAATACGCAATTTTCACCTTTTTCTTATACACGTATTCGCGAAAAAGCTCAAAAACTTAACGTAGATTTACAAAACCAGCAAAAAGATTTCGAGAAATTTAATTTGTTACTTGTACACTTTCGTCTTTTTTATATTCTAACCTAACAGAACACATTTGTTTGTAAATAAAAAATCTAAATAAACCATTTAAAATTTAAAAACTCCAGAAAAATAAAACAACTTATATAATTTTGACGGTTATAACGCACGGAAGGAAAGAAATAAATAAAAAATGAAACAAAAACACTTTCGCTAATTTAAATATAATAAAGATTAGCTGTTTTTACATTCAGATTATACTTTTCAACATAAAAAATGTGTTAGCGTAAAAACAATAATCCCATCTAGGAAATCTAATGGAATTGTCATGACGTTGACAATTTAAATCTCAAAAAAATTCATATAAAAACCGGCTTAAATTATAATGACTTTATAAAAATGCACATTTCTGAAATATAGAAAAAAAACTAATGCATTTTTTAATTCTCATTTTACTAATTTATCTCGGTAGTTTCAGTTCATTTGCAATTTAAAAATTTACGTTGTATAAATACCTATACAAATTCATTTATTGATTTTGCATTAATTTGAAATTGTAACTGTTATAATTAGAACTTGTTCTAGAAGTTTTAATAAGTTTATAAATGAAAAACGGTAATTAATGTATATTATCTTTGTTGTATTTATAAATCAGAGTAAATAAACCAGCGTTATTAACGAAAACAATTATTTTTTAATTTGAAATGTAAATTTTGCAAATATTGTTAAATAAAGACGAAAAACTCAATACTAGCCATTATTAAAAATTGAGAACGGTTCTGTCCTACAACCCCAAATTAATTATGTCAATTCGAAAGTCTAGAAAAATTTACATTGCTTCATTTTTTATGTACAAATTTTAATAATCTGTGAACCAAGTCGATATAATTCAATAAGTGAAGATTCAGTAATCTAGAAAGTTGCGATACTGATTCTTATTAACAAAGAAATGTTATTGCAGCAAGTGACTGGTACTAAAAGAAAACTTTCCAAAGATCAAACGAAAAAAAAGTAGTAGCCTATAGACTCAACCAAAATTAAAACGTACTTTGTAGTATTCCATATTGAACATTCGGAATTAGAAAAATTGAGATTACTGCTCAAACCAAATAAGTGTCCACTTTATATATTAAATAATTTTTAAAATTGACAGTTTTTAATATTTTGAATTCTTTTAGAAACAACAGATGCAATTACTAACGTGGTTAGCAACAATGTGTTACGTTAAAAATGCTTTAGTATAAATTTTATTCTCGGTACGCAAACTTTTCGTTGTTGGAATAGGGACAAAAATGTCAAATTTTAAACACGATTTTATTCTTCCGGTAAAGTTTGAAGAACGCAGATATCCTCTAGCGTTGTATATGCCCAACAAGGCTTTCATTTTTAAGTATTTCACACACCTCCATTTGAATATGAAATCGGATATTGTGGAGATCTTAGTGAAAGTTTTTATTTGGGGTGAGAATTTATTTCTTGTATTGTGGTTTAATTTAATTCTTCCGTAATTGTCTGTAGCGGTTTTCCATAAGACCACACGTTTCCTTTGTCGGTGGACATAATAAGCAGAATTGGGAAAATTTCTTCGCGTCGCTGTAGCTAACACTATCTATACGTTCAAGGGGCTGGATGCAATTATTATTTGTATTGGAATAAACGTTTACCAAAAATTACGAAATTAATTTGAGGGAAACTCTGCAGGTCGTTTATTTCCAGTGATCGTATGAATAAAAGGGATTTATTTGTGACAACGCCATATGTACGTCTTTGTGTTAGATTTCAATTAAGTTTTAGGTACGGTGTACTAACTAGTTCCCTACTTGAGGAAAACTAATTGTAAGTATTACACTTTCTATTTTAATTCTTGGTACTTTGGTGGTCAGTCGACTGAAAGAACGACCGTACGTACATGTTAGGTTGTTAACACAATTAATTATAAAATCGTTTTGTTGTGTCACGTATTATTATACAGTACGCGTTGATTCTTTAAATTTTCGATTTTCGTGTTTTTGTCTTTTAATTTACGAATGTAAACTTATACCTTTTCTGAATGTAAATGTTAAGTCGACTTTGCTGTACGATGTGTTGCCCAGTCGAGGGCGTAGTTTATATTTTGTCTGTGATGCCGACCTACGTACTAGCGTTTGATAAAATTTATATAAATATACATACATATGTACCTTCTTCTTCTAACGTAGACTACTTCTGTCTTGTCATTTGTTCTATTTCAGCTAAGGGTAGATTTAAAAGGTGAAGAACGACTGTACGTACATGTTAGGTTGTTAACACAATTAATTATAAACTCGTTTTGTTGTGTCACGTATGAGATATGCAACAGTAGCAACAAATGCATCGAGTTGAAACAAGAAACCGCGTTCAGAAATCTGCAGAAAGCCTTTAAGAGTTTAAGGTTGGTATAGCCAGATTGACACGACTTGCGTATTATACAGCACCAGATTCTTTTTCCCTGAAGTAATTGAATATTCAAACCTTTGCAGACCACTTTCGTGACAGCAAAACGTAGCAAATTCTACAGTTAGCTCAAACTAAGTTTATAGAACTGCGGTCAAATAAACCACGTACGACGACAAAAAGAGACAAAAGGTAATCTCATCTAGTCATACACTTGAAATTTCTATCCAAATTGCATCGTCTACAGAAAAAACGCATAGCATAGATCAATAAGCAAAGTGCTTAGTTACTAGTCGACACGGGAGCGACAAAAACCATCATTCGTCCTCACATGTATTAGAAAATAAAAAGACACCATTAGTAACAATCCAATTTTCAAGGGCGACTTGGCAAAGAAATACCTATCCACGGACAAGTAAAAGTAACCATTAGTTTGGGAAATATAGTACTGATAGTTAACATCACAAAATTATACTGGAAATCGACGTTATAAAAAAGTATGGGTTAAATTTGAAAATAGAAATTGATTGATAAAGAAGAAAATCCTTTTCATTCGACGGAGAAAGCAGCCGTGCAAGTCTTACTAAGTAAAGACACGACTACACTTGGGACGAAGCAAAAGTGTGAATGATAATACGCTCAGATGAAAATTTCAAGGAAGGTTACATTCACGGTATTAAATCGATGGAGAGCAACTTGGTTAACTACTAGTTGGCAGAACTTTAGTACAAGCAAAAAACGCGATGCCATCAAATCTAGTAACGTTCAAAGAAAGGACCGTGATAAGCAAATATACATCAAGATCTCAAATTGTGAGATGCGTAAATTTTTTTGGCAGAACGACAAGAAAATAATTACTGATGTAAAGAGAGAATGTGTGATTAAACCTGCAAATAGTCCATTCGCGTTCTCAATGGTACTAATAAAGAAGAAAAACAGATCAACAATGTTTTGCATCAACTACGGACAATTTAACTATGAGACCAAAAAGAACAGTTACTCTTTACCGAGAATTAAAAATACTTTAGACACCGTCAGGATCCTAGTGGTTTTTAACGTAAAATTTAAGGAGTGGTTACGGGCAAGTAGAATTGGAACCCAAAGACTGTAAAATACCGTTTTTGCGATTGAAACTAAACTGTGACAGTTTACTGTTATGCCCTTTGGCTTGTGTAGTGTTGAGCGTTTGATGTAAACCGTTTACCAAGAACTGAGAAGACGTGCCTGGTTTATCTAGACAAATGATTGCGGTTGTAAGGTCGTTTGAGCATTTGAACTACCTGAAGAAAGTATTTCAACTATTATGTGAGGCAAACTAAAAAACTGAAAAAAGAAACCACGTAGTTAGGAAGCAAGTGCAATACCTTGGATACGTCGTATCTAGAAACAAAGTAAAGGCCAACCCAGACAAAGTTTGAACCGTGCTAGCATGGCCAAAACCAATCTACAAACATTAGGTTTGAAGTTTTTTAGGTTGCGCACTTATTACAGACAATTTGTAGCCAAATTTGCCAATATTAGCAAACCTTTGACAAAATTGACTACGGAAAGATTTAGATGAAATAAAAACACATGTAGGAAACTATAAAGTTGTTAGTTAGATAGTAAATATTACCACCGCAAATTTCAAAAAAATGTATTTGAATTATACGTGACATATTATTCCTAACTATACTACGTAAGTGGAAAAATGTCTTTATATAATTGCAGAAACCATTATTAGAGATCTGTGAACGCTGTTTCGTCTTATTTGGACTCATCAGCACTGGAATACTCTACTGCAGTTTCCACAACTATATAAAACAAATTGCCATAGTTTTATCCCCTTTGGGTGTTAAATTAATTAATAAATCTGAGGCCAAACGCCATCTCGTAGGAACGGAGCTACGTACGTTGTTAGTTAGATAGTAAATATTACAATACATTTAAAAAAATGTATTTGAATTATACGCGGCGTAATATTTCTAACTGTACTACGCAAGTGCAAACATTTGTTTATATAATTACAGAAACCATTTGCTCGACGATTGGTACACTTTGGCATCAAAAAAACATTAAAAAAAGTACGAGAAAGATGCTATTAGGTGAACTGCTAAGAGGACGACATACAATGGTGCCGGAAGTGCATAATTTGCAGATCAGAAAATGGCTCAGCAAAAAAATGCACAACAGCAATTATACAATATACCGTAGGAACCTCTTTACAGGGAGTAGTAGCTAGATAGATTATTTCACGGAATAAACGAATGCTTACGGTATACCAATTAACAAGCAGCTACAGACGTTTAGGTAAAATAGCGTTTCTGCCAGTTTGAAGTTTCGTTGGAGTTACATTCCGACTAAATTTTGAATCTGTTTTGTTTCAAAAAAATTGCCGACTGTTACGAATTAAGAAATCAAGGACGACGCCTTTCTAATCTCAATTTGATGGCATGGTTAAACGGATGAAATAAACAATGGAAAACCAGTGTCTAAACACCAAAGAAACTGGGATTATTATTTGCACACGTTCTTAATAGCGTATAAATCATCTGTTTACGACAATACAGGTCAGAACCATCTTGTGTAATGCTCGGTCGCGAAATACGACTACGATGCAATTTCCAATTTGGGCGTAGACCGGAGGAAGAAATTCCTAAAAAGTTTATGTCAGCAAATTCATGAAGAGGCTAGACGTAGTATATACAACGTTTCAAAAAAACATAGTAAAGACCAGGTGTCACGTTAAGGTACAAAACAGTTGGTTTTAGCAGGGCAATATAGTGTGATTGTATAATCCCCAAAAAGTTATAAAGTTTTGCGGCGTAGTAATGACGTTGTAAATATTGGTATGGGAAAACTACAAAATAGCAAGCTAAAAGTAGTCCACATCGATCAACTAGCCTCATTTGCTGGCAATAACAGCGTTGCCAAAGACCGAATACAAACCAAAGTAATACCAATCGGAACTAGAAATTTTGTCAATGGAATAGACTTACGAGCATGCACCAGTGTTTTATAAAAGCTAGGTGCGAAGTTACAACCGTAAAGCAAAATGATCTGTTCCAAATACGAAGAAATTCTGCTATCGCACCTTGTGTAAATGAAGACTTTGTGATGTCGGTGGTATTAAAAAAATTTAGACAGTTAGATAAATTACTAGAATTCCTATCTGGTTACCAAAAGGTATTCACGTGCAAAACTCTTATAACAATCTTTAGAAAGAAATGGAATTCGATAACATTAAGAAATTGGCAGTACCCAAGTTTAGTTGCTGCTTGGAGCAACTGAACTGGAATACAGTTTGAAATATGTTAACGTTTGTCTTCTCCCACCTGTCTTTCATCTTTTTGGAGCCTTTTTAAATTTACTTTATAATCTAACAACACTAAGCTTACGGCTCTATCGCCGGAACAACTGAGTTAGTCGTCGCTCTCTCTTAGTTACGTAACAAATGGCTTTTGAAACTACATTAGATGCTAGGAATGCATTCGATTATATAATTCTGTGCTTCTGTAAAAACCATTGTAACATTAAATTCAACAAAAAAAAACAAATTTATAAGACCAAAGATTGGAGACAGTTGACAAAAATAAATATTTTTCATTAACCCGTTCACAATTGAAAAATCTTTAATGCTAATAAATTTTACAAGGAAGTACCTAAAAATATCGACGTAATTGAAGATGTTCCAAGTGATCCGCTTCAAAATATCATTGCAAAAGAAATAGAAGACGAAAAAATGTAACAAAAAATCAATTCATGCTTCCTTTTTATTGACTATTTAAATCGCGTTGTTGAAAAGTTATTGATAATAAAACATTTCAAAAACTTACCAAAAGTAAGATGTGTTAGTGAAGACGGAACCAGAGTAACTGGTAAAATTGAGTATCATCGCAAAATTGGTAGGATTTAAGTTGAATCAGTAAATGGAATGCTTAATACTGTGAGTGACGAGTTTAAGGCAGCGTCTGCAAAAGCACTTTTTTACTGTTTTGCAGTGTTTGGTACTGATTTAACCACCAGAATATTTAAAAAAGATGGGAGCATATAAAACGAAGCGCTAAAGCACGTGGCATAACTAACTGGGATTCTCATCTAATGCAGATACCAAACTTATGAAAACAATGTCGAAATATCAATGGCGAACAATAAAAATAAATCAAATAAATAGGAGAATTAAAATGACACAAGGTCAATTTCATATATACAAGACACAGTATATAATGGCACAAACCTAAAGACCCGTTACTAAATTACAAAATAAAAATGAGAATAGGTCGAGGGGTAAACCGCTGGATACAATTTTGTACACTAATGCCGAATGCGTAATTTGAGCATTACATTCAATTTTTTGTACGGAATACCCGCTAAATGATAGTAATGCCCACTATAGTATTAGTAATTTTCACTAATTCCTACACATGTTAACTAATGCCCGTAGTAATGATCTTATGATCTTTAAGTAATTAACACTTGAGGTAACCAAAATCAAAAGAAAACTTGTACAATTGCGTACTTTTGGTTATAAGAGTACGCAGTAGTAATTATAAGAGTATTTCGCATGTGAAATTTTCCCCTTCATCCTTCCTCCTTATCACACTTAGAACACTGTATACAGTCCTCAGATGGCGGATCTGTATGCATCACAAGATGAACATACTGCTATTCTTCTGTTTCATTTTTATTTCGTTTACACATTTCGGGCTTTGATAGCTTCTGCATGCCGTTCCTTTCTTTAATGTTTATGCTGATTTTTAAAGTAGATGATTTAACTGTTTTTCTCGCTCGAAGCTTTGCCGGTTTCTCTGAAACAATTTTTCTTTTGACCTTTTTTCTCAGTTTGAATTGGTTTGCTTCTACTTCATGTTTTAACGGTGTGCTGATTAATATTTCTGATTTCTGACTTTGACGTTTTCTGGTTTGCGTCGTTTGAGTACATTTTGGATCTCTTCTGAAGATTAATCTTGCTTCCATTTAGTGACTTGGTTACTACTTATTTTCATGATGGTTTTCTTTGTCTTTGTGAAAGATCCACGTTTCATGCCGATTTCGATATCTAAATATTTTTTTTTAATTATTCAGATTATCTGTCTCTGGAGCATTTTTTAAAATTGAAGTCATTACTTGTTTTGTATATTCAAGGCAATCATGTGGAAGCATGGAAATCAATTTCAAAGACTTCAGTCCTTTCACCTATCTCATATAATTCCATGGGAATATCAGCAACTTCAACGACATCTGTAGCTTCAGCTTCTTCACATACATTATAAGGTTTGTCAGTTACAAGTAAAGGAAAAATCCTCTTCACTAAAACAATCGAGATTGTAAAGCCAAATTTCAGTAGCTTCAAATGCCCGTACTGCTTTGTAGCAATTTGATAATTTGCAATATAAACCTTGCTTTTGATTAATAGCTTTGCTAAGATTGGAAACTAACCAATTATCGGTTGTTTGACTGAATGCAGTTTTTAGTGGCGCAAAATACTATTTATCCAATGACTGAATTTCATGACTGGAATGCGGAGGCAACAATAAAACATGAATGGAATTCTCACGCTACTATGTGATCACATTAAGGCTTCAATGAGATTAATGATTATCCAATAGTATAAAACAGGAGTGTTAACATGTTTTTGGAAATGCTTCATACATTCAGGAATTAATTCGGAATTTATAACGTCTGAGTCAGAAATTAGCGATAACGTTCCTGAAGACACCTCTTTCATTCTCTTACAAAGATTTATGTTTTAATCAACCAACGTACTAAAAATGGTCTTTTACTATTTACTTGTAGTAATCCGTAACGACTGACTGCCATATTTTAACTAAATAAAATATTTTACAACATAGCGTTTTAAGAGAAAAGAAGAATAAATTAAAAGCAGTAGTCACTTTGTATCTAAATATTTTAAAATTTTTGCAATTCATAATATATTTTGATAACCTAAAATCATCTACAACTTGGTTACATGTCGTTATTTTGTATTCATTGTAGATTTATTCTAAATTAAAATTTACGATGGTGCTATCTAAGGACGCTACTGATTCACCTTATGAGTTGGGATAAACGGTAGTAGTTTCTTTCTGTTGAATTTTCTTCGGCGGTAATTTCTATTACGCTTTTAGCGAATGTGCTAGGAAAAACGAAAACGTATTCCAGGTAAAATTTGGCGTTTTGGGT
The DNA here is from genome assembly GCA_035610365.1 of Aquatica leii. Taxonomy (NCBI): domain Eukaryota; kingdom Metazoa; phylum Arthropoda; class Insecta; order Coleoptera; family Lampyridae; genus Aquatica; species Aquatica leii. Next base: position 62,135,055 of record CM069436.1, read on the forward strand.
TAATTACGAGACGTTCTTAAGTAGTAAAGCAATTCTCAAAAACGGCGACAGCACGTCATCTTTTTTCTGTTTTTTTTCAGCGATTTCCAAGGGATTGCTATTTAATACCTATCCGGTTGTCGTAGCCTGTGCTACGCCATCTTCTTTAATAATTGCGAAGTGACAAGATATAACGCACATCTACGTCTAAAGTCTCAGAATCGTATAATTTCAATTACTTATATAACTAATCAGTTACTTTTATGCACCTCTCTTAGCATAGCGTACAATGTGATTGTGGTGCACTCGTTAATTAATCATGTCAGCTTTTTGCGTACTACTTAATATTATCGTATGTTTTTTTTTCTTCTCAATATATACTATAACTGTGATATTAATTGACGAATCTATCTTGTTATTTAATTTGTTATTGGTCTACCTGTCTCTTTTATTTTAACATCTGTCCTCTCTTGTTAAAAATAAATATACTGTTGTTACAATTTGTGTTTTGCCAATTTGTTCCTTTTAGTGATAGACAGATTTAAACAAGATCTGCCTTGGGTGATATTTATTTATTTGGCGCCTTTTTAATTTAGTGTAGGATTAGCACACCGAGGCTTACGACCTGCTTGCCGATACAACTGAGTTAGTCGCCAGCAGTAAAGCTGCAAGAAAATTATCGTAAAAAACTACTATAGAATTTAATCAATTTTGATGCTATAAAATAGTCAAAAAATGTTTCAGAATCGAGTAAAAAAAAATAACAAAAAATTAAACGTAACGTAACCGTTTAAACATATTAGTACAAAATTTGAGTGTTTTTAATGGCGCTTAGACTTCTTTAAATTATTTTATAGTTTAAATTAAGAAACGACAAAAAATTAATAAACTTGATAAAATTAAGTATGTAACTGTCCGCATATACCGTACTCACATTTACAAAATTTGGTATACACGACAGAAATCTTAATTTAAAACGAGGCAGGGTTTAATTATGACGCGTAAAAGAAATCAAATTAATTATTTAATTTTCGTACCAAAGACTCTCGGTCTTAATATATAGAAAAACTTAGTTAATATATAAGAGAATTTAAGTAAGAAGAAACAGGTTTGATGATTGATGACGATAATTATTTTATGTTCGTGTTTATTAGTAATTAACCATTAATATTCAGCATACACATTGCTTACGTTCCAAGCATAACTAAATATTAGTTTGGCGTTGGATGGTCATACGCACGACTTCAGACTTACAAATAGTAGATCGTTAAGCAAGAAACGTTACAAATTCTAGACAAAGTTTGAAACAATGACGAATTGCTCGTTCCAATTATTATCGCACTTCAATATTGTAAAATAGTTTAAAAAAATTACATTGTTAAAGTTCGTTACTAAAAACAACTTAGAGAAAAGTTTCTGAAAAGCTCAGTACTTCAAGCTTATGAATTTAAAAATTAATGGTAAGCGCCTTACTAGATATTGCTTACTCTTTAATTAAAAACTTGACAGCAAGTTAAGCCAAAGTTTGTTATACCCTGCATTTTTTTTCTTTAAACGGTCGATATTCCTAGCAAATAATTTAATCAAAGAAAGCACCGGAAACTTAAACGCAAGGAAAAATTGTTTTCAATAATAACAATAACAAAACACAAAAACTAATAAATCACAAATCTTATTTGCATTTATCGACTTTATTAAACTTGAGCATTAATGTAAATTTAATGAAGATTAATTCCTAATCTTCATTTCGTAACCTCATCAATTTAAATTGCTTGTGCCTAAGAGTCTTATCTTCTCAGATCAGCAACTCCTGAAACTTTTTTAAAGGCGACCTCGAAAATCACTGTAGTAATAAATTAACATATAATGCATTTTTTTAAATCCTGAATGCCTTGTAATGACACTGAAATGACGTAAATGAAAGAAAATGAGTGTGTATGCCTATATAAATAGCATTGATCACTTTTTGATAGTCTTCAAATAAATGTAATTGTGGATAAAAGTTAATGTACACTCGCTTATGATTCATGATAATAAAGACAAAAATAGTTGCGAGTTTCCGACAGTTTACCAACTGATCAAAACAGAGTTTAATTCGATTATGGTATACAAGTACGCTATAATTTTTAGTAAACGTGCTTGTTACGTTTCGTTTTTAAAACGCGTCAAGATGAAACTTTGAAACTGCTGATAAATATTTTACATACTACCGCCATCTACGTGATAACTAACCAATTTTAATTTCACCCTCTATTGACGTGTACGATGGGAAATATTGTACATCAAATATCTACTCACCTTTTAACATACAATACACACTCATTATCCCTGAGTACATGGCACATATATATACTACTGAACTACAATATTAAACAACTTGCTAACATTAAAAAAATTTTTTTAAACATTCTCACATACTAATTCATAAACAATTCTATTTACTGTTGTTGGTAGAGGTCTGATTTGATTAACTTTGATAGACAAAACATCGACCTGAACTATCCATTGTTATCACCTTTAACTTGCCTAGTATCGTGTATTGTTAGACGAGCTTTGTACCAGCTGCAGGCCAACGTGCGTTGAATTCTACAATTTCAATTTAGAGCATAATCAACTAGCTCAGGCACGCTTATAACGAAATCTAAACACAAAAATTTAGATATAATAATAGTTAAAGCGAAACAAACATCGTAGATACGTCTAATAAAATAGATAGTGCAGAAGACAGTGTGTGTATACAGTATCCAACAGAACTGTAACATCACATGAGAGATTTACTGTCAAGTAATAAAATAACAGTGTTGCAAATATTAATTATAACAAGAAAAATAAAAATTTGTTATGTAGAAGAGTTTCTTCAGCATTATCACGTTTGCAGTAAACGTCGCTTCTAATACTATCGTGCTTTTTAAGGAAGAATTTATTACAATGTTTACATGCGTTGTTGTCAGCTTAAAAAAAATATATTAAGAATCATTACAAAACCTGCGATATTGGTATAAGTACCCGTAAGATAATAAAAAAAAATCGGTGTATCCATTTTTTAAACACGATGGAGTACGCATTTTTGCTATACACAATCCGGTACATTAGTTAAAACGTACGTATATACTAATTCGTATTGGTATCGTTTCGTGGGCAGTTATGATTGGATAGTCTAAAGCTATTAATCTTTTAAGTTTTTTAATAAAGTAATGATATCCACCGCAACTCAAGCTTAAAACGCTTTTAAAAAATTTTTGGGTGAATGAAAGATGACTACACAGTTTTGTGGCTAACCTAAAAATAAGTATTTTATACAAATTAACAAATTAATTTTTGACTACTACCAACTACTTAGAGGACAATAGTTATGATGCTCGGCAATTCCTTCAGTAGTTTGCTATGTTAACAATATTTTGGTGTAGATTTCGGTTTGTATGAATTCTGCCTCGGAACGTACTTTTTACATACAGAACCTGTCCTTGCGATATCTGTGATTACATTTTCAATCGACCACTTCCATTTTGTGTAGAACGAAAGTCAGACGCATGTGTTAGTGTAAAATCCGTGAGTTTCTCCATTAATAAATATCTTAAATCATCCACGCTCATTTTTGAATACTAAATAACAGTTTAAGATGCGTTTGTTTTGAAGAATTCATCATTTTTCTATTTTATCATTAGCAACTTTGGCTACCGGTACGTGCTCTATTAATGCTGGGATACTGGCAGTTGTTCTTTCATGCTGGGAAATTCCTATAATGACAATACAATTAATGAAATATTGAGAATTGTTCTGAATATGTATTCGACCTACGTTAATTGAGGATATCAAAACCATTGTTTGAATTGCTACGAATTGGAAGTCTCATTTACCAAAATATCTTTACTAATTTGGGAAAACTTGGCGCATTTGGTTTTTTCTATAGATCGTATGAACCTAGAAATTTATTTGTGATTATTACTTTTTAGCAAATTTTAGGTAATCGTGTGTCGTCGTTTGCACTCACAACTGTACGTACATATTATGCTTTGTTGTCACAATTAAGCATAAAACTTTTTTTGTGTAATACATTATTAAACTCTCTTTCGCTTAATCACGAAACATTGGATATTTTTGTATTATATTCACCAATTTGTTCCTTTGGAATGTAAAAGTTAAGCCAACAACTTTAATTGTATGTACGCAGTGCTGTCCAACCTAATGGAGCGTGCGATGATTGTCTGTGATATTTATCAACAAACTCTTAAATGTTAGCATCTATGTAATTCTACACCGCTTCTTCTTTTTTTAACCTTTATTTCTTTGATAAAATAAATATATTCGTGAGTAATAACCTGTGTTTTGTCATTTGTTCTATTTCAGTGTTGGACAGATTTAAAGAGCATCTGCCATTAATAGTTTCCGACCATTTTGGCGCCTTTTTAGATTTCTTTATGATTAGCACACCGAGACCTGTGATCCTCTCGCCGAGTTGTATTGAGGTACGCAACTGCCTTTAAGTTACGGGTAAATTCTCGTAACAAAAGTAGACTACCTTTCCGTCTATATATAGTTATCCGCTTAGTCGGCCTTTTTGGATTGGTACGTCATGTCATGCTTCTTTTTCTGCTTTCGGATTTGATTTCGCTTTTCTTGAGTTTCTTATTCCGCTTGTCGACATTAAAATGTTATAGTAAACTTTCCGATTTGGGATAGCAATTGGTACGCATTTGGTCTATGGCTAACTGTGATGTATTTTCTCTTCTTTGTTTTTCTTTTTTTTATATATATTTTGGACGGTTGGATAGGCACCGTAGGGTGATCTCTCTTTTCGTTCTTTTACCGGGCAAAAAACAAATCAGGCATTTACGTCAAGCCTTATCTTTCTCCGTCTTTCCATATCTCTACTTTCCTACTTTTCATATCTTTCTTGTTGCATCTACGAATTATGTGCGAACCGTTCTTTCTTCTTTTTTTGTTTCTTTTTGAGGTTCGTCTCTGGAGTGATTAATTAGACATAAAAACATCTTGTCTTATCTTTCTCCGTCTTTCTTACTCTTTATTTTTCCCTTCTCTTTAGCTTATTAAGATTCGCATTTACGGCAATTAGCTGTTTTGCTTTTTTTCTAAATCTTGGTTAGTTGCTTGAACACTTTTTGGTCTAAAATTTGAGATAGACTACAACGTAGTTCTTGTACTCTACGTACTTCCGCGTAGTCGGCATTTTTTATGTTGTCAGTCACTGTTAGAATATTTCTTTTCTTTAGGTTTCTTTTGCTCATGAAATATTTTAACCTATTCTTCGATTTTTAGGTTCAAATGTGACATTATAACACGACGAGCAGTGACTAACGATGTTCGTTTAGAAAGTAAAGCTTCATATTCTTTTTTAGTTACTCTTACCTCTTTTTTAAATTAAATTCCCAAAACAATTTCTTAGAAACAGGACGCAGGCACACAAACGAAATTAAGAGTCAACCAATAGAAATGCTTGTTACTCAGGTACACTATTAGTGACTTCACTACCAAACGACTTAGCGGAGGAAGATTGTAAATTTTTGTTAACAAGGACTGGTCCAAAAACATACCAAAAAAAGTGGGTGTTGGGCCAGTAGACCATTTACCATCACTTTCTGATACAGTAGGAACCGCAAGATTGCCTACTATTCCCACGCAAGAAAAATTAATTCAATTTCAATTATTTTGTGACGACCACAAAAGGAAGAAAACATTAAGTGATTCATATATCACATCAGTAAACTGTATGATTCTATAATCCCTAGCATTAAAGCAATTTGATTATGTCCAACGAAATATTTTTTGATAATAAAACGCTTATTAATCTTTATTTTAAAGAATTAAAGTGTCATTTTTAAGCTCATGAGCATTACATTTTTTTTTAAATACTCTAAAGGTTAAATTAAAAAAATTGATATACCCACTCAACTATTAAGGGTTTTCAAACTTAAGTCGGCAATATTGCTAAATTTGTTATTACTGTAACTACAATATCAGTTAAATAAGCATAAATAAGCAAACTTGTAGTACTGTTTTTGCTTATTACGATAGTGCAAACATAAGAAAAATTGAACATCGTGTTCACAAGTTAAATCAAAAAGTTCCATTTTTTCGAATGGGACAGTCAGTATACACTATTCTTAATTGATACGAAATTTAATTCTGAACAAAATTGTCCTATGACCTTTTATCTTAAAGTCGAAAGTGACAAAACTTGATAATTTTGAAAATCTTTAAGACGGCTGTGATAGCCAGTTAATGCAACTTGATGAAACATAGAGCCTACAATTCTTGATCCGATCAAACCACACCAAACATTAACACTAAAGCGTCTCTACGAGTTAGAAGGGCGGAAGATTTTCTCGACTCCAATAATGACTAGTTTTCGCCATTATTAGAAAAATTTGATTCGTCACTCCAAAGAAGCAAACGCTTAAAATTATCATCAAGTTTTTATTAATGAACCACTGAGAAAACTTTTTTAGAATGTTGTGCATAAGTCCCAAACATAGTCCACTTTCTTGCATTAAATTATTAATTAATCATAATAAATAAAGAAGCCAAAATTAGTGATTTTTGTAGGAAAGAAATTGGACATTTAAAGGTAGACAATACTAATCAACCTGGCCACCCTAACCTGTCTTGTTCTCCAATCAAAACTAGTGAGGAATACAGTTCTCAGCCACATGACCCATCCTTTTGTTTAGATCAAAAAATTGTAGTTGAACTAGAAGAGTCTCCAATTAACGTTAAGAAAATTCACTCTAAGCATTATTCTACAAAAAAAAGTAAAAAAGATAAACTCTGAATTGAAGCGTAAACTCTTTTTAGCAGCTGAAGATTCATCTAATTATGGTGAGAATCTAGATGAGTCAGTTTTACAAAACCTCAACACTTACGTGTCTTCCCGAGAAATGGGGCATTTTAAAAATAATGCGTGACTTTAATGCAACAAATTATAAAGTACGACAAACAAAAAAATATTAAAAGAAAAGAGTATTTTAGAAAGCCCTAACCCAAAGCTTGGAAAGGCTCTTTCAAAAGCTATTGTCGATACCGTTAACTCATTTTATGAAAGTGATGATATAAGTAGAATAATGCCCGGTATTAAGGACTGTTTGACTGTAGCCGATTCGAATGGAATTAAAACAAAAATGCCAAAACGACTAATATTGTGTAAAATTTGCCAAACTTCGACCAAAACATTGCATACTGGCAGGCTAAAGTGGTACACATTCAGTCTGAGTATAATCCACCAGAACTTGAAGTTAAAAAAAACGAAATTAGGAGCTATGATAAATGGACAACTAAATACTTATAAACACTGTTTGGCAAAACTTTTATATAATCCACCAAGCATTAATTGCTATACAAAAGAATGTACAGAATTCCCAGGTGTTGCCCCAATTCGCAAAATCATTGAAGAGGCTTTTGAAGAAAATCTTATAGAAAGTGCCACTTATCGTCAGTAGGTGTATGTTGATCGTTCCAGTCTCGAAACTTTACAAAAATCTAATGAGTATTTTATAAACATTCTCTGTAACAAACTGCACGATTTTATTGCAAAGCAGCAGTCATCATTCATTAATAATAAAAAAGAAAATAATTAAGAGGCTGAGTTTGTAGTAAACCCAGATTTCTCTGAAAACTCTAATATTGTCGTTCAGGACGAAGCTGAAAGTTTCCACTTGGCAAGTGATATTACAGAGAGAATAATAAACTTTAGCATTTAAGTTTTGTTGTAATTTCACCATGTTTGAAGCATAACACTGTTTCTGTGTATGCATTCTAGAAAACTTGTCGAATTCATGACAATAAAGTTTCAATTAGTGTCAAAAACAATTTTTCATTACTCAGATGGATGCGCTACACAATATAAAAACAAGAAAAATTTTATCAACGTATGTTATAAGCAAAACTTTGGAGTAGAGACAGAATGGCATTTTTCCGCTACTGCACATGGAAAAGAACCATGTGATGGAGTTGGCGGCTCAGTGAAGAGACTTGCTGCAAGAACAAGTCTACAAAGTCCATATGATGACCAAATTTTAACACCTATCCAACTCTATGAATAGGCAGTTGAAAATTTATCTGGAATTAATTTCACCTTTTCCACACAAGATGAGTATGTTGAGTTTGGGAAATTTCAGAATAACCGTTTCAGTCAAGCAGCAGTAACTATTAAAAGAACACAGCAAGATCATGCTTATATGCCTGTAAATTCAAGTGTATCAAAGATATGTAAACATATTCTCTGAAGATACAACCGAGGAAACAGTGACCAAAAATGCCCTGAAAAACCACAAATGGCAGAAGTTACTGGATGTATAACCGCTGTATATGACCAAAAGTGGTAGCTGACATATGTGTTGGAGAAGAATGAAGAAGAATGAAGAAAATGAACTAAAAGTGACATTTCTAAATCCTGCTAGTCTTTCATCATCATTTTCATATCCAAGAAAACCGGACATATTGTGGATACCACTGACAGATGTACTTTGTAGAGTTGATCCCACCACTCCTACAGGAAAGATTTATGTAATAACATCTGAAGATGTCAAAAAAACTTCACAAATCAAGTTCTAAATAACTTTTGCCTTAGATGTAAGTGTTAAAAATTTGATTTTAAGTTCATAATTAATGTAATAATAGTAAAAAAATCTGTAGTAGGTAAGCTGACTAACAGTTTCATAAAATACCTTTTTGCAAAATTATTATTTAACTATAAACCCATTAGCCTCATACTTTGAAAATTTGAGAATCACTTACCCAAAGTATAAAATTTGTAGAAATATTTAAAAATTTTCAAAAATATACTTTTTGTGAAAATCAAAATCAAAATTTTGAATTAGATTTATCAAAAATACTTTTTATAACAAAGTATGTTGTACATAAAAAAAGAGCTTTTAAAACTGAGTAAAATTATACCACTCCCCATCTTTCTAGCTCAATTGGGAGAGAAGCTGTGGTAATTTCAAAATATGTTGGTTAGATGGCTTGACATATTTGAATAAAATGGGATTTTTCTTAATCTCTATGTTGACAATCTTCATACCAAATTTCATGAAATTCTGAGGTGGTTAGGTTTATACCTTGTGTTGATTTGATATGAAATGACCCCTAATAAGTTGTAAAGACCTTTTTGACAAAGACGAGAATTCATTTCCTCTACCTGAAGAAATACCAGGAAGCTAAGTTGGCACGTTTTTGAAGGATTCTGGTAACTCGAATGAGTAAAATTAAAATTGAAAAACATTGCAAAATTGACATTCGTTAAAAACGGGAGCTTTTGACAAATGAAACCAAACAAATTATTTGAAATGTGCATAAATTTGTAAAAAAGACTGAAAACAAAAGTTGGTCAAATTGCAAAAATTCCTAATTCAGCAATTCACAAAATAGTGAGTAATAGTTTACCACTAGAACTGTAAAAAATTAGAAAATAGGAAAGAAAGAGCAAAATTATTGAAAGTCATCATCTAGATCTACATAGTTAGATGCATTATGGACAAAGTATATCTTATCTTATCAAAATAAAAAAAATATATTAAAAATACTAGTAATTGTAAAGAATTTAAATCAAAATGTTTTAAATATGTTCAAAATTTAAGTTTAAACATTGAGTTAGGAATAATTATTTAAGTAACAAATGTACAATTACCATGTATAAAAACTGTATATAAAATAGCAATGCTAAATAAACTCTATATTATTATTATCAGTGGCGGCTTCTCTATTAGGTCATTCGGACAATGACCTTCCAAAATGAATTAGAAAATTATTTTATTTACTTTAAAATTACAAGAACCCGCATTTAAATCAAATTATCAGCGTTTGAATTTCAATTTTCATTGCAAGCGCAACAGATGCGAAAACTTACGAATTTACCCGAGGCTGTTGTGTTTTATAGTCCCTGTGTATTATATTGTATTATATAATGCAGCCGAATCGTAAATGATACTTATTGTAGTCAATAGTGCAACACGCATAATACAATCTTATGCGAATTAGAAAAAGACAACTAAATGGTTTCTGCGGTTGTCAGCCGGGTCCCATTTCGCGTACTCAATGCTATGCTTACGTCATTTATTATTATCTCCGCAATACGTGTTTTATCTCATACGACAAACTTTGCACTTTCACAAGTTAAAAGAAAATTAATTATGTTTAAGTACATATTACCGTTTTTGTTTAATAAAAAAATAAATCGCTAATAATAGTTTAAATTTTGATAGACGTTTAGAATTTAAAACCAATGATTGTCCTCGGCCTTTACTTCAAACTCGTTATACAAGTAAACATAAAAATAAAGAAGTACACCGTAATTTTAAAGAATCTAGGTACGATTTATCAGAATGGATTTGTGCATGTGAAGAAACATGGAAAAATGTTTAATTGAAAACATTGTAAATTTTAATGAACTTGTTATCGATCATTTTGCTGATTATAAAGATAGACGAATAGATCTTAAATATAAACAGCTTTAATGCAAAAAAGTTTTTTTTTACTTTTTGTGATAATTGCGTTTTTTTGAATATTTTAAAATGACCCTCTGGTATGATTGACCACCAGCCGCCACTGATTATTATTATTAATAAAAATGTCTAATGTCTTAAATATAAGCTGCTGCAAAAAACGTTTGAATTCAACTTACGGCAATAAATATGTGGCTAGTGTAGACGGAATCTCAAAGAATTTGGGAATTGTATAGAAAATACTTAACAAAAATTAATGAAACAAGAGAAATAAAAACATGACTGCAGAATTGTTTAAAATTTGGTTTATTAACAAATTTCTACCTAAATTATATCCCAACGTTGCTATTGTCTTTGATAATGCAAATTATCACTCATTATTAAAAAAAAATCAAATTTTCACAAAGAAATAAAAACTTGTTTGATGGTAAATGATTTGCTTTACAAAAAATGCATACAAAGAAACGACTTTTAGAAGTTTTGAGAACAAAAGAATATCCCACGTTCCATTCGATTGCCACCTTACCTAAAAATTAGGGAAAATTAAATAGCACTAAAACCATATTCATTGAAACGTATTCATTTAATTGACTTTATATGCGTTTGTTGTATATTTTAGTATTTAAATAAAATTGATTAATTTTTAAGAAAATCTTTAACGTTTATACCTTTGATTTTTGCCGAATGTTTTAAAATCCGCATTTCTTAAATTGGAGTAATTTGTTTTCTTTCTTATATTTGATCTTTTTGTTGCTCTCCACTATAATCAAAAGAATTCTGATTACAAACATAATAACGTTCATCTCAAAAGTTTTACTTGAGAATAGATAATTATGTATACAGTAACAACAACAAAAAATCAGATGAAATATAATATAAAGCTTTTTCTAAGCTTATGATTATGAAGATGTATTCAAAGAATAACATAATTATAATATTACAGGTATATGGAATAAATGTTGGGTAACTAAAGCTGAAGCCATCCGATAGAATTACAATAACCTTTGTTGTTTCTATGTAGCCCTTAAGCTTTTGTGTATTTTGACTTAGTAAACCATCACGTAGCAAGTTAACAAGACAGAGCTTAACTTTGATCATTTCATAAATAGAAATGTTACAGAGAAGTAATGCAAACCAAAATTTAATTAACACATAATTACACATTATTTAATCAGATTCAATAAAAACCAAGCAAATAAAAATATTTATAATCACATATAGGCTACACAAAAACGTTTCAACACAATTATAGATATTTAGTCCTAATTTCTTTAATAGCATCCAAATTCGTTAAAAACATAAATAATAAAAAAAAAGTCATAAATCTGTAATGTAATATTATTAAGGTGGTTTTCACGTTTAAATCCTCACTAGCATATGATAATATTTTGAATTTGACAGATTTATTTGCATACTTTCATAGGTTTGCGTGTATAGAAATTGCTACTAACAGCATAAATCGAATTTCCATGTTATATTAAAATGAACAACATAAATAAGTTTATTATAATTGTTGATTTTTATTGCCTCATATTAATTTTATAGAAGGTTTATTAGATACAGAGAAAATGCTTAGAATTTCAAACGTTCCATTTTCCCTTTCACATATTTTTCTTTATAGATGTGTTGATTTGTGTTGAATTGAAGCTGGTTCGGGGTGATAAATAACGATAACTTAGTTATGTAGGTAAAAAATAAATTCTTTACTATTGCTGTTTACACTTAAGCTTACAATTACATACTGAATCAAAACGGTATACAGAAGGGTAAAATGTCCCCACTTCTATCGCATAAAGGTGAAGCATTAACATACTCCCCGGCATTGAAATACAAATTTCAATAACACAAAAAATACAAATACATGAAAGGTAAACAACTATTAAAATAAAAGGTATTGTATTAATAAGAAACAAAACACAAATTTCACTGGCTTAGATCCTTGGGCAGTGGGCATATTCTGGTAACAGTTCTTTTCACAACACCAGTGGCGGTTTTCAAAGTTACTACGCGAGTTATGCGATCACCACCTGGATGCAATGTTTGAATCCTAGCAATGCGCCATTGATACGGAGGAAGATTTTCATCCTTTATAATCACGAGATCCCCTTCTTCTAAATTTGTGGCATTGTGTTGCCATTTTGAACGGCGTTGTAACTCGGACAAGTATTCGGATGACCATCGTTGCCAAAAATGTTGATGAAGTTTTTGCACAAGCTCGTAACGAATTAACCGATTATTTGGTACTGTTTGTATATTGGGATCGGCAGCTTCAGTTAACGGTCTTCCCACCAAGAAGTGAGCGGGTGTAAGAGGAGTCAAATCGTTAGGATCAGTTGTCAGAGGGCAAAGCGGTCTGGAGTTTAACACCGCTTCTATCTGAGTTAACAATGTGCACAGTTCTTCAAAGGTAAATAAAGCATTACCGACAATCCGCCTTAAGTGACGTTTAATTGATTTAACGCAAGACTCCCATAGTCCACCTTGATGTGGAGCGTAAGGAGGTATAAAGTGCCATTTTATTTCACTATTTTCCAGTTCATTTTTAAACTCATTATGACTTTTAATTGATTTAAGTAACCTATGCAATTCATTGTTTGCACCGATGAAAGTTTTGGCGTTATCGGAATAAAGGTCGGCTGGTTTTCCACGACGAGCAATAAACCTTCTAAGCGACATTATAAAACTATTGACGGTCAAATCAGATACAAGCTCCAAGTGTGCAGCCTTTGTGGCAAAGCAAACAAAAACACATATGTAAGTTTTAAGGGTTTTGTAGTATCTTGCTTTGCGATCGCGTATCATTATTGGACCAGCGTAGTCTAATCCAGTATGAAGAAATGGAAATGAAGGGCAAATACGCGGAGACGGCAGGTTTCCCATCATGGGATTGATAAATCTAGGGGAAGAGCGAAAGCACTTAATACAATTGTGCACAACTTGCCTAGCTAAATTTCGTCCCGACAATGGCCAAAACCTGTTCCGAACTGTAGCTAACAAAAGCTGAGGCCCCGCATGCAAAAGACGTAAATGTTCGTGTTTCAATATGAGTTTGGTAAGATGATCTTTACTACTTAATAGTATGGGGTGCTTTTTGTCAAAGGTATATTCGGAATTGGATAGACGACCTCCTACACGTAGGATACCTTGATCATCTAGAAATGCACTTAAAGATAAAAAGCGATTTTTTTGGTCAAGTGTATGTCTATGTTGGGGTGTTTTTATTTCTTTAGAGAAATACAAGGTCTGCGACAGTTTAAGTAAAACACGAAATGAATTTTCAATTTCCTCATAAGTTAAAGATTGTAGATATCTTTCTGCAATAGGTTTTGTACAATTGTTTTTAAAACGAAGGCAATATGCAACAACATGTTTAAGAGTGCGTAAGTTAGAAAAGTTTTCAATGGGAAACTTTTCAACTTCACAAGTTATGAGAGTAGAAATATTGGGTTTGATTTCGGGTAACTCTACTAGATTTATGTTTGAAATAGGCCATAGATCAGAAGAGTGGGATAACCAAAGAGGGCCATGCCACCATAACTTGGAATTTTTTAACTTAGAAAGAGATATGCCTCGCGATAGTAGATCAGCGGGATTCTCATTAGTAGCAATGTGTCTCCAAAGAGTATTTTCAGTAAGTTCTTGAATCTCGGCAACCCTATTACATACAAACATTTTTAGTTGATGTGGAGGAAGTCGAATCCACCCAAGAACAATTGAAGAATCAGTCCAAAGAAAACATTGATTAAACTTTAATCCTAAAGCACATTTGATACTGTAGAACAATCGAGCCATCTCTAAAGCGGCTAACAGTTCTAATCGTGGTACAGTAATTGGTTTTAGGGGTGCTACCCTGGACTTTGAGCACAAAAGTTGACTAAGTATTTGACCATACGCGTTGATTGAACGCACGTAGAAACACGCACCATAAGCTATTGTGCTAGCATCAGAAAATCCGTGCAACTCTATTTGAGTAGGGCAGTTACAAAGAATTCTTCTGGGAATTGCTATTGAATTGGCTGAATAAAGATCATTTTTTATAGCTAGCCATTTAGAAAGAATGGAATTAGAAAGGGGTTCGTCCCATGATACTTTTTCTAGCCACAGTGTTTGTATCAGAATTTTTGCTTGTATGGTGTACGAACCAAGTAGACCTAAGGGGTCAAAAATATGAGAAATTTCCGATAGAATTTGACGTTTTGTTAGTGCGACGTTGTGTAAAGGAGCCTGATGATTACAGGAAACAGAAAACAAAAACACGTCTCTTTCGAAATGCCAAATCAACCCAAGAGTATTTGATTGTGATGTTTCGCCGAGTATTAATGAAGATGACTTAGGATTGGTTAAATTTAGATGAGTTCGAAATTCGTAGTTGTTAGAAATCCATTTTCTCAAATTGAATCCTGAAGATTCTAAAGTTTTTTTAAGAGTCTCAGCAATACTGATTGCTTCATTTAAAGAATTTGCTCCATAAAGGACATCATCCACATAAAAATGTTCCCTAATGATTCCCGCTATTACAGGGTTCGAAGATTCACATTTATGAGCAACTTCGTGGAGTGTTCGTGTAGCCAAAAAACTAGCAGACGCAGTACCATATGTAACTGTGTTAAGGTTAAATACCTTCAAATCTTCATGGGGGCTACTACGCCATAATATTCTTTGCAGTGGTGTTTGAGTTTCATCAACTAGTATTTGACGATACATTTTTTCTATATCGGCGGAAAAAGCAATAGGAAATCTACGAAAGTCTAATAAAATGGAGAATAAGTCTCTTTGAATAGTGGGTCCTATCATTTGCAATGAGTTTAAAGAGTGCCCTGTTGATGTTACAGTAGAACCATTGAATACCACTCTCAGTTTGGTTGTCGTACTATTCTCCTTGATCACGCCATGATGAGGAAGAAAATAAGAGGGGGTAGCAGACACAGAAAATGGGTTTACTTCAGACATGTGACCTAAACTTTGATATTCGTTCATGAAGTCAACATACAGCTTATAAAGTACTTTGTTGGCTTTGAATTGACTTTCGAGAGCTAAAAATCGCTTTTTAGCTAAAGAGTAAGACTCACCTAACAAGTCAGGACTATGCGAAAATGGGATGTTGACAATGTATCTTCCACTTTTATCGATTTTAGTAGTTTGTCTATAATGTTCCTCACACTTAGCATCATTAACAGAAACAGGTTTGGTAGTTGATGTCT
This sequence comes from Aquatica leii, assembly GCA_035610365.1. Classification (NCBI taxonomy): domain Eukaryota; kingdom Metazoa; phylum Arthropoda; class Insecta; order Coleoptera; family Lampyridae; genus Aquatica; species Aquatica leii. The sequence goes on from CM069436.1 coordinate 62,150,692, forward strand.
GTTCGACTTCCCAAAACTTTTTCATGAATTCAAACAAGCTGTCATTTTGAACTAAATAACAGTGAACGGGTTGAAACATTTTGCTGTTTATAGTACCACCTAATACCCATCCTAAGTGAGTTTGATGCAACGTAGGGACACCAGGACTTGTTATTTGACCATTCTGCAGTAGTTGATAAAAGCAATTAGCACCCAAAAGCATGTCAATTTTTTGGGTACGTTGAACATCGGATCAGCTAGCTGAATGTTGGGCGGAATGTTGAAACATTTCGTATCAATGTAAGTATTTGGGAGGAGGCCAGTAATTTGCGGTACGACAAGAAAGGGTACGGTCAATGCGAACGAAGAGTAATTTGAACTAATTTCTATTGTACAGCTTGATTTTATATTGCAAGCAGTGTCAGCTAAACCTTTTACTTGTATGCAAAATGGGGTTTGAGTAATATTTAGTCGTTCACAAAGATCATGTGTAACAAAACTTGACTGACTACCTGAATCAAGTAATGCACGCGCAGAATGCTCCTGTTCAAAGGGGTCTCTTACCTTAACGACAACAGTAGAAAGAAGCACAGAGGAACAGTTAAAGGATGCGGTAACAGACATGCTATGCACTTGTGTATTGACAACAGAAGATTCTTCACGAGTCGAAATGGTAGCATCAGGAGTTGTAGGTTTAGTTTGTAAGCCGTGTAACATAGTGTGGTGTTTAGCATTGCATAAGCGACAACGAAATTTAGAATTACAATTTTTTGTAAAATGACTTTTTGCCAAGCAATTAAAACATAGTTTCATGCTTTGCACTTTAGCAGTTCTTTCACTCACTGTTAGTTTTTGGAATTGTGGACAACCTTTTAAAGAATGATTGTCTTTGCACAGCATGCATATTTCATTATTATTTACACTTGAGAAAAATGTGTTATGAATTGATCTTTTTTCGATAATTTTATGAGAATCAAGGTTGTTAGAGCTTTTGGATTTGTTATTTCGATGCTCTAAACTTTCTAACAATGTTGCCTTTTTCTTCAAAAAGTCTATGAGTGATTGAAAAGAAGGTACACTACTATCTAACCTTGTTTTTTCAAATTCTTTCATTGATGCTTGATCTAGCTTGTTTAAAATTAGATGAGTTATGAACACATCAAATAAATGTTCTTTGTCAAGAAGTTTATGTAGAGAACGCAAATTAGTTTCTATGCAGTCAGTTATTGAGCGAAGTTTTTTAGACGATTCTTTGGTCAAAGATGTGATTTCAAATAATGCTTGCAAATGAGTATGAATAAGTGCATTTTTATTGTCATAACGATCTTGAAGTAATGCGATTGCAATTGGATAATTATCTGAAGTTAAGCTCATATGTTTTATTAATTCACTAGCGTTTCCTACCAGTGATGCTTTTAAATAGTGCATTTTCTGAACGTTTGATAATTGAGAATTCGCGTCAATCAAACTAAAGAAAACATCTCGAAAGTCAAGCCATTGCTCGATGTTTCCATTAAAGTAAGGCAAATTAATTGTTGGTAATTTGATGCTTTCAAGAGTAGAACCATTACTAGACTGCGTCTCGGTAGTGTGAGAAGAAGCTACCGATTTGGGATTGGGAGTACATGATTCTAATATTATCTGGGCTTTTGAAAGTATGACAAAGTACTTATCTTCAAATTGCACAACTTGTGTTTGTTCTGATTCGACATCGTCTGAGGAACTTTCAATTTGGGTTTGTAAATCGAGAAACGTTTCCAAAATTGGCTTAATATGATTAAGTCTGTTTGAAAGTTCATGAAAAGTAGCAGCAGGTAATTCGCCAGCTTTATGAATAGATTCTAATTCATTTACATATGAAATAAATCGAGTCAACCGACTTTTTAAACCGGTACGTTGTTTAATTAAATCCATTTGTTTTAATTTTAAAGTAAGCACAAATAACAAAAATTGAATGAATGCAAACTTCGTAAATTGCAACGGTATTGAAGTAAATTTGAATATTAATAACACAGAGATATCAAATGACAATTTAAACATACATACTTTGAATTTAATAAACGTATTATTGTTTGAATTCAGATAGATTTGTTGTGCAAAACATGATACGAAAGAAGGAAAGGTTCGCTCACTTACTTGTTGATGCAGGTGGCTTGCGGCAGATACCAAAGACGGGCAACGATAAGACGAGCAACGAGAATGTGAATCTTTCGGCGGTTTCTCGCTTACCGATGAATAACAGCTTAAGAATCTTAATTTTCTTCTGTGTTAATTGGGTCGATATTTATCACTATCTTGATATGTGGCGAGGAAGGACCAATGTTGATTTGTGTTGAATTGAAGCTGGTTCGGGGTGATAAATAACGATAACTTAGTTATGTAGGTAAAAAATAAATTCTTTACTATTGCTGTTTACACTTAAGCTTACAATTACATACTGAATCAAAACGGTATACAGAAGGGTAAAATGTCCCCACTTCTATCGCATAAAGGTGAAGCATTAACAAGATGATTTATTAATACGAAATTTGTTTTTGCAGCAATTTTGACTAAAGAATTTTTTTCAATATAAAAACATGCAACCTGTTTATTTTTAGATTTTTATGAGCGTCAAAAACTACTTAAAGAGTTCGATTTTCACTTCAAATTTCAGGACAAATTCCTTATTATATTCCTGACCTATAAAAATGTGTTGAGGAATAAAATACCCTCACACGCTTTATTCACTTAAGGTAAACCAAAATCCATTAAAAATTAAATACATAAATAAAAAATACAAAAACCACTAAAAAGAAACGTAATTAATACCTACAATTACATAAAATTGAAGTCAGTTTATTAAAAATATGTTTTGTGCTGCTACCAACATCGCAAACGTCAATATTCGTTTGTTAGTGTAGTTACCTAATGGACGAAAAAAGCTCTAGGGTGGCAAAAAAAAGTAGTTAGTATGCGACAGGTAAAAAAGTCATTTAAAAAATCTTGAAATTCAGTTAAAATTGAAAAAAAAGATGTTAAAGTTAATGTGAATTTTGTAATAAATTGCCATTTTGGCAATCCTTCGCGAATGTTCTATATCTTTCGGTGAACGTTCTGGAAAATGGATAGCAACTTCGTGAAAGCTCTCGAACTTGAGAATAATTTTTCAAACGTTTTAGTGTCGAGGCCGCACGTTCGTTATGCTATGCCTTACTTTCCACCCTTGTTAAGTAAATTATTTTATAAGCGGTATGGCTAAATGCTTTAAAATTTAAGTTCGTATCACAACGCCAACGTTGTATAACGCCAATTAAGAACTTCCGTTCATAACACTAGCCCTGTTTTCAAACGCTCTTTTTTCTCTAGTGTACCTGCTATCTTACGTAGCTAATTACTTTATAAAATATCGTAGAAACGTATTGAAATGTCTGAGGTAAGTAAATCGTCTGATATTGAATGGGCTGCGTTGGTTGTAATACAAGAGTTAAGTGCCTTCATCAAAGAACGTCTGCAAATTAGATCCTTGGCAAAGCAGAAGTACCAATTAAAATGATCAACGAATACTAATGAAATAAAAGAAGATAAAGAACACTTATTAGTTAGTACCTCTCCAAAGGGAGTTTCCTGCAGAATTTAAAGTGATTAGTAGGTAGCTGTCAAGTAGATCTTGGCTCAAAAATTTCCAAACAAATATTAGTGGAAAACGAGCTCAAGTTAACGACACGAAATTTTGAATCACTTAGAAGAAGAGATAGTTCGAATCTTGCCTTGCAACATATTCAGTTATAAAGAAACAGGTTTCCACAATATTACAAGCAAGAAAAAGCTCTTATTTAGACGGAAGTGTAAAAATCCTGAAAGGACCGTGAATGCCGTTTCACAGTCTTATTTTGTGGAAACACCGACAGAAACTTCATTCCACCACATGTAATTAAGAAAAGTGTTCAGAAATAGTCCCCCTGGATATTTGGTGCTCATATTGGCACAAGACTCAATAGGAAAAAGACTGGATGGAACACGACGTTTGATGACTGGTTCAAAAAATAAATTTTTGCCGGAGGCAAATAAAAGCCAGTGGAAAAAAATATTATTAACCGACACTATGTCTGCTCATATCACAATCAAAACTTTGGAACTTGCACAGAAGAATAACGTTGGTCTTATATTCTTTCCTGCAAACTGTACACACTTACTGCAGTCTCTGAATGTGGGATCCTTTTCGAGTCTGAAGACGTACTTGAGACAAATATCAAACTGGAGAAAAACCAAAGAAGAGAAAAAGACTCAACCTTTCAAAGTCAATATTTTGTCAGTTACTTAAGGCTACTTCAGAATCAGGTTGGAGTGTGGCGTCAAACAATTTGAAGAAAGGTTTTAAGACTACAAGTATTTATCTCATCGACAGAAAGAAACCCATAAACAGGCTGCCTTTATATGCAAAACTTCTAACCAAATACGTCAGAAAACAGTTTAGCACAAATTTGACTGATATTTAAAAAAATGATTCGGAGAAACTGAAACGGTCTAAAAAATTATGTCTACTAGTGGTGGCTGGCAAAAGCGTATCAGTCGAAGAAGTGGCCCAGTATTACAAAAACAAGTTACAGTCAAAAGGCAGATAAGGAACAAGAAAAGGTGGCAGGTCTTAAACAACTAGTAGGTTAAAAACAGAACAGGAACTGCGTCTAAAGTTTCATTTGCAGTGGAAATTCAAATAAAGCACGACTTGGAGGAAGCTGTCTTCGTTGCGTTGATTTACTGCCCTTTAATTTTTGTGTTTTCTTATGTAAAAATGTGTGTAGAATACAATGCAAAAATTAAAATGTAAAGAAAAAGTTATCTTTTTAGTGAAATTTGAGAGAAACCGCGTGGAGTCAAGTGTAATCTACGCAACAAATATTCATAAACTTGTAAAAATTAGCAGTACTGTCTTTTCGGTTCGCACTTGATTTTATCATTTGTATATTAAAATATATTTAAGTTTATGACATAGTTATTAAAATGAAAATATAAGAACTGTTGCGCTTTCCTTCATTCCGATATATTGTAACGTCCCGTTAAAGAACGTACCGTTAGAGTTCATTACATTAAAATTCAATTTTACATTCGTTTATTTTTTGCAACTAATATTGCACGTAAATTTATTCAGTTTGGCAACGTCGCGTGGTATTTCGGAAGCGACTGCGTAGTCGACTGAGTAATAGCTTGCTTGCACTTTCGTTTGAACAATCTTGCGTAGTTCACGTGAGTGATGAAAGGAAGACAAATTTTCTTGATTATGGCGTAAAAACGCATACAATTTAATTTTTATTCATTCCATCTAATTGTTGGTGAGTTTACCTTTATTTTGATATAATTTTTCTATTGAATTCAACATTTTTAGTGATTTCGCAATGTTACGCAATATAATTAGACATAGGAAATTGTTTCAAGGCCGTTGCATTTCAATGTAGCGTGAGTACATCATATCATTTAAAAAACCATTCTAATTATTTATATTTAGGTTCTTTTCTTTTACTGGATCTTTTCTTTTACTGGATCTTTTCTTTTATTCCGGTTTTTTGATTTACTGGATCGTTTATTTTGGTTTTATTAATGGATTTTCCGTTATTGGAGTTTATTATACATTGGTTTTATTCCTGCTGTTGTTTCAACCAAGAATGTGCTAAAAATAGAAGATATACGATAACGTCATATCATGTGGTGAGTCAACTGGAATTAATACTAATAGTTACATTTTGAATTCAAGCAATTAAATTCAGTTATTAAAACTTTTCGGGAATCATACTCGATAACAAATTAACCGTTTACTATTTTTTGCATGTAATATCAATTAATAATTAGGTATAAGATTTTATGCTTTTTATTCATCACCAATTTAAAGGTGATTGGCGCCCAAATATTGTTTTATTCAAATATTGTTTTAATTCAAATAATGTTCATTGATTTTTTCTTTAATGTAAATAGTGTATTATGTTATAGTTAATAAATTAAAGGAATTCACGTCTTCGTATTTATTTTCATTCAAGCTCACACCCCGAGGTCTGTGTCTCCGATTGCTGCCGTGGTAAATTATTGTTTTGCTTTTAATAAATGTATTTTCACATTTTTTATTATACGTCTTTATTTTATATGAATACTCCTTTACTCCTTTAATATTACAAACATGCCAATTACCATATTGCAAAGAGACCAGACCAAATTAGAGAATAAAGCAAAAAATTCAAACAAAATTACAATTTTGTCAAATATTCGTATTTCTGCTGAAGACTGCGATCCCACTTGACATCAAAGAAAATGACGACTTTTCAACATGATAGTACAATGAGGATTGTGCTTTGCATGCACATTTAGTTTGAGTCAAAATTCTATGAGTATAAAATGCAATAAATGCATTAGAACTTTCAACATTGACTGCATAAGACGCAGTGACTTACATAAATCTAATTCAGATATCTTCACATGTATGTCATGTTAAAAAAATACAATGCAATGAAAATACATTTATATACAGCTTTTTACTTCAACTATTAATAGGTTATTTCCACGCCAATAGGAATAAAGCAATAATCTCATCGGTAAAGGTTATACTCGATTACTATTCTAAAAAAATTAAATGATAACGATTTGTTTATGAAAAATTTGTTGTAGTGCAAAGTTAACCTAATCGTCGATGTAAGTATGCACTATCATAAAAAAAGAAAAGTGCTGAGGAGTGTAATGTCGGCGACTACGATATCGTGGAAGAAGATGGCGCAATAAATGTTGACGCATTACCAAACCAACAACCTTCACAAGAACAGAGGTATTTTTCTGCACGCATTATTTGCCAGCTAAAACCATGTTTATAATTAGGGTTTAATAATTTTTTTCATAAAAAAGATTTAAAGTCAAAAGCAATGTTCATCTCTACAACATAAATTCGGAAGTTGCTATGTTCAAGAATTTTTTTTTGCTTACGCGGTATATATTTCATACTCGTTTCAGTTGGTAATTTTGCATTTGGTGTTATAACTGTCATTGCAAGCCGGATAACCTAGTTTGTCATTTTCATCTAGTTAACCGCAAGGTAAAGCATGTAACTTGCATGCTTAGAAAAGCCAATTGTTTTACATGGAAAATCGAATGTAAAATCAAATGATGCCTATAGGAAGAATCGCTGGGGTGTGATACATCTTTACGTTTATGGCTAGCTTTAATTTTCTTTAGTCGTTTCTAACATTTATAACCGTACCTACTAAATCCCGAGTTCAACACGTGTATTAATTCCTTTACTGTTTTGGAATATCGTTGTCGTGAACACGTCCGTAAACGGGTGGGAATTGTCGAGCTTGTGACCGTCTTCGACACCTAATATTGTCAAGCATGTTATAATGAAGAAGCTTATAAAATCCCACTTATAAATTCTATCCATGCGCCTGTACTTAATTAAAAATCTAATTACAAATCTGGAGAATTAGAAGTGTTTCAGAATTGGTTGTGAACTAATCAGTCGTCTTTGTGATAGCACTGCTATATAGCTGTGTATTTATTTTCAGATTTTAGCGATAGTTGCACCTTACTAATACTAGGAACCGATCGTATGAACTGCGACTGAATATATGCCTTTTAGTATCACAAATATTCGGTGTCATTTTAACGTTCAAATGATTTATTTGTCTTCATTTGCTTATTTAACCAACAGTATCTTGTCATATGTTAAAACTCCATTTTAAAATCATTAATTTTTTCTATGATGTATACATATAAGCATTATAATACAGTGTGTTGCCTAACTCGAGGGTTTAGTATATCCTCTATAATGGATTTGTTGATTTCTCATTACTGTGATATAGCACTTACGAAGACTGTTGACTGTATATTTAACCAACATCGATTTTTTAAAAAAATTTACTTCTTGTTAGTTTATATGTATTCTACTTCTATTCTTTTAATTGTGATAGGTGCGAACAAGCAGCTGTAGTTAATACTCTCGTTCTGGCGCCCTTTTTAATCAATTATAACCTGCACATTAAAGATAGTCTGATTTGTACTAATTGCTTTACTTAAATATGTTTCATTCACCTGATATATTAAAAAAAAACCATGCTATATCAATAACAAAACTCTTTATATTCACCTTTGATTTAAAAATCCAAATGATTGATCTATATTTTCATAAAAAAATAGAACCCACGCGCTTACTAATAGAAGTAGTAAAACTGAAATAAGCACAATGTTAATGTAACTTATAAATTATTTGTCTACTTAACTTTTTAATCAAGCACTTGTCCATTTTTTCAATAGGATACAGTAAAAGCACTATAGAATAAAATTCACAGTATGAAAAAAGCAAAAAAATTGCAATCGTTACATTTACAAAAATTTATGTTATGTAAAGAACAAAGAAATATGTAATGTACGTAACGAATTACAGGATAGTAAGAGTGGTCGCGTAAACCACAAAAACGCTTGGCACTTCACAAAATTTATGTCATTTAATAAAACCAACTGCGTTTTTATACAAACGCTCGAATTATTTATTAATTATTTAATGAACATTAGATTTTTGTAGCTTCATATTAAAAAAATTATAACAGCGTAAAATTATGTATATTGAAAAAATGGCTACCTCACTCTTAAACCGATACAACTAAGTTTTAAACTCATGAAATATTTATAACAACATGTAAATTGGTATCATGAAATATTCAATGTAAAGCCATTAATGTCCAAAAATGACGACTATATGATCCTGTATTATTTATTGTCTCTTCAAACACATTTTTGTATATATTTACTAAAATCCCTTTGCCACAATATTTCAATATTAATTTTTTTATCACAAACTTTAAATTAACACATCAAAACTATAAATTAGGCAATCTAGACGTATAATAACACCAAAAATAATCGATAATTATGTTGAAAAAGACGAGATTATATCGTGCAAACAAAATTTCCCCCGAGTTTTCATGACGTTTAACAGTCTCTAATATTTACATCTCTACGAAGTATAAACGTTTAGTTCTCAACGCGAGGGTAGAAACTCGTCTATATGTAAAAAGAACTATTTCACCTAATCGGATTATAACTCCACACGAAGTAATATTCGTGCATTAGCAAGTATGTATTTGTGTTAAAAGTCTTTAAAATCAAAGGCGTTGTCACTGAAATATAACGCAGTAGTAGCTCCACTAATATGAGGCTAAATGTACCTTTCAAACATGCAAAAATATTTCCAAATACTCTATCGAAACGACTAGTCAAAAAAAATGGGAACAAAAAGGTTTGACTAAAAGATAAAAATAATTCATCACTATTCTCAAATATTCCCAATCAACCCATATCACTAAACTGACTAAAACTATAAAAATAGTTGATTCGTGACCACAAAAAAAATATAGTAACTTAAAAGCACGCAGTTCCAAAAACACAAAAAGAAATTATATTATTAGCGAACAAAGAACCATTTCAAAAAAAAAACCTGGAAGTAATAAATTAAACGTATCCCAAATATTGGTAATTGCTCATAATGTTATATTTTTTGCTTAGAAACAAAAGTAGCGTGGTATTAAACGGTTCAATTAAGAATTATAGTTTCCTAAACCCGATTTCGCTAAATAATGTAACATGTGTTTCGACCTAAACTAAAAATCGCCTTAATTAATAATTATCCAATCACGAAATTTCGTGCAACAAATAAAAATTTTAATTTCATTCAAATACAAACACGCCAACCATAAAACGTCTTTATTATAATTTATAAACAGATTTGATCAAAACACGTATTTTTAAAACATCTGATAAGTATCATAAAAACCGTTTCGCAAAATGGAGCAATTTGTGCGTGAAATGCTATCTAGATGCATATTAGAAAAAATACTTCTGGCATTAATAATTTAGTGTTCATAGGCTAAGGCTAAGTAACAACTATTTATGTACCAAGGGCGTTATTACGAATGATTACGCCCAGAAAGCAACTGAATGCAGACCGAGAGATGCATATGTTGCTCGATGAACGTAATCATCCACTTTATATAAAATTCAAAGTAAACATGAACAATTATTAAAGTTTTTATTACAAGCATATCTAGTAGTTTTAGAACAATCAACAGTTTGACGTTTGATTATTCATTTGTCAAATTAATTGTGAGAAGGCGTTGTGAATCCAATACGTCCAGGTTGGTCTAAATATCACTTTGTAGTATAGCAACTTGTTGTTCGTAGAGAGTTCGGATTTACGACCAATTACGAACCTTAATTCCTAACTGTTTCCTTTTCTAAACAAGTGCTTTTTCCAGGTAAATCTTTTATTCAAGTACTACATACCAAGATATTTATCATCATCACGTTAAAGAATCAGCAGGTTATTTAACATGACAGGTGGACGGTTATCTGTTCGGTATGTAAAAATACATAAACCACTTTGGTTATGTTGACCTTTATACGAGGTGTGTCTAAAAAGGTCGGTGAATGGTCTAAAATCTGGTTATTCAAAGTTTGAAACAACGGCCCGTGCATGCGTAGACACGCAGGGACATGTCTGGACCTGGCCCCTAGTCGGTACTAGCACGAAGCTTCTACAGTAGTGCTATTGCATTTAGTCTAATTGAGTATTCCGAATAATACGTGTCGAGACGTCATGGAGCAACAACACAACATGAAGTTCTGCTTCAAATTGGGTAAAACGGCAATAGAAACCCATGAAATACTAACAAAATTTGATGTTACTGTACGACAATGCACCAGCGCATACCAGCGTCATGGTACGACAATTTTTGACTCGGCGTGGCGTGACAGCTTTGCAAAATCCATGTAGTCTCCAGATCTGGCTCCTACTAATTTTTGTTGTTTCCACGCGTTAAACAGGTATTAAAGGGATCACGTCATTTTGAGAACGATTCCACATCAAGACTTCTCCAACAGTTTTCAGGCGTTATACGAACAATCTCAAAAGGATGTTGTGACTGGTGGAGAGTATTTTGAAAGCCAATAAATGTTTTTGCAATTCATATTCTGTTTTTATCATACCAATTACCAAACTTTTTAGACACACCTCGTAAGCTACTTCTTTATGATGATGAGATGAAGGTTTCTTTGTAATAAGTGAGCAGTAGTAGGAAGCTAGAATTGCCGTGTCGTATGCAAAAATCGCTACGGTAAAAATCCTCGTTGTAGGTAAGTCAGCCATAAAAAACAAGTATAGAAAATAACTAAAAACACTGCCATAAGAAACACCCACATGTATATGTTAAAGCGTAAATAATACAGTTTGGTGTTTAACAAAAAAGTGCGATCTTGGAGGTAAGATTTGTTGATTACGTGGTAATTTAAGGGTAAAAATTCTTAGTACATCAATCGTTTATGAAAAGCCTGGCTAATGACTAAAAATGCTGTCAAACAATAACTTTTATTTTCTACGTCTTAAGATATTCTACTGGTTAGACGATAAACTTATTAATTGTCTGTTCTTGCGTGTACCCAAATTAAATGTTTAGGCATTATTTGTAGTTCTTAGATTGTTGGATCTAATTTACTTTTCAACCGCGTTTCAAATATGTATAAGTATTAGATAATAGCGGCAGTACACAATTTCTTCCAATGGTTTGCTTGGCTTATGAATTAAAATTATTTCATCTACTTTCCATACAAGCAGGTAGTAACCTGTTCTTAAAATGGGGTTAAAAATAAGTGTCAAAAATTTTACGGTTTTACTCGATATTTCTAGAAGTTTGTAACAAAATTGCTGAACTATAAACCGCGAACTAACTCTAATGTCGTCTCCAGGCCTCTATCCACGACTAGCAAACATCGGGAGTGGAGTGAGTACCGATTTCCAATTAAATAAAATAGAATTAATTAAATTTCCGGGAGGTTTTATAAATTTTTTATGGTTTTTGTTCGCGTTGTCTCGAGATAAAACGGCTGTAAGAGTACCTAAGTGATTTCGAGATCAGCACTATAATCTCCCCCAAAAACTGCCCCTAACTGAAAAGGTCGTTCCCCCTATCCGACAGCGAGCAATTGCCTTCTATCGTACGTAACCTTAAACTTCTACAATCCCGCGTACAAAACTATTTCTTACAGGTCCTTTTTATCCTTGCTGCCCCCCGTGAACAAAATGTCTGCAGCGATTTGAAATGAATTAAAACAAAAAAAAAACCGGTGTTACATCAGGTAGGTGAAACCATTGTAAAATAAAATACTTTCCTATTTAAAGACTAAACTAATTGTTCAAACTAAGAGCTAAAAAAAACAAATAGAACTTATCTTAATCTAAGCTTAACTTATTTGGTTGTAGGGTATCGTAGCCGGTGGTGACTGTGGCCAAGGTGGAACGAGCAGATAAGGGGTAGTCCTGCGACTTGTTTCCTTCCGGAACTGCTGGTGGAATCCGGTGGTTGCTCCCTAATTGTTTTTCTTGCTATATAAATATACCGAAGGTAGGCACTTGGTGGTACCGAATCACACTTACCCACGATGTTGGGGATTCCAATTATCGTACAAAGTCGCCCTGTGTTTAATATCCGGTTCACTAACCGTAAGCATAAGGTTCGTTTAGTACCACTAATGCTTTTTTTTAATTGTAAATTATAGTCGCCTAATCCCACTTAGGAGTCTTATTAGCCCAGGGAACGATATACGAATACCAGCCAACTAATTGACTTTATGCAGCTAATATTCTTACGGACAGGTAATGCAACAGCCTTCTTTCGAGTACATGTCTACAGGAAGTGAATAATTCCTTCTTGATAGTTGTGATAATTTATCAATAGGTCACCAATAGGTCGCTATACAAATTTGGCCTGCACGTTAAGTTGCCTATACTTCGGCGTTTGTATTTTTAAACTCGTTACAGGTTCCTTTGAGCTGATCAGGTCAAAAAGTTGCTTTTTTAGGTTCATTTTCTTAGTAGCTTGGTTTACTTGAAATACTTGTTATGTTAAAACATTTTAGTATAGTTTTGGTGTTATGTGAATTTTGTTGCAGGCGTAAATGTCATTTTATGAGTGGGAGATTACTGATTTTGATTTTCGTTTCTGACGCGAACTATCGCTATGCCTGGTGATATCTACATTTTAAGTAT